>JBAIAA010000489.1:0-1297186 GCA_037893245.1 Crossaster papposus | reverse complement strand
ATAGCCGAACAAGAAAACGGTGAAATCGATCACCTTTATCGAGTAACACGTGTGTGCAGAGAGCATGCCCGCCCAGCATCATATGCAGTCAGCCCAGTCAGCCCCGCCGCCCCCAACCCCAAGAATCCTTCTGACAAGTGGTCAGAAAATCTTCAGAAACTGTACGAGAGGAGCTGTGAAAACTTGTCCCCGTACCAGCAGAAATCATTGTGTGAACTTTTGGCTAACCACGAGAACACTTTCGCCAAATCCGCGGAGGATTTGGGAAAAGCTTCAATAGTGCAGCACACTATCGACACCGGCGACGCACGTCCTATACGACAACCTCCCCGCCGTCCCCCCAAGGCATTCCAAGGCGAGGAGGAGAAAGTGCTCGAGAGCCAACTCAAGGCGGGTGTAATCCGCGAGTCTACATCCCCTTGGGCATCGCCAATGGTTTTTGTCAGAAAAAAGGACGGCACAACTCGTCCCTGTGTCGACTATCGGAAACTGAACGATGTTACGCGCCGTGACGCGTACCCCCTACCCCGTGTTGACGACTGTCTAGATTGCCTGAGTGGGGCAAAAATCTTCAGTACACTTGATCTGCAGTCGGGCTACTGGCAGATTGAGGTGAAGGAGGAAGATCGTCACAAGACCGCGTTTGTAACCCGAAGTGGACTGTACGAGTACGTGACCATGCCTTTTGGGTTATGTAACGCACCCAGCACCTTTGAGCGCTGTATGGAACTAGTACTCAAGGGTCTGCAATGGCGAACTCTTCTGATATATCTAGACGATATCATCATCCAGTCATCAACATTTTCAGAGCATATTGAGCGTCTTGATGAAGTTCTACGCCGACTAGGGAAAGCTGGACTGAAGCTGAAGCCGAGCAAGTGTGAACTTTTCCAGACGGAAGTTCTGTTTCTCGGCCACATCATCACACCAGATGGTGTCAAACCCGACCCTAGTAAAGTTTCTGCCGTGCAGAACTGGCCGACTCCCAAGAACATTACTGAAGTACGCTCTTTCCTTGGACTCTGTTCCTACTACCGTAGATTCATAGCCCAATTCGCCACGATGGCCAGCCCCTTACATCGTCTGTTAGAGGCCGGACAGACGTTTAAGTGGACGCCTGACTGCCTAGCGGCTTTTGAGAAATTAAAGGCCGCCCTCACCGGCAACGAAGTCATGTCGTATCCAAATGATGATGGGTTGTTCATCATTGATACCGATGCCTCAGATACTGGCATTGGTGCAACTCTATCGCAACTCCAGTGGTGTGATCGGACCCAGAGGGAGGAGGAACGACCGATAGCTTACGCCAGTCGGTCGATGACAAAGCCGCAGCGCCGCTACTGCACTACAAGGAGAGAACTCCTTGCTATCGTCACCTTCCTCCAGTACTTCCGGCACTACCTACTGGGAAAACAGTTCCTCGTCAGAACTGATCACAGCGCTTTTCGATGGGTCATGTCCTTTCGTGAGCCTGTCGACCAGATGGCAAGATGGCTTCAAATCTTGTCCCAGTTCGACTTCAAAATCGAGCATCGACCAGGGAGAAAACATGGCAACGCAGATGCCCTCTCTAGGGTGCCATGTGACCCTGATGACTGCCTGTGCTACGACGGCACGACCATACTCACTGATCTCCCTTGCGGCGGATGCGAGAAGTGCAAAGCCAAAAGCGAGATGTGGTCCGATTTTGTCAAAATCGACGACGTGGTCCCCCTTTCGACCAAACAAGTAAACGCTACCACCGTTGAAGTTCACTCTCCGCCGAGAACTTCACCTGACGATCAGCCCTCGAGCAATGACGTCAACCCTAAGGCCATGCCCGCATCCCCGCGGACAGTCCTCGCACTGATGGCAATTATGGTAACACTCCTACTGGTTCCTGTGTGCAGCCTTGGTAAACTTATTTGGCGCTCGTGCAGTGAGTTTACCGGCGACCTTGACGATGGACAGTTCAACGGTCATTTTTTGCGCACAACCACGCCTCCTGGAGAAACTACCGGGCAAGCCCAATTGCCCACTGCCATTCGGGTAGTACGGCCGCCCAACCGAACTAAACCTGCTACAGGATCCTCTGATTCAGCTGGAGGAGAGTCGAACTGCAACGCGCCCTGCATCCCTCGTAAGGATGCCGACGCCGGTTCAAGTGCCGGGCAGCAACTTGCAGAACAATCGAATCCAACTGAACAGCAAGACGACCAAGATAGTGAGGACACGAGTGAGCGTGCCCCTTCGAGTGCCCCCGCCGGTCCCAGCGCCGGACGAGCCACATCTTGGGTCGGTGGCTATACGACAGAGGAAATAGCTGAACTGCAGAGAGCAGATCCAGACCTGAGAATCATCATGGAATTGATGATCAAATCTCCCGACAGACCAAGCAGAGACCAGATAGCACGAGAGAGTCCCGCCTCAAGGAACTTGTGGTTGCTATGGCAACAGCTGGTGCTAAAAGACGGTGTTCTTTTCAAAAGATGGGTGACCCCTGATCAAACCCAGTCTTACCTACAACTTGTTGTTCCACAAGAACTACAGGGTGCCGTTCTTAAAGCTACACACGACGCCGTGATCTCTGCTCATCTCGGGGTGAAGAAAACTTCTCAGAAAGTCAAACGCCAGTTTTACTGGTACCGACTGAAGGAAACCGTTCGTGAATGGGTCCGGAAGTGTGCGAAGTGTGGTGCACGGAAAAGGCCACACACAACCCCCAGAGCACATCTCAAGGATTATCGAGTCGGCGCGCCGCTAGACAGACTGGTCACGGATATCCTTGGTCCGTTTCCTATCAGTGACAATGGCAACAGATACATTCTTCTAGTCGGTGACCAATTCACAAAGTGGATGGAGGCTTACCCCATTCCCAACCAGAAGGCAGAGACGGTAGCTCATAAAATCGTCTACGAGTATATTTCCCGTTTTGGCCCACCCCTTGACATTCACTCCGATCAGGGTCGAACGTACGAGTCTCATCTCATGCAAGAAGTTTGTAAACTGTTGGAAATCCACAAAACTCGAACTTCTCCATACCATCCATCCGCCAATGGACAGGCGGAGAGATTTAATCAAGTTTTAGTCGACATGATCGCAGCGTATGTGGACGGTGACCAACGCAATTGGGATACCCACCTCCCACTTCTAACTTCAGCGTACAGAAGTTGTCAGCATGAAGCTACACGTTACTCACCCAACATGTTGATGTTAGGTCGAGAAACACACTTGCCGATTGCGTTTGTACTCGGTGGCCCCGCCACAGAGGACACACCCCAAAATGAATGCGAGTATGTTGCATCATTAAGGAAGAGGATGGAAACCGTCTATCATCTAGTTCGCAAACATCTTGGTAAATCCGCTGAACGACAGAGGAAAGACCACGATCCCCGAGTTTCCCAAAGAAACTATCAAATTGGTGACCTGGTGTACATGCGCGATAGCACCAGAACCCCTGGTTTATCCCCTAAGCTAAAACAAGCTAAATGGGTAGGCCCCTGCATCATTCTCCGAACAATGAGTGATCTCCTGTTTGAGATACGGGTCAAGCAAAGAGGAAAAACAAAAATTCTTCATCACGACCGGCTTAAACATTATTTCAGCGATGAAGTCCCTTCATGGATGGTGGACATCCGTAAGACGTTACTTACGAAAAGTTCTCCTTCAACGGATGATGCCGTCCCCCGCAGTAACACCAGAAAAACACCTAGCACCAGGAACACTGGCACCCCCTCGTCAGCCCGGCCTGCTAAAGTACATGGTTCCCCCAAACCAACTGTAGCGCCATCTACGTCAGGAACTTCAACCTTGTCAGAGAGGAGAAGTGCCCGTACTAAGAGTAGGCCAGCGAGACTTCAAGATTATTTCTAGTCTCCCAGCCCGATATTCGCGATGAACTGCGTCAATTGTGAACTTATAGTGATTTCACTACCATCTCAATGGACACTGAACTTTTACTTTCGTCGTTTTAGATGGATATTTATTCTTCTGTTTTCGCTCTCATTTATTCTTATGTTAAAGGATTGTATTCTTTTGATTTTCTTTTTGAGTTAACCTTTAGTGTGTCTTTTCTAGCGCTCCGTTTAACTTTGATGTATTCAGTTACTTTAGTTAAATTTTCGCTTTTCTATTATTTTGTTTACCGTATGTTATTCCCTACGTTACAACGAGGACGTTGTAAAAACTGGGGGGGAGATAGTGTTGCGTTCACGCATACAGCGAGCGGTCTTTATTTCTTTCCCAACCAACGCGCAGCGTTCTTGCAGCGATATGTGTGCCCTCACACAGCGCGAAGTTATCACGCACCACTACTGGTACGCGTGTATACGGTATGCTATTGTGTAGCGCGCAATGCATCCAGCATGTACTGTGTGCTATGACCTCGTTCACAGCGAGTTAGTCGTTTTCCCTCATACTTTCCCCGGAGTCGATGTGAATTCCCCTCATATACCTTACCCCTGTATTCGACCCAAACTGACCCTTCACATTAGCGAGTGTGGACCGCTAAACCTTCCCGTGTATCTGACCCTATACATAGCGACTGGGAGCCGCTAAACCACACTGTACTGTCACGGTACACCAGAGGTCAAGTTACCCTCCCCACGCAAGAGTTTACTCCATAGAACTGTGTGTAGGTTCTCATCTAGTTTAACTAGCTAGTTAGACTAAGTCTTGTGCATAACCCTATGTACCGAGAAAGTTACCCCTTTCCCTTTCCTCGAGGATTACTCCCCGTAACGCACCCACGAGTAATCCTACTTCACCCGCTCACCACAACCCTCGGACTTTCTCCTGCAAGAATGTCTAAGTCAGAACGTGTACAAATCCTCCATAGGAACATCCCCATTGACTTTGTACACGTATGCATTATTCATAACTACCAGAATCCAATGCTCTCATTGGCTAAGACGCGCACCCAAAAGTCTATATAAAGGGTGTGGAAATGGCGGAGTAGATTATTATCCGAGCTGAGCTCATACACAGAGCTTCGTTCCCCAGCATGAGCTGTATGCTCTAGCCACAGAGCTTCACTCTCTCAATACTCAGATAACATGTAAGGCCCAAACTAGATCTTGTATATAGTGCGCCCTCTATTGTGATGTAAATACTTCTGAATAAACCAGTAGTATAGTGTGTGTAAGATGCTGTATCTTGACTCTTATTTTGATAACGGCTCTACCCAAGTGAGACGTTACAATATACTGACAACCACTACTGCTGCAAATCTTATTCAACATGTTCATGATCCAACACACATAGGTGGTCATGTTTTAGATCTGGTTTTTACTCGGAATGAAGATTCTATCATAAGAGATTGCACGATTCATGAAAATTTAATGTCCGATCATTATGTTATTTGCTTGCTATTAGATGAAGCAAAGCTGCCCCCAATGCGCATTACCTCTACATTGCGAAATTACCGCCAAATAGATAATTCTAAACTTGTACTTTCACTAAACCATTTAAGAGACAGTCGAACTGCTGAGACCGACGTAGATACATATTTTAGCTGGTACAATACTGAAATCACAAACATACTTGATCGTTGTGCTCCATCTACAACAAAAAATCGCACTGTAAAACATAGAATGCCCTGGTATAATGAACGTATTCATGAAGCACGTCAAAACAGACGACAAGCAGAACGTAAATGGAGGAAGTCACGTTCCTCATATCACCGCCAACTTTACATGGAGTCAAGGAAAGTTGTTACTGATCTTTCCATTGAATCCAAGAAAGCATTTTTCCTTGACAAACTATCAACTGCTGACACCAAACAAGTGCATTGCATCATTAATACCCTACTTAATAATAACACACATCACCTTCCAAATTGTGAATCACATGTCCTCCTTAGTAACCAATTTTCTACATTTTTCAAAAGGAAAATTATCATTATTCGTCGTGAACTTGACCTTCAGACGGATTCAAGCGATTTTGCTGATCCAATAGATATTTCTTTGCAATCACTATCGACCTTGCGGCTAACTACACAAACTGAAATATCAAAAATTATCTGCAATTCACCATCAAAATCATGTCGCCTGGATCCTTTGCCCACATGGATGCTTCAGGAAAACCTTACTCAAATTGTGCCAATTATTACTGATATTATCAACTCTTCTTTGTCGTCCGGAATCTTTCCTACTGAAGCCCACCGTGCCATCATTAAGCCATTACTAAAAAAGGCGTCACTTGATAGAAATATTCTTAAAAATTATAGACCCGTTTCGAATATCAGTTTCGTTGGTAAGATAATAGAAAAAATTGCTTGTGCACGACTATCTGAACATATGAATCAACATAATCTAATGGACCCCTACCAGTCAGCTTATAAACCCAAACATAGTACTGAATCTGCCCTAATAAAAGTAAAAAATGATATCATGTTTTCCCTTAATTCAAATCAAGTTACCCTCCTAGTATTATTAGATCTTTCAGCTGCATTTGATACAATTGATCATAGTATATTACTTTCGCGTTTGTCATCCAGAATTGGCATAAGAGGGGTTGCACTTGACTGGTTCCATTCATATCTTAAGGGTTGGACCAGTCAGGTTGACATTGCTGGTGAATTGTCAGCTCCATCTATTGCTGATTATGGCTTACCACAGGGCTCTGTCTTTGGTCCACTAGGCTACACTGTTTACACCCTTCCTGTTGGTGATATAGCACGGCACCACCAAATTTCTTATCATATATATGCTGATGATACACAATTATATATATCATTCAACCCTAATGTACCTGGTGAGATGAATCGTGCAGTCTCTAAACTTGAAAAATGCATCTCAGACATTAAAACCTGGATGACAGTTAATAAGCTTAAATTAAACGATGATAAAACATAATTCTTTGTCGCTGCTTCCTCCCATAATCTTAAACTTATCCCCGATATTTCCATTGTTATTGGAAACTCTTCTATTCACCCATCTGAATCTGTTAGGAACCTAGGTGTATTCTTTGACTCGGCTATGTCCATGTCTTCCCATATATCATATATATCACGAACTGTCAATTACTATCTTCGCAATATATCACGTGCCCGCAAGTTCATGGATGAATCTACATGTCACCACGCTGTTCGTTCATTGGTACTTTCACGGCTTGATTATTGTAATGGTTTGTTATCTTCTGTACCCAATGTACACATACAACGACTGCAGCGGTTACAAAACTGGGCCGCACGTTTAGTTTTTGCTGTCAACCGCAAGCATGATCCCATACCCTTGATGCATTCGCTACACTGGTTACCAATACAACAAAGAATAATGTTCAAGCATTTATTATTTGTCTACAAATCCTTTCATAACCTTGCTCCAGTCTATTTATCAGACTGCTTGTTAAAATATGTTCCAAGAAGAAATAATCTGAGATCTGGAGATGATATCCTACGACTTGAATATCCTAGAACAAGAGTACAAGCCGGTGATAGAACTTTCACTGTATGTGCCTCCCGTGCATGGAACAATCTCCCGATCTCAGTTAGATCTTCTACCTCTGTAAATAACTTCAAAAAATCTTTGAAAACGCATCTTTTTGTATAATTTTCCTACCTTTGTATTATTCTGCAATCATTGTTTCAATTGTTAGTTTTAATGTAACTATTTTATTGTAAGTATATCTAAGTAACATTTTATAATTGTACGCGCTTTGAGCCTTTTGGGAAAAGCGCATTATAAATATTAATGTAATGTAATGTAATGTAATGTAATGAGAGTGACCTTTCCCCTGTCTTCCTGTTTATCACTGAATTACCATCATTGACTATGACCATGGAGCATGGCTGTTACATCTATAGCAGAGAGTGGCATTTCTCCAGTCTTGGTCATCACTGGATGATACCATCATTGACTATAACTATGGAGCATGGCTGTTACATCTATAGCAGAGAGTGACAATTCTCCAGTCTTCCTGTTTATCACTGGATTACCATTACTGACTATAACTATATGGAGCATTGCTGTTGCATCTATAGCAGAGAGTGACAATTCTCCAGTCTTCCTGTTTTATCACTGGATTACCATCACTGACTATAACTATATGGAGCATGGCTGTTGCATCTATAGCAGAGAATGACATTTCTCCAGTCTTGGTCATCACTGGATGATACCATCATTGAATATAACTATGGAGCATGGCTGTTACATCTATAGCAGAGAGTGGCATTTCTCCAGTCTTGGTCATCACTGGATGATACCATCATTGACTATAACTATGGAGCATGGCTGTTACATCTATAGCAGAGAGTGACAATTCTCCAGTCTTCCTGTTTATCACTGGATTACCATCACTGACTATAACTATATGGAGCATGGCTGTTGCATCTATAGCAGAGAGTGACAATTCTCCAGTCTTCCTGTTTTATCACTGGATTACCATCACTGACTATAACTATGGAGCATGGCTGTTGCATCTATAGCAGAGAGTGACATTTCTCCAGTCTTCCTGTTTATCACTGGATTACCATCACTGACTATAGTTATGGAGCATAGCTGTTGCATCCATAGCCGAGAGTGACATTTATCCAGTCTTGGTCATCACTGAATAAAACCATTGCCGACTACAACTATGGAGCATGGCTGTTACATCTATAGCAAAGAGTGACATTTCCCCAGTCTTCCTGTTCACTGGATTACCATCACTGACTATAACTATGGAGCATCGCTGTTACATTCATAGCGCAGAGTGACATTTCCCCCCGTCTTCCTGTACATGTACGTTAATGAATGAATGATGACCATCGGTTGGAGTTTTGTTCTCACACATACATTTGAGTTTAGCATTTTGCCACTCATTCTGTTTATCAGTGGATCATGACTATCACTCAATAACTATGGAACATTATTGTCACATTCATGCCGGGAGCTGGTTGGTGTTTCAATAGTGAGTAATGATCATTACTGCTACCGGTATACATGTAACTGTGGAGCAATTTTGTCACATTACAGCCAAGTGGCATTTCACCAGTCCTCTTGTTGATCAGTGGATGATATTGGAAAATTGAGGATGAATCCAATTTTGAACAATTTTGTAGAATTAGAATGGTTTCTACCCCAAAAGACCTGGGGGTTAGGGTTAAATCCAGTTTAAAATCATGTTAAATTTGTCATGTCAAAGATTGTTAGGGTTGTACACACAAATAAGAAAAAGCTTGTTTCTTGCACATGCCTCAGCGCACATCTGGATGAATAGCGCTATTGTTTACAACCTTAACATTTGCTTGGCAAGCTTAATAAGAAAAGACTTTAGTAAATGCTAAAGTTTATGTATGTTTTTATACAATTGCTTTTGCTTCTACTCAGTGCTTCTGCTTATAAACAATTGCTAGTTTGTATGTATTCGGCCCAAAGTCTCATATTTCAATCCACTTTTAATTCTTTCAACCAAACAGTCTCAGAAATTTGTTCGGTCATAGCTGTGTACACGATTGCAATATTGTTTTCTTTGTTAACCCCAACTCCCTGGGGTGTGCAAAATCATATTGATTTGGGAGAGTTAGGGTTAAAGATGCGAGAAAGAATTCCATACAGAGACATCACACATTTTCCTTACTTTGACCTATTACCCATCAGAAAGCAATAACATGTCCTAACAAGTAATTTAGCTCAAAACAATCTCGAAGCATTTACAAGTCTCATAGGGTTTGTGCAAGTGTACCCATGTATACAATTTCTTTCCAAGATGTTTTTTAGTATTATATAATTTTGTGAAATGGAAATAAATAATAATGCATTTAAATGAATTACACATCTACATGTAGTGTCCATGTGTATGCATATACAGTAACGTACATTTGTAACCTCCCCCCCCCCCCCCCCCCCACCCCCGAGATTACAGACTGGGTTCAATTCCTTTGTAGGGAAATAACTGAGATTTTTGTGTCGAACTCGTAGCATATTCCTGCTATATGTACATGTATGTTTGGAGGGGAAAACGCCCTCGCCCAAGATACTGTAACGCCCGTGCCGGTTGGGCGGTAGAGGGCGCTGGAGCGATTCCACGGTGTGGGATCGCTCTGGTGGCTCCTGCTGGTGCGCCCCGGAAACCCGCCTTTGGATTGCGCAAGCGCCGAACTGGTTCTAACCAGTTCTGGTACCGCGTGATTGTGTGAGCCTGAAGTCCATGTTTGGTTGGCAAGAGATCACAATAAACGGCAGAGAATCACCGGAAATAGAGGAATACTTGCGTCAGGAGTCCTTCTTGTGTGTGTAGTCGACCCCAGAGGAATCTACGTTACATTGGTGGCAGCGGTGGGATGCAGGAGGACTAGGAAAAGACCAGGTGAAGTGTTCATGTTTTCTGGAAACCACGATAACACGGCAGCCAACTCGCCCCACGGCGAGAGGGCAGGCCGGGGCGTGGGCCCGGGGAGCGGGGACCAGTCCGGGAGGCTTTCAGGCACTCCGTGCATGACGCCAGGGGAACTCTAGGGAGGTTATGGGGACTTGGGAGTCTGGAGTTTCCTGGGGGAGGAGTTGGAGAAGGATAGCGGGGAATTTCGGGACATGCGCCAATGGCTGGGGGCTTCAGTGCGTCCACTCCGATTTGGAGAGAGGGCGCCCTTCTCCATATTTGTCCGGGTCCGCTACCAGGTCTGTCGGGGGGCCGCCCCATGCTGTAGACGGCGGCGCAGCAGACGGATGGTTCCACGCGGAACAATCCAAAGCTGTGCCCGTGGATGCAGTGGGGGGCGGGGCCTCGTCGAGACATTCTCTGGATCTTCTGCAGGAATGAAACCGAGTCGGGGGGGCCCGGCCCATGCTGTAGACGGCGGCGCGGCAGACGGCTCGCAACACTCGGAGCGAGCCCGAGCCGTGCCCGTCGGCGCAGCGGGGGCGGGGCCTCGCCGGGACGCCCACGCTCTCTAAGCCAGTCTCAAGAATCAGTCGCAGTCGCAAGAAGCAGTCACAGTCGCGGCCACAGGAGCCAGTCTCAAGAATCAGTCGCAGTCGCAAGAAGCAGTCACAGTCGCGGCCACAGGAGCCAGTCGCAAGAATCAGTCGCAGTCGCAAGAGGCAGTCACAGTCGCGGCCACAGGAGCCAGTCGCAGTCGGAGGAGCCAGTCGCAGTCGCAGGAGCCAAGCGCAGTCGCAGTCGCAGTCGCAAGAGCCAGTCGCAGTCGCAGGCACCAGATACAGGAGCCAGTCGCAGTCGCAGGAGCCAGTCGCTGTCGCGGGAGCCAGCCGCAGTCGCAGTCGCAGGAACCACAGTCGCAGTCGCAAGAGCCAGCCGCAGTCGAAGGCACCAGTCGCAGTCAGAGGAGCCAGTCGCAGTCATTTGCAGTCAAGTCTTAACATTAGAGGAATGCACCGTGCGTAGCCGTGGTGTGCCACCGTGCGTAGCCGTGGTGTGCCACCGTGCGTAGCCGTGGTTTGCCGCCGTGCGTAGCCGTGGTTTGCCGCCGTGCGTAGCCGTGGTTTGCCGCCGTGCGTAGCCGTGGTTTGCCGCCGTGCGTAGCCGCCGTGCGTAGCCGTGGTTTGCCGCCGTGCGTAGCCGTGGTTTGCCGCCGTGCGTAGCCGTGGTTTGCCGCCGTGCGTAGCCGTGGTGTGCCACCGTGCGTAGCCGTGGTGTGCCACCGTGCGTAGTCGTGGTGGGCCAGGGGTGTGTCCTGGGGCCAGGGGCTTACCCCAAAAATTGTTGTAATGAAAATTGTTGTAATGAAAATTGTTGTAATGTAAATTGTTGTAATGTAAATTGTTGGAATGTAAATTGTTGTGTATTGTTGGCGTTATGCGTTTTCCAGGGCGGTTGGCCGGGGTGCGGCAGCAGCGCCCATGGTCTTGTTTGGGGGCAAACAAGGTCTTCGTGGGGGGCTGTGTAACGCCCGTGCCGGTTGGGCGGTAGAGGGCGCTGGAGCGATTCCACGGTGTGGGATCGCTCTGGTGGCTCCTGCTGGTGCGCCCCGGAAACCCGCCTTTGGATTGCGCAAGCGCCGAACTGGTTCTAACCAGTTCTGGTACCGCGTGATTGTGTGAGCCTGAAGTCCATGTTTGGTTGGCAAGAGATCACAATAAACGGCAGAGAATCACCGGAAATAGAGGAATACTTGCGTCAGGAGTCCTTCTTGTGTGTGTAGTCGACCCCAGAGGAATCTACGTTACAATACTCTACCAACGTATAGGAATGCCGATGTAGCATGAATTTCAGACTATTATATGTGAAATACGGACTCGTTGTAGTATTATTTGCGCTTGTTTTATAAAGTGATGATAATGATAATTAGGAGAGTGACCTCTCACGTAACAGGGTTTAACCAAGAACAAATAAAATAGATTTGATTTTCACAGCAGTCTGATTTTTATATCGGACCCTATCAAAGGCCAAAATAACTTGTAACTGAGGGCAGCAAACAGCTTTACCGGTTGCTTGATTCCGGCCAAGAATTGAACCGATAGCAAAGGGCCACACCGGAAGAGAACGGATTGAATTATTTAAAAAAATCAACACATACAGACTAGGCACTTCGGGCTGACCCCTCCTTTGTAGGTTATCGTATAATCTCATTTTGTATATTTCAAATGTTGCATTTTCATCTACTTTATTTGCCTGGTATAATCAATAATATGTAAACATATATACACAATTTTAGCCCAATCGGACAGGCATGTACTTCTGAAGATATAGATCTTGAAAAATGACCTTTAACGTGACGTCACATGACCCCGATTACGTCTTCCCAATTTATACCTCTAACACATACCAAGTTTGACCCCAATCGAACCTGTACTTCTAGAGATACAGGGTCCTAAAAACTGCACCTTTAATTTGACGTCAAATGACACTCGATGACGTAATCGTGAAGATATATTATTTGTTGTCTATAACCCATCCCGGAATACTTGCATACCAAGTTTGACCCCAATCGGACTTGTACTTTCAGAGATAGAGGGTCTTAACAACTACACCTTCAATGTGATGTCACATGACCCACAATGACGTCATTGTGATGATTTTTCTCTTGGCCCTCCTGGGGATGGTGGTCGATGTCTGTGCTAAGTTTAAAGTTGATCGGATTTACAGAAGTGTCAAATTCAATATTCTGAACAAAAACGTGTACAAATCCTATGGGAACAAAATGCACCTTTAACGTGACGTCACGTGACCACGAATGACGTAATCGTGACGAATTTCTTCTAGGATCATCTGTGGGTGGTGGTCTACACGTAGGGCAAGTCTGAAGTCGATCGGATTTAACAAAGTGCCAAAGTGTATTGTCCGAACAAAAAACGTGTACAAACCCTATGGAGAAGAGTCTGAAGGAGAAAAAAAAAAAAATCAAAAAAAAAAAAAAAAAAAAAAAAATCTTAACGATTACAATAGCTGTTTCGGCTGAATTGCCGAAACAGCTAAAAAGAAAAAACTAGACATGTGTTTGTGGACAAACACAGAGCTGTTTCGGATGTCTAAGATGACTTTCATTATGTGTGTGCCAAGTCTGAAATCGATTGGATTTGCCAATTTTCCCAAGATATATAAGTTGAAAAATACGTGTACAAATCCTATGGGAAAAACTGCACCTTTAATGTGACGTCACATGACACCCGATGATGTCATCATGATGTCATCTTAATTTTCGTCTATAACACATTCTGGAATACTTGCATACCAAGTTTGGCCCCAATCAGACATGTACTTCCAGAGATAGAGGGTCCTAAAATCTGCCCCTTTAATGTGACGTCACATGACCCACGATGACGTTATCCTGACGATTTTCCCCTTGGCCCTCCTGGGTATGGTGGTCGAGGTGTGTGCTAAGTATCAAGTCGATCAAATTTACCAAAGTGTCAAAGTAAATAGTTTGAAGAAAAACGTGTACAAACCCTATGGGGAAAGAAATTGCACCTTTAACGTCACGTCACGTGACCTTGAATGACGCAATCGTGCCGAATATTTTCAATGGCCATCTGTGGGTGGTGTTCTAAGTGTATGCCAAGTTTCACGTCGGTCGGATTTACCAAAGTGTCAAAGTCAATAATCTGAAGAAAAACGTGTACAAAACCTATGGGGAAAATGTTACCTTTAACATGACGTCACGTGACCTTGAATGACGTAATCGCGACGAATTTCTTCTAGGACCGTCCTTGGGTGGTTGTCTAAATGTATGCCAAGTTTCAAGTCGATCGGATTTACCAAAGTGTCAAAGTGCTATGCCAGAAAAAACGTGTACAAATCCTATGGGAAATAGTCTGAAAAAGGAAAAGAAAAAAAAACTAGATGTGTTTGTGGACAAACACTAGCTGTTTCGGCAGTGTTAAATGATTCTATGACACCATCACAACATACTTTTATTGATAACAAATGTGACAAAAATGACAAAAACATTCATCTAAAACTATAACAAATACACATTTAATGTGACATCTCATTACACCCGATGACATAATCATGACGTGACCCCAATTAATACCTATAACACATCCCGAAATACTTGCGTACCAAGTTTGACCCAAATTGGACTTGTACTTTCAGAGATAGATGGTCTTGAAAACTCACCTTTAATGTGACGTCACATGACACCCGATGTCGTTATCATTACGTCAGCTCAATGTATACCTATAACACATCCCGGAATACGTGCATACCAAGTTTGACCCCAATCGGACCTGTACTTCTAGAGATAGAGGGTCTTAACAACTACACCTTTAAGGTGACGCCACATTACACCCGATGACGTCATCATGCCATCACCTCCATTTATATCTATAGCATATCCCGGAATACCTGTAAACCACGTTTGAGCACAATCGGACCTGTACTTCCAGAGATAGAGGGTCCACAAAAATGCACCTTTAATGTGACGTCACATGACCCACGAAGACGTCACATGACCCACGAAGACGTCATCATGACGATTTTTATCTTGGCCCTCCTGGGGATGGTGATCGAAGTGTGTGT
Organism: Crossaster papposus; assembly: GCA_037893245.1. NCBI lineage: Eukaryota > Metazoa > Echinodermata > Asteroidea > Velatida > Solasteridae > Crossaster > Crossaster papposus. Next base: position 1,282,306 of record JBAIAA010000489.1, on the reverse strand, counting down.
TAAGTCGGAAGTCGATCGGATTTACCAAAGTGTCAAAGTCAATAGTCTGAAGAAAAACGTGTACAAAACCTATGGGGAAAAACCTGCACCTTTAACGTGATGTCACGTGACCACGAATGACGTCATCGTGACGAATTTCTTCTAGAATCATCTGTGGGTAGTATGCTAAAAGTAGCTAGCCAAGTCTGAAGTCGATCGGATTTACCAAAGTGCCAAATATATATCGGGTGAAAAAACGTGTACAAATCTTATGGGGAAAACTACACCTTTAATGTGACGTCAAAAGACGTCGTTATGACGTCATTATGACGTCACCTTAATTTTCGTATATAACACATCCCGGAATACCTGTATACCAAGTTTGACATTAATCGGACTTGTACTTCCAGAGATAGAGGGTCCTAAAAACTGCACCTTTAATGTGATGTCAAATGACCCCCGATGACGTCACCATGGCGATTTTCATATTGGCCCTTCTGAGGATGGTGGTTGAGGTGTGTGCTAACTTTCAGGTTAATCGGATTTACTAAACTGTCAAAGTCAATAGTCTGGAGGAAAACGTGTACAAAACCTATGGGGAAAAATTGAACCTTTAACGTGACGTCACGTGACCATGAATGACGTAATCGCGACGAATTTCTTCTAGGACCATCTGTGGGTGGTGTTCTTATTGTATGCCAAGTTTCAAGTCGATCGGATTTACCAAAGTGTCAAAGTGTATTGGCTGAACGAAACGTGTACAAATCCTATGGGAAAAAGTCTGAAACTGGAAAAAAAAAAAAAAAAAAAAAAAAAAAACTTTAACGAAAACAATAGCTGTTTCGGCTGAAATGCCGAAACAGCTAACTAGAAATGTGTTTGTGGACAAACACAGAGCTGTTTCGCATGTCTAAAATGACTTTCAATATTTGGGTGGTGGTCTAAGTGTCTGCCAAGTCTAAAGTCGATCGAATTTAGTGCCAAAGATATATTGGTTGAAAAAAACGTGTACAAATCCTATGGGCAAAATTAAACCTTTAATGTGACGTCACATGACACCCGATGATGCCATCATGATGTCATCTTAATTTACGTCTATAACACATTCTGGAATACTTGCATACCAAGTTTGGCCCCAATCAGACATGTACTTCCAGAGATAAAGGGTCCTAAAATCTGCCCCTTTAATGTGACGTCACATGACCCACGATGACGTTATCCTGACGATTTTCCCCTTGGCCCTCCTGGGTTTGATGGTCGAGGTGTGTGCTAAGTCTGAAGTCGATCGGATTTACCAAATTGTCAAATTCAATATTTTGAAGAAAAACGTGTACAAAACCTATGGAGAAAATTGAACCTTTAATGTGACGTCACATGACACCCGATGATGTCATAATTACGTCATCTTAATTTTCGTCTATAACACACCCTCGAATGCTTGCAAACCAAGTTTGACCCCAACCGGACTTGTACTTTCAGAGTTAGAGGGTCTTAAAAACTACACCTTTAATGTGACGTCACATGACCCGCGATGACGTCATCTTGATAATTTTTTTCTTGGCCCTCCTAAGGATGGTGGTCGAGGTCTGTGCTAAGTCTCAAGTCGATCGAATTTGCAGAAGTGTCAAATTCAATATTTTGAAGAAAAACGTGTACAAAACCTATGGAGAAAACTGTACCTTTAATGTGACGTCACATGACACCCGGTGATTTCATAATTACGTCATCTTAATTTCGTCTATAACACATCCTCAAATACTTGCAAACCAAGTTTGACCCCAACCGGACTTGTACTTTCAGAGTTAGAGGGTCTTAAAAACTGCACCTTTAATGTGACGTCACATGACCCGCGATGACGTCATCTTGATTATTTTTTTCTTGGACCTCCTGGGGATGGTGGTCGAGGTGTGTGCTAAGTTTCAAGTCAATCGGATTCACCAAACTGTCAAATTAAATAGTCTGAAGAAAAACGTGTACAAAACCTATGGGGGAAAATTGCACCTTTAACGTGACGTCACGTGACCAAGAATTATGTAATCGCGACGAATTTCTTCTAGGACCGTCCTTGGGTGGTTGTCTAAATGTATACCAAGTCTCAAGTCGATCGGATTTACCAAAGTGTCAAAGTGCTATTCCAGAAAAAACGTGTACAAATCCTATGGGAAAAAGTCTGAAAGAGGAAAAGAAAAAGAAAACTAGACATGTGTTTGTGGACAAACACAGAGCTGTTTCGATTGTCTTACTTTCAATATGTGTGTGTGGTGGGTTATGTGTGTGCCAAGTCTGAAGTCGATTGGATTTACACAAGTGCCAAAGATATATTAGTTGAAAAAAACGTGTACAAATCCTATGGGGAAAATTGTACCTTAGACCTATGAAAAACATACTGCTGCTGAGATACAATTTATAATGTTTTAATGCAGGGTCAAAGACCTTTGACCCTCAGAAAGGGAATTTTCCCCTCCTTCTTTGCTCTTGGAATAAATAATAACCCCCATACCCGCCACAATAAGTTGAAATTAGCCTCTTAGATTTGTTTTTGTTCATGGTAATTTTCCTGTTATTTTACTAATATGACATTTTAGTAATACGTCTATTTTTGACCTTTGACCTTTTTCTGTAAGGGGCCAGTAGTTATTCTATGTCATCTTCTTTCATAATCCTGTGCATTTTGACACCAATATCATCTATATACTATATTTTGTTGCTATAAATATGACATTTTAGTAATAAAATTGTTTTGTGACCTTTGACCTCATTTTCTGAGGTCAGGATTTGGTCCCAAGGGTCAATAATTATTTTATGTCATCTTCTATTGTCATTCTGTGCATTTTGACACCAAGATCATCTATATACCATATTTTGTTGCTAAAATATAATTTTTAGTGATTTGGGCAGGGGTCAATGAACTTTGACCTCTAATAAAAAAAATCACCAACCCCTATCCCTCCTTCCTTTTTGTTGGTAAAAGTTGTCCATACCCATACCTACCCAAATCAGTTGAAATTAGCTTCTTTTAAATTTGTTCACAGATGAACCTTAAGTTAGGGATACTATGCACACTGCGAGGAACGATTGAAATCAACCAAAATCCTACAATGTTCATCGTGCATAAGTACCAGTGCATGCGGTCGCATGATGTTTGCAAGTACAAACGCCCAATTATTCTGCGCGTGCGCATAATAACCGACAACAAAAACGTAGCTTGCTGGAAAAAAAATCAGGTCAAAATGTATGACCGGTCGTGAAATTGGATGTCAATATTTACGTAGATATTCAAGATTTTTGAGGCAAGTCGTGAAATTTGTTGCGAATATCGACGTCAAATTTGACGTCAATGTTCGCGACTTTTCGGGAAACTCTTGAAATTTGACGTCAATATTGACGTCAATATTCGCGACTTTGGGGAAAGTCGCGAATATCGCCGTCAATATTTGCAACTTTTTGGGAAACTCTTGAAATTTGACGTCAATATTGATGTCAATGTTCGCGACCTTGGGGAAAGTCGTGAAATTTGACGTCAATATTTACGACGATATTCAAGACTTTGGGAGCAAGTCGAAAAATTTGTTGCGAATATAGACGTCAAATTTGACGTAAATATTCGCGACTTTCGGAGAAACTCTTAAAATTTGACGTCAATATTGATGTCAATATTCGCGACTTTGGAGAAAGTCGTGAAATTTGACGTCAATATTGTCGTCAATATTAGCAACTTTTGGGGGAAAGTCATAACATTTGACGTCAATATTAGCAACTTTTGGGGGAAAGTCATAACATTTGATGTCAATATTGACGTCAATATTCGCGACTTTGGGGAAAGTCGCGAATATCGCCGTCAAATTTGACGTCAATATTTGCAACTTTGGGGAAACTCTTGAAATTTGACGTCAATATTGATGTCAATGTTCGCGACCTTGGGGAAAGTCGTGAAATTTGACGTCCATATTGACGTCAATATTCGCAACTTTCGGAGAAACTCTTAAAATTTGACGTCAAAATTGACGTCAATATTGACGTCAATATTGACGTCAATATTGGTGTCAATATTGATGTCAATATTCGCTACTTTGGAGAAAGTCGTGAAATTTGACGTCAATATTGACGTCAATATTAGCAACTTTTGGGGGAAAGTCATAACATTTGACGTCAATATTGACGTCAATATTCGCGACTTTTGGGGGAAAGTCATAACATTTGACGTCAATATTGACGTCAATATTCGCGACTTTGGGAAAAGTCGTAACATTTGTTGCAAATATTGATGTCAATATTCACACTCTGTGTAGTCCCTCCAAGACCACCATAATTATGGCCTAAACGTCACAAAACACAACATTTCATATACAAATCACACGGTGACGTCATCACGACATCATCAAAAACTGCTCCTTAAAGGCGACGTCACATGTTCCACAATGTTGTCATCATGACGTCACCTACATTTCGTCCATAACACATCCCAGAATACCTGTATGTACCAAGTTTGACCCCAATCGGACATGTACTTTCAGAGATAAAGGGTCCCAAAAACTACACCTTTAATGTGACGTCACATGACCAACAATGACGTCATAATTACGTCATCCTAATTTCGTATATAACTCATCCTGGAATACATGAATACCAAGTTTGACCACAATCGGACCTGTATTTCTAGAGATAGAGGGTCTTAAAAACTGCACCTTTAATGTGATGTCACATGACCCCTGATGACGTCATCATGACGATTTTCTTCTTGGCCCTACTGGGGATGGTGTTCGAGGTCTGTGCTAAGTCTCAAGTCAATTGGATGTACAGAAGTGTCAAATTTAATATTCTGAATAAAAACGTGTACAAATCCTATGGGAAAAAATTGAACCTTTAACGTGACGTCACGTGACCACGAATGACGTAATCGTGACAAATTTCTTCTAGGATCATCTGTGGGTGGTGGTCTAAGTGTATGCCAAGTCTCAAGTCGATCGGATTTACCAAAGTGCCAAAGTGTATTGTCCGAACAAAAAACGTGTACAAACCCTATGGAGAAGAGTCTGAAGGAGAAAAAAAAAAAAAAAAAAAAGAAGAAACTAGACATGTGTTTGTGGACAAACACAGAGCTGTTTCGATTGTCTAAAATTACTTTCAATATGTATGTGTGGTGGTCTATATGTGTGCCAAGTCTGAAGTCGATTGGATTTACACAAGTGCAAAAGATAAATTAGTTGAAAAAAACGTGTACAAATCCTATGGGGAAAATTGAACCTTTAATGTGACGTCACATGATACCCGATGATGTCATCATGATGTCATCTTAATTTTCGTCTGTAACACATCCTGGAATACTTGCATACCAAGTTTGACCCCAATCGGACATGTACTTCTAGAGATAGAGGGTCCTTAAAACTGAACCTTTAATGTGACGTCACATGACCCACGATGACGTCATTATTACGATTTTTCCCTTGGCCCTCCTGGTGATGGTGGTCGAGTTATGTGCTAAGTCTGAAGTCGATCAAATTCACGAAAGTGTCAAAGTCAATAGTCTAAAGAAAAACGTGTACAAACCCTATGGGGAAAAAAACTACACCTTTAACTTCACGTCACGTGACCTTGAATGACGCAATCGTGCCGAATTTATTTCAGAAACATCTGGGGCTGGTGTTCTAAGTGTATGCCAAGTTTCAAGTCGGTCGGATTTACCAAAGTGTCAAAGTCAATAGTCTGAAAAAAACCGTGTACAAAACCTATGGGAAAAATTTACCTTTAACATGACGTCACGTGACCTTGAATGACGTAATCGCTACGAATTTCTTCTAGGACCGTCCTTGGGTGGTTGTCCAAATGTATGCCAAGTCTCAAGTCGATCGGATTTACAAAAGTGTCAAAGTGCTATGCCAGAAAAAACGTGTACAAATCCTATGGGAAAAAGTCTGAAGAAAAAAAAGAAAAAAAAAAAAAAGAAAAAAAAAAACCAGAACGAAAACAAAAGCTGTTTCGGTGAAAAACCGAAACAGCTAAAAAAAAAAAAGACAAAAAAAAACTTTAACGAAAACAAAAGCTGTTTCGGCCGAAATGCCGAAACAGCTAAAAAAAACTAGACATGTGTTTGTGGACAAACACAGAGCTGTTTCGAGTGTCTTACATTACTTTCAATATGTGTGTGTGGTGGTCTATGTGTGTGCCAAGTCTCAAGTCGATCAAATTTACGAAAGTGTCAAAGTCAACAGTCTAAAGAAAAACGTGTACAAAACCTATGGGGGAAAATTGAACCTTTAACGTGACGCTCCGTGACCTTGAATGACGTAATCGTGCCGATTTTTTTCTAGGACCGTCTGTGGATGGTGGTCTAAGTGTGTGCCAAGTCTTAAGTCGATCGGATTTACTAAAGTGTCAAAGTCAATAGTCTAAAGAAAAACGTGTACAAAACCAATGGGAGAAAAATGTGCACATTTAACGTGACGTCACGTGACGTTCAATGACGCAATCGTGCCAAATTTCTTTCAGGAACATCTGGGGGTGGTGTTCTAAGGGCATGCCAAGTTTCAAGTCGGTCGGATTTACCGAAGTGTCAAATTCAATAGTCTGAAGAAAAACGTGTACAAAACCTATGGGAAAAATTTCACCTTTAACGCGAAGTCACGTGACCTTGAATGACGTAATCGCGACGAATTTCTTCTAGGACCGTCCTTGGGTGGTTGTCTAAGTGTATGCCAAGTCTCAAGTCGATCGGATTTACCAAAGTGTCAAAGTGTATTGGCTGAAAAAACGTGTACAAATCCTATGGGAAAAAGTCTGAAAGTGGAAAAAAAAAACAAAAAAAACAAAAAAAAAACTAGACATGTGTTTGTGGACAAACACAGAGCTGTTTCGAGTGTCTAAAATTACTTTCAATATGTATGTGGTGGTCTTTTGTGTGTGCCAAGTCTCAAGTCGATCGGATTTACTAAAGTGTCAAAGTCAATAGCCTAAAAAAAAACATGTACAAAACCTATGGGGGGAAATTGAGGCTTTAACGTGACGCCCCGTGACCTTGAATGACGTAATCGTGCCGAATGTCTTCTAGGACCGTCTGTGGATGGTGGTCTAAGTGTGTGCCAAGTCTCAAGTCGATCAAATTTACGAAAGTGTCGAAGTCATAGTCTAAAGAAAAACGTGTACAAAACCTATGGGGGAAAAAATTGAAACTTTAACGTGACGTTACGTGACCTTGAATGACGCAATCGTGCCGAATTTCTTCCAGGACTATCTGTGTGTGATGTTCTAAGTGTATGCCAAGTTTCAAGTCGGTCGGATGTACCAAAGTGTCAAAGTCAATAGTGTGAAGAAAAACGTGTACAAAACCTATGGGAAAAATTTTACCTTTAACGCAAAGTCACGTGACCTTGAGTGACGTAATCGCGACGAATTTCTTCTAGGACCGTCCTTGGGTGGTTGTCTAAATGTATGCCAAGTTTCAAATCGATCGGATTTACCAAAGTGTCAAAGTGTATTGTCTGATCAAACGTGTACAAATCCTATGGAAAACAAAAGGCAAAGAAAAAAGAAAGAAAACTAGACATGTGTTTGTGGACAAACACAGAGCTGTTTCGAGTGTCTAAAATTACTTTCAATATGTGTGTGGTGGTCTTTTGTGTGTGCCAAGTCTCAAGTCGATCAGATTTACCAAAGTGTCAAAGGCAATAGTCTAAAGAAAAACGTGTACAAAACCTATGGGAAAAAAATGAAACTTTAACGTGACGCCCCGTGACCTTGAATGACGTAATCGTGCCGATTTTCTTCCTGGGCCGTCTGTGGATGGTGGTCTAAGTGTGTGTCAAGTCTCAAGTCGATCGGATTTACTAAAATGTCAAAGTCAATAGTCTAAAGAAAAACGTGTACAAAACCAATGGGAGAAAAATGTGAACCTTTAATGTGACGTCACGTGACCTTGAATGACGCAATCGTGCCACATTTCTTTCAGAAACATCTGGGGGTGGTGTTCTAAGTATATGCCAGGTTTCAAGTCGGTCGGATTTACCGAAGTGCCAAAGTCAATAGTCTGAAGAAAAACGTGTACAAAACCTATGGGGAAATGTTCACCTTTAACGTGAGGTCATGTGACCTTGAATGACGTAATCGTGACAAATTTCTTCGAGGACCGTCTGTGGGTGGTGGTCTAAGTGTGTGCCAAGTCTCAAGTCGATCGGATTTATTAAAGTGTCAAAGTGTATTGTCTGAACAAACGTGTGCAAATCCTATGGAGAAAAGTCTGAAAAAGAAAAAAAAAAAAAAGAAAAAAAAAAAAAATAGAAATGTGTTTGTGGACAAACACAGAGCTGTTTCGCATGTCTAAAATGACTTTGAATATGTGAGTGGTGGTCTATGTGTGTACCAAATCTGAAGTCGATCGGATTTACCAAAGTGCCAAATATATTTTGGTTGCCAAAAACGTGTACAAATCCTATGGGGAAAACTACACCTTTAATGTGACATCACATGACACCTGATGACGTCATCATGACGTCAACTTAATTGTCGTACATCCCGGAATACCTGAATACCAAGTTTGACCCTAATTGGGCTTGTACTTCCAGAGATATAGAGTCTTAAAAACTACACCTTTAATGTGACGTCACATGACCCACGATTATGTCATCATGACGTCACCCTACTTTTCGTCTATAACACATCCCGGAATACCTGTATTAGAAGTTTGACCCCAATCGGACATGTACTTTCAGAGATAGAGGGTCCTATAAACTGCGCCTTTAATGTGACGTCACATGACACCCGATGACGTCATCATAATGTCATCTTAATTTTTGTCTATAACTCATCCTGAAATACATGAATACCAAGTTTGACCCCAATCGGACCTGTACTTCCAGAGATAGAGGGTCCTACAAACTGCACCTTTAATGTGACGTCACATGACACCCAATGACGTCATCATAATGTCATCTAATTTTTGTCTATAACTCATCCTGGAATACATGAATACCAAGTTTGACCCCAATCGGACCTGTACTTCCAGAGATAGAGGGTCCTAAAAACTGCACCTTTAACGTGACGTCACATGACCCCCGATGACGTAATCATGACGATTTTCCTCTTGGCCCTCCTGAGGATGGTGGTTGAGGTTTATATTAAGTCTAAAGTCAATCGGATATACCAAAGTGTCAAAGTCAATAGTCTGAAGAAAAACGTGTACAAAACCTATGGGAAAAAATTGCACCTTTAACGTGACGTCACGTGACCATGAATGACGTAATCGTTACGAATTTCATCTAGGACTATCTGTGGGTGGTGGTCTTAGAGTATGCAAAGTCTCAAGTCGATCGGATCTACCAAAGTGTCAAAGTGTACTGGCTGAACAAAAAACGTGTACAAATCCTATGGAGAATAGTCTGAAACAGAAGGAAAAAAAAACTAGATGTGTTTGTGGACAAACACTAGCTGTTTCGGCAGTGTTAAATGATTCTATGACACCATCACAACATGATACTTTCATTGATAACAAATGTGACAAAAATGACAAAAACATTCATCTAAAACTATAACAAATACACCTTTAATGTGACATCTCATTACACCCGATGACATAATCATGACGAGACCCCAATTAATACCTATAACACATCCCGAAATACTTGCGTATCAATGTTGACCCAAATCGGACTTGTACTTTAAGAGATAGATGGTCTTGAAAACTCACCTTTAATGTGACGTCACATTACACCCGATGTCGTTATCATTACGTCAGCTCAATGTATACCTATAACACATCCCGGAATACTTGCATACCAAGTTTGACCCCAATTGGACCTGTACTTCTAGAGATAGAGGGTCTTAACAACTACACCTTTAAAGTGACGCCACATTACACCCGATGACGTCATCATGCCATCACCTCCATTTATATATATAGCATATCCCGGAATACCTGTAAACCAAGTTTGCGCACAATCGGACCTGTACTTCCAGAGATATAGGGTCCACAAAACTGCACCTTTAATGTGACGTCACATGACCCACGATGACGTCATCGTGACGAGTTGTATCTTGGCCCTCCTGGGGATGGTGATCGAAGTGTGTGCTAAGTCGGAAGTCGATCGGATTTACCAAAGTGTCAAAGTCAATAGTCTGAAGAAAAACGTGTACAAAACCTATGGGGAAAAAAACTGCACCTTTAACGTGATGTCACGTGACCACGAATGACGTAATCGTGACGAATTTCTTCTAGGATCATCTGTGGGTATGCTAAGAGTAGCTAGCCAAGTCTGAAGTCGATCGGATTAACCAAAGTGCCAAATATATATCGGGTGAAAAAACGTGTACAAACATTATGGGGAAAACTACACCTTTAATGTGACGTCACATGACGTCATTATAACGTCACCTTAATTAATTTTCGTATATAACACATCCCGGAATACCTGTATACCAAGTTTGACACTAATCGGACTTGTACTTCCAGAGAAAGAGAGTCCTAAAAACCGAACCTTTAATATGATGTCACATGACCCCCCGATGACGTCATCATGGCGATTTTCACATTGGCCCTTCTTAGGATGGTGGTTGAGGTGTGTGCTAACTTTTAGGTCAATCGGATTTACTAAAGTGTTAAAGTCAATATTCTGGAGGAAAACGTGTACAAAACCTATGGGGAAAAATTGAACCTTTAACGTCACGTCACGTGACCATGAATGACGTAATCGTGACGAATTCTTCTAGAATCATCTGTGGGTAGTATGCTAACAGTAGCTAGCCAAGTCTGAAGTCGATCGGATTTACCAAAGTGCCAAATATATATCGGGTGAAAAAACGTGTACAAATCTTATGGGGAAAACTACACCTTTAATGTGACGTCACATGATGTCGTTATGACGTCATTATGACGTCACCTTAATTTTCGTATATAACACATCCCGGAATACCTGTATACCAAGTTTGACACTAATCGGACTTGTACTTCCAGAGATAGAGGGTCCTAAAAACTGAACGTTTAATGTGACGTCACATGACCCCCGATGACGTCATCATGGCGATTTTCATATTGGCCCTTCTGAGGATGGTGGTTGAGGTGTGTGCTAACTTTTAGGTCAATCGGATTTACTAAAGTGACAAAGTCAATAGTCTGGATGAAAACGTGTACAAAACCTATGGGGAAAAATTACACCTTTAATGTGACGTCACGTGACCATGAATGACGCAATCGTGACGAATTTCTTCTAGGACCATCTGTGGGTGGTGTTCTAAGTGTATGCCAAGTCTCAAGTCGATCGGATTTACCAAAGTGCCAAAGTGTATTGGCTGAACGAAACGTGTACAAATCCTATGAGAAAAAGTCTGAAAGTGGAAAATAAAAAAGAATAAAACAAACTTTAACGATTACAATAGCTGTTTCGGCCGAAATGCCGAAACAGCTAAAAAAAAAAAAAAAAAAAAAACTTTAACAAAAACAATAGCTGTTTCGGCTGAATTGCCGAAACAGCTAAAAAAAAGAAAAAAAAAAACTTTAACGATTACAAAAGCTGTTTCGGTGAAAAACCGAAACAGCTAAAAAAAAAAAAGACTAGACATGTGTTTGTGGACAAACACAGAGCTGTTTCGGATGTCTAACATGACTTTCAATATGTGGGTGGTGGTCTAGTGTGTATCAAGTCTGAAATCGATCGGATTTACCAAAGTGCCAAATATATTGCTTAAAAAAAACGTGTACAAATGCTATTAAAAAAACTGAACCTTTAATGTACAAACCCTATGGGGGAAAATTAAACCTTTAACATCATGTCACGTGACCTTGAATTACGCAATCGTGCCAAATTTCATCCAGAACCATCTGTGGGTGGTGTTCTAAGTGTATGCTAAGTCTGGAGTCGAGTGAATTTACCAAAGTGTCAAAGTCAATAGTCTGAAGGAAAACGTGTACAAAACCTATGGGGAAAACTACACCTTTAATGTGACGTCACATGACACCTGATGACGTCATCATGACGTCAACTTAATTTTCGTCTATAACACATTCTGGAATACTTGCATACCAAGTTTGGCCCCAATCAGACATGTACTTCCAGAGATAGAGGGTCCTACATCTGCCCCTTTAATGTGACGTCACATGACCCACGATGACGTCATCATGACGAATTTCCCTTGGCCCTCCTGGGGATTGTGGTCGAGATGTGTGCCAAGTCTCAAGTCGATCAAATTTACGAAAGTGTCAAAGTCAATAGTCTAAAGAAAAACGTGTACAAAACCTATGGGGGAAAAATTGGACCTTTAACGTGACGTCACGTGACCTTGAATGACGCAATCGCGCCGAATTTCTTTCAGGAACATCTGGGGGTGGTGTTCTAAGTGTATGGCAAGTTTCAAGTCGGTCGGATTTACTAAAGTGTCAAAGTCAATAGTCTGGAGGAAAACGTGTACAAAACCTATGGGGAAAAATTGCACCTTTAACGTGACGTCACGTGACCATGAATGACGTAATCGTTACGAATTTCTTCTAGGACCGTCCTTGGGTGGTTGTCTAAGTATATGCCAAGTTTCAAGTCGATCGGATTTACCAAAGTGTCAAAGTGTATTGGCAGAACAAACGTGTACAAATCCTATGGGGAAAAATGACCAAAAAAAACTAGAAATGTGTTTGTGGACAAACACAGAGCTGTTTCGCATGTCTAAAATGACTTTCAATATTTGGGTGGTGGTCTAAGTGTGTGCCAAGTCTAAAGTCGATCGAATTTAGTGCCAAAGATATATTGGTTGAAAAAAACGTGTACAAATCCTATGGGGAAAATTTAACCTTTAATGTGACGTCACATGACACCCGATAATATCATCACAATGTCATCTTAATTTTCGTCTATAACACATCCCGGAATACCTGAATACCAAGTTTGACCCTAATTGGACTTGTACTTCCAAAGATAGAGGGTCTTAAAAACTACACCTTTAATGTGACGTCACATGACCCACGATGATGTCATCATGACATCACCCTGATTTTCGTCTATAACACATCCTGGAATACTTGCATACCAAGTTTGACCCCAATTGGGCCTGTACTTTCAGAGATAGGGGGCCTTAAAACTGCAACTTTAATGTGACGTCACATGACCAATGATGACGTCATTATGACAATTTTTTGTCCTGGCCCTCCTAGGGACGGTGGTCGAGGTGTGTGCTAAGTTTCAAGTCGATCAAATTTACGAAAGTGTCAAAGTCATTAGTCTGAAGAAAAACGTGTTCAAATTCTATGGGAAAAACTGCACCTTTAATGTGACGTCACTGGCCCATGATGACGTCATCATAACGTCATCTTAATTTTCGTCTATAACACATCCTGGAATACTTGCATACCAAGATTGACCCCAATCAGACCTTTACTTCCAGAGATAGAGGGTATTAAAAACTACACCTTTAAAGTGACGTCACATGACCCACAATTACGTCATCATGACGATTTCCCTTGTGGCCCTCCTAGGGATGGTGGTCGAGGTGTGTACTAAGTCTCGAGTCGATGGCCTTTACCAAAGTGTCAAAATCAATAGTCTGAGGAAAAACGTGTACAAAACCTATAGGGAAAACTGCGCCTTTAATGTGACGTCACATGACACCCGATGACGTCATCGTCATGTCATCTTAATTTTCGTCTATAACACATCTCAGGATACTTGCATATCAAGTTTGTCCCCAATCGGACATGTACTTCCAGAGATAGAGGGTCCCAAAAACTACACCTTTAATTTGACGTCACATGACCCACGATGACGTCATCATGACGATTTTTCTCTTGGACCTCCTGGGGATGGTGGTCGAGGTGTGTGCTAAGTTTCAAGTTAATCGCATTTACCAAAGTATTAAAGTCAATAGTCTGAAGAAAAACGTGTACAAACCTTATGGGGAAAAATTGCACCTTTAACGTGACGTCACGTGACCACGAATGACGTAATCGTGACAAATTTCTTCTAGGATCATCTGTGGGTGGTGGTCTGAGTGTATGCCAAGTTTCAAGTCGATCGGATTTACCAAAGTGCCAAAGTGTATTGTCCGAACAAAAAACGTGTACAAACCCTATGGGAAAAAGTCTGAAAAAGAAAAAGAAAAAAAAACTAGAAATGTGTTTGTGGACAAATACAGAGCTGTTTCGGGTGTTTACAATTTTTTTTAACATGTGCAATTGGTCTAAGTGTGTGCCAAGTCTGAAGTCTAACGGATTTACCAAAGTGCCAAATATATATTGGTTGAAAAAACGTGTACATATGGGGGAAACTGTACCTTTAGTGTGACGTCACATGACACCCAATGACGCAATCATGATAATACCTTTTTCTGTTTACATGTAACACATTCCGAAATACATGTACATGTACTTGCAATGTATTCTAAATTTGAACCCAATCGGACGTGTAAGTTCTTGAAAACGGTTCCTTTAACGTGACGTCACATGACACCTGATGACGTCATCATTAAGTCCCCTCTATTTGTTACTGCAATGCATCTAGGAGTATGTACCTACTGATAATGTTAAACCTAATTTGATTGGAAGGCCGTCGATCGTTATTCATTTTTACCGAAAACAAATGGCGTTTATTGGCCTCCGTACTCTTAAATGTTGTTTGGTGTTGTGTGTGGCATCTGCACGCCGCCGCCGCGCCGAAGATTAAAAGGCTAGGCTATTATGCGGGAGGAGGCAGTCGCAGCACCAGACCATTCATTCAACGCGAAAGGTATAGTGGTAAACTTGTGATTAGCAAACGTTTTTGTGAATTGTTTTCTGTATAGCGGAATTTGTTTTAGGTTTTATTGTAATGATTTGAAGTGGAAATGTTTACTGTACATTTGAATGTGTGATTTGTAGTAATTATCTGGAATTATATTTGGGAAAAGGGTGATGGAATGTAATGAGAATTGAGACATGATGATGTATTTGTAATATATACGTTGTAATTTGTATAGGCCTCGTACGAACCTCGTTACCATGGCTACGATTTTGCTGTGCTATATTTTCCCATCATGCTTTGCGCGATCTTAGCGAAGGGGAATGCGCACGGTCGAGGCTGGCCTCGTACATATTTTCGTTGTATAGTACTAGTGTGCCCCCGGTATACTGCCTGTATATCGCAGTATACCGGGGGCACACTAGTGGGACTAAGTGGTTGCAAGTTTAAATTGTCCAAATATGTCATAATTTCGTTTAACTTTAAGGTTTTTTGGATAGGGTCAGGGATTACTAAAAGTTTTAGTAAAAGTTTCAAAACAAAGGGCATTAAAGTGCTGAACATATTTTATATACAATTAACAATCGATATCTTTTCGCTAGATATTTTTGTTTAGAAAGATTAAGATTTTAAATGCTGGCTAAACAGTATTGTTGTAGGTTCTGGCGTTTTATTTTGCTGGCAATATATTTGGTACCAGATCTCAGAATCAAATGTTTTGTTTGTGATCGTAGGCATATACATGTACATGTAGTAATTAATGTACCGTATCCAGGTACTCGGAGCATATTTTTTTTCGGAGCGTTTTTGAGGTACCGGTAGAATGTGCAGTGGTTTTGGAGTTATTGCGGGATGTTTATATGTAGAAGTTTTACTACGGTTTTAATTTTAATACAAATATTTTGACGTGGAAGGGGGTTTGAATGAAAGAATAATGGGGGCATTGAAAGTTTGTAAGAACAATATTTGCTGCTAGAGAATGTTTATTAATACTACAGTGGTGTTCAGGTGTGAAAATGTGTTTGATTTAGTCCAGCAGATACATGTATATTACAATCATTAAGAAAAGAACTTTACATACACACAGAACTAGAAAACTATATGAACTGTATAACCAAAAACTGCTTCTATTTTTTTTAAAATGCGTATTTTAAGACATACGTGTACATGTATCACATGGATTAAGTCATTTTGGTATAAACAATATTTGATTGTACCATTTGGTTTGTTCTGTTCAACAGATCATCAAGCTTATGCAACGAGAAGCTTCTAGTCGTCGTTCTCTTCAGTCTCTTTAGTCTCGTCAGTCTCTTCAGTTTTCATTTTTTTCAGTTTCTTCAGTTTTCAGTTTTCAGTTTTTTCAGTCTCTTCAGTTTTCAGTTTTCAGTTTTTTCAGTCTCTTCAGTTTTCAGTTTTCAGTTTTTTCAGTCCCTTCAGTCTCTTCAGTTTTCCGTTTCTTCAGTTGGCATTTCCATTTCTTCAGTTGGCATTTCCATTTCTTCAGTTGGCATTTCAGTTTCTTCAGTTGGCATTACTAGTGCAAAACAGAGAGTGCCAGTTGGTAGTAGAACAAATGACAATGGTAAAACAACTTATGGTAAAGCAGACTTGTAAAGAAAGTATGGCAATGTATGTTGCACCTATGAAAGGTAATGGAATGAGTACTTATACATCAAGTAATGGGACTTCTAAACAGGTGATGCAGGATCGTGTAAGTTTGGGTGAGATGGCTAGATTGAGTAACTATCAAAGAGACTTATACCAGAGGCATGAACTGAGAAAAGATGTAGAGCAGACGGATGTGGCTGAACCTAAGAAGAAGAGAATGGTTAATGTCAGTATGAAGAAGAAAGGGAACAATCACAAAGCAGTGACGAAGTTGAAGATGAGCAACAGGACATGCTGTATCAGAAATAAGGTACTGGAGTGTCTGGTAGAGTATTGTAGAGAAGAAAGGAAGGTTTCAAAACCAAATAGAAAGAAAATTAGAAGATGTGAACGAAGACAAGTGATCAAAAGGTTGAGGAATGGTAAAATCATTGAATTACGTATGAGTAAGGAAGAGAGGAAGAATCGTGAAAAAGCACAAAAGAATATTCAAAGTCACACAAGAAGAAGTCTGAGCTATGTTATCAAGAATATGCAAAATAAGAAGGAACAAAAGAAAAAGAGGACACCCAGGAAAAGTAAGAATGAAGAACAAGATTCATTGAAGACAAGAAGTAAATGTTCACATGGAATAACTGAGAATGGTACAGGAAAAAGGTCGCATAAAAGACATGTTGAGAAGACAGAGATTCAGAATATAAATCATTCTGTGAAGAAATCACAAGCTATGCAATGTTGGTTATGTGATCAAGTAACTACTGCAGTTGATCGAGTTGTGGACTGTGATACTTGCAACATCAGCTATCATGTCAATTGTATGGGATTTTCTAACTTGAAGTATATCTTGGCAAGTAAATCGGTATCATGGTTGTGTCTAAAATGTGGAAGATGTAATTATGCAGACTCTTTGTTGTATAATCTTGGCATACATGTAGATAAGAGTGTGTATGAGGTGATTGCCGAGGAGACATGCAGTGATGACAATGATGTGGTGATGCAGACATGTGTACATAGCACTTGCAGAGACAAAGGCAGCCAAGTAGATGGAACACACATTGTAAGTGAACTGGGTACAAGTAAAAGTTGTATTAGGAATGAAGAAAGAGCAGGTTGTACTATGTTGACAAGTGAAAGCAAAATAGAGATGTTACATACGCAGACAGGAGGCTACTCCTTAAGAAGTAAAAAGAGCAAAAGTACTGATGAAAAGAATGAAAATAAAAATGACTTGGCAAGAGCTGTTGAAAAGGGAAATGAAAAAAATACATCTAAGGCAAAGAAAAGTGATGGTAGTCATGGTGTTGAGTCATCAAATAGACTGCGAAGTAGAAAGAGAAAAGTGTCGGAGAGTACTGACAGTTGTGAAGTGAAATTGAAATTGAATAAAAAAGGGGTGGAAGATGAAATTCTTGAAAAAGAAGATAATTCCCAAAATAATGGAAAGAAAAACACGCCACAAAGAACTTGTGATTCGGTCAGAAGAAAACAGGAAAAATTGCCTGTGACTTTGCTAGAAGATAGTAAAGAACATAATAAAACAAATCAGCCGAGTGTGACATTGCTAGAAATTGTTGTACAGGGTACTTTTCATCAAGGCCATCATAAGTTTGGATGTCACAGTGGTAAACAATGTGTAGCTAATGGATTGAGTTGTGTGTTAATGAGTAGGTTGAAAAAACTGAGACATTGGACTTATTCTGACATGGATAGAACATTGAATACGGGAAATGAGTTATATGGTCATTTATCTCGGAGCTCTACAGTTAATCATGACTATTTGTTGGTTACAGAATTGCCAAATGAGTTGGATCTGCTGAATCATCATTTCAGTATGAAATTTAATGATTCTGTATGTGGTGCATTTGGAGAAGAATTTACCTTACCTGAATTTGATATGATACCAATGAATCGTGCTTTGGAACAGAATCTGCAGCAGAACTATGCATGTTTCATAACTTTCCATGGAAATACATTTGTTGTAATAGCTCAAGATGGCATGTATTATATCTTTGATTCTCACTCCAGGGATAAACGAGGTTATCAGGTTGCTGAAGGCCGAAGTCTGCTCAAACGTGTGGCTACATGGCAAGATGTGCACAGGTACTGTACTGATTTGGCAAGATCTATGAATTTATCTAACAATGAGCAGTTTGAAATTACAGGCGCGTCTGTGTGGATAGATGATGAGACAAGACAATATACTAATGGGAGTATACAGGAGACAAATCATTTGTTATTTGGAAGTTGTGATCATAGTGAAGACATAGGTGGAGAGAGTACTAGTTCTGGAGTATTGCTTGGATCTCATAGTGGCTTGTCAAGTACACATAGTATTATGTCAAATAATATCAAGGAAGAGGACAAAGGCAGTTTGCATGGAATGAGTTGCAATAATGAATTAGATGGAGGCAATGATGTAGAAATCGAGAGAGTGACACAAATGCAGGGTTTTAAATTTGTTCCGTTGACATATAGTAAGAAGACGGCATTGTGTAGACAACATCGCATGGGCCATGTATCCCTGGATTGCAATGAAAATTCAGATAAATGTGAAGAGATTGGACGACCTAATTTAGTGAAGAGAATTAAAGGAGATGGTAACTGTTTTTTCAGGGCAATGTCATATGCTGTGTCAGGAACTGAAGATAACAATGTGCAATTAAGAATGGCTACTGTTAATCATCTGTTGAAAAATGGAGATAAATTTAATGGTTTTCTCCGACAAGGGTTTATAAATGTGGAGGAATATGTCATGAGGCAAAGAATGTTTGATTCTGGAACCTGGGCTACAGAGGTTGAAATCATGGCGATGGCACATATGCTACGTACTGATATTTATACATTTGAAGAGGCAAGCAAGTGGTATGTTTTCTCAGCAAGTACCTTTGACATAGAGACTGTCACATCAGATGAGGCAGTTTACTTGTATCACAGACAAAGGATTCACTATGATGTTGTGTTGTCAGTTCATGAAGCAATTAGACAAGTTGATAATGGACAAAGTAATGTATTTCCAAGCAACACAGATAGTGAATTAAAATATGGAGAAGATGCTACTGACAGTAAATCAAAAAATAATATAAAGTGTAAACGACGTAAACGAGCAAATAAAAAATTACAACTAAGTAAGAAAAGAGAGAAAAGTAGAGAATTGTATGTACAGAAGGCGGATAAAGCAAAAATAGATGCAAAACAAATGCATAAATGTCAAAGCAAATCTGATGATAACAAAACATGTAGGCCAAGGGATTTAAAGAATTTGTATAAGAAGTTAAAAGGTCATGAGAATAGGAGTAATGA
This sequence comes from Crossaster papposus, assembly GCA_037893245.1. Taxonomy (NCBI): domain Eukaryota; kingdom Metazoa; phylum Echinodermata; class Asteroidea; order Velatida; family Solasteridae; genus Crossaster; species Crossaster papposus. The sequence goes on along the minus strand of JBAIAA010000489.1, from coordinate 1,262,738 downwards.
GAAAAAGCTAAGAAAAATGATGTATAACAAAAAGAACTATGAAAAAAGTGCAGATAAGAAGAAGGAATTGCTTAAAGGAAAGTATCATGAAAATGAAATGCATAGAAATTTTGTTTTAAAGTGTAAACAAGAAAGATATAGTACAAATTCTGAAAGCAGGGAAAAGAAAATAAACAGTGAAAAAATCAAGTCCAAAAAAAGGTATCATGACAATGTTACTTACAGAATAAAGACAATTAACAGAGCTAAATTTAAATATCATGACAATGCTGCATATAGAAGTAAGCTTATTGCAAGAATAAAAAAGAAATATCGCTGTGTCAGTTCTTACAGGGCAAATTTAATAAAGTGTGGGAAAATGAAATACAAAACAAATAGGAAGTATCGTAAAAACATGGCACGTATGAACTACAAACGTAAGGAAATTAATAACAAGAAAAGACTTAAAATTAATTTTGTTACAAAGACCTTTAAAGAAAGCATATCTAAAGGACCCGAGTATGTGTGTGCTTGCTGTCATAAACTGTTGTTTCAAAAGCAAGTTGTGAAGTGTAACATGGATAAATACAAACTCCAGACCATTTTTAGTAACAAATACCTACATACTTGCAATGACCATTGTGAATCTAGGTGTATGATTGCAGAATCAAGCAGATCACATTTATGGATATGTTATACGTGTCATAGGAAATTACTTGTTAATAAAGTCCCTGCTGAAGCAAGTGTGAATAATTTAAATATGATAGACATCCCTGAGGAATTAGCTTGTTTGAACACATTAGAAGAGCATCTAATTGCGATAAATGTGGCCTTCATGAAAATTATTCCACTGCCTAAGGGATCACAATTTTGTTTGCGAGGGCCAGTCGTTTGTGTGCCATCTAATATAACAGACACAGTAAAAGCACTACCAAGACCTGCAAGCGATGATCAGATGATTCGTGTTAAGTTGAAGAGAAAACTGACTTATAAAGGATATTACCAATATCAGTTCGTGAGTAAACAAAATGTGGAAAATGCTTTACGTTATCTTCAACGTAATAATAAGTGGTTCAGTGATATTGAAATAAGCCCTGATTGGGAAACTCCATTGTGTGGTGAAGGAAACGATGAAATAGATAAGTCTGGAAACGATGTAAAAGAAGTTAATGATGATAGTGATAATAGTGACGAGGAAACCGATGATGACCGTTTACGAGGCCTGCCATTAGACAGTTGTCTGCAGCCAACTAATATAGGACAGGAAATACTGGATCAATATTTTGACGAAGTAATGAGTGTGGCTCCGTGTGAAGGGAATAGTCCAATTCGATTGTTAATGGAAAAGGGTAATGAGGCAAAATGTTTTCCAACATTATTTCCAACCGGGCAGCCTATATATGATGATGATCGTGAAGTGAGGGTCACACTTTGTAGATATTTGCATAACCGATTAATGAATGTTGATAATAGATTTGCAAAGAGTACTCAATACATTTTTTATGCGCAGTATTTGTCAGAGATTCAAAAAGTTATGTCAAGTGTGTCAATTGCATTGCGTAAAGGAGCAGATAAGAAGTTCAATGGTGACAGGGTAAATGCCTCCATGATCAATGACAGAGACCAGTTAAACAACATTTTTAAATCAGACAGTGGATATAAATTTCTCAAACCTATTCGTGGTACACCTCCATATTGGCAAGCAGCACAGAAGGATGTTTTGGCTATGATCAGACAGTTAGGAATACCTACATGGTTTTGTTCATTTTCTGCAGCAGATATGCGATGGCCTGAAGTGATTAATACTATTTTGAGACAGCAAGGTGATTCTAGAGATGTGAAAGATTTGGACTGGAATGAGAAATGTACAATATTGCGGAGTAATCCTGTAACTGCTGCAAGAATGTTTGATCAGCGATTCCATACATTTCTGAGAGATGTTATACTGTCTAGAGCTGAGCCGATTGGAAAAGTCAAAGATTATTTCTATAGAGTAGAATTTCAGCAAAGAGGGTCTCCACATACACATTGTCTTTTTTGGATAGAAAATGCACCAAAGTTGGAACATGACAGTAAAAAAAAGGTTGTAAAGTTTATTGACAAATACATAAGTTGTAATTTGCCATCAGAGAAACAAGACAAAGAGTTAAATGAAATCATCAGTCATGTGCAGGTACATAGTAAAAAGCATTCCAAGTCGTGCAAAAAGAAGGGTACCGAGTGTAGGTTTAATTTTCCAAGACCTCCATCTGAACGAACATTTATTACAGAATTGTTGCCAACTGATGATGGGATAGAAACAAGTGATGATGGGAAACAATCAAATGATGGTAAAAGTAGTGAAAGAAATAAGGCTAAGGAATTATTGGAATCAATATGGATTGCAATACAGAACACTGAAAACGAAAAGATGACAACAACATAATTATTTACAAGCATTGGTGTGACACAAGCTGATTTTGAGAAAGCTCATAATGTCCTAACCAAGAGAACTAGTATTGTACACAAGAGACAACCGCAAGATGCTTGGGTCAATTTGTACAATCCAAATTTAATACGATGCTGGAATGCAAACATGGATATTCAGTACATTTGTGATGCTTATGCTTGTGTTGCCTATGTGGTATCTTACATGTCAAAAGCTGAACGTGAAATGGGTATACTGTTGTCACATGCACAGGCTGAAGCACAGAAAGGGAACTTGGATGCTAGACAGAGTATGAAGGAAATTGGCTCTGTGTACTTGCATAATCGCGAGGTCTCAGCTCAAGAAGCAGTTTATCGTGTTTGTAATCTGAGATTGAAAGAAGGTTCAAGGAAAGTAGAATTTGTACCTGTCGGTGAAAATCCCATTCGAATGAGCAAGCCTCTAAGTGTTATCAAACATGCATGTGAAGATGATGATGATAGTATTTGGATGACTAGTAAAGTTGACAGATACCTAGCAAGACCAACTACTAATAAATTTGAAACAATGTGCTTGGCAACATTTTGTTCAGATTATAGAGTTATATATACTTGTAACATGCCTAAAACAAGACGGTCGCCAATATATGAATTGAAGAATGGATTAGGACACATACAGAAACGTAGTCGAACTGATCCAGCAGTTATACGATTTCCTAGATTTTCGGTAGCAAAATGTCCTGAAAAGTACTATCAGAGTATCTTGCAATTGTATCTTCCATATCGTGTTGATGTTCAGTTGAAACCGCAGCAGTTTGAAACTTATGAGAAATTTTATAGAAATGGCATTATTAAGTTTGATGGTATGTTGAAACCTGTGAGAAATATTGTGGAAAGTAACCAGTCATTGTATGAGGCTAATGCTAAGTCAGTAGATGAAGCTGAAGAAATGTTGGAGAAGTATGGTCCACAAGAAGATGCTTGGGCATTGATAGCACCAGAAACTGAAAAGGACAGACTTGAATGTAAAGCACAGCAACAACCACAAGTTGAAGATGGTGACAGTGATTCAGATATTCCTGATTTGAAGTCCAAAAAAGATGACCCAAAATATACTCTTGAGCCTCACAGATCACTACATATGTCCAAGCAGGAAGCAACACATTTGTTGAGGTGTCTAAATGCTAAACAAAAAGAAGTGTTTTACAAAGTAAGGCAATGGTGTTTGGACAAAGTCAATGGTAAAAATCCTGAACCGTTTCGTGTATTTGTGACTGGAGGAGCTGGCACAGGGAAAAGTCATTTGATAAAGTGTATCTACTATGAAGCAACAAGACTTTTTGCAAGAATGGTAGAAAATCCTGATGATGTATCGGTATTACTCACAGCTCCTACAGGTGTTGCAGCATATAATATCCATGGTGCCACAATTCACAGTGCTTTGTCAATAACAACAAATGTGAAATTGCCATATCAACCACTTGGTGAAGAAAAGATTAGCACGCTGCGGTATAAATTAAGGCAACTGCAAATTCTAATTGTTGATGAAATTTCAATGGTCAGTCATAAACTCTTGTGCTACATTCATGGTCGTTTGCGACAGGTTAAACAATCACAGAATCACAGTCCCTTTGGAAATGTCAGTGTATTAGCAGTTGGTGATTTTTATCAGTTACCTCCAGTAAAAGGGAGATCTTTGCACCAGACTGATGTTACAACTGACTTATGGAATGACAACTTTGCAAAAGTAGAACTGACTGATATAATGAGACAGAAAGATGATGCAAAGTTTGCTGAAGTTCTGAATAGATTACGAATCAGAAAGAAAAAGCAAAGTTTACAAAGTGATGATAAGAAACTGTTACAATCGCGTGAGACTGGAGAAGATTGGACTGATGCTGTGCATATTTATCCATGCAATAAAGAGGTGGATGAGTACAACAGACAGACTCTTTTTGCTAAATGTTCAGGTTGTGTAAAAACTTGTGTTCTTGCTAAAGATTTCCAGAGAGATGCAAAAAGTGGTGAAATAAAAATAAAATGGAGATCAGTGAAGAATTCCTCAGGCACCAATTTACCTGATTTTCTGTGGCTTGCTGTTGGTGCTAGAGTCATGCTTACAAGGAACCTGGAAGTCAGTGATGGGCTTGTCAATGGTGTATTTGGAACTGTAAAAGATATTGTTACATTACCTAATGACCAGTCTCCTAAGTGTATTAAAGTTAAATTTGATAATGAGAATATTGGATTAAAATTGAAAAAACAGTCGTCTGGTAATGATGTGGATGTTGTTAGTATTGAAATGGTGGAAGACAACTTTAATAAACAGTGTGTGCGTCGGCAATTTCCACTGAAGTTGGCTTGGGCATGTACAGCTCACAAAGTGCAAGGCATGAGTTTGGAAAAGGCAGTGGTATGTCTGACCCGTACATTTTCAGCAGGACAAGCATATGTTAGTTTGAGTCGAGTTGTTTCATTGAATGGTCTTGTGATAGAAGGGTTTGATGAGAAATATATTTATTGTAATGAGGCAGTAGCTGAAGCACTGAACAAGATGCCATTGTATATTGAGGAGTCTGATGACAAAGGAAGTAATAATGGAAGTGGTAATGAATGTTACAGTACAAGTATTGCTATGCATAATATTCAAGGACTTCAAGCTCATTTAATTGATTTGAAATCTAATGATGAAATGTTGTCGTGTGATTTTATTTGCTTGACTGAAACATGGACTGAAAATGACTTTGATTGTGATATGGATATGAGTGATTACACATGGTATCATCAACCAAGAAGTATGTGTTATGATAACTCCAATCATGTGACATGCATGTTAAAAGAACAGAGTCGTGGAGGTGTTGCTGTATGTGGAAAAAAAGACAGAGTGTTTAGTAGGATGAATTTGCCAATCAACAATCTTGAATATATTGCATTTCAAGTACATGTTAATTCAAATGTCTCATTTGTTGCTGTAATAGTTTATCGATCACCATCATATACATTAAAACAATTTGTAGAGGTTCTTGAAAGATTGTTAAATAAGATACATCAAATTTCAAACAGGTGCATTGTTATGGGTGATTTCAATGAGGATATTATGAAAAACAAATCTTATGTGAAAACATTGATGGATGATCATGGATATAGGCAGTGTCTAAGTGATGCAACAACTGAAAAAGATACTTTACTGGACCATGTTTATGTAAGAAACATAGATGATATTCATGTTGACATTAGTCCAACATACTATAGCTACCACGAGGCAGTCATCATTCGGTTGTAATTTTATATGACATGAATTATGAACACATTGTACATGTACACAAGTGGGTATTGCCTTTTATTCTTTTTTTCAACTCGTTTTAATATCCATTGTAAATTTGGATAGTTATTGGAATAGAAGTACTTAAAGCTCTGAAATGAATTGAAATGTGAAAAAGAGCAATGTATACAATTAAAGTTTAGTACATGTAAAAGAAGAAGAAATGGCATGATATGTAAACAAGGATGAAAAATGGTATGGTAGCGGGTACATGTAAACAAAGCGGAGAAAATGGTATGGTACATGTAAACAAGAAGGAGAAATTGTGTGGTACCTGTAAACAAGTAGGAGAAATGGCATAGTACAGTACATGTAAAGCAGGATGAGAAATACAATGTAGTATGGTACATGTAAACAAGGAGGGAAATGGTATGTTACATGTAAACAAAAAGGAGAAATAGTATGGTACATGTAAACAAGAAGGAGAAATGGTATGGTATACTTGTGTAAACAAGAATTTGAAATGGTAGGGTATATAAATAAGGAGGAAAAATGGTTTGATATACATGTACATGTATGTATAGGAGGATGAGAAATGGTATAGAACATACATGTAAACAAAGAGGAGAAATGGCCGAGAGTGGCATTTCTCCAGTCCTGGTCATCATTGGATGACCATCACGGACTATAACTGTGGAGTATCATTGTCACATTCATAGCTGAGAGTGACATTTCTCCCATCTTCCTGGTCATCACTCCATGATGACTGTCACTAACTATAACTGTGGAGCATATAGCTGTCATGAGAGTGGCATTTCCCCCACCCTGCTGTTTATCACTGGATTACCATCACTGACTATAACTATATGGAGCATGGCTGTCACATCCATAGCTAAGAGTGACATTTCTCTAGTCCTGGTCATTACTGGATTACCATCATTGATTACATGTATAATTATGGAGCACGGCTGTTACATCCATAGCCGAGAGTGACATTTCTCCAGTCCTGGTCATCACTGGATTATCATCACTGTCTAAAACTATGGAGCATGGCTGTTACATCCATGGCTAAGAGTGACATTTCTCCAGTACTGGTCATCACTAGATTACCATCACTGACTATAATTATGGAGCACGGCTGTCACATCCATAGCTGAGAGTGACATTTCTCGAGTCCTGGTCATCACTGAATTACCATAACTGATTAAATGTATAACTATGGAGCACGGCTGTTGCATCTATAGCAGAGAGTGACATTTTTTTCCAGTACTGGTCATCACTAGATTACCATCACTGACTATAATTATGAAGCACGGCTGTTACATCAACAGCCGAGAGTGGCATTTCTCCAGTCCTGGTCATCACTGGATTACCATCACTGACTATAATTATGGAGCACGGCTGTTGCATCAACAGCCGAGAGTGGCATTTCTCCAGTCCTGGTCATCACTGGATTACCATCACTGACTATAACTATGGAGCATGGCTGTTATACATCCATAGCTAAGAGTGACAATTCTCCAGTCCTGGTCATCACTGGATTACCGTCACTGACTATAACTATGGAGCATGGCTGTCACATATATAGCTGAGAGTGACATTTATCCAGTCCTGGTCATCACTGGATTACTATCACTAACTATAACTTTGGAGCATGGCTGTCACATCCATAGCTGAGAGTGACATTTCTCGAGTCCTGGTCATCACTGAATTACCATAACTGATTAAATGTATAACTATGGAGCACGGCTGTTGCATCTATAGCAGAGAGTGACATTTTTTCCAGTACTGGTCATCACTAGATTACCATCACGGACTATAATTATGAAGCACGGCTGTTACATCAGCAGCCGAGAGTGGCATTTCTCCAGTCCTGGTCATCACTGGATTACCATCACTGACTATAATTATGGAGCACGACTGTTCCACAGCCGAGAGTGCCAATTCTCCAGTCCTGGTTATCACTGGATTACCGTCACTGACTATAACTATAGAGCACGGCTGTTACACCCATGGCCGAGAGTGACATTTCTCCAGTCCTGGTCATCACTACATTACCATCACTGACTATAACTATGGAGCATGGCTGTTACATCCATAGTTGAGAGTGACATCTCTCTGGTCCTGGTCTTCACTGGATTACCATCGCTGACTATAACTAAGCATACACCCATAGCTGAGAGTGACATTTCTCAAGCCCTGTTAATCACTTGTAAGCATTCTTTGAATAAGTTTGTTTTTTTGTGTGTGAAAATGCACAAACCAGAAGCATTTGTATAACTCACTCTTTGACACTATTTGTATCAAAAGGTCTTGCTATTAGAAGAATGCACAGTATCTATGTTTATCCACTTCACTTTTTTGTTATTAAGAACATGTAATTGCTTTTTCTGGGAAAGAGATCAATCCACAATATTGATTTCTGTTTTTCTTTTTATGTTTTCTGTATGCAAAATGTATACATGCAGGTTGTAGTAATAATTGAAGACACTACTACCTCATTGCTGAAAATTGACTGTTTCACAGTTAAAGGTAAGATACACTAAACTGTTAATCGACCCTACATTATAGCTTATGCTAAACAGACATATGAATAGGAAAATGTGTGAAAAATTATGTTGCACTAAATCAAACATATATTTACACACTTCCAATGTACTGTTCTTTGCCCCACTTACCTAGCTTGACTATAATGTCAAGGTCGACTAATCGCCTGTCATCCAAGCCGGAATACTGGGAGGCATTGCTTCTACTACTGTGATGCAACAGGCTATACTGATCAGATCTGTCATCCAAGCCTGAGTCCTGGGAGTCACCTGTGATACGAGAGGCTACTTATCACCTTTCATCCGAACTTGAGTCCCGGGAGGCACCTCTTCTACTACTGTGAAGCAAGAGGCAAGATTAGCTGTCATTCGAGCACGCCGGAGTCCTGGGAGCTGCTTTTTTTACTGCTGTTATTTAAGAGGCTAATGATCACCTGTCATCCAAGCCCGAGTTCCTTCTAATACCACAGTGATGTCAGAGGCTATTAATCACCAATCATTCAAGACTATGTTAATCACTTCTTGTACTGTATCACTGTGTTGTCAGAAGCTACAAATCACTTGTCAATTCGAAGCCTGAGTTTAGTGATGATCCGTGTGATGTCAGAGGCTACTAATCACCTGCCGTCCAAGCCACTGTGAGTCGCCTCTTGTACCGCTGTGTTATCAGAGGCTACGAGTACGATGTCGAGCCTGCTTTGTCATCTAAAAATAAGCCTTGCTTCTGTTATCAATCTCTTATGTAAGTGCGAAGTAAAAGCCTACTTTGTTCTACTAGCCTGATTTTTTTTAGGATTTTGAAGGATTCAGGATGAATAGCGAAAAAGTGTCTGATTTTGGAGGATGCATTGTGTTTTGTTTATAGGATGTACACAATATTTTGTATGCTCAGCCATGCATAATTAAATGTAATTTTTGTCAACTCAATCTATTACAGTTATAAGTGGATGCTTTGTTAGGATTGAGGTAAAAGTCACCCCTCTGAACAAATTCAACCAATTATAAATGGATGAGACTTGAGGATGAATCAATTTTGTGTCATGGTAGCAAGTGCAGGAGTTTGCACAAATTAGAATGATTTCTACACAAAAGGACCTGAGGGGTTAGAGTTAAAGCCAGTTTAAAATCATGTCAAACTTGTTCAAGACTGTTAGGGTTATACACACAAATAAAACAAGGAATACTTTTAAGCAAAAGCTTGTTTCTTGGAAGCAAAACTTCCCACATTAATGATTGCCCCAAAACGTGTACATACATAAAAAACAAGCTTTTGCTTTTGTCATTAAGCATTTGCACATGCCTCGGCGTACATCTGGATGAATAACGCTATTGTTTACAACCTAAGCATTTGCTTGGCAAGCTTAAGAAAAATCTGTTTTTTAAATGCAAAAGGTTATATATATATGTTTTTCAGCAATTGCTTTTGCTTCTGCTCCTGCTTAGTACTCTTGCTTGTAAGTCATTTCTAGTTGTTATGTACTCGGCTCCAAACCTCACATTTCAATTTACTTTAATTCTTTCAACCAAACAGTACTCAGAACTTTGTTCAGTCATATATAGCTGTCTACTTTCCATATTGGTTGAGCATTTATATTTACATTTATATAGCAAAATATTTTTGAGCATTTTTAAGTCTTTGTGCAATTGGTGCCCATGTATATAATTCTTTCTAAGAAATTGTTTAGTAATGTTGCCCTTAAATAGTGAAATAGAAATAAATAATAGTGCATTGAAATTAATTCCACATCTGGTGTCTGTGTATGCATATGCAGTCCTTTCTTAAATAGTGAAATAGAAATAAATAATAGTGCATTGAAATTAATTCCACATCTGGTGTCTGTGTATGCATAGGCAGTCCTTTTTATTTTGAGACAAACGGGGTTTAACCACTAACGGGGAAAACGGATCAGATTTGCACAGCAGTCGGATTTTCATATCGCACATAGACTCGCAGGCCAAAATCACTTGCAACACTGAGGGCAGCAAACAGCTGTACCGGTTGCTTGATTTCGGCAAAGAATTGAACCGATAGCAAAAGGCACAGCAGAAAGAACGCAATTTAATTATTGTAAAATATCAACACAGAGACTAGGAACATCGGGATGACCCCTCAATTTGTAGGTTGGCTAATGTCTTTGGGCTATTTGTGGGTGGTGGTCTAACTGCGTGCCAAGTCTCAAATCAATCGAAATTACCAAAGTGTTCACATCTATTGTCTGAAGAAAAACGTTTACAAACCCTATAGGGAAAAACATAACGTGACGTCACATGACACTCAATAACGTCATCGTGGCGAATTTCTTTTATGACTATCTGTGAGTGGTGGTCTAGGAGTGTGCCAAGTCTGAAAATACTCGCATACCAAGTTTGACCCCAATCGGGCCTGTACTTCCAGAGATTGAGGGTCTCAAAAACTACACCTTTAATGTGACGTCACATGACACTCGATGACGTGATCATGACGTCATCTTAATTTTTGCCTATAACACATTCTCGAATACTTGCATACCAAGTTTGACCCCAATCGGAGTTGTATTTCTAGAGATAGAGGGTCTTAAAAAAATAACCGTTAATGTGGCGTCACATAACCCAAGATGACGTCATCATGGTTATTTTCCTCTTGGTTCTCCTGCCGTCCTGGGGATGGTGGTCGAGGTCTGTGCTAAGTCTCAAGTCGATTGTATTTACAGAAGTGTCAAATTCAATATTCTGAAGAAAAACGTGTACAAATCCTATGGGGAAAAAATGCACCTTTAACGTGACGTCACATGACCACGAATGACGTAATCGTGACAAATTTCTTCTAGGATCATCTGTGGGTGGTGGTCTACACGTAGGCCAAGTCTAAAGTCGATCGGATGTAACAAAGTGCCAAAGTGTATTGTCCGAACAAAAAACGTGTACAAACCCTATGGAGAAGAGTCTGAAGGAGAAGAGTCTGAAGGAGAAACTAGACATGTGTTTGTGGACAAACACAGAGCTGTTTCGGATGTCTAAGATGATTTTCATTATGTGTGTGCCAAGTCTGAAATCGATTGGATTTGCCAATTTTCCCAAGATATATAAGTTGAAAAATACGTGTACAAATCCTATGGGAAAAACTTCACCTTTAATATGACGTCACATGACACCCGATGATGTCATCATGATGTCATCTTAATTTTCGTCTATAACACATTCTGGAATACTTGCATACAAAGTTTGGCCCCAATCAGACATCTACTTCCAGAGATAGAGGGTCCTAAAATCTGCCCCTTTAATGTGACGTCACATGACCCACGATGACGTTATCCTGACGATTTTCCACTTGGCCCTCCTGGGTATGGTGGTCGAGGTGTGTGCTAAGTCTGAAGTCGATCGGATTTACCAAATTGTCAAATTCAATAGTCTGAAGAAAAACGTGTACAAAACCTATGGAGAAAATTGACCTTTAATGTGACGTCACATGACACCCGATGATGTCATAATTACGTCATCTTAATTTTCGTCTATAACACATCCTTGAATACTTGCAAACCAAGTTTGACCCCAAGATAGAGGGTCCTAAAAACTGAACCTTTAATGTGACGTCCCATGACCCCCCGATGACGTCATCATGACGATTTTCCCCTTGGCCCTCCTGGAGATGATGGTCGAGGTGTGTGCTAAGTCTCAAGTCGATCAAATTTACGAAAGTGTCAAAGTCAATAGTCCGAAGAAAAACGTGTACAAACCCTATAGGGAAAAAATTGCACCTTTAACGTCACGTCACGTGACCTTAAATGACGCAATCGTGCCAAATATCTTCAAGAGCTATCTGTGGGTGGTGTTTTAGGTGTATGCCAAGTTTCAAGTCGGTCGGATTTACCAAAGTGTCAAAGTCAATAGTCTGAAGAAAAACGTGTACAAAACCTATGGGGAAAAATTTTACCTTTAACATGACGTCACATGACCTTGAATGACGTAATCGCGACGAATTTCTTCTAGGACCGTCCTTGGGTGGTTGTCTAAATGTATGCCAAGTCTCAAGTCGATCGGAATTACCAAAGTGTCAAAGTGCTATGCCAGAAAAAAATGACAAAAAAGAAAAAGAGAAAAAAAAACTTTAACGAAAACAAAAGCTGTTTCGGCTGAAATGCCGAAACAGCTAAAAAAAAAAAAAAAAAAATTATTTGATGTCATCTTCTATTGTAATTCTGTGCACTTTGACACCAAGATCATCTATATACCATATTTTGTTGCTAAAATATAATTTTTAGTGATTTGGGCAGGGGTCAATGACCTTTGACCTCTAATAAAAAAAATCACCAACCCCTATCCCTCCTTCCTTTTTGTTGGTAGTTGTCCATACCCATACCTACCCAAATCAGTTGAAACTAGACATGTGTTTGTGGACAAACACAGAGCTGTTTCGAGTGTCTAAAATTACTTTCAATATGTGTGTGGTGGTCTTTTGTGTGTGTCAAGTCTCAAGTCGATCAGATTTACTAAAGTGTCAAAGGCAATAGTCTAAAGAAAAACGTGTACAAAACCTATGGAAAAAAATTTTAACGTGACGCCCCGTGACCTTGAATGACGTAATCGTGCCGAATTTCTTCTAGGGATGTCTGTGGATGGTGGTCTAAGTGTGTGCCAAGTCTCAAGTTGATCGGATTTACTAAAGTGTCAAAGTCAATAGTCTAAACAAAAACGTGTACAAAACCAATGGGAGAAAAATGTAAACCTTTATTGTGACGTCACGTGACCTTGAATGACGTAATCGTGCCGAATTTATTTCAGAAACATCTGGGGGTGGTATTGTAAGTGTATGCCAAGTTTCAAGTCGGTCGGATTTACCGAAGTGCCAAAGTCAATAGTCTGAAGAAAAACGTGTACAAAACCTATGGGGAAAATTAAACCTTTAACGTGACGTCACGTGACCTTGAATGACGTAATCGTGCCGAATTTCTTCTAGGGCCGTCTGTGGATGGTGGTCTAAGTGTGTGCCAAGTCTCAAGTTGATCGGATTTACTAAAGTGTCAAAGTCAATAGTCTAAACAAAAACGTGTACAAAACCAATAGGAGAAAAATGTGAACCTTTAATGTGACGTCACGTGACCTTGAATGACGTAATCGTGCCGAATTTATTTCAGAAACATCTGGGGGTGGTATTGTAAGTGTATACCAAGTTTCAAGTCGGTCGGATTTACCGAAGTGCCAAAGTCAATAGTCTGAAGAAAAACGTGTACAAAACCTATGGGGAAAATTAAACCTTTAACGTGACGTCACGTGACCTTGAATGACGCAATCGAGCCAAATTTCTTCTAGGACCATCTGTGGGTGGAGGTCTAAGTGTATACCAAGTCTCAAGTCGATTGGATTTACCAAAGTGCCAAAGTGTATTGGCAGAACAAACGTGTGTAAATCCTATGGGTAAAAACACTGAAAGTGGAAAAAGAAAAAAAAAACTAGAGATATGTCTGTTCAAGGAACAGAGCATATGGCTTTTTCGCATTTTTTTTTGGTATTGTTCATTACATTTATGATTTCATTTAATAAATTTCTTTATTTAATTTTTTCAAAACTGCAAATTTTAAATTATTAATTGGATTATATCTCTCGCGGTTAATTTTTAGAAATGTTTAAAGGTCTTTTAATTGTAATTTCCGGTCTAGTGACGTCATATTATTTTGTTTTTATCCGCCAACTTGTTCCTAACAAGATGCTGATTATAAATACCAATTATAAAGCGATTTGAGCAAACTGATCGCCACGAAAATGAACTGATTATTCATTTTAAAAATTTTTCAACCTGCCACTAGAGGGCGTTATAACAATTTATGACGTCACCGGTAACTTTGTTTGTAGAGTGCAGGCTACCTAGAGACTATCATCGTTAAAAGTAAATTCATATCATTTTCAACTTTCAAATTATAAGGCACTTCCGGTTTGGACCGGAAGGAAGGGTCAAGTCATTTTGCATGTAATACGAATATGAAGACCCTGGATTATTCTATCAATTCCCGTTAAAATCTAAATCAGATCTGTTACATTTGATTTGATATTGATTTTCAAAGATTAAATCTACAAATCATTAGTTGCTTGCAATCTGATACTTGATGACGTCATCGTGACGTCATTAACCAGTTCGCGCCGGATGACGAATATAAACGCAAACATTTCCCCAAATTCAAAACGGATGACGAATATATACGCCAAGTTCAAGTTCGGAAATATATGTCAGCAGCGCGCAAGGCCGGAAATGCGTGGGTGTGCTACCCAGCACTATAGGCCTGAACACGCTTCGGATCGAGTTTCGTTAAAAATAATCCCGCCCGTCGGCTCGGCGATGTTAAAATAATCCCGGCGCGAACTGGTTAACATACAGCTCGAGAGCTGTCTGAACTTGTCTATTTAAAGCAAAAAAAAGAATTATATCTATCGCGTTGATTTTTCAGCAATTATTTAAGGTTTAAAGGTCTTTTCATTGTAACTTTCGGTCTAGTGACGTCATATTTTTTTGTCTTCGCCAACTTGTTCCTAACAAGATGTTGATTATATAAACCAGTTATACAGTGATTTGAGCAAACTTCGCAAAACAAATCAACTGGTTATTCATTGTTAACAGTTTTCAAACTGCCGCTAGAGGGCGCTGTAACATGTTATGGCGTTACCGGTATTTTTGTGTGAAAAGCACTACTAGCCAGAGACTAACATCGTTGAAACTATAAGTTCACATTATGGTCCACTTTTAAATTATAAGCCACTTCCGGTTTCGACCGGAAAGAAGGGTCACGGGATTTCACGCACACGAGATAAAATGATGATCATGGATTTAATATTATATCAATTCCCACAAACTTCAAGTTCCGATCATACGCGGTTGATTTTTTTATTAATTTTCAAACATTAAATCTATTGCACGTTTAAGACGACGTCACGTGACCCATGGTGACGTCATCACGACGCCTGTCCGCAAGGCACGAGTGCACTATAGAGTATTTACGGAGGTTAAGTTTGATGGGAATACCAATTTGTTTTCTGTTAAAAGTACTTGTGCAAACGTTCGCGTACATCTATTATATGGTACAGTCAGTCCGCAGCGCACTGAAAAGCCGTTTCTTTTATGTGCGATTTATGCATGGCACTTTGTGCGTGACCTCGTTTTTGAATACTTAATGAGCTGGCGACAACGCCTGGAATTTGGTCCGAAACATCCGTTTTATTCACTGGCTGTCAATATTATGTATATTTTCTTTTGGATAAGGAAACATTTTGTTATATTATCAAATCAGATTGGAATTTATATGACATTTAGAGGGTAAAATTTATAACGTAAAAAAAGCTCCCGAACCAACAAATTGACCTTTAAAAAAAGACGAATTTTGTCCATCTTCTGGCAGCGGCCACAACCCAATTTCACACTGATGTTAAAGATAATTTCATATTCTATCACAAAACTGTAGTTTTGGGGTTGATTTTAACTTAGTCCAGTCAGGGCGCAGAAAATTATAACGTTCTCAATAAATTAACAAACGGAACATCCCGCCATGACAGTCCATAGTCTTCCTGCGCCCTCATTGGTCGAAAATGACTTCATTGAAAAAGGCTTCGTGGTAACGTGTAGTTCATGCACATTTCAATACGCAGTTGTTTTTTGTGTATTTTTTTAATTGTAAGCTCGAGCGAAAAGGATTTATCTGCTATTCAGGTTTTTTTTCTTTTTAACAGTGAACTGATTAAAAAATAATAATATTGCCTGCATAATACAATGTATACAGCCAAATAAACAAAAAACAAGCGACAAATGAAGTCGTTGTTTAAAATGTATTGACAACAATAACATTGAGAAATACAAATGTTTACAACAATTTATATCAGTTTCTGTATTGTGAGGTTGGTTTATAAAGGAAACTGCACTTTTTATCTGAAACTTGAATTTTATCGCTTACATTAACATACCCTGTTGATGTTATATGGCTTGAATAAAATTGTTAAATTAAACCCTGAAATTGTTAAAACTTATTCATCTTTGGCATAATGTTCAATGTGCAAACCACTGAGATTTATTATAAAAGTAAATAAAGCTTGTTTTATCTTTGCTTGATGTTTTTGGCATAGTTTCTTTGGCATTAAATTATTGTAAATATTAAATTACAATGTATGCCCGCTTCTAACATTGCAAAAACAAAATATTTTAAATAAGACATAAATTTTGCTAATATAAGTGTTAATGCACATAAATTATATCACTGATAATAGAAATAATACAATCTGCATTAATAAAGTTATATGCCGTTTGTGTCAAATTTACATTGTAGCTCAAAACTTTGTTGGCATAGTTTGGGGCATTATTCCTAGATGTTTTGACAAACTCACCCGACTCGGCCACACTCGGTTTTGATCTGTTTTAGCTGCATTGCGTTTGCACAACACTGACACAAAGTCATGTATATTATTTAAAACACTAAAATACAAAACCTTTAAATATACATGTACAAAGCACGTGCTGCATATCCACCAGTACATTTAAATCTTCAACTATTTTCAACACTTCTTTGGAAACCCAACTCTAGATCATTTGTCCCAACATGAATCATTACAAATACAATGTCAGGCCATGGAGGAATAAGAGCAGATGTCATGCTGATGAAGCAGATACTTTCTAAGGTCAGAAAATGTAGTACCGCGATGAGTCACTACCTGCAAATCAACCAACTTTAGTAGTGATGTTCTCTTTGAGATACTTTGTGAGAGAATATCCAAGGAGAAGAGTTGCCTTTGGCCTTCTGTAGAGGCTCCCGACATGCTGGCAATGGCTGCGATGGCTGCGGTGGGCATGGTGGTGGGCATGGCCATGGTGGTGGACGAGTGCTACCTAGTATAAGAAACATATTGGAAGACAGAAATAGGAACTATGAAGTTTAGCACAATAATAGTAGTAACTAAATTTATTATTATTAAACAATTTGTTATAATTTTGAACAAAAACATAGGCCTTTTTATACATGAAAGAAACCTAACTTTATCATATAAATAAGGCTACTGTGCAATCACCATCGCATCTAGTGCATATCCAGCACATGTACACAGGTGCTTGTGTGCATAATGAAATACACGTTCTGCGTATGTAAAGCCGAAAGACATGGCCGAAAAAGTTGAAATCGCGCGCACGAAAATCGTCGCAAAATACATGAACAAAATGTCGCCACAGGCTAAATTGTATATCAAACGAAATATCATTGCTTCTTTTATCAATGTATAGTGATCATTTTTGGTAATATTTGTTAGTCCAGTCAGGGCGCAGAAACTAAACACACGACAAAAACATTTCTTGAAATTATACTCTAACTTCGAGTGAACAAAATTCTGCCAAAAACACACTGAATCTCGTCATATTTTATATCATTCGATTCAGAAAATCGTTCGCTTTCCACTTACCACGCCATCTTGGAAAATCACTGCTTCGTTTGCAACGTGTAGCTCGTGAAAACAAAGCGGTCGAACTCCTGCAATTACTCGCGTAAATCTCGTGGCCGATTTGCGACGCCGGCCCTTCAAATAAAGTTCGGGATATGACCTTATTAACGCGTGCGCTGCGGACTGACTGTGGTACGTGTATAATTCACACGTAGTTCTGCGTTGCCGAAGGCACGTTTACCTACCTGCCATAAGCGGCGCCCTTCCTCGTGGCCTATGTTGATGACTCTCGTGTTTCACATGTCACCGTACAAATGGATACCAGTGTCCCGCCTTCCCTTCTCTATTGTACAATGTATGGAGCGTACTGACATCGTACGTGCAAGTACGCTTAATACAATGTACACGTATACTGGGGCCTTGCAATCAAGGACAAAAAACATGAAATTTCAAGGGTGTCTCAGGGTATGTCCAAGTTCGCCTTTTGCTACAAAACACAGGGAAGTCTGAGAAGTACTTTTACATTAACCTTTAGAGCAAAAAACAAGATTATATCTGTCTGGGTTAATTTTTTAGGAATTTTTTAAGGAAAAGAGGTAATTTCATTATAACTTCCGGTCTGGTGACGTCATATTTTTTTCTTTCCGTCAACCTGTTCCTATCATGAAGCTGATTATATACATCAGTTATAAAGTGATTTGAACAAACTTCGCCACACACATCAACAGATTGTTCATTTCAAACATTTTTCAACCTGCCGCTAGAGGGCGCTAAAACAATTTATGATGTCACCGATCACTTTTTTGTAGAGCGCAGCCTAGCTAGAGACTAACATCGTTGAAAGTAAGTTCAAATCATTTTCCACTTTTAAATTATAAGCCACTTCCGGTTTGGACCGGAAGGAAGGGTCACGTGATTTTACGCACACGAGATAAAATGAAGACCCTTAATTATTCTATCGATTCCCACAAACATCTAGTTTCGGTCTTTCGCGGTTGATTTTGTATTGATTTTCAAAGATTAAATTATTAAAACTTTAAGATGACGTCACATGTCACGTGGTGACGTCATGATGACATCCGAGTTTTAGGCACTAGCTCAGTATGAGTTCCGAGTATGTGCAAAGTTTCAATGACATTGAAGTCTGTTTAATGACAAAAGTGACCGCCAGAATGAAACGTGTACAAAGTCTATGCGATTTATGGCACAAGAAC
Source organism: Crossaster papposus (assembly GCA_037893245.1). Classification (NCBI taxonomy): domain Eukaryota; kingdom Metazoa; phylum Echinodermata; class Asteroidea; order Velatida; family Solasteridae; genus Crossaster; species Crossaster papposus. The sequence goes on along the minus strand of JBAIAA010000489.1, from coordinate 1,243,953 downwards.
AAGAAGAAGAAGAAGAAGAAAAAATAAAACAAACAGAACGAAAAGAAGGGGTTTTTCGCTTTTAAGCGAAAAACCCAAAAAACTAGACATGTGTTTGTGGACAAACACAGAGCTGTTTCGAGTGTCTTACATTACTTTCAATATGTGTGTGTGGTGGTCTATGTGTGTGCCAAGTCTCAAGTCGATCAAATTTACGAAAGTGTCAAAGTCAACAGTCTAAAGAAAAACGTGTACAAATCCTATGGGGAAAACCTGCACCTTTATTGTGACGTCACGTGAATTGCATACCAAGTTTAATGGAGTGTACCAAAGGGTGCACCACTCTAATTGAAAGGAGAATTTCTACGCGAACTCATTAGCATGAAATGTGCCCCCACAGTTTCTTTTGAAAAAAGAGACCGTTTGGTATAAAAAAAATGTTGGATTGTGTAAAAATAGCATTGGGATCAACTCCCTGGTTTTTGAGCTTCAATCTGAGGGCAGACTTGATAAAATCACGGTTACAAAATGGGTCCTAATTGCCCTAAAACGTGGAGGGATGCCATTTGTAAAATGGCTGTTTTCAGTCTCGGGAAGTATCACTTTTCGGGAGGTGAGTTTCTTTTGGTGTGAATATTAAAAAATGTAATTGGCTAACCCACTAAAAATTAAAAAGAAATGGAAAGATAAAGACCAAGACAATAATCTAATTGTTGTTTGAGAAACCCATGTCGGTGTGCATGAAACTTGGTACTGAACATTGTTGATTTTACACTGTTTTCAACGGGACTTGAATTAGGCTAGCTAATAGTGCATCCATAAATCGATGCGGCGCGTACGATGCGCGCGACATGTGTAACCACAACAAACATGGCGGATTCATCGGTCCTGCGACCCCGTAGAATGTCATCGCAGCAAGCCATGAATCTGCTTTCCCACTGCATTTCTAACGTGGAAAGCGACAAAGAAAGTAGCGAAGAATCAGACTACAATGAAGAAGAGAGCCAGTCAAGCAAGCCAGTGAAGATTCGTAGGATTCCGCGCTTGATTCTGATGACTATGTGGGCCTTCCACCGGCACCGCCTAGGCAACGACAACAAAACGTTCGGCCACACAAGCGTCCACGAGATCAGGGCATTGCTACGGCGGCCAACACTGCGGCACAAATCAAATGGCAAGATGTCTCCAAATCGAAAAAAAGATGAACCCGGACATTCATTTCGATTCATGCCAAACAAAACTTCATCCATTTACATTGTACATTTACATGCACTGCGATAAGAAAGCCTGTGATTTGTGCTGAATCTCGTTTTCTAGTAGTTTTAGGGAAAATATCATAGCTCGCCCAAACTTATTCATATTGGGGATTTATTTTGACATATTGTTTCCAGGATCACCAGCAAAATTTTCTGCATTGGAAAAGAATTTTTGAACTACAATAAACACGTTTTACTAATAAATATGAGCAGTATTTTATTCATATTTCATATTTTCATTATTAATTTTCATATTTGACATGCCAGTAAATGTGAATATTAAATTAAACAGTTCCTTTGATTTCACAATCACATTTTTCATATTGTTAGCTTCATTTTGATACCTAACTTTGCCCCATAGACCCCAGGATTAGGGAGTTTAGGCAGTTTTATTACTAGTGGTGACACGATTCTTTCATTGTGTAAAACAATTCCCCCCAACAAAGATCAATTTCATATGGGGGGAAGTTGAACTACTGTTTGAAAAATTATCACTATACGGGGGGGGGGGGGGGGAGTTAAACTACATGTTGGAAAAATATCACTTTGTTTCATCTCAGGTAAAATCGATAACTTAAACAAATGAGGGCGGCAAACAACTTTAACAGTTACACGAAGTCGATCGGATTAACCAAAGTGTCAAATTCAATAGTCTGAACAAAACAAACAATGAGGGCAGCAAACAACTTTAACAGTTACACGAAGTCGATCGGATTTACCAGTGTAAAATACACAAAGTCGATCGGATTTACCAATGTGTCAAATTCAATAGTCTGAACAAATCAAACAATCAGGGCAGCAAACCACTTTAACAGTTACACGAATTCGATCGGATTTACCAAAGTGTCAACTTCAATAGTCTGAAGAAAAACGTGTACAAAACCTATCGAGAAAATTGAACCTTTAATGTGACGTCACATGACACCCGATGACGTCATCATGATGTCATATTAATTTTCTTCTATAACATCCTGTAATACCTGAATACCAAGTTTTACCCCAATTGGACCTGTACTTTCAGAGATAGAGGGTCCTAAAAACGGCACCTTTAACGTGACGTCACATGACCCCCGATGAGGTCATCATGACGATTTTTCTCTTGGCCCTCCTAAGGATGGTGGTCGAGATGTGTGCTAAGTCTGAAGTCGATCAAATTTACGAAAGTGTCAGTCATTAGTCTAAAAAATAACGTGTACAAAACCTAAGGGAAAAAAAATTGAACCTTTAACGTGACGTCACGTGACCTTGAATGACGCAATAGTGCCAAATTTCTTCCAAGACCATCTGTGGGTGGTGTTCTAAGTGTATACGAAGTCTCAAGTCGATCGGATTTACTAAAGCGTCAAAGTCAATAGTCTAAAGAAAAAACGTGTACAAAACCTATGGGAAAAATATTGAATCCTTAACGTGACGTCACGTGACCTTAAATGACGCAATCGTGCCAAATTTCTGTCGGAACCATCTGTGGTTGGTATTCTAAGTGTATGCTAAGTCTCAAGTCGGTCGGATTTACCAAAGTGTCAAAGTCAATAGTCTGAATAAAAACGTGTACAAACCCTATGGGGAAATAATTTGCACCTTTAACGTCACGTCACGTGACCTTGAATGACGCAATCGTACCGAATTTCTTCAAGAGCCATCTATGGGTGGTGTTCTAAGTGTATGCCAAGTTTCAAGCCCGTCGGATATACCAAAGTGTCAAAGTCAATAGTCTGAAGAAAAACGTGTACAAAACCTATGGGGAAAATTTTCCCTTTAACATGACGTCACGTGACCTTGAATGACGGAATCGCGACAAATTTCTTCTAGGACCGTCCTTGGGTGGTTGTCTAAATGTATGCCAAGTCTCAGGTCGATCGGATTTACCAAAGTGTCAAAGTGTATTGTCTGAACAAACGTGTACAAATCCTATGGAGAACAAAAGGCAAAAAAAAAAAAAAAAAAAAACTAGACATGTGTTTGTGGACAAACACAGAGCTGTTTCGAGTGTCTTTCAATATGTGTGTGATGGTCTTTTGTGTGTCGATCAGATTTACTAAAGTCTCAAGTCGATCAGATTTACTAAAGTGTCAAAGTCAAAAGTCTAAAGAAAAACGTGTACAAAACCTATGGGGGAAAATTTAACCTTTAACGTGACACCCCGTGACCATGAATGACGTAATCGTGCCAAATTTCTCCTACGACCGTCTGTGGATGGTGGTCTATGTGTGTGCCAAGTATCAAGTCGATCGGATTTACTAAGTGTCAAAGTCAAGAGTCTAAAGAAAAACGTGTACAAAACCTATGGGGGACAAATTAAACCTTTAACTTGACGTCACGTGACCTTGAATGACGCAACTGTGCTGAATTTCTTTCAGAAACATCTGGTGGTGGTGTTCTGAGTGTATGGCAAGTTTCAAGTCGGTCGGATTGACCAAAGTGTCAAATTTAATAGTCTGAATAAAAACGTGTACAAAACCTATGGGAAAAATTTCACCTTTAACGCGAAGTCACGTGACCTTGAATGACGTAATCGCGACGAATTTCTTCTAGGACCGTCCTTGGGTGGTTGTCTAAGTGTATGCCAAGTCTCAAGTCCATCGGATTTACCAAAGTGTCAAAGTGTATTGTCTGAATAAACGTGTGCAAATCCTATGGAAAAAAGTCTGAAAAAGGAGAAAAAAAAAAAAAAAAAAAAAAACTAGACATGTGTTTGTGGACAAACACGGAGCTGTTTCGAGTGTCTAAAATTACTTTCAATATGTGTGCGGTGGTCTTTAGTGTGTGCCAAGTCTCAAGTCGATCAGACTTACTAAAGTGTCAAAGTCAATATCCTAAAGAAAAACGTGTACAAAACCTATGGGGGAAAAATTGAACCTTTAACGTGACGTCACGTGACCTTGAATGACGCAATCGTGCCGAATTTCTTTCAGGAACCTTTGGGGGTGGTGTTCTAAGTGTATGCCAAGTTTCAAGTCGGTCGGATTCACCAAAGTGTCAAAGACAAAAGTCTTAAGAAAAACGTGTACAAAACCTATGGGAAAAATTTCACCTTTAACGCGAAGTCACGTGACCTTGAGTGACGTAATCGCGGCGAATTTCTTCTAGGACCGTCCTTGTGTGGTTGTCTAAATGTATGCCAAGTCTCAAGTCGATCGGATTTACCAAAGTACCTAAGTGACCTGTCTGAACAAACGTGTACAAATCCTATGGAGAAAATTCTGAAAAACACAAAAAAAAAAAAAAAAAACTAGAAATGTGTTTGTGGACAAACACAGAGCTGTTTCGCTTGTCTAAAAATGACTTTGAATATGTGAGTGGTGGTCTATGTGTGTACCAAATCTGAAGTCGATCGGATTTACCAAAGTGCCAAATATATCTTGGTTGCAAAAAACGTGTACAAATCCTATGGGAAAAACTGCACCTTTAACGTGACGTCACATGGCCCACGATGACGTCGTCATGACGTCATCTTAATTTCCGTCTATAACACATCCTGGAATACTTGCATACCAAGTTTGACCCCAATCAGACCTTTACTTCCAGAGATAGAGGGTCTTAAAAACTACACCTTTAAAGTGACGTCACCTGACCCACGATGACGTCATCATGACGATTATTCTTGTGGCCCTCATAGAGATGGTGGTCGAGGTGTGTACTAAGTCTCGAGTCGATTGGATTTACCAAAGTGTCAAATTCAATAGTCTGACGAAAAACGTGTACAAAACCTATAGGGAAAACTGAACCTTTAATGTGACGTCACATGGCCCATGATGACGTCGTCATGACGTCATCTTAATTTTCGTCTATAACACATCCTGGAATACTTGCATACCAAGTTTGACCCCAATCAGACCTTTACTTCCAGAGATAGAGGGTCTTATAAACTGCACCTTTAATGTGACGTCAAATGACCCACGATGACGTCATCATGGCGATTTTTCTTCTGGCCCCTCTGGGGATGGTGGTCGAGGTGTGTCTTAAGTCTCAAGTCGATCGGATTCACCGAAGTGTCAAATTCAATATTCTGAAGAAAAACGTGTACAAATCCTATGGGGAAAAATTGCACCTTTAACGTGACGTCACGTGACCACGAATGACGTGATCGTGACAAATTTCTTCTAGGATCATCTGTGGGTGGTGGTCTAAGAGTAGGCCAAGTCTCAAGTCGATCGGATTTACCAAAGTGCCAAAGTGTATTGTCCGAACAAAAAACGTGTACAAACCCTATGGAGAAGAGTCTGAAAAAGAAAACAAAACAAAAAAAAAAAAAAAAAAAAGAAAAAAAAAAAAAATCAGAACGAATACAATAGCTGTTTCGGCTGAATTGCCGAAACAGCTAAAAAGAAAAAAAAAAACTTTAACGAAAACAAAAGCTGTTTCGGTGAAAAACCGAAACAGCTAATTAGCTTCTTTTAAATTTGTTCACAGATGAACCTTAAGTTAGGGATACTATATATGCACACTGCGAGAAACGATTGAAATCAACCAAAATCCTACAATGTTCATCGTGCATAAGTACCAGTGCATGCGGTCGCATGATGTTTGCAAGTACAAACGCCCAATTATTCTGCGCGTGCGCATAATAACCGACAACAAAAACCTAGCTTGCTGGAAAAAAAATCAGGTCAAAATGTATGACCGGTCGTGAAATTGGATGTCAATATTTACGTAGATATTTAAGATTTTTGAGGCAAGTCGTGAAATTTGTTGCGAATATCGACGTCAAATTTGACGTCAATATTCGCGACTTTTTGGGAAACTCTTGAAATTTGACGTCAATATTGACGTCAATATACGCGACTTTGGGGAAAGTCGCGAATATCGCCGTCAAATTTGACGTCAATATTTGCAACTTTTTGGGAAACTCTTGAAATTTGACGTCAATATTGATGTCAATGTTCGCGACCTTGGGGAAAGTCGTGAAATTTGACGTCAATATTGACGTCAATATTCGCAACTTTTGGGGAAAGTTATAAAATTTGACGTCAATACTTACGACGATATTCAAGACTTTGGGAGCAAGTCGTAAAATTTGTTGCGAATATCGACGTCAAATTTGACGTAAATATTCGCGACTTTCGGAGAAACTCTTAAAATTTGACGTCAATATTGATGTCAATATTGGTGTCAATATTGAATATTCGCAACTTTTTGGGAAACTCTTGAAATTTGACGTCAATATTGACGTCAATATACGCGACTTTGGGGAAAGTCGCGAATATCGCCGTCAAATTTGACGTCAATATTTGCAACTTTTTGGGAAACTCTTGAAATTTGACGTCAATATTGATGTCAATGTTCGCGACCTTGGGGAAAGTCGTGAAATTTGACGTCAATATTGACGTCAATATTCGCAACTTTTGGGGAAAGTTATAAAATTTGACGTCAATATTTACGACGATATTCAAGACTTTGGGAGCAAGTCGTAAAATTTGTTGCGAATATCGACGTCAAATTTGACGTAAATATTCGCGACTTTCGGAGAAACTCTTAAAATTTGACGTCAATATTGATGTCAATATTGGTGTCAATATTGATGTCAATATTCGCTACTTTGGAGAAAGTCGTGAAATTTGACGTCAATATTAGCAACTTTTGGGGGAAAGTCATAACATTTGACGTCAATATTGACGTCAATATTCGCGACTTTAATTGGGAAAAGTCGTAACATTTGTTGCAAATATTGATGTCAATATTCACACTCTGTGTCGTCCCTCCAAGGCTACCATAATTATGGCTTAAAGGTCACAAAACACAACATTTCATATGCAAATCACACGATGACGTCATCACGACATCATCAAAAACTGCTCCTTAAAGGCGACGTCACATGTTCCACAATGTTGTCATCATGACATAACCTACATTTCGTCCATAACACATCCCAGAATACCTGTATGTACCAAGTTTGACCCCAATCGGACATGTACTTTCAGAGATAAAGGGTCCCAAAAACTACACCTTTAATATGACGTCACATGACCAACAATGACGTCATAATTACGTCATCCTAATTTCGTATATAACTCATCCTGGAATACATGAATACCAAGTTTGACCACAATCGGACCTGTATTTCTAGAGATAGAGGGTCTTAAAAACTGCACTTTTAATGTGATGTCACATGACCCCTGATGACGTCATCATGACGATTTTCTTCTTGGCCCTACTGGGGATGGTGTTCGAGGTCTGTGCTAAGTCTCAAGTCAATTGGATGTACAGAAGTGTCAAATTTAATATTCTGAATAAAAACGTGTACAAATCCTATGGGAAAAAACTGACCTTTAACGTGACGTCACGTGACCACGAATGACGTAATCGTGACAAATTTCTTATAGGATTATCTGTGGGTGGTGGTCTAAGTGTATGCCAAGTCTCAAGTCGATCGGATTTACCAAAGTGCCAAAGTGCTATGCCAGAACAAAAAACGTGTACAAACCCTATGGAGAAGAGTCTGAAGGAGGAAAAAAAAAAAAAATCAGAAGGAATACAATAGCTGTTTCGGCTGTAGTGCCGAAACAGCTAAAAAAAAAAAGAAAAAAAAAAACTTTAACGATTACAAAAGCTGTTTCGGTGAAAAACCGAAACAGCTAAAAAAAAAAAAACTTTAACGAAAACAATAGCTGTTTCGGTGAAAAACCGAAACAGCTAAAAACTTTAACGAAAACAAAAGCTGTTTCGGTGAAAAACCGAAACAGCTAAAAAAAAAAAAAAAAAATAGAGATGTGTTTGTGGACAAACACAGAGCTGTTTCGAGTGTTATTTAATTATTTTCAATATGTGTGTGGTGGTCTAAGTGTGTGGCATGTCTGAAGTCTTTTATTGTGAGAAATGTCTAAAATCACTTTCAGTATGTGTGTTTGGTGGTCTAAGTGTGTGCCAAGTCTGAAGTCGATCGGATTTACCGAAGTGCCAAAGATATATGTTTTTACAAAATTTGTACAAATCCTATGGGGAAATCTACACCTTTAATGTGACTTCACATGACACCCGAAGATGTCATCATGATGTCATCGTAATTTTTGTCTATAACCAATCGTGGAATACTTGAGTTTGACCCAAAATCGGGCCTGTACTTCGAAAGATAGAAAAAAAACTGAACCTTTAATGTGACGTCACATGACTCACGATGATGCAATTATGGCATGATAGTTTACATACACCGTAGCACAATCCGAAATACTTGCAATGCTTATCTAAATTTGAATCCAATCAGACGTGTACTTCCTGAGATTCTTTAAGGTGACGTAACATGATACCCGCTGACGTCATCGTGACGTTCCCTTTATTTATTACCTAAATGTATCTACAGGAACACACGTACCTGTTGAGCCTAGTTTAAAATTAGAAGTCCACGTTTTTTCTTTTTACCCAAAACGTGTGGTGTTTATTGGGCACCGTACTTTTAAATAACGTGTAGTGCAACTTCGTTACTATGGCTACGATCTTGCCCCATCATGCCGCATATTGAAGGCTAGGCTGTACGCGCCCACGGATTCGAGGCTGCGTGCAATGTGGTACAATCATTGATCTCCATTATATAGACTGGATAGGCCACTGCGTATGTGTTTGTGCACAAACGCGCGATCAGCACAATGGCGTCGCGCTTTCTGCAAGAGGGTACGTAAACGCCACACGGACTGTGTGCATTCACTCGGCATGCACGTCTGGAACATTATTGGGATTTGTTTTCGTATGGGGAATTTGAGGCTTCGCTCTGAAAAAAAGTATGTCGTTTCATATTTTTTGGTTTTACCTACATGTATATATGTCATTTAGAGCAGTTGGAGGCATTTAATCATGACACCATAGGCCTACATGAATTTAAAAGTTGAATTGAAAACAAATTTTAATGTTTTTAAATAAACATTCACATAACTTAACGCTCAATAAATGCAAAACAAATGTATTACAAATGGAACATAAACACATCTTAAGCAGATATTTTAGGTTCAAGACAAAACCCGCTAAGAAATATAACAAAGTAATACACAATTCTTCATGAGATACAAAACGATGCTTCGTTGAACTAAATACGACACTATGAAACACTCTTGTTGATTTTAACTATAGAAAACAGTCAAACTCGCACCTAGTTGACCCTTGCTGCTGGTCAGTTTGCCGGTCAAGTGTATAACTAGTATGAATAGGCCGAATCACGAACCAAAAAATATTACTCAAATTATTTTGTCGAACAATAACTGAAGCTTGAGGAAAGGTTCAATTTAAATGCTTAGTCTGTGGCTTATTTCTTCGTAATTTTAAGGTAAACATAACCAACAACTGAGACAAATCAATAACTGGCATGACTGTAGCCACCAAATAATATACAATAACAAATTAAATAAAGAAAGTGCACGGATAATCCGTAGTGATACGGATAGTGTTCAGTTTACTCATTTCTTACCTTCACCTATTTCTGTGCAGATTGAAGTACATATTCACTTTCTCAACATAAGAGTAACTAAAATGGGGTTTTATTATTTATTATTAAATATACAAAGAGAATACCGGTGTTCTCGGTGACAAAGCATGACTCTACACCCATCAATCCATTATCTATAATCGATTAAGTCAGGATGAATAAAGCTCCAAAATAACAACAGAGGTTGAAATACATCTGTTTGGATTTATCGTATAAAGCGCATGAAAAATACATTCTGAGTCATATTATTAGTCATCAGACGCCATTACAAAAAATTGCCCCTAAATAATTAAAACAGAAGCCATTGGTGTCGCAAAAGAAAACAATTTAAAAACAAAAACAATACTTATTACAATTACTTATCAGCCTACAACAAACCCCAATTACCAACTGAACCAACTCTATTTGTGAATTTACATTTCGCGCGGTTCGTAGAAAGAGTTTATTACGTTATGAGAAATGTCTAGAATGATGGAGGTTTAAAAGAGAGATAATTGTGTAGAGAGGTCAGTTCTAAGCCTGCACCTTAAGCCCATCAAACCCAACCACAACCAAAGTACGTGCAAGCCAGTTGATGCTCTCGATATCAATCAAAAGACCGACGATTCCCATTTTCCAAGGCATCGGCTACTGAGGAGCTCAATACTTGTACAGCGAGGTTCACCTTCATCTTCTCGTTGCCATCTGCTGGTTATAACTTGTGCCGTCTGCTGTAATTGAGACAGCACGGACACCTGAATCATGGAGCTTCTCTAGGCACATTGTTATAAGGCTAGCCTGCGTGTTGCCTGTAATCCCGTTTATACAAAAGTACCCAAGGGGTGCCTTCCACCTGCCAAAAATACCAACATAGTATCCCTAACTTAAGGTTCATCTGTGAAAAATTTAAAAGAAGCTAATTTCAACTGATTTGGGTAGGTATGGGTATGGACAACTACCAAAAAAAAGGAAGGAGGGATAGGGGTTGGGGAACTTTTTTTATTAGAGGTCAAAGGTCATTGACCCCTGCCTAAATCACTAAAAATTATATTTCAGCAACAAAATATGGTATATAGATGATCTTGGTGTCAAAATGCACATAGTTAAAATAGAAGATAACATCAAATAATTATTGACCCTTGGGACCAAACCCTGACCTCCGAAAATGAGGTCAAAGGTCACAAAACAATTTTATTACTAAAATGTCATATTTATAGCAACAAAATATGGTATATAGATGATCTTGGTGTCAAAATGCACAGGATTATGAAAGAAGATGACATAGAATAACTGCTGACCCTTAGAAAATAGGTCAAAGGTCACAAATTGACGTATTACTAAAATGTCATATTAGTAAAATAACAGGAAAATTACCATGAACAAAAACAAATCTAAGAGGCTAATTTCAACTTATTGTGGCGGGTATGGGGGTTATTATTTATTCCAAGAGCAAAGAAGGAGGGGGAAATTCTCTTTCTGAGGGTCAAAGGTCTTTGACCCTGCACTAAAACATTATAAATTGTATCTCAGCAGCAGTATGTTTTTCATAGGCCTAGATGATCTTGGTGTCCAAATGCACAAAATTATACTAGGAGACAAACACAATATGAAATGGATTCTTCACCACCAAAATACGAGGTTAAAGGTCAAAATGAGCAATTGGGCGGGGGGGGATTAAAGTTCATTAGTGTCAAATAGTTTGTATATGTGCATTTATAATCATGTTTGGGGTTTATTGGGAAGGAGCGTAATCATACATTTAGCCTACGGTTTTTTATTATTAAAACGATTCTCGGTCACATGGGAAGGACATTAAATTGAAGGACGTCTAACGCTGGATTATGTGGAATTGTTTTCTTTTTCTGTGAGACTATTAGGTTTTTTAGTTAAAGATGAAGTGCTTTTGCAAGAAAATAGCAAAGGGAAACCGGTTTATGCAGGCATACTTCTAGGAATGATCAGTTTATTTGTTGTTGTTTGTTTGATCAGTCCCAGAGTTAGCTGCAGTGAATCAGAACTCATTCTACTATGGGAAGGGGAGGGTGTTTATGGAAGTTGTCACAAGTCAGAACTATTTCTCATCGTTTTCATTATTGTTTTGGAGATGCTGCAACAGTTCTGCTGCGTGAAGTATCATAGGATTGTATGTTTGTTGCTGGTCTGCAGAGATAAATCTGTATATTTATGATTTGCTGGTATGCCAGCAGTGTGGTTGCGTAACTATATTGCCCAGAGCGTAATTCTTAATGTAAGTTTTTTCTTAGTGATATACGCTTCTGGGAAGTCAGTTCTGGCCACATTTTTTATGCGAGATTGCAGTCGGTAGGAGGGGGGGGGGGGGGGGTTACGTGTACAAGTTTCAAGAGAACCCCTCCGTGTTTTTCGTTATTTTCTTGAGACGCGGTTCTGCTGACAAGTATCATATGGATTGTATTTGTGACTGGCAGAGTTAAATCTGTAATTGTACGTTATCTAGTGGGTATGCCCGGTATGCCAGAGAGTGGTTGTTTGACTGGCCTCTCCAGAGCGTAATTCTTAACTTTTTTTGGTTTTTTGTTTGTTTGTGGTTTGTGTATTGCAACACTCCAGTGGTCCTTTGTTTTTAGTTCACTCAGTGATTGATTATTACCGGTAATAATATGCCGTCCCCTTTTTCTCTCCTTTTTTGGAAGGGGAGCAGGGCATATTTTTGTGCTATATTATGCACTTCATCAGTCACCATTCTTTCAGTTTACTTTTCTTTTTCCTTGTTTTTATATTTGTGTGTTGGTTTATATGACAGATTGCAAGTCCTAGATCGAACAAGTTCATATTTTATGTTTTTGTGCCGTTTGTATGCCAAGGGTTGGGTATCAAATAGCCTACATGTATTTAGGTATTCGTTTTCACTAATCCAGTGCCAGTGTTTGAGGAGAGCCCGTTTGAGAGCTGGGTGCGCGACTCGTGGGTAGTATGGTAGGACGAACACCAGTGGGGTATTGTGGTGTGTTTTGTTTTGTTTTTTTCACGCTTAGAGTCCGCGGAAGGCTTGCCCTTTTGAGGAAGGGCTAGGTCTTCGTTTGTGTATCCGCGCTTTTTAAGTTGGTCCTTGAATAATTCAACCCTCTCCTCAAAGTCTTTTAAATGGGTACATATACGGTTGTTCCAGTCACTTCGCCCTTGATTAAGCCGCCAAATACCGACCTAGGGACTGTGCTGAATCTCTCTGCTGTATACAAGACTATCTGCAAGATGCACCAAACTCCTCTTCTTATTAATATGAAACTTTTGGGACATCTCACTTCACTGGGGTAACTAGTCAGGGTACATGTACATGTAGGGTAACTAGGTGTTATGAGTAATCACTTCTTAAACAAAGACATAATTCAGGTTGTTTTATGTTATACGTATATCTCTAGGGTGGTGCTTTGTGGATTCAATATGGGGCTTCGAATAATGACCTTTGACCTTTAAGGTCATATGTGGCGGTCAATTTGTATCCTACATTTATATCACAAGAATTTACATTTTTCTACTTCCAGTGTAATTATGACCATTTTGACACCAAGATCATACAAGTACATTATGTTGTTGTCGAGATACAATTTATAGTGTTTTAGTCCAGGGTCAATGACCTTTGATCTCTGCTCCTAGAATAAATATTAACTCCCATACCCGCCACGTAAGTTAAAATTAGTCTCTTCGATTTGTTTGTGCTCATTTTTATTTAATGATAATTTTCCTGTTATAATTATGACATTTTAGTAATAAAATAGTTTTTTGACCTTTGACCTCATTTTCGGAGGTCAGGATTTGGTCCCAAGGGTCAATAATTATTTGATGTCATCTTCTTTTGTAATTCTGTGCATTTTGACACCAAGATCATCTATATACCATATTTTGTTGCTGAAATATAATTTTTAGTGATTTAGGCAGGGGTCAATGACCTTTGACCTCTAATAAAAAAAGTTCCCCAACCCCTATCCCTCCTTCCTTTTTTTTGGTAGTTGTCCATACCCATACCCACCAAAATCAGTTAAAATTAGCTTCTTTTAATTTTTTTCACAGATTGGCTCAATATATGGCTAATTTAGGGTTACTAACAGCCATTATCACTATTACCTCAGTAGCTTCTGGCCCCGTACCCAAATCCACAAATCCTACCATTTTCTGAGACGTTTTGTCCCATTCAATGAACTTCCGGATGCTCATACCATCTATCATAATGTTACAGAATTTGTACTTATTGTCACCTTCCCGAACTTTAGAGGCCAATGTATCGAATACTTGCTGGGAAAAACCAGGCTGACCGTCGATTCCCGAAAACCATCTGTTTGTAGAATGAAAAAAAGAGTAAGAATAATGCAGTTAATGCGACAGATTTGGGGTAACTTTTTATACAAACTGCACTGCTACATATCCGCCTACGTAGTTTCCGTGTCCGAGTGCCATAACTTTGTACCATTTTTTTTTAAAGTTAAAAGCCAAAATGATCACATCGTGGAAAGTGCGCAATACAAATGTCGTTTCCTTGAAAATCAAAAACAAAAGATATAACCTATAATTTCTCACCTTCTTAAGGTTCTCGGATGAGGAAGATGATAGTGCCTGCGGACGAACTCGTATGCCTTCGGGGAGTAAATATATAATGTGGTCGCAAATTCACGCACATCATCAGAAAATTTGTTTCGGCGTGGATCAGTTGTCCCACACATGTCTAGCTGGAGTTTTTTGAAAAGAAAAAAACTCAATATTGACAAAGGCAAATAGGGTAAAACAAACGGCATTTCAAAGCTAATTAGTTATTATGAAGCTCAAAGCAAATGCTGAAATGCAATGAGAAAAATGGCACATTCCACTTGCACCATTTTTGGGACACTCTTAGATTTTCAAAGATTATACCGGTATACATTGGCCATATTAATGTAGCGGGGTAAGTCCAGATGGTTTTCCTTTAAAATATCAGTATCAGAAAAATGCTAAAACTTAAACTTACTGGAAATGTTTTCTGTCAATGTCCTCTTCTGCTCTTCGTTGATAAGCTTCAATTTCACCAACTCTTCAGTCACAGATGTGAGGGATTTATCTCGTCTTTTCAGTCGGTTTTTCGTGGCACGCAAGTCTTGTTTCGTGGCTTTTAGTTTGCTCTTTAGGTCGTTGACTTCCGTCACCAAATTATCCACAGTCTTAGTATAGTCGTGTTCCTTCATAATAGTAAAAGTTGTTGGTTTTATGTTACCTTTTAGATCATTACTGTCATTTTTTTTTAAATGAAGGTTAGTTTTCTCTATTGCAAAATACGAAACAAATTCGAAACAGTGTTTATCCCTAAAATGCCAATTTTCAGTATAGAGAAAATTTGCAAGCATTCGCTGAGATTTCTACACAAAAAGAAATCGATAACAAAAATTGCGTTGGGTGAGGTATAGCCACATCATGTTACTTACTTGCTGGATATTCTTGTTTAGTTGCTGCAGCGTGGGTGGCACTCTGGGTGGTGGAGCATCGGCCACGATGGAAGTTAATGTGCTTCTCTTTGCCGAAACCTTACGTTTAAAAATATATATCGATCGTTAATAGCACTATGTACTACTAAATTATTATGTTCAACAATTATTATGTTCTTGCGAATAAAATTATCGGCACTTAGGGGCAATATACATCGAAAAGAGAATTGTTTTCTGACACAGCGGGTGAAATTATATTGTAAAGTTAGACATTATAAAACAAGGATTCCCCACTAGTATTATGTCGAATTAGACCTACCGTGTTTGTTATTTCGTTCAACGGAAATAAGGTCGGCACTGCCCCTCGCGTAAGTTTCTTCATCTTCTTTTCTCCACTGAAGAAACATTCTGGCTCAAAATGATTTGAGCACAGGTAGCTACATCTCGGCTGCCACAGATTTCTGGACTTAGGATCCATGCGTCTTATACGCACAAGCCACCGCATTCGGAGTGATTTCTCATGGGGAATTCTGGTGGATAATAACTCCAAATTAGTTTCAAACAACTTTCAAATATGTAGTTAAATGGGCCCAGTCCTACAATTACAAATAAGGATAGGGGGGCCTACAATTAGTTTTACTTTAAAACAAGTTTTTTTTTCGTTTGGTACAATATATATATATAGGACTATGCCTACTTTAATAGACTGAAACCAAAAGGCTTAATCTAATATCTATTACTAGGTCATTGCTGTTTTTAGCCTAATAATTTGTTTTCTTTCTAATAAGTTGTGTGCATTTTTGTATAGCAAGTTCGCGTTGAATAAATAGGCCTAACACTAACTGTTTTAGAACAACTTACTTGTGAAATGATATTCCTTTTTCTCGACTCAATTTTCCATCCGTCTCCGGGCACTTCAATGCTGCGCAGACCTAAACCATTGCTCTGTTTTATTTCAAACAACTCCGGTGCGAAATCCTATTTTTTTTCTTAAAAAATGATAAAGAAAAGAAAAAAGTTTGCCGCTTTTTAAAACCTCCATATGGTCATGCACAAACGCAGTCGCGTCACGTTCGTCCTCAACCCTTTCAAAAAAACACGCGCGCGTACGCCATTTGGACGCGGAGGCCTATCCAGTCTATATAATGGAGATCAATGGGTACAATGTACTAGACTAGTGGCAGGGTATGCTGCGCATGCTGTGTGGACGTGGACGAGGAGCTATGAGGAAGGTCGCGGTACCAGACCAGTCCTTCAACGCAAAGGTAGGGTTTGTAAAGTGATTATCAAATGTTGTTTGCGAATTGTTTTTCTGCATAGCGGGATTTGTTTTAGGTTTTATTATAATGATTGTAAGGGGAAATGTTTACTGTACCTTTGAATGTGGAATTCGTACTAATTATGTGGAAATATATTTGGGAAAAGGGTGATGAAATGATACGTGAATTGAGACATGATCATGTCATGTACCATAATGTACATGTACATGTTACATAGGCGTCGCATATAGGGAGCGCGCGCTGCGTGTCGCAGTGTCGCAGAACGTGCAGTATTTATGAGCTGTCTGTAGGTGCGGCGGGTACTTGACATGACCACGCAATTCGAAACCAGACGAATTCGGCCCTAACAAACCATGCACGCACCTCTTTTTTGTCAGATAACGCAGAATCATTCTGAATCCTCTATTTTTAATTCAATATGAATTTTAACATACCCTAGGGAGTTAGGGTTAAAAGTTTAACTGTTTTTAACTGAGCAAGTCCTAAAACTTTACTGGCTAACAGTTAGAATTTCATTTTGTGGTAACATGATTTGAAGATGACTCGAGTTTCAATCGTTCATGATTTTCACATGTGTCCAAATTTTGTATAAGATTTTTGGATATAATAGGGCCTATATGATATTCTACAGGGCAATAAGGCCAAATACAATTTTTTTTTTAAAGTTGATCGTTCCCACCCGCATCCTTTTTTGAGGCCGCATTCTTTTTTATTATTTTTTATTTTCGATATTTTTTTTTTTTTTTTTTTTTTTTTTTTTTTTTTTTTTACTACAAATATTTGTTTTATGGCGTGCCGGATACATGACCAACGTCATTTTTTTTTTAAAGTATTTGTTCATGATCAAATCTGTCTTGGTGTCTGATGTATTCTGCATTTTTTGTGTTTTTCAGATTGCTTGCGTAATCCTTTGAATTATTTAATCCATTATTTTTACAGAGTCATTATTTATATTCATGTTCATCTTAGTGTAATAATCCCTGTTAACCCGGGTCCTCATGCAACAAATAGATACAAAGAAAGTTAGCGGTGATTTCAAACTGAAGAATTGGTGGCCTGTTTGAATTGAAATACTTGGCGGCCCTCTTTGAAAAAAAATAGAAAATAACCCCTTTTAAGACATCAAGCTTAAAAGAATTTATCATCCCGAAGACAGATGGGTATGCGGGATCTCCTCCAATGCCTCTTTCCCACGCTACATAGAGGTCACTGGGGTATGGGGACGCTGTTTTATGGCCCTGCGGTTAAAACAGACAAGGCCAGGTATACAGCCATAATCTTGACGACTGGTCAGAATATCACTTTGTCGCAGCAGATTAAGCCAGGAGGACGTTTGTTTGCTATTGCTATTCAGCAGAGTAATTATCTGTTCTTGTAATTAATTTCGAAGTTTTTTCGGAGTTTAAAAGACATTTTCATAGTAGGAACAGTCGTGCTTCCCATTTTGTCGACCGTACCCAATTCTCAGTTTCCAAAGTTGGAAATTTGCTAGCCCGTGTCGAACTGGTTCAATTTCGGGAGTTGCCGACCGTCATATTCTCGCCGACAACATGCCTAAATCCGAGCATCTGGATCTGGAAACGCTTCAGAGGGAAGGAAGCCACGCGGCGGACCCCGTTCTTCTCGGTCTAGTCGAAGCCTATAGAGGCTGCGGAGGCGACACCGACTGTGTCACTGTTGCTGCCGATGGTCCTGCGGAGAGGCTGCGGAGGCGACACCGACTGTGTCACTGTTGCTGCCGATGGTCCTGCGGAGAGCCCTGTCGATGTCGTTCCCTCGGATGGACTGCCTGGGGTGCGTTCCACTCCAGCGAACGTTGCCAACGTTGGCCAACGTTAGCGTTGTTCGCGTAAGTGGAACGCAATGTGCGCCAATTATGTTGGCGAATGTTGGCGAACGTTAGCGAAAACGGCGAACGACATTTCGAGCTGTTCGCTGTTGGCCAGTGACGTACTTTAAAGATGGCGGAGAAGTTAGCAGCCGACGGTTTCCTTTTCACGGTTTTGATTTACGTTTCATACTTTTCGTTATAGACGGTGGGTTGTTTTGAGCAGTAACAGGGATCGTTTAAAGAAAAATAATGAGTTGGACAAAAAGCAGCAAACCAAACGACGTCACTGTCACCGGGCGCCGCCATTTTGAAAACGTAATTTTTAAAATATCGTTCCACTTCAACTAACGCCAACTCAAAACGCAGGCGAACGTTCGCGCAAACAGTTCGCGTAAGTGGAACGCACCCCTGATGTCCCCGTGCCTGAAGGGATCTGAAGTACTCCGACACTGCTCATAACTTCGGGGCTTGGTAAGTCCGATGTTAATAATATTGTTCGGATGCCTGTAATTTTACCGCCCGCTCCCCACGTAATTTCCGTTAGCTGTCTCACTACGACCACTGCTGGCACTCGTTCCGCATTGCCTGTTTTTCCCCTTTATTTACTTCCAAGTTCTTGTCTTAATTGTGCCTCTACAACTACAAGACTGCCCAGCGATAACTAGCGTTTGTGACGATCTGGGGATAGGGGTTCTTAAACAAATTCAGGACAACAATGGAATGGGGAGTTTATCGAATTTCGTTCTCTAGTATTGCGGCCGGCCCGTGTATAGTCCGCTCGTATGATTGACCCGCTTGGCAATTTCGCCCCGACGCATGCGGATACTATACAGGTTTGGAAATCTTTAAAAATGTTTTCATACTGTTGTTGCTCTACTTTCAAGTCAGAATTCGACGAATTTTGTATATTTAACTTGGGAAGGGTTTTGAGCCTTTGTTTTATTACTTTGGAACTGGTCACACCGACCCAAATCCCAGGGTATAGCCCATTTTTGGAATAGCGTTCATGCATGTTTTTCGTGGATTTTTCCCTTTAACCGAAGGCTATTTTGTATAATGAAGTAGATTTCCTGTAAGTTCAAATTCAGAGTAGGTTTTGTATTTGATGTTGTTTGTTTGACTTTTCTAACGCAGCGAATTTTCAGAATATCTTTTGCATTTGTGTTGAGTTTTATCCACGAAGTTTACTGTATATAAATACAATGTGTAATTAGCGCGTCCAGACCAGGACCTTGCTTTGTGGTCTGAGCCACACGTGGACATTCCTGAACCATATGGTTAGGTCATTAACTGCCAACCTTGGGGCTCTGGTAGTTGCTAGTAGCTAGGCTAGCCTGGGATAGTACGTCTCTGACAGAGGTCAACTCGTTCTTTTTTGTTTGTTTGATCTAGAGGCAAGTGCCAGGCTAGGCAGAGTCGGCATTGTTTATTGGGAAAGTTTAAGTCACTTTTCCCCTGTTTTTTATAAGTCTTTGTTTGGATTTGTGGACCCAGTTGGGGCCAGAAACAGGCCATGTTTTTATTTTTCGTGTTGGAGAGACCCCATCTTAAATTAGACTTGCCCAGTCCTGGCTGGAGTCTTGGGATATATTGGGCCATGTTTTAATTTATTTTATATTTCGCAGGTTTAGTTTTTCATTTCTTATTTTAGGACTGTTAAAAGGAAGCTTAGGTAATTTTTGCTGATTGAGATTTTGTTGTTTTAATTTTCCTTTTTGAAGTAACCTTTAGAGGTTAATTTTTTTTTTTTTTTTTTTTTTTTTTTTTTTTCAATTTTTTTTTTGTATTTAATTTTATTTCATGGTTTCGCTTTAGGTAATGTATAATTGGCTGTAGAAGTTAATGGCTAGTGGTTTCTTGTAATTTTCGAAGAAGGGTTTGATTTGTTCATTTGCTTCGATCATGGCAAACCTAGATAATGCGTTGCGTAGAAAGATCTAGAAACTGACTCTGCGGGAGCTTCAGTCATTGTTGGGGAGTTCGAATTTTATAAGGCCGTTCGCGCCCAGGCCGCGCCTTTTTGCGTCGTTTGTTGACTTAACTGATGGCGTTCGAAAACCACGTCATCGTGTCCGTATTTCATCGGGGGCACGAGCTGACATGTTGACCTGGAAGCAGTTTTTGACACATTTTAACGGTTCAGTCATATTCCCCGACCAAGATTGGCACGTACTCGAGCGATACTCTGCGTTCGTACACGGACGCTTTATCAGAGATAGGTTTTGGTGCATTCTTTAGTGGTAGTTGGGCACACGGACGATGGCCCTTGTCAGTGCGTCCACGAAGTTGTCCATTGCTTTCCTCGAGCTTTTCCCCATTGTAGAAAGGCCGGTGTTAATAAATAGATTCTGTCGCCCCTCGTATGCATTCGGTTTATCAGCGCGCTTAGCAATTCTTCCCCCTACACCATACCCCCTGTTTTTGCCCGCTTTTGATGTATATATAGTTTGCACACTTCATTGTTTTTTCTAGTGCTTAGTAATTTGATTATTTCATATATATATTATGTGCGCATACTATTTAGTGTTTTTGTGTATTTATCTTCCTTTAACGAGCCATGGTGCAACGGGCGTACAAGACTTCAATGAAGATTGTGGGCGACGTTGTCGTCAATTGGACCTGCCGAATTGCAGTTATTACACCGGAGTGAGCAGATCTGCACGCGTTAGCGACGCTGCACCCGGGAGACACAGCCATCGAACCCAGACTAAATAACATTTAATGTCGATTGTACCGACCTGGGAGGTTTTGCCGCACACATACAGAACTGATGAATGCTATCACTGTTATTAATTTGTGCCACTTCTCTCATGCTTTTATTATTTAACAAAAAATTGGGCCTATTTGGCGGCGGTCATGAATGACCGTTTGGCGGAATTGCATTCGGGACGCCGTCATAGGCCCCAATAACTTAACTTGACACCAACGTAAGCCATGCCCAGTATACGAATTTTAAGTTCAAATGTAATGATAATTTTTGCGGCTTCCTGTTTAACCTTAATAGTAATTTACGGCTATGTTAAGGCGGCAATGTTAACGGTACGTTTTTAGTTTCGCTATAGCGTTATCCCGGTTATTGGGTTTTATGTTATTATGGTAAATAACTAAAACATAATTGATACGTTTTAATTTGCGATTGGTACAATGGCGCTATCATTGGGTTTTCGTAAAGTACGGAGACATGATAGTATTGCAACTATCATTGGGTTTTGTGTTATTTTGGTAAATAGCCAAAACATGATAGTGATACGTTTTAATTTTGCGATCGGTGCACTGGCAATCCGGCATTATTATTGGGTTTTCGTAAAGTACGGAGACATGATAATGTTGGCATCGCTATTATCGGGTTTTGTGTTATTTTGGTAAATAACTAAAACATGATGGCGATCATGTGCACTGGCAGGCAGTCTGGCATTATTATTGGGTTTTCGTAAAATACGGAGACATGATAATGTTGGCATCGCTATTATCGGGTTTTAGGTTATTTTGGTAAATAACTAAAACATGATAGTGATACGTTTAATTTCGCGATCGGTGCGCTGGCAGTCTGGCATAATTATTGGGTTTTCGTAAAGTGCGGAGACATGATAATGTTGGCATCGTTATTATTGGGTTTTATGTTATTTGGGTAAATAACTGAAACATGATAGCGATACTCGCGCGCCGATCGGAAGCAAACTTATATACCATGTAATATACTATTGTAATATAGGGTACGTGCAGGTAATATGGGACTGCAGGTAATATGGGACGCATGAATTAAATTCGGCGCCTATTTAACTATAAAGCTTCAGAGACAAGAAATAGCGCTCTCAGTAGTTGCGATAACTCATTGCCATCGCTGCCAACATGGCTAATTTGTTCGGGAACGGAGATCTCGGTGAAGAAATAATCAAAATTTGACAAGGTATGTTAAGTTGACAGTATTTTTTTGCTCTGATCTAAAAATAGATATTTCATGGAATGTACTGATATTAAAAACTGACCAGAGGGTGAGCTGAATTCTTGACATATTTAGGATGCTTATGAAGTGTTTTGATTGTATTGAGGGTGTGGGGTCCCGTGTATAATTGTTTTAGGATTTATTATGCATTTAATGGGAGCTCCGGTAGCGCAACAAGGTGCAGGTAATATGGGACGCCATAGATGTGATACAGCGGAATGAAATTGCATTAAAAAAATTATACTATCATATAACCATACATCCCATATTACCTGCACTGCAGGTAATATGGGACCTTTGGTGATGACGTCATAATTTGAATGTAACTGTCATAAATGGATACAACATGGTTTAAATTATATCATCAAAAGGAAGGGTAGTTGTTACTGATTCCAATAACCAATGTTTCTTTAGAATGGTTTTATCTATCTTTATGCAAATTATGCAAATGAGCTTAATGGGCCCATATTACCTGCACCTACCCTACTGATAGTTGGAAATAATAATATGTTTTGAGATCAACCTGGCAATAAACTGCTTCGGCCTTACGATACAAAAAGAAATTAAACTCTTTAGCCAATGCATGAACATTTTGTGAGGTCCTGTCGCATGGGATGATAACCCCTTTTAAGACATCAAGCTTAAAAGAATTTATCATCCCGAAGACAGATGGGTATGCGGGATCTCCTCCAATGCCTCTTTCCCACGCTACATAGAGGTCACTGGGGTATGGGGACGCTGTTTTATGGCCCTGCGGTTAAAACAGACAAGGCCAGGTATACAGCCATAATCTTGACGACTGGTCAGAATATCACTTTGTCGCAGCAGATTAAGCCAGGAGGACGTTTGTTTGCTATTGCTATTCAGCAGAGTAATTATCTGTTCTTGTAATTAATTTCGAAGCCCGCCGCCTCCCCTGTTTACTGCCACCTGTTTCCTACATAAGTTTAATTAATTGTGGTTTATCTGCCATTGGGACCCAATTCTGGAGTTACACAATACTCGGTTGCCGTTAGGAGCCGGAGGGGAATTTCCTCCTGTTTTCCTCTTTTAAAAGTGTCGAAGCAAAGTTTAGAGGTTTTGCAGGAGTTTTTCGCCCTTCCCTGAATTGAGTTTCTTGGCGGAATTGCATTCGGGACGCCGTCATAGGCCCCAATAACTTAACTTGACACCAACGTAAGCCATGCCCAGTATACGAATTTTAAGTTCAAATGTAATGATAATTTTTGCGGCTTCCTGTTTAACCTTAATAGTAATTTACGGCTATGTTAAGGCGGCAATGTTAACGGTACGTTTTTAGTTTCGCTATAGCGTTATCCCGGTTATTGGGTTTTATGTTATTATGGTAAATAACTAAAACATAATTGATACGTTTTAATTTGCGATTGGTACAATGGCGCTATCATTGGGTTTTCGTAAAGTACGGAGACATGATAGTATTGCAACTATCATTGGGTTTTGTGTTATTTTGGTAAATAGCCAAAACATGATAGTGATACGTTTTAATTTTGCGATCGGTGCACTGGCAATCCGGCATTATTATTGGGTTTTCGTAAAGTACGGAGACATGATAATGTTGGCATCGCTATTATCGGGTTTTGTGTTATTTTGGTAAATAACTAAAACATGATGGCGATCATGTGCACTGGCAGGCAGTCTGGCATTATTATTGGGTTTTCGTAAAATACGGAGACATGATAATGTTGGCATCGCTATTATCGGGTTTTAGGTTATTTTGGTAAATAACTAAAACATGATAGTGATACGTTTAATTTCGCGATCGGTGCGCTGGCAGTCTGGCATAATTATTGGGTTTTCGTAAAGTGCGGAGACATGATAATGTTGGCATCGTTATTATTGGGTTTTATGTTATTTGGGTAAATAACTGAAACATGATAGCGATACTCGCGCGCCGATCGGAAGCAAACTTATATACCATGTAATATACTATTGTAATATACTGATAGTTGGAAATAATAATATGTTTTGAGATCAACCTGGCAATAAACTGCTTCGGCCTTACGATACAAAAAGAAATTAAACTCTTTAGCCAATGCATGAACATTTTGTGAGGTCCTGTCGCATGGGATGATAACCCCTTTTAAGACATCAAGCTTAAAAGAATTTATCATCCCGAAGACAGATGGGTATGCGGGATCTCCTCCAATGCCTCTTTCCCACGCTACATAGAGGTCACTGGGGTATGGGGACGCTGTTTTATGGCCCTGCGGTTAAAACAGACAAGGCCAGGTATACAGCCATAATCTTGACGACTGGTCAGAATATCACTTTGTCGCAGCAGATTAAGCCAGGAGGACGTTTGTTTGCTATTGCTATTCAGCAGAGTAATTATCTGTTCTTGTAATTAATTTCGAAGCCCGCCGCCTCCCCTGTTTACTGCCACCTGTTTCCTACATAAGTTTAATTAATTGTGGTTTATCTGCCATTGGGACCCAATTCTGGAGTTACACAATACTCGGTTGCCGTTAGGAGCCGGAGGGGAATTTCCTCCTGTTTTCCTCTTTTAAAAGTGTCGAAGCAAAGTTTAGAGGTTTTGCAGGAGTTTTTCGCCCTTCCCTGAATTGAGTTTCTTGGCGGAATTGCATTCGGGACGCCGTCATAGGCCCCAATAACTTAACTTGACACCAACGTAAGCCATGCCCAGTATACGAATTTTAAGTTCAAATGTAATGATAATTTTTGCGGCTTCCTGTTTAACCTTAATAGTAATTTACGGCTATGTTAAGGCGGCAATGTTAACGGTACGTTTTTAGTTTCGCTATAGCGTTATCCCGGTTATTGGGTTTTATGTTATTATGGTAAATAACTAAAACATAATTGATACGTTTTAATTTGCGATTGGTACAATGGCGCTATCATTGGGTTTTCGTAAAGTACGGAGACATGATAGTATTGCAACTATCATTGGGTTTTGTGTTATTTTGGTAAATAGCCAAAACATGATAGTGATACGTTTTAATTTTGCGATCGGTGCACTGGCAATCCGGCATTATTATTGGGTTTTCGTAAAGTACGGAGACATGATAATGTTGGCATCGCTATTATCGGGTTTTGTGTTATTTTGGTAAATAACTAAAACATGATGGCGATCATGTGCACTGGCAGGCAGTCTGGCATTATTATTGGGTTTTCGTAAAATACGGAGACATGATAATGTTGGCATCGCTATTATCGGGTTTTAGGTTATTTTGGTAAATAACTAAAACATGATAGTGATACGTTTAATTTCGCGATCGGTGCGCTGGCAGTCTGGCATAATTATTGGGTTTTCGTAAAGTGCGGAGACATGATAATGTTGGCATCGTTATTATTGGGTTTTATGTTATTTGGGTAAATAACTGAAACATGATAGCGATACTCGCGCGCCGATCGGAAGCAAACTTATATACCATGTAATATACTATTGTAATATACTGATAGTTGGAAATAATAATATGTTTTGAGATCAACCTGGCAATAAACTGCTTCGGCCTTACGATACAAAAAGAAATTAAACTCTTTAGCCAATGCATGAACATTTTGTGAGGTCCTGTCGCATGGGATGATAAAAAAGCCCTCGTCCTCCTTTTTTTGGAAAAATCAAGACGATCAACTGGTATTTGTTTTTATTTGGCCTAAAGTGCTGAACCTAAACACCGGGTGATCTTTTATAAACAAGAACAATCAATCAGTATTTAGCTATCTAAAAAATTAAAATTAAAAATGAAATGAAAATGATCAATATTAAAAGCCGATTTAACAGTATTGTTGTATGCCCTTGAATTGATTTTTTGCCGGCTTTTTTATATCTGGTACGAGATCTTAGAGTACTGAAATGTTTTGTGATCGTAGGCATACATGTATAATGTAGTGAGTACCGTATGGGTAGTTACTAAGTATGTTTTTGAGCATCTACTGTTGTTATAGAAATGGGTCAACTCGTACCTAAGTCGACTCGTACCCAAGTCAACTCGTACCCCAAATTTTACACCCGAGTCAAGTCGTACCCTCGTGTATGAATATGTGCGTTGGAGAGGTAGCGTCCTTTTAGCGTCATGACAGACGAGTTGACTCGGGCAAATTTTATAACAAAATCATACAACAAAATCAATAGTATTTAAATTTCTTCTGCACTTGTTAAATATAATTATTAGTACTTGTTGACTAAAGTGCACCTGTTTTGTCTGATTTTCATTTTATACCGGCCCTAAATGAGATTTTCCTTTTATACCAGGCCTCAATTGTTTACACGGCCCAACTGAATGGTGAACCCCCTAATACAAGGAGATCGCCAATTAAATTAAAAGCAATATCTGTATGACAAATATTTAATGATAAATGACTAAAATTGTGTACTCTTTAATTTGCTCAGGATGAAATAAAATGTTAGAGGTGGTGAATTTGAACCAAAAATGTTGTTTTAAATGTACGTCAAGGAATAATGGGTTTATAAATTATTGCGGCCGTATCGATAGCTATTCAGTGAAAAAGAAAAGAAAAAGATATCATTTAGAACATTGTGAGCAAATTTTACTATGGTAAAACTAAAAAAATGAAGGAAATTTTATTAACAAGAGAAGAGTACAATGACTCGGGTACGAGTTGACTCGCGTACTAGTTGACTCGGGTACGAGTTGACATGAGTAGACTCGGGTACGAGTTGACCCAAAATCGTTACGTATAAGTATGACTGTTTTGGAAAATTTCAAAGTTATTTTATTTATTTTTTTAACAAATGGTTAAAATTGTAAAAGAGACTGACCTCAAGAAAGCATATTCCAAATCTCATTGATTAACAGAGACCCTGAAAGTTATTTTATTTTGGAAGTAGGCTAAAAAATTAATGGGAAATAATTCTGTACATTGACATTACTAACAGTAACAATATGATATTGAATTTTGAGGATTCCTGACTGTTGGGGTCAAGGTGGATATTATAAAGTAACAAACAAAATGTGATGCACTGTATTTGATAAAAAACAAATTGTGTTAAAAAAAATCAATTGTGATTAGAGAAATTATGTTAAATTGCAGAATTTTTTACCAAGTCTAGTACTTGTCTTTTACAAATCGGTGATTAAATACATGTACATGTACATGTAGTTGGAAAAGTTAAAAAGGTTGGGCGTCAATTGACTATGTACTGGAAATATCCTTCGTCTTTTAATGAAGTTAAATTAAAGGCAAATTTAAGTTAAATTAGGATGCTAGAAGCAAATTGAACCGTCGGTGAAGATAGCGCAATAAATATGGATGATGTATGTGATCAGCAGTCAATTTAATTACCCCTCCTATGGTTGACCTTTCAAAACCTTTCAAAATCTGCTTACTGGGAAAAATGGCTATAAATAAGTATGAATTTTTCAAAACGCTCCAGAAATTGTTGCTATTGCACTACCACACCTTTCACTACCTTTTGAAATGTATTTTATCTTCACACCAGTTTGTTCAGAGAGTTGTTTTACCTTTCGAAATCTGTCATAGGTTGCTTTTGTCTGACAGTTTTCTCACCTTTTAAAACCCTTGAGTCCAGGAAATTTGAAAGGTATTTCTTTTTCTCACACCAGTTTGTTCAGAGAGTTATTTTTCTCAAAATCTTTTTTTTTTGTCAGACAGTTTTCTCACCTTTCAAAACCCTTCAGTCCAAGGTTTTGAAAGGTCTGACAATTTTATGGCAACTGCACTATAGGAGGGTTAATACCACGATTTTTATATTTGGCTGGAACTGGCCTTGCTATAAGTTTAGTGTCTGTGGTCTGCATTGTTATGGTAGAGGTTTCGGGAATGGTTATCAATAGTTGAACACTTTTTTATGTTGTGTGTGCAAATAAAAGGGATACAAGAGTGCACATCTGAGGGATTGTTTTTGTCTGTATCAACAGAAGATGAAGTACTACCAGCTGAACCAGAGAGTGAGGAGAGATGCGATGCGGCGTTTGGTGATGGACTGCTCATCCCAACGATGTACGTTTCCGTTGTCTGCCATTGTAATGTGTTCTGACTCATCATCCATTTCATCTCCCCATTCACACTTCTCTATATGTAACCGTTCCATACCCGGTTCATCTGCCATTTCGTTTCTTCCTGGTGCTCCCTTACCCGGAGAGCCTTCACCACCTGGTGAAAATTCCGATACCTTGAGTTTTGCTCCTCCTCAAGGAAGTCTGTCTATCCCATGCTGGGGTATCTCACCGAAGTCTGACTCGAAAGAGTGTACTCTTAGAGTACCCTGGTCACAAAAACGGCTGTGTGACCTTGCAGGACAGACGCTATTTCCAGATTGGCTAGTTGACGTTACTTCGGTAACGGGGCATGCAGCCTGCCCTCCAACTAGTTCACTGGACAGCAACAAGGTAGCAAAACCAACCGAAAAAAACCCCAAACCAACCGAGAAAAAAACAAAACCAACTGAGAAAAAAACCAAACCAAATGAGAAAAGAAACCAACCCAATGAGACAAAAAAACAACCAAATGAGAAACCAAATGAGAAACCACAGAATGTGGCAGTGATGAGTCGGTGTATGGAACATGTAGAAAGTCATGAGAGTGAAGTGTGTTCCAAAGCTAATGTTGAAAGAAGAGACCAATTGTTACTTTTGAGATTTGTTGTATTACAATCTACAGGTAATGTGAATGTCAAAGCAAAGATCTCCAATACCGTTGGTGTGAGTGTAAAGCAAACGAAGGGCAATGATGAGGCTGATGAAGAGAATCCACAAAAACAAAGGAATTCTAACAAGGTAAAGAAAGTGAATGTCCGCCACAAAGTAAAAGAAATGAGAAGAAATAGGGTGTTGAACATGACAAGGAAAAGACTTCATGATGAGAAAGCAATGAGAAAGTTGTATTATCTGTTGAAGGTCAAGCACTCTGTGGTTAGAAGAAATGCAGATGAGCATCAAAATGGCGGAAAGCAGAAACAGACGAAAATCAGTCACAAGAAGCGAAGACGAGAATTGTGTAGGGAATCCTATAATAGACGGAAGAATGGGAAAGTAGTTGAGTTCTGATTGAGTGAAGAAGAAAAAAGACAAGAAGAAAAAGTCAGAAAGAACATCTTTGGACATACTAGAAGAAGTCTTGAGTTTGTTATCAAGAACATGGGTAATGTGAATAAGTCTCAAAACAAAAGCAGACGGAGGAAAAAAGCAAATGATGTGGTACATGATAAGAAACATGATAGGCATTGTGATGCAGTTGATGCAGTAACAAATAGTAAGGATGTGATGAAAGAATCGAACATCCGAAATGGAAAGTGCAGTGAGCCATATCGAACTAATCAAATGGATAACGCAAGTGAAACTCAAGAAGAGCAGTGTTGGTTCTGTGATCGGAGTATAAAGGTGTCTGAAAGTAATGTGCAATGTGATGGCTGTGCCATTTGGTATCATGTGAAATGTATGAATTTTTCAAAGATGGAGGAGCTATTAACCAACAAAGCTGTGACGTGGATATGCCAAAAATGTGGGAAAAGTACTTATTCCGAGTCCCTTTTGTGTGATTTGGGTATTCCAACAGATGACAACTTGTTTGATCAGAACACGTGCACTGAAGATGGCAGTCGGAGGTATGGAAGTGCAAAGTGCAGAAAGGACAGGAAGCTAGACAATAAGAAAAGAATTGTAAGTGATACAAAACGAAACGAAGAAAGTGGTTTTGTTACAGTAATGATTGAAGGCAAAGAGGTATTGGTACATAAACAGAAAGGTGGTTATTCACTAAGGAATAAGAAAGGTGATAATCCAAAAGATGATACAGCTAATAATAGTGAAACTAGCGAGTCAAAATCTGTTGGAAGGAAAAGTCGATCAGGTATAAAAAATGACAAGGTTAAAGACAGTGTTGGACCAGAAAGTAATACCGAAAAAGAAAGTTGCGGATCGAAGAATGTGCAAAGTGACAACGATGATGTAATGTTGGAAAAAAGAAAGGAAACAACGTGCAGAGTTAAAAGTCGAAAACGAGAACTGTCACGTGGCAATGACAATTGTAGAATGAAATGTGAAGAAAACAAAATACAGAAAGTTCAAGTTAACAAGCATGTCAAAAGTGACGTCAAAAACCAGAAAACTGTCCAACATGAAAGGTGTAAATCAATGAAACAAGAACAATTAGGTCAGCAGGGTAAAACAGAAGGTAGTAGAGCAAACAGTTACAGTGGAGATAGAAAGCGTGATGAACCCAATACAATGATTGTGCAGGGAAGCTTTCATCAAGGTGATCATAGATTTGGTTGGAGTTCAGGTAGACAGTGTGTGCCAAACAGTTTGAGCTGTGTCTTATACAGTAAAGTGAAAGACTTGAAAGATTGGGGTTGCCGTGATATCGATACAGCACTGAATACTGGAAATGAGTTATACAGACATTTATCCAGGAGTTCAACAGTGAATAATCAATACCTGTTGATAAATGAATTACCAAGTGAATTGGATTTGCTCAACCATCATTTCACGATGAGGTTTCATGAACCTGTATGTGGTGTTTTTGCAGAAGATAATAATTTGAGAGAATTTAATATGATGCAATTGAATCGTGCATTAGAACAGATTGTTCAGCAATACTATGCATGCTTTATATGTTTCCATGGAAATACCTTTGTTGTAATTGCTCAAAATGGCATGTACTATATCTTTGATTCACATAGTAGAACACCCCAAGGTTGTCAAGTTGCTGAGGGCCGAAGTTTGCTCAAGACAGTCGCTACATGGCAGGATGTACACAGATATTGTACTGATTTAGCAAGATCTATGAATTTATCTAACGATTAGCAGTTTGAAATTACTGGTGTCACCGTATGGTTAGATGATGAGACTAGACAAGATACTAATGGGAGTATACAGCAGACAAATCATGTGTTATTTGGAAGTAGTGATCAGAGTACAAAAGTCGATGAAGTAAGTACTGGCTCCGGAGTATTCATTGGTTCTTGTAGCGACATGTCGAGTTCAAATAATTTGAAGGAATGTAAACAACATGATTTACATGAAATTAGTGTTAATAATGAAGATGGTAACAGTGATGTTGAAATCGTGGAAGTGACTCAAGTAGGTTTCAAGTTTGTCCCGCTGACATATGCTAGCAAGAATGCACTGTGCAGACAACATCGAATGGGCCATGTATCTCTTGACTGTAATGAGATTTCAGATAAATGCAAAGATATGGGACGACCTAATTATGTAAAGAGAATTAAAGGAGATGGCAACTGCCTTTTCAGGGCAATATCATATGCTGTGTCAGGAACTGAAGATAACCATGTGCAATTAAGAATGGCTACTGTTAATCATCTGTTGACAAATGGAGATAAATTTAATGGTTTTCTGCGACAAGGCTATGTAAATGTGGAAGAATATGTCATGAGACAAAGAATGTTTGACTGTGGAACCTGGGCTACTGAGGTTGAAATCATGGCAATAGCAGACATGCTACGTACAGATATTTATACATTTGAAGATGTAAGCAAGTGGTATATTTTCTCTGGAAGGACCTTTGAGAAAGAGGCTGTAATGTCAGACGAGGCAATTTACTTGTATCATAGGCAAAGGATTCACTATGATGTTGTGTTGTCAGTTCATGAAGCAAGAAGACAATCTGATAATGGACCACATAATCCAAGCAATGGAGGAGATTTAAAATATCGAAAAACTGATACTGACAGTAAATCTGAAAATATTTTGAAATGTAAACGGCGTAAAAGGGCAAATAAAAAACAACAACAAAGAAAGAAAAAAGACCTCAATAAGGAATTGTATTTATCAAAGGTGAATAAAGTTAAAAAAGATACAAAACAAAGTAAAAAGATGCATAACCAAAAGAACTACAAAAATAATGCAGCTAAGAAAAAGGAATTGCTGAAAGAAAAGTATCGTAGTGACATTGACTTTAAAACGGAGCGATTAAAGGCCCAAGGAAGAAGGTATAACGATGACACACATAGAAATGATGTTTTAAAATATAGAAAAGAAAAATATAGTAATAATTCTGAATATAAAGAAGAAGAAAAAAACTGTGTAAAAAAAAAGTATCGTGATAATGCGGAATATAAAGAAAAACTAATTACTAAGGTTAAAACAAAGTATTATGATAATGCTGAATATAGAAAGAAGCTAATCACTAAGGGGAAAACAAAGTATTGTGATAATGCTGAATACAGAGATAAACTTATCGCTAAAGGAAAATCAAAGTATTGCAATAACCCTGAATACAGAGAGAAGTTAATCACCAAGGGGAAAACAAAGTATTGTAATAACCCTGAATACAGAGAGAAGTTAATCACCAAGGGAAAAACAAAGTATTGCGATAATCCTGAATACAGACAGAAGCTAATTACTCAGGGGAAAACAAAGTATTGTGATGATCGTGAATACAGACAGAAGCTAATTGCTGATGGCAAAACAAAGTACCATGGTGATACTGCTTACAGACAGAAAAAAATTAACAGAGCTAAATGTAAATATCATGGTAATGCTTCCTATAGAATAAAGCTCATTGCAAAAATTAAAAATAAATACAGATGTGTCGGTTCTTACAGGGCAAATTTAATAAAGTATGGGAAAAAAAGTACAAAACAAATAGTCAATATCGTAAAAACATAGCAGAGAGGAAAAACAGGCGTAATGTGATCGATAAAGACAAACGACTTAAAATAAGTTTTGTTACCAAGACATTTAGAGAAAGCATATCCAAAGGACCCGAGTATGTGTGTGCTTGCTGTCATAAACTGTTGTTTCAAAAGCAAGTTGTCAAGTGTAATATGCATAAATACAAAGCCCAGTCAGTTATTAGTAGCCAATATCTACATACTTGCAGTGACCGTTGTGAATCGAGATGTATGATTGCAGAATCCAGCAGATCGCGTTTATGGGCATGTTATACGTGTCATAGGAAATTACTTGTTAACAAAGTCCCTGCTGAAGCTAGTGTGAATAAATTAAATCTGATAGACATTCCTGAAGAATTGGCTTGTTTGAATACACTAGAAGAGCATCTAATTGCCCTAAACGTCCCGTTCATTAAAATGCTTGCATTACCTAAGGGTGGACAACATGGTGTACGAGGGCCAGTAGTTTGTGTACCCTCTAATATTACAGACACAGTAAAAGCACTACCAAGGCCTGCAAGTAATGATCAGATGATCCGTGTAAAGTTGAAGAGGAAACTGACTTATAAAGGTTATTATCAATATCAGTTTGTGAGTAGAGAAAATGTTGAGAATGCTTTAAGTTATCTTCAACATAACAATAAGTGGTTCAGTGATATTGAAATAAACCCTGATTGGGATACTCCATTGTGTGATGATGATAATTATCAAATGGGTAAGTCTGATAATGATGAAAAAGAAGTCGATGATAAAAATGTTACTGATGAGGAAACCGATGAGGAAACTAATGATGATCGTTTACGAGGCATGGCATTAGACAGTTGTCTGCAGCCAACTAATGTAGGACAGGAAATATTGGATCAATATTTTGACGAAGTAATGAGTGTGGCTCCATGTGAAGGCAATAGTCCAATAAGAGTGTTAATGGAAAAGGGTAACGAGGCAAAATGCTTTCCAGCATTGTTTCCAACAGGTCAGCCTATATTTGATGATGATCGTGAAGTGAGGGTGACACTTTGTAGTTATTTACATAACCGATTAATGAATGTTGATAATAGATTTGCAAAGAGTACTCAATACATTTTTTATGCTCAGTATTTGGCAGAGATTCAGAAAGTTATGTCTAGTGTGTCTATTGCATTGCGAAAAGGGTCTGATAAAAAGTACAATGGTGACAGAGTAAATGCATCAATGATTAATGACAGGGACCAGTTACAAGATATTTTGAAATCAGATAGCGGATATAAATTTCTCAAACCTATTCGTGGTACACCCCCATATTGGCAAGCAGCACAGAAGGATGTTTTAGCGATGATCAGACAGTTAGGAATACCAACATGGTTTTGTTCATTTTCTGCAGCAGATATGCGATGGCCTGAAGTAATTAATACAATTTTGAGACAGCAGGGTGATTCAAGAGATGTGAAAGATTTGGACTGGAATGAGAAATGTACAGTATTGAGAAGTAATCCTGTTACTGCTGCAAGAATGTTTGATCAGCGATTCCATAGATTTCTCAAAGATGTTATACTGTCCAGAGCTGCACCGATTGGAAAAGTCAAAGACTATTTTTACAGAGTAGAATTTCAGCAAAGAGGGTCTCCGCATACACATTGTCTTTTCTGGATTGAAAATGCACCAAAGTTAGAACATGACAGTAAAAAAAAGGTTGTAAAGTTTATTGACAAATATATAAGTTGTAGTTTGCCATCAGAGAAACAGGACAAAGAGTTAAATGAAATCATCAGTCAAGTACAGTTACACAGTAGAAAGCATTCTAAGTCATGCAAAAAGAAGGGTACTGAGTGTAGGTTCAATTTTCCAAGACCTCCATCTGAACGAACATTCATTACAGAGTCCATGCCAACAGGTGATGAGATTGAAACTACATGTAGTGATGGCAATGAAACTAGTGATGGTGAAAGCAGTGACAGAAATAAGGCAAAGGAATTACTACAATCAATATGGACTGCCATACAGAAACCTGAAAATGAACACATGACAACCAATGAATTATTTGCAAGTGTAAATCTCACGCAAAATGATTTTGAAAATGCTAACAATGTATTAAGTTGTAAAGCAAGTTTAGTTCATAAGAGACAACCACAGGATGTGTGGGTTAATTTATACAATCCAGATTTGATTAGATGTTGGAATGCAAATATGGATATTCAGTACATTTGTGATGCTTATGCTTGTGTTGCATACGTGGTATCCTACATGTCAAAAGCTGAACGTGAAATGGGTATACTGTTGTCACATGCACAGGCTGAAGCACAGAAAGGAAACTTGGATGCTAGACAGAGTATGAAGGAAATTGGCTCTGTGTATTTGCATAATCGAGAGATCTCGGCACAAGAAGCAGTTTATCGTGTTTGTACTTTGAGATTGAAAGAAGGATCAAGGAAAGTAGAATTCATACCGGTCGGTGAAAATACAATTAGAATGAGTAAGCCACTCAGTGTTATTCAAAGTACATGTGATGAAGACGATAATATTTGGATGACCAGTAGAGTTGATAGATATATAGCAAGGCCAAATACTGATAACTTTGAGACAATGTGCTTGGCAACATTTTGCTCCGATTATAGAGTAATATACACTAACATGGCTAAAACAAGTCGTTCACCGGTATATGAATTGAAGAATAGTTTAGGGCACATACAAAAACGTAGTCGAACTGATCCAGCAGTTATACGATTTCCTAGATTTTCTTTAGCAAAATATCCTGAAAAGTACTATCAGAGTATTCTTCAATTGTATCTTCCATATCGTGTTGATGTTCAGTTGAAACCGCAGCAGTTTGAATCTTATGAATTTTTTTATAGCAATGGGTTTATTAAGTTAAGTGGTGTATTGAAACCTGTGAGAAATATTGTAGAAAATAACCGATCATTGTATGAAGCCAGTACTGAGGCTGTAGATGAAGCTGAAGAATTTTTGGAGAAGTATGGTCCACAAGAAGATGCTTGGGCATTGATAGCTCCAGAAGCCGAAATGGAAAGACTTGAATGTGCAGGACAGCGAGAAGAACAAGTGGAAGATGGTGACAGTGATTCTGATATTCCTGATTTAAAATCTAAAAACGAAGATATGAAATACACTATTGAGCCACACCGACTAAATGTATCCACAAAAGAAGCAATGAATTTGTTGAGGTGTTTAAATGCTCAACAAAAAGAGGTGTTTTACAAAGTAAGACAATGGTGTTTGGATAAAGTCAATGGTAAAACTCCTGAACCGTTTCATGTATTTGTGACTGGTGGAGCTGGCACAGGGAAAAGTCATTTGATAAAGTGCATCTACTATGAAGCAACAAGACTTTTTGGAAGAATGGTAGAGAATCCTGATGATGTATCAGTATTACTTACAGCCCCTACAGGTGTTGCTGCCTATAATATCCATGGTGCTACAATTCACAGTGCTTTGTCTATAACAACAAATGTTAGATTGCCATATCAACCACTTGGTGAAGAGAAGATTAGTACGCTGCGGCATAAATTAAGGCAACTACAAATTCTCATTGTTGATGAAATATCTATGGTGAGTCATAAACTATTGTGCTACATTCATGGTCGTCTGCGACAGGTTAAACAATCACGGAATCATAGTCCCTTTGGAAATGTCAGCGTATTAGCAGTTGGTGATTTTTATCAGTTACCTCCAGTAAAAGGAAAATCTTTGTACCAGACTGGTGTTACAAGTGACTTGTGGAATGATAACTTTGTCAAAGTCGAACTGACTGAGATAATGAGACAAAAGGATGATGCAAAATTTGCTGAAGTGTTGAATAGATTACGAATCAGAAAGAAAAAGCAAAGTTTACAAAGTGATGATAAGAGACTGTTACAATCACGTGAGACTGGAGAAGATTGGACTGATGCTGTGCATATTTATCCATGCAATAAGGAGGTAGATGAGTACAACAGACAGACTCTTTTTGCTAAATGTTCAGATTGCGTAAGTGTTCTTGCTAAAGATTTTCAGAGAGATGCCAAAAGCGGGAAAATGATACCAACAAAGAAATTAGCCAAGAAACCCTCAAACACTAATTTACCTGATTTACTGTGGCTTGGTGTTGGTGCTAGAGTCATGCTTACAAGGAATCTTGACGTTTCTGATGGACTTGTTAATGGCGTATTTGGTACTGTAAGTGACATTGTTCTGTTACCTAATGATGCTCAGTCACCTAAGTGTATCAAAATTAAATTTGATAATGAGAGGATTGGTTCAAAATTAAAAAAACAGTCCTCTGGTAATGATTTAGACACTGTCAGTATTGAAATGGTAGAAGACAGTTTTAATAAACAATGTGTGAGACACCAATTCCCTCTGAAGTTAGCTTGGGCATGTACAGCTCACAAGGTGCAAGGCATGAGTTTAGAAAAGGCAGTGGTGTGTCTGACCCGTACATTTTCAGCAGGACAAGCATATGTTAGTTTGAGTCGAGTAGTTTCATTGAATGGTCTTGTGATAGAAGGGTTTGATGAGAAATATATTTATTGTAATGAGGCAGTAGCTGAGGCAATGAGTACAATGGGATTCAACATTGATAAAAATGAAATAAAGGATGATGAATGTTATAGTACAAGCATTGCTATGCATAATATTCAAGGGCTTCAGGCACATGTAATGGATTTGAAAGCTAATAAAGAAATGACGTCATGTGATTTCATTTTCCTGACAGAAACATGGACAGACAGAGACTTTGATTGTGATATGGATATGAGTGATTATACATGGTATCATCAACCAAGAAGTATGTCTTATGATAACTCCAGTCCTGTGTCATGCATGTTAAAAGAACAGAGTCGTGGGGGTGTAGCTGTATGTGGCAAAAAGGACAGAGTGTTTAGCAGAATAAATTTACCAATCAACAATCTAGAATATATATTGCTCTTCAGTTACATGTAATTTCAAATGTGTCACCAGTTGTTGTTATAGTTTATCGACCCCCATCATATACATTAAAGGAATTTGTTCAGGTTCTTGAATTGCTGTTGAATGAGATACACAAGGTTTCAAATACGTGTATTGTTATGGGGGATTTTAATGAGGATATAATTAAAAAGGAATCTTGTGTGAAGACACTGATGGACAATCATGGATATAAGCAGTGTCTGAGTGATGCAACAACTGAAAAAGAAACTTTACTTGACCATGTTTATGTAAAAAATATAGATGATATTCGTGTTCATATTAATCCAACTTACTATAGCTACCATGAGGCAGTCATCATTCGGTTGTAATTTTACATGCAATGAATATATACATGTACTTGTATAGCTCAAATTATCTAAATATTTAGAGATAGTTCCATTTTATCTACAAGAATAGAAGTTTACACATAAAATGAAAAAGAACAATTTACACGAATTATCAAATTAAAAGAAGGAATTAGGATGACCCAAAAATATTAAGATAAACAAAATGTAATTGGTAACAGAGAATGATAAAACACTGGTACTGCGCTAAAAAATACCAATGCAATAGTGTCATTATTAATTAACCCTAACTCCCTGGAGTGTGTACCAAATTATATTAATTTCGGAAGATTGAGGACTGGTAGGATTTATATAAAAAAAGGTAAATAATATGGTAACTAAATAGTGTGGTTACTACATGTAATAAGAATCAACAGTATGGTCAACAATTAGAATAGTTTGTTCAAGAAGGATTTAATATATTAAATAAAGGTGGATAAACAGTTTGGTTAACAAGTAGTAATAACAGTTTGTGTGACATTTTCTTTGTCCTCCTGGTCATCACAGGATGATGACCATCACTGACGAAAACTGTGGAGCATCGTCGCATTCCCAGCTATGAGTGACTTTTCATCAGTCATCCTGGTCATCACTGGATGATGATTTGATGACCACCACTTAGCACCACTCGCCACCATTCACTATAATTGTAGAGCATCGTCACATCCACAGCTGTGACATTTCACCACTCCTCCTGGTCATGACCAAATGAATTTATGACCACCACCCATCATAACTATGGAGCATCGTTGTCACATCCACAGCTGTGTGTGACATTTCACCAGTTTTACTGGGCATCACCAAATGAATTGATGACCACCACTCACTATAACTGTGAAGAAACGCTGTCACACCCACAGCTGTGTGCAATATTTCACCAGTCCTCCTGGTCATCACCAGTCCTCCTGGTCATCACCAGTCCTCCTGGTCATCACCAGTCCTCCTGGTCATCACCAGTCCTCCTGGTCATCACCAGTCCTCCTGGTCATCACCAGTCCTCCTGGTCATCACCAGTCCTCCTGGTCATCACCAGTCCTCCTGGTCATCACCAGTCCTCCTGGTCATCACCAGTCCTCCTGGTCATCACCAGTCCTCCTGGTCATCACCAGTCCTCCTGGTCATCACCAGTCCTCCTGGTCATCACCAGTCCTCCTGGTCATCACCAGATGAATTGATGACCACCAATCACCATAACTATCGAGCATCGTTGTCACATCCACAGCTGTGTGTGACATTTCACCAGTTTTACTGGGCATCACCAAATGAATTGATGACCACCACTCACTATAACTGTGGAGCAACGCTGTCACACCCACAGCTGTGTGCAATATTTCACCAGTCCTCCTGGTCATCACCAGTCCTCCTGGTCATCACCAGTCCTCCTGGTCATCACCAGTCCTCCTGGTCATCACCAGTCCTCCTGGTCATCACCAGTCCTCCTGGTCATCACCAGTCCTCCTGGTCATCACCAGTCCTCCTGGTCATCACCAGTCCTCCTGGTCATCACCAGTCCTCCTGGTCATCACCAGTCCTCCTGGTCATCACCAGTCCTCCTGGTCATCACCAGTCCTCCTGGTCATCACCAGTCCTCCTGGTCATCACCAGTCCTCCTGGTCATCACCAGTCCTCCTGGTCATCACCAGTCCTCCTGGTCATCACCAGTCCTCCTGGTCATCACCAGTCATCCTGGTCATCACCAGTCCTCCTGGTCATCATCAGTCCTCCTGGTCATCACCAGATGAATTGATGACCACCAATCACCATAACTGTGGAGCATTGTTGTCACACCCACAATTGTGTGTGAACTTTCGCCAGTC
The DNA here is from genome assembly GCA_037893245.1 of Crossaster papposus. NCBI lineage: Eukaryota > Metazoa > Echinodermata > Asteroidea > Velatida > Solasteridae > Crossaster > Crossaster papposus. The sequence continues at coordinate 1,204,174 of JBAIAA010000489.1, read as the reverse complement.
CTCCTGGTCATCACTAGATGAAATTATGACCACCACTAGCCATAACTGTGGAGCATCGTTGTAACGCCCACATTCCCACAACTGTGTGTGACCTTTCACCAGTCTTCCTGGTCATCACCTGATGAATTGATGACCACCACTCACAATAACGTTGGAGCATCGGTGTCACATTCACAGCTGTGTGTGACATTTCACCAGTCCTCCTGGTCATCAACAGATGAATTGATGACCACCAATCATCACTATAGCTGTGGAGCATGGTTGTCGTATCCAGAGCTGTGTGACATTTCACTAGTTCTCCTGGTCATCACCAGATGAATTGATGACCACCACTCATTATAACTGTGCAGCATCGTTGTCACACCCACAGCTGTGTGTGACATTTTAGCAGTCCTCCTGGTCATCACCAGATGAATTGATGACCACCATTCACTATAACTGAGGAGCATAGTTGGCACATTCAGAGCTGTGTGACATTTCATTCGTCCTGGTAAGTGTCACAATAATGGCTATAACATACTAGAACCCCCTAAATCCATCAATTTTTGAACATTACATGTACAACAAAAGCAAAAGATGTACATTCCCTTTAACCCTAACATTCCTGAATCTTTCATTTTTATTACAGTTGTGCACACCCCCTAGGGAGTTATATTTAAACATGTGTAATCTTGTGTGAATGCAAAAAACAAATGTAAGTTATTCTTTGTCACTGTTTGTGCACAGAGCCCTAAAATGGTATGTTTATTTACTACACATTTCCTTGATTTCTTTCGGAAATATGAAGTCACAATACTGTTTAATTTTTGTGTGTGCAGATTCTATGCATGCAGGTAAAAAAGAAGACGTACCTGTATCTACCTTGTAGTTGGAAGTGGACTATTTGAAAAAATATTTGCACAGTTTCGCAGCTAAAGGTAAGAAATAATTATATTGTAGCTGTAAATTAATCCTAACCCTCCAAGATCTTTTAAAATACACCAGGCATTGAGGATGGTGACTGGACAAGAGCGTGGGCTAATTTTGGAGCATATGTAGGATTGAGCTTACAATGAATGGTGTATCCAGCATGGTTCATATGGAACTATGCATCATATGTAACCCCATCTTATGCTCAATGCCATCTGCACTGCTTCTGATTGTCTTTGGTGTTCATTATAGTTCATTACCATCTTGGTAAACCTGCACCTCCGGAGGCACAGTCGTAATATGTAAATTGAACTGTTTCGATATATTTTTAACCTTGGAACAATACGATAATTTCATGCAGTCAGCTCAGCGACCTTGGCGATAGTATTAATTTTTGAAAAGGAACTACATTTATAACTTACTAAACGTATATTATTTCTTTCAAATGAACAAGCAATTGCAAATTGTTTGAGGGATATTGTTGGGAATTATACTCTAGCATGAACTCATAATGGGTTCTTGTCCTCAAAAGCTTGCAAATGTGCACACCCCACACTTCTAGGATTTTGTACACCAGAAACAAATGTGTTTACATAAAAAAAACTGCGGTAAACTTGCTAAACAGCTACCAAAACAACAACTGCTGATTCCCAGCATAGAGAACAACTTGGCTCACTTTCAAATTTGGCCAACCTGTCTCACATTAGTCAAACAATAGTCCCCACTTATGTGATCTATTGTTTATATGTAGTATGGACAAAAACACACATATTGTTCGTGGATATTTTAGGCTCCGCTACGCGTATTGAGCGAAGTTAGTTTTTTTACCGAAATTACATGTCTGAGACATCTACATGTATATGAATAAAAAACAAATGTGATTTTTGGTTGAACTAATAAAACATATTAACATAATTCGTTTCAATGTTGTTTTTGAAGGTTGACTTATCACCTGTCATCAAAGCCTAAATACTGTGAGCCACCTTCTAGTACTGTGATGTCAGAGGCTAGTAATCACCTGACGACCAAGCCTGAGTACTGTCAGCCACATCTCTACCACTGTGACGTAAGAGGCTACTAATCACCGGTCATCAAAGCACGAGTACTGTGAGCTACCTTTCTACTACTGTGATGTCAGAGGCCACTAATCACCTGTAATATAAGCCTGAGTACTGTGAGCCGCCTCTTCTACTACTGTGATTATGTCGGAGGCTACTGATCACTTGTCATCCAAGCGCGAGTACTGTGACTTGCCTTTTATACGACTGTGATGTCAGAGGCTGCTCACCTGTCATCCAAGCCCGAGTCCTGTGAGCCACCTCTTCTACTACTGTCATGTCAGAGGCCACTAATCACCTGTCGACCAAGCCCAAGTACTGTGAGCCCCCTGTTCTACCACTTTAATGTCAGAGGCAACTAATCATCTGTCATCTAAGTCCGAATACTGTGACTTTCCTTTCGCATCGCTGTGATGTCAGAGGTTACTAATCACCTGTTAAGTGGAGTGCCGTGGCCTTGTGGTCTGGAGTATTGAATTTGTAATTTGTAGGTAAAGCTACAGGTTGTGGGTTCGAGTCCTGCCTGGGACTATGGTATGTGTGCCCTTGGCAAGGCACTTTGTCACTCATTGCTTCTCTCCACCCAGGAGTAAATGGGTACCTGCGAGGGCAGAGATGGTTATTGTGGTTGTGATGTCAGAGGCTACTAATCATCTGTCATCCAAGCCTGAGTACTGTGATCAACCTTTTCTACTACTGTGATGTCAGAGGCCACTAATCACCTGTCGACCAAGCCCAAGTACTGTGAGCACCCTCTTCTACCACTGTAATGTCAGAGGCTACTAATCATCTGTCATCCAAGTTCGAGTACTGTGAGCCGCCTCTTCTACTACTGTGGTCATGTCTGAGGCTACTAATCATCTGTCATCCAAGCGCGAGTACTGTGACTTGCCATCTGTCATCCAAGCCCGAGTACTGTGAGCCCCCTGTTCTACCACTTTAATGTCAGAGGCTACTAATCATCTGTCATCTAAGTCCGAATACTGTGACTTTCTTTTCGCATCGCCGTGATGTCAGAGGTTACTAATCACCTGTTAAGTGGGGTGCCGTGGCCTTGGGTCTGGAGCATTGAATTTGTAATTTGTAGGTAAAGCTACAGGTTGTGGGTTCGAGTCCTGCCTGGGACTATGGTACGTGTGCCCTTGGCAAGGCACTTTGTCACTCATTGCTTCTCTCCACCCAGGAGTAAATGGGTACCTGCGAGGGCAGAGATGGTTATTGTGGTTGTGATGTCAGAGGTTACTAATCACCTGTTAAGTGGGGTGCCGTGGCCTTGGGTCTGGAGCATTGAATTTGTAATTTGTAGGTAAAGCTACAGGTTGTGGGTTCGAGTCCTGCCTGGGACTATGGTACGTGTGCCCTTGGGCAAGGCACTTTGTCACTCATTGCTTCTCTCCACCCAGGAGTAAATGGGTACCTGCGAGGGCAGAGATGGTTATTGTGGTTGTGATGTCAGAGGTTACTAATCACCTGTTAAGTGGGGTGCCGTGGCCTTGGGTCTGGAGCATTGAATTTGTAATTTGTAGGTAAAGCTACAGGTTGTGGGTTCGAGTCCTGCCTGGGACTATGGTACGTGTGCCCTTGGGCAAGGCACTTTGTCACTCATTGCTTCTCTCAGCCCAGGAGTAAATGGGTACCTGTCGGGGCAGAGATGGTTATTGTGGTTGATTTAGCTACTTTGCGCCGAAAAGGCAGCATCGAGCTGTATACTCCCCAGGGAGCTGATATGGTATTTGGAATGTTTTAAGGGCCCAATGACTGAGTCATTTTTTTTGGGGGGAGGGACATTTTTTTGGGGGGGGAGGGACACCCCAAAAAAATGTCTATCTTCTACATACTTCTACATTCTAGTGGATTTTAATGCAATTAGATGCAGTGACCCCTGGGTGGAAAAAAAACAATTCTTCATGGGATGATGTTAGGGGTCATTTCAAGTCATTTAAACACGCACAATTTATGAATATCAAAACATATATTGATCGATTGCGGCAAAAGGCGACACTTGCAATCTGCGTAACACTAATGTTACATGGTGGCAAATCAACAATTGCACGATTTGCTCTTTGCACACTTCCGCCCTAAGCATGGAGGGACTCGATCTGGCACACCTGTACACACTAATTTTAACCGGTTCAGTGATTCCATTGTATACCTTTATGTAGGTATCATTGAATTGGCTATATTTGTTGTGTAAACATGTCAGACCGAGGCTCTCTCTAGTCCATGCTTATAACAGAAGTGTGCAAACGGCAAATTGAATTTTTTTTTGCCGAAAAAATCGCCTATGGTGTAATAACGTATATTCAGTGTGTTCAAAATCATGTAAAACTTGACCAATTGATGACTATTAAGTTAATGTTCATATTATCATTATAATTCGTCGGTGCCACTGCAGATCTGACACATTGTTAACTTTACATGTAAAATGTGCTACTTTTATTCATTATCATTCAGGTACAGGTTACACGGTGGCATTTCGACAATTGCACGATTTGCTCTTTCCACACTTTCACCAGGTACTCGATCTGGCAACTATACACACTAATTTTACCCGGTTCAGTGATTCCAATTTCCATTGTATATATAGCTATATGTAGGACATGTAGGTATCACTAATTTGGCTATATTTGTTGTGTAAAGATGTCAGATCGAGGCTCTCTCTGCTCCATGCTTATGGCAGAAGTGTGCAAACGGCAAATTGAAGTTTTTTTTGCAAAAAGCGCCTGTGGTGTATCAACTTAAATTCAGTGTGTTCAAAATCATGTAAAACTTGACCTGTTTATGACCGCTAAGTTAATGTTTATATCATTGGATTCCATCAGTGCCACTGCAGAATGACACATTGTTAACTGTACATGTAATATGTGAGCCGCTCTGCGAAAAGGGTATTAAGGGACGCTATGTTATTTCACGTAAAGAGCTGTTCTACGTGGAGAGGGTGAAAACATTTTCACAACGTGATTTCTTTTTTTTTCTTTTTTTTTGGGGGGGGGGGTGGTTAGGCATAAAAAAAAAATGTTATGTTGGCGTAACCCGACCGACCCTAAAAATACGGCCGACCCTGGATATTTTTTTTTCAAGGGACGAAATTTAATGATTAAAATCTATATAAATCTAGTTATAAATACGTTTGAAACCATTTCTGACCGTTTCTCATTCTTGTGTGTGTGGATTGTGTATATATTGAACCTGGACACGCTATCGTGTATCACTACCGGCTGAAACAATTAGAAAACATATCATTTTCATTGCTGGGAGAAAAAAATAAAATAAAAAAAAATAAAAAATCCCGACCTACCTACCCTATTTTTTTGGGCCCGTTACGCCAACATAACATGGTTTTTTTGTATGCCTTATTGGCTTCTTTTATATCAATACTTTCATAATTTATTTACACAAATATTAATATTAACGAATAAATTTTGTTCGTATTCTATGTGACTCTTGTTGTGTTTAAAGGGCTGTATCTCTGAAGGTACTCCTGTTAATTTGTACAATATGATTATGCAAAAATCGGTATATCTCCAGAATGCAACATGCCACAGGGTTCAAACCTATACCAAATTAAAGCTTATAATGTAATCAATCCAGCTGTGTATGCAACTCTTTAACAAAAATTGTCCCATAATACACATTTTTGTAGAGCTGGTCACATAATAGTGCTTCATGTATAACTCTTTCCATACTTTAATGCCAATACAAAACACGAACTATGTTTGAATAAGGATGTTAGCTCCACAAGTATAAACAGTACACTTCTCTAAAAGACCTGCTTTATATTATTAAACTTGTAACAGAAAAAGTTTTAGAAATGTTTAGTACATCTCAATTTGCAATAATATTTTGTTAAAGATATTTCCGAGCATTGCTTTTATTGTTCAATATTGAAATAAAACTGAATAAACATTAATTTAAAAAAAAGCAACTTCTTGTGTCTCTATTTATGCATATACAGTATTTGTTGTCATTTCAAGGCATACATTTGTTTATTGCCTGCCGACATAAAAATCTACATAAATATGCACCAGTGAAACAAATATATCAACAAAGATATTTTACTCAGAAACATCCCTTATGTTATATCTTTCATGAAAACAGGAGAAAATTGTTCATATAAATACTGAAACCAAAATTAAACAATTATCGTCAATTTACATGACTGCACAATTCTTACTTTTACTTAGAAATATCCTATCTTTCTTCCCAGAGTTATTCCGGTAAACCGATCCCAATGTTGCACAGAACTTTGGTTTCATCACATGTACCCCGATCACTTGTAACAACGAGTGCAACAAACAACTTTAACAGTTGCACATTTTACAACATAGCCTGATGATGGGACTGATCAGCTGCGCGCATGTCGTGCTGCTAGATTTTATCGCCGTTGATTAAAATACGGACGATGGATTCAGGATCAGTAATAATTCCCCCACTCGATACCCCCATCCCGAGTAGGCTACAGGAAATTTAATTACACTGATCTTAAACATCTTATTTTTTTCTCCAATGAGGGCAGCAAACAACTTTAACGGTGGTGATCTAAGTGTGTGCCAGGTCTCAAGTCGATCGGATTTACTAAAGTGTCAAAGTGTATTGTCGGAAAAAAACGTGTACAAATCCTATGGAGAAAGGTCTGAAAAAGGAAAAAAAAAATTGTGACGTCGCATGACCCCCGATGACGTCATCGTGCCTATTTTCTTCTTCGCCCCACTGAGGATGGTGGTTGAGGTGTGTGTCAAGTCTCAAGTCAATTGGATTTACCAAAGTTAATAGTCTGAACAAAACGTGTACAAACCCTATGGGAAAAATCTCTCCTTTAATGTGACGCCCCGTGACCTTTAATGACGTAATCGTGCCAATTTTTTTCTACGACCGTCTGGATGGTGGTCTATGTGTGTGCCAAGTCTCAAGTCGATCGGATTTACTAAAGTGTCAAAGTCAATAGTCTAAAGAAAAACGTGTACAAAACCTAAGGGGGAAAAATTAAACATTTAATGCGACGTCACGTGACCTTGAATGACTCAATCGTGCCGAATTTCTTTCAGGAACATCTGGGGGTGGTGTTCTAAGTATATGCCAAGTTTCAAGTCGGTCGGATTAACCAAAGTGTCAAGTCAATAGTCTGAAGAAAAACGTGTACAAAACCTATGGGAAAAATTTCACCTTTAACGCGAAGTCACGTGACCTTGAATGACGTAATCGCGACGAATTTCTTCTAGGACCGTCCTTGGGTGGTTGTCTAAATGTATGCCAAGTCTCAAGTCCATCGGATTTACCAAAGTGTCAAAGTGTATTGTCTGAATAAACGTGTGCAAATCCTATGGAGAAAAGTCTGAAAAAGGAGAAAAAAAAAAACTAGACATGTGTTTGTGGACAAACACAGAGCTGTTTCGGATGTCTAAGATGACTTTCATTATGTGTGTGCCAAGTCTGAAATCGATTGGATTTGCCAATTTTCCCAAGATATATAAGTTGAAAAATACGTGTACAAATCCTATGGGAAAAACTGCACCTTTAATGTGACGTCACATGACACCCGATGATGTCATCATGATGTCATCTTAATTTTCGTCTATAACACATTCTGGAATACTTGCATACCAAGTTTGGCCCCAATCAGACATGTACTTCCAGAGATAGAGGGTCCTAAAATCTGCCCCTTTAATGTGACGTCACATGACCCACGATGACGTTATCCTGACGATTTTCCCCTTGGCCCTCCTGGGTATGGTGGTCGAGGTGTGTGCTAAGTCTGAAGTCGATTGGATTTACCAAATTGTCAAATTCAATAGTCTGAAGAAAAACGTGTACAAAACCTATGGAGAAAATTGAACCTTTAATGTGACGTTACATGACCCCCGATGACGTCATCATGACGATTTTCTCCTTGGCCCTCCTGGAGATGGTGGTCGAGGTGTGTGCTAAGTATCAAGTCGATCAAATTTACGAAAGTGTCAAAGTAAATAGTTTGAAGAAAAACGTGTACAAACCCTATGGGGAAAGAAATTGCACATTTAACGTCACGTCACGTGACCTTGAATGACGCAATCGTGCCGAATTTTTTCAATGGCCATCTGTGGGTGGTGTTCTAAGTGTATGCCAAGTTTCACGTCGGTCGGATTTACCAAAGTGTCAAAGTCAATAATCTGAAGAAAAACGTGTACAAAACCTATGGGGAAAATGCTACATTTAACATGACGTCACGTGACCTTGAATGACGTAATCGCGACGAATTTCTTCTAGGACCGTCCTTGGGTGGTTGTCTAAATGTATGCCAAGTTTCAAGTCGATCGGATTTACCAAAGTGTCAAAGTGCTATGACAGAAAAAACGTGTACAAATCCTATGGGAAATAGTCTGAAAAAGGAAAAGAAAAAAAAACTAGACATGTGTTTGTGGACAAACACAGAGCTGTTTCGCTTGTCTAAAATGACTTTGAATATGTGAGAGGTGGTCTAAGTATGTACCAAATCTGAAGTCGATCGGATTTACCAAAGTGCCAAATATATATGTTCCAAAAAAACGTGTACAAATCCTACGGGGAAAACTACACCTTTAATGTGACGTCACATGACACCCGATGACGTCATCATGACGTCAACTTACTTGACGTCAACTTACTTTTCGTCTATAACACATCCCGGAATACCTGAATACCGAGTTTGACCCTAATTGGAATTGTACTTTCAGAGATAGAGGGTCTTAAAAACTACACCTTTAATTTGACGTCACATGACCCACGATGATGTTATCATGACGTTACCCTGATTTTCGTCTATAACACATCCTGGAATACTTGCATACCAAGTTTGACCCCAATCGGGCCTGTACTTCCAGAGATAGAGGGGCCTAACAACTGCACCTTTAATGTGACGTCACATGATCCACGATGACGTCATCATGACGATTTTTCCCTTGGCCCTCCTGGGGATGGTGGTTGAGGTGTGTGCTAAGTCTGAAGTCGATCAAATTTACGAAAGTGTCGAAGTCATAGTCTAAAGAAAAACGTGTACAAAACCTATGGGGGAATAATTTGCACATTTAACGTGACGTCACGTGACCTTGAAAGACGCAATCGTGCCGAATTTCTTCCAATATCATTTGTGGGTGGTGTTCTAAGTGTATGCCAAGTCTCAAGTCGGTCGGATGTACCAAAGTGTTAAAGACAATAGTGTGAAGAAAAACGTGTACAAAACCTATGGGGGAATAATTTGCACATTTAACGTGACGTAACGTGACCTTGAATGACGTAATCGTGCCGAATGTCTTCTAGGACCGTCTGTGGATGGTGGTCTCAGTGTGTGCCAAGTCTCAAGTCGATCAAATTTCCGAAAGTGTCAAAGTCATAGTCTAAAGAAAAACGTGTACAAAACCTATGGGGGGAAAATTGAAACTTTAACGTGACGTTACGTGACCTTGAATGACGCAATCGTGCCGAATTTCTTCCAGGACCATCTGTGGGTGATGTTCTAAGTGTATGCCAAGTTTCAAGTCGGTCGGATGTACCAAAGTGTTAAAGTCAATAGTGTGAAGAAAAACGTGTACAAAACCTATGGGGAAAATTTCACCTTTAACGCGATGTCACGTGACCTTGAGTGACGTAATCACGACGAATTTCTTCTAGGACCGTCCTTGGGTGGTTGTCTAAATGTATGCCAAGTCTCAAGTCGATCGGATTTACCAAAGGGTGAAAGTGCTATGCCAGAACAAACGTGTACAAATCCTATGGGGAAAAGTCTGAAGAAGGAAAAGAAAAAAAAAACAAAAAACTAGACATGTGTTTGTGGACAAACACAGAGCTGTTTCGGATGTCTAAGATAACTTTCATTATGTGTGTGCCAAGTCTGAAATCGATTGGATTTGTCAATTTTTCCAAGATATATAAGTTGAAAAATACGTGTACAAATCCTATGGGAAAAACTGCACCTTTAAAGTGACGTCACATTACACCCGATGATGTCATCATGATGTCATCTTAATTTTCGTCTATTACACATTCTGGAATACTTGCATACCAAGTTTGGCCCCAATCAGACATGTACTTCCAGAGATAGAGGGTCCTAAAATCTGCCCCTTTAATGTTACGTCATATGACCCACGATGACGTTATCCTGACGATTTCCCCCTTGGCCCTCCTGGGTATGGTGGTCGAGGTGTGTGCCAAGTCCGAAGTCGATCGGATTTACCAAATTGTCAAATTCAATAGTCTGAAGAAAAACGTGTACAAAACCTATGGAGAAAATTGAACCTTTAATGTGACGTCACATGACACCCGATGATGTCATAATTACGTCATCCTATTTTTTGTCTATAACACATCCTCGAATACTTGCAAACCAAGTTTAACTCCAACCGGACTTGTACTTTCAGAGTTAGACGGTCTTAAAAACTACACCTTTAATGTGACGTCACATGACCCCCGATGACGTCATCTTGATTATTTTGTTCTTGACCCTCCTAAGGATGGTGGTCGAGGTCTGTGCTAAGTCTCAAGTCGATCGAATTGACAGAAGTGTCAAATTCAATATTTTGAAGAAAAACGTGTACAAAACCTATGGAGAAAATTGAACCTTTAATGTGACGTCACATGACACCCGATGATGTCATAATTACGTCATCTTAATTTTCGTCTATAACACATCCTCGAATACTTGCAAACCAAATTTGACCCCAATCGGACGTGTACTTCCAGAGATAGAGGGTCTTAAAAACTGCACCTTTTGTGTAACGTCGCATGACCCACGATGACGTCATCATGACGATTTTTCTCCTGGACCTCCTGGGGATGGTGGTCGAGGTGTGTGCTAAGTTTCAAGTCAATCAGATTCACCAAACTGTCAAATTAAATAGTCTGAAGAAAAACGTGTACAAAACCTATGGGGGAAAATTGCACCTTTAACGTGACGTCACGTGACCAAGAATTATGTAATCGCGACGAATTTGTTCTAGGACCGTCCTTGGGTGGTTGTCTAAATGTATGCCAAGTCTCAAGTCGATCGGATTTACCCAAGTGTCAAAGTGCTATGCCAGAAAAAACGTGTACAAATCCTATGGGGAAAAGTCTGAAAGAGGAAAAGAAAAGGAAAAAAAAAACTAGACATGTGTTTGTGGACAAACACAGAGCTGTTTCGAGTGTCTTTCAATATGTGTGTGATGATCTTTTGTGTGTGCCAAGTCTTAAGTCGATCAGATTTACTAAAGTGTCAAAGTCAATAGTCTAAAGAAAAACGTGTACAAAACCTATGGTGGAAAATTGAACCTTTAACATGACGCCCCGTGACCTTGAATGACGTAATCGTGCCGAATTTCCTCTAGGACCGTCTGTGGATGGTGATCTAAGTGTGTGCCAAGTCTCAAGTCGATCGGATTTACTAAAGTGTCAAAGTCAATAGTCTAAAGAAAAACGTGTACAAAACCTATGGGGGAAAAATTGAACCTTTAACGTGCCGTCACGTGACCTTGAATGACGCAATCGTGCCGAATTTCTTCCAGAACCATATATGAGTGATGTTCTAAGGGTATGCCAAGTTTCAAGTCGGTCGGATTTACTAAAGTGTCAAAGTCAATAGTCTGAAGAAAAACGTATACAAAACCTATGGGGAAAAAATAGAAACTTTAACGTGACGCCCCGTGACCTTGAATAACGTAATCGTGCCGAATTTCTTCTAGGGCCGTCCGTGGATGGTGGTCTAAGTGTGTGCCAAGTCTTAAGTCGATCGGATTTACTAAAGTGTCAAAGTCAATAGTCTAAAGAAAAACGTGTACAAAACCAATGGGAGAAAAATGTGAACCTTTAATGTGACGTCACGTGACCTTGAATGATGCAATCGTGCCGACTTTCTTTCAGAAACATCTGGGGGTGGTGTTCTAAGTGTATGCTAAGTTTCAAGTCGGTCGGATTTACCGAAGTGCCAAAGTCAATAGTCTGAAGAAAAACGTGTACAAAACCTATGGGGAAAATGTCACCTTTAACGTGACGTCACGTGACCTTGAATGACGCAATAGAGCCAAATTTCTTCTAGGACCATCTGTGGGTGGAGGTCTAAGTGTACACCAAGTCTCAAGTAGATTGGAATCACCAAAGTGCCAAAGTGTATTGGCAGAACAAACGTGTGTAAATCCTATGGGTAAAAACACTGAAAGTGGAAAAAAAAAAAAAAAGGAAAAAGAAAAAAAAAAACTTTAACGAAAACAAAAGCTGTTTCGGTGAAAAACCGAAACAGCTAAAAAAGAAAAAAAGAAACTTTAACGAAAACAAAAGCTGTTTCGGCCGAAATGCCGAAACAGCTAAAAAAAAAAAAATAGACATGTGTTTGTGGACAAACACAGAGCTGTTTCGGATGTCTAAGATAACTTTCATTATGTGTGTGCCAAGTCTAAAATCGATTGGATTTGTCAATTTTCCCAAGATATATAAGTTGAAAAATACGTGTACAAATCCTATGGGAAAAACTGCACCTTTAAAGTGACGTCACTTGACACCCGATGATGTCATCATGATGTCATCTTAATTTTCGTCTATTACACATTCTGGAATACTTGCATACCAAGTTTGGCCCCAATCAGACATGTACTTCCAGAGATAGAGGGTCCTAAAATCTGCCCCTTTAATGTGACGTCATATGACCCACGATGACGTCATCCTGACGATTTCCCCCTTGGCCCTCCTGGGTATGGTGGTCGAGGTGTGTGCCAAGTCCGAAGTCGATCGGATTTACCAAATTGTCAAATTCAATAGTCTGAAGAAAAATGTGTACAAAACCTATGGAGAAAATTGAACCTTTAATGTGACGTCACATGACACCCGATGATGTCATAATTACGTCATCTTAATTTTCGTCTATAACACATCCTCGAATACTTGCAAACCAAATTTGACCCCAATCGGACGTGTACTTCCAGAGATAGAGGGTCTTAAAAACTGCACCTTTTGTGTAACGTCACATGACCCACGATGACGTCATCATGACGATTTTTCTCCTGGACCTCCTGGGGATGGTGGTCGAGGTGTGTGCTAAGTTTCAAGTTAATCGGATTCACCAAACTGTCAAATTAAATAGTCTGAAGAAAAACGTGTACAAAACCTATGGGGGAAAATTGCACCTTTAACGTGACGTCACGTGACCAAGAATTATGTAATCGCGACGAATTTGTTCTAGGACCGTCCTTGGGTGGTTGTCTAAATGTATGCCAAGTCTCAAGTCGATCGGATTTACCAAAGTGTCAAAGTGTATTGGCAGAAAAAACGTGTACAAATCCTATGGGAAAAAGTGACAAAAAAAACAAAAACTAGAACTACGTCTGTTCGAGGAACAGAACATAGGGCTTTTTCGCATTTGTAGTTTTTATATATTTCGTTTTTCAAAAATTGAATCATTGTACTATAAAACCATTCACAACGAATTTAAAACAATTTAAAGACTAAAACGAAATTAAATTGGTATTAAATGTGAAGTAATGATTTATATAAACTCGTATGTTGACATATTCATGACGCCACTTCAACTTTCATCTTAAACATATTAAAAAAAAATACATGCCAAGTTTGAACCCAAATGGGCTTACAGTTCTTTTTGTAAGACCTTGAAATATGCTCTTTCTAGATGACGTTAAATGCCCGGTCAAATGACGTCATCAATCTTTCTCTCCCTCAACTTGTTCTTAGCAGGAAGCTGGTTACATACATCAATTATAAGGTAATTTCAGCCAACTTCGCCCCGCGAATCAACTGATTATTCATTTTAAACATTTCTCAACAAAAAGCTCTCTTATCTTTGATATTTGAAGCAAACATCTAGATTATATCTATCGCGGACAATTTTTCAGCGATGTTTAAAGGTTTAACAGTTTATTCATTGTAACTTCCGGTTTAGTGACGTCATCAATATTTCTCCTTATCCGTATGTTCTTAGCATGAAGCTGATTATTATACACCGGTTATAAAGTTATTTCAGCAAACTTCGCCACACACATCAACCGAATATTCATTTTAAACATTTGTCAACATGCCACTAGAGGGCGCGTTAACATTTTATGAAGTCACCTTTAACTTTTTTGTTACTTACAACCTAGCCAGCGCCTAACATCGTTGAAAGTAAGTTCACATCGTTTTCCACTTTTAAATTATAAGGCACTTCCGGTAAGGAAGTGTCGGGTCTTTTTGCATTGAATACAAATTATGAAGACCATGGATTAATCTATTAATTCCCTTAAAAATCTAAATCAGATCTCTTACAGTTGATTTTATATTGATGTTGAAAGATTAAATCTAGAAATATTTGGTTGCTTGTAATCTGACACTTGATGACATCATCGTGACGTAATTAACAGAAAGCTCGAGAGCTGTCTTAACTTTTCTATTTGAAGCAAAAATCTGGATTATATATATCGCGGTTGATTTGTCAGCATTTATTTAAGGTTTAAAGGTCTTTCCATTGTAACTTCCGGTTTGGTGACGTCATCAATATTTCTCTTTCTCAATATGTTCTTATCACGAAGCTGATTATATACACCGGTTATAAAGTGATTTCAGCAAACTTCGCCACACACATCAACAGATTATTCATTTTAACCATTATTCAACCTGTAATCTGGACGTAATTAACAGAAAGCTCGAGAGCTGTCTTAACTTTGCTATTTGAAGCAAGAATCTAGATTATATCTATCGCGGTTGATTTTTAAGCATTTTGTTAAGGTTTAAAGGTCTTTTCATTGTAACTTCCGGTTTGGTGACGTCATCAATATTTCTCTTTCTCAATATGTTCTTGGCACGAAGCTGATTACATACACCGGTTATAAAGTGATTTCAGCAAACTTCGCCACACACATCAACAGATTATTCATTTTAACCATTATTCAACCTGCCGCTAGAGGGCGCTATAACGTGTTATGACGTCGCCGGTAATTGTTTTGAAAAGTTTATTCTAGCCAGACACTAACATCGTTGAAAGTAAGTTCATATCATTTTTCAGTTTTAAATTATAAGGCACTTCCGGTTTGGACCGGAAAGAAGGGTCACGCGATTTTACGCACACGAGATAAAATGAAGATCCTGGATTATTCTATCTGTTGCCACAAAAATCAAGTTTCGGTCTCTTGCGGTTGATTTGTTATAGAATTTCAAAGATTAAACCAATTACAACTTTAAGATGACGTCACGTGACCCCTGATAATGTCACCATGACGTATGTCTGCGAGACACAAGTTTACTATAGGGTATTCACCTGGGTTAAGTTTTATGGGAATACGACTTTGTTTTTCCGTTAAAAGTGCATCGAATCGAGCAAACAACGTTTACAACGTCTATGGGGTTGGATTCTGCGTCGCCCAAAGCGTGTTTACCTACCTGTCGTACGCGGCACCCTTCCCCGTGGGCAATTTGATGACGTCAACCTGTTTCACATGTTGTCGGCTAGTGTCCTCTCTAGTGAGCGTACATGTGCGTGTGCGTACAATTTCAGTAGTGATACATTCGCTCAATACATAATACACTATACATGTATACGTACACACACATGTACACGCATACATGTAGACACTACCACACTGAGGGCATACTTGTCATTCTATCCAATGGAGGACACTTGAGTGTGTGTGAATTACACCTATCAAAGTGAGGACACTACACTAAATTGCTGGTTGTCCATTGGTTTCATATTGATGTGCATTCTAAAGTCATCATTGCGATTGCAAATTCTAAATAGTCAAGTACTCTGACGCATCCGTACATGTATGTGAACTGACGAAACACCCTGCTTAGCTTTGATGAAGCTTCATTTTGTTCCGACAAAAGTCTTTGATGTTCCTCCAGCTTCGTGTCTGCAGTGCCACAAGACAGGATGTTTCGATGTCTCGTTTGCCAGGAAGCTTCTTCAGCAGAAAGAATTTCTGCAAACCCTTCGTAACGTCTCCCTTCTCCTCGGCAGTCCAGGGACGACGTTTCACTCGTCTCGAGTTGTTCAGAGATGCCAGACTTCCAGATGGAACACTGATAGGAGCCTGTCGAGTACCTAATGTCAAATAGGAAACAAGTCGATATAAAACACAGATATTTCGGCACTTTTAATTCAGACAGCCCGATAGCCAGATGAACAAACAAATGGACAGACAGACAATTGTTTTTTTAAAGACAGCCCGACTTAACCAGTTTGCGCCGGGATTATTTTAACATCGCCAAGCCCACGGGAGGGATTATTTTTTAAGAAACTCGATCTGAAGCGGGTTCAGGCTGATAGTGCCGGGAAGCACACCCACGCATTTCCGGCCTTGCGCGCTGCTGACATACATTTCCGAACTTGAACTTGGCAGGTTTATGCGTCATTCGTTTTGAATTTTGGAAAATTTTTGCGTTTATATACGTCATCCGGCGCGAACTGGTTAAAATACAGACACATAAAAGCCTAAACTTACTGTTTTCACTGGGCACATCACAGGAATTGTCACTGCTGTTATCGCTGTCCTCGTCACTAGTGAAGCCTTCTGCAAGTCACAAAGAGCAGTTTTTGTTAGATTAATGCACACATACCCGACAGTTGGTTGTTGTCCTGCATGTAAATTCAGAAAAGTGGACTCAACTCTTGTCAAATTTCTGTGGTCTGTTTCTTTCTATTTTTCTCTATTTCTCTTTCTTGTTC
This sequence comes from Crossaster papposus, assembly GCA_037893245.1. NCBI lineage: Eukaryota > Metazoa > Echinodermata > Asteroidea > Velatida > Solasteridae > Crossaster > Crossaster papposus. The sequence goes on along the minus strand of JBAIAA010000489.1, from coordinate 1,187,575 downwards.
TGTAATGCAGGAGCAATAGCAAAAGAAATGCACACAAACACGTATACCATTTGTTATCATATATTGTGAACTGATAACAAAATGTTATTTCTTGCATTTCTTTCGCTGTTGAAGATGTATTAGTGAATAGTAATTACTGATCAAATATGTTTCAACAAAAGCAATAATTAATGTCTTTCTTTTGCTGTTGAGTAAATAATTTAAAACAACTGTGTCCTTACCGCCAGTGACATGCAGTTCATCCAGGGATTTGCCCTGCTGGGAAGGCAAGTTTCCCCTCTCCAAGCTGAGAAAAAGTCTAGAAAGTTTGGTGACCCTCTGCACAGTATCTGGCAACTGGTAGTATTCACGATGGACACGCAAATCATGACCCATGAAGTTTGCAAGTGTTTCAAGTTGATGTTCCTTCAAGGCAAGAATTTGCGATGCGGTTGCCACGTGCTTACGAAGTTTTGTAGACCGGATGCTGGCAGCATTGTCAAGGCCCGCCATGTCTGCGTACAATCTTATACAGTCACATCCTCTTATATGACCTGTACCTCCATAAGAACATCGTGCAAACAAGTAGGTGTTGTCGTGGGCGACTCCAGCTTCATTTCTCTTCGCAATCAGAGCACTCAACCACGCCACCACCTCATTGCTGAGAAGCACAGGAACAGTTCGACCCCTCTTGCCAACTATTTCGACAACTCTGAACATCTTGCACAGATGCCGTTCAAGATCAGTCAGCAGGCATTCCCCGTTGACACTAGCTGTTGTGTGCTTCTGAAAGTCTTCTAGTTTCATTTTTGATACCTCCCCTTGCCTTCTGCGGTTGAACATAATAAGGTGGCACAGTGCGACTTCATTCAATCTCTTCCAAGCTGGTCCAATTTGTTCGCCCCGAGCATCCTGGACAAGTTCCACTTCTCTGTTGCCAGCTTCATAGAGGAACGCCGACATTTTCACAACATCAGCATTTGTCGGCAGAATTTGAGGTTGGTTGCGCTTTCCTTGGTACAGTGTTCTGTGTGCATGGGTGGATACACGGTCTCGCCAGGTCAGTTCGCACAACTGCAGAAATTCTTCAGCGTGTTGGGCTTTTTGCTTCTGGCCAGACTCTAGAGCATTTCCTTTAAGTATGAGTGCACACTTCTTGATGGAATGTCCAATCTTTAAAGCTAGAGACGGAACATCATACAACTGGTTGTCTTCATTAAAGCCAGCAATACCGTGAATAGCCTTGATGATATCATTCAGGTAGTGGGGGTGGACAAATAATTCAAGTGATGCATTTGGCTGGTGGGTATTCTTGCGGAGTTGTATGACAAGACGACCCAATTCCCGTATCTTGTTTCGGATGTAGCCATGTTGATCTACATCGTGCCCGAGTTTCGCGTATTCCCGCTTGGCTACTTCCACAATCAAAGTGTCATTCTTGGCCAGCAGAGTCACCTCATCTCTCTTCATCGGAATAAGAACCTGGTTCAACTGGAAAGACACACCGACAGGTGGAGGCTTTAACAAATCACTCTTGTGAGCAACACATCTACGCAGAGGAGTTGTGGTAGTGCTACCATGCGAGTGTGCAGGGAGTGCAGGTTTCAGTGGGCACTGGTGACGCCAGAGATCACTTCGCACATAATAGCCATAACAATATATGCACGGTCCGTATGCATGTGGAGATACCTTATGATTAGGCCTATATCCTACAATAAGTGCACCCCGGCCTTTCCGAAGGACTTGGCAATTGTGCCTATGATTACCAACATTGCGGATTTTCCACAAAAGTATCTTACGGGCACTTGGGTTGGTCTCAGACGCAATCTCTACAACTTCGCTCTCTTCTTTGTGACATGACTGGAGATGACGGGGCAACTTAGATTGAGGTACTTCACAGAAAAAGCAAAAGTGTTTCTTGTCCCATTTCCTGTGCCCACTTTCATTGCTGGTCTCCATGACCGTTATGTGACCGGTCTCAGTAGCCTCGGTTGATGATCTCTGTGACTCGGCACTTGAGGCTTCATATGGAGCAGTACAAACGGCAGGTCCTGTACCAGAATCAGCCTGTGGGCCATCATCCCAAATGGAACTGCTTTGTAGACTGTCTGAACCATTTAAGTGCGGATTCAAGAAACTCGGATGGGCCACCTGGCATAGAAATCAAATCAAAATCACATTTAATTTTAAACAAATAACAATTTCTTTGGGGAGGGGTGGGAGGGCGAGGGGAGGGGTGGGTGTGTGGGGGAGGGGTGGGTGTGTGGGGGGGGGGGGGGGGGGGTGGGTGTGTGGGGGGGGGGGGGGGGGGGTGGGTGTGTGGGGTGAAGGGGGGGGGGGATGGTGCTTGCCAAAAACACTTTATTTACAAATTTGTTTCTGGCTTCTGGGCACCCACAGTGAATATTTGATAGGGTTCAGAAAACAAGTTCACTAATGAATCAAAATCTTACTACTTTCTATGTTGCCGGATGCAGAAAACGTTTATGATTTAGAACGAGTGGAAAAAAACCAAAACACCACTGTTATTTTCTTTCGGGGTAGACGCATATGCCTAATTGCCTCGGACTAGTTGCCCCTCTGAAGGAGAGGGAGTTGGGAGTAGGGGTGGGAGGGGTGGGGTGTGGGGTGGGGGGGGGGGGGGGGGGTGAAAGGGGGGGGGGGGGGGGTGCTTGCCAAAAAACACTTGATTTATAAATTTGTTTCTGGCTTCTGGGCACCCAGAGTGAATATTTGGGTTCTGAAAACAAGTTGAGTGTGTGTGAATTACCTCATATGGAGCAGTACAAACGGCAGGCCCTGTACCAGAATCAGCCTGTGGGCCATCATCCCAAATGGAACTGCTTTGTAGACTGTCTGAACCATTCAAGTGCGGATTCAAGAAACTCGGATGGGCCACCTGGCATAGAAATCAAATCAAAATCACATTTAATTTCAAACAAATAACAATTTCTTTGGGGAGGGGTGGGAGGGCGAGGGGAGGGGTGGGTGTGTGGGGGAGGGGTGGGTGTGTGGGGGGGGGGGGAAGGGGGGGGGATGGTGCTTGCCAAAAACACTTTATTTACAAATTTGTTTCTGGCTTCTGGGCACCCACAGTGAATATTTGATAGGGTTCAGAAAACAAGTTCACTAATGAATCAAAATCTTACTACTTTCTATGTTGCCGGATGCAGAAAACGTTTATGATTTAGAACGAGTGGAAAAAACCCAAAACACCACTGTTATTTTCTTTCGGGGTAGACGCATATGCCTAATTGCCTCGGACTAGTTGCCCCTCTGAAGGAGAGGGAGTTGGGAGTAGGGGTGGGAGGGGTGGGGTGTGGGGTGGGGGGGTGAAAGGGGGGGGGGGGGGTGCTTGCAAAAAAACCACTTGATTTATAAATTTGTTTCTGGCTTCTGGGCACCCAGAGTGAATATTTGGGTTCTGAAAACAAGTTGAGTGTGTGTGAATTACCTCATATGGAGCAGTACAAACGGCAGGCCCTGTACCAGAATCAGCCTGTGGGCCATCATCCCAAATGGAACTGCTTTGTAGACTGTCTGAACCATTCAAGTGCGGATTCAAGAAACTCGGATGGGCCACCTGGCATAGAAATCAAATCAAAATCACATTTAATTTTAAACAAATAACAATTTCTTTGTGTTATCTATAAAATATACTATCTATTTTAACACCATCACAAGCAACAACATTCGCCCTTGATGTGCAACTTAACTGACGACATACCGGTATTTCAATTCAATTCAATTCAATTCAATTCATTTATTCATCATGTGACACACATGAAATTTGATTTCCCTAGTACAGCAGTAATTACACAAAAATTACACAAATATTAGAAAATATGCTCACAAAGGCAATACACACAAGAAATCATTTACTAACATTACATATTACAAATTATACAATTTCAATTCCAATTAACTACATGATAACGACCCGGGCCCCTACTCTGTTATACCTTGAATATGAAGTTGGTAAAAGAATTTAAAAGCCTATTTCTTTGGGACTATACACATTGCACAAGGTAAATACACCCTGCAATCATCTAGTAAAATTACAGTTAAAGTTGTGTATGGCATTTGGTAAAAAGGAATTTTTGAACCTGTTTGTTTTTAGACTTAACTGACGAATTCTACCCGATTTATTTGTAACAATTAATGGGTTGAGAGGATGTGTGCCGTCAGACAAAACACAGTTGAACTTGTTCATGAGACTCCTTTGAACCAACACCTGAAGGCTCTCATTACCATCACCTATAATCCTATCTGCACGTTTCACAATACGTTCCAGTTTCTTCCGGTTGTTAACAGTGAGCGAGTTAAACCAAGCAATAGAACAGAAAGTTAACAATGATTGAATTGTGCTCTGGTAAAACAATTTTAAGATCCGGGTGTTTACATTAAAGGATTTCATGTACGGTATTTATCCTCTTCATAAAAAGATATGTAATTCAAATGAGAATTTGTGTCATGTGCATTCATTATATGACTTCTAAGACTTCTAAGGCACTTAGGGAGACACTAAAATGTCTCCCTAAGTGCCACTGTCTCCTTATTACCTAAAAAATTACGCTAGTTTGTCTCCCCAAGTGCCTATTTGGAAGAATTACGCATTTCATTGGTATTCTTCCTAACCTGTCTGTTTTTAATTAATGCATTCTATGGTAATTTGCTCACCTGGTGCTCAAATAGGCAGCGTGTCACACCATCTGTGTATCGGACGCAGTACTTTCCTGATAAGAAAGCCACAAATTCAACTAATTAAACTTTAAAGGGATTACATGCAATTGGGAGTGGAATGTTGAAAAGTATTTGTTGTTTACAGATCATATATATTTTTGGTTCTGAAAGGGGGGGGGGGGAGGAATCAAGTTTAGGAAAAATGGCATTGTTTATTTACATGTGGTACATGTCATGGGGGGATGTAAGAGGGTATACAGCTGTCTTAATTTATGTGTGACAAATGGGATTCTACATTATGGATTACATTTCTTACCTACAGAACCCACAACCCTAATGTGGGTTCACGTTAACGTGAACCCACAAATTACGAGGGCATTCCATTTGTTTTCGTCATATGTCCTTTTAGAGGCTCCGCACTTACCTTTGGTGAAGGAGATTATTACGGCAGGATACCATGATGAATCTGGAGGCCACAGTGCGATTACGTTCTCCCCTTCATGATGCTGGTGATTTGTCAAGGTTCCATCAAGACGACTACTTCGTTTCATGTTTGTTATGGTAGTTCTGTCAGCCACACCTAGACTACACAACAATACAACAACAATATACCATTAAACTGATAATAAGCCACTTTGGAGTTCCGACTGCGCATGTGCACAACAAGATTCAACAATTTTTCTCAAGGAGGTCAAGTGATACAAACACGGCAGACAAATGCACACAAGGCTATGGGGGACGTGGTAACCAAATCCGCATTTTTTACATTTTCTTGTGAAATCGAAAAAAATAAATAATATTTGTTCGAACAAAAGTTTGGCCACACAAAGCGGCTGAAAACACCAAAACGTAAACAAAAATATGTTACTTAGTAACTTTAAAACACGACGATCTCTTGAAATTTGCTGGTACCCCGCTATGCTTTTGCACGCAATCGATGAAATGTTTATATCGAAAGAAAAATCGTCAAGGGAAAATGTGCGCATGTGCAGTTGGAATACCAAATTGGCTTATACAATTAAATATTAATAATTGTGGCTACTTATTTGTTTTATTATTTATACAATAACTACAATTAACTATTTCTTGTTCGCACGGTGCTCAACAACTCATGCTTGCGTTGGCAAAATAAAGCAGTTAAATTTGGTTATAACTTCTATATTATTCTGAAATTAGGCATATTCACTTCCCATATCATCCTATAGACTAGAGTAAGAGATCGAGGCCATTTAACTAAAAATTACATTACAACGTAAATGAGCACGTCATATACCGTCATCTGGGGTGACTTTGATACTCAGTGTGACTTTGATAAATCACCCCGAATGTCAAAATTGAACAACAAAGTGTCAAAAACTCTGTGTAGTTGTGTTTTTATGATAGTATTTGTCTTTTCTGTCTTCGCAGATACTGATTGAGCTCTGATGTACCGTAACAATCATGCCACGGGTCTATAAACGGAAGGCTGGGTCGAGGGGCTATCAAACCATTAAAGTTATCAGAAAACCCAAATATTTGTATTGTTTGAATAGTTTTGTAGCTTGTGTTTTTTTAAAACGAATTAAAATTATCAAAGTCACCCCAATAAGAGGGTTAATTTGATAACATAGGCTTTATTCATTGGTTATCAATGTCACCCCGACAACGGGGTGACTTTGATATTTTGTTGTGGTTTTAAAAAAAATATGAAAACACAATCTGATGAAGAAGTGATTTGGTCTATTGATAGCCAAGAGGCACATTGTTATTAGTTGAAAGAATCAAGGGTGAAAACCCCATTTATCCTACTCAAAAGATATCAGAAGTGCCAAAAACTATCAAAGTCACCCCAGATGACGGGTATGTCATACTCTGCTACATTCATACTCAGTCATACTCATAGTCATACATAGCGAGTAACATGCAAGCTTCCAAATACAATATCTCTACTTACCATTTATTCCAGCTCCATGGTACACCTAGCTAGCTGCAAATGACCACGTCTTCGCATAAACTACAATATGCACTTAGGCCAAAACAACGTTATAATAGTTAAGACATGTCTGAACGAGTATGTTGTCATGTACTAATGTACACATGTAATTGTACATACATGTTTACATTTACGTCATTTTCACACGCGCAACCAACGGAGGGCGCTATGCCATTCAGAGTAATCCCGTTTGCGGGTTTTTTGACGGGGAAAAAAATGTGCATACTGCCTCACGTCAGGTCTTATGCGTCAACCGAGGACTCCTCCCAAACGCTTTGATATTTAACCAACAGTCAAAAACGGCCACGAAAGTGCCATTTTTCACAATATTTCATACCGAGGACGCGCTCGGTTTGCAAGGTGTCCTCAGTATGTGAGTGTGTACTTACATTAAAGCCCTCCATTTGCGGTATTGACATGTACAAATATGTACATGTATAATATACGTGTGCCATGCACACATACGGGGGCAATGCTTTATGCACCTAGGCCAAAACGATTCAATTTCAAGGGTGCCGCACGGTATGTCCAAGTTCGTTTTTTGCCAAAAAAACACAGGGAAGTTCGAGAACTACTTTTACACTAACCTTTAGAGCAAAAATCAAGATTATATCTGTCAGGTTAAATATTTTAGGAATTTTCAAAGGAAAAGATGTTTTTTCATTGTAACTTCCGGTCTGGTGACGTCATAATTTGTTTATTCTCGTCGACTTGTTCCTAGCATGAAGCCGATTAAATACACCGGTTATAAAGTGATTTCAGCAAACTTCGCCACACACATCAACAGATTATTCATTTTAACAATTTTTCAACCTGCCGCTAGAGGGCGCTATAACATGTTATGGCGTCGCCGGTATTTTTGTTGTTAAATACAATCTAGCCAGACACTAACATCGTTGAAAGTAAGTTCATATAATTGTTCACTTTTAAATTATAAGGCACTTCCGATTTAGACCGGAAGGAAGGGTCACGTAATTTCACGCACACGGGATAAAATGAAGACCCTGGATTATTCTATCTATTGCCACAAAAATCAAGTTTAGGTCTTTTGCGGTTGATTTGTTATTGATTTTCAAAGATTAAATCAATTGAACCTATAAGATGACGTCACGTGACCCCTGATGACGTCACCATGGCGTATATCTGCTAGGCACGAGCTTACTATGGGGTCTTCACTTGGGTTAAGTTTTATGGATATACGACTTTGTTCTCTAGTAAAAGTACTTGTGCAAAAAAAGTGTACAAAGTCTATGGAGTTTAGGTTACTAAAAGAAAAAAAAGAAAAAGAAACTAGATCTACGTCTGTTCGAGGAACAGAACATAGGGCTTTTTCGCATTCGCAATTTTTTAGATAACATTTTTCAAAAATTGAGCTTTTATACCATAAAAAACAATTTAAAATCATTGAAAACGAATTTAAGTTAATTTAAACAGATTAAAATGAATCCAAACTGATTAAAACGATGACGTCACACGTTTGTGAACTTTTTGTGCAACTATCTATCACCTAACAATACAAACGTATGTTATGTTAGCACGTTCCGTTGCTGAGATATGACTTAAAGGTCGAAAAACGTAATAATTCAAATGTAATCGTAATATGATGTAACATTTGTCAACAAGCCGCTAGAGGGCGCTATAACATTTTAAGAAGTCACCGTTAACTTGTTTGTTACTTACAACCTAGCCAGCGCCTAACATCGTTGAAAGTAAGTTCACATCGTTTTCCACTTTTAAATTATAATGCACTTCCGGTTTAGACCGGAAGGAAGGGTCAGGTTTTTTTGCATGTAATACAAATTATGAAGACCATGGATTAATCTATCAATTCCCTTAAAAATCTGAATCAGATCTCTTACAGTTGATTTTATATTGATTTTCAAAGATTAAATCTAGAAATATTTGGTTGCTTGTAATCTGACATTTGATGACGTCATCGTGACGTAATTAACAGAAAGCTCGAGAGCTGTCTTTACTTTGCTATCTGATGCAAAAATCTGGATTATATCTATAGTGGTTGATTTTTAAGCGATTGTTTAAGGTTTAAAGGATTTTTCATTGTAACTTCCGGTTTGGTGACGTCATAAATATTTCTCCTTCCCAATATGGTCTAAGCATGAAGCTGATTATATACACCGGTTATAAAGTGATTTCCGCAAACTTCGCCACACACATCAACAGATTATTCATTTTAACCATTTTTCAACCTGCCGCTAGAGGGCGCTATAACATATTATGACGTCGCCTGATTTGTTTTTGAAAAGTTTATTCTAGCCAGACACTAACATCGTTGAAAGTAAGTTCATAGCATTTTTCACTTTCAAATTATGAGGCACTTCCGGTTTGGACCGGAAGGAAGGGTCACGTGATTTTACGCACACAAGATAAAATGAAGATCCTGGATTATTCTATTAATTGCCACAAAATTCAAGTTTCGGTCTTTTGCGGTTGATGTTTTATTGATTTTCAAAGATTAAATCAATTGCACCTTTAAGATAAGGTCACGTGGCCCTGATGACGTCTTCCTCGTGGTGTCTGTCGGCGAGACTGGAGTTCACTATTGGGTCTTCACCTGGGTCAAGTTTATGGGAATACGACTTTGTTTTTCCGTTAAAAGTGCTTTGAATTGTGCAAGCAACGTTTACAAAGTCTACGGGGTTGGATTCTGCGTAGCCGAAAGCGTGTTTACCTACCTGTCGTACGCGGCGCCCTTCCCCATGGGCAATTTGATGACGTCATCCTGTTTCACAGGTTGGCGGCTAGTGTCCGCTTGGGTGAGCGTACATGTGCTTGCACGAACGATGTCAGTGGTGATACATTCGCTCAATACATAATACACTATCAGTGTATACGTACATGTACTAGCATGTACAGTCAAACCTTGATATAGCGGCCAGCGACGGTGCCGGTTTTCGTGGCCACTATACGCAAGTGGCCACTATAGCAAGACGTACTCATGTACACACACCCATACATGTACATGTATGAAGTCCAGGAACCAAACAACAGGGGAGATTTCAAAGTCAACAGAGGGCGCACTTCATTTCTGCGGCCGGAGTACACAGGTTTCACGGCAATGTAATTGTACACATTTTATTTGCTGTGGGCTATTATGGGCTGGCCACTGGCCGCGTTACGCAGTGGCCGCATTAGCAGAAATGGTTATGGTAGGTTTATGCAAGAATCAAACTGGGACCAAGCAAAGGTGGCCAGTTAAGCCAGGTGGCCGCTGTATCAAGGTGGCCGCAATGGCAGGTTTGACTGTATATTATACGTGTGCCATGCACACGTAAGGGGTCAATGTTTTTTGCACCTAGGCCAAAACGATTACATTTCAAGGGTGTCGCAGGGTATGTTCAAGTTCGTTTTTTGCCCCAAAACACAGGGAAGTTTGAGAACTACTTTTACATTAACCTTTAGAGCAAAAATCAAGATTGTATCTGTCAGGTTTAATTTTTTAGGAATTTTCAAAGGAAAAGGAGTCTTTTCATTCTAACTTCCGGTCTGGTGACGTCATAATTTTTTCTTCCCGTCAACTTGTTCCTAGCATGAAGCTGATTAAATACACCGGTTATAAAGTGATTTCAGCAAACTTCGCCACACACATCAACAGATTATTCATTTTAACAATTTTTCAAACTGCCGCTAGAGGGCGCTATAACATGTTATGACGTCACCAATATTTTTTTTGAAAAATACATTGTAGCCAGACACTAACATCGTTGAAAGTAAGTTCATATCATTTTTCACTTTCAAATTATGAGGCACTTCCGGTTTAGACCGGAAGGAAAGGTCACGTGATTTCACGCACACGAGATAAAATTAAGATCCTGGATTATTCTATCTATTGCCACAAAAATTTAGTTTCGGTCTTTTGCGGTTGATTTGTTATTGAATTTCAAATATTAAATCAATTACACCTTTAAGATGGCGTCACGTGACCCCTGATGACGTCACCATGACGTATTTCTGCGAGACACGAGTTCACTATAGGGTCTTCACCTGGGTTAAGTTTTATGAAAATACGACTTTGTTTTCTGGTAAAAGTACTTGTGCAAAAAAACGTGTACAAAGTCTATGGGGTTTAGGTTACTAAAAAAAAAAGAAAAAAAAAAAAAAAAAAAAAAAAAATCAGAACAAAAACAAAGGCTTTTTCGCAAAATTTGCGAAAAAGCCAAAAAAAAACTAGAACTACGTCTGTTCGAGGAACAGAACATAGGGCTTTTTCGCATTCGCAATTTTTTAGATTACATTTTTCAAAAATTGAACTATTATACCATCAAAACAATTTAAAATCATTGAAAACGAATTTAAGTTAATTTAAACAGATTATTTCAAACCGATTAAAACGATGACGTCACACGTTTGTGAACTTTGTTTGCTACTATCTATCACCTAACAATACAAAAAGATGTGTTATGTTAGCACGTTCCTTTGCTGAGATGGCTTAAAGGTCTAAAAACGTAATAATTCAAATATAATCGTAATATGACGTAACATTTGTCAACATGCCGATAGAGTGCGCTATTACATTTTATGAAATCACCGTTAACTGTTTTGTTACTTACATCGCCTAACATCTTTTAAAGTAAGTTCACATCGTGTCCCACTTTTAAATTACAAGGCACTACCGGTTTGGACCGGAAGGAAGGGTCAGGTCTGTTTGCATGTAATACAAATTATGAAGACCATGGTTTAATCTATCAATTCCCTTAAAAATCTAAATCAGATCTCTTACAGTTGATTTTATATATATTTTCAAAGATTAAATCTAGAAATATTTGGTTGCTTGTAATCTGGCACTTGATGACGTCATCTTGACGTAATTAACAGAAAGCTCGAGAGCTGTCTTAACTTTGCTATTTGAAGCAAGAATCTGGATTATATCTATCGCGGTTGATTTTTAAGCAACTTTTTAAGGTTTAAAGGTCTTTTCATTGTAACTTCCGGTTTGGTGACGTCATCAATATTTCTCTTTCTCAATATGTTCTTGGCACGAAGCTGATTACATACCCCGGTTATAAAGTGATTTCAGCAAACTTCGCCACACACATCAACAGATTATTCATTTTAACCATTATTCAACCTGCCGCTAGAGGGCGCTATAACGTGTTATGACGTTGCCGGTAATTTTTTTAAAAAGTTTACTCTAGCCAGACACTAACATCGTTGAAAGTAAGTTCATATAATTTTTCAGTTTTAAATTATAAGGCACTTCCGGTTTGGACCGGAAGGAAGGGTCACGTGACTTTACGCACGCGAGATGAAATGAAGATCCTGGGTCATTATATCAATTGCCACAAAAATCAAATTTCAGTCTTTTGCGGTTGATTTGTTATTGATTTCAAAAGATTAAATCAATTTCACCTTTAAGATGACGTCACGTGACCCCTGATGACGTCACCATGACGTATGTCTGCGAGACACGAGTTTACTATAGGGTCTTCACCTGGGTTAAGTTTTATGGAAATACGACTTTGTTTTTCGTTAAAAGTGCTTGGAATTGTGCAAACAACGTTTACAAAGTCTATGGGATTGGATTCTGCGTAGCCGAGGGCCTGTTTACCTACCTGTCGCACACGGCGCCCTTCCCCATAGGCAATTTGATGACGTCATCCTGTTTCGCTTGTTGGCGGCGTACATATACAAGCATGTACAACCCTATTATACGTGTGCCATGCACATATAAGGGGTCAATGCTTTATGCGCCTAGGCCAAAACGATTAAATTTCAAGGGTGCCGCAGGGTATGTCCAAGTTCGTTTTTTGCCAAAAAACACAGGAAAGTTCGAGAACTACTTTTACACTAACCTTTGGAGCAAAAATCAGGATTATATCTGTCAGGTTTAATTTTTTAGGAATTTTCAAAGGAAAAGAAGTCTTTTCATTGTAACTTCCGGTCTGGTGACGTCATAATTTGTTCTTCTCGTCGACTTGTTCCTAGCATGAAGCTGATTAAATACACCGGTTATAAAGTGATTTCCGCAAACTTCGCCACACACATCAAGAGATTATTCATTTTAACCATTTTTCAACTTGCCACTAGAGGGCGCTATAACATGTTATGACATCGCCGGTATTTTTTTTGAAAAGTTTATTCTAGCCAGACACTAACATCGTTGAAAATAAGTTCATATCATTTTTCAGTTTTAAATTATAAGGCACTTCCGGTTTAGACCGGAAGGAAGGGTCACGTGATTTCACGCACACGAGATAAAATTAAGATCCTGGATTATTCTATCTATTGCCACAAAAATTAAGTTTCGGTCTTTTGCGGTTGATTTGTTATTGAATTTCAAAGATTAAATCAATAACACCTTTAAAATGACGTCACGTGATCCCTGATGACGTCACCATGACGTATTTCGGCTAGGCACGAGCTTACTATGGGGTCTTCACTTGGGTTAAGTTTTATGGAAATACGACTTTGTTCTCTGGTAAAAGTACTTGTACAAAGTCTATGGGGTTTAGGTTACTAAAAGAAAAAAAAAGAAGAAAAAAGAAAAAAAAAATCAGAACAAAAACAAAGGCTTTTTCGCTTCAAGCGAAAAAGCCAATCAGAACAAAAACAAAGGCTTTTTCGCACTTGCGAAAAAGCAAAAAAAACACACAAAAAACCAAAAAAAACTAGAAATGTGTTTGTGGACAAACACAGTGCTGTTTCGGGTGTCTAAGATGACCTTTATTATGTGTGTGCCGAGTTTGAAATAGATCGGATTTACCCAAGTTAATTGGTTGAAAAATACGTGTACAAATCACATTGGGAAAGCTACACCTTTAATGTGACGTCACATGACACCTGGGAATGTCATCATGATGTCATCTTAATGTTCGTCTATAACACATTCTGGAATACTTGCATACCAAGTTTGACCCCAATCAGACTTGTACTTCCAGAGATAGAGGGTCCTAAAATCTGCCCCTTTAATGTGACGTCACATGGCCCACGATGACGTCGTCATGGCGTCATCTTAATTTTCGTCTATAACACATCCTGGAATACTTGCATACCAAGTTTGACCCTAATCAGACCTTTACTTCCAGAGATAGAGGGTCTTAAAAACTACACCTTTAAAGTGACGTCACATGACCCACGATGACGTCATCATGACGATTATCCTTGTGGCCCTCCTAGAGATTGTGGTCGAGGTTTGCACTAATTCTCGAGTCGATTGGATTTACCAAAGTGTCAAATTCAATAGTCTGACAAAAAACGTGTACAAAACCTATAGGAAAAACTGCGCCTTTAATGTGACGTCACATGACACCCGATGACGTCATCCTGATGTCATCTTAATTTTCGTCTATAACACATCCCGGGATACTTGCATATCAAGTTTGTCCCCAATCGGGCCTGTACTTCCAGAGATAGAGGGTCTGATAAACTGCACCTTTAATATGACGTCAAATGACCCACGATGACGTCATCATGACGATTTTTCTTCTGGCCCCCTGGGGATGGTTGTCGAGGTGTGTCCTAAGTATCAAGTCGATCGGATTTACTGAAGTGTCAAATTCAATATTCTGAAGAAAAACGTGTACAAATCCTATGGGAACAAAATGCACCTTTAACGTGACGTCACGTGACCACGAATGACGTAATCGTGACAAATTTCTTCTAGGATCATCTGTGGGTGGTGGTCTAAGTGTATGCCAAGTCTCAAGTCGATCGGATTTACCAAAGTGTCAAAGTGTATTGTCCGAACAAAAAACGTGTACAAACCCTATGGAGAAGAGTCTGACCCCAACCGGACTTGTACTTTCAGAGTTAGAGGGTCTTAAAAACTACACCTTTAATGTGACGTCACATGACCCGCGATGACGTTATCTTGATTATTTTTTTCTTGACCCTCCTCAGGATGGTGGTCGAGGTCTGTGCTAAGTCTCAAGTCGATCGAATTTACAGAAGTGTCAAATTCAATATTTTAAAGAAAAACGTGTACAAATCCTATGGGGAAAAAATTGCACCTTTAACGTGACGTCACGTGACCACGAATGACGTAATCGCGACGAATTTCTTCTAGGATCATCTGTGGGTGGCGGTCTACACGTAGGCCAAGTCTGAAGTCGATCGGATTTAGCAAAGTGCCAAAGTGTATTGTCCGAACAAAAAACGTGTACAAACCCTATGGGGAAAAGTCTGAAGGAGAAAAGAAAAAAGAACTAGACATGTGTTTGTGGACAAACACAGAGCTGTTTCGGATGTCTAACATGACTTTCAATATGTGGGTGGTGGTCTAGTGTGTATCAAGTCTGAAATCGATCGGATTTACCAAAGTGCCAAATATATTGCTTGAAAAAAACGTGTACAAATGCTATTAAAAAAACTGAACGTTTAATGTGACGTCACATGACCCACGATGACGTCATCATCACGAGTTTTCTCTTGGCCTTCCTGTGGATGGTGGTCGAAGTGTGTGCAAGGTATCAAGTCGATCAAAATTACGAAAGTGTCAAAGTCAATAGTCTAAAGAAAAACGTGTACAAAACCTATGGGGGGGAAATTGAACCTTTAACGTCATGTCACGTGACCTTGAATTACGCAATCGTGCCAAATTTCCTCCAGAACCATCTGTGGGTGGTGTTCTAAGTGTATGCTAAGTCTGGAGTCGAGTGAATTTACCAAAGTGTCAAAGTCAATAGTCTGAAGGAAAACGTGTACAAAACCTATGGGGAAAACTACACCTTTAATGTGACGTCACATGACACCTGATGACGTCATCATGACGTCAACTTAATTTTCGTCTATAACACATTCTGGAATACTTGCATACCAAGTTTGGCCCCAATCAGACATGTACTTCCAGAGATAGAGGGTCCTAAAATCTGCCCCTTTAATGTGACGTCACATGACCCACGATGACGTCATCCTGACGATTTTCACCTTGGCCCTCCTGGGTATGGTGGTCGAGGTGTGTGCTAAGTCTGAAGTCGATCGGATTTACCAAATTGTCAAATTCAATAGTCTAAAGAAAAACGTGTACAAAACCTATGGAGAAAATTGAACCTTTAATGTGACGTCACATGACACCCGATGATGTCATAATTACGTCATCTTAATTTTCGTCTATAACACATCCTCGAATACTTGCAAACCAAGTTTGACCCCAACCGGACTTGTACTTTCAGAGTTAGAGGGTCTTAAAAACTACACCTTTAATGTGACGTCACATGACCCGCGATGACGTCATATTGATTATTTTTCTCTTGGCCCTCCTAAGGATAGCGGTCGAGGTCTGTGCTAAGTCTCAAGTCGATCGAATTTACAGAAGTGTCAAATTCAATATTTTGAAGAAAAACGTGTACAAATCCTATGGGAAAAAATTGCACCTTTAACGTGACGTCACGTGACCATGAATGACGTAATCGTTACGAATTTCTTCTAGGACCATCTGTGGGTGGTGGTCTAAGTGTATGCCAAGTTTCAAGTCGATCGGATTTACCAAACTGTCAAAGTGTATTGGCTGAAGAAAACTGTGTACAAACTATATGAAGAAAAGTCTGAAACTGAGGAAAAAAAGGAAAAAGAAAAAAAAAAAAAAAAAAAAAAAACTTTAACGAAAACAATAGCTGTTTCGGCTGAATTGCCGAAACAGCTAACTAGACATGTGTTTGTGGACAAACACAGAGCTGTTTCGACTGTCTACAATTACTTTCAATATGTGTGTGGTAGTCTTTTGTGTGTGCCAAGTTTCAAGTCGATCGGATTTACTAAAGCGTCAAAGTCAATAGTCTAAAGAAAAACGTGTACAAAACCTATGGGGGGGGGGGAACTGAACCTTTAACGTGACGCCCCGTGACCTTGAATGACGTAATCGTGCCGAATTTCTTCTAGGACCGTCTGTGAATGGTGGTTGAGGTGTGTGCTAAGTCTCAAGTCGATCAAATTTACGAAAGTGTCAAAGTTAATAGTCTAAAGAAAAACGTGTACAAAACCTATGGGGGATTAATTTGCACATTTAACGTGACGTCACGTGACCTTGAAAGACGCAATCGTGCCGAATTTCTTCCAATATCATTTGTGGGTGGTGTTCTAAGTGTATGCCAAGTCTCAAGTCGATCAGATTTACCAAAGTGTCAAATTAAATAGTCTGAAAAAAACCGTGTACAAAACCTATGGGGAAAATTTCACCTTTAACATGACGTCACGTGACCTTGAATTACGTAATCGCGACGAATTTCTTCTAGGACCGTCCTTGGGTGGTTGTCTAAATGTATGCCAAGTCTCAGGTCGATCGGATTCACCAAAGTGTCAAAGTGCTATGCCAGACAAAACGTGTACAAATCCTATGGGAGAAAGTCTGAAGAAAAAAAAGAAAAAACTAGACATGTGTTTGTGGACAAACACAGAGCTGTTTCGAGTGTCTAAAATTACTTTCAATATGTGTGTGGTGGTCTTTTGTGTGTGCCAAGTCTCAAGTCGATCAGATTTACTAAAGTGTCAAAGGCAATAGTCTAAAGAAAAATGTGTACAAAACCTATGGGAAAAAAATGAAACTTTAACGTGACGCCCCGTGACCTTGAATGACGTAATCGTGCCAATTTTTTTCTAGGGCCGTCTGTGGATGGTGGTCTAAGTGTGTGTCAAGTCTGAAGTCGATCGGATTTACTAAAGTGTCAAAGTCAATAGTCTAAAGAAAAACGTGTACACAACCAATGGGAGAAAGATGTGAACCTTTAATGTGACGTCACGTGACCTTGAATGACGCAATCGTCCCAATTTTTTTCAGAAACATCTGGGGGTGGTGTTCTAAGTGTATGCCAAGTTTTAAGTTGGTCGGATTTACTGAAGTGCCAAAGCCAATAGTCTGAAGAAAAACGTGTACAAAACCTATGGGGAAAATTAAACCTTTAAAGTGACGTCACGTGACCTTGAATGACGCAATCGAGCCAAATTTCTTCTAGGACCATCTGTGGGTGGAGGTCTAAGTGTACACCAAGTCTCAAGTCGATTGGAATCACCAAAGTGCCAAAGTGTATTGGCAGAACAAACGTGTGTAAATCCTATGGGTAAAAACACTGAAAGTGGAAAAAAAAAAAAAAAGGAAAAAGAAAAAAAAAACCTTTAACGAAAACAAAAGCTGTTTCGGTGGAAAACCGAAACAGCTAAAAAAGAAAAAAAAAAACTTTAACGACAACAAAAGCTGTTTCGGTGAAAAACCGAAACAGCTAAAAAAAGAAAAAAAAAAACTTTAACGAAAACAAAAGCTGTTTCGGCTGAAATGCCGAAACAGCTAAAAACTAGATATGTGTTTGTGGACAAACACAGAGCTGTTTCGATTGTCTAACGTTACTTTCAATATGTGGTGGTCTATGTGTGTGCAAAGTCTGAAGTCGATTGGATTTACACAAGTGCCAAAGATATATTAGTTGAAAAAAACGTGTACAAATCCTATGGGAAAAATTGTACCTTAGACCTATGAAAAACATACTGCTGCTGAGATACAATTTATAATGTTTTAATGCAGGGTCAAAGACCTTTGACCCTCACAAAGGGAATTTCCCCTCCTTCTTTGCTCTTGGAATAAATAATAACCCCCATACCCGCCACAATAAGTTGGAATTAGCCTCTTAGATTTGTTTTTGTTCATGGTAATTTTCCTGTTATTTTACTAATATGACATTTTAGTAATACGTCTATTTTTGACCTTTGACCTTTTTCTGTAAGGGGCCAGTAGTTATTCTATGTCATCTTCTTTCATAATCCTGTGCATTTTGACAACAATATCATCTATATACTATATTTTGTTGCTATAAATATGACATTTTAGTAATAAAATTGTTTTGTGACCTTTGACCTCATTTTCGGAGGTCAGGATTTGGTCTCAAGGGTCAATAATTATTTGATGTCATCTTCTATTGTAATTCTGTGCATTTTGACACCAAGATCATCTATATACCATATTTTGTTGCTAAAATATAATTTTTAGTGATTTCCCTTACGAAAATGTCCTGTGGTATTCCTGTGGTATACCACACAATTACCACAGGACAGTCAAATACCACACAAATTTGTGTGGTATGTACCACAGGACATTGCTGCCCTGTGGTATTCCTGTGGTAATAAAATTAGATACCACACAAATTACCACAGGACAGTCATACAAAATGGTTTTGTGTGGTAATATACCACAGGATAGAGATGTCCTGTGGTATTCCTGTGCTATTTACTTGGATATCACACAAATTACCACAGGGCATGTCATACAAAATGGTTTTGTGTGGTAATATACCATAGGATACTACAGGACATTGCTGCCCTGTGGTATCCTGTGGTAATAAAATTAGATACCACACAAATTACCACAGGACAGTCATACAAAATGGTTTTGTGTGGTAATATACCACAGGATAGAGATGTCCTGTGGTATTCCTGTGGTATTTACTTGGATATCACACAAATTACCACAGGACACAAACATGTCATACAAAATGGTTCTGTGTGGTAAGTACCACAGGACATCTCTGCCCTGTGGTACTCATGTGTTGTAAATATCAAGAGACCACACAAGGACAGTAAGTACCGCAATATTGCCGTTCTGTCCTGTGGTATCCCTGTGGTAAATGCTGAGATAACACACAAATTAAAGACACTGAAGTACTACATAATTAGTTCCCATCTTGTTGCCCTGTGGTATCCCTGTGGTATCCCTGTGGTACAAACTGAGATACCACACAGTACACATCGTACCACATAGATTGGGTTCCTACTACATCTCTGTCCTGTGGTATCCCTGTGGTATGGTACTCGAGTTAGATTTACTTTTGCTGTAATTTTCATAGGGATTTTAATTTTGAGGGCAGGTAGAAATGGTAAATTGTTTCACAGAACTGTCTGCGTTTTTTTTTTGTGGACGCTGGAAGAAGATACCAGACAGGAAATGCTGTTCTTATTCCAGTTAATACACACATCACACAATCTCAAACTAAATGCTTATCTCTCAGTCATTGTGTACATACAGTGTACACAGCTCTGGTGCAGTATAGGCACACAATGGCTTGTGGTTGTCTTGCAAGGACATGTGAATGCCCTTTGACCCCTATACAGTGCATGCAAGTCTCAAGGTGCAATGACCTTGCATTAACTCTAGGCTTGGCTACTCCACTGCACATGCTGCATATTTTGAATTGGGTTGGGGAAAGAGCAGTTTATCAGTGGTATATGTACATCAATGTTTGCTAGAAAACTGCAACTATTCATAGTATAATGGTGACCCAGAACTGCCAAAATGTATCTCACATGCCTGTCAAGATATCATGACCAAATGACTTGAGTTTATGTATGTTTTGGTTGAAAACATAAGGCTTTCATTTGGACAGAACTTCACTGCATTCTGCATATAGTCCTGCTGTCATGGCTGTCGGTTGACTCGGTTGTGTGGTAAGTTTTTTTGTATTGACTTCAATGTTTAACATTTATATCGTGTCAATCTTTTATATACTTGTTGTGATCCTGTAATGTTATAGTCAACTGATTGCTTATTCCAATATGCAACTTACGATCAACACATTTTTGATCACATTGCATGTACTTTAGGGATAATAAGAAGACTTTATTAAAAACCAATGTAATGGAATATTAAAACATCATCATGGGTGCTTAAACAACTACAAACAATGTCAATGTAATGACTGAAAATTTTGAAGGCTGAAAAGACTAGGTTTGTGATTGGTGCCATTCTTTAAGGTGTACGTCTTAAACTACGTTTGATTCTTTCAGATTATAGTCTTTGTTTTTTCCCTTGGTTTTGAACTTTGTTAATGATTTGTCGTTTTTGTAATTTTTATTTTTGTTCTCAATGCCAGGGAGTTGGTCAAGATTGAAGATCAGTTCAACCGTACTACTAGTGAAGAGATCAAATTTGTGGCTGCATGGTTGAAACAGATGTAGATGGGGGAATTCAGCAAACACCGAGAGGAGCATACGTACAGAGACTTTATAAATGAAGTCTTAATTGTTGATGTGATCGAACAAACTTGTGCATTATAAGGGTAAACTCTGGACACTAAGAAATGTTGAAGGACTTTTTTGTGTATACATGTTCATTATTCCTTTTCGCATTCGCACCACAAATATTTTAACAGCTACCGGTAATTTTACTTGAACATAATTGTATTTGTAAGTCAAATACATTAGGTTTGAAACTAAGCAATCAGTAGTTTCTTTCCTCTTCTTGAATCAGTACAATTTGCAAATATCAAGCGAAGAGACTGTTCTATGACTTTTGTATCATCACATGTAAATCAAATGTGACAAAACCTAAATTCATTTGTTTAAAAAAAAAAACAATAAACCCTTCCACTTTACTTAATCAAATTACGCACAAGTTGACTCAGAAATATATATAAAATAACTTGCTGACTTGCTGTTATTACCGTCATTATAGTTTAAGGACATGAAACTTCATTGCAAAGAAATGTATGAATGCAAACAGTTGCTCCTTGAATCCAAAATTTGAATGTAACCTGAATCTACTTTGTTTGCTGTATATCTTAAAAATCGACACAAGTACATGTAGGATTGGTGGTGGTGGTGGAAGGGCTTTCAATAAACAACAATCTAAAAGAGCATATTTAAAGGGTTTTAGTGCATCACTTTAATTTCAAAGTGCCATGTTTTTACAGGAATATTCAACAGAAGAAAGTGGTACTCATTGAAAGGGAAATACCACATGATCGATACCACAGGAACAAGTACTGGGAACATGTATCACAGGAACATGTTACCACAGGAATGGTACCACAGGAATATAGTACCACAGGTACCACAGGAATAGTTCAACAGGTACCGCAGGAAAAAAGTACCGCAGGGAAAAAAGTACCGCAGGAAAAAAAGTACCGCAGGAAAAAAAGTACCGCAGGAAAAAAAGTACCGCAGGAAAAAAAGTACCGCAGGAAAAAAAGTACCGCAGAAAAAAAAGTACCGCAGGAAAAAAAGTACCGCAGGAAAAAAAGTACCGCAGGAAAAAAAGTACCGCAGGAAAAAAAGTACCGCAGGAAAAAAAGTACCGCAGGAAAAAAGTACCGCAGGAAAAAAGTACCGCAGGAAAAAAGTACCGCAGGAAAAAGTACCACAGGAATACCACAGGAATTTGTCCTGTGGTATTTTTTGTGGTAATACCACAGGACATTTTCGTAAGGGTTGGGCAGGGGTCAATGACCTTTGACCTCTAATAAAAAAAATCACCAACCCCTATCCCTCCTTCCTTTTTGTTGGTAGTTGTCCATACCCATACCTACCCAAATCAGTTGAAATTAGCTTCTTTTAAATTTGTTCACAGATGAACCTTAAGTTAGGGATACTATATATGCACACTGCGAGAAACGATTGAAATCAACCAAAATCCTACAATGTTCATCGTGCATAAGTACCAGTGCATGCGGTCGCATGATGTTTGCAAGTACAAACGCCCAATTATTCTGCGCGTGCGCATAATAACCGACAACAAAAACCTAGCTTGCTGGAACAAAAATCAGGTCAAAATGTATGACCGGTCGTGAAATTGGATGTCAATATTTACGTGGATATTCAAGATTTTTGAGGCAAGTCGTGAAATTTGTTGCGAATATCGACGTCAAATTTGACGTCAATATTCGCGACTTTTTGGGAAACTCTTGAAATTTGACGTCAATATTGATGTCAATGTTCGCGACCTTGGGAAAAGTCGTAAAATTTGACGTCAATATTTACGACGATATTCAAGACTTTGGGAGCAAGTCGTAAAATTTGTTGCGAATATCGACGTCAAATTTGACGTAAATATTCGCGACTTTCGGAGAAACTCTTAAAATTTGACGTCAATATTGATGTCAATATTGGTGTCAATATTGATGTCAATATTCGCGACTTTGGAGAAAGTCGTGAAATTTTACGTCAATATTGACGTCAATATTAGCAACTTTTGGGGGAAATAAGTCGTAACATTTGACGTCAATATTGACGTCAATATTAGCAACTTTTGGGGGAAAGTCATAACATTTGACGTCAATATTGACGTCAATATTCGCGACTTTGGAAAAAGTCGTAACATTTGTTGCAAATATTGATGTCAATATTCACACTCTGTGTAGTCCCTCCAAGGCCACCATAATTATGGCTTAAAGGTCACAAAACACAACATTTCATATACAAATCACACGGTGACGTCATCACGACATCATCAAAAACTGCTCCTTAAAGGCGACGTCACATGTTCCACAATGTTGTCATCATGACGTCACCTACATTTCGTCTATAACACATCCCAGAATACCTGTATGTACCAAGTTTGACCCCAATCGGACATTTATCTATTTACGTAGATATTCAAGATTTTGGAGGTAATTGTCGTGAAATTTGTTGCGAATATCGACGTCAAATTTGACGTCAATATTCGCGACTTTTTGGGAAACTCTTGAAATTTGACGTCAATATTGACGTCAATATTCGCGACTTTGGGGAAAGTCGCGAATATCGCCGTCAAATTTTACGTCAATATTTGCAACTTTTTGGGAAACTCTTGAAATTTGACGTCAATATTGATGTCAATGTTCGCGACCTTGGGGAAAGTCGTGAAATTTGACGTCAATATTGACGTCAATATTTACGACGATATTCAAGACTTTGGGAGCAAGTCGTGAAATTTGTTGCGAATATCGACGTCAAATTTGACGTAAATATTCGCGACTTTCGGAGAAACTCTTAAAAATTGACGTCAATATTGACGTCAATATTGACGTCAATATTGGTGTCAATATTGATGTCAATATTCGCTACTTTGGAGAAAGTCGTGAAATTTGACGTCAATATTGACGTCAATATTAGCAACTTTTGGGGGAAAGTCATAACATTTGACGTCAATATTGACGACTTTGGGAAAAGTCGTAACATTTGTTGCAAATATTGATGTCAATATTCACACTCTGTGTAGTCCCTCCAAGGCCACCATAATTATGGCTTAAAGGTCACAAAACACAACATTTCATATACAAATCACACGGTGACGTCATCACGACATCATCAAAAACTGCTCCTTAAAGGCGACGTCACATGTTCCACAATGTTGTCATCATGACGTCACCTACATTTCGTCCATAACACATCCCAGAATACCTGTATGTACCAAGTTTGACCCCAATCGGACATGTACTTTCAGAGATAAAGGGTCCCAAAAACTACACCTTTAATGTGACGTCACATGACCAACAATGACGTCATAATTACGTCATCCTAATTTCGTATATAACTCATCCTGGAATACATGAATACCAAGTTTGACCACAATCGGACCTGTATTTCTAGAGATAGAGGGTCTTAAAAACTGCACCTTTAATGTGATGTCACATGACCCCTGATGACGTCATCATGACGATTTTCTTCTTGGCCCTACTGGGGATGGTGTTCGAGGTCTGTGCTAAGTCTCAAGTCAATTGGATGTACAGAAGTGTCCAATTTAATATTCTGAATAAAAACGTGTACAAATCCTATGGGAAAAAACTGTACCTTTAACGTGACATCACGTGACCACGAATGACGTAATCGTGACAAATTTCTTCTAGGATCATCTGTGGGTGGTGGTCTAGGTGTATGCCAAGTCTCAAGTCGATCGGATTTACCAAAGTGCCAGAACAAAAAACGTGTACAAACCCTATGGAGAAGAGTCTGAAGGAGAAAAAAAAAAAAAAAAAAAAAATCAGAAGGAATACAATAGCTGTTTCGGCTGTAGTGCCGAAACAGCTAAAAAGAAAAGAAAAAAAATCAGAACGAATACAATAGCTGTTTCGGCGGAAATGCCGAAACAGCTAAAAAAAGAAAGAAAAAAAACTTTAACGAAAACAAAAGCTGTTTCGGCTAAAAGGCCGAAACAGCTAAAAAAAACAAAAAACTTTAACGAAAACAAAAGCTGTTTCGGCTGAAATGCCGAAACAGCTAAAAACTAGACATGTGTTTGTGGACAAACACAGAGCTGTTTCGAGTGTCTTTCAATATGTGTGTGATGGTCTTTTGTGTGTCGATCAGATTTACTAAAGTCTCAAGTCGATCAGATTTACTAAAGTGTCAAAGTCAATAGTCTAAAGAAAAACGTGTACAAAACCTATGGGGGAAAATTTAACCTTTAACGTGACACCCCGTGACCTTGAATGACGTAATCGTGCCAAATTTCTCCTACGACCGTCTGTGGATGGTGGTCTATGTGTGTGCCAAGTCTCAAGTCGATCGGATTTACTAAGTGTCAAAGTCAATAGTCTAAAGAAAAACGTGTACAAAACCAATGGGAGAAAAATGTGAACCTTTAATGTGACGTCACGTGACCTTGAATGACGCAATCGTGCCGAATGTCTTTCACAAACATCTGGGGGTGGTGTTCTAAGTGTATGCCAAGTTTCAAGTCGGTCGGATTTACCGAAGTGCCAAAGTCAAGAGTCTGAAGAAAAACGTGTACAAAACCTATGGGAAAATGTTCACCTTTAACGTGAGGTCACGTGACCTTGAATGACGTAATCGTGACAAATTTCTTCTAGGACCGTCTGTGGATGGTGGTCTAAGTGTGTGCCAAGTCCTCAGGTCCATCGGATTTACCAAAGTGTCAAAGTGTATTGTCTGAACAAACGTGTACAAATCCTATGGAGAACAAAAGGCAAAAAAAACCAAAAAAAACTAGACATGTGTTTGTGGACAAACACAGAGCTGTTTCGAGTGTCTAAAATTACTTTCAATATGTATGTGGTAATCTTTTGTGTGTGCCAAGTCTCAAGTCGATCAGATTTACTAAAGTGTCAAAGTCAATAGTCTAAAGAAAAACGTGTACAAAACCTATGGGAGAAAATTGAACCTTTAACTTGACACCCCGTCACCTTGAATGACGTAATCGTGCCAAATTTCTCCTACGACCGTCTGTGGATGGTGGTCTATGTGTGTGCCAAGTCTCAAGTCGATCGGATTTACTAAGTGTCAGAGTCAATAGTCTAAAGAAAAACGTGTACAAAACCTATGGGGGACAAATTAAACCTTTAACTTGACGTCACGTGACCTTGAATGACGCAATCGTGCTGAATTTCTTTCAGAAACATGTGGTGGTGGTGTTCTGAGTGTATGGCAAGTTTCAAGTCGGTCGGATTGACCAAAGTGTCAAATTCAATAGTCTGAAGAAAAACGTGTACAAAACCTATGGGGAAAATTTCACGTTTAACGCGAAGTCACGTGACCTTGAATGACGTAATCGCGACGAATTTCTTCTAGGACCTTTTGTGGGTTGTGTTCTAAGTATATGCCAAGTTTCAAGTCAATCGGATTTACTAAAGTGACAAAGTGTATTGGCTGAAAAAACGTGTACAAATCCTATAGAGAAAAGTGACCAAAAAAACAAAAAAAAAACCGAAACAGCTAAAACTAGACATGTGTTTGTGGACAAACACAGAGCTGTTTCGAGTGTCTAAAATTACTTTCAATATGTGTGTGGTGGTCTTTTTTGTGTGCCAAGTCTCAAGTCGATGAGATTTACTAGTGGCATAGGCAATAGTCTAAAGAAAAACGTGTACAAAACCTATGGGAAAAAAATAGAAACTTTAACGTGACGCCCCGTGATCTTGAATGACGTGATCGTGCCGAATTTCTTCTAGGGCCGTCTGTTGATGGTGGTCTAAGTGTGTGCCAAGTCTCAAGTGGATAGGATTTACTAAAGTGTCAAAGTCAATAGTCTAAAGAAAAACGTGTACAAAACCAATGGGAGAAAAATGTGAACCTTTAATGTGACGTCACGTGACCTTGAATGACGCAATCGTGCCGAATGTCTTTCAGAAACATCTGGGGGTGGTGTTCTAAGTGTATGCCAAGTTTCAAGTCGGTCGGATTTACCGAAGTGCCAAAGTCAATAGTCTGAAGAAAAACGTGTACAAAACCTATGGGAAAATGTTCACCTTTAACGTGAGGTCACGTGACCTTGAATGACGTAATCGTGACAAATTTCTTCTAGGACCGTCTGTGGATGGTGGTCTAAGTGTGTGCCAAGTCTCAGGTCGATCGGATTTACTAAAGTGTCAAAGTCAATAGTCTAAAGAAAAACGTGTACAAAACCAATGGGAGAAAAATGTGAACCTTTAATGTGACGTCACTTGACCTTGAATGATGCAATCGTGCCGAATTTCTTTCAGAAACATCTGGGGGTGGTGTTCTAAGTGTATGCCAAGTTTCAAGTTGGTCGGATTTACCGAAGTGCCAAAGTCAATAGTCTGAAGAAAAACGTGTACAAAACCTATGGGGAAAATTAAACCTTTAACGTGACGTCACGTGACCTTGAATGACGCAATCGTGACAAATTTCTTCTAGGACCATCTGTGGGTGGTTGTCTAAATGTATGCCAAGTCTCAAGTCGATCGGATTTACCAAAGTGTCAAAGTGCTATGCCAGACAAAACGTGTACAAATCCTATGGGAGAAAGTCTGAAGAAAAAAAAGAAAAAAAACTAGAGATGTGTTTGTGGACAAACACAGAGCTGTTTCGAGTGTCTAAAATTACTTTCAATATGTGTGTGGTGGTCTTTTGTGTGTGCCAAGTCTCAAGTCGATGAGATTTACTAGTAGCAAAGGCAATAGTCTAAAGAAAAACGTGTACAAAACCTATGGGAAAAAAATAGAAACTTTAACGTGACGCCCCGTGATCTTGAATGACGTAATCGTGCCGAATTTCTTCTAGGGCCGTCTGTTGATGGTGGTCTGAGTGTGTGCCAAGTCTCAAGTGGATAGGATTTACTAAAGTGTCAAAGTCAATAGTCTAAAGAAAAACGTGTACAAAACCAATGGGAGAAAAATGTGAACCTTTAATGTGACGTCACGTGACCTTGAATGACGCAATCGTGCCGAATGTCTTTCAGAAACATCTGGGGGTGGTGTTCTAAGTGTATGCCAAGTTTCAAGTCGGTCGGATTTACCGAAGTGCCAAAGTCAATAGTCTGAAGAAAAACGTGTACAAAACCTATGGGAAAATGTTCACCTTTAACGTGAGGTCACGTGACCTTGAATGACGTAATCGTGACAAATTTCTTCTAGGACCGTCTGTGGATGGTGGTCTAAGTGTGTGCCAAGTCTCAGGTCGATCGGATTTACTAAAGTGTCAAAGTCAATAGTCTAAATAAAAACGTGTACAAAACCAATGGGAGAAAAATGTGAACCTTTAATGTGACGTCACTTGACCTTGAATGATGCAATCGTGCCGAATTTCTTTCAGAAACATCTGGGGGTGGTGTTCTAAGTGTATGCCAAGTTTCAAGTCGGTCGGATTTACCGAAGTGCCAAAGTCAATAGTCTGAAGAAAAACGTGTACAAAACCTATGGGGAAAATTAAACCTTTAACGTGACGTCACGTGACCTTGAATGACGCAATCGTGACAAATTTCTTCTAGGACCATCTGTGGGTGGTTGTCTAAATGTATGCCAAGTCTCAAGTCGATCGGATTTACCAAAGTGTCAAAGTGCTATGCCAGACAAAACGTGTACAAATCCTATGGGAGAAAGTCTGAAGAAAAAAAAGAAAAACTAGAAATGTGTTTGTGGACAAACACAGAGCTGTTTCGGGTGTCTAATTTGTTTTGTAATATGTGGGTGGTGGTCTAAGTGTGTCGCAAATCTGAAGTCAATCTTATTTACCCAGGTGCCAAAGATATATTGGTTGAAAAAAAACCATGTACAAATCCTTTGGGGAAAACTACACCTTTAATGTGACGTCACATGACCGACGATGAAGTCATAATTACGTCATCTTAATTTTCGTCTATAACACATCCCCGATTACTTGCATACCAAGTATGACCCCAATCGGACATGTACTTCTAGAGATAGAGGGTCTTATAAACTGACCTTTAATGTGACGTCACATGTACAACAATGACGTCATCCTGACGATGTTCCCCTTGGCCCTCCTGGGGATGGTGGTCGAGGTGTGTACTAAGTCCCGAGTTGATCGGATTGACCAAAGTGTCAAATTCAATAGTCTGAATAAAAACATGTACAAAACCAATGGGGAAAATTGAACCTTTAATGAGACGTCACATGACCAACGATGACGTCATCATGATGTTATTTTAATTTGTGTCTATAACACACACTTAAATACTTGCATGCCAAGTTTATTATTATTATTATTATTATTTATTCGGCCAATAGCAACACACAACAAACGATTCACAAAATAAACAGATTTAACTAAACAAAAACAATCCAATTCCAGCTGGCCAGGATTGACAAAAGTATAATTAAACACTGTGACTCGAAAGCCTGTCAATCGGACTTGTACTTCCAGAGATAGAGGGTCTTAAAAACTACACCTTAAATGTGACGTCACATGACCCACGATGACGTCATCATGACGTCATCTTAATTTTCGTCTATAACACATCCTGGAATACTTGCATGCCAAGATTGACCCCAATCAGACCTTTACTTCCAGAGATAGAGGGTATTAAAAACTACACCTTTAAAGTGACGTCACATGACCCACGATGACGTCATCATGACGATTTTCCTTGTGGCCCTCCTATGGATGGTGATCGAGGTGTGTACTAAGTCTCGAGTCGATGGGATTTACCAAAGTGTCAAAATCAATAGTCTGAGGAAAAACGTGTACAAACCCTATGGGAAAAATTGAACCTTTAACGTGACGTCACGTGACCACGAATGGCGTAATCGTGACAAATTTCTTCTAGGATCATCTGTGGGTGGTGGTCTAAGTGTATGCCAAGTTTCAAGTCGATCGCATTTACCAAAGTGTCCAAGTGTATTGTCCGAACAAAAAACGTGTACAAACCCTATGGGAAAAAGTCTGAAGGAGAAAAAGAAAGAAAAAAAAGAAAAAAAAACTAGACATGTGTTTGTGGACAAACACAGAGCTGTTTCGGATGTCTAAGAAAACTTTCATTATGTGTGTGCCAAGTCTGAAATCGATTGGATTTGTCAATTTTCCCAAGATATATAAGTTGAAAAATACGTGTACAAATCCTATCGGAAAAACTGCACCTTTAAAGTGACGTCACATGACACCCGATGATGTCATCATGATGTCATCTTAATTTTCGTCTATTACACATTCTGGAATACTTCAATACCAAGTTTGGCCCCAATCAGACATGTACTTCTAAAGATAGAGGGTCCTAAAATCTGCCCCTTTAATGTGACGTCATATGACCCACGATGACGTCATCCTGACGATTTCCCCCTTGGCCCTCCTGGGTATGGTGGTCGAGGTGTGTGCCAAGTCTCAAGTCGATCGGATTTACTAAGTGTCAAAGTCAATAGTCTAAAGAAAAACGTGTACAAAACCAATGGGAGAAAAATGTGAACCTTTAATGTGACGTCACGTGACCTTGAATGACGCAATCGTGCCGAATGTCTTTCACAAACATCTGGGGGTGGTGTTCTAAGTGTATGCCAAGTTTCAAGTCGGTCGGATTTACCGAAGTGCCAAAGTCAAGAGTCTGAAGAAAAACGTGTACAAAACCTATGGGAAAATGTTCACCTTTAACGTGAGGTCACGTGACCTTGAATGACGTAATCGTGACAAATTTCTTCTAGGACCGTCTGTGGATGGTGGTCTAAGTGTGTGCCAAGTCTCAGGTCCATCGGATTTACCAAAGTGTCAAAGTGTATTGTCTGAACAAACGTGTACAAATCCTATGGAGAACAAAAGGCAAAAAAAACCAAAAAAAACTAGACATGTGTTTGTGGACAAACACAGAGCTGTTTCGAGTATCTAAAATTACTTTCAATATGTATGTGGTAATCTTTTGTGTGTGCCAAGTCTCAAGTCGATCAGATTTACTAAAGTGTCAAAGTCAATAGTCTAAAGAAAAACGTGTACAAAACCTATGGGAGAAAATTGAACCTTTAACTTGACACCCCGTCACCTTGAATGACGTAATCGTGCCAAATTTCTCCTACGACCGTCTGTGGATGGTGGTCTATGTGTGTGCCAAGTCTCAAGTCGATCGGATTTACTAAGTGTCAGAGTCAATAGTCTAAAGAAAAACGTGTACAAAACCTATGGGGGACAAATTAAACCTTTAACTTGACGTCACGTGACCTTGAATGACGCAATCGTGCTGAATTTCTTTCAGAAACATGTGGTGGTGGTGTTCTGAGTGTATGGCAAGTTTCAAGTCGGTCGGATTGACCAAAGTGTCAAATTCAATAGTCTGAAGAAAAACGTGTACAAAACCTATGGGGAAAATTTCACGTTTAACGCGAAGTCACGTGACCTTGAATGACGTAATCGCGACGAATTTCTTCTAGGACCTTTTGTGGGTTGTGTTCTAAGTATATGCCAAGTCTCAAGTCAATCGGATTTACTAAAGTGACAAAGTGTATTGGCTGAAAAAACGTGTACAAATCCTATAGAGAAAAGTGACCAAAAAAACAAAAAAAAAACCGAAACAGCTAAAACTAGACATGTGTTTGTGGACAAACACAGAGCTGTTTCGAGTGTCTAAAATTACTTTCAATATGTGTGTGGTGGTCTTTTGTGTGTGCCAAGTCTCAAGTCGATGAGATTTACTAGTGGCATAGGCAATAGTCTAAAGAAAAACGTGTACAAAACCTATGGGAAAAAAATAGAAACTTTAACGTGACGCCCCGTGATCTTGAATGACGTGATCGTGCCGAATTTCTTCTAGGGCCGTCTGTTGATGGTGGTCTAAGTGTGTGCCAAGTCTCAAGTGGATAGGATTTACTAAAGTGTCAAAGTCAATAGTCTAAAGAAAAACGTGTACAAAACCAATGGGAGAAAAATGTGAACCTTTAATGTGACGTCACGTGACCTTGAATGACGCAATCGTGCCGAATGTCTTTCAGAAACATCTGGGGGTGGTGTTCTAAGTGTATGCCAAGTTTCAAGTCGGTCGGATTTACCGAAGTGCCAAAGTCAATAGTCTGAAGAAAAACGTGTACAAAACCTATGGGAAAATGTTCACCTTTAACGTGAGGTCACGTGACCTTGAATGACGTAATCGTGACAAATTTCTTCTAGGACCGTCTGTGGATGGTGGTCTAAGTGTGTGCCAAGTCTCAGGTCGATCGGATTTACTAAAGTGTCAAAGTCAATAGTCTAAAGAAAAACGTGTACAAAACCAATGGGAGAAAAATGTGAACCTTTAATGTGACGTCACTTGACCTTGAATGATGCAATCGTGCCGAATTTCTTTCAGAAACATCTGGGGGTGGTGTTCTAAGTGTATGCCAAGTTTCAAGTTGGTCGGATTTACCGAAGTGCCAAAGTCAATAGTCTGAAGAAAAACGTGTACAAAACCTATGGGGAAAATTAAACCTTTAACGTGACGTCACGTGACCTTGAATGACGCAATCGTGACAAATTTCTTCTAGGACCATCTGTGGGTGGTTGTCTAAATGTATGCCAAGTCTCAAGTCGATCGGATTTACCAAAGTGTCAAAGTGCTATGCCAGACAAAACGTGTACAAATCCTATGGGAGAAAGTCTGAAGAAAAAAAAGAAAAAAAACTAGAGATGTGTTTGTGGACAAACACAGAGCTGTTTCGAGTGTCTAAAATTACTTTCAATATGTGTGTGGTGGTCTTTTGTGTGTGCCAAGTCTCAAGTCGATGAGATTTACTAGTAGCAAAGGCAATAGTCTAAAGAAAAACGTGTACAAAACCTATGGGAAAAAAATAGAAACTTTAACGTGACGCCCCGTGATCTTGAATGACGTAATCGTGCCGAATTTCTTCTAGGGCCGTCTGTTGATGGTGGTCTAAGTGTGTGCCAAGTCTCAAGTGGATAGGATTTACTAAAGTGTCAAAGTCAATAGTCTAAAGAAAAACGTGTACAAAACCAATGGGAGAAAAATGTGAACCTTTAATGTGACGTCACGTGACCTTGAATGACGCAATCGTGCCGAATGTCTTTCAGAAACATCTGGGGGTGGTGTTCTAAGTGTATGCCAAGTTTCAAGTCGGTCGGATTTACCGAAGTGCCAAAGTCAATAGTCTGAAGAAAAACGTGTACAAAACCTATGGGAAAATGTTCACCTTTAACGTGAGGTCACGTGACCTTGAATGACGTAATCGTGACAAATTTCTTCTAGGACCGTCTGTGGATGGTGGTCTAAGTGTGTGCCAAGTCTCAGGTCGATCGGATTTACTAAAGTGTCAAAGTCAATAGTCTAAATAAAAACGTGTACAAAACCAATGGGAGAAAAATGTGAACCTTTAATGTGACGTCACTTGACCTTGAATGATGCAATCGTGCCGAATTTCTTTCAGAAACATCTGGGGGTGGTGTTCTAAGTGTATGCCAAGTTTCAAGTCGGTCGGATTTACCGAAGTGCCAAAGTCAATAGTCTGAAGAAAAACGTGTACAAAACCTATGGGGAAAATTAAACCTTTAACGTGACGTCACGTGACCTTGAATGACGCAATCGTGACAAATTTCTTCTAGGACCATCTGTGGGTGGTTGTCTAAATGTATGCCAAGTCTCAAGTCGATCGGATTTACCAAAGTGTCAAAGTGCTATGCCAGACAAAACGTGTACAAATCCTATGGGAGAAAGTCTGAAGAAAAAAAAGAAAAACTAGAAATGTGTTTGTGGACAAACACAGAGCTGTTTCGGGTGTCTAATTTGTTTTGTAATATGTGGGTGGTGGTCTAAGTGTGTCGCAAATCTGAAGTCAATCTTATTTACCCAGGTGCCAAAGATATATTGGTTGAAAAAAAACCATGTACAAATCCTTTGGGGAAAACTACACCTTTAATGTGACGTCACATGACCGACGATGAAGTCATAATTACGTCATCTTAATTTTCGTCTATAACACATCCCCGATTACTTGCATACCAAGTATGACCCCAATCGGACATGTACTTCTAGAGATAGAGGGTCTTATAAACTGACCTTTAATGTGACGTCACATGTACAACAATGACGTCATCCTGACGATGTTCCCCTTGGCCCTCCTGGGGATGGTGGTCGAGGTGTGTACTAAGTCCCGAGTTGATCGGATTGACCAAAGTGTCAAATTCAATAGTCTGAATAAAAACATGTACAAAACCAATGGGGAAAATTGAACCTTTAATGAGACGTCACATGACCAACGATGACGTCATCATGATGTTATTTTAATTTGTGTCTATAACACACACTTAAATACTTGCATGCCAAGTTTATTATTATTATTATTATTATTTATTCGGCCAATAGCAACACACAACAAACGATTCACAAAATAAACAGATTTAACTAAACAAAACAATCCAATTCCAGCTGGCCAGGATTGACAAAAGTATAATTAAACACTGTGACTCGAAAGCCTGTCAATCGGACTTGTACTTCCAGAGATAGAGGGTCTTAAAAACTACACCTTAAATGTGACGTCACATGACCCACGATGACGTCATCATGACGTCATCTTAATTTTCGTCTATAACACATCCTGGAATACTTGCATGCCAAGATTGACCCCAATCAGACCTTTACTTCCAGAGATAGAGGGTATTAAAAACTACACCTTTAAAGTGACGTCACATGACCCACGATGACGTCATCATGACGATTTTCCTTGTGGCCCTCCTATGGATGGTGATCGAGGTGTGTACTAAGTCTCGAGTCGATGGGATTTACCAAAGTGTCAAAATCAATAGTCTGAGGAAAAACGTGTACAAACCCTATGGGAAAAATTGAACCTTTAACGTGACGTCACGTGACCACGAATGGCGTAATCGTGACAAATTTCTTCTAGGATCATCTGTGGGTGGTGGTCTAAGTGTATGCCAAGTTTCAAGTCGATCGCATTTACCAAAGTGTCCAAGTGTATTGTCCGAACAAAAAACGTGTACAAACCCTATGGGAAAAAGTCTGAAGGAGAAAAAGAAAGAAAAAAAAGAAAAAAAAACTAGACATGTGTTTGTGGACAAACACAGAGCTGTTTCGGATGTCTAAGAAAACTTTCATTATGTGTGTGCCAAGTCTGAAATCGATTGGATTTGTCAATTTTCCCAAGATATATAAGTTGAAAAATACGTGTACAAATCCTATCGGAAAAACTGCACCTTTAAAGTGACGTCACATGACACCCGATGATGTCATCATGATGTCATCTTAATTTTCGTCTATTACACATTCTGGAATACTTCAATACCAAGTTTGGCCCCAATCAGACATGTACTTCTAAAGATAGAGGGTCCTAAAATCTGCCCCTTTAATGTGACGTCATATGACCCACGATGACGTCATCCTGACGATTTCCCCCTTGGCCCTCCTGGGTATGGTGGTCGAGGTGTGTGCCAAGTCCGAAGTCGATCGGATTTACCAAATTGTCAAATTCAATAGTCTGAAGAAAAACGTGTACAAAACCTATGGAGAAAATTGAACCTTTAATGTGACGTCACATGACACCCGATGATGTCATAATTACGTCATCCTATTTTTTGTCTATAACACATCCTCGAATACTTGCAAACCAAGTTTGACCCCAACCGGACTTGTACTTTCAGAGTTAGACGGTCTTAAAAACTACACCTTTAATGTGACGTCACATGACCCCCGATGACGTCATCTTGATTATTTTGTTCTTGACCCTCCTAAGGATGGTGGTCGAGGTCTGTGCTAAGTCTCAAGTCGATCGAATTGACAGAAGTGTCAAATTCAATATTTTGAAGAAAAACGTGTACAAAACCTATGGAGAAAATTGAACCTTTAATGTGACGTCACATGACACCCGATGATGTCATAATTACGTCATCTTAATTTTCGTCTATAACACATCCTCGAATACTTGCAAACCAAATTTGACCCCAATCGGACGTGTACTTCCAGAGATAGAGGGTCTTAAAAACTGCACCTTTTGTGTAACGTCACATGACCCACGATGACGTCATCATGACGATTTTTCTTCTGGACCTCCTGGGGATGGTGGTCGAGGTGTGTGCTAAGTTTCAAGTCAATCGGATTCACCAAACTGTCAAATTAAATAGTCTGAAGAAAAACGTGTACAAAACCTATGGGGGAAAATTGCACCTTTAACGTGACGTCACGTGACCAAGAATTATGTAATCGCGACGAATTTGTTCTAGGTCCTTGGGTGGTTGTCTAAATGTATGCCAAGTCTCAAGTCGATCGGATTTACCAAAGTGTCAAAGTGTATTGGCAGAAAAAACGTGTACAAATCCTATGGGAAAAAGTGACCAAAAAAAAAAAAAAAAAAAAAAAAAAAAACTAGACATGTGTTTGTGGACAAACACAGAGCTGTTTCGAGTGTCTAAAATTACTTTCAATATGTGTGTGGTGGCCTTTTGTGTGTGCCAAGTCTCAAGTCGATCAGATTTACTAAAGTGTCAAAGGCAATAGTCTAAAGAAAAACGTGTACAAAACCTATGGGAAACAATTGAAACTTTAACGTGACGCCCCGTGACCTTGAATGACGTAATCGTGCCGAATTTCTTCTAGGGCCGTCTGTGGATGGTGGTCTAAGTGTGTGCCAAGTCTCAAGTCGATCGGATGTACTAAAGTGTTAAAGTCAATAGTCTAAAGAAAAACGTGTACAAAACCAATGGGAGAAAAATGTGAACCTTTAATGTGACGTCACGTGACCTTGAATGACGCAATCGTGCCGAAGTTCTTTCAGAAACATCTGGGGGTGGTGTTCTAAGTGTATGCTAAGTTTTAAGTCGGTCGGATTTACCGAAGTGCCAAAGTCAATAGTCTGAAGAAAAACGTGTACAAAACCTATGGGGAAAATTAAACCTTTAAAGTGACGTCACGTGACCTTGAATGACGCAATAGAGCCAAATTTCTTCTAGGACCATCTGTGGGTGGAGGTCTAAGTGTACACCAAGTCTCAAGTCGATTGGAATCACCAAAGTGCCAAAGTGTATTGGCAGAACAAACGTGTGTAAATCCTATGGGTAAAAACACTGAAAGTGGAAAAAAAAAAAAGGAAAAAAAAAAAAAAAAAAAAAAAAAAAAACTTTAACGAAAACAAAAGCTGTTTCGGTGAAAAACCGAAACAGCTAAAAAAAAAAAAATCTTAACGATTACAATAGCTGTTTCGGCTGAATTGCCGAAACAGCTAAAAATCTTAACGATTACAATAGCTGTTTCGGCTGAGTTGCCGAAACAGCTAAAAATTAAAAACTACACCTTTAAAGTGACGTCACATGACCCACGATGACGTCATCATGACGATTATCCTTGTGGACCTCCTAGAGATTGTGGTCGAGGTGTGTACTAATTCTCGAGTCGATTGGATTTACCAAAGTGTCAAATTCAATAGTCTGACGAAAAACGTGTACAAAACCTATAGGAAAAAGTGCGCCTTTAATGTGACGTCACATGACACCCGATGAAGTCATCGTGATGTCATCTTAATTTTCGTCTATAACACATCCCGGGATACTTGCATATCAAGTTTGTCCCCAATCGGGCCTGTACTTCCAGAGATAGAGGGTCTTATAAACTGCACCTTTAATGTGACGTCAAATGACCCACGATGACGTCATCATGACAATTTTTCTTCTGGCCCCCCTGGGGATGGTGGTCGAGGTGTGTCCTAAGTCTCAAGTCGATCGGATTTACCGAAGTGTAAAATTCAATATTCTGAAGAAAAACGTGTACAAATCCTATGGGACAAAATTGCACCAATTATCCAAAATGACAACTTTGTGTCCCTATAAATGTGCGCACATTACACTGTCTCCAGATATCATCATGTAGTCAGTATTGGTGAGCTTCAAATTCACCAAGTTGCTTACTGGCACAGTTATCATATTAAAACCTTATGAAAAATCATATGAACAATAATAACATTGTGATATTTAGCCCAGAAAACAACAAATAGGGAAAATGGTGTGTCTATAAATTGGTCTAAAAAGTAGTTAAAGGGTTGGCTAACATGGAATACTTGAACAAGCTCAAGGAAATCACCAAAATACATTTTAACGTAGATATGATTATTGTAAGCAACAACAATTTTAAATTTGGGGGGTTTCCTTGAACTTGTTCAAGTCTCTCACCTTAGGCAACCCTTCACCTACTTGTTAGCCCAATTTAGGGACACATCATTTTTTCAAAGTTTTTGTTTGCTGGGCTAAATATCACAATGTTATCATTGTCCATATGATTTTCCATAAGTTTTTAATATGATAACTGTGCCAGTAAGCAACTTGGTGAATTTGAAGCTCACCAATACTGACTACATGATGATATCTGGAGACAGTGTAATGTGTGCACATTTATAGGGTCACAAAGTTGTCATTTTGGATAATTACTGTGTTCTCATAATTATTCAGTCACTTATATGCTTTAGCAAATGTTATTCAAGTAAGGATATGTAAGTAGAATCACCAAAATAAACTTTTCAAAAAATAAAAATAAAATATATACCCAAATATGGGAATAAAAAATATTACATGGCAGGGATTAACGATTTATGCAAATTAGACATATTTCCACCACTTGGATTTTTGTGGATTTTTAGTATGTCATTCTAGGAACCTTTTAGAAGTGCACTGTGGTGAAAAACAATTTGTTGCAATTTGTTTGAGGTCAACAAAACAAAATTATGTATTTTGCCTGGACTATACCTGTAAACCAAGTTTGACCCAAATCGGACCTGTACTACCAGAGATAAAGTGAAACTGCACCATTAATGTGACGTCACATGACACCCGATGACGTCATCATGACGAATTTTCTGCTGGTCCTCCAGGGATGCCAGACAGCTGGATAGATCTCAAGATATAGGACTACACCCATATATTTTAAATTATATTACGTAACATATGATGACGTCATAATGACTTCATATCAATGTTCATCTCTAATACTTCCCTGTCTGTAGGTACACAATTTGATAGCAGTCAATATTTTTTTTTGTGGTTTCAAGAAGAACAGCAGCAGGAAAGTTGTCAGTTTGGGTCTATGTTCAAAGTAGGCATATTTTCTGGTGTGTCTAATAGGTGGTTGAGCAAGTGTGGTGTGTGCATCTTCAAACAATTATGGGGAGGGGCACGAAATAGGGGTGCATGCACATGTAGAAGAGGAAGGAAGTTTATACACTCGATATATAGAGACTGGGGGAATGGATAAGATGAAAGGAACAAGTTTTTAATATAGTGTGAAACAAAGTAGAAACAGTCATAGGACATTTTAAGTAACTAATTTGTAATGAACAAGGTATATTTGGAAGAGTAGTATATATGAAAATAACAATTTTTGCTAATAAGAAATGCTTTATATTTATGTATAAAGCAAAGTATTGGGCTTCAAAATTTGGATGTATACAACAAAAAGATGTTTAGAAAGTGTAATAATTTTCAGAAATGTACAAGGTAATAATTATGGAAAGACCTAAATGTAGAACAAAATATAATATATATAAATGTATACATGGTTTCAGATATAATTATATGAAGTGTAAGGTATGGCAGGATGAACATGATTGGCAACAAGTTATAAATGTATAGATAAATACAATTTAGAAGTATACAAAATATATAATTTTAGGAAGCGTAATATTTTACATAATTCTGCAAAGTAGGTAATAATTATGGAGTTAGGCTAATTGTGCAGAAGGAAAATGTAGATATAAATGTATACATGGTTCGAGATGTAATTACGTGAAGTTTAAGGTATGGCGGGATGAACATGATTGGCAAGAAGTTTTTAATGTAGACAAAAATACAATGTAGATGTATACAAAAATAAGATTTTAGTTAGTGTAATACTCTACAGAAATCAGCAAAGTAGGTAACTAATATGGAACAACCTAATCATGTAGAAGAAAATATATAGATATAATTACGTAAAGTATAAGGTATGGCAGGATGAACATGATTGGCAAGAAGTTTTACATTTGTCAACAAGGTTAGTAAAGAACTATTAACATTAAGTGTAGGAACATGGTTAATAAAGAACTATTAAAATTAACTAATGTGATGAATAGAAACAGATGTGTCGTAGTTGATGAGTGGCACTGTCTACTGGTTTGGATTGTCCAAGTTGTCTTCAGAGCTACATAAAGGAAGAAAAAAAGGAAGGATATGTTAATTAAGTGGGCGGGAAGGGGTTAAGATTCCTTTTCTGGCCACTCTTCTGGTACTACTCATAGAATTATTGGTAACATCACTTGCAGTACATCTAATGTCATATATCTCATCCCTTGCAAGTTTTGTGGAGTTCAGTATGTCGGAGAGACGAAAAATGCCCTAAAAAAGCGTTTCTACGGTCATCGATCGACTGTCAACACATCACTTTAACCAGCCTAACCATTGCATTTCTGATATGATTCTTCAGGGCATAGAATCACTTGGCCATCGGAAAGACTCAGTCCGCCTCAGCCGGGAGAAAGTGTGGATGAATCGTCTTCGGACTATTCAACCACATGGGCTTAACATCCAACTAGGAAATGATTAACTTCTATTTTTTTCTCCATTTGTCATCTGTTTCAGATTCATTCCTTGCCAGAATTTTGTTTTTGTTTGTTCTTACTCCTCTGGTTTTCCTCAACCCCCACCTCCTCGTTACTCCTATTCATACTTCTTTGTTAGTTTTTCCCTTTGATCTCCACCCTGGACCCCTTTCCTTGTGGCTTTACCCCCCCTGTTTTTGTTCCTACCCCGCCTTTGATCATACCCACACTTACCTCACCCTTTAATCCCTCAGCCTAATCCTCCTTTTGTTGTTTGTTCCATTGAACTCTGTGCTTTTTTCTTTTGTGTTTTTTCAGCATCAATGATGTGCATCATGCTGTATTTTGCCCTATATATGTTTGTTTCTTGTACACAGTCATTTAGTCTCTGAAGAAGATCTTGTTAAGATCGAACTATTAGGCCCTCTTAACTTATTTGATTTGTATTATAAATGGTTAGAATTTCTTGAAAACTCACCTGTCATATGTCACAATGGATGTGACCTTGTTTTTCCCTGCTGTAGTTGTTACAGTGATTGTAACAGTGAGAGGCAAGAGGGGAAGCAGTTCTTTGATGTCTGGGCAAGGGATGGAGTGAGAGATGATATCTGGTGTTGTTTCATACTCTGTATTTTGCTCATCAATGAAGATGATCTTGCCTCTAGAGAGAAAGCATATGATATAATTGTGTAGTTACATTCTACAAGCATTTGTGGTTAGGGTAATCGATACATATGGTACAAATAGCAAAGGGTTGTTAGTTTGGTATTGTTTGGTATTGTTTGTATTGTGTGAGTACTGTATGTGATTTGTTTCTAGAGGTGGTATGGTATGAAGGGTCGATCATTGTTGTGGTTTGCTGGATGAACTGAAGATATTGTGAGAACAAAATAGAGATGAGAGAAAGTGGTTGAGCATTGTATTGATGAGGGATGTGTTGTATATTACCTTTCTTCAGTGATTGCCACAATGGTGACTGTTTGAGATGTACTTGGCACCTGAACTTCCTGCAAGGAACAAGAAAAGAAAAATATTGTGCCGTTTGTACTTTGTAATTTTATATCATCGTTTAAGTGCAGTGTGCATAGTGCATGTAGGCATTTGGAGACATGGATTGTCATACATGCAGAGGGACTAATAAGGAGGCCTTCAGTGAAGGATGAGGTAAAGAAGGAATATGGTGTAGGACAGGGACAGTTTAGAAATAGGTAAGCAGTGGTGAATAATTGCATTACTACAAAGTAAGAGTATTTCTTATGTATTTTGAAAACTTTGGATGTAGGATCGTAACATAATATAAAGTAGTGCTCCGACCTTTTTAAAAAAATGGATTGGGACAAAGTTTATTAAAGGGTGTACATTTTTAATGTGTTGTTGCAAGAGGCTGACACTCGGAGATATATCTTACCAGAAAAGTGGTTTCTGGTGTTGTATTGAGGACGACGTTCTCCTGATAGGTAGCAGTGACAACATTCTCCACGATGACAGAAGTACCGGGCTCTGGGATCTGGATGTCTTGTTTGGATTCTCCCCACAGGTTCACTTGCAGTTTTTTCTTGTTTCTGGCATCTTGAATGTCGACAGACCTCAGGTGGTATGTGTCACCTTGTTTGACAGGGGACACCTTTATGGGGAAAGTGTAAGTGCAGACAAGGTAGACATAATTAATGATGTTGTTATGAATTTGAGAATTTGTTTACTGTAGGTGAGAAATTAGGAAATGGAATTTTGCCATCATGTTTAGGGGTGAAAATGTGAAAATCTGATGTTGAACAGAGCATTTATATTGCCATTATATGTGTTATGGATAATACTGGTGATGTTAGACGAGAATATTTTGTGTATGTCATATTGTGTGCTGACTGGTGTGGTGGGTACGTGTTTGGAGGTGGACGGAAGTAGTTGTTTAATTTATGAGGGTGCAATTAGAGTGTACATACGTTTAAAATGTTCAGAATTGTTTTGGGGAATAACATGTGTTTATTAGTCATTTGAAATGCATAATTATATTGAGACATATTTTTGAGTAATTATCTTTCAAACGTGGATGACTTGTTATCACTAGTCATATAAAGGGCAATGAGAATGGAGAGCTAAGACAGATGACATCTGTTTCACTAGACATAGGCATTTTTGTGCTTAGAAGTTCAATTATAAAATCAAAAATTCAAAACTGTATGTAATTGTGGGCATGTGAAGTTGCCCATAGATGTTGTTTAGTTTTGATAGATACATTTTTAAACATTGTTTTAGGGACAAAATGTGTAGGGTATGTTTGTTTGTTAAAGACAGGTATAAGAAGATATATTCTTGTTTACTTACTGCTTCAATAGTGCCTTTGACACTGATTCTGGTATCTCTGGGAAGGGCAGTTGCTTCTTGCAGTGTGCAGACTTCTGCGTGAAAGAAGCTCTCTTCTATCTGTTGTGATACTTCAAATGGAGCTGCGTAAAAAATCTGGAAAGAAAGGATGAAATAAGTGTGGAATGAAATAGAGGGAGCAGCACTTTGGGGAGAGGTAGGTTTTATATTGTTTGCTGAAAAACAGTCAAAACACAGTAATAAGAAGTAATAAATTATATGATATGGTTTTTGACAGTAATTTATGGAATGTGTATTGTTATTTAATACTAGTAATTTGTTAAAAAATGGTTATGTACCCTTGTCTTATGCTTCACACTCAGTGCAGGCTTGTCTGTTGACTTAACGATGAATGTTGAACATCCAACCAGTTTGTAGAACATGCCTTGTTCAAATTTTGAGGTGAGATCTTGAGGAAGGAACATTTCTCGCTGTTGGCCTTGGTCAGTAATGATCTGCAGTGCATAGTCAAACTTTTTGGGGTAGGCCTCTTTTGATAACACTTTAATATTTACTGTAGACATCTGTAGAAGAAGTGAATAGTAAGAAATGCAATGACATCATGGTGTATTAAGAAGTAAATTATACCTCTGAGTCTGTAGCATTTGTTGCTCGATCATGGTAGGAGCATTGGAGAGGTACCGTAAAACGAGGTGAATAGGAACACAGAGGTTAATAGGGACAAAAAGCAGAAAAGTTTTTAGATTTTTTTTCTTTTCTAAGTAATAATGCAGATCCTTTTCATTTCTTCTATTTATGTACAATAGACCTACAGCTGTCCAACCATGGCTCACAAGACGGGAAACAACTAACATCTACCCCTGCATGGAAGAAATTCCGACGTCTTTAAATATGTCTCAAATCGCGATGTGGTCAAAACTTTGCATCTATCTTCGGACCCACTGGAGATAACCATCAGATTTCACATCCAAGACCTCACAAATATGGTCTTGCATGTGAAGTTGGAGAAGGAAATCATTTGCATTAGTCCTTATATTTTTTTTTCATTTTTTTTTTTATTTTCAGATTTTTGCTTAACAAGCGGGGCGAATAAGGACAGATTTATATACAGATTTATATAGAGATTGACATCTGTGGTATGATTCTACAGGGCATAGAATCACTTGCTATCGGAAAGACTCGGTCCGCCTCAGCCGGGAGAAAGTTGGGATAAATCGTCTTCGGACTATTCAATCACATGGGCTCAACATCCAACTAGGAAATGATTAACTTCTATTTTGTTCCCCAATTTGTCATCTGTTTCAGATGTTTTTCTTGCCAGGAGTTTGTTTGTGTTTGTTCTCACTCCTTTGGTTTTTCCCTAACACCCCCCCCCCCCCCCCCACATTACTCCTATTCATACCTTTTTGTTAGTTAACTTATTTGATTTGTATATTTCAGGTCATTCCAGCCAGTAAGCAGTTTGCAGCAGTTTTAATTGTATTCATTATATTTTTTGGTTACTTTTGTTAAAACCATTGTGCCAAAGTACCAAGGTCAGAAGTACAGAGCTGAGTTTATTTTCTATTATTTTTACCTTTAAAACCATTGTGCCAACATTCTAAAGGCAGAAGTATACTACAAAAGCTACTATAAAGTACAAAGAAGTTTTGTATTCTTTTATAAATTTATAAAGGTGGATCTTTACCATTAAAAGTTCTTATAAATTGTTAAAATGCTTCTGCAAGCATTGTGTTGTTTTAAAAAAACACCAGTTAGTGTCCCTATCCCCCCTGCCAGGGGTAGACTGGGAGCAGTGACAGTATTTCATATTTTGTTCCTAATCACCCCCGAGTCGGGGTGAATAGGAACAGTCAAATAAAAAAAAATATAAAATTAATCCAACACTGCTGAGATTTCTTCTTGCTGTCAATGCAAAATAGCACAATAATCTTTGCCACTGGCCGTGTGGTTAAAACGGTGCACTGCTTTAACTGCTAAAATTGTCCCTATTCACCCCGTTTTACGGTAGTTAAAGTAAAGATTATTGAACATTGGTCGATGTTTGGAGGTTGATGAAATTTTACTGGTGAGTCCAGTGTTATTTAATTTATTACTAGTTAGTAGTTTGAGTAAAAATCATTTCAAAACGTTGGCGCTGGCAAGGCATAATAAGTTGAAGTGAGGCCGTGATGTTATAGGTGATATTAACTTATCATATTAACAATATCGATAGTATATTGTTTTTTAAGTTACCTTTTGATTTGTCGAATCGTTGACAGGGAATAAAGTTTTTGAAACAAAAATGAAGTTCTTGAAGTTATGTTGCACGTGGACTAGACTGTAGCACTAGCACTGCAGTGTAGGCATACAATGTACATTTGTAGTGTACAGA
Organism: Crossaster papposus; assembly: GCA_037893245.1. Taxonomy (NCBI): domain Eukaryota; kingdom Metazoa; phylum Echinodermata; class Asteroidea; order Velatida; family Solasteridae; genus Crossaster; species Crossaster papposus. Next base: position 1,142,865 of record JBAIAA010000489.1, on the reverse strand, counting down.
GAGAGTTAGGTTTTGTGACGTTGTAAATGCACTGAAATGTTATAAGTTGGGAACCAGCCAAGGCATGCCGTCATATGGGGGCGCTGTTGTATTTTACCGGGAGTTTGGTAGTCTTGGTTCCAAGATCTTCGTTGATATGTACGTTTTGTACGTTGTGTATAAACTGGTATCGATTCTGCAACGTTTTCGATTCTGTAATATCGATTCCTTTGTACTTTGAACTTGATTAGCTGTTATTGATTTTTTGGTACTTTGATTTTGACTGCGACTTCTCCGTCCGATACAGATCCAATAAATTTACTCGGTCGTCCTGTAAATTGCGCCTTCTGTTGATTTTAACAACCAAAAAGAAATGCGTTTGTGGACACAGCTAGAGCTGTTTTGAATGTCTAAAATGATTTTCAATATGTGGGTACGTGGTGGTCCATGTGTGTGTCCCAAGTCTGAAGTCGATCGGATTTACCAAAGTGCCACACAGATAGCATGGTTGACAAAAACGTAGACAAATGCTATGGACAAAAATGGACTTTTAATGAGACGTCACATGACACCCGATGACGTCATCACGACGTCATTTAAATTTTTGTTTCAAAAACATCCTGAAATACCTGCATACCAAATTTGACCCCAATCGCACATGTACTTTCAGAGATAGAGATCTTAAAAACTACACCTTTAATGTGACGTCACATGACACCCGATGACGTCCTAATGACATCACCTCACTTTAGATCTATAACACATCCTATAATACTTGCATACCAAGTTTGACCCTAATCAGACCTTTACTTCCAGAGATAGAGGGTCTTAAAAACTACACCTTTAAAGTGACGTCACATGACACACGATGACGTCATCATGACATCACCTCCATTTTAGACTTGTACTTCCAGATATAGAGGCCGAGTTCGGGCGGTCTGTTCTTGACACGCGTAACTTGATGGATAGGTGGTGTGTGTTCTTGTTCCGAGTGCAATGTTCACGGGTCGCGTTCCCGCCGTTCGAGCGCGAGAACGGAGTTCGCGTGTCAAGAACAGACCGCCCGAACTCGGCCTGTACTTCCAGAGATAGAGGGTCGAAACTTAACCTTTAATGTGACGTCACATGACTCCCGATGACGTCTTCATCATGTCATCTTAATTTTCGTCTGTAACACATCGTGGAATACTTGCATACCAAGTTTAACCCCAATCGGCCTGTATTTACAGTGATAGAGTCTTATAAACTACCGGTATACCTTTATATGCGACATCGCATGACCCTCGATGAATGACGTTAACGAATAAATTGTGTGTTTGAACTAGTCTGTGGGTGGTAGCATAGTCTAATTGTGTGCAAAGTGCCAAGTCCGCGATCCAATTGACAAGTGCCAACATGTATTTTTTTTTTTTTTTTTAGCTTGAACAAAATTTCACTAAATTTAATGTGTATTTTTGTTGGGACTGAAGATTTATTGTGCTCACGGTACGTTAGGATTTTGCCGATTTTATGCCCATTTGTTGGTTTATTGGGTGTTTTTTTATCGTGAACTATATTAAAAAGCAGCACCATATGAAAGTAAATCTTAGAAATTGTCAATGTCCCAGAATTTTAACTTTGTGAACTAAAAAGGGAGCGCCGTGTAGATCTTGCGCATGAACTGCAGAGCCAGTATCGTCAGCTCTGTTATTCATAAAGTGCGCCCTCTATTTGTATTGACGTTCAGCAAGCAGTTAGTATGGTTCCGCTACAGTCTGATGGAATGTGATTGGCTTAACAACGTGAAGGCCTGGGAACAAGATGTATGCTGCATTTGCAACTGCGAGGTAAGACCACTGACCTCAACACCTGGACGGATCATTGTCCATATTCTGCTGTGCTAACACTTGAAGTCGGCGCGAACTGGAAGTGCAACATGGCGTCACTGCTGTGAGCCAATGAAATGTCCAGTTGTAGAGGTCAGTGGATTTACCAACCAACTGAACTCTACACCTGGACATTTCATTGGCTCACAGCAGTGACGCCATGTTGCACTTCTCTGCATGCCGACTTCAAAATGAAACAATGGATGATCTGTCCATGTATAGAGGTCAGTGGGTAAGACCTGGCAGAACCTAGCCCGCGATTCAACACGCGATTCAGCCCGCGATTCAGCCTTCGATTCAACCCGCGATTCAGCCCGCGATTCGGCTGGCCGCAGCCGTTCATAAACATTTAGAATCCATGCGACAAAAGGAGGTGCTGATTTGAAACTAGATTTACAGATTAGATCAACGAATTTTCGAAAATAGTACAGAAATTAATCCCCAATTAAAGATTAACTTCAACAATAACTATCAGCAAGACTATAAATAGTATTCTTAACACTTTTTTCCCTCCAAAATTGCCATTATATTAGTCGATTCCAGAGAACCTCATTTTTAAGCGTTTCTCGCAACATATTACTTCCGAATCAATAAAATGCCGTCTTAAATAAAATGGTGTACCGCACATGTTTTGTAATTTTTTTATTTTTACTTCATTATCCTAATTATCACCTTCCTGGGCCCACTTAATTTCAGCAAGGGCATATTCCAATAAGCCGATCCGTTCCAAACGGCCTCTTAAAGAGGCAACGTATACGTTTTCGATAAGATCTGAAAAATGCGGTAGGCCTATTTGATGTTTCTAGTAAAACACTGTTTTAAAAAAAAAGTGTACCGCACATGTTTTGGAAAATTAACGTTTTTACTTCATAAACGTAATTGTCACCTTCCTGGGCACAGTTAATTTCAGCAAGGGCGTATTCCAATAAGCCGATCCGTTCCAAACGGCCTCTTAAAGAGGCAACGTTTTCGATAACATCTGAAAAATGCAGTATTTGATGTTTCTAGTAAAATGCCGTCTTAAAAAAAAAGTGTACCGCACATGTTTTGGAAAATGCACGTTTTGACTTTATAATTGTAAGTATCACCTTCCTGGGCACACTTAATTTCAGCAAGGGCGTATTCCAATAAGCCGATCCGTTCCAAACGGCCTCTTAAAGAAGCAACGTTTTCGATAACATCTGAAAAATGCGGTATTTGATGTTTCTAGTAAAACACTGTCTTAAAAAAAAGTGTACCGCAAATGTTTTGTAAAATTAACGTTTTTACTTCATAATTGTAATTATCACCTTCCTGGGCACACTTAATTTCAGCAAGGGCGTATTCCAATAAGCCGATCCGTTCCAAACGTCCTCTTAAAGAAGCAACGTTTTCGATAACATCTGAAAAATGCGGTATTTGATGTTTCTAGTAAAACACTGTCTTAAAAAAAAAGTGTACCGCACATGTTTTGTAAAATTAACGTTTTTACTTCATTATCCAACTTATCACCTTCCTGGGCACACTTAATTTCAGCAAGGGCGTATTCCAATAAGCCGATCTGTTCCAAACGGCCTCTTAAAGAAGCAACGTTTTCGATAACATCTGAAAAATGCGGTATTTGATGTTTCTAGTAAAACACTGTCTTTAACAAAACGTGTACCGCACATGTTTTGTAAAATTAACGTTTTTACTTCATTATCCTAATTATCAGCTTACTGGGCACACTTAATTTCAGCAAGGGCGTATTCCAATAAGCCGATCCGTTCCAAACGGCCTCTTAAAGAAGCAACGTTTTCGATAACATCTGAAAAATGCGGTATTTGATGTTTCTAGTAAAACACTGTCTTTAAAAAAAAGTGTACCGCACATGTTTTGTAAAATTAACGTTTTTACTTCATTATCCTAATTATCATCTTACTGGGCACACTTAATTTCAGCAAGGGCGTATTCCAATAAGCCGATCCGTTCCAAACGGCCTCTTAAAGAAGCAACGTTTTCGATAAGATCTGAAAAATGCAGTATTTGATGTTTTTAGTAAAACACTGTCTTAAAAAAAAGTGTACCGCACATGTTTTGTAAAATTAACGTTTTTACTTCATTATCCTAATTATCACCTTACTGGGCACACTTAATTTCAGCAAGGGCGTATTCCAATAAGCCGATCTGTTCCAAACGGCCTCTTAAAGAGGCAACGTTTTCGATAAAATCTGAAAAATGCGGTATTTGATGTTTCTAGTAAAACACTGTCTTAAAAAAAAAGGTGTACCGCACATGTTTTTTTAAATTAACGTTTTTACTTCATTATCCTAATTATCATCTTACTGGGCACACTTAATTTCAGCAAGGGCGTATTCCAATAAGCCGATCCGTTCCAAACGGTCTCTTAAAGAAGCAACGTTTTCGATAAGATCTGAAAAATGCGGTATTTGATGTTTTTAGTAAAACACTGTCTTAAAAAAAAAGTGTACCGCACATGTTTTGTAAAATTAACGTTTTTACTTCATTATCCTAATTATCACCTTACTGGGCACACTTAATTTCAGCAAGGGCGTATTCCAATAAGCCGATCTGTTCCAAATGGCCTCTTAAAGAGGCAACGTTTTCTATAAAATCTGAAAAATGCGGTATTTGATGTTTCTAGTAAAACACTGTCTTAAAAAAAAAGTGTACCGCACATGTTTTGTAAAATTAACGTTTTTACTTCATTATCCTAATTATCACCTTCCTGGGCACACTTAATTTCAGCAAGGGCGTATTCCAATAAGCCGATCCGTTCCAAACGGCCTCTTAAAGAAGCAACGTTTTCGATAACATCTGAAAAATGCGGTATTTGATGTTTCTAGTAAAACACTGTCTTAAAAAAAAGTGTACCGCAAATGTTTTGTAAAATTAACGTTTTTACTTCATAATTGTAATTATCACCTTCCTGGGCACACTTAATTTCAGCAAGGGCGTATTCCAATAAGCCGATCCGTTCCAAACGTCCTCTTAAAGAAGCAACGTTTTCGATAAAATCTGAAAAATGCGGTATTTGATGTTTCTAGTAAAACACTGTCTTAAAAAAAAAGGTGTACCGCACATGTTTTTTTAAATTAACGTTTTTACTTCATTATCCTAATTATCATCTTACTGGGCACACTTAATTTCAGCAAGGGCGTATTCCAATAAACCGATCCGTTCCAAACGGCCTCTTAAAGAGGCAACGTCTTCGATAACATCTGAAAAATGCGGTATTTGATGTTTGTTTCTAGTAAAACACTGTCTTAAAAAAAAGTGTACCGCACATGTTTAGTAAAATTAACGTTTTTACTTAATAATCTTAATTGTTACCTTCCTATGCACACTTAATTTTAGCAAGGGCGTATTCCAATAAGCCGATCTGTTCCAAACGGCCTCTTAAAGAGGCAACGTTTTCGATAAAATCTGAAAAATGCGGTATTTGATGTTTCTAGTAAAACACTGTCTTAAAAAAAAAGTGTACCGCACATGTTTTGTAAAATTAACGTTTTTACTTCATTATCCTAATTATCATCTTACTGGGCACACTTAATTTCAGCAAGGGCGTATTCCAATAAGCCGATCTGTTCCAAACGGCCTCTTAAAGAGGTAACGTTTTCGATAAAATCTGAAAAATGCGGTATTTGATGTTTCTAGTAAAACACTGTCTTAAAAAAAAAGTGTACCGCACATGTTTTTTTAAATTAACGTTTTTACTTCATTATCCTAATTATCACCTTCCTATGCACACTTAATTTTAGCAAGGGCGTATTCCAATAAAACCTTCCGTTCCAAACGGCCTCTTAAAGAAGCAACGTTTTCGATAACATCTGAAAAATGCGGTATTTGATGTTTCTAGTAAAACACTGTCTTTAAAAAAAAGTGTACCGCACATGTTTTGTAAAATTAACGTTTTTACTTCATTATCCTAATTATCATCTTACTGGGCACACTTAATTTCAGCAAGGGCGTATTCCAATAAGCCGATCCGTTCCAAAGGCCTCTTAAAGAAGCAACGTTTTCGATAACATTTGAAAAATGCGGTATTTTATGTTTCTAGTAAAATGTTGTTTAAAAAAAAAGTGTACCGCACATGTTTTGGAAAATTCACGTTTTTACTTCATTATCCTAATTATCACCTTACTGGGCACACTTAATTTCAGCAAGGGCGTATTCCAATAAACCGATCCGTTCCAAACGGCCTCTTAAAGAGGCAACGTCTTCGATAACATCTGAAAAATGCGGTATTTGATGTTTGTTTCTAGTAAAACACTGTCTTAAAAAAAAGTGTACCGCACATGTTTAGTAAAATTAACGTTTTTACTTAATAATCTTAATTGTTACCTTCCTATGCACACTTAATTTTAGCAAGGGCGTATTCCAATAAGCCGATCCGTTCCAAACGGCCTCTTAAAGAGGTAACGTTTTCGATAGCATCTGGAAAATGCGGTATTTGATGTTTCTAGTAAAACACTGTCTTAAAAAAAAAGTGTACCGCACATGTTTTTTAAAATTAACGTTTTTACTTCATAATTGTAATTATCACCTTCCTGGGCACACTTAATTTCAGCAAGGGCGTATTCCAATAAGCCGATCTGTTCCAAACGGCCTCTTAAAGAAGCAACGTTTTCGATAAGATCTGAAAAATGCGGTATTTGATGTTTTTAGTAAAACACTGTCTTAAAAAAAAAGTGTACCGCACTTGTTTTGTAAAATTAACGTTTTTACTTCATTATCCTAATTATCACCTTACTGGGCACACTTAATTTCAGCAAGGGCGTATTCCAATAAGCCGATCCGTTCCAAACGGCCTCTTAAAGAAGCAACGTTTTCGATAACATCTGAAAAATGCGGTATTTGATGTTTCTAGTAAAACACTGTCTTAAAAAAAAAGGTGTACCGCACATGTTTTGTAAAATTAACGTTTTTACTTCATTATCCTAATTATCACCTTACTGGGCACACTTAATTTCAGCAAGGGCGTATTCCAATAAGCCGATCTGTTCCAAACGGCCTCTTAAAGAAGCAACGTTTTCGATAAGATCTGAAAAATGCGGTATTTGATGTTTCTAGTAAAATGTTGTTTAAAAAAAAAGTGTACCGCACATGTTTTGGAAAATTCACGTTTTTACTTCATTATCCTAATTATCACCTTACTGGGCACACTTAATTTCAGCAAGGGCGTATTCCAATAAACCGATCCGTTCGAAACGGCCTCTTAAAGAGGCAACGTCTTCGATAACATCTGAAAAATGCGGTATTTGATGTTTGTTTCTAGTAAAACACTGTCTTAAAAAAAAGTGTACCGCACATGTTTAGTAAAATTAACGTTTTTACTTAATAATCTTAATTGTTACCTTCCTATGCACACTTAATTTTAGCAAGGGCGTATTCCAATAAGCCGATCCGTTCCAAACGGCCTCTTAAAGAGGCAACGTTTTCGATAGCATCTGGAAAATGCGGTATTTGATGTTTCTAGTAAAACACTGTCTTAAAAAAAAAGGTGTACCGCACATGTTTTGTAAAATTAACGTTTTTACTTCATTATCCTAATTATCATCTTACTGGGCACACTTAATTTCAGCAAGGGCGTATTCCAATAAGCCGATCCGTTCCAAAGGCCTCTTAAAGAAGCAACGTTTTCGATAAGATCTGAAAAATGCGGTATTTGATGTTTTTAGTAAAACACTGTCTTAAAAAAAAAGTGTACCGCACATGTTTTGTAAAATTAACGTTTTTACTTCATTATCCTAATTATCACCTTACTGGGCACACTTAATTTCAGCAAGGGCGTATTCCAATAAGCCGATCTGTTCCAAACGGCCTCTTAAAGAAGCAACGTTTTCGATAGCATCAGGAAAATGCGGTATTTGATGTTTCTAGTAAAACACTGTCTTAAAAAAAAAGGTGTACCGCACATGTTTTGTAAAATTAACGTTTTTACTTCATTATCCTAATTATCACCTTACTGGGCACACTTAATTTCAGCAAGGGCGTATTCCAATAAACCGATCCGTTCGAAACGGCCTCTTAAAGAGGCAACGTCTTCGATAACATCTGAAAAATGCGGTATTTGATGTTTGTTTCTAGTAAAACACTGTCTTAAAAAAAAGTGTACCGCACATGTTTAGTAAAATTAACGTTTTTACTTAATAATCTTAATTGTTACCTTCCTATGCACACTTAATTTTAGCAAGGGCGTATTCCAATAAGCCGATCCGTTCCAAACGGCCTCTTAAAGAGGCAACGTTTTCGATAGCATCTGGAAAATGCGGTATTTGATGTTTCTAGTAAAACACTGTCTTAAAAAAAAAGGTGTACCGCACATGTTTTGTAAAATTAACGTTTTTACTTCATTATCCTAATTATCATCTTACTGGGCACACTTAATTTCAGCAAGGGCGTATTCCAATAAGCCGATCCGTTCCAAAGGCCTCTTAAAGAAGCAACGTTTTCGATAAGATCTGAAAAATGCGGTATTTGATGTTTTTAGTAAAACACTGTCTTAAAAAAAAAGTGTACCGCACATGTTTTGTAAAATTAACGTTTTTACTTCATTATCCTAATTATCACCTTACTGGGCACACTTAATTTCAGCAAGGGCGTATTCCAATAAGCCGATCTGTTCCAAACGGCCTCTTAAAGAAGCAACGTTTTCGATAGCATCAGGAAAATGCGGTATTTGATGTTTCTAGTAAAACACTGTCTTAAAAAAAAAGTGTACCGCACATGTTTTGTAAAATTAACGTTTTTACTTCATAATTGTAATTATCACCTTCCTGGGCACACTTAATTTCAGCAAGGGCGTATTCCAATAAGCCGATCCGTTCCAAACGGCCTCTTAAAGAAGCAACGTTTTCGATAACATCTGAAAAATGCGGTATTTGATGTTTCTAGTAAAACACTGTCTTAAAAAAAAAGGTGTACCGCACATGTTTTGTAAAATTAACGTTTTTACTTCATTATCCTAATTATCACCTTACTGGGCACACTTAATTTCAGCAAGGGCGTATTCCAATAAGCCGATCTGTTCCAAACGGCCTCTTAAAGAAGCAACGTTTTCGATAAGATCTGAAAAATGCGGTATTTGATGTTTCTAGTAAAATGTTGTTTAAAAAAAAAGTGTACCGCACATGTTTTGGAAAATTCACGTTTTTACTTCATTATCCTAATTATCACCTTACTGGGCACACTTAATTTCAGCAAGGGCGTATTCCAATAAACCGATCCGTTCGAAACGGCCTCTTAAAGAGGCAACGTCTTCGATAACATCTGAAAAATGCGGTATTTGATGTTTGTTTCTAGTAAAACACTGTCTTAAAAAAAAGTGTACCGCACATGTTTAGTAAAATTAACGTTTTTACTTAATAATCTTAATTGTTACCTTCCTATGCACACTTAATTTTAGCAAGGGCGTATTCCAATAAGCCGATCCGTTCCAAACGGCCTCTTAAAGAGGCAACGTTTTCGATAGCATCTAGAAAATGCGGTATTTGATGTTTCTAGTAAAACACTGTCTTAAAAAAAAAGGTGTACCGCACATGTTTTGTAAAATTAACGTTTTTACTTCATTATCCTAATTATCATCTTACTGGGCACACTTAATTTCAGCAAGGGCGTATTCCAATAAGCCGATCCGTTCCAAAGGCCTCTTAAAGAAGCAACGTTTTCGATAACATTTGAAAAATGCAGTATTTGATGTTTCTAGTAAAATGTTGTTTAAAAAAAAAGTGTACCGCACATGTTTTGGAAAATTCACGTTTTTACTTCATTATCCTAATTATCACCTTACTGGGCACACTTAATTTCAGCAAGGGCGTATTCCAATAAACCGATCCGTTCCAAACGGCCTCTTAAAGAGGCAACGTCTTCGATAACATCTGAAAAATGCGGTATTTGATGTTTGTTTCTAGTAAAACACTGTCTTAAAAAAAAGTGTACCGCACATGTTTAGTAAAATTAACGTTTTTACTTAATAATCTTAATTGTTACATTCCTATGCACACTTAATTTTAGCAAGGGCGTATTCCAATAAGCCGATCCGTTCCAAACGGCCTCTTAAAGAGGCAACGTTTTCGATAGCATCTGGAAAATGCGGTATTTGATGTTTCTAGTAAAACACTGTCTTAACAAAAAAGTGTACCGCACATGTTTTTTAAAATTAACGTTTTTACTTCATAATTGTAATTATCACCTTCCTGGGCACACTTAATTTCAGCAAGAGCGTATTCCAATACGCCGATCTGTTCCAAACGGCCTCTTAAAGAGGCAACGTTTTCGATAAAATCTGAAAAATGCGGTATTTGATGTTTTTAGTAAAACACTGTCTTAAAAAAAAAGTGTACCGCACATGTTTTGTAAAATTAACGTTTTTACTTCATTATCCTAATTATCACCTTACTGGGCACACTTAATTTCAGCAAGGGCGTATTCCAATAAGCCGATCTGTTCCAAACGGCCTCTTAAAGAAGCAACGTTTTCGATAGCATCTGGAAAATGCGGTATTTGATGTTTCTAGTAAAACACTGTCTTAAAAAAAAAGTGTACCGCACATGTTTTCTTAAAATTAACGTTTTTACTTCATAATTGTAATTATCACCTTACTGGGCACACTTAATTTCAGCAAGGGCGTATTCCAATAAGCCGATCTGTTCCAAACGGCCTCTTAAAGAAGCAACGTTTTCGATAAGATCTGAAAAATGCGGTATTTGATGTTTTTAGTAAAACACTGTCTTAAAAAAAAAGTGTACCGCACTTGTTTTGTAAAATTAACGTTTTTACTTCATTATCCTAATTATCACCTTACTGGGCACACTTAATTTCAGCAAGGGCGTATTCCAATAAGCCGATCCGTTCCAAACGGCCTCTTAAAGAAGCAACGTTTTCGATAACATCTGAAAAATGCGGTATTTGATGTTTCTAGTAAAACACTGTCTTAAAAAAAAAGGTGTACCGCACATGTTTTGTAAAATTAACGTTTTTACTTCATTATCCTAATTATCACCTTACTGGGCACACTTAATTTCAGCAAGGGCGTATTCCAATAAGCCGATCTGTTCCAAACGGCCTCTTAAAGAAGCAACGTTTTCGATAGCATCTGAAAAATGCGGTATTTGATGTTTTTAGTAAAACACTGTCTTAAAAAAAAAGTGTACCGCACATGTTTTGTAAAATTAACGTTTTTACTTCATTATCCTAATTATCACCTTACTGGGCACACTTAATTTCAGCAAGGGCGTATTCCAATAAGCCGATCTGTTCCAAACGGCCTCTTAAAGAGGCAACGTTTTCGATAAAATCTGAAAAATGCGGTATTTGATGTTTCTAGTAAAACACTGTCTTAAAAAAAAAGTGTACCGCACATGTTTTGTAAAATTAACGTTTTTACTTCATTAACCTAATTATCATCTTACTGGGCACACTTAATTTCAGCAAGGGCGTATTCCAATAAGCCGATCTGTTCCAAACGGCCTCTTAAAGAAGCAACGTTTTCGATAAGATCTGAAAAATGCGGTATTTGATGTTTCTAGTAAAATGTTGTTTAAAAAAAAAGTGTACCGCACATGTTTTGGAAAATTCACGTTTTTACTTCATTATCCTAATTATCACCTTACTGGGCACACTTAATTTCAGCAAGGGCGTATTCCAATAAACCGATCCGTTCGAAACGGCCTCTTAAAGAGGCAACGTCTTCGATAACATCTGAAAAATGCGGTATTTGATGTTTGTTTCTAGTAAAACACTGTCTTAAAAAAAGTGTACCGCACATGTTTAGTAAAATTAACGTTTTTACTTAAAAATCTTAATTGTTACCTTCCTATGCACACTTAATTTTAGCAAGGGCGTATTCCAATAAGCCGATCCGTTCCAAACGGCCTCTTAAAGAGGCAACGTTTTCGATAGCATCTGGAAAATGCGGTATTTGATGTTTCTAGTAAAACACTGTCTTAAAAAAAAAGGTGTACCGCACATGTTTTGTAAAATTAACGTTTTTACTTCATTATCCTAATTATCATCTTACTGGGCACACTTAATTTCAGCAAGGGCGTATTCCAATAAGCCGATCCGTTCCAAAGGCCTCTTAAAGAAGCAACGTTTTCGATAACATTTGAAAAATGCAGTATTTGATGTTTCTAGTAAAATGTTGTTTAAAAAAAAAGTGTACCGCACATGTTTTGGAAAATTCACGTTTTTACTTCATTATCCTAATTATCACCTTACTGGGCACACTTAATTTCAGCAAGGGCGTATTCCAATAAACCGATCCGTTCCAAACGGCCTCTTAAAGAGGCAACGTCTTCGATAACATCTGAAGAATGCGGTATTTGATGTTTGTTTCTAGTAAAACACTGTCTTAAAAAAAAGTGTACCGCACATGTTTAGTAAAATTAACGTTTTTACTTAATAATCTTAATTGTTACCTTCATATGCACACTTAATTTTAGCAAGGGCGTATTCCAATAAGCCGATCCGTTCCAAACGGCCTCTTAAAGAGGCAACGTTTTCGATAGCATCTGGAAAATGCGGTATTTGATGTTTCTAGTAAAACACTGTCTTAACAAAAAAGTGTACCGCACATGTTTTTTAAAATTAACGTTTTTACTTCATAATTGTAATTATCACCTTCCTGGGCACACTTAATTTCAGCAAGAGCGTATTCCAATACGCCGATCTGTTCCAAACGGCCTCTTAAAGAGGCAACGTTTTCGATAAAATCTGAAAAATGCGGTATTTGATGTTTCTAGTAAAACACTGTCTTAAAAAAAAAGTGTACCGCACATGTTTTGTAAAATTAACGTTTTTACTTCATTATCCTAATTATCACCTTACTGGGCACACTTAATTTCAGCAAGGGCGTATTCCAATAAGCCGATCTGTTCCAAACGGCCTCTTAAAGAAGCAACGTTTTCGATAAGATCTGAAAAATGCGGTATTTGATGTTTTTAGTAAAACACTGTCTTAAAAAAAAAGTGTACCGCACATGTTTTGTAAAATTAACGTTTTTACTTCATTATCCTAATTATCACCTTACTGGGCACACTTAATTTCAGCAAGGGCGTATTCCAATAAGCCGATCCGTTCCAAACGGCCTCTTAAAGAAGCAACGTTTTCGATAACATCTGAAAAATGCGGTATTTGATGTTTCTAGTAAAACACTGTCTTAAAAAAAAAGTGTACCGCACATGTTTTTTTAAATTAACGTTTTTACTTCATAATTGTAATTATCACCTTCCTGGGCACACTTAATTTCAGCAAGGGCGTATTCCAATAAGCCGATCTGTTCCAAACGGCCTCTTAAAGAAGCAACGTTTTCGATAAGATCTGAAAAATGCGGTATTTGATGTTTCTAGTAAAACACTGTCTTAAAAAAAAAGTGTACCGCACATGTTTTGTAAAATTAACGTTTTTACTTCATTATCCTAATTATCATCTTACTGGGCACACTTAATTTCAGCAAGGGCGTATTCCAATAAGCCGATCTGTTCCAAACGGTCTCTTAAAGAAGCAACGTTTTCGATAAGATCTGAAAAATGCGGTATTTGATGTTTCTAGTAAAATGTTGTTTAAAAAAAAAGTGTACCGCACATGTTTTGGAAAATTCACGTTTTTACTTCATTATCCTAATTATCACCTTACTGGGCACACTTAATTTCAGCAAGGGCGTATTCCAATAAACCGATCCGTTCGAAACGGCCTCTTAAAGAGGTAACGTCTTCGATAACATCTGAAAAATGCGGTATTTGATGTTTGTTTCTAGTAAAACACTGTCTTAAAAAAAAGTGTACCGCACATGTTTAGTAAAATTAACGTTTTTACTTAATAATCTTAATTGTTACCTTCCTATGCACACTTAATTTTAGCAAGGGCGTATTCCAATAAGCCGATCCGTTCCAAACGGCCTCTTAAAGAGGCAACGTTTTCGATAGCATCTGGAAAATGCGGTATTTGATGTTTCTAGTAAAACACTGTCTTAAAAAAAAAGTGTACCGCACATGTTTTGTAAAATTAACGTTTTTACTTCATTATCCTAATTATCATCTTACTGGGCACACTTAATTTCAGCAAGGGCGTATTCCAATAAGCCGATCCGTTCCAAAGGCCTCTTAAAGAAGCAACGTTTTCGATAACATTTGAAAAATGCAGTATTTGATGTTTCTAGTAAAATGTTGTTTAAAAAAAAAGTGTACCGCACATGTTTTGGAAAATTCACGTTTTTACTTCATTATCCTAATTATCACTTTACTGGGCACACTTAATTTCAGGAAGGGCGTATTCCAATAAACCGATCCGTTCCAAACGGCCTCTTAAAGAGGCAACGTCTTCGATAACATCTGAAAAATGCGGTATTTGATGTTTGTTTCTAGTAAAACACTGTCTTAAAAAAAAGTGTACCGCACATGTTTAGTAAAATTAACGTTTTTACTTAATAATCTTAATTGTTACCTTCCTATGCACACTTAATTTTAGCAAGGGCGTATTCCAATAAGCCGATCCGTTCCAAACGGCCTCTTAAAGAGGCAACGTTTTCGATAGCATCTGGAAAATGCGGTATTTGATGTTTCTAGTAAAACACTGTCTTAAAAAAAAAGTGTACCGCACATGTTTTTTAAAATTAACGTTTTTACTTCATAATTGTAATTATCACCTTCCTGGGCACACTTAATTTCAGCAAGGGCGTATTCCCATACGCCGATCTGTTCCAAACGGCCTCTTAAAGAGGCAACGTTTTCGATAACATCTGAAAAATGCGGTATTTGATGTTTCTAGTAAAACACTGTCTTTAAAAAAAAGTGTACCGCACATGTTTTGTAAAATTAACGTTTTTACTTCATTATCCTAATTATCATCTTACTGGGCACACTTAATTTCAGCAAGGGCGTATTCCAATAAGCCGATCCGTTCCAAACGGCCTCTTAAAGAAGCAACGTTTTCGATAACATCTGAAAAATGCGGTATTTGATGTTTCTAGTAAAACACTGTCTTAAAAAAAAAGTGTACCGCACATGTTTTGTAAAATTAACGTTTTTACTTCATTATCCTAATTATCACCTTACTGGGCACACTTAATTTCAGCAAGGGCGTATTCCAATAAGCCGATCTGTTCCAAACGGCCTCTTAAAGAAGCAACGTTTTCGATAAGATCTGAAAAATGCGGTATTTGATGTTTTTAGTAAAACACTGTCTTAAAAAAAAGTGTACCGCACATGTTTTGTAAAATTTACGTTTTTACTTCATTATCCTAATTATCACCTTACTGGGCACACTTAATTTCAGCAAGGGCGTATTCCAATAAGCCGATCTCTTCCAAACGGCCTCTTAAAGAGGCAACGTTTTCGATAAAATCTGAAAAATGCGGTATTTGATGTTTCTAGTAAAACACTGTCTTAAAAAAAAAGTGTACCGCACATGTTTTGTAAAATTAACGTTTTTACTTCATTAACCTAATTATCATCTTACTGGGCACACTTAATTTCAGCAAGGGCGTATTCCAATAAGCCGATCTCTTCCAAACGGCCTCTTAAAGAGGCAACGTTTTCGATAAGATCTGAAAAATGCGGTATTTGATGTTTTTAGTAAAACACTGTCTTAAAAAAAAAGTGTACCGCACATGTTTTGTAAAATTTACGTTTTTACTTCATTATCCTAATTATCACCTTACTGGGCACACTTAATTTCAGCAAGGGCGTATTCCAATAAGCCGATCTCTTCCAAACGGCCTCTTAAAGAGGCAACGTCTTCGATAACATCTGAAAAATGCGGTATTTGATGTTTGTTTCTAGTAAAACACTGTCTTAAAAAAAAGTGTACCGCACATGTTTAGTAAAATTAACGTTTTTACTTAATAATCTTAATTGTTACCTTCCTATGCACACTTAATTTTAGCAAGGGCGTATTCCAATAAGCCGATCCGTTCCAAACGGCCTCTTAAAGAGGCAACGTTTTCGATAGCATCTGGAAAATGCGGTATTTGATGTTTCTAGTAAAACACTGTCTTAAAAAAAAAGTGTACCGCACATGTTTTTTAAAATTAACGTTTTTACTTCATAATTGTAATTATCACCTTCCTGGGCACACTTAATTTCAGCAAGGGCGTATTCCCATACGCCGATCTGTTCCAAACGGCCTCTTAAAGAGGCAACGTTTTCGATAACATCTGAAAAATGCGGTATTTGATGTTTCTAGTAAAACACTGTCTTTAAAAAAAAGTGTACCGCACATGTTTTGTAAAATTAACGTTTTTACTTCATTATCCTAATTATCATCTTACTGGGCACACTTAATTTCAGCAAGGGCGTATTCCAATAAGCCGATCCGTTCCAAACGGCCTCTTAAAGAAGCAACGTTTTCGATAACATCTGAAAAATGCGGTATTTGATGTTTCTAGTAAAACACTGTCTTAAAAAAAAAGTGTACCGCACATGTTTTGTAAAATTAACGTTTTTACTTCATTATCCTAATTATCACCTTACTGGGCACACTTAATTTCAGCAAGGGCGTATTCCAATAAGCCGATCTGTTCCAAACGGCCTCTTAAAGAAGCAACGTTTTCGATAAGATCTGAAAAATGCGGTATTTGATGTTTTTAGTAAAACACTGTCTTAAAAAAAAAGTGTACCGCACATGTTTTGTAAAATTTACGTTTTTACTTCATTATCCTAATTATCACCTTACTGGGCACACTTAATTTCAGCAAGGGCGTATTCCAATAAGCCGATCTCTTCCAAACGGCCTCTTAAAGAGGCAACGTTTTCGATAAAATCTGAAAAATGCGGTATTTGATGTTTCTAGTAAAACACTGTCTTAAAAAAAAAGTGTACCGCACATGTTTTGTAAAATTAACGTTTTTACTTCATTAACCTAATTATCATCTTACTGGGCACACTTAATTTCAGCAAGGGCGTATTCCAATAAGCCGATCTGTTCCAAACGGCCTCTTAAAGAAGCAACGTTTTCGATAAGATCTGAAAATTGCGGTATTTGATGTTTCTAGTAAAATGTTGTTTAAAAAAAAAGGTGTACCGCACATGTTTTGGAAAATTCACGTTTTTACTTCATTATCCTAATTATCACCTTACTGGGCACACTTAATTTCAGCAAGGGCGTATTCCAATAAACCGATCCGTTCGAAACGGCCTCTTAAAGAGGCAACGTCTTCGATAACATCTGAAAAATGCGGTATTTGATGTTTGTTTCTAGTAAAACACTGTCTTAAAAAAAAGTGTACCGCACATGTTTAGTAAAATTAACGTTTTTACTTAATAATCTTAATTGTTACCTTCCTATGCACACTTAATTTTAGCAAGGGCGTATTCCAATAAGCCGATCCGTTCCAAACGGCCTCTTAAAGAGGCAACGTTTTCGATAGCATCTGGAAAATGCGGTATTTGATGTTTCTAGTAAAACACTGTCTTAAAAAAAAAGTGTACCGCACATGTTTTGTAAAATTAACGTTTTTACTTCATTATCCTAATTATAATCTTACTGGGCACACTTAATTTCAGCAAGGGCGTATTCCAATAAGCCGATCCGTTCCAAAGGCCTCTTAAAGAAGCAACGTTTTCGATAACATTTGAAAAATGCAGTATTTGATGTTTCTAGTAAAATGTTGTTTAAAAAAAAAGTGTACCGCACATGTTTTGGAAAATTCACGTTTTTACTTCATTATCCTAATTATCACCTTACTGGGCACACTTAATTTCAGCAAGGGCGTATTCCAATAAACCGATCCGTTCCAAACGGCCTCTTAAAGAGGCAACGTCTCCGATAACATCTGAAAAATGCGGTATTTGATGTTTGTTTCTACCAAAACACTGTCTTAAAAAAAAGTGTACCGCACATGTTTAGTAAAATTAACGTTTTTACTTAATAATCTTAATTGTTACCTTCCTATGCACACTTAATTTTAGCAAGGGCGTATTCCAATAAGCCGATCCGTTCCAAACGGCCTCTTAAAGAGGCAACGTTTTCGATAGCATCTGGAAAATGCGGTATTTGATGTTTCTAGTAAAACACTGTCTTAACAAAAAAGTGTACCGCACATGTTTTTTAAAATTAACGTTTTTACTTCATAATTGTAATTATCACCTTACTGGGCACACTTAATTTCAGCAAGGGCGTATTCCAATAAGCCGATCTGTTCCAAACGGCCTCTTAAAGAAGCAACGTTTTCGATAAGATCTGAAAAATGCGGTATTTGATGTTTTTAGTAAAACACTGTCTTAAAAAAAAAGTGTACCGCACATGTTTTGTAAAATTCACGTTTTTACTTCATTATCCTAATTATCACCTTACTGGGCACACTTAATTTCAGCAAGGGCGTATTCCAATAAGCCGATCCGTTCCAAACGGCCTCTTAAAGAAGCAACGTTTTCGATAACATCTGAAAAATGCGGTATTTGATGTTTCTAGTAAAACACTGTCTTAAAAAAAAAGTGTACCGCACATGTTTTTTAAAATTAACGTTTTTACTTCATAATTGTAATTATCACCTTCCTGGGCACACTTAATTTCAGCAAGGGCGTATTTCAATAAGCCGATCTGTTCCAAACGGCCTCTTAAAGAAGCAACGTTTTCGATAAGATCTGAAAAATGCGGTATTTGATGTTTTTAGTAAAACACTGTCTTAAAAAAAAAGTGTACCGCACATGTTTTGTAAAATTAACGTTTTTACTTCATTATCCTAATTATCATCTTACTGGGCACACTTAATTTCAGCAAGGGCGTATTCCAATAAGCCGATCTCTTCCAAACGGCCTCTTAAAGAGGCAACGTTTTCGATAAAATCTGAAAAATGCGGTATTTGATGTTTCTAGTAAAACACTGTCTTAAAAAAAAAGTGTACCGCACATGTTTTGTAAAATTAACGTTTTTACTTCATTAACCTAATTATCATCTTACTGGGCACACTTAATTTCAGCAAGGGCGTATTCCAATAAGCCGATCTGTTCCAAACGGCCTCTTAAAGAAGCAACGTTTTCGATAAGATCTGAAAAATGCGGTATTTGATGTTTCTAGTAAAATGTTGTTTAAAAAAAAAGGTGTACCGCACATGTTTTGGAAAATTCACGTTTTTACTTCATTATCCTAATTATCACCTTACTGGGCACACTTAATTTCAGCAAGGGCGTATTCCAATAAACCGATCCGTTCGAAACGGCCTCTTAAAGAGGCAACGTCTTCGATAACATCTGAAAAATGCGGTATTTGATGTTTGTTTCTAGTAAAACACTGTCTTAAAAAAAAGTGTACCGCACATGTTTAGTAAAATTAACGTTTTTACTTAATAATCTTAATTGTTACCTTCCTATGCACACTTAATTTTAGCAAGGGCGTATTCCAATAAGCCGATCCGTTCCAAACGGCCTCTTAAAGAGGCAACGTTTTCGATAGCATCTGGAAAATGCGGTATTTGATGTTTCTAGTAAAACACTGTCTTAAAAAAAAAGTGTACCGCACATGTTTTGTAAAATTAACGTTTTTACTTCATTATCCTAATTATAATCTTACTGGGCACACTTAATTTCAGCAAGGGCGTATTCCAATAAGCCGATCCGTTCCAAAGGCCTCTTAAAGAAGCAACGTTTTCGATAACATTTGAAAAATGCAGTATTTGATGTTTCTAGTAAAATGTTGTTTAAAAAAAAAGTGTACCGCACATGTTTTGGAAAATTCACGTTTTTACTTCATTATCCTAATTATCACCTTACTGGGCACACTTAATTTCAGCAAGGGCGTATTCCAATAAACCGATCCGTTCCAAACGGCCTCTTAAAGAGGCAACGTCTCCGATAACATCTGAAAAATGCGGTATTTGATGTTTGTTTCTAGTAAAACACTGTCTTAAAAAAAAGTGTACCGCACATGTTTAGTAAAATTAACGTTTTTACTTAATAATCTTAATTGTTACCTTCCTATGCACACTTAATTTTAGCAAGGGCGTATTCCAATAAGCCGATCCGTTCCAAACGGCCTCTTAAAGAGGCAACGTCTCCGATAACATCTGAAAAATGCGGTATTTGATGTTTGTTTCTAGTAAAACACTGTCTTAAAAAAAAGTGTACCGCACATGTTTAGTAAAATTAACGTTTTTACTTAATAATCTTAATTGTTACCTTCCTATGCACACTTAATTTTAGCAAGGGCGTATTCCAATAAGCCGATCCGTTCCAAACGGCCTCTTAAAGAGGCAACGTTTTCGATAGCATCTGGAAAATGCGGTATTTGATGTTTCTAGTAAAACACTGTCTTAACAAAAAAGTGTACCGCACATGTTTTTTAAAATTAACGTTTTTACTTCATAATTGTAATTATCACCTTACTGGGCACACTTAATTTCAGCAAGGGCGTATTCCAATAAGCCGATCTGTTCCAAACGGCCTCTTAAAGAAGCAACGTTTTCGATAAGATCTGAAAAATGCGGTATTTGATGTTTTTAGTAAAACACTGTCTTAAAAAAAAAGTGTACCGCACATGTTTTGTAAAATTCACGTTTTTACTTCATTATCCTAATTATCACCTTACTGGGCACACTTAATTTCAGCAAGGGCGTATTCCAATAAGCCGATCCGTTCCAAACGGCCTCTTAAAGAAGCAACGTTTTCGATAACATCTGAAAAATGCGGTATTTGATGTTTCTAGTAAAACACTGTCTTAAAAAAAAAGTGTACCGCACATGTTTTTTAAAATTAACGTTTTTACTTCATAATTGTAATTATCACCTTCCTGGGCACACTTAATTTCAGCAAGGGCGTATTCCAATAAGCCGATCTGTTCCAAACGGCCTCTTAAAGAAGCAACGTTTTCGATAACATCTGAAAAATGCGGTATTTGATGTTTCTAGTAAAAC
This sequence comes from Crossaster papposus, assembly GCA_037893245.1. NCBI lineage: Eukaryota > Metazoa > Echinodermata > Asteroidea > Velatida > Solasteridae > Crossaster > Crossaster papposus. The sequence continues at coordinate 1,122,195 of JBAIAA010000489.1, read as the reverse complement.
ACTGTCTTAAAAAAAAAGGTGTACCGCACATGTTTTGTAAAATTAACGTTTTTACTTCATTATCCTAATTATCACCTTACTGGGCACACTTAATTTCAGCAAGGGCGTATTCCAATAAGCCGATCTGTTCCAAACGGCCTCTTAAAGAAGCAACGTTTTCGATAAGATCTGAAAAATGCGGTATTTGATGTTTTTAGTAAAACACTGTCTTAAAAAAAAAGGTGTACCGCACATGTTTTGTAAAATTAACGTTTTTACTTCATTATCCTAATTATCACCTTACTGGGCACACTTAATTTCAGCAAGGGCGTATTCCAATAAGCCGATCTGTTCCAAACGGCCTCTTAAAGAGGCAACGTTTTCGATAAAATCTGAAAAATGCGGTATTTGATGTTTCTAGTAAAACACTGTCTTAAAAAAAAAGTGTACCGCACATGTTTTGTAAAATTAACGTTTTTACTTCATTATCCTAATTATCATCTTACTGGGCACACTTAATTTCAGCAAGGGCGTATTCCAATAAGCCGATCTGTTCCAAACGGCCTCTTAAAGAAGCAACGTTTTCGATAAGATCTGAAAAATGCGGTATTTGATGTTTCTAGTAAAATGCCGTTTAAAAAAAAAGTGTACCGCACATGTTTTTTAAAATTAACGTTTTTACTTCATAATTGTAATTATCACCTTCCTGGGCACACTTAATTTCAGCAAGGGCGTATTCCAATAAGCCGATCTGTTCCAAACGGCCTCTTAAAGAGGCAACGTTTTCGATAGCATCTGGAAAATGCGGTATTTGATGTTTCTAGTAAAACACTGTCTTAAAAAAAAAGTGTACCGCACATGTTTTGTAAAATTAACGTTTTTACTTCATAATTGTAATTATCACCTTCCTGGGCACACTTAATTTCAGCAAGGGCGTATTCCAATAAGCCGATCTGTTCCAAACGGCCTCTTAAAGAGGCAACGTTTTCGATAACATCTGAAAAATGCGGTATTTGATGTTTCTAGTAAAACACTGTCTTAAAAAAAAAGTGTACCGCACATGTTTTGTAAAATCAATGATTATGCAAAGGTAATTACCTGCAGTATAATCGAGATTATACGAGTCCTCCGGAGGTGAGAATCAACTTGCGTCTGCTGCCTGTTAGGGCGCCATCACCAGTCTTGAAAGAATTAGCCCCACTTCCCGCTCAACTCTCTGACCTTCGACCTTTTTGAAAGTACTGTTAGGAAACTGGGTAGGGTCTCCTCATGAAGATACAGTGTATTGACAAACACTATCAATATAAAAACGGGTGGGCTAAACTCAGAACAGTAAAAACATAACTGATGAACAACCTGTTATAACAATGGCTCTAAACAAGAGCAACATGAAAACACCAATACAAGTAGTCATAACAAACAACTGATAAGTTGGGACTGCCAACCTAAGAACTGGGTGCAGTACCAGAACAGTAAGAACATAATTTAAATAGAAAATACTGTACTAAAATAGGAATCGGAGGAACTCATCTCCGATCCACGACAAACACGATTCAAGTGTTCTGTCTAATAGAAAGTAACTATAAGCAATTACAAGAAAAACCCCTGTTAAAGATTAAATGAGAATCATGGGCCAGGGTCGTCTGGCATGAGAACATGACTCGGGTGGGAGTTGATTCTCACCTCCGGAGGACTCGTATAATCTCGATTATACTGCAGGTAATTACCTTTGCATAATCATTGATTATACTTCGCCTCCTTCGGTTTCGAATCAACTTGCGATTTTGAAGCTGCTTGGAGAATAACTTTTGCCATTACAGAATTTGCTGATGGCTTGTTATAAAACCTGCTAAACATCGACTCAGATGCCCAGTCAGCCGACTCCAGAATATCCTTCATGGACACTCCCAATCTGAATGAAGCAGATGTGGCTGCCCCACGAGTGGAGTGGGCTTTAAACTTTTGCGTGTCAACGCCAGCACTCTGTAAAAGTGCGACGATCCATCGACTCACAGTAGAAGACACAACTTTCCCATGTGGCTTCAGGTAACTTATAAGAAGCTGCGTCTCAGTACCCCGCACAGCTGCTGTGCGATCCCGATAACACGAGACAGCTTGAACCGGACAAATGGATTTGTCTTCAAAGGCCTTAATCTCAACCACTCTCATTGTATGGCCTGGTCGACTTTGTTTCAGTAACTGACAGGGAACAAATTTCAGTGAATGAGGTGTCACCACCAAGTGGTTTATATTTAAATGAACCAGCGAAGACACCCTTCCTGCTGTGACCAAGGCTAACAGAAGGACCATTTTCAGTGTCAACATTCTCAAGGAAAGGGAAGACCACGACCCTAGTTGTGAGAGAAAAACAAGAACTGACTCCACATCCCAAGTAACCATATACTTTGGCTTGGGTGGATTACGGTTAAAAAAACCTTTCATGAGCTGGACTACTGCCTCACAGCGTCCCACTGGAATACCACCAACTGGGTCATGGTACCTTGAGATTGCTGACCTGTAAACACCGAGAGTTCTGTAACTCAACCCTTTCTTCTCACATGTGACCAAGAATTCAAGTATATCCGTCAAAGGTGCTGAAAGTGTATTAAGTGATCGTTCACGACACCAGCTATCCCAAACTTTCCAGGATGATTGGTATTGTTTGTGAGTTGAAACTCTACAGCTTGCAAGCATAACTTGGGCAACATTGCTTGAAAAACCCTCTGCTTGGTAACGATTCCGGAGACACACCATACCGCTAGATGCAGGGATTGCGCCAAGGGGTGCCCCTGACCCGAGTGGGGCTGTGTCAGTACCTGATCCCCTTGTGGAAGTAAAATTGGTGGAGCTATTGCCAGTCGCAATAGCACAGGGTACCAGACCTGGGTCGTCCAAGTTGGGGCAACTACTAGCAAATCTATCTTCTCCAGTTGTACCTTCTGCAAAACCTGACCCAAGAGACAAAAGGGCGGAAACGCATACCCTAGTTCGCTCTTCCAAGTTATCGAGAATGCATCGATCGCTATTGCTCCCGGGTCGGGTTTCCATGCCATGTACCGGGGCAGTTGATGGTTTATCCGGGAGGCAAATAAGTCCACTGTCGGGCGTAGGCCAAATCTTCTGCACACCTGTGCAAGGAGACTGGGATCTAACATCCATTCTAGTCTGTCCATAAACACCCGAGAGTGATGATCCGCAAGGACATTGTCGACTCCTGGTACATGACAAGCTGTTATGGTTATGTTCCTCATCATGCACCATTTCCACATGGACACCGCTAACTTGGACAGGCTGTCTGTATGCGTGCCCCCTTTGTGCTTTATGTACGACAGGGCTGTCGTATTGTCTAACTTCAACATTATGTGACAGTCCTTTTTGCCCTTGGCAAATGTCTGTAGGGCCAGGAAGGAAGCCAGAAGTTCCAGGTAGTTGATATGTTGGGTTTGCTCTGACCGAGACCAACGACCTCCTGTCTGACCGAGCGGACAATGAGCCCCCCAGCCTTGCATTGATGCATCTGACGTTATCGTCAATTGCGGGTGTGGTAAAATTAATGGTTTGCCATTCCACTGTTTGAGGCAATGTTTCCACCACTGAAGTTCCTGGATGCTGTCTTGGGAGAGGGACACCAGGCTTTGATAAGAGGGATCCCTGTGAATTGACTGGATCAGATCCGACTGTAATGCCCTGAGAAAGACTGGGGCAGGAACTACATCGTCTGAAGTTGCTGTCATTTTCCCAATGACACTCGCCAATTTCTCCGCAGTTAGGCGCGGGGTCAAGGCCACCTGACTGCAAAGCTTTTCCAAACTGCTGACTTTTTCGTCTGGGAGACTCAAAGTCATTAGCTGGGAATCGATAATATGACCTAGATATCTGATTCGAGTTGTCGGTTCGAGTTTGGACTTGTCCCTGTTTACTAATAACCCAAGGTTGTGGAACATGTTGAGAATGTAATTCATCTGCCTGTAGCATTCTGCTTCGGATTGTGCTACCAGAAGTAAATCGTCCAGATAAATGACCACCTTCATTGATCTGTGTCTCAGGTGGGACACCACCGGCTTCATTAGCTTTGTGAATACCCGTGGTGCTGTGGACAATCCGAAGGGGAGTACTTGGAACTCGAATAGGGTCTTCTCCCACTGAAAACGCAGGAACTTCCTGCTGTCCTGCTGGATAGGAACCATGAAATATGCATCTTTTAAATCTATCGAAATCATGGAGTTCCCTTTCTGAACAATATTCTTTGCATGTTGTATTGACTCCATTTTGAAATGCTCTGTCTTGATGAACCAATTGAGATTCTTGAGATTGAATACTGGTCGGAAGCCCCCTGAGGCTTTTGGAACAACAAAAAGTGTTGAGATGAATTGACCCGGTAAGTTGTGAACTTTGATGATCGCTCCTTTGTTGAGCATCTTTTGTATTTCGTCGGAACATGTCCGATGTTTTTGCTTGTCCATATGTATCGGGCTTGGAATTTTGAGTTGAACTGGCTGTCTGAAGAAAGGGATTCTGTACCCAACCACAATCTGTAGTATCCATGGGTCGCTTGTCAATCTTTCCCATGCCTGTAAATGCCATTGTATTTGTCCGGCATAACAAAGACCATAATCTGGTACAGAATCGAATTCTCCCCTGAGATGAATTAGTTTTTTGAGAAACTTTGGGGGGTTTTCTTTTCGTGACGAAAAGAACTCCTCTTATCTGTCCCCTGTGCACTTTGATAGCGGCCTCGTCCGTTAAAGGATCGGTCGTTTGATCGGTTTTGGTATGGCTGATACCGAGACCTATATTTCTGACTCTTGTCCTTGCGAGACCAGGATTGGGAGTATGACCCTTTGTCTTTGGCTTTGTTTTTCAAAGTTGACGAAAAGTCTTTACCAGTGGATTTGACAACTTTCTGGGTGACTTTATTCATTTTATCATCTTCATCCACTTTCTGAGCCCATTCTTCGCCATATAGGCAAGTCATAGAAGGCTTCACGTCTTGAAGGTAACCGTCTTTGATGAAGGGTTCAGCTCGGCGAAGCCGATGGACAGACAAACGCTGAATGGCTGAACCAAGTAGACTACCTGCTGAGGTGAGAAGAGGTTTCAGCTCTTGGTTTTGAATTGACTGATTCAACTCTATGGCCTTAATCAAAGGTAGAGCCGCTCGGAGGCAATCTTCTTGTATGGACCACATAGAATTATCATTCTTCCATGCGTCCACCTTTGTCTTCTTCATTGAAGCACGGATAGGCTTGGGCATGTCCGGAGCCTTAAAATATTGCCCGACCGAGGCATCGGGAACTAAGTTCTCCACCAGTTCATCCCTTTTGGCCTGATCGAGTGTGTGAGTCCTTTGCTCTTTCCACCAGTCTAATACAGACTGTTCAAACATGGCTCCCTTTGCCTCCGCATGAGGGTTTGTGAGCGATGATGCAATAGCACCTGGGGTATCGCTTCGGACTGTAGGACCATCTTTTTGGGCATTGAGGTCATTACCCAGAGACAGATCTTGCACGCTACCCGCATGCATGGACACGGCATCGTCATCAGCCTCGATGTGTCTTCGTTTTGGTGATGAAGGAGGGCCACTCCGATCATCATCAGACCCAGAACCTGAGCTGAAGAAACTGCGCCTACTTGAACGAGATCGAGATCTGTATCTTGGTCTGTGGCGATGAGCTCTCGTAAAGGAACGAGATCTGGAACGAGAATGCCTTTCACCAAAGCTATTGAGGGCTTCAGCTAGCATTCCTTTAAATGCGTCCGTCTGCTGTTGCTGCATGCCAGCAATTGTGGCCAGTTGCAGGCTTGAAAAAGCCTTATCATGTGATGGGCCAGATAAACCTTCGGCACTAGCACTAGCACTGGCAGATGTTTTTGTATGTCTGTGACTAGTAGTATCACCCTCACAGTGCAAATCACGGCCCCTAAACGGGAGGCGTGAAAGGTCTGGATCTGTGTCACGGTCCCGAACTAAGGGGAAGCGTGAGTTAGACCTGGAAGTCGAACTATTATCTGTCTTGTCTGGCACCAAGGCGACAGGGACAGGGACAGACTCGCTAGTTGAAGTCGACATGACGACTCAATCCGAGACTAGTCAGACTCAGTCAGAGTCAGACTCAATGACAAGAGAAAAACCTGTAAAAACAAGTCAATAAACTACACAAATAGGTAGAGTGAGTCCTCAAAAGGACTGCAAAATCGAGGTAAAGATCAATACAAAATTGAAACCTCGACAAGGAAGCATATATATCACTATAGGGAAAAACAATCCCTGTGAAAATACTCACGTTCGCGACGCCCGTCGCAGTAAGCAGAAGAGGTCGAAGGTCAGAGAGTTGAGCGGGAAGTGGGGCTAATTCTTTCAAGACTGGTGATGGCGCCCTAACAGGCAGCAGACGCAAGTTGATTCGAAACCGAAGGAGGCGAAGTATAATTAACGTTTTTACTTCATTATCCTAATTATCACCTTACTTGGCACACTTAATTTCAGCAAGGGCGTATTCCAATAAATCGATACGTTCCAAACGGTCTCTTAAAGGTAGTAAACACCATTTGCAGATATCGGGAAAAAATTACTACCGAATTATTAATAAATATCTTACTTATTTGAAAGTAAATAATGATTCTAGGCATCCAGCAAAAAGATTGCCCTAGATATCCTGTAATTGTCCCGAAAAATTGAATTGTATAAACCAAAATTCATTATCGCCGGACGGCGATCGCGAAAAAAACAAAAATAACATAAGAAAAACTTCCCGATTCCGGTTGAAAACGAAAGTCTTTTTTCTTGCTTTTCTCTTCAACAATGATTCTAAAACTTCGGACAGGTCAGTTAAACGATATTTACTATGAAATATAACCCCCTAAATCCACCCATTCATGATAATTCAAGCAATTACCAATGGTGCATACTACCTTTAAAGAAGCAACGTTTCGATTACATCTGAAAACTTGTTTTTCATTATTTGGTGTTTTTTTCCTGCGCTCTTTCATAATTTTAAGAAAACACGAATTTAGAGAGAAAATGTCGCCTAACGCACATGTTTATCTTTATTTCATATCTTCATGATCGGTTTTTCTGTTTAGCTCACTCAATGTCAGCACCGTTTTATTATGATGGATGACTCTATATATAAAACATTTGACTTATACAGACATGAAAGCTTTTCTAACAAACTTTAAATTACAAAATATATATCTTATACTATATCCGTAAGTCATTATATCACTGTACCTATTACCGACACGCTTGTAACGTGTCATTTGGATGTAAAATGCCTCCCTAAAAAAATATCGGTTTATGAAAGGAATTATAGATTCGGACAAGTGTGACAGGGACCTTACAATTGTGTTGGTCCACTAAAGGCCTATTATTCAATACTTAAACTTGCAAATTGTTCAAAATCTTTTTTCAATAACTGCTTAATAATGTTGTTGTTGGCAGAATAATATGATTACACACCGAAATGACGATGGACGATGCGCTTAATTATTGTTATTTAAGATGGCAAGATTACCAATAACAATAAATACCAACAAATTAGTTTCTTGTTAAAATTCAGCTCCCCCAAAGTACATGTACATGTATTACAAAGTTTTAAGAAGTGAATATAAAAGTAAGGTAGCACTTTTAATGACCAACTAGAGTAAAACAAAAAGGGTGCATAGGCTTTCGTAGCTGCAGATACTTCATCAGATGCAATGAAGTGGGGCATCATCATACAAGATATACATACAGGAGCAGTCATGTACATTTACCGGGCCACACAATAATTCAGTTTAGAGTAGCTGCATGTACTCCAACATATGGGATTAAAACCAAGGGTGGACAGGGAAATTACAGAACAAAAGATCATTCGTAAACTGAACTGTATACAAATACGCCTTAGTTATAGGGGTCGTGTTTTTTGCCACACTACACTATTAATGATTAATCACCACCCTCTGTTAAACACCTGCCCACCATTTAAAGTCAAGTGAGTTGACTTGAATATAATTGTCGAAGTTGGGGGTCTACAATGTTAGATCGTCGTATAAGCTGAATCGCTATATACATCCGGAGTTCTTCAGTGTTACTCTCTGTCTGGAGTTTTCTCGATCCTAGGCACATTTCTTCTGCAAACAAGCAGCAATAGACACCGCAACTTGCCAAATCTGTTTGCTGCGGACACGGTGCCTGTCTAATATTAACCATTTTTTCACACTGAAGAACTCCGTGAGTTTGATTCCAATACCTCTTGATTAGACCGTTCTGAAAAAAACTCTCTAAATGCATGTCCATGAACTAAACGTTTCTGTCTAGTGTCTTTCCTATCACTCATGGAATCGAAACAATCTATCATGCTACTTTTAGTGCCTATTTTCTAATAATGGAAATAGCAATACCTCGCTGAAATGCAAACCTGCAATGCAATTTTTGGCCACCGATCTATATGTTTCTTGGGTTATTTTATTGTTTAGTATCTTGTCGGTGACAAAGCACTGCACTGACCCAAATTTTATTTTTTGATGGGTATCCGTATTCGACAGTTTACACAGTTGATTTATGTAAAAGTCTATTACTCCTTCTTCTAACCATCCTAGTTGGTAATTTATGTATGTGCGTTTAAGGTGCTTCACAATAGCAGTAGATGGAGACGAACTTATTGTTGCTAACTGCAAAAATGACAAGAAATCGGTGTTTGTTGCGTTTTTGACTGCAACGCTGGGGAGGTTTTTCACATTGAGCGAACACCAGAGAATTTTCATAAATTCTCTCTCCTTCTTGTTGACTACGAAATGGTCATCTGAAGTGCATGAGCCAGTGTCTTTGTCTTTACTCTGTAAGCCTATGTTGGTTCTTTCATAGAAAAATAAATAACCTGATTCTGATACCTGGGTGTTGAAAGCAAAAGTGTCTATCTGGTCTACACGTGAGTCGTCGAATTTCGTTAGGCTAGTACCATACAAATTGTCTTTTATGAATGCCTTATAATGCCCACACTCTTAAAAATACGTGGTTAAAAAGTAACCACGTCGTGGTCATCTTTAACCACGTTCCCGTCGTCAGATATGCACAGACGACGTACGTGGTCAAAATGACCCCGTGCGACGTGGTCAACAAAAACAACCACGTATTGTTGTCAGATTTTGACAACAATCGTGGTTAAAATATAACCCAAATCCCGTGGTCAAATTAACCCCTTCCCGTTGTCATTTTGGAATAACCCCATTTTCGTGGTCACCAATTTGTCCACGTTATATGAATATGTTTAGAAATCTATGGAGAATTTACTTGAATGCTGTGGTATTAAACTAAATTTGAAAAGGTAGTAGGGCCTATAGGTAGGATGCGATATAAACACGTGAAGACAGTCTCTGTATACGATTACGAGTAGCCAGTTTATCATTTGGTACTGTAAACACACGCAGCCTTCTAAATTTAGTACCGCAACCGGCGCCCCAGTCTGGCTACTCTGGCATATTTCAACTGGATTCGCGCTACACCGACCGGACGTACCGGCCATGCACGCGTATATATCGGGAGCGGCGGCCGGCCGAATAGTGAAACACAAGTTATGTACCGCAATGGAATCGCCAGTGCACGCTACGTTCGCATACCAACACAGCGTCGCCGGCTAACGTAAAAATGAGTGCAAAAATGCAGCGTAACATCGGTACGCACGAACTTCCCAAAGTTAACCTAGACCTACACAGACTGTCTTCACTGCTTTTACCACATCCTACCTTCAAACTTTTCAATATAGTATTGAAAACCAAGTATTCAAGCAATTTCTCCTTCGTTTTAACGCCGCGTTGTCAACAAAGTTGCAATGGCGGCCGCTTCGTGTCAAAATTCGCGCGGTGGCCGACATGTCACGCTGCGTACATCCGCGAACAATTATGTAGGTCTACCATAAGTTTGCTTAAAATGTGAAGTAACATTTCTTTCTCACAAAAACACTCATTTTATTTTTTAACTACATTTTTAACTTAACTTTTAACTGAATTTACTTTTAAAAGCATTCTTATTTAATAAAGTCATGATCGGCGCTTCGCCGAACCGTGTATTAGTACACAATGACGTGTAGCATGACAAACCTCAACCAATCAGAATGCGTAATTAATTTCACCACAATTTTCGTGGTCAAAATGACCCCAATAAACGTAGTTATTAAAACAGAAGTTGAACAGTTCGGGGTTATTTCGACCACGAAAGTTGTCAAAAAATAATGACCACGGGATTTGTAACCCCGGAGTTTTAAGAGTGCACTCTGTAGGGATTGACCCTCGTGGGTTATCACAGATCTTAGTCTATAAACGGCAGGTGTTTTGTTCACGCAGAATCGGCGTAAATCTATCTGTACACTAGGGACAACTTCTGTCGTGATTTTTTCTAGTTTGTTGTCTGCGACACGGGATCGTAGAAGTTGCGCAACTAACAGAAACGGACAATTGACAATGCGGTACGTCATGATTTTTTTACACAGCGTCTCTTTGCACAAGTCACAATTGACATCCGGAACCATTTCATCCTCAAAAACCTGTTGAATGCATCTGTCTAAGTTTGAATTACTCACAGGAACCGGCAACACTCCAGAAGTCGAATTTTCTATCGGTTCGCTTTCGTCACAATTTAGGCACATCACTGATTTAACAATTTCTATTTTGTTAGTGAGACAAGACTCGCCCACAAAAGGCACAATCAGTTGGGAATAGAATTCTGCAGCATCCTGTTGGTGTTTGGGGTTGATCCCCATTTGCAATGCACTCTCTTGTACTAATGGTTTCACTTCATGGAATGGAACAGGAGCGGGATTTCCATTCTTTAATGACACAAAAAGCTTCATCAGGTTTCGCCAAAGAAATACTTCGCTTCCCTGAAATTTGGCAACATCGGTTTTTGTTGCATTAACGAATGGCCGAACAGCTTGGATGGTTGAGATCCACCAACAAGACACTTGATTATTTGTAATCCCCCTAGATAAGGACGATGTTGTCTGGTTTCTAGTGTCTGTGACTGGACCTTTCTTGTGTTTGGTTGAGTTGTTTTTATGTTTTTTATTTTTTTGAAGTAATGTATTGTTACTCCCGGTTTGTTGGCTTTCTGGCTTTATTTTTTGTTTGTTCGAACCGTCTTTAAATCGCAACTCCTTAGTTGGGGGTGTAAGGTAGACACCTTTTTTGGCCGGTGTGCTTGTTTTAGGACGTTTTGACCATTTCTCATTTGACAGTTTCAATGATCGTTTATATACAGTTCGTTTAGAGGTACAAAAAGCTTCAACGAATTCTCTTTGCAATGGGAGCATGTCTCTTTCGTAAATCAGAACGAAATCAATTAATTTAGAGCACCTATTGTACATTAATTTCGCTCTTTTCGTTTCTTGCATGGATTTTTCTACTATCCCTTGTGTCCGATTATCCTTTGAAATGTTCTGAAATTTTGACTTTTCTAGTACTCTGTACATCCTTGAGTAGACATCATATGTTGGTGATGTACCATGCCTTCCAAGATCATGCAGTAACAGTGCTGACCAGCTAGCTATGTTTGAGAGGGGGCATTCTAATAGATAGTTCAACAGCTCTTTTCCTATGTATGGATTTTTGGTCAGTTGTGCGGAAGTATTTATGTCTTTGCCAAATTTGTCAATTTCTATTTGTGCTTGTTCCAGAATACTTTTAAAACGAACCTTGAATGGCGAGTTGTGTCCCTTTAGAATGTATTCGTCCTCTGAAATGTCCAGGCGGCTAGTTTCGTTCTCAGACAAGTTTTCTAAGTCTGGTGTGTCGGGACCCTCTTCTTCATCGAGGTGTTCGAATAAATTATCTTCCAAGTTATCAGTTTGGGTTGAACTCTGATGTTCGATTTTATATTTCAGTTTATTATAGTTTTCTCTAACAAAATCAGTAGCAAACTCCGAAGTTGTTACTATTGCAACAGAAAATATAATTTCATCGATTTCGGCAAGGCTGCTTGCTTGTACTAAGAGACCCAACCAATACATAGCATCGCGGAAGTTAGACTGGTAATACTTTCTGCACATTTTGGCACTGTTTTTTACGAAGTGACTTGCGCATAAATGAACGTGTGTTTTTTTAAGATCGTTCTCTCGAGCTTTACCAGTAACAATTCGATAACATCTTTCGTTGTATTCGGATACAGATTCATTGCTAAAGGATTTTAGTGTGGCGAGAAGAAGAGTGGGACTTCCATCTATCATTATCATGAGCGGTGGCTTTACACCGTTATGGCCATACAGTTTCTGTTCCGAATGAAGAAAACATTGCAAAAAATAACCTATTAATACTGCGTTGTGTTCCGTTGTCAACAAAGACGCTACTACAAAAGGCGGGGAACCCTTGAGCGGATGCCGTGTGACAATGTCGTACAGTTGATACTTCTTTGAATCAGAAAACCTGGAGTTATTTTTGATAATGGAACATGTGGCATCAAAATATATTATGTCTTTACAGGATATGTTATGATAAATTCGGACACTGTCTTCCGAATATAGCATAACATATGCTGGTTGGAGACAAACTTGGCGTAAAATTTCCGGAATACGTTTACTGGAGTCAGCTTGCCTGTTCATTACATTAAGCAGATTTTGTATCTCACTTTCCTTCTCATCGTCCAAACGCTTAGCCTCACTTGATATTTTATGCAAAACTACTTTGTTTGGCGCACGGTCTCGACAGCCTGACAAGAATTCTTCCTCGGTTAGTGATTTCATGTTATCAAGATATTCACGACGAACCTTCTTATACTTTAATTTGTCTTTCATGTCGTCCCTCAGTGTATTTCGAACGTATCTTGCCCGTCGTTCACTAAGCCTATGCTTTACCTTGCCACTAAATACAACGTGTACCTTCAGATTACTCTCTGATTTCATCATCATTTTAAACTGTACGCTGCAATTGGTAAAGTTGCAATATCCACTTGCAGTAAAGGCATGTTTTGATTGCTTTCTGCTCGATATAAATGCCACAGAGTGTCGGCGAAACTGGAATGCGCAATACGGGTGTAAGGTTTTCAGGCCTTTTGAGAATGTGTGTACCCAATTATTTGGTAATGTGTGCCCACGTTGCTTTTTTTTGAGCTGCTTCCAGTCCGACCGGTCAACGTGAAAAAAACACTTTCTGGACAAGGGCAACTCCGTCGTCCAATACTCGCCATGCTCAGATACATTGCCTATTTCAAGGCACATATCCATCATCCCATTGGCAGGTAAAGCATTGTCTGAGAAATTGTTGTCTAAACCTAATTTAGAAGAATATAACGATCCCGACTGTTCATCAACGTTAACTTCGCTTTTCTGTAATGGCGACTTCATAAATGTATCGGCAGTTGAATGTACGTTATTCGATTCGCTCTCATTATCGGCAAAACCAGTGTTGTAGCCACATCCCTCCCCATCTACGGACATTTCAATCGGTGACAGATTTGGAGTTAAATGTTCATCATCTGACAACAGAATATTTGTTGGTTTTTCTGTTTCTTTCTTATTTTCTTTAATCCAGTCTGACACTTTTTTAAAATTGTCTGCTGGTCTCTCCCCGTGGTCTGAATGACCCACTTCTTCAGGAGAAGCAGAGTGTTTGTGCCCAAATACAGACTCGGGCACAAACACCCTCTCACCGTCGTTGCACCCATTAATGCCGCAAATGAATTTGGCATTATTTAAATAAGATTTGTTCCTTGATATGGGCTGCAAATTTATACATTGATAGTGATACCAAACATCGCATTGGTCACACTCTATCATACTTCGCGATTGGTTGTGTGGTTGTTGACATATGCAGTAAAGTTGATTTAAATCTTCTGCTAGTTTATTTGAATTCTCTGACGTTATGGAATCTTCCACCGATTCATTGTACCCGTAAGCATTTTCAGAAGTATTCATAGTAGATTTGGGGGCAGATGATAAATTTTCAACAAATTTATTTCGTACGTCACTATCAATTTTTGAAGTATTCATGATAGAGTTTAGTGAAGATGATATCTTTTTAACCGATTTATTTTGTACGTCACCCTTTTCAGAAGTATTCATGTCAGATTTTGGGGCGGATGATATATTTTCCTCCGATTGAGTTCGTACGTCGCCATAAGTTTTAGAAGTATTCATATTAGAATTTGAGGAAGATGATATCTTTTTCACCGATTTATTTTGTACGTCACCCTTTTCAGAAGTATTCATGTCAGATTTTGGGGCGGATGGTATATTTTCCTCCGATTGAGTTCGTACGTCGCCATCAGTTTTAGAAGTATTCATATTAGAATTTGAGGAAGATGATATCTTTTTCACCGATTTATTTTGTACGTCACCCTTTTCAGAAGTATTCATGGCAGATTTTGAGGCGGATGATATATTTTCCTCCGATTGAGTTCGTACGTCGCCATAAGTTTTAGAAGTATTCATATTAGAATTTGAGGAAGATGATATCTTTTTCACCGATTTATTTTGTACGTCACCCTTTTCAGAAGTATTCATGTCAGATTTTGGGGCGGATGGTATATTTTCCTCCGATTGAGTTCGTACGTCGCCATCAGTTTTAGAAGTATTCATATTAGAATTTGAGGAAGATGATATCTTTTTCACCGATTTATTTTGTACGTCACCCTTTTCAGAAGTATTCATGGCAGATTTTGAGGCGGATGATATATTTTCCTCCGATTGAGTTCGTACGTCGCCATAAGTTTTAGAAGTATTCATATTAGAATTTGAGGAAGATGATATCTTTTTCACCGATTTATTTTGTACGTCACCCTTTTCAGAAGTATTCATGGCAGATTTTGAGGCGGATGATATATTTTCCTTCGATTGAGTTCGTACGTCGCCATAAGTTTTAGAAGTATTCATATTAGAATTTGAGGAAGATGATATCTTTTTCACCGATTTATTTTGTACGTCACCCTTTTCAGAAGTATTCATGGCAGATTTTGAGGCGGATGATATATTTTCCTCCGATTGAGTTCGTATGTCGCCATCAGTTTTAGAAGTATTCATATTAGAATTTGAGGAAGATGATATCTTTTTCACCGATTTATTTTGTACGTCACCCTTTTCAGAAGTATTCATGGCAGATTTTGAGGCGGATGATATATTTTCCTCCGATTGAGTTCGTATGTCGCCATCAGTTTTAGAAGTATTCATATTAGAATTTGAGGAAGATGATATCTTTTTCACCGATTTATTTTGTACGTCACCCTTTTCAGAAGTATTCATGGCAGATTTTGAGGCGGATGATATATTTTCCTTCGATTGAGTTCGTATGTCGCCATCAGTTTTAGAAGTATTCATATTAGAATTTGAGGAAGATGATATCTTTTTCACCGATTTATTTTGTACGTCACCCTTTTCAGAAGTATTCATGGCAGATTTTGAGGCGGATGATATATTTTCCTTCGATTGAGTTCGTATGTCGCCATCAGTTTTAGAAGTATTCATATTAGAATTTGAGGAAGATGATATCTTTTTCACCGATTTATTTTGTACGTCACCCTTTTCAGAAGTATTCATGGCAGATTTTGGGGCGGATGATATATTTTCCTTCGATTGAGTTCGTATGTCGCCATCA
This sequence comes from Crossaster papposus, assembly GCA_037893245.1. NCBI lineage: Eukaryota > Metazoa > Echinodermata > Asteroidea > Velatida > Solasteridae > Crossaster > Crossaster papposus. The sequence goes on along the minus strand of JBAIAA010000489.1, from coordinate 1,106,661 downwards.
GTTTTAGAAGTATTCATATTAGAATTTGAGGAAGATGATATCTTTTTCACCGATTTATTTTGTACGTCACTCTTTTCAGAAGTATTCATGGCAGATTTTGGGGCGGATGATATATTTGCAACCGATTCGTTGTGTACGTTACTGTTTTCACGAGTATTGTTAGATTTTGAGGAGGCTGTTCTGAACGAGTGATTTTCCACATTTTTGTTTCCATATGTACATGTATTCGTTTCGGTTTGGAGACAAGACTCTTGTTCTGGTTCTGATTGCAACCTTGAATCTGACGGAGTCCCATAAACACTTCCAGTGCTACCACGAACAAATTGGGATTCGTGGTTTTCCGGGTTTATTTCAGTTTCACAATTTCCGCTTGATTGAACATCCTTTCGAATTTTTTCTCGAACCTTTTCCCTGAGGCCTTGGCGATTGCTTTTCCACATAATTGTTATCAACTTGCGGCAATTTTGTCTTCTCAGTGAATAAATTTGTTGTTGTAAATTACCCACAGTTTCTACTGACACATCTATGCTATCATCATTACATGGATAACAATGTAGAGACTCCGCTAGGACGTTGGCGATGCGATCCACCTTCCATTCCCCCCTCAGCTTTTTTCGGCCACCTCCGATTCTGGCGTTGTCCGTAGAGATCTGTAAAATGACAAACGAATGCGCGTGTGTTTAGGGAACGCATATGCAACCATTTTGCAAGCATCTTGACACTTGTGATAAGCAGTTTCGCCAATTTCTGGTTGTACCGTTTGTTTTTTAATCTTCGGTAAACCATGGACTGAATAATTATACAACTTGAATTTTAAAAAGAGGGTTTCAATTACCGTTTTTATCGCATGTTCAGAGTGGAAATGGTTGAGGAAATCGTCGTCACTCGCGCATTGTTCTACACATAGGAAACAGGTCACATCAGTGGAAGGTTGTTGTGCCTTGCTAGCATCAGCGTGGGTTGTAATCTTTGCATTTTGCAGACGTGGAATTTTCTGGTTTTGTGTCTCAACCTGTTTGGGTCAAAATAATAAGTCAGTAATGGAATGCATGATAGTATGCAAGTACATTTACCAATTCAAACTGCCTCAGGCGGCCGTTGTATATAGATTCTCTGCCTGTTTTAAAGTTGGTAATTATTATTGTTTAATTAACTGTACACGATTAGGGCAAGCACGACGTCTTAATCTATTATTATTAAGTAGATTTTAAATAATTAGTTTTAATAAATACTTAAAATACAAAAATAAATATTTAGGAAACATAAGTATCCAAAATGTTGAAATGAATAACTTATTGAAACTTCTGTTTACTGTTAAATCGAATCCTTTAAAATCTAATCCATTATTCAAGGCTTCGTAATTTCAACAATAATTTTAAGTTAATGCAACTTCAGAACGCGGGAAATTAGATATGATTTCCGCATTATACCATTTCCAAATCAATATTAAATTTCATTTTTATTCATTGCGGACGTAAAACCGTATCCTGATTGAGGTTCAACAATCAGTATTGTAAGTATAAGTGTATACTATTAGTAATACCCGCAAACACTCATTTCCATCTCTGCCCAATGTCCCCTAATGCCCCACATTTTGTATTTGACATCACTAACTTTCACAGTCAATTACGTCTGATACATTTTTTTTCACGTTTTTACACCAAACCAATTCATAAATTCAATTTCAAAATTTGGTTACCTTTTTTAGCACTGGGTTGAGAATATTTGTCATTACAGAACAAATTTGTTTAAACTGTTGCTAAAATGCAGAAATTGCAAGTTTCGAAGTTCGAAGTTTTAAATATTATTTTAATAATTAAATTTGCTTTAGAAATTTCGTGGGATATGTTTTCACTTGTTTGAATGTTATGTCACCTGGTGGTCTGATAGTTTAATTTATACCAATTATTTATAAATTATCTCATGATCAGGGAAACATTGATCATCAATTTAAGCTTCCTTTTTCGCATTAAACTTACCTTTCGCGGGTACATACCAGCTGCTTTACAGTACGGTAGGGAGTAGGTGACTGTACCTAGACGGGAGGCATCAGGACCAGACATCAGCGACCTGTTACTGTTTAAAACACGCACCGACATTAAAGCAATGAGATTAAGCTGATGTATTAGGCAGCCACAACACACAATGGAATTTAATCGATTTCTTCTTTTTGTGTCTGTCTAGAGGAGGGGGCGTTGAGGTCATTGAATTTTGAACTAACGTTTTCCTCCTATAAGTTTTCCCAATTTTTTTTTTTTTAAATATATAATTCACCAACTCTAACATTCAATGTCGTCACTAAAACGGGGCCTTTAAATAAAACTAATTTAGTCATAAAGCATTCATTTTGATATGTTGGTAACTCCATTTAAAACTTTGACTGCACTCGTCTTTCATGATATGGCAAGCATTAACGGGGGTATGCTTTCCCGTTGTCATTATATCTCGACCATTGCATGTAACTGGAAATACCAGTTAACTTCGAATATTGGAGGTCAAGTGTGATTTGAAAAAAATATCAAAACTCTCGAAGTTTAACCACTTCAATCACTTAATTAAAGGGCTTAATTATCTAACATTTTCCAGTAAGCTTACTTGATACATGTCCCGCAAATCCTGGAGTATTCTTCCATCGACTTCAGTAGAGGTAGTGCTCGGTAAGACATTCGACCGATGGTCTTCTGACAGCTGTGGACTTCTTTGTGAGGAGCCATAGTAACCAGTAAAGGTTTTCCAGCTGGAGGTCCTACACGAAGAAACAAATTAATTTTGTTTTTGTCTGCAGTGTTACATTACGTTTATTCTCTTCAAACAAACAAATCACATGTGTTTCCCCTGTCTTTTTATAATATGCTTGAACTCAAGACAATTAGAAAATAGCTTACAAATGTTGACGGAATAAATCTTTAGTTGTTCACGATTGTTGCTGGAAGAATTTCCCTACTGACAGTCAATGTATTTGAAGGATAAACATTTTTAATTAGCTGTGAAAGCCTATAAAATACTTTACAATACCTGTTTTTACTTTTTAATTTTGCGACATGTTTCCCTGAATGCTAACCTGATTTGGAAGTTGATATTTTGGAGACCTTCAATGGCAATGGCTTATTCGGACTCAGCTGCCGAGGAGTTAGTATCCTTCTTAGTGCTCCATGAAGAAAGTCTATCAACAGTGGTGCTCCATCTGTATCGCTTACATGGACACCATCATAGCTCCATAGTTCCTCATGGTGCTCCGGGAATTCTTCGTTTACGTCGATGAAATGCACACCCTTTTGCTTGCACAAGATGTGAAGCATGTTATTGTATCTACTAATACAAGTACCAAACTTATCAAATCGCGGTAGAATAGATAACACGGCAATCTGCAAAAGAGAACACACGAAACACTAACTTTAGGTTCGCTGTTTCTAGAAACATAATATTTATTATTTATCATTTTATTCTACCAAGGGGGCAAAGGTGGTTTAACAGACATGTAATAGCATCTATTAAGTATTATGGGTCTGGGACCACAACCTAAATAGGTTCGGAGGACAACCTTATAACAAGCTAAATCTGCAGCACATGTTTTTCGGGGGAAATTACCGTATCGCGGAAAAGGCGCTTTTCTGGGAGTTTACCAATCATAACGTGCATTGGGTAGGAAGTATAGAAGTTACTTTACAAAACAACAGCTTGTTAATACTATCTGCTTATGAACTAGTGTTCATATTCCGATATAATTTGTGCCTTTTTGCCAACTCCCAATATTGCATCCACGTGCATGCGTCCACGTGCAAATGTCTCAATGACCTCAGTCCAGCGTATCTCAGTGATCGCTTTAAAATGCCTCCTTATACTGCCAATACTCGTTCTAATACCCCAGTCACAATTAAAGCGGAGCCCGGGCGGCGTGTGCGATTTCTAGGCATCGGCCGGCGTGTAGAGGTCGGCGAAAGATCGTGCGATATGGCGGTCACAGTCACAATTAAAAGTGCCCCGTACGCTGCCATGACGGGGCCCGGGGGGTCGCCGACCGGCGATCGGCCGACTTTCTTGGAAATGGGGTCGAATTATTGGCCCGTTTATTGGCCGGTGTCCGGCAGGCACTCGTCCGGTGCCCTGCTTATGTCCTTGCGATACCCCTGCGGTATCCGGCAGGGTGCCAACCAATTCGTACAGGTCGTACGGCGGCCGGACGGGCATCTGTGTGCCTGTCGAGTGGCCAGCGATCAACGGCCGGCGGCAGAAGCTCTCCTCTGACCTTCTTAATGGCCCTGTCACACTAGAACGTTTTAGGCCAACGCGTGAGTAGCGCGTTAAAAATAGTTGATATGCTGGCAAACGCTGAACTTCCACAGAAAAAGTCAAGTTGAACCGTGATTTCAGCGTGTCCATAACGCGTTAATAACGGGTTCATAGCGTTCGCCAGCGCGTGAATAACGCGTTAGTAACGCGCTCGACGACTGATGAACGACTGCCCAGCGCGTGAGTAGCGCGGTCCAACGCGCGCCAGCGTACGGCAACGAACACATGATTAGTTGTACAAAAAGATGACGCGCTACTACAGTAATGGCCCTGTCACACCAGAACGTTTTAGGCAAACGTGTTGAAATTTTGGCAACACGCGGGTAAACGCTGACCAACGCTAGACCAGCGTTCGCAACGCGCTGAGCGCGTTACCCACACGCTGGAACACGCTGTCACACGCTGAGACAAAAATACGTTTTTCAACATACCTAAACAAATTGAGCGTTTGCCAGCGTGTGACTGCACACGCTAGCGGCGCGCAAGAAGGCCGTTACTTACGCGTCGAACGCGCTAGACGATCGTTACCAACCCACTACTCTCACGCTGGCGAACCGCTGTCGTATTTTTTATATAAATCAGTGATGCGTTCATTACACGCTGAGCGCGTTCCTCACACGCTACTTACGCGCCGGCATACGCTATGAACCCGTTATCAACCTGTATGAACACGCTGAAATCACGGTTCCACTTGACTTTTTCTGTGAAAGTTCAGCAATTGCCAGCGTATCAACTATTTTTAACGCGCTACTCATGCATTGGCCTAAAACGTCCTGGTGTGGCAGGGCCATAACCAGCGTGTCGCAAGCGTACGCCGGCGTACGCCAGCGTGTGAGTAGCGGGTTGATAACGATCGCCTAGCGTGTTCGACGCGTGAGTAACGAATCTAAAACGCGCCGCCAGCGTGTGCAGTCACACGCTGGCAAACGCTGGAAATTATAGCTATCTTGATTTAAAAAAAATTCTCAGCGTATGACAGCGTGTCCCAGCGTGTGAGTAACGCGCTCATCGTGTTGCTAACGCTGGCCTAGCGTTGGTTAGCGTTTGCCAGCGTGTTGCCAAAATTACAACACGCTACTCACGCGTTGGCCTAAAATGTTCTGGTGTGACAGGGCCATTAAATAAGAAAATGCCGTTGATACCTCCACAACGCTTGTGGGCACCTGCACAGCGCGTGTAGGTCGCCCGGTTGAGGGAGAGGTTGGCGTTTGCACGCTATACCGCTACAACCTGGTTCTTGTTGCATTGGTGGCTTTTTTTACCCTTCGAGCCCCGGCCGATGCATGACCGATTTCAGGCTGGGCGCCGGCAGGGCGCCGTCTGGCCCCCGGCCGATTTCCGGCCAGGCACCGCCAAGTCGGCCGGACGCCTGGCGGGACCCGGCCGGCATGTGGTCGGCGCCTGGCCGATATATTGATTGTCTGGGTTGTCTAAAATTTGGCTCGGCGCCCGCCCGACGTGTGCGATGCCCTGCCGGACATCGGCTAGGCATCGACCGATTTATTGGCGATCAGTTTGCGATGCGAAACGCCGCACCAGGTTTTAAGTCCGAGTTAAAAGTAACTCGATGCCCGCCCGATGCCAAAAAATGACCCGGCAGCCGCAAGGAGTCCCGTGGGGCCCCGGCCGAAAATGCCTAGAAATCCGCCGCAAACTAATCGCAAACCCATCGCAAGCCAATTGTGACTGGGGTATTAGTCAAAAGGTTCGTTACATCTGCCCTTTGTTCCGAAAACAAATGCCGCCAAGCGCACATTTCAGTATTGTGGGACCCTGGGATGGAACAACTTAACCACAACCCAGCGAAGAGCCAAGTCTTTAAATGTTTTTAAAGCTCTTTTTAATTAATTTTGCTGGCAACTTTATTTTTATATCTTTTATTAAGTTCATTTTGTCTGTAGATTTTACTTATCGAAAACCAATGTTTATTAAGCCTAGTCCTTGTTTTTATTCATTTTTATTTCTTGTTCATTGATGTTTTTTATTTGTCATGTTCTTTCTTTACTGTCATTTTGTTTTTGGTCTTGTTTTATTTTAATTTCGGTTTTAAATACTATTTAGGTTATATGTATACAGGGCCCTTTTGGAAATCATTTGTTTTAACTGATAAGGCCACCCTGGTTAAATAAAACAACAAATTGTATGTGGATTTATTCCCTATAAATGTGAACTATAAACCATTCCATTGCAATTGGATCAAGATCTGCATTGCCAAGAAGTAGAGCAATATGCCGAGCATGACAAAAACAACATCATGATAAACGTTTACTTTCATTTGTGAACAGAATAATACTGAATGACAAATAGACACTGGGCACTAATAATACATTAACAATAATGTCAATGTGCGTGTTTCAGTTTGAAGGCTAATTGTTTGTAGTATTCTGATATTTTGCACATAATATGCTAATCTTATGGAAGAACGAACTATGAACAAGCAAACAGGTCTAACAATTGCCCAGGTCCACTTTTAGTGCGTTCAAAATAAATTAAAACATTGCACAAAACACATGTTAGATTAATTGTATACCTCAGTATTTCGGTAGTTTTCCTTTGCATGATCAAACAGAAGACTAAAGTCCTTCCGTGTGGAGTCAAAGGAACACCTCACACTCGAAATGTTGTTAGTGCCGACACTAAAAACCAACACATGGGGGTATGCTGATGTAGTTTTATGTCTCAGCTCCTACAAAAAAGCAAGAGACAAAACACTATCACTTACAAACAATGAAACACACAATTAAACAGAGTTCGTCTGTAATTATACAGTACAGGGCGTCTAAAAACAAATCAACAAAATATAGCGGAATACCACACAAGTCATAAACCAGAGCTGACGGCAGCGGGCATCGTGGATCAGCGCTGGTTCATTTGTGGGCGACTTGATTTCAAGTCTACACTTGCACAGTATATCTAAACGAAATCGAAACACTTGGTCTCATTGGAAAATTATTTATAAATCGAAAACTTGGTCCCATGGTCAATCTGACACCTCTTGGCAAATTATTCATAACTCTGTAAAACATTGTCAGATTTGGACGTTTGATATCTCATTTTAAAGTGGAAACCAATATCTTTGAAACCATTTATATTATATTATCGATGTTGATTATTCATTATACGTGTGGTATTCCGTTATATTTGGTTTGATTGTTTTATACACCATGTACATTATGTTGAGACATCAAATGAAACAAGCTGGTGCTGAAGTCGGCAGAGCAGAACTTATTTATCCACAAGTTTTTAGGTTTTGGCTGCCCGCAAATAATATAGAGGGTGGGTTTATTTTTACCGCCAAATGAAAACCTTTTCGTGAAAGACGAAACCGTTTGTTTTTTGGGGTGGTTTTTTTTTGGGGGGTGGTGTACGTATGCCTCCGTAATTAAATCTGGAAGCGTATTTCATAACCAAACCTTTTAAAATAATACTTCATATGCAGTAAATGCCTGTACGCTGTCTCAGGATCTATTATCGCAGGCGGCCGCGTAAAAATGCGCCGTTGGCTTGAGCCTACAATGTTGGTGTGTGAATTTAATTTTGAAAGAAATAGGGGACGTATAACAATAAAGGACAATAATGTATGGTCCCCTATTTCAAAAGGTATAAACAAAAGAGGGACATAAGGAGGTCCTTGATTGGAGGCGTTTACATATTGGCACTTACGGGGTACCGGGAACAAAAGGGCAACAATGGGATAATGGTACCCCGCAATACTGTCTTTAGAAATGGAAGTACTCCGCAGTCGGAACGCTATGTAATTTGAGACAAAGGAAAACAAAAGAACAAAGTCGAACAATAGAGGTACCCCACAACAAACGGCTTGCCAATAGAAGAAGTTCGTACAAGTTACATGCTCAGACTACTCAGTGGACCGAATTTCAATATGGGGGAAGGAGATAATTAACATTTCAAAATAAAATAATCTGAGCATGTAAATACCTTATGTATATCCTGTACAGTTGCTCCAGGGGTACAATCCACACCCATTTGGAAAGTCTTGTCTTCTGGGAGGTAGACATGTCCATCAACTACAGACCTCCATTGTGAGTCACCGTAAAGCATTACAAGCTGAAAACCAACATTATAAAAAAGCATATAGGTCAAACTAAAACATAATGTGCCATTTCCATCTAACAATTCAAACAGCCTGAACTGTTAGTGTTAGATTAAAAATGTCGAGTTATGAAACCGGTTTTTATGACAGGTCATATATGACAATTATATCCTATAACAATAGGCCTCAATATTATGTAAACATTTGGGTCACTTTCAGTTTTTATATCAGCCGTGCGAAGCAGGCTGATATATTGTATTCGTCGCCTTTCTTTCTTTCTTTCTTTCTTTCTTTCTTTCTTCGGGCAAACGCTCACACAAAAATCTGCCAAATTCAATATCTGCCAAATTCTTTGACCGATTTCAACCAAATTTAGACAGGATCTTCCTTGACCCGAGTTCTATCTGTAGTGATCAGCAGGTGTGGTCAAACGTCACCTAGTGGTCACTAGTGGTCATTTTCTTTAAAACTACAAAATGCTACTTCTTCCACAGTCTTGGTCCAATTATTGTCAAACTTGGCCAGTTACATCTCTGGACCATGCCTCATAAAAGTTGTTCACAGAATTTGGCCAGTGGTCACCAGATGGTCAGTAGGGGTCATTTTCTTCAAAATTAGGAAATGCTGCTTCTCCCAAAGTTTTGATCCAATTCTTGTCAAACTTGGTCAGTTATATCTCTGGACCAAGCCTCATATAGGGTGTACACCGATAATTTGGCCAATGGTCACCTAATGGTCAGCAGGGGTCATTTTCTTCAAAATTACGAAATGCTTCTTCTCCCACAGTCTTGGTTTAATTAATTTGGCCAATGGTCACCTAATAGTCAGTAGGGGTCAAAATTTGGCCATTGGTCACCTAATGGTCAGTAGGGGTAATTTTCTGTTCAGAATAACGAAATGATTCTCCCACAGCCTTGATCTAATTAACTCGTAAAAGTTGTTCACAGAATTTGACCAGTGGTCACCTAATGGTCAGTAGCGGTCATTATTTGTCAAAATAACGAAATGCTTCTCCCACAGCCTTGATTTAATTAATTTGGCCACTGGTCAACTAATGGTCAGCAGAGGTCATTATATTGAAGCATATCAAATGTATTTATATCAGCCGTGCGAAGCAGGCTGATATATTGTATTCGTCGCCTTTCTTTCTTTCTTTCTTTCTTCGGGCAAACGCTCACAAAAAAATCTGCCAAATTCAATATCTGCCAAATTCTTTGACCGATTTTAACCAAATTTGGACAGGATCTTCCTTGACCCGAGTTCTATCTGTAGTGATCAGCAGGTGTGGTCAAACGTCACCTAGTGGTCACTAGTGGTCATTTTCTTTAAAAGTACAAAATGCTACTTCTTCCACAGTCTTGGTCCAATTATTGTCAAACTTGGCCAGTTACATCTCTGGACCATGCCTCATAAAAGTTGTTCACAGAATTTGGCCAGTGGTCACCAGATGGTCAGTAGGGGTCATTTTCTTCAAAATTAGGAAATGCTGCTTCTCCCAAAGTTTTGATCCAATTCATGTCAAACTTAGTCAGTTATATCTCTGGACCAAGCCTCATATAGGGTGTACACCGATAATTTGGCCAATGGTCACCTAATGGTCAGCAGGGGTCAGTTTCTTTAAAATTACGAAATGCTTCTTCTCTCACAGTCTTGGTCCAATTAATTTGGCCAATGGTCACCTAATGGTCAGTAGGGTCAGAATTTGACCCTTGGTCACCTAATGGTCAGTAGGGGTCACTTTCCTTTCAAAGTAACGAAATGCTTCTCCCACAGCCTTGATTTAATTAACTCGTAAAACTTGTTCACAGAATTTGGCCAGTGGTCACCTAATGGTCAGCAGGGGTCATTTTCTTCAAAATTACGAAATGCTTCTTCTCCCACAGTCTTGGTTTAATTAATTTGGCCAATGGTCACCTAATGGTCAGTAGGGGTCAAAATGTGGCCATTGGTCACCTCATGGTCAGTAGGGGTAATTTTCTTTTCAAAATAACGAAATGATTCTCCCACAGCCTTGATCTAATTAACTCGTAAAAGTTGTTCACAGAATTTGACCAGTGGTCACCTAATGGTCAGTAGGGGTCATTTTGTTGTCAAAATAACGAAATGCTTCTCCCACAGCCTTGATCTAATTAATTTGGCCACTGGTCAACTAATGGTCAGTACTAGAGGTCATTATATTGAAGCATATCAAATGTATTTTCTTCTATATTCTTTAGCCGATTTCAGTCAAACTTGGTTAGATGCTTTTGCAATTTGGGAGTGGTAGTCATCACCAAGTGGTTAGTGCGAGGCGGTTCACACAAGCCTTACAAAAGACTATTTAGGCTGATATCCGTGCTTCCTGAAGCACATTAGCTCTAGTACTATATTGTGTTTGTTTGTTTTGTCTTCAAGGGACGAGGTTTGCAAACCGATCTAACAAAAACCATTAAGCACGCCGCACACCGGAGCTATACGTGTTGCGCAAAAAGTAGCTCCCGTGTGCGGCGAACCTTTGCTTCCCCTGATTTTTTGGCCTTGCGAGGCCATGAGGCAATCTAACTCGTTTGATTTATTTCGCCTCGCAAGGCAAACAGCTCACCGTGTGCGGTGAATCTGCTTTATGATATGAGATACGTGCGGAGCTAAACATTTTTTTTTTAAATCACGTATAACTTATGTTTGCTTTTATTTGCTATAGTTTTTATTTTGCCCAGCACGTATACTTGAACACAGTGACTTGTAGCAGCGCGAGGCGAAACAAATCTAATAGGTATATTTGCCCCACGGCATCGCAAGGCAGAACAATCGGAAACAGTTCACAGAACCATGGAAAATAAGACTGAGCAAACGGCTTTGAATGACTTTTTGCTCAACAGAGCGGCGGGCTCAACCATTACGAAAGGACCTAACACTAAACAAAAAAATATTCAAAACAAAAATGGTTTTACGTTGATCATTGCAACATTTTGGTCATTCTGCGTGTGTCAGTGCATGCGCATGCAGGTGAACATTCTGAAATTAATTTATTATCATAACATTGTAAAATAAAACTGTTTATCATGCGTATATGAGCAAAGTAAAGTGACATGAAAATAAGATTTTTTTTTTTTTTTTTTTTTTGGGGGGGGAGGTCGTTTGTTTTTGTAATTTAGGGAAATCGCTAATTAAAAAAAATCTTTTTCGTTTTTGCGACACGGCTCCCCCCAAAAGGCACAATCAGTTGGGAATAGAATCGGAAGCATCCTTGGGATTGATTCCCAAATCACTCTTATCATATGTCCACTCAAATCCGTTTTAAATCGAACGCTCACTCACATTCATTCAAACATAAAAAAAAGCGTAATTGTTAGATTTTATTATATCACCATTCCTAATTTTGTAAAAAAGTTCTTTAAAATTCAAATAGCTATTTCGTCCATTTAAAAAACTTTCGCCGAAAGCTTTAGTGAGAAAGAGGTTTATCAAGAATTGGATTTCGGAAAGCAGTTTGAACGCGTGTGCATTCCAATTTATTTGTGTGTACGGGAGCGCTTTTAGAATTAAGATTTATATTTTAATAGGCCTAAAGCCGAGAAAAAAATATTAGGGTTTTGTGTTATAAGGATGACTCCACCTTTCTTAATGACTCAAATACTCGCACACATTACAGAGTACGTCACAAAGGAATTATTTAAACAAAGTTAACACAAATGGTTGTGAACACGAATGTCAATCAAAAAGCTATAAGAGTATAGCAATAGTCCTGTTCCTTTCTCTATGGTCCCACCTATACTGCAATACCAACATTTATGATTTAACCTCAAACAAACAAGCGAACCCCACAGACAGATCCTGTACACTTTCAATTGGATTGCACCAAGCAGGAAAAGGTTTTTTAACAAACTACTAAGGTGGATGAAAAAGTAGTCTTGAATGTCTACAAACGAAATATAATGGCCATAAAAAACAAAGGAACCATTTGGTTTTTATCCGCTTTAATCGTATTTGCGGAGCAATTATTTTTGTTATTTATGATAAGCGTATTCGCAACGTTTTCCCTTGGCTGCATAGCCGAGGTGATACCGAACAACGCAATTAGACAAATAATAGTGAAATAGTTGTTCAATTAATTTCAAACTAGTTGTTTTAGTTAATGTATTTCAACTTGTTTTTAAAAGCTCTTGATATCGGAAAATCAATTGAAATGAGCAACATGCTCAAACTGTCGACAGTCATGTTACATTAGGCCTACACAACGCGCCCCTCTGTTCAGCTGCCCTTGGTCGACTAACAATGGAATTAGTGTGTACGTAAAGGTGATTAATATACATTTTGCTAGCCATAGACAGTACAGTTTATCAAGGACGGTGTTTCTGCTGTAATATCCTTATAAAAAAAGGAAACCCATTTAAAGATGCTGTAAGCTGGCTCCCATCATCACCGGTTATGGGCCAGTCACAAATCAGTTGCGATGCGTCGGCGATGGGTAAAACCGGGAAATTTGAACAAAATCTTGAGACAGATCTCACGATTTTGCACCCGTCGGAGGCGCTCTCCGGACGCCTGCGGCTTGTCGCAGATTTTTTAGGCATCGCCACACCCGTCGCGGTACCCAACTTTGAACTTAAAATTTTAAGATTGCTCGCAAGATTTTTCACCCATTTTGGGCATCCCAGACACAATCTCCGATGACCTACGATGCCCTCCGATTAATCGGAGGCGTCCTCCGAATAATCTGAGACTAGTCGCAAGATTCTGTGTGGGATTGGAAATTCAGGTTGAGATTCAATGTCTGCGAGTGGTCTCCGGCGCCCTCCGACTGAATCGGAGGCGCCCTGCGACGATTCGTACGCTTTCTGTGATCGTCTCCGACGAATCGTACGGTGGAATCGTAGTAAATCGCCGTGTATATAAGGGCGCCTCCGATCGGATCGCTAAAAGTTTGAGACGCTCTTGCTGCAGATATCGTCTCCGATGCAATCGGAGGCGATCGGAGGCTAATCCCACGATTTTTCGACAAAACCGGGTCAAAATCCTTGAAAAAATCTCAGACAATGTGACTGCTCCACTTTTATTAGGATTATTGCTAGGATTGTTCAAGGATTCTTTATTTTCTACGACGACCCCCGGCCAAACTAATCCCCGACAGATCGCCGACATTGTGACTGGGCCATTATCGTTGACATTAAACATTTTCAAAAAAATCGACATCCGGCAATCAAAGTGAAATTTATGTGAAAAACCCTCCACTTTAAGGCTTTAATAGTCCCGTGATAATTACAAATTCATTAGCAGTACCTAGCCTATAGGCTTTTTCTTAGCTATAGTCGAGGCCAGATGACAGTTGATGGTTTTACGACTTGTTGTAACCTATATACACCTGCCGTTATAATAATTGACAGGGCATGCACAGCTACGACACAGGCAGACCACACAAGTTTAGTTAAATATTTCATGGAGATAATAGTGTTGGGTATAGACTTTACCAACACTTAAATATACACCGATAATTAAATTAACCAATTAACTTCAATTATCTTATTAGGTTCAAACAAAAACGTTCAATTAGATTAGGATAGGAAGGTGATAATTACGTTTATGAAGTAAAAACGTGAATTTTCCAAAACATGTGCGGTACACTTTTTTTTTAAACAGCGTTTTACTAGAAACATCAAATACCGCATTTTTTAGATGTTATCGAAAACGTTGCTTCTTTAAGAGGCCGTTTGGAACGGATCGGCTTATTGGAATACGCCCTTGCTGAAATTAAGTGTGCCCAGTAAGATGATAATTAGGATAATGAAGTAAAAACGTTAATTTAAAAAAACATGTGCGGTACACTTTTTTTTTAAGACAGTGTTTTACTAGAAACATCAAATACCGCATTTTTCAGATTTTATCGAAAACGTTGCCTCTTTAAGAGGCCGTTTGGAACAGATCGGCTTATTGGAATACGCCCTTGCTGAAATTAAGTGTGCCCAGTAAGGTGATAATTAGGATAATGAAGTAAAAACGTTAATTTTACAAAACATGTGCGGTACACCTTTTTTTTTAAGACAGTGTTTTACTAGAAACATCAAATACCGCATTTTTCAGATTTTATCAAAAACGTTACCTCTTTAAGAGGCCGTTTGGAACAGATCGGCTTATTGGAATAGGGCCCTTGCTGAAATTAAGTGTGCCCAGTAAGGTGATAATTAGGATAATGAAGTAAAAACGTTAATTTTACAAAACATGTGCGGTACACTTTTTTTTTAAGACAGTGCGGTTTTACTAAAAACATCAAATACCGCATTTTTCAGATCTTATCGAAAACGTTGCCTCTTTAAGAGGCCGTTTGGAACGGATCGGCTTATTGGAATACGCCCTTGCTGAAATTAAGTGTGCCCAGTAAGGTGATAATTAGGATAATGAAGTAAAAACGTTAATTTTACAAAACATGTGCGGTACACTTTTTTTTTAAGACAGTGTTTTACTAGAAACATCAAATACCGCATTTTTCAGATGTTATCGAAAACGTTGCCTCTTTAAGAGGCCGTTTGGAACGGATCGGCTTATTGGAATACGCCCTTGCTGAAATTAAGTGTGCCCAGTAAGATGATAATTAGGATAATGAAGTAAAAACGTTAATTTTACAAAACATGTGCGGTACACTTTTTTTTATAAGACAGTGTTTTACTAGAAACATCAAATACCGCATTTTTCAGATTTTATCGAAAACGTTGCCTCTTTAAGAGGCCGTTTGGAACAGATCGGCTTATTGGAATACGCCCTTGCTGAAATTAAGTGTGCCCAGTAAGGTGATAATTAGGATAATGAAGTAAAAACGTTAATTTTACAAAACATGTGCGGTACACTTTTTTTTTAAGACAGTGTTTTACTAGAAACATCAAATACCGCATTTTTCAGATGTTATCGAAAACGTTGCTTCTTTAAGAGGCCGTTTGGAACAGATCGGCTTATTGGAATACGCCCTTGCTGAAATTAAGTGTGCCCAGTAAGGTGATAATTAGGATAATGAAGTAAAAACGTTAATTTTACAAAACATGTGCGGTACACTTTTTTTTTAAGACAGTGTTTTACTAAAAACATCAAATACCGCATTTTTCAGATGTTATCGAAAACGTTGCCTCTTTAAGAGGCCGTTTGGAACGGATCGGCTTATTGGAATACGCCCTTGCTGAAATTAAGTGTGCCCAGGAAGGTGATAATTAGGATAATGAAGTAAAAACGTTAATTTTAAAAAACATGTGCGGTACACCTTTTTTTTTAAGACAGTGTTTTACTAGAAACATCAAATACCGCATTTTTCAGATGTTATTGAAAACGTTGACTCTTTAAGAGGCCGTTTGGAACAGATCGGCTTATTGGAATACGCCCTTGCTGAAATTAAGTGTGCCCAGTAAGGTGATAATTAGGATAATGAAGTAAAAACGTTAATTTTACAAAACATGTGCGGTACACTTTTTTTTTAAGACAGTGTTTTACTAGAAACATCAAATACCGCATTTTTCAGATGTTATCGAAAACGTTACCTCTTTAAGAGGCCGTTTGGAACAGATCGGCTTATTGGAATACGCCCTTGCTGAAATTAAGTGTGCCCAGTAAGATGATAATTAGGATAATGAAGTAAAAACGTTAATTTTACAAAACATGTGCGGTACACTTTTTTTTATAAGACAGTGTTTTACTAGAAACATCAAATACCGCATTTTTCAGATTTTATCGAAAACGTTGCCTCTTTAAGAGGCCGTTTGGAACAGATCGGCTTATTGGAATACGCCCTTGCTGAAATTAAGTGTGCCCAGTAAGGTGATAATTAGGATAATGAAGTAAAAACGTTAATTTTACAAAACATGTGCGGTACACTTTTTTTTTAAGACAGTGTTTTACTAAAAACATCAAATACCGCATTTTTCAGATGTTATCGAAAACGTTGCCTCTTTAAGAGGCCGTTTGGAACGGATCGGCTTATTGGAATACGCCCTTGCTGAAATTAAGTGTGCCCAGGAAGGTGATAATTAGGATAATGAAGTAAAAACGTTAATTTTAAAAAACATGTGCGGTACACCTTTTTTTTTAAGACAGTGTTTTACTAGAAACATCAAATACCGCATTTTTCAGATGTTATTGAAAACGTTGACTCTTTAAGAGGCCGTTTGGAACAGATCGGCTTATTGGAATACGCCCTTGCTGAAATTAAGTGTGCCCAGTAAGGTGATAATTAGGATAATGAAGTAAAAACGTTAATTTTACAAAACATGTGCGGTACACTTTTTTTTTAAGACAGTGTTTTACTAGAAACATCAAATACCGCATTTTTCAGATGTTATCGAAAACGTTACCTCTTTAAGAGGCCGTTTGGAACAGATCGGCTTATTGGAATACGCCCTTGCTGAAATTAAGTGTGCCCAGTAAGATGATAATTAGGATAATGAAGTAAAAACGTTAATTTTACAAAACATGTGCGGTACACTTTTTTTTATAAGACAGTGTTTTACTAGAAACATCAAATACCGCATTTTTCAGATTTTATCGAAAACGTTGCCTCTTTAAGAGGCCGTTTGGAACAGATCGGCTTATTGGAATACGCCCTTGCTGAAATTAAGTGTGCCCAGTAAGGTGATAATTAGGATAATGAAGTAAAAACGTTAATTTTACAAAACATGTGCGGTACACTTTTTTTTTAAGACAGTGTTTTACTAAAAACATCAAATACCGCATTTTTCAGATCTTATCGAAAACGTTGCTTCTTTAAGAGGCCGTTTGGAACGGATCGGCTTATTGGAATA
Organism: Crossaster papposus; assembly: GCA_037893245.1. Classification (NCBI taxonomy): domain Eukaryota; kingdom Metazoa; phylum Echinodermata; class Asteroidea; order Velatida; family Solasteridae; genus Crossaster; species Crossaster papposus. The sequence continues at coordinate 1,089,564 of JBAIAA010000489.1, read as the reverse complement.
CGCCCTTGCTGAAATTAAGTGTGCCCAGTAAGATGATAATTAGGATAATGAAGTAAAAACGTTAATTTTACAAAACATGTGCGGTACACTTTTTTTTTAAGACAGTGTTTTACTAGAAACATCAAATACCGCATTTTTCAGATGTTATCGAAAACGTTGCCTCTTTAAGAGGCCGTTTGGAACAGATCGGCTTTTTGGAATACGCCCTTGTTGAAATTAAGTGTGCCCAGTAAGGTGATAATTAGGATAATGAAGTAAAAACGTTAATTTTACAAAACATGTGCGGTACACTTTTTTTTTAAGACAGTGTTTTACTAAAAACATCAAATACCGCATTTTTCAGATGTTATCGAAAACGTTGCCTCTTTAAGAGGCCGTTTGGAACGGATCGGCTTATTGGAATACGCCCTTGCTGAAATTAAGTGTGCCCAGGAAGGTGATAATTAGGATAATGAAGTAAAAACGTGAATTTTCCAAAACATGTGCGGTACACTTCTTTTTAAACGGCATTTTACAAAAAACATCAAATACCGCATTTTTCAGATCTTATCGAAAACGTTGCTTCTTTAAGAGGCCGTTTGGAACAGATCGGCTTATTGGAATACGCCCTTGCTGAAATTAAGTGTGCCCAGTAAGGTGATAATTAGGATAATGAAGTAAAAACGTTAATTTTAAAAAACATGTGCGGTACACTTTTTTTTTAAGACAGTGTTTTACTAGAAACATCAAATACCGCATTTTTCAGATGTTATCAAAAACGTTGCCTCTTTAAGAGGCCGTTTGGAACGGATCGGCTTTTTGGAATACGCCCTTGCTGAAATTAAGTGTGCCCAGGAAGGTGATAATTACGTTTATGAAGTAAAAACGTGAATTTTCCAAAACATGTGCGGTACACTTTTTTTTAAACGGCATTTTACAAAAAACATCAAATACCGCATTTTTCAGATCTTATCGAAAACGTTGCTTCTTTAAGAGGCCGTTTGGAACGGATCGGCTTATTGGAATATGCCCTTGCTGAAATTTAGTGTGCCCAGGAAGGTGATAATTAGGATAATGAAGTAAAAATAAAAAAATTACAAAACATGTGCGGTACACCATTTTATTTAAGACGGCATTTTATTGATTCGGAAGTAATATGTTGCGAGAAACGCTTAAAAATGAGGTTCTCTGGAATCGACTAATATAATGGCAATTTTGGAGGGAAAAAAGTGTTAAGAATACTATTTATAGTCTTGCTGATAGTTATTGTTGAAGTTAATCTTTAATTGGGGATTAATTTCCGTCCTATTTTCGAAAATTCGTTGATCTAATTTGTAAATCTAGTTTCAAATCAGCACCTCCTTTTGTCGCATGGATTCTAAATTGTTATGAACGGCTGCGGCCAGCCGAATCGCGGGCTGAATCGCGGTTGAATCGAAGGCTGAATCGCGGGCTGAATCGCGTGTTGAATCGCGGGCTAGGTTCTGGCAGAACCTAGCCCGCGATTCAACCACTGATCTCTGGATTCAACACGAGATTCAGCCCGCGATTCGGCTGGCCGCCCGCGATTCGGCTGGCCGCAGCCGTTTATAGAAATTTAGAATCCATGCGACAAAAAGAGGTGCTGATTTGAAACTAGATTGACAGATTAATTCAACGAATTTTCGAAAAAGGTACGGAAATTAATCCCCAATTATAGATTAACTTTAACAATAACTACCAGAAAGACTATAAATAGTGTTTACTTCATGTTTTGGATTTGTTTTATTTTTACTTCCTTATCCTAATTATTACCTTCCTGGGCGGGCACACTTAATTTCAGCAAGGGCGTATTCCAATAAACCGTTCCGTTCCAAATGGCCTTTTAAAGAAGCAACGTTTCGATTACATCTGAAAACTTGTTTTTCATTATTTGGGGGGTTTTCTGCGCTCTTTCATAATTTTCCAGGGGACTACCCTGTTTCAACTGTATTTGCAGATTAATTGATTTAGACGCTTTTAAGAAAACACGCAATTAGAGAGAAAATGTCGCCTAACGCACATGTGTGTTTATCTTTATTTCATATCTTCATGATCGGTTTTCTGTTTAGCTCACTCTATGTCAGCACCATTTTTTTATGAAGGATGACTCTGTATATACAAAATGTGACTTATACAGACATGAAAGGCTTTTTAACAAACTTTAAATGACAAAATATATATCTTATACTATATCCGTAAGTCATCAACCCACCGTACCTATTACCGACACGCTTGTAACGTGTCATTATTTTGGATGTTAAATGCCTCCCTAAAAATGTATTATTAAAGACGGTGGGTAGTACTCATCGGCTGCATACAGCCCTTCTACAAAAGTTCAAGTCCATATGATGCTCCCCAAAACATTACAACTTTTACAACAAAGATATTACAAACAAAATCAGTAAAGATGTTTTCACTAATTACATATCTGTACTCTTGTTCATGTCTTATACTGCACTATAAATTATAAAGGTTGAGTAAGCAAAATGTTATGAAAATGTTCAAATTCACTGTCTAACAATTGTGTTGGTCCCCTGTAGGCCTTTTATTCAATACCTAAACTTGCAAATTGTTCAAAATCTTTTCCAATAATTGCTTAATTATGTTGTTGTTGGCAGAATAATATGATTACACACCGAAATGACGATGGACTAGCTAGCTGTTTGCTAACAACAGCATTTTGCAGTAGCCCGTACAGTACAATTATTTTGTTTGCGCTTAATTGTTTTAAGATGGCAAGATCAACAACAATAATAAATACCAACAAATTCGATTCTTATTAGGATTCAGCTCCCCAAAAGTACATGTAGGCCCTACATGTATTACAAAGTTTTACAAAGTGAATATAAAAGTACGGTAGTACTTCTTATGACTAACTAGAGTAAACAAAGGTGTGCATAAGCTTTCGTAGCTGCAGCTACTTTATCAGATGCATTGAAGTGGGGCATCATCACACAAGATATACATAGAGGAGCACATGTACATTTACCAGGCCACACAATTATAAAATAAAGAAGTAAAAACGTGAATTTTCCAAAACATGTGCGGTACACCTTTTTTTTTAAGACGATGGTTTACTAGAAACATAAAATACCGCATTTTTCAGATGTTATCGAAAACGTTGCCTCTTTAAGAGGCCGTTTGGAACGGATCGGCTTATTGGAATACGCCCTTGCTGAAATTAAGTTTGCCCAGGAAGGTGACAATTCTGATAATGAAGTAAAAAGGTGAATTTTCCAAAACATGTGCGGTACACTTTTTTTAAGACGTAATTTTACTGGAAACATCAAATACGGCCTTTTTCAGATGTTTTCGAAAACGTTGCTTATAGTTGCAGCGCTGAGGGCGCAAGACGCGCGATATTATCTATAGGGTGCACTACAGACATAAATAATCTATAGACGGACAGCACTGAGGAGGCGCCAGAGTGAAATTTCATGAAAGCCACAAATCGTGGGCAAATTTTTTAATTTCTGTAAGAACTCATTCTTTTTGACAAAAAATACAAATTCATAACTATATGCAGCATTTATATACAGTTAACAGCTGAAAGTATTTTTAGTCGACACCAGCTGCGTTTTCAACCGAAATTACCTATTTGTATCCGTCCTCCCGAAGTCTTTTCATAGAGTCATGCATATTATTTTGTCAACCACTTCCACCCACGATTTCATACTTAGTCAGGCGCTTTCGAAATTACGGTACCTGGACGTTGATTTTCAAAGGCGCTGTCCGCTATAGGTTATTTACGTCTGTGGGTGCACTAGCCTAATTCAAGTCCCATTGAAAAAAGTTTTAAATCAACAATGTTCAGGACCAAGTTTCATGCAAACCGACATAATTGGGGTTTCTTAAACAACAATCGGATTATTGTCTTGGTCTTTATCTTTCCATTTCGTTTCAATTTTTAGTGGGTTAGCCAATTACTTTTTTTTTGGGGGGGGGGGGGGGCGCCTAGGGGTGCGGACAGGGTGTACTTGTACATTACATCGTACTAATTTCGAACACTATCACCAGTATCAGCGTTAAACTTTCACAATTCATCGTGCTCGACTCAGTTCAGCCATGGGCGTAGTTCAGCCATGGAGCTATAATTCAGCTAGCTTTACGTTAATTGCACAATGTACGATGTGGATGTTATGGCAAGCCAAATTAATTAATTATATAAAAACATATATATATATAAAATAAAAACATATATATATAAACATTATAAATAAAATAACATAATTATATAAAAACATATATATATATATAAAATAAAAACATATATAAACATTATTATACATATATTTTATAAATAAAACATATATAAAGAAATATATAATTTGTATGTAATATATATATAATATAATATGTATTACATAAACATAATATCTTACAAAATATCAAAGTTCCAAAAATCTTTAAAAGTAACAAAATATAATTGTAAAAAAATATATTTTAACTGTTATTGTTAACTTAGGAAAAATATTTAACATGTAACAAATATATATGATAAACATAAGTATGTACATGTACACAAATATATAATGTTTTAAAATATATAAAGTTTACAAATATAAAGTGTTGGCCAAATTACGGCACAAGATGGCGCTCTGCTGAACACGCCAAACATGTCGAATCTGGGCCCAATTTCTTAGCTCTGCTAACCACAGAATTCCGCGCTTATGGTCACCATTTTGCGCTAACCGCGCATGCAGGAAAATTTTGCGCTAACCCTGTAGTGTAAGCACAGAATCCTTAGTTACGGGGTGTACGCATGCTCAGAGACCGAAATTCCTCGCTAACGCATGAAATACGTTTACCGTAAGCACCGAATTTTCTGCTATAGTAGGCAGGGATTCTTCGCTAACGGTAAGCAGAGCCAACTTGGGCCCAGGGCCCAATTTCTTGGCTCTTCTTACCGTTAGCGAACAATCTCTGCTTACAATAGCAGAACATTCGGTGCTTACGGTAAACGTATTTCACGCGTTAGCTAGGAATTTTGGTCTCTGAGCATGCGTACATCCCGTAACTAAGGATTCTGTGCTTACAGGGTTAGCTCAATTTGTTTTCTGCTAGCGCGGTTAGCGGAAAATGGTGACCGTAAGCGCGGAATTCTGTGGTTAGCAGAGCCAAGAAATTGGGCCCAAATCTATTGCTGCGTTTTAATCGCGTCGTGTTTATTGTGTTCTATGGAACGCCGTAGCAGACATAATATCAGTCGACTCGTGCCGGTGTCACGTTGAAAACCGTGCCTCCCTCACGTTTAGCCCAAAAGTGTAACGCTGCCACGTCGAAAACCGTGCCTCCCTCACGTTCAAAAACCGTAACGCCGACGTCAATAAAAACCGTAACGCCGACGTCAATAAAAACCGTAACGCCGACGTCAATAAAAACCGTAACGCCGACGTCAATAAAAACCGTAACGCCGACGTCAATAAAAACCGTAACGCCGACGTCAAAAAAACCGTAACGCCGACGTCAATAAAAAGCGTAACGCCAACGTTAATAAAACCATAACGCTGACGTTAAACACTATAAAGAATATCCTTACCGCATTAGCCTCTGTCATGACCTTTCTAAAAGGTCAACGCGCGGAAAATTGTCAAGATGGCGGCGCTTTACAACAGCAACACGTGTGTCGTCAATGTCATAACTTTATGGCTTACGACGGAGCCCTAAAGGCTGTGGCTATTTCGGAAGAATAAACCGTAGGCATAAGGCTGAATGTCATCCAAAACCGTAAAATTACGAAAAAAGAAAGAAAAAGTGACTGAAAAAATGACCAGTTGGTGAAAGTGTGCTGCGCTACGTGCGTAGCACGTACGTGCGTAGCTAGCTGTACTTCGACGTTTACATTGTTTATAAACAGTTACTGTTGGGCCCACTTTCCTCATATGCAATGTTGCCAAATATTATTTGTTGACAAACTGCAAATTCATTGTACCTTTACCATGTTAATATTATGAATGCTTGCTATTTAGCCTCTGTTAACAATTTAGGTGTAAATTTAGTCCGAAAATACCCAAAACGGTGGCGTCCAGAAATTTGGCACACAATCGACCGGCGACTTTTCCCTAAGTCGCGGCGCAATTAACAATTCTTGGAAAATCCAAGTTTAATATTTACGAACTTCTTTTAATAGTAAGTGTCAATTATGACCCATGTGAGGTTTTAGTCAATAAAGGGAAGCTATACTAGATTTCACAGGCGTCTACATTTATTGTGACACTATAAAAAGTGTTTAAAACTGGTTGGTTTTTGCTGGATTTAGGAATGTTGAGGTTTAACGCCCATAATTATAGCAATTATGTGAACAAAGTGCTTGGGTGTAAAGCCCCAAATTTACATTTCATGTCCAAAAAAAAATACAAAATGCAAAAAGAATATTGCTTGTATGAATTGGCCCCAGAAAATATTTACTGTGTTGCATTCAAATGGCATTCAAATATGGCTTCAGTTCAGTGTCACTGTACAAAAAATTGTAGGCACTAATTAGTTGAAATGTTGGGCCTAACCGGTTTTCTAAGGAGCATAAATACACTTGAAGTGCAGGAAAACAAATCTAGTTTTATGATTGGCCATTTTTTTTATTAAGTATTTCCCCCACTTCACTAACTATCTGTTTTCCTTCCTCCATGGTACAGCTAGCGTTAGTTTTACGCGAGAGCTAGGAAGCCATATTGACAAATTTCCGCAAAACGCCCTCTTCGGTTGATTTTCGTCAATTCATGACAGAGGCTAATGACTGGCTCGACTGTGCGCGTGCGTCTTGGTGGGTAGCGTTTGGAATGAAACCCACTCGTGAACACAGAGAAATTCACGATGAACACGATAAACACGACGCGATTGGAACGCAGCAAGAGTACTTTGTATAGAGCGATACGCGACGGTGCATGCTGCGCGCGCGTGTGTATACGTACGTACATGTACTGTTAGTTAGCTAGCTGCATGTGCGCCGGCTGCTTTCGTCGTATAAACTCGTAAGAATGGCGGACCCAAACACATAGCATGGTGTTCTAAAACGCACAGGCAACGTCATGGTTCAACTTTCAAATCGTCGTACTTCAACTTTCAAACGTTGTGGTTCAACTTTCAAAACGTCGTGGTTCAACTATCAAAACGTCGTACTTCAACTTTCAAACGTCGTGGTTCAACTTTCAAAACGTCGTGGTTCAACTATCAAAACGTCGTGGTTCAACTTTCAAAACGTTGTGGTTCAACTTTCAAAACGTCGTGGTTCAACTTTCAAAACGTCGTGGTTCAACTTTCAAAACGTCGTACTTCAACTTTCAAAACGTCGTAGTACTTCAACTTTCAATTAACGTCGTGGTTCAACTTTCGCGCGCTTTTACCTGGTAGCCGCGTATTCGGCCGGATTCTGGTCGCGGATTCAGCCAAGCATTCATTCACCAAAAGCCGAAAAATATATAATACATGCTGCAAAAGGTGATGCAAAGGTTTGTCATTTTATTCAAAGACATTTTCAAAATAAACGGTAAATAACAATACTTTTACAAACCATTTCAAATCATTACAACATAAGCCACACTTTGTTTAACTTTTCCTGTAATTTTGATGAAAAAATTACAGTTAATTACAAGTAATCCTACTTCAAGTTATTTTTATAGATTGGGAAAAGAGAATGCAACATTTAAAACAAAATATACCTCACATGTTATCAAAAACTCATACTTTAATTTTATAATCTCCAAAATAATGCTACTGGGAAAACTTAATGTTGGTATAGGCTTAAGCCGAACACTAATTAGTGCCTAATTAGCCCGTTAAATAAATCCCTTTTTCAATGCAGTATTGTAATGCGTTTTTCGGCTGCGAATATATCTGCCCCTTTAAAACAAAGTTAAAATCTCATATTTGTATTTCATGATCTACGAGATCATGCTTCTATGCACACTTTTCTCTCGCAATTTTGGTAAAGACTTCAGCGGCCGAACAGTAATTAGTGCACTCGCACTCGTTTGGGCTTATTCGCGATGTTCTTGGTGATTCAATTAATTGAAAGTTGAAGTACGACGTTTTGAAAGTTGAAGTACGACATTTGGAAAGTTGAACAACGATGTCTGCCTGTCCGTTTTAGAACACCATAGAGAAGACAGCGTCGAAACACTGTCTTGCAATTGTTGAAGAACAGGACTGTTTGGGTCCGCCATTCTTACGAGTTTATACGACCGTAGACATGGAGAACAAAAAACCTCCATGTCTAGGATACGACCGTACGATAGGTACGTAGGCCTACATGGACACGCGCGCGCGCGCAGCATGCACCGTACCGCCGCGCTCTATATTATGAGATCTGCTGATTCGACATGTTCGGCGGGTTCAGCAGAGCGCCATCTTGTGCCGTAATTTGGCCAACACTTTATATTTGTAAACTTTATATATTTTAAAACACAATATATATTTGTGTACATGTACATATATATGTTTATCATATATATTTGTTATATGTTAAATATTTGTCCTAAGTTAACAATAACAGTTAAAATATATTTTTTAACAATTATATTTTGTTACTTTTAAAGATTTTTGGAACTTTGATATTTTGTAAGATATTATATATATTAATGTATATATAAATATGTTTTTATTTTATATATATATATATATGTTTTTATATAATTAATTGTTTCCCCTTTGGCTTGCCATAGTATGTGCACGTGCGTACACTATCGTATATTTTCGCGCGCGCTGTGTACACTGTACTTTGTATTCGCGAGTCTCCTTTCAAGAGTGGAATTGCCAGTGTTACGTATGGTGTTCTATATAGGACACTTATCTGTTTTCGTCGTGCGTGTGAGTAGAGCGTCGTGCGTGTGGAGAGCTCCGTCGTACGTGTGAGTAAAACCGTCGTGCGTGTGGAGAGCTCCGTCGCACGTGTGAGCAAAACCGTCGTGCGTGTGAGTAGAGCGTCGTGCGTGTGGGGAGCTCCGTCGTACGTACGTCTGTGTAAAACCGTCGTGGGTGTGAGTAGAGCGTCGTGCGTGTGGGGAGCTCCATCGTACGTGTGAGCAAACCGTCGTGCCTGTGGAGAGCTCCGTCGTACGTGTGAGCAAAACCGTCGTGCCTGTGAGTAAAGCCGTCGTATGGTGTACTATTAAGGTCACTAAAACGGCGCGGCGAGTGTTGTTTAGCAGCGTAATGATTGTTGTTTAGCGGCGCGTTGCTTAGCGGCGCGAGTGAATGATGGAGGGGAAACATTTCATATCGAGGGGCTTGACCTTAAAATTGTGACGTCATGTCGACCTCGAGAATAAATATGTAGAGTTTTGGCCGTGGGAATATTTAAAGTGAAGGGATTTGTCTTGAATTCAACTATACCCGTACCCCCCAAAAGCTGTTGTTTAATACATTGCCCTTTTTATGTCTTCCCTCTGCTCTATACTGTGTTACCCAGTACCCCTCTGATCAAGTGGTAGGCTCCAAAATGTTCGCGCTTTTGGGGAATTATCACAAGAGGTCGCTCTTCTTCTTTCAAGTTTTTTTTTTTTTTTTTTTTGGGGGGGGGGCGTACATTGCAGTAAACTTTGAAACCTGCCTACCGACAAATTGCCGCTTTTCTACTAGATAAGTATAGCTGTAAGTGCAAACACTAGTGATAAAAATACGGAAGAGTAGTCAATCGTTTATACAAAGAGATAAACCTAGAACAAAAATGTATAAATGTCTAAGCTAGGGCCTAGCCCTATCACTATAACAATGTAATGTATTAAGACGTACCACATTATTGTCTTAATACATTACATATCATGTATACATTTATACATTCTTGTTTCTGTGGTGTTACCACATTTTCTCATAAAAATAGTATTAGAACATGCATGTACATTGTACATGCATGTTATAATGTCCTATTCTCCATGAGATAATGTGGTAAAATAAAAGAATGAATGAAAACAATCCACACATCATGCCTTCAAGTTCAATGACAACTTCAGGATTCCTGTTCATGCTTCTATTGGTTGTTCTTAAAAACTTCATTATGTTTAAGCCCTCACCAGGCTTAATCAAGTCTAACATTTCTTTTATATTTTATTTATATTTCTTTTATATTTAAAATGTTTCTGGTATACTTTGCATCCATCTCTGATTTGATGAGCAGGTACTCATGAGCAGAAAATTTCGGAAGAAATTATAAATTTATGTTTTATTGGTTCACTTCCACCATGGATTTATTGGTTGTTCTTAAAAACTTCATTATGTTTAAGCCCTCACCAGGCTTAATCAAGTCTAACATTTCTTTTATATTTTATTTATATTTCTTTTATATTTAAAATGTTTCTGGTATACTTTGCATCCATCTCTGATTTGATGAGCAGGTACTCCTGAGCAGAAAATTTCGGAAGAAATTATAAATTTATGTTTTATTGGTTCACTTCCACCATGGATTTATGCAAAGTTTACTGCAATGTACGCGTCCACAAAAAACAAAAAAAGAGCGACCTCTTGTGATCATTCCCCCAAAAGCGCGAACATTTGAGCCTACCACTTGATCAGAGGGGTACTGGGTAACACTGCAGAGCAGAGGGAAGACACAAAAAGGGCAGTGTATTAAACGACAGTTTTTGGGGGGTAAGGGGATAGTTGAATTGAAGAAAAATCCCTTCACTTTGAATATTCCCAGGGCCAAAACACTACATATTTATTCTCGAGGTCGACATGACGTCACAATTTTAAAGGCAAGCCCCTCGATATCAAATGTTTCCCCTGGCCATCATCCACTCGCGCCGCTAAACAACGCGCCGCTAAACAACAATCATTACGCCGTTAAACAACACTCAGCGCGCCGTTTTAGTGACCTTAATAGTACACCATACGACGGCTTTACTCACACGTACGACGGAGCTCTCCACAGGCACGACGGTTTGCTCACACGTACGACGGAGCTCCCCACACGCACGACGCTCTACTCACAAACACGACGGTTTTACACAGACGTACGACGGAGCTCCCCACACGCACGACGCTCTACTCACAAACACGACGGTTTTACACAGACGTACGACGGAGCTCTCTACACGCACGACGCTCTACTCACACGCACGACGGTTTTACACAGACGTACGACGGAGCTCCCCACACGCACGACGCTCTACTCACACGCACGACGGTTTTGCTCACACGTGCGACGGAGCTCTCCACAGGCACGACGGTTTTGCTCACACGTACGACGGAGCTCTCTACACGCACGACGCTCTACTCACACACACGACGGTTTTACACAGACGTACGACGGAGCTCCCCACACGCACGACGGTTTGCTCACACGTACGACGGAGCTCTCTACACGCACGACGCCATCTACTCGCACACACGACGGTTTTACAGACGTACGACGGAGCTCCCCACACGCACGACGCTCTACTCACACGCACGACGGTTTTGCTCACACGTGCGACGGAGCTCTCCACAGGCACGACGGTTTTGCTCACACGCACGACGGTTTTACTCACACGTACGACGGAGCTCTCCACACGCACGACGCTCTACTCACACGCACGACGAAAACAGATAAGTGTCCTATATAGAACACCATAGTTACGACAAGAAACCCTTCGCTGCGGTGTAAAAAAATATATACGCTTCCGCGCGTGGACAGTAATTCTGTCCCCCGGTAAAATTGTCTGGGGGACAGAATTACCTCAAAAGTGTCCCCCTGGAGCCGTTAAGTATGTCCCCCTCCAGTTTATTTTGTCCCCTCTCTAGGTAATTTTGTCCTCCCAATTGTTCCACACATAAGTGGATATTTTGATGTTATTTCAATGAATTAAGCCCACAGGGTATTTATTTGGACATCTTTTCCCTTCATCGATTTATCAAAATTAAAATAACTTTATTATTTAAATCAACCGATCTACGTTCCTGCGAGAAAGGGAAAATGGCAGTAATCAGTATTTTCAGACTTCTTGCACGCGTACAAATTCTACTCTCAACCTGGTGGTACGTACGTACTTACGTACGGGTACAATATCGCATGTTGTCGTCATACTATAGCCGACTTTGTGGAGGAGGTGCAGAGACTTAGAGTTCCTGTCTTCAGGACAACACCCTCCGGGCCTGAATAAAAACAAAAAAGAGCCCCGAGGAGAAAAGCCAAGTTATTCGTTTTGAAGGGGGGAACCTGTACTACAGTGGACGGCTGGCTGTTGCGTCTAGCCGGGTGCTAGACTTTTTTACCAGAAATTTTTGCTAGAAATTTACCAGGGGGACAGGTTTAACGTTGGGCAGGGGGACATAAATACCTAGGTATTACAGCCTGGTAAGTCTGTCCCGGGGGACACATTTACCAGGGGGGGGGGGGGGGGGGGGGGCAGAATAACATTTTGCACTGGCGTAGCACGGTCTTGAAGCAAGGGTCACGTGAACCCGTAAAATTCTAAGCTCTAATAGCATTTATCTCCATTATATAGGCTGGATAGGACACCGCGTATTATTATTATTATTATTATTATTATTATTATTTTCTGGTAATGAAACCTTCAAAAGCGCTCAAGGCACTGTAGCTCGTAAGCCAGAAGAAACCCGTAGACAGAGGCTGTGTCAGCCAGGAACACCGGGGCAAACCCCTTCTCTTAGCGATAAGTGTTCTGGGTTCTTTTACGTGCATTATACAATTTTATAATGTTATATACAAAGATATATACACACATTATAAATTATACAACACATGGGACCTACAACTTTACGTCCCATCCGTATGTGTTTGAGCACGAACGCGTGATCCGAAACAATGGCGGCGCGATTTCTGCAGTAGGGTAAACGCGGCATGTGTATTCACTCTGGAAACTCGAATAGTTATGGAGATTATCGGATTGTTATTCGTATGGGGGTATGAGGAATTTAAGCGCTCTGCCAATAAAATCATTAAAAACATTACATTAAATAACGAATAACGATAGGGAGATATGCAGTCCTAACACAGCCAGCCTTTTCACACTTTCTTGATATGTAGGCCTACTATTTTTGTCCTACGTAATGCAGCCTACATTTTTGAATGAATATTATTTTCCTTAGGCCCTTCCCTGAAATTGGTTTCCAGTATATTGCTCTTTCATTTTATCACCCCTGAAGGTCATTTAATAGTTCAGTTGGACTGGAGACAGACACACAGTGAATTTAATGGTCGTATGGAATTTTTAAAATGACATGCAACACTCATAGGGCCTATAACTATGAAAGAACGAAATTGAACCACAAAAAAGAACAAGAGCCAACGACCTCATGTTTATTAAAAGCTTCATAAAGAGACCTATATAAGGAGAGGCTAATCTCAGCAATTTGGTATCAAAATCAAGAACATCCAAATTGCTGTCACTGATAAGATGAGATAAAGCGTTAAAAATTGTATTAATGGTACAGTATTAAAAGTAAGTTTAACTGTGAGTGCATTCAGGATTCTTCCAATTCAGGGGGTTCTTTGAAAGAATCTGAAATGTCTTTTATACCAACATTAGTTATGAGAATAATTATTCATATCATCACAATTTAGATCAGGATGGATACTCGTCACATACTTGCTATTACCAGTAACTTTATGAATTTCTTTCCATAATTGTTTAGGTAAATTTGTGTACTTTGTGGACAACTGATCGAAATAATAAGAGATGTAATAAGATTTCTGGTCTTCTTATACTCGGTTAACGAGTCAAGGCAATTATTTTAAATTGAATGAGCTTTAAAAAAATGCCTCATTATTCAAAATAATTTGTTTGCATCGCTATTGCTAAAAACGGAATCTACTTTTACTTCGGGAAGAGACCTTGTAATTCTCTTTTTTACGATTTGATCTACAGATTCGATCTAAACGTAAGATGCACTCCTTTAATATGCTGTTTCTGTCTTTCAAGGAAATAAATATGTACTTTTCGGCAAAGAATTGTCAACCATGTATTATTACTGATGGTTTATTTGGCAAAAAGGTTACAACATGGAAAAATTAACATTTAGATTAAGACAGGGCATCATAATTACAAATCATTCAATATAAAACTAAACAAAAGATTAAATTGAGAATATAATTAAAAAATAAGTGCTCACACAGATTAAAAGACAAAACTGCAAAACAAAATCCCAATGTTAAATAAAAAAAATAAAAAAAAAATATTTAAATTTTGAAATTGTAATGGGAATATATATTATTGAAACCCCCTACCAGCAGTACCATTCTAAAACAATAATAACTCCTTCGAAGTAAGTTTTCACAAATTTAAAGACATGCCAGGATTAGTGTTTTTTTTTAAAATAGATTGAGGCCTCAAATAGAGGCTGCTCAAAACCAACCTTTTTCAAATCGCTTCTGATTGATAGGTTGTAAAAATTGTATTCCTTAAAAACATGTTGTTTTTCTTGATGTAATAGTAGTTTGTGATGTACCTGGATTTTTGCCTTTTAATATTTTAATGAATCTGGTTATATCATTTTACAGTGCATTTAAATTTATGTACATAACGTTTGCACTTCATAAATAACATTATTATTGTCAGGCCTACATTTTATACTTCAAGACTTTCTACTGCTGACAATTGAATATTTGAAATATAATTTTCCCCAGCATATAAACAAATACCAACTGTCATTTTTAGTGCAGGCATAGGCATTATAAATAAGAGAGTTGAGTTAAGTTGACCAGGACCTGTTCCAATAATTCCATGCTGTTCCAGTGTAAACAACATAAATAGGAAGTGAATTGTTTTTCTTCAAAGTTGGGAGATTTAGGTGAGCAAGTGAGCACACTCAGCACAGATCTTTAGCTTTGCTTTTTCAGAATATACCTGTGCAATTAGTCTCTATATTGTCAAAGATCCTTTATAACAACACGGCTGGCAAGCATAAAGTGAGATTCTCCCTCTTTTGGCTGATGGACTTGGAGAGGCTTGTATTGGAGAATGAACCTCCCTCCACTGCTAGAAATAAGTAGTGGGAAGAAAATGAGTTGCTCGTCTTTCCTAGTGCACACAATCCATGGTGGTGTAGAAAGTCAACGATGGAGTTTACCTGTGCTTGAATTCTGAATATCCTCAGAACCTAAGAACCATCAAGAAAATAAACAAAAGCAGAATTAAGAATGGTGATGGTCTAGGACAAAATAACAAGCTAGGTATACACACACATTGAATGCTTCAAGTGGTGGTGTTGGTGCAAACAAATTTGCCTCCCAAACAAGACATTGTGTTTTTTCTGAGGAAATGCTCCACAGGGATCACCAAATTGGTTTATGGCTCGTTCAGTTTAAGCAGCAAATATTTGGTTTATCTTGCGTCATCTAGTACAGATTCTGCTTATAATAGAAACTAATCAATTTAATCAAAACACAATAAAAGTTAGACCGAGTTACTGGCCTCTAGTTATCGCTTGTTTAACATTTGGACATCATCTGGCGCTACTAGAGGCCGAGGACGTTAACGCGTTAAATTCCTAATCTCTTAAATGTGATTCAAAAAGTCGCCCCAATCCACACAAATACCTAACAAAATACCTTTAAATCACCTAAACAGCCTTCCATGTGTGTCCAAGTACGTCGGGGTGGTCTTCGGGGGTACTCACGATCAATTATTTGCTTGCAAATCAAGGAAATTCGACCCAGTATTCGAGCGACTACTGCACATTTGCTGTTCACAACCAGGAGAGAATGTGACGTGCGCGCGCATCATATCGTGGATGTCAGTGACGTAAAAGGTCAAAGTGTATCGACCGGTGGTAAACAACAAGCGCGCGGCGCAGCGACTGTTTTATGTCATGGCACAAGCTGTACGGTGGCTGCATGCTGATAAGGAGACACCAATCGCTCTCGGGCGGGGATAGCGCACAATGCTTGCAATCGCTAGATATGGTCAAGATAAACCGTGTTTGTTTTAGGGGGCATTTTAATTACAGAGCTTCATCATTCCATACCATGTTACAAGAAAAGATATGTGCTGGAGATTATATACGCACGGTTCTTGCAATTTCTTTCTTGAAACGTAAAGCCTAAAAATCATCGCTTCTAAAGAGGCAAATAAATTGTAGCAGCATCCGTCGCGCCCCTCGCGCGCGGATCTGCATCTAGGAAGGCATTATAATTTACCATTTCACTTCACTTAACCGAAATTATTATTATTGTTTTGTTATGATTATAATAAACATTAGTATTTTGCATTGTCATACTCCTCGCGATTGCAAGCATTGTGCGCTATCCCCGCTATAGAGAGCATCCAAATAAAGTCCACATCCAAATAAAGTCCCATAGACAACAGTGATAAATACTCCAACTTCAAAAAATTGGGAAAAATACTCACAACTCTCCAAGGTGACTAAACTATACACCAAAATGAAGCTTATTTCACCCCCCTTGAAACCTAAAAGGAATTCCTGAGATTCCGGGAACACAATGGTCAACACAAAAGAGGGGGGGGTTCCTCTGCCACATATCGTGCTTCATAATGTCAGGATCAGGGACCTTTTTCGCGCTCTATTTAGCGCATGCGCAAACGGCAACGACTTTTTCACTTTCGTGAACCTGTGAAAAAAACTTCATTAATTAATGTGCGCATGCAATGAATGGAGCAGGGGGGCGGAGGGGGACCCTTCGAGGCTGCGATTGCGAAACGCTGTGGTACCGTCCATTCTCAAAATAGGGGGGAACAATTTTCTCACGAAAAAAATAAAGAGTTTTTGGCATCCAATCTTAACATCTTGTCTTTTGTAGTTGTAAAACGTTGTTATTTACCTTAATTTTATCATCCAGTGACAAAAATTGTATTGAAAATGAAAAAAGCAGTCGAAAAAATTAAACGTTGACGTACCGTTGATGTAAGTGGAGATTGTGCACAAATACTCAAACGACGTTAACAAATACCTCCTCTAAAAAGGGCAATTATAATCGATAAATTGTGAAAAATCGTGCTTCTAACACACTAATTTTTTTCAAATATCACAAATATCGTAACCGACACCACGAAGTACTAGCACTCATGTATGGGTACCATGAATCGAATCGTCTGCATGAAAGACACGAATTTATAGCAGGAATTACGATTGTGTATGCCAAAAAATGTTCATCCCATCAGATGTAAACGACCAGGTTTGTTGTTCCTCTTTCTTTTTTTTCCTTTCTTGGGTACAGTATTAAGACATGTTAGTTTGATTTTAACCAGAACTTTGAAATAATCATATTTTGGGGGATTTCAGAATGGATTGTGCTTTCAAGGGTGTACTGGTTATTAACAACAATTTGCAAGCTTTGCATACTCACTGGCAATGTATAGCCACTGGGAATCCAGCAGGTGAGACCATCGATTCCTAATAAAAATGAACTGATACAATGGCTATTCTCTTTCCAGGTAGTAGTTTCCAAGTAAATTCTATCGATGGACATATTTTTCACTGTTCAACTGATCCGTAACGCAATCCTGACTCTCTGCTCTCAGCTCAAAGATGAAGCCGTAGCTCTTGTTGATGTCTTTTCTCCGCCTGATTTCATCCTGAATTCCCCCATACGCGCCTTTGACGGACAGATATAGGTGTATTCTTGTTTCTCTCATTAACATGTTTGAACAATATTCTAGCTACTGTCAAAGAAAAGAGCTGAAATGTTATAAACTGGACTTGAACATGCATTAGTCAGGACTGTGTGTTTCACAATTCTTTTGTCATTCTTAAATTTCATCGAGTTTTCGGGTTAATAAGTTTTCACTAATAGTTAAATACATACATACATACATAATATAATGTGTTGGTTTTGCATGTTCGATAGTTTTTGTTCGTTGCCTTGGGAAATCTTGGGAATTTTATGGTTGCATGAATTATTTAATATGTTGTCATTTTCAAATATAATTAAATGGAGATCTCGCCAGTGGAAAAACGCCGCACAGTGTAGCCTTGTGCAAGGCCATCGTCGTTTATTTGTCCGAAATCCTCGCCGCGTGCTGCATGCACAGTGCAAGCACTATAACTGGATCCCACCGTTTAGATGACCTTGTTCCATTCGGAGATGAAATCTAATTTTTCCCCTTATTTTACGCTAGATTTCTAGCGCACGACCTCGCATGCGAGGGGCTTATATGTGGAGTGTTCAATCACACCTTGGTTAATCCCAACGTCATGCAGCTATAGGCCTACTCTGCATACTGTAACTTAGACCGTTTGCTGGGGTCGACACACACACACAGTCGTGAACCACATAACGACCGAGGATCGATATTGTGTTTTCCTTTCTTCCTTTACTTAACCCAATCCCCATTGCTTTGCCATTGCACCGTCGATCGAGGACAGAATTCGGACAAGCAAACCGTCGATCGAGGATCCTTTGTTCCCTTTGTTCTCTTTTGTGTTTCGATCCTCGATCGTAATGCAAGACAAGAACACAGTTACATGAGACACTACCACACTGAGGGCATACTTGTCATTCTATCCAATGGAGGACACTTTATGTGTGTGTGAATTACACCTATCATATTGAGGACACGACACTAAAATGCTGGCTGTCCATTGGTTTCATATTGATGTGCATTCTAAAGTCATCATTACGATTGCAAATTCCAAATAGTCAAGTACTCTGACGCATCCGTACATGTATGTGAACTGACGAAACACCCTGCTTAGCTTTGATGAAGCTTCATTTTGTTCCGACAAAAGTCTTTGATGTTCTTCCAGGTTCGTGTCTGCAGTGCCACAGGACAGGATGTTTCGATGTCTCGTTTGCCAGGAATCTTCTTCAGCAGAAAGAATTTCTGCAAACCCTTCGTAACGTCTCCCTTCTCCTCGGCAGTCCAGGGACGACGTTTCACTCGTCTCGAGTTGTTCAGAGATGCCAGACCTCCAGATGGAACACTGATAGAAGCCTGTCGAGAACCTAATGTCACATAGGAAACAAGTCAATATAAGACACAGATATTTATGCACTTTTACTTCAGACAGCCCGATAGCCAGAAAGACAGATGAACAAACAAATGGACAGACAGACAAAAACAATTTTAAAAGACAAACATACAGACACATAAAAGCCTAAACTTACTGTTTTCACTGGGCACATCACAGGAATCGTCACTGCTGTCATCGCTGTCCTCGACACTGGTGAAGCCTTCTGCAAGTCACAAAGAGCAGTTTTTGTTAGAATAATGCACACATACCTGACAGTTGGTCAATCTCTGCTGGAGCGGGTGGAAGGAAAGATGGGGGGAGGGGGAGGTGGAGGGGGGAGGAGGAGGGAGGGGGAGGGAAGACAACTAAGGTGGTGGTAATAGTAATACTATCTAATTATGCATTTTTAGAATGGTAAAGTCAAGTGGGTTTGTTGTCCTGCATGTAAAATCAGAAAAGTGGACTCAACTCTTGTCAATTTTCTGTGGTCTGTTTCTTTCTGTCTATTTTTCTTTCTTTCTCTTTCTTGTTCTGTAATGCAGGAGCAATAGCAAAAGAAATGCACAAAAACACATATATCATTTGTTATCATATATTGTGAACTGATAACAAAATGTTATTTCTTGCATTTCTTTCGCTGTTGAAGATGTATTAGTGAATAGTAATTACTGATCAAGTATTTTTCAACAAAAGCAATCATTAATGTCTTTCTTTTGCTGTTGAGTAAATAATTTAAAACGACTTTGTCCTTACCACCAGTGACATGCAGTTCATCCAGGGATTTGCCCTGCTGGGAAGGCAAGTTGCCCCTCTCCAAGCTGAGAAAAAGCCGAGAAAGTTTGGTGACCCTCTGCACAGTATCTGGCAACTGGTAGTATTCACGATGGACACGCAAATCATGACCCATGAAGTTTGCAAGTGTTTCAAGTTGATGTTCCTTCAAGGCAAGAATTTGAGAAGCGGTTGCCACGTGCTTACGAAGTTTTGTAGACCGGATGCTGGCAGCATTTTCAAGGCCCGCCATGTCTGCGTACACTCTCATACATTCACATCCTCTTATATGACCTGTACCTCCATAACATCGTGCAAACAAGTAGGTGTTGTCGTGGGCGACTCCAGCTTCATTTCTCTTTGCAATCAGAGCACTCAACCACGCCACCGCCTCATTGTTGAGAAGCACAGGAACAGTTTGACCCCTCTTGCCAACTATTTTGACAACTCTAAACATCTTGCACAGATGCCGTTCAAGATCAGTCAGCAGGCATTCCCCGTTGACACTAGCTGTTGTGTGCTTCTGAAAGTTTTCTAGTTTCATCTTTGATACCTCCCCCTGCCTTCTGCGGTTGAACATAATAAGATGGCACAGTGCGACTTCATTCAATCTCTTCCAAGCTGGTCCGATTTGTTCGCCCCGAGCATCCTGGACAAGTTCCACTTCCCTATTGCCAGCTTCATGGAGGAACGCCGACATTTTCACAACATCAGCATTTGTCGGCATAATTTTAAGTTTGTTGCGCTTTTCTTGGTACAGTGTTCTGTGTGCATGGGTGGATACACGGTCTCGCCAGGTCAGTTCGCACAACTGCAGAAATTCTTCAGCGTGTTGCGCTTTTTGCCAGACTCTAGAGCATTTCCTTTTAGTATGAGTGCACACTTCTTGATGGAATGTCCAATCTTTAAGGCTAGAGACGGAACACCATACAACTGCTTGTCTTCATTGAAGCCAGCTACATCATGAACAGCCTTGATGATATCATTCACGTAGTGGGGGTGCACAAATAATTCAAGTGATGCATTTGGCTGGTGTGTATTCTTGCGGAGTTGTATGACAAGACGACCCAATTCCCGTATCTTGTTTCGGATGTAGCCATGTTGATCTACATCGTGCCCGAGTTTCACGTATTCCCGCTTTTAGTTTTGTATTTCGTGCCCACGAAATCATTTCGTGCCCACGAAATTATTTCGTGCGCTCTAAACAAATATTTTCGTGAGCTCGAAATAATTTTGTGCGCTCGAAATACTTTATTTTTTGTGCGCTTGAAATAATTTTGTGCGCTCAAAATAATGTTGTGCAATTGTTAGAAATCGGTTAAGTAAATATGACATTGTGTCAGCACTAGGCAGGTAGTCGGCTAGTCTTGCTCCAAGACCGAGTTGTTCATTTGTTTTGGGCACGCCATCCATCTATGACATGCAGTTCATCAATCATCAATACTCCGAAAACGGGCTTATTGAGGGCTTCCTTGATTATCACGAGATTTGTTTCACAGCACGGTCTAGACGCAAGGGTACCGTGAACCCACAAATTTTTCAGGGCATTCCATTTGTATTCGTCATATGTCCCTTTAGGGGCTCCGCACTTACCTTTGGTGAAGGACATTATTACGGCAGGATACCTTGATGAATGTGGAGGCCACAGTGCGATTACGTTCTCCCCTTCATGATGCTGATGATTTTTCAAGGTTCCATCAAGACGACTACTCCGTTTCATGTTTGTTATGGTAGTTCTGTCAGCCACACCTAGACTAGCTAGCTGTAACAAGACAACAATACAACAACAATATACCATCAAACTGATAATACAAGTAAATATTAATAATTATGTGGCTACTTATTTGCTTTATTATTTATAAAATAACTACAATTAACTATTTCTTGTTCACACGGTGCTCAACAACTCATGCTTGGGTTGGCAAAATAAAGCAGTTAAATTTGGTTCTAACTTCTATATTATTCTGAAATTAGGCATATTCACTTCCCACATCATTCTAAGACTAGAGTGAGAGAGGCCATGACTACAAATCATAGAGTGAGCTACATTCATAGCGAGTAACATGCAAGCTTCCAAATACAATCGCTCTACTTACCGTCTATCCACGAATCTTTTCCAGCTCCATGGTACACCTAGCTAGCTGCAAATGACCACGTCTTCGCATAAACTACAATATGCCTCACTACACTCAGTCCAAAACAATGTTATAATAGTTAAGACATGTCTAGACTAGTAAATATTTATAGCTTCGTTGTCACACGCGCCACTCATGGAAACCAACGGAGGGCGCTATGCCATTCAGGGTAATACTGTTTGTTGTTTTTTGGACGGGGTAACAAATGTGCATACCCCCCCACGTCAGGTCTTATGCGTGAACCGAGGACTCCTCCCAAACGCTTTGATATTTAACCAACAGTCAAAAATGGCCACGAAAGTCCCATTTCTCACAATATTTCATACCGAGGACGCGCTCGGTTTGCAAGGTGTCCTCAGTATGCGAGTGTGTACTTACATAAAAGCCCTCCATTTGCGGTATTGACATGTACACAGGAAGGAGACTCAAGACAGGTATTCACTGGTTTCGGTGGTTTATTGGCTGTTTATTAAAACTACTTCTGTGGTAGAACACTGACATGAAGTTTACCGTTACAACGCGGCACTGAAATGTGCCATCCGGAACGGGTTGCCTAGGCGTACTGGCAGGGCTCCACTGAGCAGTTCCACCGTGAAACCGCTCTGGTGCCCTCCATCGGCCAACTGGCACAGACACTGCACAGCCCCCTTCAAGTACCTTTTTTGTCCCCAAACTGGACAGCGGGCATCTGCCGTTGCACACACAGGATACCCGGACCGAAAGGCGCGCGACGCCAACACAACACAACAACAACAAAATTAGTCAAAGTTCGTCTAGGAGGTTGGAGGTGGCCGGCGCTGGAACTCGGTCTGCCTAAACAGCAGCTCCCAGAACTCCTGTGGGACTCCTGTCCCAGAACTCCTGTCGTCAGGGTAGCGTGGGGGTGGGGGCGCACCAGGGGGCAGCAGTCCTCCCAGGGAGGGCGCGCACCAGGGGGCAGCAGTCCTCCCAGGGAGGGCTGGCCTGCCACAGACGCATCCACAAAGTACTGGCCGTACTGCTGCCCCTCGTACGTCTGCAGGAGTCGCCCCAAGACCTTGTATGAGTGGACCACGCATGTCCGCAGCAGCCGGTGGCCGTCGCCGTCCACCCCGATGGGCGTGGTCTCCAGGCGCCACTTATCCCACAGGTGCTCACATATAGGTCCCGTCCAGCAGCTCCACCCGGGACCCGGCCGGCAAGACTCGGGGCTGTCCACGCCACTGAAGCGTCGGCATCGAAGGGGGCATCGGGGGCTTCGTCCGAGTCCCGCCTTTCGCCCGAGCTAGCGGGGAGGGTTTGGCGGGGCTGCTTCCCTTCGGGTGGCTAGAGCGGCGTCCGTGGCCGTGTCCCCGGTGCCCCGACCGACCGGGAATGAGTGGTCGATGCCGCCCTTCCTGGCCCTGGTTTGGCTGGCTGGCCGTCTCGTCCTGCTCCGAATGGGGAGGCCGAGAGGACCCCTCCGAGTGGAGGTGGTCCCCCGGCTCAGGGGGCTGCGACAAAGGTCGGGCCGCTGCGGGGTGGTCCTGTCCACCGTGGGGGAGATCTAGGGCGAGGCGGCGAAAGTCCTCGGCCGGCCGGATTGCGAGCTCCGGGATATTCCGGCAGGATGAGAGTGTAGCTGCATCCCGGTTGAGATTGCTCTCCACAGTCTCCCAGCTCCTACTAGACAACCGGATGACAAGGTCCTCAGCACAGGCATATTTGCTCAAGATTGTATGAGGAATGTCATGCAGATAGATGTTGAATAGCATCAGCGCTAGGGGAGAGGAGGATGAAACAAAGAATTAAGTGTGGGGAGGGTAAAACTGGAGATTGGATGAAGGATGGAACAAGGAATTATGTTCGGGGGTGGTAAAATTGAAGTTTGGATAGGAGGATAAAACAAAGAATTAAGTGTGGGGAGAGTAAAGATTGGGGAGGGGGGATGGAGGATGGAACAAACAATGTGGTATGGGGAGGGTAAATATTAGAGAATAAGATAGGAGGAAGGAGCAAACAATTAAGTGTTGGGAGAGTAAAGATATAAGATAGAATAGGAGGATGGAACAAAGAATTAGGGGAGCGGATAGGAGGATGGAACAAAGAACTGAGTGTGGGGAGTGTTAAGATGGGAGATAGGATAGGAGGATGGAACAAAGAATTAAATATGAGAATGCCAAAGATTGGGAGAGGGGAATAGAACAAAGAATTAAGTATGGGAAGGGTAAAGATGAGAGTTGGAATTAAGAATTAAGCGTGGGAATGGTTGAAGATGGGAGATTCCCCTCTCCCAATAAGTTGATTATATCTAGGTCTGATGATCTAAAAATGCAAGAGAGAAAGCAGACTTGCTAGAAAAGATTGGGACACAGGGCGCTTGTCCTTTGCAAGGGTTTTTGCAAGCACAAGGGTGTAGTTTCCAAGATTCTATTATATACATATTTTAACCTTTGCCGTTCTAACCTTTGTTAGAAAATCTGGCGTAGAATTTACTTGGATCAACGAAACAGAATCCCCGTGAATAGTGTCAATAAGGCAAATCGAGTGGTGCGATATTGACTGTCACATGACTGTGAAAATGGTACATGTACATTTCACCAGATCGTTTGAGTATTAAAACTAGGTTTTAAATAATTGTGAACAGAATCTTAGAATGTTGACTGTTCATCGCCGCTATAGGCATCATCATGATCAAGTTTCCACCCATGCCGTGCAAGCGTAAAACCTCACCAGCACATGGTGCAACCTCTGCCAATGGCTCCGACTCTGCATTGTTTTGTTATTTCCAGAACAATATATTATCATTTCTGTTCTTCTGTGGCTCTAGTGTGTTAGCATCATGTTCACTTGCAGAACACTTGATCATAATGGTGTCTCATCTGCTTCACCAATCTCTGCAACTCATGCCCACAATTTTTACATTTTGCATGACACCTTGTGGCTGTTTTTGATGCGCGTTTCTTAAAAGGGTATCAAATGGGTTCACATTTTCTGCCCGACATTGGAATGTTATACAGCCATCAGCCAGTTCACCAGTCAGCTCTCACACACGCCCACCCCTGGGACATCGTTGGGGACAGCCTAGAGACCCCTGCTGAGGCAATCTCCCAACAGCTACACAAGGCTGACCTGGCACTCTAAGCAGCGCTGAGTAGTCGCAAAGTGACTGTTTGTATTTGTTGAGATCACTAGTCGCGAAGAGACTGTATTTATTGAGATGACTAGTCGTGAAGTGAATGTTTGTATTTATTGACAGTATTGAGTGTTTATAGTGAATAAAAGAGTAGCACTCATAAATAAAACGTAGCTTTATAATTATTGTGTAATGGATGGTAAATTTATTTTGATAATAAACCTAAATATTTATTTAGGTTAACTTTACGTATGTATACAACTGTGCAAAAAAGTAATGGTAATTTGTTTTAATAAACTTGACTGATCACTTCACTGGTGGCACAAATTTGGTCAGTGTGACCATATTATACAGTAACACAAAGTGTCCTATTACAAAGCAAGGTGTCATTGTGGTAATCCCAATTCATTAAAAAAAAATTAAACACAAAGAATGAAACCATGAAGTACTGGTATATTACAATTTATTTATCATTGCAACATGTAAACAAATGTAAACATTTGTTCATGTTTTTCATATGCACACATATTCCAAGTTCCCATTGCATAGGCCCTTAGTCACAGACAAAGTCCCCAAAGTCACAAACTCCTGTTTTCACCGACAACGTCCCAAAGTCACATAGTCCAAACACACTACAAGTTTATGGCTGCGTCTTGCCACGGTACACTGCCAGCCGGGGCTGTTCCTTAGGTACGCCCTCCTTCTTTCCCTCCACCGTTGGTCTTGTGCCACGACCTGCTGCCTCAACCTCCTGCATCATGCCTGCATCCCGCCAGGCTCCCGGCACAAGCCTATGCTGGTTGTCCTCCCCGTCCAGGTCTGCGTTCTGCAAGTTTGGGTAGCATTCCCTCATGACATTGTGCAGAGTGAGACAAGCCTTGACTATCTTCTTGGTGCCCTTGATTGGGGATGTGCCAAGGGTGGTAAGGAGGCATCTGAAGAGGTTGGCCAGGATACTAAATGCATTCTCCACGACCCTGCAAGCCACGAAAATTTTTAGAAATTCATTTTTTTTTAATAATACAAACATGCATCTAAGAATGCATGTAACCCGTAGTAACCCACTACGCCAACCTGATATTTCCGGCCTCGCTCGTTGTGAACTGGTGGCCGACAGATATTGCCAGCCTTGCTAGTGACATGTTTACCGTCATCTATTTTGAATTGCGAGAAAAATGTGCACGATACACGTACACCAACTCTTCGATGCGAATTTAAACCTTGATTAATGGAGTTGAAATTTGAAATAAGTCAACATCTGCCACTAATACGTTTCAAAAACCTTTTTACGACTCTTTGCTGAATATCATGACGATTTACTGTGTGCTAAAAAAAAGTCATCGTATTGTACTAAAAATACACCTATGACACGTTGTACTTTTGTGTTTTGTGATATGATTCATAGGACATGATACAGCTGCAACCCATAATAGAGATGCATAAGTTACGACGAGTTTCATGAAAATCCAAAGGAACTCTGGGCCTTCCAGCCCCTGCGGGGTAGCTGAGGGGGGCCAATTGTCTGAATCTGTGCATCTGTGAACAGGAGAGTGCGTCGGCAATATTATTCTGAATGCCTGGAATGTGGCTGGCTCTGAAATTGATGTTGTCGCGGAGGCATTGAAGCACAAAAAATCGGACTAGTTTCATGATTTTGATACATTTGGACGACTGCTTATTAATGATGGACACCACCGCTGCATTGTCTGACCGTATTATGACTCGTTTGCCAGAGAGAGTCTTCCCCCACAGGGTGAGAGCTACTACCACAGGAACAAATTTGAGCCAGGCAATGGATGGCTTGTCGTCACGGATACGTTGAGGCCATGTCCCTTTAAACCACCTGCCTTGAAAGAAACCCCCGAAGCCCGTTCCCCCACTAGCATCGGTAAAGAGCTGAAGGTCTGAATCTAGCAACCAATACTGATCCGGTATCATTGTTCTGCCATTAAAGTTTTGAAGGAAAACCTGCCACATTAGCCCTTCGCACCCTGGGGGAGTCTGACTTTGTGCCAATGCCGTTTCGCGCCTTTGGTGGCATCGAGGTACTGCCCGACACACAAAGGATAGCGATCCAATGAGTGATTGGAGAGACGTTAGGGTTAGGGTTAGCTTGGGTGCTTTAAGTGCGTCTTTTAGTTTAGTGTCAATGGACCTCAGTTTATCCGCAGGTATTGTTACTGTTTGGGAAACAGAATCAATCTGTAATCCCAGGAATATTAGCTTTGTGGTAGGGAGGATTGTTTTTTCTTCCGCGAGAGGAACCCTAAATTCCTTACATAATGTGAAAAACCAAGTTAGGATGCTGTGGCATGATGAGGGACCGCCTGTAGCCGGTCCCCCAACCATTAAAAAATCGTCCACATAGTGGCATACATGGCCTGGTCCGACCCGCTTGTCCACCGCCCACTCAAGGAATGTAGATAGGCTAGGGCACATGCAACCCCCATGGGCAATGTCTTGTCAATGTAAATGTTATCCCTGACCTTTATGCCTAGTAAACAGAAATCGTCCGGGTGGATTGGTAAAAGACGGAATGCCGATTTTATATCCGCTTTTGCCATGAGGGCACCTTCCCCAGATCTAATGACTAAGCTAACTGCGTCGTCGAAGTTGGAGTACTGTACTGAACAAAGTCGTCTGTCGATTCCATAATTTACCGAGTCCGATTCAGGGTAGGAGAGGTTTTGGGAATGAGCCCTATGGGGGAGATTCAAAGGTTTTCAATGGGGGTCGTCTGGAATGGGCCTGCCATGCGCCCTAGTTGGACTTCTTTTTCTAGTTTTTCTAAGGCTAGAATTGGGTGAGCGGGGGCCATCATAGCCTAGCTTGAAACCACATGTAAAGCCTGTACGAAGCAATGTAGCCGCCTTAGTGTTTGGGTAGGTATCGAGCCAGGGTAAGAGTTGCTCTAGCATAATGGGTGAGTGTGCGATGCAGCATACACAGTTTGTGGCGGAATTGCAGAGGGGGGAAAGGTTGGGGTGACCTTTACTGGCGGTTGGTAGTGTTTTTGTTTGAGGCTGGTTTGCATGCAGAGGCACCGTGGCCGGGGGAGTTGCATATGAGGCATCTGTGGGGATATGCGCATTGGGCCCTGGAGCAGCCGGTGGCCCGATTGAATGGGTAGCAGTATTGTGCATTCCTTGTGGGTTGGCGGGAAGGCGAGCGAAAAGAACTAACAAAGTGTTTGGGTCCAAAGGAAGGAGCCCCCCTTAACCCCCCATGCTTGTGTATGTAAACCCCGGCGTAGTTACATAAAGGGCCCACAGTTCCCCGTCGATTACAGACCAGGATCTGTTTGGGTGGACCTGTTGCCTCATTCTGAATTGCCGGTCGTATTCCAGCCAGCCGCGGTTAGGGAAGCGGGCAGCCGCCATGCGGATGACATGCATGTACTTTAGGAGCTCCTGGGAACGCCCAGGGTGGGCCGACAAGAAAACAGACGCAAAGATTAGAAACGCGTCGGTCCATGACAAGATGGAAGTGATTTGGATTTTTTTCTTTGTGTCTTTGAGGCACAATTGACTGGATTTATCCAAAGTAAAAGTGAGGTCGGGGGTCGGGTTGGTAGGACCACGGCGGGTAAGCAAAGTGTCTAGCTCTATAAACTCGCTTTTTATTATCTTTTCCCTTTTTCTTTACCTATCGGGACCACGCTCCCTAGCGGCTCGCAAATGAAAATCAGGGCCCCCTCCCCCCTTCCAAGCTAGTGGGAATAAAGCATGAAGTGGCTTGGTCAAGGGAGCTGGAGGGAATGGGGGTAATGCCTTGGGGCTGGGAGCTCCCACCATGTGAGTAAGTGGGTAAATACTCACCCGCAGTGGATGGGCAAGGCTGATTCGAGATGGATTGTGGAAGTTGGCTTGCTGACCTAGGCCAGGGAGCTGACGGGAGCAGGCCTCGGGGTCCTTGAAAATCTGTGGCATTAGATGGGAATGCGGCAGCATGGGCACTTGTGTAGACTGGCAGTGGATAGTGGCACCCGTAGGGTGTCGAGGGCCTGGCAAAAGTGGCCTCATAAGCCCCAGAAGTGAGGGGCCCGGCCAGCTGACCGCCGTTGGCTGGTAGAGGGATCAAAGCCGCTGGTCGCGCGGTGGCGGTACTACATGTAGTCCCGGAGGCTGTGTTAGCAGCGCACCGGCGGCTGTCCGTGTCATGACTGTGCAAGTTTGCTTCCGGGTCGACCAAAGCTCCTGGCATAAAAACGGGGTGGCCTGGAGGTTCCTGTGTTGCTGAGGAATTCTGTCCAGGGCCCGGGCAGGGGGAGGCATGGGTAGCGTTGCTGGAAGACGTAATTTAGATTTAACTTTAAAAAGTAGACCAGGCATCTCATGTACATCAACATAGGAGGAACATTCTGATCACAAACCCAAGCTCGTTAGCCTGAAATTATGAAAATTTGCAGATTGGTATTAAAGAATGCGTCGAAAACTGCGTCGTTTAATGCAAAGAATTTGAAGAATGCAATAAAAATTTCACAGAAGAATGCGACAAAGAATACGCCGAAGAATACAAAAAAGAATTCAAAGAAGAATTCAATGAAATAAGAAAACAAAATTGCAATAAATTGAAGAATGCAAAGAATGTCAAGATTGTGTCAAAGAATGCGCCCAATGTGCAGATTTTGAAAAATGTGAAGAATGTGTCCTAGAATATGTCTAAGAATGCGTCAAAGAATGCCTCTAAGAATGCAAAAAAGAATGCAAAAAAGAATGCAATAATGCAAAAAAGAATATGAAGAATTGTAATTCAAAAATTTACAGAAGTTAACAGAATTTTAAAAATGCACATAATTTGAAGAATGCATCGAAGAATGCGTCAAAGAATGCGTCAATGAAATAACAAAATATGCATAAAAAATGCAGGGAAGAATGCGAAATATCCTACAAATTCGCTGAGAATTTGAAGAAAAGAATGCACCAATGAAAGCACTAAGAATGTATTCAAGAATGCGTCGATTAATGCGCCAACAAATTTGCCAAAGAGTACAAAGAATTCGAAATATTTTAAGAATTTTAAGAAAACAATTGACGAATGTAAAGGAGAATTAAAAGAATACTAATTAGAATGTAAAAAAGAATGCAAAGAATACGAATAAGAATGAAAAATAAAAGTGTAAAAAAGGATATAGTACAGCGGATAAGCTCTCATATGATGAAAATTGTGCACTTTTTGAGAAAAGCATGAAATTTCTAGCATAGTTAGTATACCATAAGGTTTATTTTTAGATGTGGAGGGAAGTCAGATTTGAACTCTGAGGACCGTCAGAGGTCAAATCCAAGATTGCGCCAGTCCACCAGGTCTAATGTACAAACACGCGCTTCATTTTGGAGCCAAACAGTGTAGAAAAACATTTACGGAGCCATTTTCAACTAAATTGGGGATGCCAATTTATTTGGTGATACTTTTGAAATCGCCAGAACTCAAGGATATGCATTTAGGTCAAGGTCAAGGTCAAAGTACGTCAACAAAGTGACATTTTGAGAAACTTCGCCTCAATTTTGACACTTTCAGATTAATAATTAAAACAAATAAACAGAATAAACTGGATAGGGTGGAAGATGTAGTGTGCCCACCAAAGTTGCGTCTTGGACTGTTTACAACAGGAGCTGTGGACAACATAGACTACAATCCAAGCTCTGCAACTGCAAAAGATTCCTTCCACGGCACCGGAATCTCGCTTATGCAGCATCCGTCAAACACACATGGTGAAACTGACTGTAGTGCACCAAGTCAGTGATACCTCTGCCATCGGCCTACACAATTGTGCCACCAGCTGCCCTCAAGACAACGGACTTCAGTGCGCCAGCTGTACAAGGTCCCATGAGACCTTCCAACCTGGCTGCTGCAGCTACTACGGAAGATGAGTATGTATGGCTCAGCAAAGTCATGATGGCTGTTGAAAGGTCTACCATAGATAGCTAGATATCGTGGTCTGCCCACCACGCTGACACACAATGCACAGAGCTGTCGTCCCACCTGCAGCAATCAACGCAATCACACCTCTGTTTCTTTAAGACATCGTCAAGGCTGCAGTTCGGCACTTGAACCCTGGTCAGATTCCTGTCCTTGCTGCTGACCAACCACTGTATGCTCTTGCAATAGAAGTCTAGTGGACCTGGCCAGCCACTCACGGAGAGGATCAATACATGTATGTGATCATGTTCGGTGGTCTAGAAATCGAGATGGCCACGTTGAAGTTGCTGGGAGACTGGTTGGAAGACAGTGGTTTGACGAACGACCTGGTACAGGCCGACATTGCAAGTTCCAGAACAGCAAATTCATTTATACATGCCAGCAATGTCACCAAGAACTGCCAAGCACAACAGGTCACAGCTACACGCCTTTATACACTCCTCCAACAAGCTTACAGTAATGACTGCACACTGATACTGATGCCATGCAACCAGATAGTCCACCTTTTGAGGAGTGGTGCATACGGCGAGCAAAGGCCAGTGTTCACGTTGACTACTGACTTCAGACCCTGTCATTGGAGCTTCTCTTGCTGAGGTACATCAGGTCACTTCGTGAAGGTAACTTCAAGCTGTACGTGGAATCCCTGACGCATATTATGCCCTGGATGTGCGCCCTAGATCACACGCACTACTCCAGGTGGCTTCCCGTACACATCTGTGACATGACGACTCTCGCTGAAAAACACCCAGATGTCCTAGCAGAATTAAAGTCTGGAAATTTCGAGGTGCACAAAACCAGCAACAAATTTTCTGCCATGGCACTTGACCAGTGCCATGAGCAAAACAATGCAATGGTGTGGCTATTGAACTGACTTGCAATCCAGGAGCACTCAGACGCTGGATGTTAGCAGGCCCAGAAATTGCCAGGATCACTACAGAGTTTGAAGAACAGGCCATAAAACAAAAGGATGGTGCTGGTGACACTGGACACCATCACCATGACCAGCAACCTGGAGTACAAGCAGCATTCCTGAGGGATGTGACAGTGCAGGAAGATATGGGAAATCCATTGCTAGAACACAGCCAAGACCTACTAGTCATTGACACAAGCGACATCATGGACACCCAAGTGGCTGAAACGGTGAGAAGGATCGAAACCCTTGGTGAGGAGCAGTACACGAAGTTTGTGACAGAAAGGCTTGAGCAGTGTACAGTAGGCCACCCGTCAAGATTGTGTCAAAGCAGAAGGCACAGCTCGCAGCACTGAAGAGTGACCTTGGTCTCTTTTCGAGGTTGTACATCTCCTGTCAGACACGGGATGGAGACATGGATAATTTCTTCTCCCATGAAAACCAGGCAGCCCTGCAGCTTTGTCAACTGGAGGAAAAATGCGGATTGGGGTTAAAGCAGATCTACTTCGCTGCCTGGAATCAGATCTGATCAAAAGCAATAGTGCGCCTCTGGCTGATGCAACTATTCTCGATGGTGCAGCTGTGGTTAAAAATGCTAAACCCTGGAACATCAAGAACTTTTCAAGAGTACGGGGAAAGAGTTTATGCACTATACATCTCTGCTCAACTCGAGAAAAGCATCCGCATCGACCTTGTCTGTGATGTATACATACCTGCCAGCCTGAAAGCCTCAACAAGACAAAAAAGGGGAAAGGGCACAAGGAAAAGGGTTGCTCCTTCTACTGTGCTGCCAAAAAACTGGAAGGAC
Organism: Crossaster papposus; assembly: GCA_037893245.1. Taxonomy (NCBI): domain Eukaryota; kingdom Metazoa; phylum Echinodermata; class Asteroidea; order Velatida; family Solasteridae; genus Crossaster; species Crossaster papposus. The sequence goes on along the minus strand of JBAIAA010000489.1, from coordinate 1,057,084 downwards.
TTCCTTCGAGTCAATGAGAACAAAACGGAATTGTTTGCTTTCCTGTCCCGCCAAGCTGTTTATCTTCCTCTAGCACAGGGCAAGGAACTGTATGCAACAGATAGAAGTGGAGTACTCTGCTCTCCTGCCGAGTTGTACTTGGCTCGCCTTGCCCCATGTACGCAAGAAGAGGCTGACACTCATCTACTTCTGCATGTGGCAGATGCTGTGCAAAAGGGTTGTAAGAAGGTAACCATACGTACCGTTGATACTGATGTGGTGGTACTGACTGTGGCGTCTTTCAGCAAGACAGCTCCTGATGAACTGTGAGTTGCCTTTGGTGTCGGTTCAAGCTTTCGGTACATAGCTGTTCACGAAATGGTTGCCACAATGAATCCAACACAGTGTCTGAATCTCCCAGTCTTTCACGCCTTTACAGGGTGTGACACTGTATCTGCATTCGCTGGCAGAGGAAAGAAGACTGCCTGGGAAACTTGGAAGTCATTCCCGGAGGTGAATGATGCTTTTAGTGAACTACTATGCATGCCAAGTGAGGTCAGTGAAGGATCAATGTTACTGCTAGAGCGATTTGTGGTGCTGATGTACGACCGAACCAGTGAGAGCTTGGACGTGAATGATGCCAAGAAACAGCTCTTCACACAAACGTCTAGAACTCTAGAGAACATTCCTCCAACCCAGGCAGTAAGTACTCAAGCAGCACACCAAGCGCACTTGCTACCAGGCCAACTGTTGGAACCAGGCATTGGCCAAGGATTCAGAGATCAGGGCCAGAGCCATCTGACTGGGGTTGGACCAAGGAAACAACTGGGTGGCAGCCTTTTTGGACCACTCTCCCCAAGGCATCAAAATCGTGCCATGAATTGATACACTGTAGCTGCAAGAAAGGGTGCACTGGACGCTGCAAGTGTGCCAAAGCTGCACCCAAATGCACTGCACTGTGCATCTGTTCTGGAGACTGTTAGATTTTGGGCTGGATAGTCACAGTGGTAGTAATTTTATACATGGGTCTATTATGTTTATTGTATAAAATTATTATTCCTTAAGTGTCCAAATGGAGGCGAATTTTTAACAACATTTCACTTTTTTGACGTAATTTGACCTTGACCTTCGCCTAAATGCATATTCTTGAGTTCTGGCGATCTCAAAAATATCACCAAATGAATTGGCATCCCCAAATTAATCTGAAATGGCACCTTAAATGTTTGTCCACACTGTTTGGTTCCCAAATTAAGCGCGTTTGAACATTAGACCCGGTGCAGACTGGCGGCCATTTTGAATTTGACCTCTAACGGTCAAATCTGACTTCCCTCCACATCTGAAAATAAACCTTATGGTAAAAACTAACTATGCTGGAAATTTCATGCTTTTCTCAAAAAGTGCACAATTTTTGTGCTTAGCCGCTGCACTAATAGGAAAAATGCGGGGAAAAAAAGAATTAAAAAAAGAATGCGAAGAATATGCAAAAAAATGCATCTAGAAATGCAAAGAATGCGTGTATAATTGCATCGAATAACGTGTCAAAGATTGTGTCGAGAAATGCATTGGAGACGTCAAAGATTGTGTCAAAGAATTTTTTTTAATAATACAAACATGCATCTAAGAATGCGTCGAAGAATGCATCTAAAAATGGGTCTAAGATTGCATCTAAGAATTTGTCAAAGAATAATTTAAAAAATTTGCTGACAATTTTGTGTATATTTCACAAAATAAAAGAATGCATCAACAAATAAAAACTTTAATTTTCTGAAAAATATGCAGAAAAATATGCAAAAGAATTTGCAGAAGAATTTGCAAAATTCACAGAATACGGAAAATATGGAAAATGCGAAAAGAGAATTTGAAGAATTTGAAGAATGAAAATAATTTAAATAAAAATGCGAAGAAAACGCCAAAAAATGCATTGAAGAATGCATCGAAGATCGCATCGTAGAATGCGTCAAAGAATGTGTCAAAGAATACATCAAAGAATACCTCGAAGAATAAGAAAAATACTACAGTTCAACAAATTTAATCTTAACATGCACCGAATAATGCACCTAAGATTGCTTAAAAGAATACATGTACGTCAACAAATATAAATTTGAAGAATTTGCAGAAACAATTGAAAAACTCTGAAACGAATTCGCAAAATTGTAAGGGATTCACAAAATTCAAAGAAAAAAGCATCTTAGAATAAGAATGCGTCGCAATGAAACTTCTGCAAAATGAGAATGCGTCAAAGAATAATAATGCGTCAATAAATGCGTCTAAGTATAAGGATGCGTCGAATAATGCGTTGAAGAATAAGAATGCGTCGCAGGGAAACCTCCGCGGGATAAGAATGCGTCGCAGGGAAACCTCCGCGGGATAAGAATGCGTCGCAGGGAAACCCGCAAAGAATACTAAGATTGCGAATAAGAATGCAAAAAAAATGTGAATAAGAATGTGAAGAGCTCCAAAAGTGTAAAAAATATACGAAAAAGGCTAAACAGATATTGATAATTTATAGAAGAATTGAGAATGCAAATAAGAATTCAAAGAATTCGAAGAATGCAATTAAAAATGCAAATATAAATTGTTATAAGAATGAGAAGAACTTAAAGAATGCAAAGAATGGGAATAATTCAAATGAGATTGTAAGAATACACAAAAAATGCATCAAAAAAATGTTGAAGATTACATCGAAAAATGCGTCAAAGAATGTGTCAAAGAATGTGTCAAAGAATAAGAAAAATACCAAGACTTCGACAAATTTAAATTTAAACATGCACCGAATAATGCAATTAAGAATACGTCAACAAATATAAATTCAAAGAATTTACAGAAACATTTATACAATTCTCAGACGAATTCGCAAAATTTAAAGGATTCACAAAATTCAATGAAGAATGTGTCGAAGAATGCGTCAAAGAATAAGTGTAAAAAATATACGAAAAAGGCTAATAGTGGGGGCAGCTTAACCAACATATTCATAACAATTGTGCATTTTATGATAAAATGCATAACATTTGGCACACATGTACACACTTATATTTTGAACAGATTTGGATATTGAGCCATCTCAGATTTGACCCCTGACAGCCACGGCGGCCATTTTCCAAAATGGCTGACTTTCCAAAATGCCACACTACTACACTGACGTGCCCCCTGTCACTGGCAGCATCAAAAAGCTGCCTCTCCCAGCTGCTAGAGTTGCGTCGTTGACCAGAGACAACTTCAGACAGCACACCGAGGAGGAATATCAGTGGCTACATCACACAAAGTGGGCCCTGGAGGACAAGACTGAGACAGAAGATAACACTTTTTGGGCAGCATTTCATGCCAACCGGCAGCATCCACCAACTCGAGTCATCTGCCCCACTGCTCTGCTTCCACTTTTCCTAGACAGTGCCCATACAGTGGCTATGATCCGACACTCAATGGATGTCATAAAGAATGCTGTCCAGCACCTGAATCTAGGGCAGACACCAGTGATTACCTGTGATCAACCACTGTTTGCCTTGGCCAAGCAAATTCAGTGGAAGTGGCCGGAGAGCTATGGTGAAGACAAGATGGTGGTGATGTTTGGTGGGTTACACATTGAGATGGCAGCACTGAAGACTCTGGGGGACTAGCTGCAAGGGAGCGGCTGGGTGCAAGCCTTGGTGCAAGCTGAGATAGCGACGTCAGGGACGGCTAACTCCTTCCTACGAGCAGCTCATGTTGCCCGCACAAGGAGAGCTCACCAAATCACCACAGCAGCACTGTATATCCTGCAACACCGTGCCTATGACCGCAACTGTCTGAGCAAAGCCGAGCATGCAGAAGATCTCCCAGAGTTTGATGACTGGTGCCACCAGAAAGAAGACATCCCACAGTTTCAATACTGGGCAACAGTGATAGAACTTGAGATGTTGGTACTGGTGTATGTGCGTTCTCTGCGGCAGGCATCACTGACAATGTACCTTGATGCCCTGACAGAACAGGCCTCTTGGTTCCATGCCCTAGACCACACTAACTATGCCAGTTGGATCCCTGTCCATCTGAAAGACATGGCTGAACTCCCAACAAAGCACCCAGACGTAGCCCGGGAATTCAGGCAAAGAAGGTGTTCTCTTCAATCCCGATTGACCAGGCCCATGAACAGAATAATGCCTGCATCAAAGGAGACGGCGGAGCAGTTGGCCTCACTGACAACCCCAATGCTCTGCGGCGTTGGATGGTTGCTGGACCAGAAGTTGCCAGGGCCATAGAAGAGTTCCAAGAATGCCACCAGCATTGTGGCAGGCAAACAGACACACGTCATACTGACCAGACACCAAGCGTGCAAATCTCATTTGCTGAAGATGTTCGCTCCCTTGTCAGTGTGATATAAGACCTTGGCAACCCATTTGAGAAAGAGAGCATGGATCTGGTTGTCCTTGACACAAAGGAAATTGCGGGCCCTGCTGCAGTTGAGACTGTCCAGAATGTCAAGAGGATCGGCCAAGAGCAGTTCCAGGCTTTCACCAAAGAATGCCTGCTGGAAAGAACGAAGCCCATTGATGATGCTATTCATCGAAACAAACTGAAGGTGTTCAGTACTTCCACCACTTCCACCACTAGAAGTGTGCGTAAAGGAAAGCAGCAGCTGTCCTCTCTTAAGAATAACGTGGAGCTCTTTTCAAGGCTTTACATTGGTTGCCAGACGAGGGAAGGAAACCTTGAGGAGTTCTTTTGTCATGAGAATCAGGCATGCCCTCCAGCACTTTCTGATGGAGGAAGCCTCCGCTTAGGTACAAAAAGTGACCTCCTCACATGCTTGGAAGACCTGTCTGATGCCAAGTTACAGGCTCCAACCACTACCAATGTAGTTCTTGATGGAGCAGTCATCGTACAGATGCTGAAGCCAGCTACAGCAAAGAACTTTGGCAAGTATGCTGAAGATATATTCATCCCATACATTTTCACAAAGCTTCAAACTGCAAAACGACTGGATCTTGTGTGGGACAGCTATTTTGCTGATTCACTGAAAGGCACTGCAAGAGCAAAGCGTGGACAGGGAGTGCGCAGGCGTGTGATGGCTGGGATAGCAATACCAGGAAACTGGCAGAACTTCCTCAGAGTGGACAGCAACAAGACACAGCTGTTCCCATTTCTATCTGAAGCTCTTCTCCAGTGGTTTGAACAGGAAGACAAACAGCTTGTGGTCACTGATGGAGAGGCAGTCCAAAGCAAGCCACCACTGCAGGATACTACATCCCTCACCCCATGCAGCCATGAAGAGGCAGACAGTCGCATGTTGCTGCATGCATACCATGCAGCCCAGCATGGCCACCACACGATCATGATCCGAACTGTTGACACTGATGTTGTGGTATTGGCTGTATCAGTAGCGCAGCGGCTGCAACCAGAAGATGAACTGTGGCTAGCATTCGGAACTGCCAAGGGTTTCCGTTACCTGGCAGCCCATGAGCTAGCAGCTGGCCTGGGACAGGAGAAGGCACGAGCACTGCCAATGTTCCATGCTCTGACTGGGTGTGACACTGTGTCCAGTTTTGCAGGGCATGGTAAGAAGACTGCATGGGCAATCTGGACTGTGATGCCAGAACTAACAGAAGCTCTGCTGAAACTGTCCTCTGCACCAAATGACATACCAACAGAAGTAATGCAAACCATTGAGCGATTTGTCATCCTACTGTATGACAGAACAAGCAAGTGCAAGGACATCAACAAGGCGAGAAAGAAACTATTTGCAAAGAAGCACAATGTGCAGCTGATCCCGCCAACCAAGGCAGCACTGCAGCAACACATCAAGAGGGCAGCCTACCAGGGAGGCCATGTGTGGGGCCAAGTACTGCTTCCAGCACCAGAACTGCCTTCACCCACCAGCTGGGGATGGGCAAAGAATGATGATGGGTTGTATGAACCACACTGGACAACTCTACCCGAAGCAGCCAACACCTGCTATGAACTAGTGTCCTGCAAGTGCAAAAAGGCTTGTGTGGGGCGTTGCAAATGCAAAAAGGCTGGACTGGAATGCACAGCTCTGTGTGTGTGTGAAGGCGACTGCTCACAGAAATGACTTTCTGACCACAGGAGAGAACTGTGAACATTTTTCCAAAACCACACTTTTAGGCAGATTTTGAGCGCCACCTTGAAGCAATTCAAAATCTCGACCTCGGAGGATATTGTAACCATAAAAATTGGCTTTGGCACCTCCAAATCTATATAAATAGACACCAAGAACATCAATATTGATCAACTGTGTGTAATTCTATGCTCAAATCAATTTCACATAACGCGATTGGCGGCCATCTTGGAAAATGGCCGTCCAAGACCAAATTTGGGATGGCTCAATATCTATATCTGCTTACTATGTATCCATCTACACCTGTGCCAATTCTGGTGCTTTTATCACAAAATGCACAATAGGTTGGCCATGCTGCCCCACTATAAACAGATATTGATAATTTATAGAAAAATTGAGAATGCAAATAAGAATTCAAAGAATTCGAAGAATGCAAATAAAAATGCAAATTTAAATTGTTATAAGAATGAGAAGAACTCCAAAAGTGATTAGAAGAATTTAAAGAATGCAAAGAATGGGAATAATTCAAATGAGATTGGTAAGAATACACAACAAATGCATCGAAAAAATGTTGAAGATCACATCGAAAAATGCGTCAAAGAATGTGTCAAAGAATACCTCGAAGAATAAGAAAAATACCAAGACTTCGACAAATTTAAATTTAAACATGCACCGAATAATGCAATTAAGAATACGTCAACAAATATAAATTCAAAGAATTTACAGAAACATTTATACAATTCTCAGACGAATTCGCAAAATGTATAGGATTCACAACATTCAATGAAGAATGTGTCGAAAAATGCGTCAAAGAATAAGAATGCGTTGCAGGGAAACTTCCGCAGAAGTAGAAAGCGGCAAAGAATAAGAATGCGTCAAAGAACGCGTCAAAGGGAAACCTCCGCAGGATAAGAATGCGTCGCAGGGAAACCCGCAAAGAATACTAAGATTGCGAATAAGAATGCAAAAAAAATGTGAATAAGAATGTGAAGAGCTCCAAAAGTGTACAAAATATACGAAAAAGGCTAAACAGATATTGATAATTTATAGAAAAATTGAGAATGCAAATAAGAATTCAAAGAATTTGAAGAATGCAAATAAAAATGCAAATATAAATTGTTATAAGAATGAGAAGAACTCCAAAAGTGATTAGAAGAATTTAAAGAATGCAAAGAATGGGAATAATTCAAATGAGATTGGAAAGAATACACAAAAAATGCATCAAAAAAATGTTGAAGATCACATCGAAAATGCGTCAAAGAATGTGTCAAAGAATACCTCGAAGAATAAGAAAAATACCAAGACTTTGACAAATTTAAATTTAAACATGCACCGAATAATGCAATTAAGAATACGTCAACAAATATAAATTCATTTACAGAAACATTAATACAATTCTCAGACGAATTCGCAAAATTTAAAGGATTCCCATAAATTCAATAAAGAATGTGTCGAAGAATGCGTCAAAGAATAAGAATGCGTTGCAGGGAAACTTCCGCAGAAGAAGAAAGCGGCAAAGAATAAGAATGCGTCAAAGAACGCGTCAAAGGGAAACCTCCGCAGGATAAGAATGCGTCGCAGGGAAACCCGCAAAGAATACTAAGATTGCGAATAAGAATGCAAAAAAAATGTGAATAAGAATGTGAAAAGCTCCAAAAGTGTAAAAAATATACGAAAAAGGCTAAACAGATATTGATAATTTATAGAAAAATTGAGAATGCAAATAAGAATTCAAAGAATTCGAAGAATGCAAATAAAAATGCAAATATAAATTGTTATAAGAATGAGAAGAACTCCAAAAGTGATTAGAAGAATTTAAAGAATGCAAAGAATGGGAATAATTCAAATGAGATTGGTAAGAATACACAAAAAATGCATCAAAAAAATGTTGAAGATCACATCGAAAAATGCGTCAAAGAATGTGTCAAAGAATACCTCGAAGAATAAGAAAAATACCAAGACTTTGACAAATTTAAATTTAAACATGCACCGAATAATGCAATTAAGAATACGTCAACAAATTAAATTCAAAGAATTTACAGAAACATTTATACAATTCTCAGACGAATTCGCAAAATTTAAAGGATTCACAAAATTCAATGAAGAATGTGTCGAAGAATGCGTCAAAGAATAAGAATGCGTTGCAGGGAAACTTCCGCAGAAGAAGAAAGCGGCAAAGAATAAGAATGCGTCAAAGAACGCGTCAAAGGGAAACCTCCGCAGGATAAGAATGCGTCGCAGGGAAACCCACAAAGAATACTAAGAATAAGAATGCAAATAAAAAGGGGAATAAGAATGTGAAGAGCTCCAAAAGTGTAAAAAATATACGAAAAAGGCTAAACAGAAATTGAAGAATGCCAGGAATAAAATTAATTGAAAAAGGATGAATGCGGCAAAGAATTTGCAGATATTAATAATTTGAAGAAAAATTGATAATGCAAATAAGAATTTAAAGAATTCTAATTTAGAATGCGAAAAAGAATTCACAGTTCGAAGAATGCCAACAAAAATGCAAATAAAAATTGTTATAAAAATGCGAATAACTCTCAAGGTGCGAAAAAGAATTTAAAAAATGCGAAGAATGAGAATAATTCAAAGAAAAGCGAAGAATACGCAAGAAATGCATCGATGAATGCATCGAAGATCGCATCGAAGAATGCGTCAAAGAATGTGTCAAAGAATACCTCGAAAAATAAGAAAAGTACTAAGACTTCAATTTTTTTTAATTTAAACATGCACCGAATAATGCAATTAAGAATGCTTCAAAGAATACGTCAACAAATATTAATTTGAAGAATTTGAAGAAACATTCGAAAATTTCTCAGACGAATTTGCAAAATTTAAAGGATTCACAAAATTAATAGAAGAATGCGTTGAAGAATGCGTCAACGAATAAGAATGTGTCGCAGGGAAAATTCTGCACAATAAGAATGCATCGAAGAATAAAAATGCGTCATTTAATGCGTCGAAGAATACAAAATGCGTCAAAAAAAAAAATGCGTCAAAAAATGCGTCAAAGAATACGTCAACAAATATAAATTCAAAGAATTTACAGAAACATTTATCAAATTCCCAGACGAATTCGCAAAATTGAAAGGATTCACAAAAGTCACAGAATGCATCGAAGAATAAGAATTTGAAGAATTTCGAAGAATGCAAAAAATAAATCAAAGAATGCAACAAAGACTAAAAGAATTTGCAAAAGAATTTGCAGAAGAATTTGGAGAAGAATTTGCACAAAAACTTGCAAATTTCACAGAATGCGTTGATGAATGCACCAACAAATTTACAGATTTAGAAGAATTCAAAGAATTATAAACAGAATGCAAAGAAGAATGCAAAGAAGAATGCAAAAAATGCAAAAAATATGAAGAATGCAAATAAAAATGCAAATAAAAATTGTAAAAAGAATGCGAAGAACTCAATTTTTTTTTAAAGAATATGGAAAATCCGAAAAAGAATTTGAAGAATTTGAAGAATGGAAATGATTCAAATACGAATGCAAAGAATACGCAAACAATGCATCAAAGAATTCGTCAAAGATCGCATCAAAGAATGCGTCAAAGAATGTGTCAAAGAATACCTCAAAAGATACTAAGAATTTGACATGCATCGAATAATGCACCTACTGTAAGAATGCGTCAAAGAGTACATCAACAAATATAAATTCAAAGAATTTGCAGAAACATTTGAAAAATTCTCAGACGAATTAAAATTTCAAGGATTCACAAAATTAAAAAAAGAATGCGGTGAAGAATTCGTCGAAGAATAAGAATGCGTTGCAGGGAAACTTCCGCAAAATAAGAACGCTTCGAAGAATAAGATTGCGTCAAAAAATATGTCGAAGAATAAGAATGCGTCAAAGAATAAGAATGCATCGCAGGAAACCTCTGCGGGATAAGAATCCGTCGCAGGGAAACCCGCATTTATTATTTGCATTTGTATTCGCAATCTTAGTATTCTTTGCATTCTTTTTAGCATTTTAATTATAATTCTTTGAATTCTCCTTTGCTTCACTTTTTTTTTTTCAAATTTATCTGCAAATTCTTTGATTTTTTTGTATTGTTTTGCAAATTCTCTGGTGTATTTATCGACCCATTCTACAATATCTTTTGCAAATTCTTTGCATTCTTTGACGCATTCTTTGACAAATTCTTTGCATTCTAAGACATTCTTCGCATTCTTCAAAATATTATTCCTTAATGCATTTTTCTTAGAATTTTGTGAATTTTGTGAATTCGGAAGTCAAGTCATCCTGCGGCAAGTCGCATCATCCCCCGGCGACTCGCGCCATTCTGCGGGATACGGGAAACTTCCGCGAGATAAAAATGCAACGCCGACAAACTTTCACGGCACTACGCACCGCGAGATGACACAGCGCGCCGCCAGGTGACACAACGCCCCGCCGGATGGCACAAAGCGCCACGGGATGACACGACGCGCCACGGGATGACACGACATGCCGCGGAATGACACAACGCACCGCGGAATGACACAAAGCGCCACGGGGTGACACGACTCGCCGCGGAATGACACAACACGCCGCGGGATGACACGATTCGCCAATAGATGACACGACTCGCCGCGGGATGACACGACTCACCGCGGGATGACACGACTCGTCACGGGAAAACACAACGCGCCGCGGAATGACACAACTCTCCGAGGGATGACACGACTCGACGCGGAATGAAACAAAACGGTGCGGGATGACACAACTCACCACGGGATGCCACAACTCGCCGTGGAATGAAACAACGCGCCACGGGATGACACGACTCGCTGCGGGATGACACGACTCGCCGCAGGTTTTCGTGCATCGCCCGCAGGATGAAGTGACTCGCCGCGGAACGAAGTGACTCGCTTCGGGTTTTTGTGCATCGCCCGCGGGATGAAGTGACTCGCCGCAGAATGAAGTCACTCGTTGCGGGTTTTCGTGCATCGCCCGCGGGATGAAGTGACTCGCCGCAGAATGAAGTGACTCGCCGAGGGTTTTCGTGCATCGCCCGCAGGATGAAGTGACTCGCCGCGGAATGAATTAAGTGACTTGCCATAGGTTTTCGTACATTGCCCGCAGAATGAAGTGACTCGCCACGGAATGAAGTGACTCGCCGCGGGTTTACGTGCATCACCCGTGGGATGAAGTGACTCGCCGCAAAATGACGTGCATCGCCCGCGGATTTTTGTGCATCGCCCGCGGATTTTTGTGCATCGCCCGCGGTATGAAGCAACTCGCCGAGGAATTAAGTGACTCGCCGTGGGTTTACTTGCATCGCCCTCGGGAAGACGCGACTCGCCGCGGAATGACGCAACTCGCCGCGGGATGACATGACTTCCAAATCACAAAATTCACAAAATTCAAAGAAAAATGCATTACAGAATTTGAGAAATGCAAAGAATACGTCAAAAAATGCGTCAAAGAATGAAAATAAATTGCAAAAGAATTCGCAGAATTGACAGAATTCACAGAAGAATTTGCAGAAGCATCGATGAATGCACCAGAGAATTTGCCAAAGAATACAAAGAAATCAAAGAATTTGCAGATGTGATTATTTTTTTTTAAATGGAAAATGCCTAAAAAGGACTACAATGCAAAAAAAATGCAAAGAATACTAAGATTGCAAATAAGAATGCAAATTAAAATTTGAATAAGAATGTGAAGACTAAAGAACTCTAAAAGTGTTAAAAAGTATGCGAAAATGCCTAAAAAGAATGAGAAGAATGCAAAGAATGGGAAGAATCCAAAAAGAATGCGAAGAATATGCATCTGATACCGGTAATGCATCTAAAAATGCGTCAAACAATACGTCAAAAATAATTTAAATAATTTGCATTCAAAGAATGCATTGAATAATGCGACAAAAAAGGGTGAATAATTTACAAAAGAATTTACAGAAAATTTGCAGAATTTGCAGAATTCAAAGATGAATGCGCCAAAGAATACAAATGATTTGAGAATTCACAGATTTGAAGAATTTGAAGAAAGTGCTGAAGAATGCAAAAAAGAATTCAAAGAATTATAATTAGAATGCAAAAAAAATTTAAAGAATGTGACGAATACAAATAATGCGAATAAGAATCCAAATACTATTGATAATAAAAATTCGAAAAGCTCCAAAAAATATGAATGGTAATAATTCAAATAAGAATGCGAAGGATATGAAAAAAAATGCATCAAAGAATGCGTCAAAGAAAAAAAAAAATTAATTCTAAATTCAAATAATTCACACATGGATCGAAGAATGCGTTTTAAAATGCGTCTTAGAATGCATCTAAAAATGCGTCAAAGAATTCATCTAAGAATGCATCAAAGAATACGTCAAAGAATATGTCAACAAATTATCAAAAAAAATTGAAAAACATTCTGAAAATTTTGAAGACGAATTCGCAAAAAGAATGCGAAAAAGAATGCAAAGAATACTACAAATGCAAATTTGTGAATAAAAATGTGAAGAAGTGTAAACAGAGTAAAAAGTATACGACAAATGCAAACAAAAAATGTAAGAATGCTAAAAATGGAAATGATAAAAAAAGAATGCGAAGAACATGCGTCTAAAAATGCATCAAAGAATGCGTCAAAGAATAATTTGCAGAATTCAAAGAATTCCAAGAAGAAATTTCAAAATTCAAAGTACAGTAAGAGTACAGTAAACTGAACAAAATACTGTACGCGATTCTAATAAGCCAGTGTAATATAGTACTGCATACTAGAGTTTACTCAAGTAGTATTTTGTGATATTAATGTTGGTGACATTATGATTACATGAGGTCTACTCCACTAATAGACATATTGCTTTGTGCGTAAACGAGTCGGGGTACAGTGCACGACCATTGAAACGTTTCTTCATGTATAATATAAGAGAAACTGTTTATGTCGTATCAGGTTTCAGTTCCTCTTATTTCTAGTAAATAATACAGTACATGTACATGTAGGGCCTGTGCGAGCGAAAATTCATGAAACGCCTCCGGTATTAGTTTCCTACCAAATTTCAGCTCAGAGAATGCCACGAATAAGTGAAAATAGAAAGTCTAATGAAAGAAAGTCATTGATAGTGGTGCGCGTTACCTATAATGAGTACTACTAGAAAACTTCAAATCGACCACTGTTTTAGGCTTTGTATTCTAAGATCCTTCTTTAAAAATGAAATGAGACATGACCTACCTGCAATCGGATTGGTGTTTGGGGGAATTTGAGCTGATCATTGGATGGGCTTACTGGTAACAGCCACTTGGATCTTGCTGATGGCCTCTCACTCAGAACAACTTTAGCACAGGCAGCTACACAAATAAAAAAAAATAAACGTAAAAGTAAAACAGATGTTTATAAATATAATAGCAATTTATCTTTTAGGTTACAGAAGTTTGCAAGGGACGTTTGTAAAAACCTTACAGATATTCCAATTGAAAGTTGCTGTGCGGCAGATGAGCATTGTCACTTGAGTTTGTTTGCAAAATATAAATCACTTGTGACAACATTTTCTAAAATTATAGAATGCATCCGGTATAATTGCGACTTCGCAATTCCTCGGACGGAATGCGCACGGCAAAGCAAGATTTTTCAACAAATGTTACTTGTTAATAAGTTATTGTTACTTTTTGTTAGCTCGTACCATTCCTCCATGCTCGTACCATGGAGGAATAAGTTCCTCCATGCTCGTACCGACCGATGTGTGAAATAGGGCAGCATATACCGGGGCGCACTAGGCTGCACATGTACTAGGACACGCGCGGTTGCATTTCAAATCAATGAATCAATAAATGTTATCGTTTTTCTGTTTTAGTAATTACACATGCTCATTTACATCAATTCTGCAAACACAGCACCTTCAGTTCCGAAGAATTTCGATGAAAAAACGTGGAGTCCAAGGCAATAGTCAATAGATCGGGGCGGACATACGTCACAGGTCAGCGCGCCTATGAAAACAATACGCGCTGACACTGCACTGTATAGCATACAAGACTGCGCGCGAGATCATCGTTTTTACTAGTCTTGGTGCAAGACCTTCTCATTTCGTTTGATACACGATTCCCGCGAGAGGGCGCTATCGCCCACGAACCGCCTCGGGTCGACGATCCGCCTCTTCTCATTTCGTTTGATACACGATTCCCGCGAGAGGGCGCTATCGCCCACGAACCGCCTGGTAAGAACGATATCTCGCGCGCAGTCTTGTATGCTACATATACAGTGCAGTGTCAGCGCGTATTGTTTTCATCGGCGCGCTGACCTGTGACGTATGTCCGCCCCGATCTATTGACTATTGCCTTGGACTCCACGTTTTTTTCATCGAAATTCTTCGGAACTGAAGGTGCTGTGTTTGCAGAATTTGATGTAAATGAGCATGTGTAATTACTAAAACAGAAAAACGATAACATTTATTGATTCATTGATTTGAAATGCAACCGCGCGTGTCCTAGTACATGTGCAGCCTTAGTCCCACTAGTGTGCCCCCGGTATACTGCGATATACAGGGTCACACATCGGCACATGCTAAAATTGGTTGAAAACTTTGCTTTTTCGTGCGCACTCTGTGCGAGGAATTGTGGAGTCGCAATTATACTGGGTGTATTCTCTAATCTCTCAGCTATTACTATCTGGAATCGCGCTTAATCTTACCTTCAAAATTTCAGTCGAACTGAGTGCAAAGCGCAGTTATAATCCAATGACCCGTGACGTCATTTGAGTGTGCAAAGCGCACCTGGAGGGCGCTTCACGAGTTGAGATGCTACGGCTGTTTTGTGTTGCATTTAACCTCCAAACAAGGTATAATGTTATCATGAACAGGGTTGCTTTGACAATTCCCCATTCAGTCGCTGTGATTTATAATCATCCCCACGATTGCGTTCCATGCCCATAAAATACGAGTAAATATACTTGGCAAATCGTGAACATTTACGACTGGTCGTAAATATAATTTGTGGCATCGTAAATTTTTCACGACTAGTGAATATTTTTGCCACGTCGTGAAAAATTATGATGCCAATTTTTTTTTACAACCATTGGTAAATAATTTTACAACGTCGCAAAATAAATATTCACCACAGATTATGTCCCGTCTGGGCCACCGTATCCGTCAAATTTTGAAGATGGCGAGCAACAGTGCACACTACTTTGAATATCGTCGTCGAATTTCCTGGATTTGCAGGTCAGAAATTGTTCGCGAATATCACCGAAGCCCAGAAAGTTGATCTTGGACACACATGGAAGGCTGTTTAGGTGATTTTAAGGTATTTTGTTAGGTTTTTGTGTGGATTTGGTCGACTTTTTGAATCACATTTAAGACATTAGGAATTAAACGCGTTAACGTCCTCGGCCTCTAGTACCGCCAGATGATGTCCAAATGTTAAACAAGCGATAACTAGAGGCCAGTAACTCGGTCTAGTGCAGCCTATACTAGTGCGCCCCGGTATATGCTGCCCTATTTCACACATCGGTCGGTACGAGCATGGAGGAATGGTACGAGCTAACAAAAAGTAACAATAACTTATTAACAAGTAACATTTGTTGAAAAATCTTGCTTTGCCGTGCGCATTCCGTCCGAGGAATTGCGAAGTCGCAATTATACCGGATGCATTCTATAATTTTTGAAAATGTTGTCACAAGTGATTTATATTTTGCAAACAAACTCAAGTGACAATGCTCATCTGCCGCACAGCAACTTTCAATTGGAATATCTGTAAGGTTTTTACAAACGTCCCTTGCAAACTTCTGTAACCTAAAAGATAAATTGCTATTATATTTATAAACATCTGTTTTACTTTTACGTTTATTTATTTTTATTTGTGTAGCTGTGCTAAAGTTGTTCTGAGTGAGAGCACATTAGCAAGATCCAAGTGGCTGTTACCAGTAAGCCCATCCAATGATCAGCCCAAATTCCCCCAAACACCAATCCGATTGCAGGTAGGTCATGTCTCATTTCATTTTTAAAGAAGGATCTTAGAATACAAAGCCTAAAACAGTGGTCGATTTGAAGTTTTCTAGTAGTACTCATTATAGGTAACGCGCACCACTATCAATGACTTTCTTTCATTAGACTTTCTATTTTCACTTATTCGTGGCATTCTCTGAGCTGAAATTTGGTAGGAAACTAATACCGGAGGCGTTTCATGAATTTTCGCTCGCACAGGCCCTACATGTACATGTACTGTATTATTTACTAGAAATAAGAGGAACTGAAACCTGATACGACATAAACAGTTTCTCTTACATTATACATGAAGAAACGTTTCAATGGTCGTGCACTGTACCCCGACTCGTTTACGCACAAAGCAATATGTCTATTAGTGGAGTAGACCTCATGTAATCATAATGTCACCAACATTAATATCACAAAATACTACTTGAGTAAACTCTAGTATGCAGTACTATATTACACTGGCTTATTAGAATCGCGTACAGTATTTTGTTCAGTTTACTGTACTCTTACTGTACTTTGAATTTTGAAATTTCTTCTTGGAATTCTTTGAATTCTGCAAATTATTCTTTGACGCATTCTTTGATGCATTTTTAGACGCATGTTCTTCGCATTCTTTTTGAATCATTTCCATTTTTAGCATTCTTAAATTTTTTGTTTGCATTTGTCGTATACTTTTTACTCTGTTTACACTTCTTCACATTTTTATTCACAAATTTGCATTTGTAGTATTCTTTGCATTCTTTTTCGCATTCTTTTTGCGAATTCGTCTTCAAAATTTTCAGAATGTTTTTCAATGTTTTTTGATAATTTGTTGACATATTCTTTGACGTATTCTTTGATGCATTCTTAGATGAATTCTTTGACGCATTTTTAGATGCATTCTAAGACGCATTTTAAAACGCATTCTTCGATCCATGTGTGAATTATTTGAATTTAGAATTAATATTTTTTTTATTCTTTGTGGTATTTTTGGACACATTATTTGACGTCTTCAACGCATTACTCGACACAATCTTCTAGACAATATGAGATGCAATCTTTAACGCATTCTTTGACGCATCCTTTGATGCATTTTTTTTCATATCCTTTGCATTCTTATTTGAATTATTACCATTCATATTTTTTGGAGCTTTTCGAATTTTTATTATCAATAGTATTTGGATTCTTATGAGCATTCTTTGTATTCGTCACATTCTTTTAATTTTTTTTGCATTCTAATTATAATTCTTTGAATTCTTTTTTGCATTCTTCAGCACTTTCTTCAAATTCTTCACATCTGTGAATTCTCAAATCATTTGTATTCTTTGGCATATTCTTTGGCGCATTCATCTTTGAATTCTGCAAATTCTGCAAATTTTCTGTAAATTCTTTTGTAAATTCTTTTGTCGCATTATTCAATGCATTCTTTGAATGCAAATTATTTAAATTATTTTTGACGTATTGTTTGACGCATGCATTACCGGTATCAGATGCATATTCTTCGCATTCTTTTTGAATTCTTCCCATTCTTTGCATTCTTCTCATTCTTTTTAGGCATTTTCGCATACTTTTTAACACTTTTAGAGTTCTTCACATTCTTATTCAAATTTAAATTTGCATTCTTATTTGCAATCTTAGTATTCTTTGCATTTTTTTTGCATTGTAGTCCTAGGCATTTTCCATTTAAAAAAAATTAATCACATCTGCAAATTCTTTGATTTCTTTGTATTCTTTGGCAAATTCTCTGGTGCATTCATCGATGCTTCTGCAAATTCTTCTGTGAATTCTGTCAATTCTGCGAATTCTTTTGCAATTTATTTTCATTCTTTGACGCATTTTTTGACGTATTCTTTGCATTTCTCAAATTCTGTAATGCATTTTTCTTTGAATTTTGTGAATTTTGTGATTTGGAAGTCATGTCATCCCGCGGCGAGTTGCGTCATTCCGCGGCGAGGCGCGTCTTCCTGTGGCGAGTCACGTCTTTCCGGTGGGTGAGTCATGTCATCCTGCGTCGAGTCATGTCATTCCACAGCGAGTCATGTCATCCCGCGGGCGGTGCACGTCATTCGGCAGCGAGTCACTTCATCCCGAGGGCGATGCAAGTAAACCCACGGCGAGTCACTTAATTCCTCGGCGAGTTGCTTCATACCGCGGGCGATGCACAAAAATCTGCGGGCGATGCACAAAAATCCGCGGGCGATGCACGTCATTTCGCGGCGAGTCACTTCATCCCACGGGTGATGCACGTAAACCCGCGGCGAGTCACTTCATTCCGTGGCGAGTCACTTCATTCTGCGGGCAATGTACGAAAACCTATGGCAAGTCACTTAATTCATTCCGCGGCGAGTCACTTCATCCTGCGGGCGATGCACGAAAACCCTCGGCGAGTCACTTCATTCTGCGGCGAGTCACTTCATCCTGCGGGCGATGCACGAAAACCTGCGGCGAGTCGTGTCATCCCGCAGCGAGTCGTGTCATCCCGTGGCGCGTTGTTTCATTCCACGGCGAGTTGTGGCATCCCGTGGTGAGTTGTGTCGTCCCGCAGCGTTTTGTTTCATTCCGCGGCGAGTCGTGTCATCCCGCGGAGAGTTGTGTCATTCCGCGGCGCGTTGTGTTATCCCGTGACGAGTCGTGTCATCCCGCGGTGAGTCGTGTCATCCCGCGGCGAGTCGTGTCATCTATTGGCGAATCGTGTCATCCCGCGGCGCGTTGTGTCATTCCGCGGCGAGTCGTGTCACCCCGTGGCGCTTTGTGTCATTCCGCGGTGCGTTGTGTCATTCCGCGGCATTTCGTGTCATCCCGTGGCGCTTTGTGCCATCCGGCGGGGCGTTGTGTCACCTGGCGGCGCGCTGTGTCATCTCGCGGTGCGTAGTGCCGTGAAAGTTTGTCGGCGTTGCATTTTTATCTCGCGGAAGTTTCCCGTATCCCGCAGAATGGCGCGAGTCGCCGGGGGATGATGCGACTTGCCGCAGGATGACTTGACTTCCGAATTCACAAAATTAACAAAATTCTAAGAAAAATGCAAGGAATAATATTTTGAAGAATGCGAAGAATGTCTTAGAATGCAAAGAATTTGTCAAAGAATGCGTCAAAGAATGCAAATAATTTGCAAAAGATATTGTAGAATGGGTCGATAGAGAATTTGCAAAACAATACAAAAAAATCAAAGAATTTGCAGATAAATTTGAGGAAAAAAAAGGTGAAGCAAAGGAGAATTCAAAGAATTATAATTAAAATGCTAAAAAGAATGCAAAGAATACTAAGATTGCGAATACAAATGCAAATAATAAATGCGGGTTTCCCTGCGACGGATTCTTATCCCGCAGAGGTTTCCTGCGATGCATTCTTATTCTTTGACGCATTCTTATTCTTCGACATATTTTTTTTTGACGCAATCTTATTCTTCGAAGCGTTCTTATTTTGCGGAAGTTTCCCTGCAACGCATTCTTATTCTTCGACGAATTCTTCACCGCATTCTTTTTTAAATTTTGTGAATCCTTGAAATTTTAATTCGTCTGAGAATTTTTTTAATGTTTCTGCAAATTCTTTGAATTTATATTTGTTGATGTACTCTTTGACGCATTCTTACAGTAGGTGCATTATTCGATGCATTATTCGATGCATGTCAAATTCTTAGTATCTTTTGAGGTTTTCTTTGACACATTCTTTGACGCATTCTTTGATGCGATCTTTGACGAATTCTTTGATGCATTGTTTGCGTATTCTTTGCATTCGTATTTGAATCATTTCTATTCTTCAAATTCTTCAAATTCTTTTTCGGATTTTCCATATTCTTTAAAAAAAAATTGAGTTCTTCGCATTCTTTTTACAATTTTTATTTGCATTTTTATTTGCATTCTTCATATTTTTTGCATTTTTTGCATTCTTCTTTGCATTCCGTTTATAATTCTTTGAATTCTTCTAAATCTGTAAATTTGTTGGTGCATTCATCAACGCATTCTGTGAAATTTGAAAGTTTTTGTGCAAATTCTTTTGCAAATTCTTCTGCAAATTCTTTTGCAAATTCTTTTAGTCTTTGTTGCATTCTTTGATTTATTTTTTGCATTCTTCGAAATTCTTCAAATTCTTATTCTTCGATGCATTCTGTGACTTTTGTGAATCCTTTAAATTTTGCGAATTCGTCTGGGAATTTGATAAATGTTTCTGTAAATTCTTTGAATTTATATTTGTTGACGTATTCTTTGACGCATTTTTCGACGCATTTTTTAATGTAGCGTATAAATAAGTCTTTACAATTTTTAAATTTGACTTTATGAAATCTGCAGGTACCCTGATATTGGACCTGACCTGCGAACTCCTTATTACTGGACCTGACCTTTAATGTTTTTGAAAGGCTAATGGTATGCATTGTCTTATGCTTATTAAAAATCTTCGGAAATGTTCTTCAGAAATCTTTGGAGAACTTTCAACTTCTCCTTTGGAATTTTCCTGTGGAATTCTCCTTCGGAATTCTCTTCAGAATTCTCCTTTTGAATTCTCCGTCAAATTCCCCTTTGGAAATTACCCTTCGAAATTCCCGAATTTGAAGAAATTCCCGAAATTGAAGAATTTCGGAATTCTTCAAATATTTGGAATTCTCCTAAGGAATTCTCCTAAGGAATTCTTCTTCGGAATTCTCCTTTGAAATTCTCCTTAAAAAATTCTCCTTAAAAATTCTTATTCGCAAATTTCCTTCACAATTCTTCTTCTTCGCAATTCTCCTTCGCAATTATTTTTCCAATATTCTTTCTCCTTGGGAATTCTTCTCAGGAATTCTTTGAAATCTTCTTAGAAATTATCCTTCAGAATTCTCCTTCGGAATATTTTTTTGGAATTGTTTTTTGAATTCTTCTTCGAAATGCTTATTAAAAATCTTCGGAAATGTTCTTCAGAAATCTTTGGATAACTTTCAACTTCTCCTTTGGAATTTTCCTGTGGAATTCTCCTTCGGAATTCTCTTCAGAATTCTCCTTTTGAATTCTCCGTCAAATTCCCCTTAGAAATTCCCCTTGGAATTTTCGCTTGGAAATTCCCCCCCTCGAAATTCCCGAATTTGAAGAAATTCCCGAAATTGAAGAATTTCGGAAAATTCCCCTTTGGAAATTACCCTTCGAAATTCCCGAATTTGAAGAAATTCCCGAAATTGAAGAATTTCGGAATTCTTCAAATATTTGGAATTCTTTGGAATTTTCCTGTGGAATTCTCCTTCGGAATTCTCTTCAGAATTCTCCTTTTGAATTCTCCGTCAAATTCCCCTTTGGAAATTACCCTTCGAAATTCCCGAATTTGAAGAAATTCCCGAAATTGAAGAATTTCGGAATTCTTCAAATATTTGGAATTCTTTGGAATTTTCCTGTGGAATTCTCCTTCGGAATTCTCTTCAGAATTCTCCTTTTGAATTCTCCGTCAAATTCCCCTTTGGAAATTACCCTTCGAAATTCCCGAATTTGAAGAAATTCCCGAAATTGAAGAATTTCGGAATTCTTCAAATATTTGGAATTCTTTGGAATTTTCCTGTGGAATTCTCCTTCGGAATTCTCTTCGGAATTCTTCAGAATTCTTATTCGGAAGTCTTCTTCACTTCGGAATTCCCCTTCGGAATTCCCCTTAGGAATTCTCCTTCGTAATTCTTTTTCAAAATCCTCTTTGGAATCCTCCGTAAATATTTGCAATTCTCCTAAGGAATTCTCCTAAGGAATTCTCCTAAGGAATTCTCTTCGGAATTCTTCAGAATTCTTATTCGGAAGTCTTCTTCACTTCGGAATTCCCCTTCGGAATTCCCCTTAGGAATTCTCCTTCGTAATTCTTTTTCAAAATCCTCTTTGGAATCCTCCGTAAATATTTGCAATTCTCCTAAGGAATTCTCCTAAGGAATTCATCTTTGGAATTCTCCTTTGAAATTTTCCTTAACAAATTTTCCTTAAAAGATTCTCCTTAAAAATTCTTATTCGCAAATCTCCTTCACAATTCTTCTTCTTCGCAATTATTTTTCCAATATTCTTTCTCCTTCGGAATTCTTCTCAGGAATTCTTTGAAATCTTCTTAGAAATTATCCTTCATAATTCTCCTTCGGAATATTTGTTTGGAATTGTTTTTTGAATTCTTCTTCGAAATGCTTATTAAAAATCTTCGGAAATGTTCTTCAGAAATCTTTGGATAACTTTCAACTTCTCCTTTGGAATTTTCCTGTGGAATTCTCCTTCGGAATTCTCTTCAGAATTCTCCTTTTGAATTCTCCGTCAAATTCCCCTTAGAAATTCCCCTTGGAATTGTCGCTTGGAAATTCCCCTCTCGAAATTCCCGAATTTGAAGAAATTCCCGAAATTGAAGAATTTTGGAATTCTTCAAATATTTGGAATTCTCCTAAGGAATTCTCCTCAGGAATTCATCTTCGGAATTCTCCTTTGAAATTCTCCTTAAAAAATTCTCCTTAAAAATTCTTATTCGCAAATCTCCTTCACAATTCTTCTTTTTCGCAATTCTCCTTCGCAATTATTTTTCCAATATTCTTTCTCCTTCGGAATTCTTCTCAGGAATTCTTTGAAATCTTCTTAGAAATTATCTTTCAGAATTCTCCTTCGGAATATTTTTTTGGAATTGTTTTTTGAATTCTTCTTCGAAATGCTTATTAAAAATGTTCGGAAATGTTCTTCAGAAATCTTTGGAGAACTTTGAACTTCTCCTTTGGAATTTCCTGTGGAATTCCCCTTCGGAATTCTCTTCAGAATTCTCTTCAGAATTCTCCTTTTGAATTCTCCGTCAAATTCCCCTTCGAAATTCCCCTTAGAAATTCCCCTTAGGAATTTCCGCTTGGAAATTACCCTTCGAAATTCCCCAATCTCCTTTGAAATTCTCCTTTGAAATTCTCCTTTAGAATTCTCTTTAGAATTCTCTTTAGAATTCTCCTTTGGAATTCTCTTTTGGAATTCCCCTTCAAAATTCCCCCCGGAATTTTCCTTGGAATTCCCCTTTGGAATTCTCCTTTAGAATTTTTTGTCAAAATCCCCTTCGAAATCCTCTTTGTATCCTCTTTCGGAATTCTTCAGAATTCTCTTTCGGAAGTCTTCTTCCCTTCGGAATTCCCCTTCGGAATTCCCCTTAGGAATTCTTCTTTGTAATTCTTTTTCAAAATCCTCTTTGGAATCCTCCGTAAATATTTGGAATTCTCTTTTGGAATTCTCCTAAGGACTTCTCCTCAGGAATTCTTCTCCGGAATTCTCCTCCGGAATTCTCCTTTGAAATTCTCCTTAAAAAAATCTCATTAAAAATTCTTATTCGCAAATCTCCTTCACAATTATTTTTCCATTATTCTTTCTTCTTCGCAATTCTTCTCAGGAATTCTTTGAAATCTTCTTAGAAATTCTCCTTCAGAATTCTCCTTCAAATTGTTTTTTTGGATTGATTTTTGATTTTCTTATTTGAAATCCTTATCAAAATTATCTTCGGTATCCTTTGGAATTCTCTTTCGGAATTCTTCTTCAGAATTCTCCTTCGAAATTCTCCTTCGGAATTATTTTTCAAATTTGTTCTTGCTTTTTCGGACATTTTTGTAACGGTCCATAGCTCCGAGCCTCCGACATCGACATCTCATACATGGCAGTCTGACCCTTCGTCGGACTTATGAGGGGTCGAATCTATGAGGCCGAATACTATAAGTATATGATGCTTCATAAATCTGACTCCTTATAATTCCAAAATTTTAGGCATCGGACTTACATGAAACTTACGATACGACCCCTTTCTCAGTCCCAGATTTATTTCTTTTTAACATTTTCGCAATGACTACAGAACTTTCATTGAGATAATATATGATGAAAAAGTGGCATCATGGATGCAACAGTCTTTGTTTTGTTTTGTAACCTATCTTACAGTTGTACCCGTTACTTCCCCTCAAAATTCAGAATCCTCGCCGCTTTCCACAAGACACATACATGTACTCTGTATATTATATATATTGTACGTGAAGGAGATCTTTGTTTTCTTGCAGGAAAGAGAGTATCAAAGCAGAATTTGCCCATTTCATCTGGTCACCCTGAAGCTACCAGTACGTGTAGCTGATTTAAGGTCATGTACAGCAGAAGTAAAGTGCGTTCGAGTGTTACTCCAAAGGAGGTACCGGTACGTCTTGCAGGCCAGGTCACGTTGTTTTGTATTGTTACACGTTGTTTTGTATTGTTTTGTATTGATAAACCAAAAACAGGGCTTTTCCGCAATTATTTTCTTCAATTTTAATTTTAATTTTATTTTATTTTATTTAACACATGGTGATAAACATGTGTGTGGCCGTCATTTTAGCCCTTGTGAAAATTGTGACAACAACACGCGTGTACTTGATTACTCGCGAGTAATTTATTTGCGAGTACTCGAGTGAGAAAAATCACTACTCGCCCAGCACTAATTGTTACCACTTGTATGTGACCTGTCACCACAATATGGGAGTAAAAGTCAGAAAAATTGAAAATTGAGATATTGTTATTTTCAATTTCTTGAGAAAGAGAGCTTTCCAATGGTACATAAGTTATCACTTGCGGGTTTTGCGATAAATTCATTTTACAGCGCTCCAGAAAGTCATGTGTTTCACAAAACTTAATTATAAACATCCTAAACAAAACACACAAAAGATTGCCAAACAGGACAAGTAAGGTTCGATTGAGCATAGCAACGGCTTTTGTTCTAATCATTATATCTTCTTGAAACCTCCCACACATACAAACTATTGTACAATCAACATAATATCAAAACTTCGAAAATGGGGGACAGTTACGAAGACCTAATTTGCATATTTAATTACCGTGTTAATTAGACCACTGATAGACTTTAATCCAAACACTATACTACGCAAACACTATGCAAAATCATGTAATTTAAGAGGTTTTCGATCATCTGATTGCACCCCCAAAATAGGAATATGTAGAGGAGGACTTGGGCTTTCCAACTTACGCAAAATCTCAAAATTGACCACCCCTTCATATTTTGACTTTGGATGGCCATATCTCCAAATTACATTGTGCGACTTTACTCTCATTTTGTGGTGACAGGTCACATATATGTTTGACTCTCCCTCTAAGCCATCCAATTATATGTTTTTCACAGTGTAGTCACAAACATTTCTAATGTGTCTCCTGTCTTACAGGTGAATCCATTTGGCCTGAAGTTTAGTCTCAAAGCCCAAGCCACTACAGTTAATGAGAGACCGTCACCCAATAAACAGGTAGAGTAAATTGGAGTTGTTTAGTATGGGTCATAAAGTATCATTACATCATAAAGTATCATTACATCGTAAAGTATCATGACATTGTAAAGTATCATGACATTGTAAAGTATCATGACATTGTAAAGTATCATGACATCGTAAAGTATCATGACATTGTAAAGTATCATGACATCGTAAAGTATCATTACATCGTAAAGTAGCAGAACTATGATAACAAATGTATCACTCTGAGCATGGAGCAATAAACTAGTTTATTGCTCCATGCTCTGAGGTAACATTGACACCATCTCAATGTTTCATACATATTTCTTTGTTATTTCTTTGTTGGTTACTAGACACCTTTAGGATGTGCCTGAGAACCCCACCTTCCTACTGAACTACCCTAGTATTGCCTTAATTTTATGACATTTAAAGAAATATTTTATACTATACAAGAAAACACTTTTGTTATGATAGTCAGTGTCTAAATACAGCAGAGACAAAAGAACAACAAAAATTGAGTGTGGATGTACCGATAAAACCAGGGTTGTAGCTATGCTGGCCGGTGCCGGCCAGTGGTAGCCGGCATTCAACATCATCGGCTTGCACTCGGGGTAAAAATTAGCTTGCCGGCCAGCACAAATTTTGCTGAATTACATCGCGATTTCGTACTTTTTGCTGCATCGCATCGCAATTTTGTACGTGTCCATTTGAAGTATGCTGCATGCTGCAATCCCTGATGCAATCCCTGATGCACTGGCCGCATATGCAAGCATCGCCACCGTAAAACATGTAAAAGCGCACAGGTTTTCCGGTTCTTAGACCAAAATATTATGACTAATATTACTGGTTCATTAGGTCAGGAAACCAGACTGTCCGATGTTTTGACGTCACGTCGTTTTGTTTTATTCAATTATAGAGGGCGTGCTATACATACGTATATACGTAAGTACGTACACGCACTTTACTCGTTGGCTGGTGATACTACCGGCTCTCAGCCCGAAAAAATAGCCAGGCAGTAAACAATTTCTAGCTACAACCCTGGATGTAACAGTTAACACATTGTCAATGTTACGTCCACACTTGCATTTTTCTATTCTTGAAGCTGTCTCTGCTACTGGTATATTTGGACAAAGATATTGTTGGGTTTCATATTGCATCTTGTAAAAAATATGTATAGTAAATTCTCCATATTTGTCCTTCGTGTTAAAAAAGCACACCAATATGCATGTAACATTGACACGGTGTCAATGTTACCGGTACATCAGAATGACAAATTTGGTATCATATATGTGACCGTCCACTACGAAAGGGCTGTAAAGTAGGCATCTTGACGTTTTAAGATATTTTAGAGAAATGAAATCTACAAGAATAAAGCTTTAAAATTATGTATTACAAGACATAGTTGGTATTTATGGTTAGCTACAACAAGTAACACTGAATATGAAAATTCTTAGTTTTTTAATTGTTTTGCACATATTTGAATGGTCCTTTTCCCAATATAAGCTCTGGTGATTGTACAGCCCTTTTGTCGTGGATGGTCACTTATTTGTTAACAAATAATTTACACGATTTAAAACCTTCAAAAATATTCAACACCCAAATACGGATGTTACATAAAGTAACTAAATCGATTGTCTTTCTGGCCTTGCTCGTGACGTGTTTATGCGTCATCCGTTTTGAATCTGGGCAAAACTTTGCGTGTATATACGTCCTCCGGCGCGAACTGGTTAAGTTGACAATTTGTTAAATTGTTGATCTAAATATCATTTTAGCCTCAAGTTTTATATATTGTTTGTATCGCCTAAACGCTAGGGTCTTGAATGACACGTTAATGTTTGATCAGTTTGTTGAACAAAATAACCATATATTAACAAAACTAAAAAAATCAGATAACGCTGTGTTTAAATCGTCGGGGTTACATGTATGTCCTGTTTTACTTGAAATTGTCTATCACCAAAATAATCATGTAGAATTTTATTTATTGTTTTTGTTATTGGTTTTCTTGTTTTAGAGTTCTGATTTTCGAGACCAGCGGGACCAGCAAAGCTACGCATACCGCTCGCTGTCTGAGAACACTGGTGTCCCACTCCCTGGAAGACGTCACAGTCCACCACTTTACAGTACTAAGGATAGAGAGGAACATGATCAATCATCTGTCAGTTACTCAGGTTCGTACCGGTACAGTATATCCTTTTGACAAAAGGGGAAAAACAAAATTATGTTTCAATCTTCGGTCGTAATACCACAGCGCGTACAGTTGTAAACACCTTCAATCGTGGACCCTCTTTTTTAAATATTATAATATGCCAAGGTGAACAATAGCCCATGCAGTACGACCATATCCATGTATGGATAATAGTCAGCAGAGCCTATTATGTCTACATGGGCCAATCAATGGTTTGCAGCAGCTTAGAGCCCTGAAAAAGGCGCTACCTGGTAGCTACACATCAATGCATTGACAGAAGATGTTGATGCACCCTTCTTTTAAAGGAGAGACTGCCAATGTTTTTATCCGACCACACATTCTGGGAGTCTGTTCCAGACATGGACTGCGGTGTGGATGAAAGTTCTCCCTGTGGAATAGGAAGTGGATTTGCGAGTGCCTGTCTCGGAATCAACAAACTGAAGCGTGTTGCGCACTGTATCTCATAGGGCTGCGAGAGCATGGCCTTCAAGTCTGTTGGACAAAAATTGCTATGCATCTGGTAAAGAACTGCTGAAGCACCCACTTGATGGCAAGGCCACCCCCCCCCCCCCCCCCCCCCACCCCAAACCCAAATTTGTAAATAAACATTTAACAAATGTCATAATGTGTCAAATATGTCGAATTTCTACAAACGAAACCTATGCTACATGTCTATAGCATTAATGTGTTCTGATGTACATGTATCTAATTTTCGAAGGGAAATTGTTAACTTTTGGATTTTAGTACATGTATTGGTTTATAACGTTTCTGGGCTAAAAATAGGCAATTAGCGGATAAACACAAGTTTTTCCTCTACACCTTTATACCTAGGTGCCATGGAGCATCGGAGTGCACCCCGACACCGCCAGGTTCATCATCCAGCCACAGCCTATGCAGCCCAACTGACTGACCTCACCCAACCAGAATTCATATCCCATCACTCTAGCATATCTAAAGCACAGGGAGAAGATTCCTTAAACCCTTATGCACATGCAACTCCTCGTATGGTACACAGTGCAGGGGCTGTACATCCAAGACATCACAAGGGAATCATGCATTCCATGATCTGTGTGTACTCTAGATCGGTAGATGTGCGTCCAAATCACTGTCCCAATGAAACCGTTCGTATTATCTAAGAAATTGACGCGGTAGCACGACCCCCGCATGACAAACCTTGTCTTGAATATGTGTACTGCATACGTGATCCACAACTGTCGCACTTCATGCAAATAATATTTTTGTTTTAAGGCATTTTAGTTTTTCAGACATCTATATTTACAGATCTGATCGATTGAAAAGATTGTTTTGATCCCTAAATAAAATTTAATACAGGTTTTGTCATTCTGTTTCCATAGCATCTAATAAGGCACTACAATTGTAAATCTTTCTTTTGTTTCAAAGACATTTTGAATATAAATTCCCAAAATGTTTAAAGACCAATGTATTACACAACAGAGTTGGGCCATATATCTCAAATGAAAGCTTATTTCCTGTTTTTTCTGACCAACTGTAAAATTGAAAAAAAACTAACATTTTTAACACATTTTTGCAGAGTGGGTCACATATAGTGTGACGGAAAATGTAAGGACTTGGAACCATTCTAGTTCAAAGTACTCAGTACGATTGCCTGCCCCCTCCCCTCCAGCTCCTCGACATCATTAACCCTAACCTTACAGGGTAAAGGAACATTACATTTGTTAAATTATTATTATTATTAATAATGAATCCATGTTGTCTCGTTCAGGGGATAAGGTCGTAATTGCTGAGAGTCCTGGCACCCCTGGTATACCGGTCATATACAGGTCACAAGAGGAAAGATCAGCAAACCCAGACCGGTTGAACCTTGATAGGTAGGTCAGTGTTGTAGTAAAGTCCATCACGAGTCTAGTCTTTATTTTATTTATGTCATATTTAATGAGGGTAAACTCCAATCAGTGTACAGCACTGCTTTCAATGGAGGCCCTCAGGTGCTGATTTGCGAAGGACGCGGCTACAACGTAGTCGAGTCACAACTTCTTTCATAAGCCAAGTCACACATAACAGGATGACAAAGGAATGTTTTTGTAACAATTCAAGCCACTAGCTATTGAAAGACTGGATTATTTTTGTGATGGACTTGCAGCGACATTTAGGGACTTGTGACTGCAACACGAAGATTGGTGTCGATGAGACCAACACAGTTTCAGGAAAATAACATGTATGGAACTATGAGTAAAAAGGATATGAAGTTGTACTTTTAATACACACACTTTAATATTTATGTAGGGAGATTGGATTTCAAGGTAGGATACACAATTGGTAACTGCTTGAATTATTAGGAATGGGTCGATTTTGGGGTTGTATTTTATAGTAAATAACCTATAACTGAACTTTATGAAGTTTTACAATTCTCGATGCCGGAGAAAAAAAGCAAGAAAAACAGCATTCGTTTTAAACTGGCGTCGGACAGTTTTATTTTTTATTTTATTTTTTCCGGCGATCGGGATTTTTTATAACATTCAGTTTTGTAGACTAAGTAGTTTGAGGCCAGCCAATGCGGTTTCAAATGATTTATCACTCCTAGGCGGTCTCTTTGGTTCGAGAGGGCCGAAATGGGCAGCTGTTGAGTGAAGACAAGGTCGTGTATGGTATAGTCACGTTCACTTGGCTAGAGCGGCCATTCTAGTCTGAGCAGTTCGTCAGTTGGTTTGCTTTTTCGTGCTAGTTCTTCGTAATTTACTTTTTGCAGTACAAGTATTTGTGTTCGAAAATTTGATTTGGTTGTTTGAAGTATAGTCAAGTATATTCGAGCATATTCGAGCCTACATCATTAACAGTTGACATGCCGAAAGCAAAGGCATCCACACGGAGCAGTTCGGGGGAAGGAAGGAGACCGCGGGGACGGCCCCGTTCTAGCAGATCCGGAACTACCGGAGGTGCTGCAAACACGGGATCGGTGGCCCGGCCATCTTTGGAGCCGGCCAACGCCGGAGCTGCGGCGAACTTAGAAGCTGCGCCGAACTTAGGAGCTGCGCCCGACTGGAGACCTGCGGCCGACTTGGGATCCGCGGCCTGGCCAACTCTAGAGCCCACCAACTTCGGAGCACCGACCCACCTTGGTCGCGCCGGGTATGCGATCAACGCTGGACATGCGGCTAGCTCGGGATCGACAGCCAACCCTGGATCTTCGGCCACCTTTGGATCTGCGCCGGCGCCCCAGCTCGCTTCGGGATCGGGTGAGTTCGGTAGTACTACCGTCCAGTTACCCTCCTTAGAGGTTTCATCCACTCTTCCTAGTGTTATAGCCTTAACCTCAGGTTCCGTTAATGCCTCGCCCCCTGTACCCCCAGTAGCTATGCAGGACCACACGGCTTTGATTAGTGTTTGTGACGAGCTGGGTTTGGGGGTCCCAAAACAGACCCAAGAAAAGATTTGGAACGGGGAGTTTGTCGATTTAGGGTTAATGCTACGTCCTGCGGGTGGAAGCAGCGCTGCTAGTAATGTTAATGACTGCGTATTCACAGTCGGTCCCCAGGAGTCACCCGCCTGGCAAATCCGCCCACACGCCCATACCCCGCGTATTACGTCCATTGAGCAATGGACGTTGGCATTTTTGATTTTCTCCTCAATTTATTTAATGCGGCATCCGGACCGGGCCCGGCAGTTGTTGAAGTACATGGATACCATACGCTCCGCGGCACTCCGCCGCGGCGGTTATGGCTGGCGTGACCAGGGGGGGGGCGGAGGGGGGCCCAACAAAGTGCGCCACCAACGTTGAAATGTATCTCATTCGTTCTTCCACGCTCATGAGCCACACATCTCACACAGTAAATACGTATAGATCGCCCTCGCGAAGCGCACCGTTGAAACACGTACAAATTTGCTCCGCGCTCGCTCTCCGAATTCAGTGATTCATATAACGTCCGCAAAGCCAGGTACACAGGCACGATCTACACGAATTTGTTTTGGGGCGATGTCATTTTCTGCCATTTTCGTTCGAAAACAACACGATAAAACGCAAGGGGTTCACAGGCAGATTTTTAAAAAAATTCAGTATATCACTGCTACATCCTTTTTAAACGTATCCATGGAAAAAAGTGAGTGGGTTCGAAGCACGATTTTTCACAATTTATCGATTATTATTGCCCTTTTTAGGGGAGGTATTTGTCAACGTCGTTTTAGTATTTGTGCACAATCTCTACGTGCATCAACGGTACGTCAACGCTTAATTTTTTCGACTGCTTTTTTTTATTTTCAATACAATTTTTGTCATTGGATGATCAAAATTAAGGTAAATAACAACCTTTTACAACTTCAAAAGACAAGATGTTAAGATTGGATGCCAAAAACTCTTTATTTTTCGCGTGAGAAAATTGTTCCCCCCTATTTTGAGAATGGACGGTACGTCAGCGTTGCGCAATCACAGTCTCGAAGGGCCCCCCCTCCGCCCCCCCCCCCCCCCTGGGCGTGACTATGACATTCAATTTCGCTTACGGCACGCTCGTATGCCGGCGCGATCTTGGGCCAGCCTAGACGCCGAGTTGTGGCTCACCCTTTTGGGTGTACAGTCGCCCTCTAATTTTCGTTCCTTTCCCATTAGGGCCACGCAACAGCGCGTCAATGGATTTGAAAGACCTACCCGCGCCGCACAGTTTTCACAGCGCGAGACCAATCTCGGGCCATGCTTTGATTTCAACCGCGGTCATTGCTTTCGAATCTCTTGTCGATTCGCCCATAAATGCACAACTTGCATGTCGCCCTGCCACTCCGCCAACAACTGCCGAGCCGGCACTCGATCCGCACGCGGCACGGTCAATCAGTCTGCCCCTACCAACCCCGGTAAACATAACTAGAATGCGCCCGTTTCTCCGGACATACCCGGCCAAGCGCGACGCCCAGATATTATTAGATGGGTTTACGATTGGTTTTCGTATCGGTTACTCAGGGCCCCGTGTTCGCACTTCAGCAAACAATTTCATATCAACTCGAGAAAACCAGGTAATATTGCAGGATAAACTGGAGCGCGAAATCTCACTGGGCCGTATCGCTGGTCCATTTCTGAGCCCCCCTTTGCCTAATTTGCGCTGTTCCCCTATAGGGTTAGTTCCAAAACAGGTTCCGGGCGAATTTCGTTTGATCCATAACCTTTCTTCTCCGATTGGTGATTCTGTTAATGATCACATTGACCCGTCCATTACTGCTGTTAGCTATACAAGTTTTGATGACGCAGTTCATTTGGTTGCTAGCTTAGGCCCCGGTGCCCTTATGGCCAAGTCTGATATCAAGTCGGCTTTCCGATTGCTACCGGTTCATTCGGACGACCACGAATTACTGGGGTTTTCATTCAATGGTTCATTTTACTACGATAAGTGTATGCCCATGGGTTGTTCCATTTCTTGCGTCACTTTCGAGCGCTTCAGCACGTTTCTTGAGCATTGTACCCGCAAGGTGGCTGCGACGCACAATATTTTACACTACCTCGATGATTTCTTTTTGTCGGTAGGGCTAATTCCCACGAATGTGCTCGCGCCCTTCATTCATTCACGGTGGTCTGTAAAGATTTTGGGGTTCCCTTGGCATGGGACAAGACTGCGGGGCCGGCTACGCAGCTGACTTTTCTCGGGTTGGCTATTGACACTGTTTTGCAACAAATCCAGGTTCCCTCTGACAAGATTGATTCGATCGTTGTTAAAATAGACACGGCGTTGAGTAAACAAAAAATTACACTGCGTCAACTTCAGTCGTTGTTGGGGAGTTTGAATTTTATTTGCAAAGCAGTTCGCCCAGGTCGTGCCTTTTTGCGTCGCTTGATTGGTTTGACTAGTGGCATAATGAAATCTCATCACCGTATCCGTATTTCATCGGGGGCGCGCGCTGACTTGTTGGCTTGGCGGCATTTTTTGTCCCATTTCAACGGTTCAGTGTTTTTCCTTGATGAACTATGGTACTCCAGTGATAACCTTCACTTGTACGCAGACGCCGCTACAGAAACAGGTTTTGGGGCGTACTTTGGCGGTAAATGGGCGAATGGGAGATGGCCCCAGCGGTATCGCTCACTTTCTATTGCCTTTCTAGAACTTTTCCCCATTGTACTCGCGATTCGTTTATGGGGACGGGAGTTGCGGAATAAGCGAGTTGTGTTTTGGACTGACAATGCGGCGGTAGTAACTATCATTAACAAACAAACTTCCCGATGTCCCAAAATCATGGTACTGGTGCGATCGTTTGTCGTCCAGTGTTTGGCACTGAATATTCATTTCAAAGCGCGTCATGTTCCCGGTGTGTATAACGGTATTGCTGATGCCTTGTCCCGTTTTCAGATGTCCAGGTTCCGGCAGCTAGCGCCCGGGGCAGACCCCATTTTTACGGCCTTGCCAGCCGACCTATGGGACAACTTCAACTAGAGGTGCAGGGCCTTTTAGTAGACTCTATGGCTTCCCGTACCCATTTAGTTTACCAACGTGCTTGGCAATATTTCCGATGGTTCATTTTACGCCATGGACTAATTTCCCCCCTTCCTCATCCATCTTTACAACAGCTCGTGCAATTTATCGCATTTCTTTCAATTAACAGCTATTCCCCGGCTACCATTGCCTCATATGTTTCTGGGATTGCATCTACTTTACGCTTGTATAGTTTGCCAAACATTACTCAGCATTTTGTTGTTAAACGTTTGTTGAATGGTTGTCGGCGGCGCAACAGCCGTTGTGATAAACGCCGTCCTATTACAGTAGATATTCTCCGCCGTATTATTCCAGCCCTACAGTCAGTTTGTGTCAGTCACTTTGAAGCTTTATTATTTCGTGCGGCTTTCCTGCTCGCATTCTTTGGTTTCATGCGCGTTGGTGAGTTAACGGCACCAACGCGCAGCGGGGCTTCCCCTTTACAACGTTCAGATGTAACTGTTCGACATCTTCCATCAGGAGACGTTGTTGAGCTTAATATCCGTTTTACTAAAACCGATCAACAGGGCAATGTTTGTGTTATTTCCATTCCTAGTGTATCGTCTGCCGATATAATATTGTGCCCAGTTACCGCCACTACGCAATATTTGCGTGACTGCCCCCAGCATCATCGTCATTTTTTGTCCCATTTTGATGGGACGCCCTTAACACGCTCACAATTTACAACCATTTTGAGACGGTCCCTGCATTTCGTTGGCATACTCGACCCCCTTTTCACTTCCCATTCTTTCCGCATAGGTGCCGCCACGTCTGCGGCCATGGCGGGCATTCCAGAACATGAAATTCAGAGAATGGGTCGTTGGCAATCGGGTGTGTATCGCCGCTATATTCGCATTACTCCGCAACTTGTCCTATAACTTGGGTCCCATTGTTCAGTGTCTCATGGCATTACTTTGGCCTTCTGATTTAATTACATATCTAAGTGCAACATTTTTTCTTGTTTTTCTTCTCGTGAGTTTACTCCCTATACAAGCCATTAGTGTGGGTAGTGGGCGACTCTTTTGTGAGCTGGACCGCCCGCGTTGCGGCAGCATCGATGTCTGGGGCGGCGCTGAGCGAGATGATCCGTGTGCGGTGGCTGGGGAAAAGAGGCCTATACCTGGCTGACTTTAACGACCATCTATATCGATGCTGGGAGCTGGAGCAACAAACCCCCGATTATATCATTTTTCATGTTGGTTCAAATGATCTGGGGAATGTGCCAAAAAAATCGATTCAAGAGGCCGTCAAGTCCATTTTGACGGTGACTCGCACCCTTCTTCCGCATACGATCATGTACTGGTCCTCAATACTGCCCCGCATTACTTACGCCCACGCCAACCTCCAAAACAAGGTTGAGCGTTCCCGGCGAGCCATCAATCGATGGATCGCCAATTTAATGCGCTATGCGTCGGGCGGTGTCATCGAACACCCCCAGATCGTTTGGACCAACACCGATCTATTCATGGAAGATGGCGTCCATTTGCGTGACCACGCATTGGTATCCCTTATACATGATTTCTACCATGCCCTCCAATTTGCAATAGAAACCTATTAGTATTCAACCTAAAGTCCCCTATTAAATTCCCCTAATTCGTTAATTTAGCCCTATTTGGCGGCGGTCAATGACCGTTTGGCGGAAGTTTATTCTAAACGCTGCTATAGGTCTAAATTTTAGTAATGCACACATGATTCTAACGCCCTGGATTTAAATACGGCACGGTAATTATAACATATTGTTAACACTTGTATTATTTGAATGGATCCAAAGTTAATGGACCGCCTGTTAATTAAATTCGATTTTAGCTGGTGGTGCTGTTATGTTTCGCCGGACGCATCGAGGGGGGGGGGATATCGTTACAAATTTGGCTATCGGCGAAATTATCCAGCTGCGCCACAAAGTCTCGCGAATCGCAGCGACCGGAGACTAAGTTTGCATGGAATGCGGGGAGTTATTGACGCTACTTATAGATCCCGCGAAATCGCCGCGATCGGGGACTAAGTTTGCTTGGTTATTAAATGTACATAGGTCTCGCGTATTCGCTGCGATCGGGGACCACGCTTGGAAACATTTCGTCAAGTTATAGGTTTTGCGAACACGCAACGATCGGAAACCTAAAATAATTATCGATCTGGCATTAAAACTGCTCAGGCCATTAGTAAACAAAACCCAATTACCGAGTCAAGTTGATTTCTTACAGCTGTTCTGTTGCATGGAGTGATAATTACAAGATATCTAGCACAATCATTTTGCACAATCATTTTACTTAGTAAGATATTTCTTAATTAATTCAATTTTTGCAAATGGTTTATCCTACATATACCATTAAATTTACAATTTTTGTTATTTTGTATGCATTTTTTTTAAACTCGCCCTGCATTATCAAAAGCTACATTTTTGGAAAACAGGAAACGGCTTACAGTGTGCCCTGTTCTAGAAGGAGAGGACCATCTAAGATTACTCAACTTTCAGCACAACAGCATCCGCAAAATAGAGCATCTCACCAGTTTGAGGAGACTGATATTCCTGGACCTATACGACAACCAACTGGAGGAGATAACTGGGCTCGGTGCATTGAAATCTCTCAGGGTACTAATGCTTGGTAAAAACAGTTATGTGTTTAGAAGGTATTTTTTTAGAAATTAAAATTGTTGTTGGTTGTTCCACTCCCAGGCATGAGAATCTTCCAGTTTAAATCGGAATTCCAATTTTGAGGTCTTAGAGTTCAGTGTGAATTTGATATAAACTTTGGGGGTGAGTTGTAGGGGGTTTACATTTGTATTCCGCTAATCCCTTTTCTCTAATCAGAAATTGTAAGTTTACCTTTGTAATCGTATATATCGCGAATCCACTCGGCGTTCGTGAAAAAAAAGTCACGTTAACAATAAATTTTCGCCCGGCAGCTGGCCCGATATGCGGCTTGCGGTCTTCCATGCAGCGAGAGACGCAATGGATGTAAGGACTTGTCTCATTCTTAAACGCTATGTCACAACCGGATGAAAATATTGATTAAATTTAAGCGATCCCCGTTTGCAAACCCTAAACCACTCGTATGGGACAATAAGAGAAGCTCTTGGAAATATTGTTTATTTACAAAATCATTGACATCAATTTATTTACAAATTACAAGTCGTTACAAAACTGAAACTAACTCCTGGTTATTAATCTTATTAGCCTTAAATCTGTATATATACGTATACCGCTCTAGATAGAGATATGTTTGTTTATATGGAAACCAAATATATAATTACTCTGACTAATAAATAACAATAACAAACACAAAGAAAGAACAATAGCCAAAACTAAACGTGGCTAACTATACACAATTATATTCCGGAATATATTTATATTACTGTGGGCCCACCGCGGTTTGTCGGACGAATGTCCTGCGCCTACTTGGCTCTCGTGATCCCTGCTTGTGACGGCTATCGCCCTTGGTGACTGGTGGTGGATGGTCACGCTCTGTTTGCTTCACTGCGACGGCGGTCAATCGCTGTCCACACCCTCATGCACCTTGTTGGCTCCTGGCATCTGACACCCGGCTCACGGACCTGTGTTGTCTCGTCTGTGCCGGTGTCACTGTTTTTGACTGTATCCAAGCAAATGTGCCGTCTACAACAGATAATTATTAACAAAATACAATATAATCCCTAGCACAAGCTCTTCTCCGATTTCTGTGAACACTAACTGCTACTGAACGACTACATTCTCATTGAGCTTCACATTTCTTGAAGGACAAAACCAGCCAACTTCACTTCTTATATCACAACGACGACTCATTATCATGAACATTCGTCTACTTATCCACAATCAAATTTAGCGAATAATAATAACCAGGCTATACCTCAATTAAATCCAGTTAATTAATGAAAATTCATCATAAACTTTAATTCATCAAAACATTGGCATATCACACAAATAACCATACTTACAATCAGATAGGGTCCTGTTAGCATGGATTTCAATGTCTCACGACCATTCCTGGTCTCAAAAATTTGCTCTATGCAGCTCCAAAAAGTCGTGTCGCTCGCGATTAACAATCTCTGGTTGTTTTAAATTTCGCGGGGATCTATATTTCTCCATCGCCTGACTACGGCACAATTTATTCAGCAAATTAGGATCAGTAAATTAACACAATACAAGACGAGAGTTTCCACAGCTTATTCAAATTTATTCATACATATTCATTAACATGGTCAGCCGACTTCTTCATCACGCCAGCTATGGGTATGCTTGTGCACACGCAGGTATTGTTGCATATGTCGAACAAGCATAACATGACAACTATGTACAAGGGTCTACAGGGGAAATAAAACAGAAGAAAAAACAAAGAATGTATCTGAAAGAAACTAAATCAGGCATCATCCGTGACATGCTAACCGAAGCGGGTTCAGGCCGATAGTACCGGGAAGCACACCCACGCATTTCAGGCCTTGCTCGCTGCTGACAGACATTCCCGGCCTTGCTCGCTGCTGACATTCTGTTTTTTTCCCTTTCAAATTTTGTGGTCATAGAGTTCAGTATGAATTTCTTCTCTAATCGGAAATTGTAAGTTTACCTTTGTAATTGTATATATCGCGGATCCACACGGCGTTCATGAACGAAAAAAAAAAGGGCACATTAACAATAAATTGCTGCCTGGCAGCCTGCCCTATGTGCAGCTCGCGGTCTTCCGTGCAGCGAGAGACGCAATGGATGTATAGACTTGTCCCATTCCTCGCTTCGTTAACGGTTTGGTTCAATAACGTTTGCCCGTAAAACGTTTTCTGGGCCTGGTGTGACAAGAGCAAAGAGCACGGGATCACCAAATGAACATCTTGTAGGAGACTGATTTCGAAAAACTTTATGAACCTGGGGAAGCTTACTGTGAGTGGTGCGAAGTGACCATTAAGTATGGTACATCAATAAAAAGCAAAAATAGTGCACAATTTTACATTCTGTATTTACAAAATTCTTGAATTTGCACCTTTGTGTCCAATTTGCAACAATGCCCCATGTCTATGCAAGGATATCGTTTGATGCCTACACATTTAGTTACAATCAAAATGTGACATGTCAGTAATTTTATCCTAAATAACCTTTGACCTTTGAGATACTGAACTGGCTTATTGTAGATCACCACACAACCTGTTTACTTTAATTTCTGCACAGTGCATCCTTATTATGAACTCTATTAAATCACAAACTTGTTTGTACAATTGTCCAAACAAACTTGGAATATAACATCAACTATATGATGCACTAATAAAGATATTGCACAATGATATTTTAATCGGATTCTATTAAATATTGTTGCATATCTTCAACAGAATCAGGAAGATTGAGAACCTACATGCTCTGAGCAAGCTTGATGTCTTAGATCTCCATGGGAATCAGATTGATAGAATTGAGAACCTGTGTCATCTGGAGGAATTGAGAGTGCTAAATCTGGCTGGTAATAGGATCACACATGTCAATGGATTGGCTGGTATGGAGGCACTGACAGAATTAAATCTCAGGCGCAATAAGGTTATCACAGTGGTGAGTCAGGAATACGCATCAGTCATGAGAGCCTTTTTATAAAAACAATGACCTAAAGTCAATTACAAATTAAAAACGATCTATTTTGATTAAGATGCTAGAATGTCAACAAAAGTCTGGGACCATTCCATTCAACAGTTTACAATTAAAAAACCCACAAGTGTTGTTCTTGTAAAGGTCCGGTTCCTTGACTTTCTTCAGACGAACTTCATCAATTGGGGTAGTGTTTGAAAATAGTCGGGTTTTTACAATGATTGCTACACATTGATACAAAATTCTCCTACTTTTAAAAACCACATCACATCAGGAGCCGTGATTTCACATCAGGTGCGGTGATTTCACATCAGGTGCGGTGATTTCACATCAGGTGCCGTGATTTCACATCAGGTGCCGTGATTTCACAATCAGGTGCCGTGATTTCACATCAGGTTCCGTGATTTCACATCAGGTGCCGTGATTTCACATCAGGTGCCGTGATTTCACATCAGGTGCCGTGATTTCACATCAGGTGCCGTGATTTCACATCAGGTGCCGTGATTTCACATCAGGTGCCGTGATTTCACATCAGGAGCCGTGATTTCACATCAGGTGCTGTGATTTCACAGGATGTTTGAGACTTATTCACTTACTGTCAAGTAAGGTATTTCATAATAATTCAGTAGTTTAGATTGTTGATGTTTGCCAATGGTTTATACTACCTTTGAGCTAAAAGTTTCTGTATATTTGTTTGATTTACAGGTAGATATGGATAATCTACCAAGTTTACAGATTTTATTTTTGAGTTTCAACTGTATCACAAGGTAATCAAAGAAATTTCTATTTTGGAATAATAACTGACCTTAGATCCAAAATTTTACAATCATGGATGCCGAATGAAAAAAAAGTAAATAATGTAAATGATGTATCCTGCTTTTAAGACCTTTTATATGTGTTATATACATGTATGTAGTGAACATATTTATGAGACTAGAAAAGTTGAAATAGTTTGTTTGCCAAATAACGTGTTCATGTCGAGTCTAGCAGGGCAGGGTGAGTTACAGCAGAAATGCGTACATGTAGGTTTGATTGCTGACAAAATCTGGAAATCACCTCAGCTCAAGTTTCAGAAACTTATAAATTGTTCCTTTTCCCTTGAGATTCGACTCAACAAAAGTTTACTGTTTCATTATTATGTTTAAAAACTAGTTGTGTTGATGAATTTGCCTTTGTCTATAAAAAATATGAAATACCGGTAAGTAACAATCCTGAACATGTATTTCTAGCCATACAAATATCTAATGGTCCCTTGGAATTTGATTTGTTGTAGTTATGAAGATATTTGCTGCCTTGCTGATGCACAGTCCTTGTCTCAGATCTCCCTTGATGGCAACCCGCTTGCTCAAGATATCAACTACAAGTCTATTATTCTCAAGAATATTCATCGAATTAGACAGCTTGACATGAAGAGAGTGACGGTAAAGTACCAAAACAAATTACGATTGAAACTTGTATGAGGCTTGCATGGCTCCCTGACCGAAAGAGGCACTGTGTCTGTATCCATTTCGTTTTTGAATGCTCACAGGAAACGATTTAATATTGGGGTCTACAAATAAATCTTTTTAATAGTAAATTGAAATTGTTTATCTTTTTGTTATTCACTTTAGCACCATTTACCTTCAACAATTGTGGTCTGCTTTGATGTACGATGTTTTATTGAATTCTGTCCTACCAATAGATAGAGAGAGAAAGAAATTGTACGTGAACCCAGCTAAAAAGGGGTGTTTGGACATGAGTATCAATTTTTAACATATCTGAGTATAAGCAAGGATTAAAGTAACTTTATAATTCTGGTGATAGCATGGCACCCCTGGCATAAATTCTTCCAAATAGGCACTTGGGAAGAACAAATTATCGTAAGTTTTTAGTTAATAAGGAGAGAGTGGCACTTAGGGAGACATTTCAGTGTCTCCCTAAGTGTCTAGCTACCCTAACAAACAATATTTGGGAGTTATTTTTGTCCTAGAACGACAGATTTTGGTCTAAAAAGATCTTAGACTAGAGAAAAGAGTAAGGGTAAACAAGTTAGGACTGTTTTAAGTTTGTGTACATCTCTAAGGGATTGTCTCCCCAAGTGCCTATTTGGAGGTATTTAAATTACTTTTTTAAACAACTGTCTGATGTATTTGATTCTTCATGGACCCTTTGAGTTCCCACTTTAGACTGCATATTTTCCTGTTGCTTTTTCTGCCAACTCTACTAACTCCTTTCTTCTTTCCACTGCACGAAATGCCCGACCTATCAAAGATATTGTCAACCATAACCTTAAA
The DNA here is from genome assembly GCA_037893245.1 of Crossaster papposus. Lineage (NCBI taxonomy): Eukaryota > Metazoa > Echinodermata > Asteroidea > Velatida > Solasteridae > Crossaster > Crossaster papposus. The sequence goes on along the minus strand of JBAIAA010000489.1, from coordinate 1,015,533 downwards.
AAATGAACTGTCCATGGCAACCTCTTAGTGGCACACTGTATATATATTTAGCGAAGCGGGCGATTTAATGCAGACTACTCCAGGGTGGTTCAAAAAATGAAAACCCACTTTTGACTGCAATTTTCACCTACTTGTTGAGCATATTTCAACAATTCAATTCAACCTAATGTTACTAAAATATTGACCTTTAAATAACATTTATAATTTGTTGAAAATTTATTAAAAATACTGTGAATTTATGACTATTCTAAAATTAAATTGGCTGACCTTAACTTCCGTTAAATGATGACGCAGATAGCAGTTGGGTAAAATTAAAAGATGGGAGTTTGTGACTAGACTAGTTAGTGTTTGGTACCGAGAAACTCGCAGAAAAAAGTGAATGTGAACTGGCAAGACTTAATTTACATGGTCTATTATAAGAAAAAGCCTCCCGGTTATTGATCTATTCAAAGGCAGTTAAAATAAAAATGGTCAATTAAATTATGGTCATTCAACCCCTTTGTATACGTGGGTCACCTTTATACAACTTGGAACCATCTACATGTAGCTGGATGTTCAATAGGGAGCTTTCGATTCGGAACGGGAGACGAAGACAGTAAGCCGAGCGAAAACATCAGTCTGCGCATGCGCGAAACTGAACGTGTCTCGTCCTGTTGAGTTTGGGAACCCCAAAACAACTCAACAGGACGGGGGGAGCCACGTTCGGTTTCGGGCATGCGCACATCGATGTGTTTTCGCTTGGCTTACCGTCCTCTTTGTCTCTTTTCCTGAATCGAGAAGCTCGCTAATGTCATTTCTCGGACATTGTTGGTTTTTGTATTTCCCAGGAGGAAGAGAGACAGATTTCCAGTACAGTAGCCAAAAGGGAAGAAGAAAGAAAACGAGAAACAAACAAGCTGGTGGCCCTCAAGGTACAAGTATAGAAATTGATTTTTGGACCTGCACCAGGATGACATCATGCTTTGTTTGCATGTGCACATTCTGAGGGGAATCCCCAGTTGGGATGAGAGCCACCCACATAAGGAAGTGCACATATGTAAGCATTATGTAAAAGGTCTAGTGAATAAAGCATTATTCCACACTAAGAATTGGGACCATGACTCAATTTAGGAGTAGCAATTGCTACTTCTTTGTGAGTACATTTTTTGAAGGTTCCTAATATTTCATTTCTGTCTAGCTCCCCACTGTTCTGTTGAAGAGCCGGCCCTAAAGTTGTTTTTTTCTTGAAAAAATACATTCTGGGAAACAGTACCTACAGGCTAATTTGTTTCTTTCCATTATATTTTATTGTAATCTAATACCCAAAAAAATACGGAGCGATGATTTGTTGATGTAGCGTATAAAAAGTCTTTACAATTTTTAAATTTGACTTTATGAAATCTGCAGGTACCCTGATATTGGACCTGACCTGCGAACTCCTTATTACTGGACCTGACCTTTAATGTTTTTGAAAGGCTAATGGTATGCATTGTCCTATTGTCACTGTGTATACAGGAGAAGCAAAGGGTTGCCATCGACAATGCAGCCCGTCAATGGGAAGCATCCAAATGTAATGCCACAACTAAAATGATTCACCACCAGCCACACTCTCATTTCATGGCCAGGGAGGAGAGGTTGTCATCACCGGATAACATGTACAGCGGCCCTTGGTAGGTTCTTTAACACAAGGATGTTTCACGAACCATGTGGTACTGTTTCATCATAATATTTACTTCCCAATAAGAAAAAAATCCATCTTAGGATCTGGGTGCCGTTCTTCTGTCACTTGCAACCTGGCAAAAAGAAATAGTTCTGTTTTCGTAACACCAGACCTACCCTAATTTTACGGGTCTGACCCTAAAAACTTTATCGGCAAGTTAAAATTGAATAAATGTAATAAATACATTTTTTGTAATTAATCCTGTTGTCTTTTCTGTCTTCACAAAACACCTCAACAACCTATCTATGTCAAAAACTCCAATTTTGTTTGCCTACTTTACATTTTTTTGAAAAGAAGTTCCCTTCAAGATTACAAGCTTATTTCGGTGCATAATTTCCCATCAGTACCACGGTGGTGAAAATATACATGCGTAATATGCTCAAGGCAGCAGTGCTGTAGTGGTTCCCAATGCACGCCCACTAAAAGTGAAGGCATGATGGAAATGCGGCAACCAGTCTATGCACATGCCGATCATGTCATGCCTACCAACGGCATAAAATCACTTCAAAGTACACTGTAGTTCCAGGTCAGATCAGTTTTTGCAATCTTCAGCCCCAGAACATTTGATTGAAACTTGGTGTATATATGTGACCTGTCGCCACAAAATGAGAGTAAAGTCGGAAATATTGAAAATTTAGATATTGGTATTTTCACATTCTTGAGAAAGAGAGCTTTCCAATGGTATATAACACTTGGGGGTTTTGCAATAAATACTTTTTACAGCGCTCCAAAAAGTCATGGGTTTCACAAAACGTATTTGTGAAAAAACTTACTTTAAACATCTTAAACAAAAACACGCAAAAAATTACAAAACAGGACAAGTAAGGTTCGGTTTAGTATAGCAGCGGCTACGTTCTAATCATTATTTCTTCTTGAAATTTACCACACATACAAACTATTGTATAAATAACAAAATATTAAAATTTCGAAAACGTCGGATACTCACGAGGACTTGATTTGCATATTTAATTATCGTGTTAATTAGACCACTAAGGGACTTTAATCCAAACATTAACTACAAAAAAATCACGTAATTTAAGAGGTTTTCGATCATCTGATCTCACCCAAAAACTGGGAATATGTAAAGGAGGACTTGGGCTTTCCTAATTACACAAAATCTTAAAATTCAACACCCCTTCATATTTTGACTTTGGATGGCCATATCTCTGAATCACATTGTGCGACTTTACTCTCATTTTGTGGTGACAGGTCACATATAGTCAAGCCTGTTAAAATTGTGGTACTGTTTCATCATAATATTTACTTCCCAATAGGAAAAAAATCCATCTTAGGATCTGGGTGCCGTTCTTCTGTCACTTGCAACCTGGCAAAAAGAAATAGTTCTGTTTTCGTAACACCAGACCTACCCTAATTTTACGGGTCTGAACCTAAAAACTTTATCGGCAAGTTAAAATTGAATAAATTTAATAAATACATTTTTTGTAATTAATCCTGTTGTCTTTTCTGTCTTCACAAAACACCTCAACAACCTATCTATGTCAAAAACTCCAATTTTGTTTGCCTACTTTACATTTTTTTGAAAAGAAGTTCCCTTCAAGATTACAAGCTTATTTCGGTGCATAATTTCCCATCAGTACCACGGTGGTGAAAATATACATGCGTAATATGCTCAAGGCAGCAGTGCTGTAGTGGTTCCCAATGCACGCCCACTAAAAGTGAAGGCATGATGGAAATGCGGCAACCAGTCTATGCACATGCCGATCATGTCATGCCTACCAACGGCATAAAATCACTTCAAAGTACACTGTAGTTCCAGGTCAGATCAGTTTTTGCAATCTTCAGCCCCAGAACATTTGATTGAAACTTGGTGTATATATGTGACCTGTCGCCACAAAATGAGAGTAAAGTCGGAAATATTGAAAATTTAGATATTGGTATTTTCACATTCTTGAGAAAGAGAGCTTTCCAATGGTATATAACACTTGGGGGTTTTGCAATAAATACTTTTTACAGCGCTCCAAAAAGTCATGGGTTTCACAAAACGTATTTGTGAAAAAACTTACTTTAAACATCTTAAACAAAAACACGCAAAAAATTACAAAACAGGACAAGTAAGGTTCGGTTTAGTATAGCAGCGGCTACGTTCTAATCATTATTTCTTCTTGAAATTTACCACACATACAAACTATTGTATAAATAACAAAATATTAAAATTTCGAAAACGTCGGATACTCACGAGGACTTGATTTGCATATTTAATTATCGTGTTAATTAGACCACTAAGGGACTTTAATCCAAACATTAACTACAAAAAAATCACGTAATTTAAGAGGTTTTCGATCATCTGATCTCACCCAAAAACTGGGAATATGTAAAGGAGGACTTGGGCTTTCCTAATTACACAAAATCTTAAAATTCAACACCCCTTCATATTTTGACTTTGGATGGCCATATCTCTGAATCACATTGTGCGACTTTACTCTCATTTTGTGGTGACAGGTCACATATAGTCAAGCCTGTTAAAATTGAAGTGATGATGTCGCCGTGAGTTTTTTTAACCCGAAACAGTTTAATTTTATATCTAGTTTTGTTTATGTCATTTACGTCACATGTGTTATCCACTTAGGGCCCTCTCTTGGGCCGTAGGCTACATTCGCTACATTTTACATATAACCAACACGGCACCCTCTGGGCCAATAACCAGTACCCATGATGTCAAGTGGCATATCATCCTCTTTTCTTCAATTCCTTTTGTTACTCCTTTGCTAATTTGTTCACCATGCGTGTGTTACTCTTGATGTTTAACCATAACTTTATTTAAAGCTGCAGAAAAACATCGGAATGACACACAGACTTCTCATGTATTTTTATGATCTTATTTTGTAATGGACTTAAGACCAATGTTATAACTTCTAACATATATACATTTGATACATTTTAATAGGTCTGGAGATATGGAAATTGATCAGAGCCAGTCGACGGATCAGCTTGAAGATAACAGTGCAGAACTATCCAGTTCCTCTATAAGTACATTTAGCAAAGCACCTACGCCTGACCTACTGGCAAAGTAAGTGGTAGGTTTACAATGATTGACAATGGCTTGTTGGGGATAGGAAGTAATAATCTTGGAAGGTAAACAAAAAACAAGAGTTTTTACCAATTTCAAGAGCCCCTTATGAGGAACATACTAAAGGTCCCCGAAAAACCCATACAATTCTCTAAAAAATTAAAGATGACATCCAGAATGGCTGCCATTTCTCAGTTTTATCACAACTTTGCAACCAGACAAGTTTTAAATACAAAGTGTCTCGTGCACCGTGGCACACCTCGTGCACTTCCTCTTTTCGCGAGCGCTCATGGCATCGAGGCTAGTGGAGGAGGGAGGGGTGCTCTACAGGTAAGTATTCATTCGTAGACACCATCCACACTGCTCTACAAGCACCTTCGTGAGGTTGATGTACCACTTCAATGCCACGGGCACTAAAATCTGTTGTCTGGAACGGACGAGAACATTTTGATGTTTGGGACAAAAAAGAACTCCGACTGACACCCCCCGGTTCCCACCGGATGTGTCCCGCCACCGGATGTGACCCCCCCCCCCCCCCCCTCTAACGTGAGGGAATGCAGTTTACTACGTCGTCTAGACATAGCCACTGCATCCAGAAAGTGACGAGTCTGTCGTGACAGTTACTGGCTGAGGCCTGCGAAAGGCATGGCCTTCGGTAAGGTTGGCAATGTCGAGCCACCACCGCAGGTGTGGTACCAACCAAGACGTGGTCGGCACCCAATGATTTATGTGGTGGTGACTGGGTTGATAGAGAGTAGATGCAGTTGGATGGGGGCGCATCCTTAACCTGCAGAACCCTACAACGTCCACCAGGCTGAGCATGAGGCCCAGAAGCCTGAGCCAAGCCTGTGCCAGGGCCATTGCCGCAAAAGGAACCACGGTTAGACCTTAGTGGCTTGCGGCGGGGGAAAACAAAGGATGGCTTGTTTTTCCCCTGCGCTGTCCTGGGTGTTATTGAGATTGATCTTCTCGGTAGCCTTCAGCCGTTTAGCCTCGGCCCGTATGCAATCCTTAATTTTCCCCGCAAAAAGATCCTTTCCCAACAAAGGGAGAGATTAAAATCTTTTGCGAGCGCCCTGCGACGGGAGAAAAAGTGCATCAAGCTTATTACCCCAGCGGGACGAGGTAGCCAAGGTCGACACTCGTGTAAACTGATCAAGGACCGAGTGATTGCCGTGGTCTAGGCAGTGACAAGTGGCGGTAAACATCTTCACATCCAGCCGCATCATCTTCACATCCAGCCACCAAATACTCGATAAGTAGGAGTAAGAAGGAGGCCACACGCATACCCTGGCGGGAGGTCGAGTCCAAATTTCTCAAAGTGTCCTCAAGCTTGCCGCGAGTCTTATCTGCGAAGGGGTGTTTGGATGTTGTGGTCCCCTCATCTGCCGCTAGCTTGTCTTTCACTGCGTCGGAGAGTAAAGGTGTGGCAATTTTTTTTTCTAAATCAGCCAAAGGATAACGATAATAATCAACATCTCGTTTTGCAAACGGGTGCTATTTATCAGCAGACATAATCTTGCTGATGCGATTTATGCACACCTGATTCAGGGGGAGCATCGGGAACACTTTGTCAGCTATCGTAATCGAACCCTTCCTGTCCTTGATGGATTTATGTTCAGGCTGAGGGGGTTCATTAGCGAAGGGTAGCTGTAATACCCGAATCATGTCCCTTTGCAGCAAAGAGAATTCCGTGTCGGGAATGAACAACCGCTGTAATCTGGCTATTGTCTCGTCATCATCGGATAAATCACCCGAATGCGAGGGCAAGTTGACCCCGGCGAGCGAGAGCCACTAGCCGAAGACACCTCTGGGAAGGGGCAAGCTGCACAGTGCCACGGTCCAGTGGCTGATGAGCAACTCCCTCGGAGACAATAGATGCAGACTCAGTGCACGGCTAACTGTGAGCGGTATGTCCCTTTGTCCCTGGGCCACCCAGCCGTGATCAGTGACCGAGGATGGCGGAGCGTGGCTAGCAGTGTCAAACGGGCCGCTGATGGCACCCGTATGGCGAGAGGCAGATAATGCCGCCAATGAAGCAGAAATTTACTGGAAGGCTTTCATAAAGTCGGCTTGAGATATTTAATCCTCACCCCTGAGGCGTTTGCCCCAGTGGGATCGGTCTGACGAGTTGTCTGAACTTGTAGGAGAATGGCGTGACCGATGGCCCGCCTTATTCTTCTAAGTCTTCCTTTTTGAAGAGCTGCCCCAGTGGACATCCGAGGAAAATACTCAAGTGGGGCAATGGGGCAATGGGGGCCCCGAACAACAGAACAAATCTGATGGCGAGGACAGTCCCTCAGAGCCAGATAGCATTTAGCCAGCCGGTTCGTGGTTCCCCATGGCTGCTCGTTTAGCATCGATCATGTCCTGCCTAGCCGATAGCACTCCAACCCCCATAGGTTGAGCGGGCACTACTCGGTCCGGTAACCCGTGCAAAAGTCCGTCCCGACACAATGTGGGGTTCGCCACTGTGCTGGACGGATACGGGTGATTCAAGTCCACTGAAACGTGAAGGCCAGTCTGTACGTGAGACTGCCCCACGTTCGGGGATGGGGCGGAGAGTGTAGCGAAGCCCATGTCTGAGCTACATTTACCCTGAGGGCCCTTCTTAGGTTTGGCTCCAGCAAAGGAGTGTAATTTTTGGTCGTAACCTTGCCGGAGCGAACCTTTCGTTTGGATGTTCTGCTAAAATTGACCAGAGGTGAAGACCTTGTGGGGTCCCCTACATGGCCAACAGAACTGCCAGCGCCCGTAGCGGACAGTGGCTGCAGGTGCGGGACGGGGAACTGGCGATGTGGAATTGTGGTACTACCGTCGCACTCTCCGGAGAGTGGTACCCCTAGATGTGACAGGACGAGTCCTCTCTAAACGCTTCATATCTCATAAAATAAACAACACTCTACAACTCAACTTTATTCAAATCAACTCGACAAATCAACTTTTAGTCAAAATCTTATCTTAAGCGATAACGGGTAGTACGAAACACCCTGGCGTTTTTACACACACGTCCTACCTGACCTGCCGCTAAGAGAAAAGAGGAAGTGCACGAGGTGTGCCGCGGGGAAATATGGGTGGGAGGCAACATGGGGTCGCTATTGTGTAAACTCTTAGCGGTAGAACCTGTCGGTCCAGGGAAATCTGCATAAGTAGATGGCTCTACAGGTAAGTAGAGTGACATAGACTACACCTTTAAAGTAAACATTAGGTTAAACATATATCTTACTATGGCTTTTTGAATTTCTAGCATATCTTCTGAGGTCTGTCATCTTGCAGAACTAGATGGAGATACTCTAAACCTTTATGGATCTGGCTCCATGGAAGCTCTTGACAAGAGCTGGGGAATACAGGCTGCAGGATCCATCACCACCATGTCTTTCAAATTTATTGACTTTGACGAAATAACTAACCATCTACACAAGATAAGGATCAGATTTCCAAATGTGTCTGTGAGTAGAGTTGTTATTTTTGTGTATCACACATTTCTTAGAATTTCGTATTGATGTCAGCAGATTTTGTTTCTGTTGGTTGTTCTGATAGTTTAGAGTTTTGTTAAGGCACTGTCACACTGTTGCGTATGGCACCAGCGTATGATTTGCGAATTAAAATTCAAAAAATATTTTGCATACGCACAAGAAGCCCTTGAAAATACAGAATTGTGCGTATACTTACCGTATTGAACCTATTTGTAGCGTATGAGTAGCGTACGGCCAGCGTATAGCCTGCGTATAGCATGCGTATGACCAGCAAATGTCAGCAAATGTCAGCGCCTGCCAGCGTATGACCAGCGTATGTCAGCGTATAACCAGCGTATGGGCTGCGTATGGCCAGCGTACTATGCGTATGGATAGCGTATTAGTAGCGTATGAGTAGCGTATTCACAGCGCATGCCCAGCGCATGCCCAGCGTGCCGCCTATCACGTGACAAGTGGCTATAAGCGGCGGTATTTCCACATTGCAAGATATCTTGATGCTGCCGAGAATGCCTGCGCTGACCTGGAAATTGGCCTGGATGAGCTCACCCCTACCCCCTCATCCCCCCTTCAGCCTCACGCAAGTGACCTCAGGATCCGGAAGGCGCCCTCCTTGAGTCCCTACAGAAGAGAGTTGCTGAGTCACGCACCATCCTCAAGGACCTCTCCAAAGCCCAGAAGCAGCCCATCACAGCCCGAACAGCCTTTGCCAACTACGTTCGAGACAGCCTGCTGACCATATCCAAGGCCAAGTACAAGAAGACAAGGTCCACCACCAACAGGTTGCTGTCTGACCTGATGGATGAGGACAGTGATGATGACATTCCAAGTGCCATGGGAGCTCCCCCATCCAAGAAACCCAGCAAGCCCGCCACTCTCAAGCACCTCACCAACTGCGGCCCAGTTCAGCACCGTCCTTTGGCTCGTACAGCTCCTCAGCACCATCAACCTCTGAGCAGTATCAGCCAGCTCCCCACATGTGGAGAAACGTGCCTCCAGCATCATCAGTGTGAGGTTCACAATAATAATGGAGTACAATGAGCAGTACCACCAGCAACCCTTACAGAATCCACATCCTTCTCTACATCAGATGATGCCTTCTCCTCAGCAACCTTCTCAGCAAACTCGGCAGCAGCAGCAGCAGCAACAGCGCACCCCACGACCACTACAGTGTCTGCCGCCTTGGGTTTTGCTGCCCAGGTACTGAGGAACCAGCCCAGCCCAGCCCAGTTCAGGCACAGCCTTACAGACCAGCTTCCCAAACATTTCCGGTCTGTCCAACATCTAAGGACTTAGTGGCTACCTGGATTCTTCTCTTGATCTCGGTTCTCAGGAAAGAAGTCGTGACTCTTGTGATAAAGTAGCGGGTTATAAATACATCAAGTCAAAGTAGTGTAGTGTAGTTTACAGTGTAGTCAAATTAAATTTCAATTAAAAAAGTATGATAAACACCCAATGTTTTTTAAAAAATATTAACAACTGTTCATTAATAACGGCACATGATATTAATGGTACATAGTAATAACATTTAACAAAAAACAGTCTCCAGGATGACTACATCAACAGTCACTACAACAACAGTGTTGTCAGTCACCACAACAACAGTCACCACAGCCAAATCCTCTAAATCGTATTGTCTTGCCATGGAACGAACTACATCTGCTAGGGAGTTGGCCCAGTGCTTCAGGAGGTTCCTCCGCATTTTTCCTTTCTTGGTGGAGGTGTTACTGCCAGCAACTATATGTGTGTCCTACAAGTTGCTCTCCTTCCTCAATGCTCCAGGGATGAAGTCACGGTTCATGTTCACTGCACGGTCGAGTTGCTGGTTCTGGAGTCCAGGGTAACGTATCCTCACCAGATTGTGAAGGACAATGCAGGCTTTCACGATGACCTTGATAGTAGAGGGGAGGGTGCTGCATGGTAGTCAGCAGAACTTGGAAGCGGTTCGCTAGGATGCCAAAGGCATTTTCTACCACCCTTTTGGTGCGGAAAAGCCTGTAGTTATCCTCTCTTCATCGTCTAGCCCCCGGAGCCTGTGTGGCTTCATCATGGTGTCTCGGAGGGCAAAGGCGTCGTCGCCGATGAAGAAGTAGGGAACATCCTGGTAGTCATTGGGTAAAGGATCGGGGGCAGGGAATCCTATGGTACCGTCTTTAACACATTCCTTGGTTTCACAGTTATTGTGATGCTGATCCTGTACCACCGACGTCTTCCCAGATGAACTTGTACTCCGTGTCTACAAGGGCCATGAGTACAACATAATATAATCCCTTGTAGTTGAAATATTGAGAACCACTCGTTGGAGGACACTTGCAAGCAATGTGCTTCCCATCTAGTGCATCACTTGTTTAGGGGAAGTTCCATTTCTCGAGGAACTTCTCAGATATGGCACGCCATCCCTTTGGACTGGTGGGGCAGGACATCACGTCGGGCATGTACTCATCGATTATGGATTGGCAAACATCTCTGACGACGATCGACTTGGTGTTGTGGGGGACCCTCCATCCGTACTGCATGCTTGAGTACTTGCTCCCAGAGGCAAGATGGTACAAAGTCAGTGCAAGCTTCAGGCCAGGCTCCAGGGGATCCATGTACTAGGTGTGTTTTTGGTGATCCTGGACCCACTCTGGCTAGCAGCTCATCGAACATCTCGGGGGGCATCCGCATGAAGTTCTTGAATGGTCTTTGGTCCTCGTTTCGGAGCTCCACCAAAAGCTTGTCGTAATGGCCATACTGCCATCGCCTGCATATCCATGGTCTCACCCAAACTTCACGTCTTCTTCTTCTTCTTCTCCTCCTCCTTCTTCAGATTATGTTCTGTTGGATCTGGTGAACTGCAAAATCGATCAGATCATGCTAGTGCTGGCGAAGAGCTAGCTCAATCCCCTCTGGTCTAAAGTCAAAGAAGAACTGAAGAAGAGCTAGAAATATACTTTCTCAAAACGCTGGCAATACACTCGGATATATACGCTGGCCATACGCCAATAATACGCTGGTTGTACGCTAAATACGTTACTCAATCGTCAGGCATACACCAATATGTCTATATACGTTGCAGATACGTCAGACATATGTTAGAAGTACGTTACCCATACGCTATCAATGTGCTATCAATACGCTAGCTGTATGGTAAACCTTCATGCCAACCTATGGCAACTTATGTCCAGCGTACTCGAACTATGCGTAACCTACCTCTGGCGTACCTCTGGCGTATTCAGCGTATGCTTAGCGTATGAACCATACGCAGGCATACGCACACAATTTGTAAGCATGCTTAAAACATTAGTTCGGCCTCGGCGTATCCCAGCGTATATCAGCGTATGCCACCGTGCTTGTAACGTATACAACCTATCCCTAACGTACCCCTACCGTATGTCAGCGTAGGCCTGCGTATGAGTGATTTTTTAATACGCAACTCATACGCTGGTGCCATACGCAACAGTGTGACAGCACCTTTACTTTGGGGTTTTCGTTGCTGAAAACTTTTTTTTTTTTATATAATTGTTTTTCTCCCCTTTTCTTCTTTTGTGTTTTATCTTAATTTCCATTAATCAGAGTCGAACTGTCGCTTTGGCCATAACTAAGTCAAATACCAATGAAACGTGTGTTTCGACAAGTTATGTCATAAAGGTATCATGTGACGTCGTCTTAGCTTTGTTTTTCTTCTATTAGCACAATTTGACATTTCCTGCATTCAGATCAACCTGAAACTTGTTATAGACAAAAATCACCTGGGGAAGATAAGTGTATTGATAAAGTGATTATTAAGGTTTTTTTCTAATAACTATTGAACTCCGAGTCTGAATTTTCTGTATAATTCATTAAACTTATTCTTTACTGCATAATGACAATCAAAATTAATTGGGAAACTGTTCTGTACTATGTGGTTGTTCAGTAACAACCACAATCTTTCTAGTTTTCTTTCTCTTTGGTTTTCTCTGGAACTTTTTGGTTCTAATTTGTTGACCTCTCGTTCTATTCCAAATTACAGTTTGTACATGAATATTCAAGGTGTCACTTTTGATATTGCACAAGTTTAAATCTATCTTGATCAAACCTACGACAATCAAAGACCATGTAGCAATTAAAGATTGTCCATGAAGATGGACTTCATGATGACCGACCCACTAGCTGTCCCACCAAACGAACTGAAACTAATTATACTCTGCTTTCAGTCTGCTTCGTCATGGTGAATGTGACAGGATTTCTTCCTGTCTGCAGGCTCTATCAACTAGAATCAAGTATATTGTGTGCTTTTGTATTTTGCGTGTTCTTTACACTCAAAGTTCTTTGTGAAGAAGGGAAAGTGATAACAGTATGTGATACGTTTTAAAGTCTATACTATAAGAACTAATTAAGTCAGTTATACAAATAATGGTATTTGTGCATTTTTTACCAACCAGACTATCTTATTTGGTGATTGCAACCTGAACAGCCTTCAACAGCTCAATGCACTGACTTCACTTCGCCATCTAGACAACATCACCATTGCTAATGAGGGCAATCAAATCTGCACATTCTTCCTATGGAAGCCCTACCTTCTCTTCAGACTATCTCATCTTGACATAACGAATATTAACAACGAGGAGGTATGATTAACATAATTAACATTCAAGTAAAATAATTTAACATGGGATCCATCAAAGAGAAAATTAGGTTTTGCAAGGCTAAAAGGAGGGGGGAGTAATCCAGGAATATCAAAATGTACATGTACATTTCTGAATGGTTACATGTCTGATGGCGTTTGTTTATGGTGTATATGGAGGACACATACCTGGCGACACGAAGGTAAATTATCGAGAGGAAGAAAAGAAACTCCTTGATTTACACCATAAACAAACGTCGACGTACATGTCTGAATTTTTGGAATCTCAAAATGTGTTTTTGCTAACATGACTAAACACCTCAGTACATGTCTACAAAAGCCATGTGCAGTTGAAGGATTGCTTTGGAGCTGTTGAGTACCCAACAGCAATATATGCTCTGCAACAGTAATTCTGTACTGTGGTATAATTCCCTCAAATGAGCAGATATTGTCTGGAAAGTAAGTAACAGCTACTGTTATTGTCATTATGTTTTCACATAGGTGTTTTTAGAAGATCGCAAGCATGCTGAGGGCCTCTTTACCCCCATTTCCCACGTCACTACCTCTCAATTGCCATCATCTCGCCTACTTGAATTACTAGGCGACCATTGCAGGAGTAACACTCAAGCTCTATCTGAACTTGAGCTAAAGGGCAAGAAACAGCTAATGGCTGACCAGAAAACCACCGCGGGGAATGTTGGCAAGGCAGGTCTGCAGTTCTTCTGTGAAGAAGCGTGGCAGGATTTATTACAGGTAAGATGAGAACAACATGTTCCATCAAAGTGGTGAAATTATGTCACAAACATGACACAATGAAACTGGTCAACTGAACACAATCTGAATTTAAAAAAAAGTAGTCACTGTCCATCTTGAGTCTTATGACTCTTGAGACTTATTTTGGAAAACATATTTTGGAAAACATAAAGTGATCTGAACTGGTCCTTTTCAGGACAGCACATTCCCAAAGAAGAAAATCAGTCTGGTCTCAAAGGAACCAGTTTTTAAAAAACCCGCAAGGAATTGTGAATTAATTAGTTCTTGATTTCAATCAGAAAATCTGTTTTTGTTAAAAATTTTCTCTTTCCACTTTTGTCATAGGTTTTCACGCATAGACTGGCAGGTATGTAAACTTGTATTTCCCACCATCACATATTGGTGACCATTTCTTACAAAGGTTATGGTCTCCCATGTAGCATTGACAAATGGCACTGGCTGCCTTTGCAGCCATATTTGTCATTTTGGGTGGGTCCCACCATGTTTTTTTAGCAACGCAGAAGCCTCGGCCTGTGCCCTATGGCTAATGTCGTCTGCAAAGCGGTCCTGCAATTTTGTCTTTTCTGTTTTCTGTTTCCCGGGAAACATTTCTGGACTGAATGTGGCCCGACTGACAGCTGCACAAGTTGTAACCCTATTTACCAAAAGAGGTTCGTTACAGTTTATCAGTTTTCTGCATATGTGGTGCAGAGCCATGCATTTGAAGGATTGTAAAAATACAGTATACCACCTCGGTCCGGCCGGGAGTGTGAGCTTCTAATTCTGAGCATTTGGGATGAATCTGGCCATGGAATTGGCACTACTTGGCTCTTGAGCGAGAGGGTATTTTTTCAAAATGGACGCTCTGCAGATTGGACTTCAAAACTAGTTTGAGGGGTGTTCTCCTTTGGAGGGAAATATCACCCAAAAGTGATGAGATGACCCCACACAAATTGAAAAGAAAATGAAAGTTGGTGAAATAAGCTTCATTTTGGTGTATAGTACCCTATTTGTACTGCTGCTTTGTTCGGGCTCCAGAATCAATACTAGGTTTAGATATGGGAGAGATTCTTCGTTCCGAACCAGGACTACGAAACCTCACCCATTCCCACACTATCTCGCACCAAAAACCACCCATACCTCACCCGTACCTCACCCGTACCTCAACCGCGTCACCCGTACCGCGTCACCGTACCGCGTCACCCGCACCGCGTCACCCGCACCGCGTCACCCGCACCGCGTCACCCGCACCGCGTCACCCGCACCGCGTCACCCGCACCGCGTCACCCGCACCGCGTCACCCGCACCGCGTCACCCGCACCGCGTCACCCGCACCGCGTCACCCGCACCGCGTCACCCGCACCGCGTCACCCGCACCGCGTCACCCGCACCGCGTCACCCGCACCGCGTCACCCGCACCGCGTCACCCGCACCGCGTCACCCGCACCGCGTCACCCGCACCGCGTCACCCGCACCGCGTCACCCGCACCGCGTCACCCGCACCGCGTCACCCGCACCGCGTCACCCGCACCGCGTCACCCGCACCGCGTCACCCGCACCGCGTCACCCGCACCGCGTCACCCGCACCGCGTCACGCGCAAAGCCCCACGCGCAAAGCCCCACGCGCAAAGCCCCACGCGCAAAGCCCCACGCGCAAAGCCCCACGCGCAAAGCCCCACGCGCAAAGCCCCACGCACATCGGCACACGCACAATTAACACCACATGCACAACGCCACCACCCATCCAGTAAAGCGGGGAACTTCAAGCTAACGTATTTTTTGACAGACGCGGTTGAAATACGTGCAATGAAAACCAACTTATATTTGAAAGTCGCCCCTCGTCGACGGGGGCGGGTACATCCATTCGGACTATCGATGCTAACCAGATCGGCCGAGGCAGGAGCTATGGAGTGCGAATTTCGATTCTAAAGGACCAGCCCCCGAATTAGAATATCCGACATTTGCGAGTGGCGCTTTGCAGTTTGATACTGTGGGTTGCCAGAGGGCGGATAGCCCTACATAACGATGCATCAAAAGCAGAGAGTTATTAGGGCGAAGAATACTACCTAATGAGCGACAGTTCGAACGTACCATCCGGCGCAATTGCGACCTTCAAGATATCTTAAATATACGTACATTTTCCATGCTCCACGGTGCCAAGGGGCGTCAATGACGAGTATATTATTATGGGGTCTCGTGTCGTCACGCTTCGCTTAGAACTCCGCCCTCGCTTTCGGGAACATCTCGACAGACTTGCAGACGCCAAACAAGTACGGGAACCAAAATAGCGCGGAACTGGAAAATGTATACCCAGCACGATATGTGGCAGAGGGGTACCCCCTCTTATCTTTATTCCTAACCCATCCCCCCTTGAAACCTAAAAGGAATTCGTGAGATTCCGGGAACACATGGTTAACACAAAAGAGGGGGGGGGTTCTCAGCCACACATCGTGCTTCATATGGGGAAATGCGTCCTAAATAAACCTACAAGACCGCCCCATGCCTTAAACGCTGTTTATTTAGATGATAAATTAATTTTGCAGATGAGCTTTACAAGTCCACAAATATGCGCAGAACAAAAAACGGCTGTGTGTGGGACTTATCTCGTCGCTGAATTGCATACATAAAGCGCCTTGTTTTCTCAAATTTCACCCTGTGGACCAATGCCTATACCATAACCGTATATAGTTATTATCTATTTTATTGTTATTATTGCCATTACCACTTTACTCAGGCACTTTTTTACACTTAAACAGATAACAATACAAAGAAAAGGTTGTTTCATTCTCAGGAAGACCATATGACGTTAATTTACTATTGGGATACAGGCCCCCACAATGTCCATTTATGTTTAATTGGATTCATCTATACGTTGGAAACGGGCAGTTTTGCAGAACGGCTGCACCGATGGACAGTTGCTGACCCGCTGATGACACGCAATTTTCGCCAGGTTCAGCGGCGACCGTGGAAACAACAACACAGCTTTTCACCATCGAAATGGTTCTTAGGACCTGTGACTTCGATTAATAATTAAACGTCATATAAGAAACTGAAAGCAAAATAAAGTACACTTCGTTAAAAACCTTGTACAATTTAGGCCAAATTGGTTATTATGGCAACTACTTTACGTGCCACTATCTTTTTCTTTTTTTGTAATAATTCTTTTGAGGTCTTTAGGCAAAAGTTTCGATCCTAAAATGAGACTTCTGTTGTCTCTCATGCAGAGGCCCGTCTTCTGAACTTAATCAGTTACATTCAAATTTAACACGAATGGCCTATCCATTCCGAAACTTCTATTTGTCTCAAATGTAGAGGCCCGTCCTCTGATCTTAATCAGTTAAATTCAAAATTTAACACACAGGGCCCGTCCACTGCGGAACTACTGTTGTCTCTCATGCAAAGGCCCGTCCTCTGATCTTAATCAGATACATTCAAATTTAACACGCAGGGCCTATCCACAGCGGAACTTCTATTTGTCTCAAATGCAGAGGCCCGTCCTCTGACCTTAATTAGTTAAATTCAAATTTACAACGCAGGGCTCTACCACTGCGGAACTCCTTTTGTCTCAAATGCAGAGGCCCGTCCTCTGATCTTAATCAGTTACATTCAAATTTAACACGCAGGGCCCGTCCACGCGGAACTTCTATTTTCTCTTATCCTCTGATGTTATCCATGTAAGATAAACATTCATCACGCAGGGCCCGTCCCCTGCGTAAATTATATTCCCTCTTAACCTCTGATCTTAACAATGTTAGATTTAAATTCAACACACGGGGCCCATCCTCTGCGTAACTTCTATTCTCTCTTATCCCTTGATCTTAACATTGTTAGATTTAAATTCAACACGCAGGGCCCATCCACTGCGCAACTTCTAATTCCTCTTATTCTATAATCTTAACAATGTTAGATTTAAATTCAACACGCAGGGCCCATCCACCGCGCAACTTCTAATTCCTCTTATTCTATAATCTTAACAATGTTAGATTTAAATTTAACACACAGGGCCCATCCACTGCGTAACTTATATTCTCTCTTATTCTATGATCTTTACAGTGTTAGATTTAAATTCAACACACAGGGCCCATCCACTGCGCAACTTCTAATTCCTCTTATTCTATAATCTTAACAATGTTAGATTTAAATTCAACACGCAGGGCCCATCCACCGCGCAACTTCTAATTCCTCTTATTCTATAATCTTAACAATGTTAGATTTAAATTCAGCACACAGGGCGCGTCCGCTGCGTAACTTATAACTATCTCTCATCCTCTGATCTTAACTACATTAGATTAAAAACCAAAACGCAGGGCCCGTCCACTGCAAAACCTATTATCTTAAACATGTTATATTACAATTGAACACACAGGGCCCATCCACTGTTCTCTCTTATGCAGAGGCCCGTGCTCTGATCTTAACCACGCTAGTCTAGAGTAAAATTGTGCATTTTAGTACAACTCGACAGACAGAAGTCGGTCACGCCTTTCTGCATTATACGCGCCACCAATAAGGGCCACGAACGTGTAACTGGGAGTAGCTGTCCTCTGACTGATGAACCTGATGCTAAACAGCAATGCGCATCATTTCCGCGGGTAAATGCGTTCAAATGACTGCGCTCATAAGCCTGCCAGCACTAAGAAACGTGCCGCGAGGCTGCCATCCGCCTAAGTTACAGGCACACACTGCTCAAGGCGCTAAAACTCATTTGAGGGTCCACTCCCCGTTTTGTTTGAATTTCAAGGCCCCTTTTTTTGGTTGAGGCCCATCCTAAAACACGAATGCCGCCAACAAGAATGCAAGAGATCTGCACTATGGACAATCATGATTAAATCTGATACGCCGTGCTAATAGGGCGCGATCGACAAACTGATATTTTAAAAACCAATAACGCTACCAACATCTACGAGCCGTAACTCACTCTTTAGCCCCCAAACCGAAAAGGAGAATTTCAGATGGTACAAAACAAAACCCTCCGCGCTTAACATATTGCGAGGTGAAAAACCTTTTCCTGGGGAAGGATCTTAAGGGTGCAAAACAATTACAGTTGTTTAAACCCGTGCTGGTTAGAGTGTTGCTGGACTTGTTGACATACTCAGACTATTTGCTTGGAGTCCCGAGGTCTGACCGGAGATATGGAGCACTTTCCAAGGGGTTCGCCGACAATGCACTTGGATCCCTTTTCAATTAAGCCAAAAGAACCGTACTTGCAACTATTCCACCCTCGCATGCAAACTCCCATTATTACTATTTCGCTCCACAGCGGGAGAAAAGCCTCTTCACTTCTCTCTCTAGCCCGACCTGTCTGTTGCCATGCAATGCCATTTTGTGTTTTTAGTTTGCCCCTCCGTTTTCTGCTTTGTATCTTTTTGTTCTGGTAATTCCTTTCATAAACCGTCGTTGTCACCCTTAGTTACCCATATTTATATAGAGTATTACCCAGGTGAAAGCGATAAAACCCAAATAAGACCATTGTTACAATTTAAACATTTTTTACCACTGACCTTCAATTACTTTAGACCTCAACATCTCACCTTTGACTCGATCACACATGCCACATTTGATTGAAATCTGGACTCTAAGTTTTCAAATGAAAAAAAAAAGGTTTTAAACTTATCCGGCCTATTTTAAAACTTTACCACAAATGGCCTTAGACCTCAGAAGTTGAACTTGAAAACCACTCTCGTACCGTGAGATAACGGTATATCATCTCCGACCGAAACGAGATTGGAAATGAAAAGCAAGGTAACGACAGCCATCAATTATCGGGGTTATATTATATATAACCGCGGTGACCAAACAGCAGTGGCCAAACTCTCAATCGATCAAATAATCAAATTAGCCTTGGTCCTAAAAGAATGTTTTGTTTTTTTGTCTTACCAAGGATAGCACATGAAGGTTTATTGTGAAAATAACTTGATTAGACTAGAAATACAAATTTGGTGCATGATTGGTGTCCCATTTTCATGTGAAACCCAGTACGAAATGGCCCACAATTTTAATTATCCAATCATGCAATCTTTGTTATCATTTCACACTCAAGTGGGCCATGTAATTAATGATAATAGATTTGGATTTACCAGTGAACCCAATTATTGTTTTATTTCTCAGAAATTACACACATTTTCCATGTAAAGGGGATACCCCAAAAGTAGGTCTTGTTTACAACATGAAACATGTTGGACCAACCATGGAGGAATAAGAGCAGGTGGGCCAACGCACTGTGAATCTTGGTCAACTGACTAGTTAATAACATTATTGTCATTCTTAAGCAGTAATAACTTGCTTTAACATAATATGAAGGGCAATTTTCATATGTGCATATGGTAGTATTTGGTTACATAATAATAAACAAACAAGGCATTTCAAAAGCACATGTCACAGAATTTGGTGTCCCTTTTACACGTAAACCTGTAAACTATTTTAGGGCACCATACTGTCAGGAAATTAGTCAGATGTTTCAATCCTTTGCTACTAGCTACTGCCGGCATATACAGATATTTAAGCACAAGTACTATAGTGTTGCGTTCCCGCATACAGCGAGCGCTCTTTATTTCTTTCCCAACCAACGCGCAGCGTTCTTGCAGCGATTATGTGTGCCCTCACACAACCAACAATGAATCACGTGATACTCGTATATTGAAAATATTGCGCATGACGCTCAACAAATTAATAGCATTTTGTGGTATTTCAATTTAAGACTACTTTGAGACAAAGTGTACCGAGTAGTACATAAATGAGATGCAGTGAAATTGTTGATGGCATCTTAAAGAGAGATGCCATGCCTATATTCTATTTTGGTTTCACATCCATGAAGGAGTTAGATCACGTGACCAAGGGCCATTGAAAATATAGTTTACCGCAAATTTTGTTGATTTGACTATTAATGCGGATTTAAATTAACAAGTTTTTGATGCGAGTTTCTCAAAATGGTTCAAAATGGGGTCACATTTTCTGCCCGACATGATATATTTTTTTTGCAACGCTGATTAAAAGTGTTGTTGTCTAGATATTTTCAAATGTTACTGTCATTGACTGGCAATTTCCAGTGCTGACTATAAGGATTTTCCTGTGAGAATTTTGCAATAATATAATTTTCCAAGGGGAATTTCCACTGTTTACTGGGATTTTTTCTTGTAAAAGTTTGCAATGTTTATTGGGGATTTCTTCCAGGGACAATTCATGGAGAATACTGGTAATAATTTTTAAAAGGGGTTTTGATTTTTCCGTTCCTTATGCCCCAGTCACATTTCCTCCGAATATAGAAAAGATGTGTTTCCGATGCTCAAACGGGCAAAAGTATTGGAAAATCGTAGGATGACCCACATATACTAGAGCTCGGCCGACATCGGAGGGTAAAAAAACACCTCGGTGGGGGCATCTGTAGAATTTAGCGCCGAGTTATATTCTTCCGATGAATTGGTAATCAAGAGTTCATCTGAATCCAATCCCAAACATATTGGCCTTTGCCTGTCCGGTAATCCTTCATATATCGGCCGGCCGGCCATCGGTAATTTTTGGGTAGAATTATCTCTACAGGCCCCAATCGTTTGGCCACCGGCCCAGTACTGGCCAGTGTCTGGCCGAGTCCCGGACGGGCCTCATCCAGAGCCCGGCCGATATTTCCGATATCGTCCGATCCCCGGACGGGCATCGGAAGATGACTGACAGGTCGGCGTCCGGCGTGTTTCAAAGGCTCGAAGTTCGTATTTTACATTTCTGTGAGTTTCTTTGAATTTTTTGACAAGCTTTGTCCTGCGAAGAAGAATCCCAAGCCGAAGGAAGAAGA
Source organism: Crossaster papposus (assembly GCA_037893245.1). Taxonomy (NCBI): domain Eukaryota; kingdom Metazoa; phylum Echinodermata; class Asteroidea; order Velatida; family Solasteridae; genus Crossaster; species Crossaster papposus. The sequence continues at coordinate 994,212 of JBAIAA010000489.1, read as the reverse complement.
AGCAGCAGAGGCAAAGGAAGAAGAAGCGGGGGTAGCGGCCGGTGCATCTGACTTCACAGTCGAAGACGTGGACAGTGTTCATGGGGACGACGAGGAGGATGATCTCAGAAAAGAGAAGGATGCTGCAGCAGCAGCTCCCCGCTTACAGTCTGGTGCCTTGGGATGGACAATGTGCTGCTGGGCTTTGCAGAGACAATCGGTGTCTCTGGTGAGTAGTTGTCTGTTTTCTATTTTTGACATTATTATATAGGTGTGCTAGAGAAGTACTGTACAATTGAGGACATTGGAATGTTCAACTTCTACAAGTGTAAAAATAATAAATGCTGTTCAAACAAGTTTGGCACTGTATAGTGGTTCCACAAACATAGAATTTGTAAACATGTTAATCGATGAAATTGTTGAATGTTGTTATTTGTGCAATTGTCTGTGTTCTTGATACTGGGTAAAATGTCGCACTTCTTCCTTCCTGTAACAGTGAACGTCATCAAGCGGCGCTTCACAAGCAACTGAACGGACCACATAAAGTTGTGGAACGAGAGTAAATGTGACAAGAGTGTCTACAAACCCAGGAGACTTACCCCGCTGCAGAACTTTAAGCTGACCACCTATAAGTTTATGCAGACCCACTACAAGCCGCGGACGGCGTCACAGACCACGGGGATGGTAAGCATTTGCAAGGAGAAGTTGTTGAACATTTTTAATGTACACATTTCTTATCCATTCCATATCTTATCCTCTTATACTACTCCTTTTACTTACCAGTGCGGATTGTTTCTAATGACATGTTCGTCCTGTGTGCAGTTGCCTTCTGTTAAACATGTACAAATCTGTTATCCAGCTTTTCCTTGTTCATGCTTCAGATTGGGAGAGACCGGTCAGATGACGAGAAGGAGACGGAGCGGGAGGCGTCGGAGGAAGAGGAAGGGATCAGCGAGACACTACCAACATCCCACACGGAAGATGACGCACGGTCGCCCCCCCCCCCCCCCCCCCCCCCTCCCCCCTCAAGCAGCGCCATGCCGTCAACCTCCAGCAGGCAGGCGCGCAAGAGGGGAGGTTGCAGATGTGCTGCAGAGCCTCCTCCAGGAATCTCGAGGTTTGAAGGATATTTCTCAAAAGGTAAAATTTCACACAATGTCAAGCAATATTGAGAAGTAATTGACAAAAAGGCAATTAATGTACAGAAATTCCACAAAGTAATGTTTGGTAACAGTAAGACATATTTGTGTTTGTACATTAGATATTTTCATAAATTTATGTAACCCTCTACAATTTGTTCATTGTAAATCTTGTTTCTAATGACCAATTTGTTCTGTGTACAGGTAGAGACCATGCAGTCATGCCTACAGTGTCTGAGAGGGACACGTGGGTAGAGTGGCTTCTGTCTGTGCACAAGGAGATCCCAAAGCACCTGGGGCGGGACTATCAACGGGAGACGTTCGAGGTGGCCATGCGCCACAGCCGTTCCACAGGGCCGGGCGCATGCATTCACGCCGCAGCACCAGCAGCTAGCAGCCAGCGATGCAGCATCGGCACCCACACCAGCAGTTTGCGGCCACTGCGCACTTCCCGCCCCCCACTGTTCCAGTGCGACAGCCAGCACCCTCGCCCAGACCACAGCGGGTATTTAATTGTGATCTTTGTTTGGTACTTTGTATTTCACTCGTAATAGCCAACCAAAAGCAAAAAAGTTTTCCTAGCAAGTATTGAATTTTATGTTTTATTATATTGAATTTCTTCTTAAACTTTGTGTGCACATTGCATTTTTAATAATTGACTCATATTAATTTAAATAACAAATTTGCACTATGTTCCAGGTGGCCTACATACAGGGGACCGGGACCCCCCGAGTTCGTCGTCCTCTCTCGGTGGACCGTCTGCGAATATTATTTTTCCAAACCTAACTGGCAGATTTCATGAATTATTCAGTAGTTGCATTGATGACTGTACAGCACTTAGGTTCTGGGTCTCTTTTTTCCCTTAAATTAAAAATACTTAAAGATATCGATTTGAGTAGGAAAAACGAGGTTACCTACGACAGGATTCGAACCAGATATCTTTAATCCATAGCCAATCCCACTATCCACTACATTACGTATAGCAGCTCGACAACAGCTGTTCTTTAAAGTGATTTAATGTAACTATTTAAATAAATAACAACCATGCTGTGACGTCACATTTTATTCTGATGAATTAACATAACTTCTCAGCCAAACTACTGAATAATTCATGAAATCTGCCAGTTACGTTTGGGGAAAAAATATTCGCGGCCCGTCTGGTGTCACCGGGCAAGGTTTCCAAGTCGGCCTTCACCCATGCCCACCCCTAGGACACCGTTGGGGATGGGTGACAGCCTAGCTAGAGACCCCACCTTTTCGTGTCAGGGAATCTGCCGAGGCAGTCTCCCAAGGCAGTCTCCCAACAGCTACACGAGGCTGACCTGGCACTCACAGCAGCGCCGAGTATTCACAAAGTGACTGTTTGTATTTCTTGACAGTATTGAGTGTTTATGTTGAATAAAATAGTGCAGTGGCTTTTAAAAAGTTTATTTTATTTTGCTGAAAAGTCGTTTACTTTTAATTTACTTTGCTTTCATTTACCAGTTTGGTCATATTTAAAGATTTGATTTGTATAATTCATTTGCTGGTGTAAGGGCTTGCTTGCTTGCTAATTATTTTGCTTATTAACCTGTTTACTTTTATTTGATTCGAAAAGTTTATCTGAGTTGAATTCTGTTACATTTCATAGAGTTTCACTTAATTCGTTTGTTTGAGGGAAATACTGATCTAATTGGATCATTTTGTTGATTTCACTTATTACTTTGAGCATATCCCTCCGTTTAACCTTGCCTAATGTTGTACATTTTGTAAATAATTTAATTCCTTACAATTAAATCGAACTATTCTCTTTAATTAAATATATATATTTTGTTACCGAATTTAAAACTGTTTCCCGTTTGCTTTATTTATTGGGTTCACGACAGACCTATCGGTGCAATTGGTTTGTTGGGGAAATTAGTTGACACCCATATAAATAAAAAGTAGCTTTATAATTATTGTGTAATGGATAATAAAATTATTCTGATAATAAACCTAAATATTTACGTATGTACATGTATACAACTGTGCAAACAAGTAGTGGTAATGTTTTTTAAAAGAAACTTGATTGATCACTTTACTGGTGACACAAATTTGGTCAGTGTGACCATAGTATACAGTAACACAAAGTGTCCTATTACAAAGCAAGGTGTCATTGTGGTAATCCCAATTCATAAAAAAAATTTAACACAAAGAATACTTTATTTATCATTGCAACAATATACTTTTTTCATGTTGTATATGCAAACATATTCCAAGTTCCCCTTGCATAGTAGGTTCTGTGTCACAGACAAAGTCCCCAAATTACAAAGTCCCAAACTTCTGTTTTCACCGACAAAGTCCCAGAATCACATTCTCCAAACACACTACATGTACAAGTTTATGGCTGCGTCTTGCCACGGTACGCTGTCAGCCGGGCTGTTGAAGTACGCCCTCTGCTTCTTTCCCTTCGCCGTCTGTCTTGTGCCACAACCTGCTGCCTCCAGCTCATGCATCACTCCAGGCTCCAAGCACAACCCTATGCTGGTTGTCCTCCCCGTCCAAGTCTGCGTTCTGCAAGTTTGGTCGTGTTCCGTCATGATATTGTGCAGAGTGAGACAAACCTTGACTATTCTGGTGCCCTTGATTGGGGATGTGCCAAGGGTGGTAAAGAGGAATCTAAAGCAGTTGGCCAGGGTGCCAAATGCGTTCTCATCGACCCTGTGAGCCCGCGATGTCCTGTAGTTGAAGATGCGCCCTTCTCGGCACATGTAGCAATGGAAGTAAGGCTTCATAAGGTATGGCCAAAGGGGAAAGGCGTCATTCCCCACAATGAAGTAAGACATATCCTGGTCATCATTGGGATTAGATCCGGGCGCGGGAAGCCAATGGTTGAAATTCCCTTATCAGCCCACAGAAATGTATAGTCATTGTCTACTAAAGCCAATAGCCCTATGGAAAAGAAGCCCTTGTAGTTGTAGTAAAGGTTTTCGCTCTTTTGGGGTTTGGTGATTGCCCTGAAACAGTGGGGGTAATTCCAGCGGTCACGAAATCTCTCTGCCACAGGGTGCCAGGTATCTGGAGTAGAGGATGTCTGGAACTGCTCATTTTTGAATTCCTTCACTATCGCATTGCACACTTGTGGCAAAAATAATGAGATGATGTTATGTGCCACTATGAAGGCTAATGCCAGCGAATGGTAGCTGCTCCCTGTTGCCAAGCAGCGCAGCGTAATGGCTAACTAAAATTAAACAAACATATAAGAAAAAATAGTAGTGAGAAGTAGTAACAATTTGACCAGTTCGCGCCGGGAATATTTTAACATCACCGAGCCGAGGGGCGGGTTTATTTTAAAACTCGATCCGAAGCGGGTTCAGGCCGATAGTGCCGGGAAGCACACCCACGCATTTCCGGCCTTGCTCGCTGCTGACAGACATTTCCGAACTTGAATTTGGCGTGTTTTCGCGTCATCCGCTTTTGAATTTGGGGAAAACTTTGCGTTTATATACGTAATCCAGCGCGAACTGGTTAACAAGAAAGTCAGTATATTATTGCATATAAATAATAAGGTACATTTGATGAATAATTCATTATTTAGTTACCGGTCATTATTGCTTTTAAGTTATTGAATACCTACTGGGTACTCTTTTCAATTCGGGGTCCCACACGCTGCAGCAGCTTGTGGAACATCTGGGGTTCCATCCTCAGGAAACTCTTGAAGTCCCCATGGTGTTCCCTCTCTAGCTCCACCATCAACGTCTCGTACTGGCCGTACATAGCCGTACTGGCCGTACATAGCCGTACTGGCCTCTCTAGCCACGAACTCTAGAATACCTGTCTAAACCATGGCAATAAAATGTTTTCAAAGATCATGTACAAAACATGATAAAAAGAATGTCTAAAAGATTCTTAATATTCTTACACTGAATTACCTCTAGGCATCTGATCCTGAGCACTCCTACAGCTCCAGAAGCAAGAAACGTATTCACACCCAAAGTGTGCTGTAATGCCCAAATCATCATTCGCTATCTTAGCAGGTACACACACATCCCTGTTACAAATGACATCTTCAAGTAATTTGGCGCTTAGCAGTTTAATTTTAAGGAGATGACACCTGACAAGGGGCTTTGTGAAATATTTTGAAGTCCATTCAGATTTCTGTCTTTATTTAAATTCCCCACTTTAGACCTATTACATAATTTATGTTGTTTTTACAAAAGATCATATATGCAAAACGATTTTAACCCTTTCCCCACCCTGTCAGCCTCCTTCCTCTAAAAATACGCCAATTATGACACTTATATGTTGAAACCACTCTTCAAAATTAATGCAAGCGTGGAGAATGTTGTTTTTTTTCAGATGGCAATTGTATTTACTAATATAACAACGAATTGTCTGTAAAATGCATACAATTCATTATACAGTTTTGTTCTTGACAACTGTATTCTGACCTAGCCCTTATTTCGTCATTTTCTTTACCTTTTGCAATGTCCGAGCAGCAATCGTTCATGCGATTGTATGGAGTGAAGATGAAGACATGGATATTTACATTGTAGAATACAATTCAATACTTCACATTTTACATTAAATTTAACTCAATTTAACTTAATTATTAGCAGCTCTATGAGACTGGGTCTAGTCCTCTTTAGTTCTCTTTAGTTCTCATCAGTATCCTGTTGGACTAATGTCCGCTCTATAAGATATATGTCTATTGTTCGCTGTGTCCCCGTATTCTGTCCTCAATATCTGCGATCCTCTCGGTAAGTTTCGTCTGACCAGTAAGCACTACGCACAGCTTGTTCTAAATATAACAATCAATGCCGTACGCACAAACGCCTCGAATGGACTAGGCCGTATGTCATCAAGTTGCAGGACGCACGAGGGGTCTTGGTCACCCAGAGAATGCGTCAATGGCTTATTACTGTTCTCGCCTTCCCTTGACGAAATCATGTACCCATTTATAGTTAGTTGACAGGCCAATAGATTGCAAATTTGGTAGACATTCCGAGGTGTTGATGTGATCTATGAGCGAGACATTATTACTTTCTTAGGGGATCTTGAAGGGGATAAGATTGACGTAGGGGAAGCGATGAATTCGGTACTTTAAAGCACGCTCTGTTCATCTTGAGAACTTCGTCAAGCCATTTCATGTTGGTGAAGTGCTAAAGTGGAGGATTTTGGTGGATGCTTTGGTGCTCAAGTCAACACATTCATCAGAGACACAGGATTTAGGAAATTAATCAGCTTTACAAGGCTGTACCGATAGGCCTATGACATTACTTCAAGAAAGCAAAAAGTCAGATTTTCCTTCCACATGTATGTAAAACTAAACTTAAAGCCCAGTTTTACCCATGTTACTGTATATCAAATGCTTTTTTGGTACTTACTTTGCGGTCAATTTCGTCCACCCTCACGATAGTATCATCGACCACCTCCTCCAACTCGCCCAGTCGCTGCCCTTGCTCCGACACCTCGTTCTTGACATTGTCGATCTCCTGGCCCTGCTCCGTCACTGTCTTGTCCAGCAGGTCAACATTCTCTTCTGTCTTAGTCACTCGGTTGTCTAGGTTCTGGACGTCATCCTTTACGTCTTCCACGTCGTCTGCGAGAGCTTCCAAGCTGTGGAAATTGGAAGAAGTGTACATGTCACGTTACTGAACAACGAATGGATAATTATGCTCATAACATTTTCAATAACCTCCAGAAACTTAAAGTGTATACAAATCAGCAGGTGAAAACCACCATTCTTATGTGCATATGGCTTTCTGGCTTCATTTAAATTCACCGTGTTTTATCTCTTCAATTGTTTTATGGTAAAGGAATGATTATAAGCAAATAAATATGTGATTGGCAGGTGTTCAATGTACGTTTAAAACCAGCTCATGGGCCTAAACGCGTTAATGCGTTTGACCCGGAAGTGTTTTGTTTTGTTTTCAACCTGAAAAGTGTCAATAATGACCCAGAAAAGTGTCAATAATGACACAAAAGTGTCAATAATGACCCCGCAAAATGTCAATAATGACCCAGAAAAGTGGGGTCCAAACAAGCTTTAAATTTGGCTTTAAGCACCTGGTGAGATGCGACTATTTTGACTTGATAATTTTCAGTCTCAAAATTACATTTTTTATCCGGTTCAAATTGACACTTCTGTGAGTCATTTGCTGGATATTTTTACCAGACATTGTGGCAAAAATATAATTTGAACAGGATAAGGTCGAATATGACTCGTGTGGCGTCAGCAGAAGAATCTCCTGTAAGTCAAGTCAAATCCCAAGTCAATCACTATAACAAGTGGCCATAAGTAATTAGGTAGGATACACCATTTGCGGATATCAAAAATATTTACTACCGAATTATTAAAAAATATCTTACTCATTTGAAAGTAAATAATGATTCTAGGCATCTAGCAAAATAATGGCGCTAGATATCCTCTAACGGTGATCGCGAAAAAACAATGATAACATAAGAATAACTGCTCGACGCCGGTTGAAAACAAACGTTTTTTCGTGCTTTTCTCGGCATCCATGATTGTCAAACTTCGGACAGGTTAGTTAAACAATAGTTACTACAAAATACAACCCCCAAAATCCACCCATTCATGATAATTCAAGCAAGTACCAATGATGTATCCTATATTTTTAAAAAGAGGGATAACTTGTGCAAACTCCATGCATTGGTATTTGCAGCACACACAAAGTGCGCGAGCTTTGAAATATTTGATAGAACTCTGATAGAAAAGTGTGCAGACTTTAAACTTCGTAATTCTTTTGTTATTGTAACTGGTATGCAAAACAATGCCATCGTGTTGACTTTGACTTTATCACGATTTATTTACCTGCGCTGTTGTATTGTCTATGAGTAGCACCAGCATTAATATTGCAGCACAAACAAAGTGTAAGAGTTAGAAACCTTTCACAAAACTCTCGTGGATTTGATTGTACAGATTATTTTATTCCCAAACCCTGCACGAGACAACGAGGGCTAACATTAATAACATTGGGAGTCCAGACTTCTAGACCGAGTTATTGGCCTCTAGTTATCGCTTTTTTAACATTTGATGTCCAAATGTTTAAAAAAACGATAACTAGAGGCCAGTTACGTCGGTGTACCAGACTTCACACTTCGTAAAAATATTGTAAATGCAAAAGCAAATGTCAGCATCAGAATCAGATATTAAAACAAAAATAACTTACCCTGTAAGAATTGTCCACATTGCCACCAAAATAGGAGCTATAGGCTATTGTCCGTACGCATGAACTTCAACCTTTAGTGTTCAATGACAAAAGGTTAGGATTTGTTAAGGATAAATCTAGAGTCTAAATAGCGGTAAAATTTGTAGTGTTGCTATTGTATTAATACCATGGCTGACGGTCATTATACACGCTATGCTTATCGCTCAGTGTTTTTGTCAATATTACGATGTTTGCATGTGGGCGTCCATTGATCAAGCACCATAGCAACCACGCACACACACAAACGTAAAATAGCAACCATAATAACAAATCTAGGCTGGGCAAGGCCATTCGCATATAAAATGCATATAATTTGCAGTGAACTTGAGAATATTATATAAGGGCTCCCCGTCGAGACTATATTGCATAATCGTTCGTGTGTAGAGTATTCCATGTACAACCCTATCAAACAACTTGATACTACTTACTTAATTGATACATTATTTTTCTCCCAACTTGAAGTTAATTTCGCACTTGAAACTTACAAATGGGATCAAGGAGGCAGGGAGATGCTACAAGAATGTGCACGACTAAGTAGAATGCATGTTTTATAACACATCATCCACATTGGCCAAAATGTTGCATGACAATTCCAGTGTCCTGCTTGGTGACTATATAATGGCCAAAAAAATAAAATCCAAAAGGCAGAAATACTATTCGACCAGCAGCTAAAAATGTATAAAATATGCTCAAGAAAAACGCAATGTTTGGTTTGGGAGGCTAATTTTATTGCACCAACAGTACACCATCAAGCATCTAGTGTTATGTGAAATTACCAACTATGAACTCGCTATTTTATAGACCATCATCATTCTTATAATTCTGCTTTTGTTTCTTTTCCTGTATGGTTCTTAGGTTTACAGAATATTAAAGGTAGGATACACCATTTGCAGATATCAAAAATATTTACTACCGAATTATTAAGAAATATCTTACTCAATTGAAATTAAATAATGATTCTAGGCATTCAGCAAAAGGATTGCGCTAGATATCCTGTAATTATTTATTTTTTTAAGAATTTTATAAAGAAAAATTCGTGATCGGCGGACGGCGATTGCGAAAAAACAAAGATAACATAAGAATAACGGCTTGACCCCGGTTGAAAACAAACGCTGTTTTTCGTGCTTTTCTCGGCATCCATGATTGTAAAACTTCGGAAAAGTCAGTTAAACGATATTTACTATGAAATACAGCTCCCCAAATCTACCCATTCATGATAATTCAAGCAATTACCAATGGTGTATATACTACCTTTAAGAATCCTAGCACGGGTGAACTTCGTCGTGGACTTTCTACACCACCATGGATTGTGTGCACTAGGAGTAGGAGGGACGAGCCACTAAATTCCCCCCACTACTTAAAGGGTCCCAGAAATGTGGTTTTTATTAGTTTAAATGAAAGATTATAACTAATTGAGTGATTTTCAGTTTATAAAAGTTTAATTTTTTGCTAATTAATATGAGAACAACAATAATAAAGTGCTTTGGGGGACCGGCCCCGCCCCTAGAATGGTAGCTTATTAACATGTAAAATTTGCATAATTGTGACGTATGTTCGGGAAAACTTCGACGTCGCGACAAGCGTGCCCGTGCACGCATGCATCATGTGCCACGCGTACCGATGCAAAAATCGTTTAGTCGATGGTCGACTCAAGTTATTGTCAAAAGAATTGTCAAGTGGAATATCTTCTTCAGATGTAGGACCTGATGATACTGCGGATATTTCGTCCGATTCTGTGGAATATGCGCTCCCCGGCCCCGAACTGTCGTCTTCACTCGCCATGTCTGAACAAAATCTGCTGCGTGCGTACCCGCGTGCATGGCATCTCTTTTTGGGGGTTGCCGAATGTTCGTCACGAACAGCGCCACCATTTGTAAGTGTTTGAACATGTTAATGAGGGGGGCAATTACATTTACGGTGATTAACCCCAATTAATGTCATTTTATACCATTTTATCACCCCTGGTCTTGTTACTTACACACCAAGGCACATTTTAAATTATTAAACAGCAATTCTCCTCGAAAGGTCTGCGTAGAACCTTTACATTTTCTATCAGTGGAGGAAGGTTCATTCTTAAAGCCTCTCCAAGTCCATCAGCCAAAAGAGGGGGAGGAGTATCTCAATTTCTGTATGCCAGCCGTGTTTTTATTAAGGATATTTGACAATAGAGAGTAGTAGAGACTAATTACACAGGTATCGTTTGAACAATCAAATATCTGTGCTCACATATTTGGCTCACCTGAATCATTTTATACCATTTTATCACCCCTGGTCTTGTTACTTACACACCAAGGCACATTTTAAATTATTAAACAGCAATTCTCCTCGAAAGGTCTGCGTAGAACCTTTACATTTTCTATCAGTGGAGGAAGGTTCATTCTTAAAGCCTCTCCAAGTCCATCAGCCAAAAGAGGGGGAGGAGTATCTCAATTTCTGTATGCCAGCCGTGTTTTTAGAGCATAAATTATTGGAACAGGTCCTGGTCAACTAAACTCTTGTTTATGATGCCTATGACTACTTTATAACATTATTACAACCTATGGTATAAATCAAAAGCAATTTGAAAAAGGTTGGTTTTGAGCAGCCTCTAATCTAGACCCAAGAATTAGGGCGTTTTCACTCCTTTTTTCAAATTTTGGATTTTGTCCGTCGTTCTCGACAGACAAAATCCAAAAATTGGGAAAAAAAGTGAAAATGCCCCAATTATTGGGTCTACCTCTAATCTATTTTAAGGCCTCAAATCTACTTTAACTTGGCCTCAATCTATTTTTAAAACAAACCTTTCTGGCATGTAAATCGTTAAAATGTACTTCGAAAGAGCTATAGTAGTTTCAAGAATTTATATAAAAGTCACAGCAAGTGATACGTTATTACGTTAATACAAAATTGATTTGTTGAAATCTAAATATTTTGTCAAGTTGTTTTTATTTAGCATTTGGATTTTCTTTTACGGGTTTACAGGTTTTTACTTTTGAATTATCTGTGTAAGAACTTATTTTTGAATTCTATTGTAGGACAGGGGCGAATGCTAGTCCGAGTAACTTGGACCCAAATATCACTTTTTTAAACATTTGGGCATGGTCGGGTGATTATCACCCGACCATGTCGAAATGTTGAAAAAAGTGATATTTGGGTCCAAGTTACTCGGACTAGGCGGATGTTATGAATGTGGGGTCCTAGCCATGGGCGGAGGGTGTGGGGGCTCTCCCCCAGAAGTTTCTTTTCAGTACTAATACTAGAAGCTCTGAGGTGTATTCTAGGACATTATGAGCCTATTTTTCTTATATATTTTGATCGTTTTGATCTATTAGAGAATCCTTTACAGAAAGTACCACGCTGCTATTTTAGTCTGATAATATAATTTAAAAAAAAAATAATAATAAAAAAAAAAAATAATAAAAATACAGTCCAAAAATGTGGGGTCCGGACCCCTGGACCCGACCCCACGACCCCAGGACCCCACCCCTGGATCCGCACCTGTAGGAACTCAATTGAATATTTTGACTAGTTTTATTATATTGAATGATTTGTAATTATCATGCCCGGATTTAAGCTGGATGTTTAAGCTTGATAAATTAAATCATTATGGTATACGCGGGGTTGCTCAAGACTGGTTTGCGAGTTATTTAAATAATCGTCATCAGTGTACAAGTTTTAATAATTGCCTGTCTGATTTCAAACGCATCTCATGCGGAGTACTAGTGTAGGCATATTCGTCATGACAAAAAAGATTCGTGTATTTTATTTGTTAAAAGCAAAAACTCACTTGATTTTGTTAGATGATACTATGAACATGAAAAAAAATTAGGGTGGCATTTTTTCTGAGCATTCTAACGGCCTGAAATCCAAGATGGCCGCCACCGTAGCAAAACGCCCTAAATTTGACACTAAAATTAACTTAATGCATAATGTGGTTTTTTGGTTTTTTGTTCAGCATGAACTGCTTGGAACCACTCTCAACAAGACCTGAACCCTTTCGTTTTACTATCACCGCAAAGTCTTCCGGGATAACTATCTCGCTGTATAATTAATAGGATAATGCATAAAGGATTTTCCGGGAAAGGCTTAGATGTGGTGGAGCTTAATAAATTCATCGTTAGATCATGCCATAATCACTGTGAATGAGTTTGGCTTGGAACTTGTATATAGAGGTGACTATAATAACAATAACTTTCACCTGACTACTAATCCTTTTATTTAATCTAATTTTTTTATTTTGCACAATTTGAGACAGAGGCTGCCTTTTTATTTCAACATGGCGGCCAAAAAATGGCGTTCAAAGGCTATAGATCACATCGACAAAACAGGCCGCTATCCCAACATCATGAAGCTTGTTGAATTTCCTGGAAGGGCTGCCAGGGAGGCCAACGATCCTGTGTATGGGTTTGAGAAAAAGCAGCAGGGAATCCAAGAAGGGATCAAACTTCAACGTCCAAGCCAAGACTACATCACAGCCATCTACTCAAAGAACCCGACCGAGCAAAGGAAATGGATACCAGCATGCTCAGAAACAGTCTTGTCCCCTGTGCTCTGAAGGGCATCAGTTAGTTGAGTGTTGCCAGTTCACTATGATGAGTCCACATGATCGTCTCGATGTAGCCCGAAAGAACAGGTTATGTTTCAATTGCCTGACGGCTAGACGCCACTTTGCCAGAAGATGTGATCAGCGGGTGCATGTGGAGTTGGAGGTTGCAAAGTGAGACACTCAAAACTACTGCACGGTGTGTTCCAGTCTTCCAGTATCAACGTTCAAGCCCCGACAGAGCTACGGTCAACTGACAGCCAGAACATGGGAGCTACCGTCTTGCATACGGAGTGGACCAGGTTACTAACAAGGTGGCTTTGCCTATCGTTGCAGAAGTGACAGCATCAAGACTCATGCGCTACTCGACCCTGGCAGTAACAAGAGTTTCTGCTCCGTAGATCTGGTGAGGATGCTTGACATACAGGGTAGTCCACAAGCCCTGTCCCTCGACACGCTGAACAAGGGATCACAGGTGGAGACACTGGCGGTCGCTCTGAACATATCCGGTAACAACATGGGCAAAGTGTTCCACCTGCCACGAGTCTACGCCTTGAAGGACTTTCCTACCCTGCGAGACAGCTGTGCCACTCACGAAGATTTGAGCCCTCACAAGCACCTAAAGGACATCCCGTTTCCTCGTATATCTAAGGAAGGTGTCACCATGTTAAATGGCCAAGATGTACCCGATATATTAGTCCCTCTTGAGGTACGACATGGCAAGGAGGGGATCCCTATGCTGTCAAAACATCACTCGGGTGGACTATTAATGGTCCGTTGGGTTACAAGGGAACCGGTAGTGCTGTATCTAACTTTGTCCAAGGAAACCTTGAGGCTCAGGTAGAGAAGTTTGGGAAGTTGGATATCGGCCAATCCTTGGCAAGTCACTTGCCTGCTATGTTGACGAAATGAGGGCGGTAAAAATATTGAACGGGTCAATAAGCATATTCAATGGCCATTACCAGCTAGCCATTCCCTTTAAGCGCGACCCCCCAGACCTGCCTAACAACAAGATGATGGCAGAGAGGCGTCTTTCGTCTCTGGGCAAGAGATGAACGAAAGAAAACCTCCGGAAAATTAGATATACCAAAGAGATGAACCAGCTGGTTAATAAGGGCTACACCGAGAAGGTGGCAGACGAACAGCTGAACAATTCTCCCGGTGCCACCTGGTACCTGCCTCACCACGCCGTTATCAACCCCAACAAACCAGATAAGCTGAGAGTCGTGTTTGACTGTGCAGCCAAGAGTCATGGGATGTCTTTCAACGACACTGTTCTACAGGGGCCGAATATGATGAATAAACTTGTGGGAGTCATCATGCGCTTTCGTAAGCACAAGGTCGGCTTGATGGGTGACGTCGAACAAATGTTCCACCAGGTGCAAGTTCAGAAAGAGCACAGAGATGCCCTGAGGTTTCTTTGGTGGCCGGAAGGAGACACAACTCAGGCCACCAGATGTTTTACGAATGACAGTTCACCTGTTTGGGGGCGTTTGGAGCCCGAGCTGTGCTAACTTCGCACCGAGACGCACAGCAGAAGACAACAAAGACAAATTCAGTGCTGATGTGGTGTCACGGTAAAAGAAACTTCTATGTTGATGACTGCCTCAAGTCCGTGCAGTCTGAAGATGAAGCTGTTCTGATGGAAAAGCAGATGACTGACCTGTTGGCAGTGGAAGGTTTCCGCTTGACCAAGTGGATTGGTAGCAGCAGAAAAGTCTTAGAATCTATACCACAAGTTGACAGGGCTAAAGTATTCAAGGACCTGGACCTTGACCGAGACAGCCTAGGAGTTCATTGGGACACAGAGAATGATCTGCTCGGTATCAAGATAAACTCAAAGTCTAGATGTCACACCAAAAGAGGTCTGCTTAGTGTCATCTGCTCTGTGTACGACCCCCTTGGGTTTGTGTGTCATCAAGCCAAGATTCTTCCAGAACGAGTGCAGAATTATGGGTAAAGGCTGTGATAATCCCTTGGAGGTTGACACCAAACGGCACTGGGTCAGGTGGTTGGAAGATCTTTTCATGATGGATAGGTTTACCATGGAGAGGTGTCTTGTTCCAGACTGGTTTGGGCAGAATTTGGGAGTGTCAACTCCATCACTTATCCGATGCCTCACAAGACGCATATAGTAGCGTTTCCTACTTACGTCTTGTTAACACCCAAGAAGTTGTCTGCAGCTGTAGAAGCAGTTAGGATGGAAAAGATGCTGAAGAGAGAATTAAGACTGGAGGTACAGGACCCAACGTTTTGGACTGACAGCATGTTGGTGCTTCAGTTCATCAACAACCAAACAAAGCGTTTTCAGACCTTTGTGGCAAACATGGTAGCTGTGATTCATGACGGTTCAACAGCAAGTCAATGGAGATACGTGCAATCCGAGCTAAATCCTGCTGACGACGCATCCAGAGGTCTTGATGCTCAGGACATGATTAACAGAGATAGGTGGAGAAAGGGTCCGAATTTTCTTTGGCAGGATGAGGCCACATGGCCGGTGACACGGAAGCTCCAAATCTACTTGAGAGGAACAAGGAGGTGAAGAAGGAATTATGCTTGTAGATGCCACAGCTATGCTAGGCTCTGGCAATGCATTCCTGAACTATCGAAGGCGTGATTTACTACGCCCCGACCTAAGCCCGAAATATGCGGCTTTATGTTCCTCGCAAACCGAATTAACGAACTACTTGTTTGGCGACGACCTCGTGCAGGCGTGCAAAGCCATTCAAGAAACTAACAAACTTGGGTCTAAAATGCATGGTTCAGATATATCGAACCGTAGCCGCAAACGTGGTCCCTTTCGCGGCATGTCACACCCGTACCCGTCGGGGGACTATTCGCACCGTGGCCGGTATCAACGCGGCTAATTTCAATATCGCACCAGAGGTCGTCTAGTCGGTATCAAAGCCGAACTCGCTGGTCAGGACCACCTCAGCTGTCGGAGGGGTCAAGCGTAAAGCCAATATAGATGATCTGCGTGAGACAAAACGCAAGGAAACGGTGAATGTAAGTAAGTACCACTGTGTTTCTCCATCATTACCCGTAGCTGGAAGGCTACGATATTTTTTATCACAATGGATGGCCATAACAACTGATGCTTGGGTACTCGATACAGTTTCCCATTGTCACATTGAGTTTAGAGAAACCCCTATTCAAACACGCACTCCGACACCCATTGTGTTGTCCGAGTCGGAATCAAGGCTTATAGATGCCGAAGTAAGCGCCATGTTGGACAAGGGCGCAATCGAGCCAGCAACTGGCCATACAAATTCTACTTTTCTTTCGAATATTTTCCTTCGTCCTAAAAAGGACGGATCAATGCGACCAATCATCAACCTAAAAGAATTGAACCAATTTGTCAAATTCCATCATTTTAAAATGGAAACTTTCGAAGGCGCATTGACGCTTTTACGTCGCAATTGTTTTTTAGCATCGATTGATCTTAAAGATGCGTATTTTACTATACCAATAGCCAGTGAGCACCGAACGTTTTTTTCTTTCTTTTATGTGGCAGGGTAAACTTTGGCAATTTACATGTCTATGTTTTGGCCTTACAAGTGCGCCTAGAATATTTACCAAGGTAATGAAACCCGTTACGGCCATATTACGTAATATGGGTCATGTGTCCACTACCTATATTGACGATTCCCTTTTAGTCGGAGATTCCAGAGATGATTGTCTCAGGAATGTACAGGCAACGTGCAATCTCTTGACATCCCTTGGGTTTGTTATTAATGACAAAAAGTCGTGCAAAATTCCAGCTCAGAAATTGGAGTTTTTGGGTTTTGAAATAAATACGGTGGAAATGTCAGTACGCCTTCCATCTCGTAAAACACAGGGTGTCGCTGAGAATTGCACTCATTTGATGCAACAGCGGAACCCTACTATTCAGTTAGTGTCACGGGTTATTGGCAAATTAGTATCTTGTTTTCCCGCAGTGCCTCTAGGACCGTTGTATTATAGAAGTCTAGAAACGGCCAAAGACGAGGCACTAAAAACAAACCAGGGTAATTTTAAAGCCCATATGACTTTGTCGCCACAAGCCATATGCGACCTAAAATGGTGGATCGAAAATTTGTCTAGTTCTTTTAGAACAATTAACAAATCACAAAAGACCTATGTGGAGATAAAAACCGACGCCTCAAACAGCGGCTGGGGAGCGTCGTGCCCAACTTTGAATTTACGAACAAACGGCAGATGGCACGTCGATGAGTCAAATATGCACATCAACTGCTTAGAACTTTTGGCAATTTTTTATGCAATGAAATCCTTTGTGCATCATATCGTCACCGTTTTCACGAAGAGACAAATTGAGCCTTTCACGGTCTGAACAAACTTTCGAGATAATCACTTGTAAAGTTCGTCTTTTTTTCGTTTGGCAGTTTGAAACATAAATATCCATAGAATATACAAGATTAAGGTATCATGGGAAAGAAGAGATTTCAATCTTCTTAAATATAGCAAACGTTAAGAAAAATATGTGATTAGTTTTGCAGAATTAATCAATTAATAGAATTGTCTCTTCGTGAAAACGAAAAAACGATACATTAACAAATTCGCCCGTGGCTGTGAGAGTCAGAATGTATAAATTTCCCCATTGCGCCCCCAATTTGTCTCTTCGTGAAAACGCTAAAAGCCACTTCGCGCCCAATTCGCCCAATTCGCCTCTTCGTGAAAACGATAAAGTCACTACGCGCACCAAAGTGCCCCTTCATAAACACGTTGAAGTCAACGCTATTTCGAATTTGCCTCTTCGTGAAAACGCAAAATGGCACTTGAGGAATAATTCGCCCATTAGTTAATTAGGTTAATTAGGATTTTATTGATTTTTTGGATGTATAACTTCACAAGGTTGTAGAAATTGCAATATTTAATCGTTTTCATCAAAAAAAATAATTTCGATAAATAGACGATTTTTCATGAAATTCGCCTCTTCGTGAAAACGGTGACGATATACGCGGCAAAGCCATGACAGTGAAAACTGATAACACAACCACTGCCGCCTATCTTAATCATATGGGCGGTTGCAAGTCAAAAGAACTTAACGAAATATCGAGACAACTGTGGACTTGGTGTTTACAAAATAAAATATGGCCAGTAGCATATCATATTCCTGGTAAATCTAATACCGATGCAGATTTTTTGTCACGTTCATTTAGTGACAGTTTGGAATGGAAGCTAAGCTCGAAAATATTCCAGCTGGTGCTATCTTATTTTAATGTTGAGCCAACAATTGATATGTTTGCCTCCAGACTAAATTATCAGATAAAACCTTTTGTGTCATGGCACCCAGACCCCGAGGCAGCGTCATATGACGCATTTACAATTCAGTTGAAAAACCTTTTTTCTTATTGTTTTCCTCCTTTTGCCCTTATTAACAGAGTTCTGCAAAAGGCCGAGTCCGAAGGAGTAACGATCGTGCTGATCTTTCCGCACTGGACAACGAAAACGTGGTTTCCGAGACTTTTGCGTCTTCTCGTAAAACGACCAATCATACTGCCTCGGACAGACGACCTGTTGTGCCTACCGCATCGCCCAGGGGAACGTCACCCTCTAGCGGGTCGACTGACTCTCTGTGCCGGACTTTTATCCGGAAATCTCTTGGCTCAAGAGGGCTTTCACAAGACACTGCCGACATCATTATTGAAGCCTGGAGACCAGCCACAAAGAAACAGTACTTCGTGGCCTTATCAAGGTGGCTACGTTTCTGCAGTAAACGATCGGTACATTCGATTCGACCAACTATAGGCCAGGCTCTTAATTTCTTGACAGAACTGTTTAAAAATGGTGCAAAATACAGCACCATAAATACGACCAGGAGCGCTCTGTCTGCTCTACTCTGCCTCTCTGACAGCGCGGAACAAAAGTTCGGCAGCCATCTGTTGGTAACTAAATTTATTAAAGGAATATCTAACCTAAGACCACAGACACCTCGATATTCTTACACATGGGATGTAAACATTTTTGCTCCAGTACATATCTACGTTAGAGCCAGTTTCGTCAATCTCTATTAAAAGCCTCACCTACAAACTCGTATGTTTGTGCGCTATCCCAACGGGTCAAAGGGCCCAAACGTTGGCTTTGTTTGCTACGGACAATAATCCATTGGACTGGACTCGGTTCAAATTAGGATAACAGAACCGACCAAGACTGCCCAGACTGGTAAGAAACAGCCGCTTATCGTCTTGTCGGCTTATCCCACTGACGAAACATTGTGCGTCATCAGAACTTTAGCAGCCTATGTAAATCGAACTAAGCAATGGCGACAAAACAAAACAAAACTGTTTTAAAGTTACGCATCACCGCACTCGGAGGTTGCTGCCTCAACCATATCGAGATGGCTTAAACAATCACTTCGTGAAGCAGGCATCGATACATCGGTGTTTAAAGGACACAGTGTCCGTTCTGCATGTACTTTAGCGGCCGCAAACAAGGGTCTACAATAGACACAATCATGAAAACAGCCGGTTGGACCAGAGCGTCCACGTTTGGTCGATTTTATCATAAACCAATAACCGTCAATTTGGTGGCAAAAGAATTTGCACAATCGGTTCTCAGCAATGCTGTCTAAATGTTGAAAACTTCAAAATTGTATAAATGTTACTCATTAAACATTGAAGCGGTTCATTTACTCTTAGTTTGATAATTGTCACTAGACCAATCGCAGAATGGTTAAATATTTATATTTTCGTGTTTTTGGTTTTGGTCAAGATTGATATACCATGCTCTTGTTCATTTATTTATGAACTTAATCAGTAAACTTGTTTTGACGAGTATAATACACGTCACCTACTGTTTTTAACATTCCTGGGAGGAACGTTTATTTAAGGAAAATGACCTTCATACATTCGAGGATGACAGATGATTAATGTAAAACCATGGAGGGAGGTTCCATGGTAAAACATATTTAAAGAAAGTGTGTTGTTATTTTAAATTAAGTTTGAGAAGAATACACAGTGTATTTCCAATTTTCTTCATGTTTATTGATATTTCAAGATTTTTGTTGCAATATATGTTCTGTTTCTATATGTCACACTGGCAAAGCTTTGAAGTCTCACGTGATTCCGAATGGAGGTGATGGTGAAGTAGAATTTACCCATCAAACGAGAGAAGTGAAGTTTGATGGGAATTCTACGAATCCATTACCGGAATGAGGAGTCACGTGACGCCCTCCTATACAGGAGTTTTCTCCCTCCCATGATTTCTGAGCCAGTGTGATAATAATCTGCTTTGAAAGACTGACGAGTGAGCAAGGAAAGGGCTCTTATATAGGCAGACTACCCTTCATTTCTATTGTTGCTTTAAATAAGTAGCATACCTCAGTTCTACCGAACAATACAATCTCACGTGACTCCTCATTCCGGTAATGGATTCGTAGAATTCCCATCAAACTTCTCTCGTTTGATGGGTAAATTATATGCTGCTGTGCAACTCAGGTGGAAATAGTGTGCAATCAGTTATTCCTGTTCAGACTCCGTGGAAAGAAATCGCCCCCATGTCGCGGTGCACATATCTCCTGGATAATAAGCACAAAATACATATTAATACAACCTGCATACAAGAGAAAAAAACACAAATATTATAGCCGAGGAGAGTAATGTTTAAAACTGATAAAAACGTATGCAATATACTGGAGAGGATGTCAAGGAAGAGCAGATTGTCACGAGACAGTACAAAAATTACTATTTTAAAACCGTGAAATTAAACCCCGTATGCAACTGGTGTAAATAATTAAGTTGATTTCCGTTGTGAATTCCAGTTGATGTTAATTTAAATAATAATGTTTAATTCCTTGGCTGCTTATGCTAATGATTTTACGACTCCCAGATTCAAGCAAAGCATACATTCTGCGCACTGATGCGTCAGATGTTGGATTGGGTGCCGTGTTGATGCAAGCAAATGAGGATGTAAAATTCCCTGTGTGCTATGCAAGTAGAAAACTATTGCCCCGTGAAATGGCTTATGCCGTAATAGAAAGAGAGTGCCTTGCTGTGGTTTGGGCCTTGGCAAAATTCCATGTTTATCTATACGGCACCGATTTTTTGCTCGAAACAGATCATTATCCATTGGTGTATCTGTCAGAAAGTCGAGTAAACAACAGTAGGTTGATGCGATGGGCAATTAGCTTGGAACCTATACCGGTATCTGGTCAAAGCTATTAAGGGGTCTGACAACCATGGTGCAGATTATTTAAGTAGATGTCCATCGGAATAATGTAATCATGTAACAATGCAATAATATGTGTATTAATAATTGAATAATAGTAATTTCGAAAAAGGGAGTAAATGTCACGAGACAGTACAAAAATTACTTTTTTAAAACTGTGAAATTAAACCCCGTATGCAACTGGTGTAAATAATTAAGTTGATTTCCGTTGTGAATTCCAGTTGATGTTAATTTAAATAATAATGTTTAATTCCTTGGCTGCTTTTGCTAATTTTGTTGGTCTGATCGGGTGTTCGTCTCGAACGACCGTTTTCAATGGGCTTTCCTCCAAGCCCTGCTAGGCTTGATTACGGTAACCCCAATGGGGGCTTAAAAGTTTTAACGAATTTTATAAATGTGTTATGTTGCTGTTTTTATCTTAAACCTGTTATATTTATTTTATTGTAATTGTATAACTGCTGGGGCCCTCTGAAAAACAGTGTTTGACTGAGAGGTTACCCCAGAGTAAATAATAAATAAATAAATAAATAATAACCGCTTTACTTTTGTTGGATTTGAATGTAACTTACTTTAAGGTTCAGAACTATTCAGTTTCGGGGGCTGTAGAATAAATTAGTCCTAGGTATGTACATCTGGCTTTCCCGAGTATAAAATGTGCGCTGCACATTTTATGGGGTTGAGTTTCGTGTTGCTGAGGCTGGTGATGTTTTAGAAAGTCGTCATTGTTGGCTTCAAAGTGCCAGGCAACTTTGGGTACCCTTTTTGAGGTGTCAGTGGTTCGCATGAGCGGACATAGAAGGCCCACCGATTCATGGGCTTGCAGCACGATTCTCCCGGGAATTCCAGACCATAGGAAACCTTGGAAGAAAACCTAAGGATCTGTGAGTAAACTTTAAATATACAAAAATATATTGTATTTTGTCAGATTTATGCAAAACCACCAAATTTTTATTTCTTATGAAAACCAGTTTGTAAGCTGTTGTCTTCAGCGTTATTTGTCACGAAATGAATTGACAAATAATTGAGTTTTAAACAAATCGTATGTTAATTCATACTTTTCAGGGGGTTCCTGTATCCAGTCATACGGGGTGGATTTTGAGTTTAAAATCATGTTGAGGGTCATCGTCCACGAGGGTCTTTCTATTTGGGATCATTGTTCAACCCAGGGTTCAACCAACTGAGGGTCCGGTTACTGTCGTGCAGTCTTCTATAGTGCAGATTCGTCATTTATATTGTATTACATTATTTATTTAGTTGTATTTAGATTTTGGATTATTAAATCATGTTACATTTTCTATAGTAAAATTTGAGTTGCGGTCTTTCAGTTTACGTGTTCGAGTTGTCCAATGTATGTCAGTCTGTGTAGGGTGACGCTAGGGTCCGCCTTGCGACAACTGGGGGCTTGTCGGGGAACCCAAATACCACTCCGCCTTTATTCAAATAATATTTATAAACATCTCGACATAATCTTCCTACCCGCGAGTTTTTTTAACGTAAATCCATGGAGGAATAAACAAAATGTAAAGGTACATGCTTGACTCTAAGCCTGCGCGTATTCTTACTTATTAATAATTACAGTCCCATTGCACATGTACAAAGTGGGAAATATGGAGGAAAGTATGGAGTCCTGCACCCGATTTCACTAAACTCTTCGTAACTTACGATGCATCGTAGCCCTGCGACGCGTCGTATCTCTACGAAACACATCGTACGTGCGACGCATCGTATGTGTATTTATAGCACAAAACAGTGACTGTTGTATGTACCTATTCAACGCACAGTAAATAGCCGTCTGGTATTCAGCAAAGAGTCGTCGAATCTCTTCTCGGAAGGCTTCAAAAATGTAAATCGAAATGGCTGACGTATGATGCATCTTTAACAAAAAACAAGCTTGCTGTGGACCTCTAGCAAATTTGAAATTTAAAGTGCAATATTCAAAGTTTATTCATATGACTACGATGAATGTTTCCTTTAAAACTTCCCACACATTGTCCAAGTATTCTAGTCTTGTGTAATACTGGCTATTAAAAGACGCATCTTATTTTACGACGACCCAAATACGCGTCGCAACGTTTAGTGAAATCAGGACTCTACTTGAACCAGTTGAATTCGAATACCAAGAGTTTAAATTCAGATACGTTGAATAATGCACCTTTACAGGAGTCGTTACATTTAAAAAAGACAGACATTAGTGAAACATACTTATTCAGGAATCATGATGCACGACGTTTTTTAAGATAAGCCTTGAACCTTCTTCTGCGCGCTGTTATGCTGAAGATAATGTCTGAGACCTCCTTTTCAAAACAACTTTGAAAGACATCTTTCCGAGATAAAGTTCTGGGAAAGACGTCTTTCTAAGATATTATATTAGGGAAAGACGTCTTTTCGAGATATGGTTCAGTAAAAGACGTCTTTCTGAGATACTATACCAGGGAAAGACGTCTTCTTGAGATACTATATCAGGGAAAGACGTCTTCCTGAGATACTACACCAGGAAAAGACGTCTTCCTGAGATACTACATCAGGGAAAGACGTCTTCCTGAGATACTATATCACGAAAGGACGTCTTTCTGTAATACTATATCGGGGAAAGACGTCTTTCTGAGATACTATATCGGGGAAAGACGTCTTTCCTAGATATGATATCACGGACAGACATCTTTTTATCTCAGTATTCCGTCTTTCTGAGATAAAGTATCTCAGAAACGCGGAACCGCGGATGGTCACTCTAAGCTGCCGGTACGGAAGCTTAAAGTGACCATCTGCGTTTCCGCGTTTCTGAGATAATTTATCTCGAAAAGACGGAATACTGAGATAAAAATATGTCTTTCCGTGATATCGTATCTCAGAAAGACGTCTTTCCTAATATTGTATCTCAGAAAGACGTCTTTCCTAATATTGTATCTCAGAAAGACGTCTTCCTGTGATAATCGTTTCACGAAAAAATGTCTTTTCATGATATCGTATCTTAGAAAGACGTATTTCCGTGATATTATATCTCGGAAAGACGTCTTTTCATGATATCGTATCTCAGAAATACGTCTTTCTGTGATATCGTATCTCGGAAAGACGTCTTTTTCTGATATCGTATCTCGGAAAGACGTCTTTCCATGATAATTGTACCTCTCAAAAAGACGTCTTTCAACGATATACTACGGTGGCCCACAACTGTCACAACCAAAGTAAAAGCGTCGTAGCCAAAGCAAAAGCGTCACGGAAAAAGAAAAAGCCTACCATACGGATTGCCTAAAGGCCGAATTTGGTCGCGGTAAACCATGGACAAGTTGAATGTGGCAAATTGGTAAAACTGGTTCCCACCAAATGACATTTCAAAAGACCCTGGTACTCCTGACGTCAAAGATACGTCGACGTGCGCTTTCGTATTGGGTTGTTTGGTGTATTCGAAGTTGAAACAAATCGTGACTTCATTAGTACTGGCCACAAATTATTGTGTTCTGTACAAAAGCACAATTGTGTTGCAATGCACCATGGGTACTCTATTGGGATCAATAATTGTAGGCATTTAGCTAGACCGTAACTGCGCGTCCGCAGTAATGATTTTGTTTAAAATTATATTAAAGCATCTTGAAGTGCAACAACACTCTAAACTACATTAAGGTAACTACATTGCTACTCTGACGAAGACAAAGCGATCTATTGATACAGAACTCTTCCTTTGTCCCCTGACAATGGTAAGGTGCCCCGCCATAATGATCACCCAGTGAACCACAGCAACCGCATTCAACTACAACCAGAGAAAATAATGGATGACGCAATGACGCCCTCCAAACGCAAGTCATGCAACTCGGAACGCAACGGAAAAATAAAGCCATATTGTACCCGCTCGCCTGTGCCTACATCTAATAGATATTCTGCGCTTAATGACACGGACAGTGAACCATCGGCTGAAGAAGTCATCGATCACTACTTTAACGTTATCAGTAACTCCGACAAGGCTGTCAGTACTCGAACGTACAGCGACCAATTCCAAGATTACCGCCAGAAACAAAATCAAAAACATAGATGTGCTCAACAGGCAGACGTTCTTATCATCGGAGATTCCATGACCAAGAAAATTAAAGGTTATCGCCTCAGCCGTGCAAACAAGGTAACGAACGCGTGTTACCCAGGCCTGAAAGCGGATGACATTGTGCCCAAAGTACAAGATCTAGTACTAGATAAATGCAACCCAACTACAGTAATTCTTCATGTTGGGACTAATAATACCAAGGATGACCCTGATGCAGTCGTAAGTAAACTAGTACACGCAGCTAAAATTGCCATAGATAAATCTTCAGCTTCGGTCACTTTATCTTCAATCATCCATCGCAGAAGTGAAACCATCACCCAAAAATCTAGAATCAACGAAGTAAACAGAAAGCTACACGACATCTCCTCACAACGTGGTTGGGGTTTCATTTGTAACTCTAACATCAAAGATGAACTCCTGTCAAATGATGGTGTACACTTGAATAATCGAGGAGTTGCCACCTTTGCGACTAACTTAATAAATCACTTGAAGACTATGCGCATCCATCCTGCCTACCAACACCCACGTAGCACTCATCGCACCTACGCTGACGTCCTCAAATCACATCAACCACAACGCTCCGACAACCAAATGGGTTTTCAGAGAGGTCACCCACCACCAGCACGGAGGAAGTCCTTCCATGTCAAGAACCGGCATCGGGACGTCAAGAACCGGCATCGGGACGTCAAGAACCGGCATCAGGACCAAGAATAGGTGCAGTACCTCAACTTTGTCAACCAAGTAACAAAACCACTGTAAATTATAAACGTGTCAATACACTTACAAATCTGAAGTGCATTTCCTTAAATGCCCGTAGTATATTAAATAAAAGAGGTGATTTACATACGCTTATTGAATTCGAGGATGCAGATGTAATATGCATCACCGAATCCCATTTATGTGATGATATCAACTCCGCTGAATGTTTGCCTCCGACATATTCTGCTTTCAGGAAAGATAGAAATAGACATGGGGGAGGTGTTCTTATTGCATTTAAAAAGGGCCTCCCTGTTATTCATCGGCCTGACTTGAACACTCATTGTGAGATTATTTGGTGTGAAGTTGTTCGTAAAAACAAAGAGTCGATTTTTATAGGAGTCTTTTATAGACCTCCTAATAGTGGAATTGATATTATCAATGAGTTAAGTAGGTCTCTATTGCTACTTAATAAGAGCGGTATTAAACAATGCTCTCTCAGCATATGATCGCTCTAATCGAATGTTATTTTTTATTCCAGCACGTTACCGAGCCGACCAGAATCTCTGAGTCTTGTAGTAATATTTTAGATTTGTTATTTAGTAGTGAACCGACCATTATTTTAAATGTGCATATTGTTCCAGGTATAAGCGATCATGATGTTGTTATTTTTGAGTGTGCATGCGGGTTGAAACAGATTCCCGGTGCAAAAAGGAAGGTGTACTTCTACTCGCAAGCTGATTTTAGCAAATTTCGTAACAGTTTAAGGATTGCGCAATATAAACTGCTTGATACTATAAAAGATGGGGATATCCAGTCCTCTTGTCTGTCTTGGAAACATTTACTTTTTGATATTGTTGACTCCACTGTACCTCACAAGGTTGTTTGCGATAAACGTAAGCCCACTCCATGGATTACGGGCGAGATTAAACAATTAATCAGGAAACGTAATAGACTTTTTAAGATTGCCAAAAAATCTAACCGTACTGAGCACTGGTCACGATACAAAGACGTCAGCCATGAGGTTAAATGTAAAATAATCATATTGATCACATTGTGTCAGGTTCGACAGTAATCCTAAGAAATTTTGGAATTATATTAAGATGTCTAAGTCGGATAACCCCTCTATTGAATGTTTAACTGTCAACGGTGATAAAATTACTAATCCAGAAGTAATGGCTGAAGCTCTGAATGCCCAATTTAATTCGGTGTTCAATATTCACGTTGATCCTGATGATCATATTTCTAATCTGGAGCCCAGTGTAGACATGATGAGGGATGTTAGGTGTACTTCATACGAAGTCTGTAAATTACTTAAAGACATTGATGTAAGTAAAAGCCAAGGCCCTGACAACATCTCTCCTAGAATTCTAAAGGAAGGAGCTGAGTACCTTGCACCTTCGCTCACTAAACTGTTTAATGCCTCTCTAGAAGTAGGCATTGTGCCTGATGAATGGCGAAGGGCTCATGTGGTTCCCGTATTTAAGAAAGGTAAACGAGATGATCCTAGTAATTATAGGCCTATTTCACTTACATCTGTCGTTAGTAAAACACTTGAAAGGATTGTTTGTAACAGGCTTATTAAGCATCTTCATAACAACAATATTCTTGATGATAATCAACACGGTTTTAGAGCCCAACGTTCATGTGATACGCAACTAATTGATGCTATACACGACTGGAGCAGCTACTTAGATGCTGGGCAAAGTGTTGATATTATATTCTTAGATTTTGCTAAAGCTTTCGACAGAGCTTGTCACGACCTTCTGCATAACAAACTTATTACTTACGGTGTTGGTGTCCCAAATATTAAATGGATTATGAATTTTCTCAGAGATAGAAAACTGAGAGTGTCCATGAACGGAAATTTCTCGTTATGGTCTAAGGTAAAATCAGGTGTACCGCAAGGTACTATTCTCGGACCAATATTATTGTTGTGTTTTATTAATGATATCTCTGAGAATAGTCACTCCACTATCCGTTTATATGCAGATGATTGTGTTTTATATAGGCCCATTGCCGCCAATAACGACATTGAGATTTTACAATCTGACTTGAATTCACTATATAAATGGTCAGATCAATGGAAATTGAATTTTAATATTGACAAGTGTAAGGTCATAAGAATGTCAAGAAAGCACAATACTAGCCAGCATTTGTATTGTATTGGAAATAATATATTATCCGCCAGTAAATGTGAAAGATATCTGGGAATCATGATAAATGACAAATTAAACTGGAACGATCACTGCAATGACATTTATACCAAGTCCAATAAAACGTTAGGACTTATCAAACGAAATTTTGGTAGTTGTTCAGCCAATATTTTAAAGAGGCTCTACATTTCTCTTATCCGATCACGACTAAATTACTGTTGCATAGCCTGGGACCCATACAGGCTAAACCACTCCTCTGTTGTAGAACGTGTACAAAACCAGAGTGTTAGATTTATCTGCAGAGACTGGCATTCACACATTATGACACTCTATTAAATCAGTTAGGCTGGACTGATCTCCCAACTAGAAGAAAATTCTTTCGTTTGGTTATGTGTTATAAAATTGTTAAGGGTTGTATCAACATTAATTCCCTTAACAAGTTTCACCCAGCATCTAGAATTGGGCAAAAGGATAATAGCCTTAAACTAAACATTCCTTTTGCCAGAACTGATTATTTTAAGTACTCGTACTTCCTCCGTACAGCAAATGTGTAGAATAGTCTGCCTGAACACGTCATCCAAAATGCATCTTTGAATGTGTTCAAAAGTTCCCGTTTTAATGTTTTAACTTTCTAATTTGTAATGTTTTTTTCTATGCAATTTTACTTTTATTTGTATTCTATTTTTACACATGTTTGTGGATTAGTGGGGTTTTGTTTTTTATTTTAAATTTATCTTACCATTTTATGTTCGTTCTTTGAATATGTTTCACTGAGAAATTCATTTTAAATGTTAATCTACATTAGTTTAATACATGTTTTTGTCGGTTGTTGTTCATTGTTTGCCTGGTGGGGTGTTTGTTTGTTTGTTTTATTATCTGTTTGTTATTTGCACTGCGGCGCGTGAGGGCGCAAGATAAGATACTGTCAGTGTTAAGTCTGGTTTCGTCATGGCCGGACGTGCTCGTCTTCGCGGCCGGACCGCGCCGATAGCCAGCCTCGGGCCGTGTTTTACACCGCGGCATGGCAGCAACCTAGGATTCAAGAGGGGTCATTTTTGGGAAGGTTTTGCCATCCCAGTAAAAGTCAATCGCACTTGTGTTTGCGAGTTTGGACATTTGTGCTATTTCTTGAATTGTATGGAGAAATGAGGTAGGATCAAACCACTTTTTAATTTATTTTGTTGGTGCAGCTCAAAACTGAAGGAGCCCCCCTTGAAAAGGGGCGTGTCGATTTGGTTTAGGGAGCCGTGCTCTGAGACAATTGTATTCTTATAGAAGTGCAGGTATTATTGTTTTACCTCACGTTTTGCGTTTGCTTCGGCAGAGTTTAGAAAATGTCTCCAGGGTGCGCCAGCATATAGGTTTGAATGCTTGCTATGCTTAGCGGTATAGAGTCTTCGTACTGAAGACAACCTTTGCACGGTTGGGAGTGGCTGCACTGATGCGTGACAATGGAATGTGAGAGCGCCACAATGGTCTTTGCAAAAGGCTGGCCTATTTGTTTAACAATTAGGGCCAGGAATGCAGGGTTTAATATCGTGTCCAAATGAAGTTATGTTATTCAGGCTACTTAATGTTTGCATACGTTTTCAGCAATGAATTTTCAACAACAACAAAAAAGACAGATGAAGACATTGTTCACCAGTAGAGGTATATCTCTTATCGCATTTAAAAATTCACTTTTTGTATTGAATTCATATAATGCATTTTTACGTAGAATTCGCCGTGCGTTTAAATCAGGTGTATAGTATATTGCAGTATATGCTGGTGTAGAGGCAGCCGCCCTATAGCACGCACGCATGTTCTCCGCATTCAAATGTCGTATAGTGCTCTTAGTGTAATCAGTGTAATCTTCGGTGATTGCTCTATTTCGGTGGTGTTTTTCTACAGATCTGATTTTCTGGTTTAATTGAGACCTTTATAAACCTCTACCCAGCTAATTATAGGTCGAGTTTTATTAGAAGTCTGTGTTGAAATAATATATTTCCGCTGCATATCTGTAGGAAAGCCCGTATTATCTAAATGTTGGGACTTCGGTGCTAATTCATACAATGGGAATGAAATATCGTAGAGCCTGATGGATGCTCTCGCATCGTATGGCCAGTCAGAATGCAGCGTAGTCTTTATAATGAGGTGCGCAGCGATGTCTTGAGCAGGTTGGCGGCTCACATAGCCGCAAAAAAATTTTTGTACACGAAGGAGTGCCCCGCAGTATAGTAATGTTCCTTTTGGCAGTGGTGTTGGGCCAACATGGTGACTCTGACTGTTTCGGGATATTAAAAAATATATATATATTATAATTTCAATATAATTATAATGCATACTCGTACCTATTGTTATATTACTGTGCTTTATGCTCACGTTTTGCATGTGATGTTTGTTTTAGATAGTCAGAGTGCCACATGTTCTGGTTGGGCGCCTTTGCTCTGCTCTGGTATGGGGTAGTGGTTCTGACATGTGTTTCGCCTTTGAGTTTAGTACAGCAACGCAGGTTTGGTCGGGGTGTTAGATCGTTTTAACCTTTGAGGTCAGTACACTTTTAATGATGCATTTATGTGCTTTTTGCGCGGCATTATTTTTGTGAGCCTGCTTTCGGATTAGACGACATTTTGAGTGTTCCTAATTGTTTTAGGTAACTAAAAAAGAACCACACATTTTGAAGATAGCTAACTAAATCACATATCTTGTCGCCAAGCCGGCTCAGTATGCTGCTCAACTCTGTTGATGAAAACTTGATAAGTCTCTCTAAACTATAAGACGATACTAGTATTTTTAGCCCTTTTGTTGCAAGCAATCGTCGTTCAAAATTATTAAAAAAACAAAAAAACAAAAAAACAAAACAAAAAAATCCGGTTTGAAATTGAAGCTTTTGGTTTTATTAGAGTCCAAGAACACTGCCGGTTATGTCAGCATGTCTTCACTGACTATAAGTGCCTCCTTCGACGGTGGCAGATCCGTTTCAATCATAAATGTAAAATTTAACCCGTGTGTAAAATATGTTTGTATATAATAATGCGATGCAACCCTTTTCAAATTTTGGGCAGGAAGCTAATTTAAGCGCTATTTAAGCAGAAACTTATTCAAGCCTTGCTTATAGGGGTTTAACCTGGGAGAAACAACCAAGGGGCATGTTTGTTTCAGGTCATTCCGCACAATATTATTGTGACCTAAGACACGGAAAAGCCGCCATGGGTAATCGCCATGGTCCGTCCCAGGACAGTGCCAAGATCCCGTATTTTGCATAGTAAAGTGATCAGGCCCGCTCTGGGCAAACCTTATACGTTCTAATTACAAGGTAGTTCTCCATTTAAGTCAAGTTCATGTATATGGAATCCGCAAAAATTGTACAATTTAAAAGGGTTCTTGATCATCTCGGGGTACCCGGATCAGTATATGATATGAACCGTGTAGTTTGTGAGCACCCTATAGCAATATTCGTCTTAGTACCGGATTTGTTAGCCTTATTATGGATCTTCGATAAAAGATAACAATTCTTGTGGGCAATTAACTTCTTTGAGGACCAGGGCTGATTTGATTATTTGATCGATTGAGAGTTTGGCCGCTGCTGTTTGGTCACCGCTGTTATATATAATACAACCCCGATAAGTTATGGCTGTCATTGCCTTGCTTTTCATTTACAATCTCGTTTCGGTCGGAG
This sequence comes from Crossaster papposus, assembly GCA_037893245.1. Classification (NCBI taxonomy): domain Eukaryota; kingdom Metazoa; phylum Echinodermata; class Asteroidea; order Velatida; family Solasteridae; genus Crossaster; species Crossaster papposus. The sequence goes on along the minus strand of JBAIAA010000489.1, from coordinate 962,676 downwards.
ATGAAATACTGCTATCTCACTATAAGAGAGTCGTTTTCAAATTCAACTTCTGAGGTCGAAGGCCATCTGGGGTCAAGTTTTAAAATGGGCCGGAGTTTAAAACCCTTTTTCATTTGGAAACTTGGAGTCCCGATTTCAATCTAATGTGGCATGTATGTGTTGAGCCTTGGTGTTTGTGTCAAAGGTGAGGTGTTGAGGTCAAAGTAATTTAAGGTCAGTGGTAACAATGTAATTGTAACAATGTTCTTATTTGGGTTTTATCACAGTCACCTGACTAATACTGTATATTGACAAAGACGGTTATGGAAGGAATACCAGGAAAGAAAAAAAACACAAAAAAACACACAAAAAAACAAAAAAACGGAGGGGCAATCTAAGTTCACAAAATGGCATGGCACTACAACAGACGGCTCTGGCTATAGCGAGATGAACATTTAGTGAATAGGCTTTTCTCCCGCTGTGGTTCGGAATAAAAAATAATGGGAGTTTGCATGTAAGGATGGTTTTAATAGTTCCAGGTACGGTTTTTCCGACTTAATTGAAAAGCGATTCAGGTACGTGGTCGGAGAACCCTTGGTAAGTGCTCCATATTTCCGGTCAGGCCTCCGGATTCCAAGCAAATAGTCTGAGTATGTCAACAAGTCCAACATTACCCTCACCAGCACAGGTTTAAACAACTGTAATTGTTTTGCACCCTTAACCCTAACTCCCTACACAACAAAGGAAGTTGGAGGATTTTGGAGGAATTGTATTGTTCAATAACAATGGTGAGGGAGTTAGGGTTAAGATCCTTCCCCAGGAAAAGGTTTTTAACCTCGCAATATGTTAAGCGCGGAGGGTTTTGTTCTGTACCATCTGAAATTCTCATTTTCGGTTTGGGGGCTGTAGTGAGTTACGGCTCGTAGATGTTCGTAGCGTTATTGGTTTTCAAAATATCAGTTGGTCGTTCGCGCCCTATTAGCTCGGCGTATCAGATTTAATCATGATTGTCCATAGTGAAGAGCTATAATGCATTCTTGTTGGCAGCATTCGTGTTTTAGGACGAGCCTAAACAAAGGGGGGCCTTGACATTCAAACAAAACGGGGAGTGGACCCTCAAATGAGTCGTAGCGCCTTGAGCGGCGTGTGTACTACTTAGGCGAATGGCAGCTTCGCGGCACGTTTCTTAGTGCTGGCTGGCTTATGACTGCAGTCTTTTGAACGCATTTACGCGTGGAAATGACGCGCATTGTTGTTTAGCATCAGGTTTATCAGTCGCTGACCCTTTTGGTGGCGCGTATAATGCAAGAAGGTGTGACCGACTTCTGTCTGTGCAGTTGTACTAAAAATGCTAGCTAAAACGCACAATTTTACGCTAGACTAGCGTGGGTACTTCTACTTCTACGTTGATAATTGACAGTGCGTCCAACTGGATATCTCGTCAATTTGCCTGTCGTGCACGGTGTGGACCAGTGTAGATAATACTCATTTACATAGTGTGGGTGTAGGTGCATATATTTACAGTGAAATCTGGATTTTGTTTAGAAAGCCACATTGAGCTATCCAGTCCTGAATGCTCAAGACTGGGTGATGCATGTACTGTGACTGGGATGGAATTCCAAAGTGGGATTGTGCTGGGCATTAATGAATACCTGAATGCATCTATCCGGGTTTGATAGGGTAAGCAACTGTATGCCGAGGATCTTCTAGAAGTTGTGTGGCTAGGGATTGAAAAATGTGTATGTAGAACTACTGTGCACTGCAGTTTGCCAGACGGGGTCGAACTAGTGACTGATGGGCAGTGGTCTTTACTGACTGTGGTGTGTACTGCAGATTGCGACGCAGAAGACCTAGTATTCTGTTGGCCTTGGATGTTATGACGTCGTTGTGTTGATTCCATTTCATTGGTCATTGTTACCCCGAGATAAGGTGTTTACTCGGTCTGGTTAAGATCAGAGGGCGGGCCTGTGCCTAAGAAAGAACAGTGAATGGGTCCTGTGGGTTCAAATTGTAATCTAACAAATGGTTACACCAAACCCAAGCTCTGGTGTTTCTGTTCAGCAGAGTGTGGGTTCGAGTCCCAGTCGTGACACTTGTGTCCCATGAACAAGACACTTAACTATAATTGCTTCTCTCCACCCAGGGGTACAATGTGTACCTGTGAGGGCAGAGATGGTTATTGTGATTGATTTAGCCTAGTAGCGCATATATTGCAGCACAGGCTGTATACTCCCCAGGGAGTCGAGAGGGTTTAAGGATTGAAAATTGCCCAGTGATCAGGGGTAATAATGTTGGACGCGCTTTGAGTTGCCCTTCGCGCGTGAAAAGCGCTATATAAATCCAAGATATTAGTATTATTATTATAATAAGTTAAGCAGCGGACGGGCCCTGCGTTTTGGATTTTAATCTAGTGTAGTTAAGATCAGAGGATGAGAGATAGTTATAAGTTACGCAGCAGACGCGCCCTGTGTGCTGAATTTAAATCTTGCATATTGTTAAGATCAGACGATAAGAGAGAATATAAGTTATGCTGTGGTCAGGTTCTGTGTGTTGAACTTAAATCTAGCAATGGTTAAGATCAAAGCATAAGAGAGAATAGAAGTAACGCAGTGAATGGGCCATGCGTGTCGGAATGTAAATCTAACATTGTTAAGATTACAGAATAAGAGGTAAAAGAAGTTGCGCAGTGGATGGGCCCTGCGTGTTAAATTTAAATCCAACAATGTCAAGATCATAGGTTAAGATAGAATATAAGTTCCGCAGTGCACGGGCCCGGTGTGTTGAATTTAAATATAACAATGTTAAGATCATAGGATAAGAGAGAATATAAATTCTGCAGTGGGTAGGCCCTGCATCTTGAATTTAAAACTAACATTGTTAAGATCAGAGGATATGAGAGAACAACAGTTACGCAGGGGACGGGCCCTGCGTGATGAATGTTTATCTTACATGGATATCATCAGAGGATAAGAGAACATAGAAGTGACGCAGTGGACAGGCCCTGTGTGCTGAATTTTTAATCTAACATGTTTATTTTTAGATCAGAGGTGGGGCCTCCGCGTGAGAGGCAATAGAAATTCCGCGTGGACGGGCCCTGCGTGTTAAATTTGAATGTATCTGATTAAGATGAGAGGATGGGCTTCTGTATTTGAGACATAAGGAGTTCCGCCGTGGAAGGGCCCTGCGTTTTCAATTTGAATTTAACTGATTAAGATCAGAGGACGGCCTCTGCATTTGAGACCAAAAAAAAAAAAAAGTTCCGCAGTGGATTAGGCCCTGCGTCTTAAAGGTGGTATACACTATTGGTAAATGCTTGAATTATCATGAATGGGCGAATTTGGAAGGTTGTATTTTATAGTAAATATCTTTAAACTGGCCTGTCCGAAGTTTTACAGTCATAAATGCCGAGAAAAGCACGAAAAACAGCGTTTGTTTTCATCCGGCGTCGAGCTGTTATATTCTTATGTTATTTGTGTTTTTTCGCGATCAATTTGCTGGACGCCTAGATCTTTATTTACTTTCAGATGAGTAAGATATTTCTTAACAATTCGGTAGTAAATGTTGTGTTTTTTTCTCTCCATATCTGCAAATGGTGTATCCTACATTTACATTTTAATGTAGCTGATTAAATCAGAGGACGGGCCTCTGCATGAGAGACAAAAGTAGTTCCGCAGTGAATAGGCCCTGCGTGTTAAATTCGTATGTATCGGATTAAGATCAGAGGACGGGCCTCTGCATGAGAGACAAAAGTAGTTCCGCAGTGGATAGGCCTTGTGTGTTAAATTCGACCGTGTATCGGATTAAAATCAGAGGACGGGCCTATACATGAGAAACAAAAGAAGTTCCGCAATAGATAGGCCACGCGTGTTAAATTTGAATGTAACTAATTAATTATTCTGAAATTATTCTCATGTAGGGACATGAGAGACAAAATAAGTCTCGCAGTGGATATGCCCTGCGTGTTAAATTTTGAATTTAACTGATTAAGATCAGAGGACGGGCCTCTGCATTTGAGACAAATAGAAGTACCGCAGTGGATAGGCACTGCGTGTTAAATTTTGAATTTAACTGATATGATCAGAGGACGGGCCTCCGTATTTGAGACAAATGGAAGTTCCGCAGTGGATAGGCCCTGCGTGTTAAATTTGAATTTAACTGATTAACCCTAACCCCCTAGGGCAGGCCTTACTCTGGGCCGGTTAAAGAACTGAGTACTACATAATATTACTTAGTATTTTGTAGCTCTGTTCCTTTCTCTACAGTCTCTCAGTGACTGATGATTGGGTGTGTATGTCAAATTACAGATACTGCCAACCACAAAATACTAATAGTGGTAATACAGGTCAGTAATACTTACCTGGCAAAAAATGCAGTAGTCCAGCCTTGGCCCATTGCCGTGTCCCAAGTGACAATCTTTGCTGTAGAGGTTAGAACACTCCACGCAGTATACATGGGCCATGAACACTCAGCAAGCAGAGGGACCCAATGCTTAGTACTATGAGTGCAATTAGGGGTGTACATGTACCAAATACTAAAAATTACTATAGGCATTGTACACAGGTAGGTGAGAGTTCTGCATACTACATTTTACTGCTAGTAGTCAAAAGCAGCATTAGGTAGGGTTAGCGTTAAGATCAGAGGACTGGCCTCTGCATTTGAGGCAAATAGAAGTTCCGCAGTGGATAGGCCCTGCGTGTTAAATTTAAATGTACCTGATTAAGATCACAGTATGGGCCTCTGCATGGGAGACAATAGAAGTTCCGCTGTGGACGGGCCCCGCGTGTTAAATTTTAAATTTAACCGATTAAGATCAGAGGATGGGCCTCTGCGTGAGAGGCAATAGAAGTTCCGCAGTGGATAGGCCCTGTGTGTTACATTTGAATGTAACTAATTAAGTTCAGAGGACGGGCCTCTGCATGAGTGACATAAACAAGTTTCGGCCAATCCTTGTCTATTTTTTATTTTGTGGTCATCTTTATTCCACTTCTTAAAAGTCTTATTTTGGGATCGGAACTTTTGCCTAAAGACCTCAAAAGAATTATAAAAAAGGAATAGCGGCACGTAAAGTAGTTGCCATAATAACCAGATTGGCCTAAATTGTTTTTAATCGAAATGTTCTTTTGTTTTTCCTTTCTGTTTCCTAAATGACGTTTAATGATTGATCGAAGTCACATTTTTTCTTCACAGATCCTAAGAACCATTTCGATGGTGAAAAGCTATGTTGTTGTTTCCACGGTCGCCGCTGAACTTGGCGAAAATTGCGTGTCGACTGGTCTGCAACTGTCCATCGGTGCAGCCGTTCTGCAACACTGCCCGTTTCCAACTCATAGATGAATCCAATCGAACATGCATGGACATTGTGGGGGCCAGTAGCCCTGTATCCCTGTAGTAAATTAACGTCTCATGGTCTTCCTCAGAATGAAACAACCTTTTCTTTGTATTGTTATCTGTTTGTGTGTGAAAAAGTGCCTGAGTAAAGTGGTAATGGCAATAATTACAATAAAATAGATATTAACTGTACACAGTTGCGGTAGGCTTTGACCCACAGGGGGAAATTTGAGGAAACGGGGCGCTTTTTGCATGCAATTCGGCGTCGAGAAAAGTCCCACACGCAGCACTTCTGTTTGTTGTTGTCCTGCGCATATTTGCGGACTTGTGAAGCGCATCTGCAAAATTAATTTATTAACTAAATGAACAGCGTTAAAGGTAGGGGGCGGTCTTGTAGGTTCATTCAGGACGCATTTCCCAGTTCCGCGCTATTTTTTTTCCCGTGCTCGTTTGGCGTCTGCAAGTCTATCGAGATGTTCCCGAAAGCGAGGGCGGAGTTCTAAGCGAGGAGTGACGACACGAGACCCCATAATAATATACCCGTCATTGACGCTCCTTGGCACCGCGGAGCATGGAGTTTAAGATATCTTGAAGGTCGCAATTGCGCCGGATGGTTCGAACTGTCGCTCATTAGGTAGTATTCCGCGCCATAATAACTCTTGGCTTTTGATGCCTCGGTATGTAGGGCTATTTGCACTGCGGCGCGTGAGGGCGCAAGATAAGATACTGTCAGTGTTAAGTCTGGTTGAGGCAAGGATGAACGGTAAGGTGTAGCCGGTAGGTACAAGTAAAACTGTATGTGTACTTCAATAAATCTGGGCCCAGACTCGAGTGGACAGCAGCTGTTACTTACTTTTTTTTTGGTTTTTTTTGTTCTCCCCCTCTTTCACCACCCTACCGCCTTACCACCCCATGTTGGTTTGTTCGGGCTCCGGTTTCTTCACTCGAATCTCCCCATATCTAAAACTCTATTATAGATTCTCGGGCCCGAACAAAGCAGCAGTGCAAATAGAGTACTATTTAGTTATATTGGTATATCGTTATATAGTTCTTTTATATTTTCAGACTATCCCATTTTACTTTTACATTTTAGGTATATAATTTAGTTAATTAATTATAGTTATTTAGTTATAAAGCCTTTACATTTTTATCCGGGGAGTGGTTTGAGTTGAACTGTTACAGTTTTGTCCACAACCCTTGACTTTGTCAGAAATTTGATAATAATAATACAGTAAGGTCTATTCTAGGCAACATAAATATCACGACCGAAAAAGCAACTGTTCAAACACTAAAAAGCAGTGCACTTTTCTTATTGACTTTACTAAAGACACTTTCTCACTAGAGTATTGGTGTTACCGCAAACTACTGATCTTATTGCTTTTTTTCACTAGGCGAACATTCAAATATCATAATGTTCCACTCACTAAATACGGCGCTCATTGTAGCCAACACAAAAATAGAAAGAAAGAGCGCCGCCTGGTGACGCTCATGGCCCTGTCACACCAGAACGTTTTAGGCTAACGCGTGAGTAGCGCGTTAAAAATAGTTGATACGCTGGCAAACGCTGAACTTCCACAGAAAAGGGTCAAGTGAAACCGTGATTTCAGCGTGTCCATAACGCGTTGATAATGGGTTCATAGCGTTCGCCAGCGCATGAGTAACGCGTTAGTAACGCGCTTGACGACTGGTGAACGACTGCCCAGCGCGTGAGTAGCGCGTTCCAACGCGCGCCAGCGTACTGCAACGACCACATGATTAGTTGTACAAAAAGCCGACGCGCTACTACAGTAATGGCCCTGTCACACCAGAACGTTTTAGGCCAACGCGTGAGTAACATGTTGGAATGTTGGCGACACGCGGGTAAACGTTGACCAACGCTAGGCCAGCGTTCGCAACACGCTGAGAGCGTTACCCACACGCTGGAACACGCTGAGGCAAAAATACATTTTTCAACATACCTACAATTTTCAGCGTTTGCCAGCGTGTGACTGCACACGCTGACGGCGCGCAGGAAGGTCGTTACTCACGCGTCGAACGCGCTGGACGATTGTTACCAACCCACTACTCACACGCTGGCGACCCGCTGTCGTATTTTTACTATAAATCAGTGATGCGTTAAAGATTAAGACTCCTAGAATAATTTTCTTTTCAAATTTATGAGGGTTGACCGAATGATTTTTGTTTTACTCCCCTCCACACAAACCACCCCTAAAATGGTGGCCCGTCTCTGGGCCCAGGTTTAAATGTAGCCCCCCCGCCTATGACCTACGTATTGGTCTTTTTTTGTGAACGGAATCCCCCGAGTTGGAAGCCACGGGTCACCAATTCTTGATTTCCACAAATATTTCTACAATCAGTCCAATGTATAGGCCACAGGGACCTCTTATTCAAATTACCGGAGGGATCACAAATTTAAGTATCAACGAGCTCGCGCGCAGTGATTTTCAGAGATTTACCCAAAAGGAGATTGTGTACAATCTTAACAAAATTCCTTCTGGCAAGGCCCCTGGTTTCGACGGATTGAATTTTTTTGTAATCAAACAGGCAAGGTATTTGTTAGCGAAACCTTTAAGCAATTATCTTCAACAAATGTTTAACACCAGGAGTATTTCCCGATGGATAAAAAAGAAAGTTAAATCAATTTACACAGATCAGACCTATCCTCTGTCGTTTAAACAAAATTGCGTTGTTGATGGCATCATCACGGTGTCGCACATTAGTCGTGTATTTGTGTGACAAATTTATTATAATTTTTTTTTTAATTTAGCATATTGTGTTGATGAGATATGGCTTGAAAGTCCAATTTAACTCAAAAGTTCATATTCACGATGACGTCATCATTAAGTCGACACCTTATTTGTTAACACAAATAATAAACACTATAACACAACCCGGAATACCAACATACCAATTTTAAACCCAATCTGATACTTCCGAAGATACATAGCCTTGGTCAAGGCGCGTTCGTCGTTATCCGCCTGTCGTTATCCGTCCAGAAATACACGCCACGCGCGCCCCGCATTATGCTGCTTGCTTGCGCCCCGTGCAAAGATACAGCGCAAACAGCGACCTCATACGGCCACTATTTATGCAAATCAACTGAGACTACTTTTTCTCCTTGGATCAATGGTTTTTGAAATCTTATGTTTTTCCTATATTTTGCGCTACATTTCTAGCGCATGACCTCGTATGCGAATACAGATAAGTATAGGCGGGGCTAAGATGTGCAGTGTCCAATCACAACGCGGTTAAATTTCGACGTCATCAAATTTGATGCAGTTAGACATTTAAGACAAAATGGCGGGTATTCAGCGTCGTCTGTCGTCCGAAGATATGTCGTGTTGTTTGAATTCTGCAGCGAAAATATTCTCCCTCGAAGATTCTGGACCCGAGCAGCAAAAGGCCTTAGAATCCCTTCGTGGTCACGATGTTTTTGTGCATTTGCCGACAGGTTATGGGAAATCCGTCATTTTTTAGGCAGCCCCATTTTCCTCGGAGCTCGCACGTACGGCCAGGTACTCAGCGTTTTTCACCGTGTTTGGTCAGTTTCTTATCGCCGCATAATCGGCATTATACCCAGGAATGCTGGTCTGCGCGTTATCGCCACATTGTATGGTCCAAGCATGGTCCAACGCTGTGGGGAGGGAGCATGTTTACGGCTGCAGAACCAACCTTCAAAATGATCGCAATATCGTAATTTAAACAGGGACAAGTGTCTTATATCCTCAATGACCCCTCTAATTATATCTTGGCAAAATTCAGCCGGTAAGGCATTTAATTATCAGAGTTCCGCGTTTTACCGAGGCAAGTTTTTTAGCTGGATTAGATGCGTTTGAAAACTCAAAACTAGGCTAAACACAACTAGTTTTGACCATAACATTGTCAACATTCAAGCAAATACCCAGCAAAACGAGCGAAAATAACTGCGACCCTCACCAATTAAGCAATACAGTTCAAATCTTCATGTGTAATTCCTACAAGCCTTCGTACAAATCACTCAACTTTCTCCGATAACATATTATTTCAACGATGGCGGTGTTCGTAAACACTTGCGAGCTAGCAATGACCTTTCACCGCTAGCTCAAATTATGCAGTTTCTACGCAACGATCGACCAATAAGAAAACGACTATAAAGGTCAGCTTAATCTACTGAGCACCGCCCCCAAAACCTCAACGTAACCATTGATCCAAGGCGTTCAAGTATCTTCAGTTAATTTGCATATAATAGTGGCCGAGTGCGGTCGTTGTTTGAGCTTCCATTACCGCTGCGCTGTACGTACGGACGGGTAACGATGAACGCCTTGACCAAGGCTAGAAAATACAAGGCCTTGAAAACCTTGACATTTAACTTACGTTACATGACACTCGATGAAGTCATCGTCTTCTTGCAACACTGTGACACTTGGCTTTTGCCGCAGTGCTTTTGTTTTTGCTGCGGGGTTTTGTCGTGACAGTTGTGGGCCACCGTAATAATCGTATATCGGAAAGACGCCTTTCCATGATAAAAGACGTCTTTCCGAGATACGATATAAGGAAAAGACGTCTTTCCGAGATACGATATCACAGAAAGACGTCTTTCTGAGATACGATATCATTAAAAGACGTCTTTCCAAGATATAATATCACGGAAAGACGTCTTTCTAAGATACGATAACATGGAACGGCGTCTTTTAGAGATACGATTATCACAGGAAGACGTCTTTCCGAGATACGATATTACAAAAAGACGTCTTTCCGAGAAACGATATCACGGAAAGACATATTTTTATCTCAGTATTCCGTTTTTCCGAGATAAATTATCTCAGAAACGCGGAAACGCGGATGGTCACTTTAAGCTTCCGTACAAATACCGCGCCATGGGTAGGCCTATAATCCCGTATATTAAACGGTTCGCAATTGTTCGGGCAGATTATTAATGAAGACGAGCAAGCATGTATATACACTGAAGGTATACATTTAACCGGAGGCACACTCATTTTCACTGGTTTCTACTTACCATATTGCATTCATGACTCAATTCTGAATGGAATCATACTTCAAATTAAATATAAGACCACTTTTTCGAAATTTTAACCATGACGACACATATGGACTACGGACTAGTACGTACGGACGAACTGCGTGTATAAATAGTGATTGCATAGTCTCTTTCTGAACTTTGTTCAGGCGAGACAACGTTTAATGTTTGGACACCATTACCACACTCTGGGTTGGTGGTATAGTACACAGCAAACTGCCCCAACATTTATGTATATTAACTATTATCAGAGCTGAACCAAACTTGTTAAGATGATTCAATGTTTCATCGTTATTGCACTTTCAGGTGAGTATTCCCAAAATGTTTCTAGCCATATGGATTTCATATCTTACTGATGCTTGAATTTGGTTAAGTGTACACTTTTTCCAAAACTAATTTTAAATTCAATTTAAATGTACATTCATTTTAAACACTGATTGTAACACCCAGTGCTATGCACAGCCTCGGTGGTGAGGCCTGTAGACCAACACCCATGCTACCGACCATGTGATTGGTCAATCCCTATGACTTGCACGTACAACTGGACACTCAACTGGTTCTACACACTGGCGCAACCACAGGTATTCAGAAATTTCAGATTTTCATGTGGAAACGTCACAATAATCATTGCCAAGTTAAAAGAGAAATATCAAGAGCATCATCATAATATAAATCAACAAAAGATATTTAAAAATATTCAACAAATGTTCAGAATATCCAAAAAATCTCATTCGTATAATTTAAATAATTATCATGAATTTTTTGTACACTTGTTAGTTACCAATGACTACTGTTTATATCCTTTTAGTGTGGGGATTGCCCGGTTAACATCACCGACTGCAGCAACTCGGAATGTTTCCCGGCGGATGGGGTAAAACGCCCAGTCAGTCTAGTCAATCGTGTCTTCCCGGCGCCAAGCGTACAGGTACTGGTAATCGGACCCTAGTTGGTGGTACACACCTTGCCACAAGACATTTCATGACTCTACTAACCATGCCGCACTTGCCGCGCAAGTAATAATCGCCTACCCTAAACTTCTGAAAGAACAAAAACAAAACGAGGATACGCCGTGTGCACGAGGTTAATTCCCTTGAAGACCTTTTGACATTCGCATGGCGTTAGGCAGATTAAATTTAGTTTAAGGCTTAGCTATTACATTTGGACCCCGACATTTACACGAAGTGCCCTAGCATGGTGTGGTTGATGTCATTTTCTATGTTATACAGTACTACATGTAGGCCGTCAACTATAGCTCTGTGCTGTATTGTTGTACATGTATGTGGGTATCACTGAGCATCAATTGGGCGATCCGGTGTCATAACATATTGAGAATGCACAGAACATTGAACTTTATGTTTCTTCAAACCTAGATCTGCAACGGTGACGAGGTGGTCATCAATGTGACCAACAACATGCTGAACAACGAAGGGGTGACCATACACTGGCATGGCATCTTTCAGAACGGCAGCCAGTTCATGGATGGCTTGCCCATGGTGACGCAGTGCCCCATCCCCTCGCCCGGCAACTTTCAGTACCGCTTTACCCCCTACGAGCCTGGCACTCACTGGTACCACACCCACACCGGTCTACAACGCGCAGATGGCCTGGTGGGCCCGTTCATCATCCGGGAGAGCAAACGAACCGACCCCAGCGGTAACTTGTATGACGAGGATTTGGCTGAGAATGTCATCTTAATGAATGACTGGTTCCACGACACCATGGTCAATGTCTTCACGCGTAACACGTGGGGCGGCGGTGCCAGTGTCGACTCCATCCTCATCAACGGTAAGACATCAAAAGTAATGGTGTTGCCGACGCCCAAATACCATTGTAGTCAATTTAACAAAAAGATGTACATAATCATACTGAAGCTGCAGTTTGGAGCAAACAGGTGTTGATCGGGCAGAAAGAAGGAAGACTGGGACAAAGGGGGGAAATGTAGCAAGAACAAGTTTGTGTTAAGATGTTTCGACCAATTTATTGAAATATACATCTATATCTATGTATTCTGTTACGTACGGCAAGCGCACGGCAGAAGAAAACGGGAATCATGACTTTTTTAAAAAGGGGCAAATATCACGCCAATCAAATATAGTTAACAAATTTAATTAATTCACCAAATTAATCAACATTATAGCATACAGCGTTCCAGTTAGTTTGCAACTTAAACCTCAAGCAGAAATAAACAAAGCATTATGGCATTGTATACATGCAAAGCAAATGAATTATCAATTAAGCACAAAATACACAAAGAGACAATAATACAGTAATTAAGAATCCGGCAAATTGGTTATTAAGCAAAAGTATACAGCAAATTATATTCGGCCGAATACCTTAATATTAGGAACCCACAGGACAGGCCCCGCCCAGCCAGTGCTCGTAATGGTATAGCGCAGCAGTCGGGCCAAGCATCTCTGCACGCTGCACCGGATCAGCCAAGTCAGGTAGGTCAGCGTTGAACCCCGGAGACTTCAGCCAATAGGGCCACGACAGTCCGGTAGTCCGCCCAGCTAGCACCATCAACCTCGGCCACGATCCAGCGATGACGAAGGCGGTTGCCTGACGAGATGCTGGCCCAACGCTGCGCTACTAAAACTAAGTCGCACATAACGAGTCCATGTACACGGACACTGACTGAGGGCGAATAAAAGGTTGTTAGTCCTTTTATAGGGTAGCGTTTACTCGCGCATAGCCACTAATCCGAACATTCAAACATTCCAAAGGTTTAGTGCGGAGGACAAACTCTAACGGATTAGAGGATTAAACGGGTTCGTAACACTCTCCCTTCCATAAAAAAAGTTTGAACAACAAGGAAAACTTTTCCTCTTTTTCTCTTTAAACAAGTGGCACGCGAGTAAATACGTTAAATACGTTATTACGAAGTTATAAACTTCACATACTTATTAATACTTACTAATTATCAATTAAACAATTACAAATACAATTATTACTCAAGTGTGATATGACATTCAGCGAAATCCAGTTAAACACTTGAATGGCATAAAGTAACATGCAGATTTATACAGGTAGTTGGCATAATATAATATCAGATCAGTAACACCTGGACAAAGTGTCTGCTATTACATTATCTTTGCCCTTAATATGGCGGATTTCAATGGTAAATGGCTGAAGAGCCAGACTCCATCTTAACAATCTCTGGTTTTTGTTTTTCATCTTGTTAAGGAATGTCAAGGGGTTGTGATCTGTATACACAATAATCGGCTTCAATGATGGATCTAGATACACCTCGAAATGTTGTAAAGACAAAACTAATGCCAGCGTTTCTTTCTCAACTGTGGAGTAATTCATTTGATGACGGTTCAACTTTTTGGAAAAGTAACACACTGGGTGCATGATCCCACAGTCATCTTGCTGCATAAGTACTGAACCTACTCCAACATCACTAGCATCAGTTACAAGTGTAAATGGCTTATCAAAGTCTGGAGCAGAAAGAATTGGTGCGGTAACAAGCATGGTCTTTACTTTCTCAAAAGCCTGATTGCGCTCATCGTTCCACACAAATTTTGTATTTTTGGCAAGCAGGTTTGTCAGTGAGGAAACGACGTCCGAAAAATTACGGCAAAACTTCCTATAATACCCAGCCATGCCAAGGAAACGCATCAATTCCTTCTTTGTTCGGGGTTGAGGAAAGTTAACAATGGCTTCAACCTTAGAGTTAATTGGCTGAACTTCCCCTTGGCCGATTTCATGGCCAAGAAAAGTAACCTTAGCTTTACCAATCTGACTCTTGGACAAGTTTACTGTTAATTTAGCTTGGGAAAGTCTATCGAACACAGCTAGAGTACGCTCCATATGTTGTTCCCAGGTATCACTGTATACAACAATGTCATCACTTTGACCTACTGACTCTGACCTAGTTAGTTTACTCTTACTAGTCATTGATCTAGTGGTCACACATGAAGGAAAGATACCCGGAAAATCTTCCTCCAGCTGAGCAGTGTAATTTTCACTACTCGCAAATTTATCCATTACTGGTTCAACAATAACTTTGCGACCAGCAATATCATTACCTAGGAGTAAGGTTACACCTTCTAATCCCTTCGGTAAACTTGGGGTTACCCCTATCGTCACAGGCCCTGAAACTAAGTCCGACTGTAAGTTAACATAATGCAGAGGCACATCAATGTGATCATTACCAACACCAGTTACCATAACATTAGTTCCTGCATAAGATTTATTATTGACGGGAACTACACCTTTAAGGAGCAAGGACTGCGAAGCCCCTGTGTCCCTAAGTATTACAACTGGATGTGGCATGTCTAATTCACTTTCACCAAGTGAAATAAATCCCTTTGTGATAAAGGGCAAGTAATCCTTACTTATGCCAGACAAAGAGCCTTTGACTTCACTAATCTCAGGGAATGTGGAACATGGAACACTCTTGGTAAATGCAACCGGCTTACCACTAGCACCGCTAGCCTGGAATTTCCTCAAGTAAGCAAAACAATTGGACTTTATATGACCCATTTTCTTACAAAATGAACAAGTCACGGTTGGCTTATACGTACCAGATCTGCTCTTTGCACTAATCCCTGAACTGTCGGGTTTGTCAGAATCTACTGACTTAGGAAAACGTGGAGGACTATTACGAACCCGACGATTACTATGGTAATTACTACCCTTAGTAAAATTAGATTTGTGCGTTAACACATAATCATCAGCTAATACAGCTGCCTGATGTAACTCCTTAACTTGTTGCTCCTCTAAATGCGTTTTAACATTATCTGGGACACAACCTTTGAAGTCCTCCAAGAGCATGACCTGCCGTAACTTAGCAAAATCTTTGCCTACACTACAGGAGTTACACCATCTATCAAAGAAAATTTCTTTCTCACGTGAGAACTCAATATAACTTTGCCTATCCTGTTTTTCTACATTTCTAAATTTCTGCCGGTATGCCTCAGGTACCTGCTCATAGGCTTTTAGAATAGCTGACTTAACTAGCTTATAGTCTTTACTTTGTTCAACAGGGAGTGCTGAATACACCTCTTGAGCTTTACCAGTCAAGACACTTTGCAGCATCAAAGTACGCATATCTGAAGGCCATTGAAGCCTATCTGCTACTTTTTCGAAATGCCCGAAATACTTGTCTACTTCTTTATCCTGGAATGGTGGCACTAAACGGATATGTTTGCTCGGATCAAACGCAGTGGTATGCGGTGTACTACTTTGCTTTAACTTAGCTAATCCTAATTCAATTTCGGCTTTTTTTCTTTGCTCGATTTGAATTTCTAACTCTAGTTCTTTAAGTCTAATAGCAGCCTCCTCTGTATAAAGACTAGGCTCTGGCATGTGCGATTCCAAAATACCTTCATCTACAAAGAACTCTACAAGAACTGCCTTCAAGTCTGCTTTTTTCATACTAGAAAGTACAGAAACTTTGTGATGCTTAGCTAGGTCAAACAATTCAGTACGTTTCAATGTATCTAGCTTACTCTCTGAAGGAGAGGCTTCAAAGCTAGCTACAAAACTACCAAGATCAAATGTGCTCGTCATGATTCAGTTTAAAGTATGCAAACCAACTGAGGAATAATGAAAGGTAATAATTTACCCAACTGTATGCAATTTCTTAGCTTGTATATTTGCTCGTTTCCCGGACAAGCCCCCAATTCTGTTACGTACGGCAAGCGCACGGCAGAAGAAAACGGGAATCATGACTTTTTTAAAAAGGGGCAAATATCACGCCAATCAAATATAGTTAACAAATTTAATTAATTCACCAAATTAATCAACATTATAGCATACAGCGTTCCAGTTAGTTTGCAACTTAAACCTCAAGCAGAAATAAACAAAGCATTATGGCATTGTATACATGCAAAGCAAATGAATTATCAATTAAGCACAAAATACACAAAGAGACAATAATACAGTAATTAAGAATCCGGCAAATTGGTTATTAAGCAAAAGTATACAGCAAATTATATTCGGCCGAATACCTTAATATTAGGAACCCACAGGACAGGCCCCGCCCAGCCAGTGCTCGTAATGGTATAGCGCAGCAGTCGGGCCAAGCATCTCTGCACGCTGCACCGGATCAGCCAAGTCAGGTAGGTCAGCGTTGAACCCCGGAGACTTCAGCCAATAGGGCCACGACAGTCCGGTAGTCCGCCCAGCTAGCACCATCAACCTCGGCCACGATCCAGCGATGACGAAGGCGGTTGCCTGACGAGATGCTGGCCCAACGCTGCGCTACTAAAACTAAGTCGCACATAACGAGTCCATGTACACGGACACTGACTGAGGGCGAATAAAAGGTTGTTAGTCCTTTTATAGGGTAGCGTTTACTCGCGCATAGCCACTAATCCGAACATTCAAACATTCCAAAGGTTTAGTGCGGAGGACAAACTCTAACGGATTAGAGGATTAAACGGGTTCGTAACAATATACTTAGTTTTATCTTTACCTATAAGTCTATCTATATACTATAGGTCGCTTATGCTCAGCAGGGCGTAACCACTGCTATGCTTCATTTTCTCAGTTTACGTCAGATAGCATCAATTTTGTAACTTCTGTTTACCAAAAACATTATGACGCATTTCTATCTAACTGTAGCTCAGTGACAGTTGCAACAGCTCCTTTTGGTCGGGTATGTGATTATTTCGTAAACTATCAATTACGACAGGCAAAGGTCTGCCAGTAGGCAACAGCACCGTTCATCCACCGTTGGAAGTATTCAATATCCAAGCAGGTCGGAGATATCGCTTCCGGGTCATCAACGCAGCAAGTTTCTTCTGCAACATGCAGTTCTCGATCCAGAACCACTCCTTGCTGGTAATAGCCAGTGATGGCGGGGCTCTACAACCCAAAGAGGTCGACTACTTCAGGATCAGCGGAGGGGAACGGTTTGACTTCGTGCTGCACGCCAACCAGCCCGTCGATAACTACCAGATTCAGGTTATCGGTCTTCCGTGTGCCAACGCTCAGGGCGAACCGTCAAAACAGATTGCCTATCTGCATTACGAGTGCGCCAACGACCCACCAAATATCAATGAACTGCCGGACATTGCGTGCTACGGCAACCCGTCAACTTGGTGGCAGGCTTTTCCGGGCAAATCCTTCGCAGAGGTCGATTCATCACGTAGGTGTATTATTTTCTTTTGTACCAATCACTAGTACATGTAACATGACCAACATCATATTAGAGTCCTTCAATGAGAGCTAACGGGTTCAGGTGAGGACGAAGAAAATACAAGTATCGTCAAGAGGAGAAATTTAGTTTAAAACTAACTAACAAATGAATGTTTGTCTTGACTTGAATTACTCAATAATCAATGCTAAAACGCAAAATTATCAATCCGTTTAGGCCTAGCCTCGCCTCGCGCATGGTTAAAACTACGTGTGCCACATTGCCACGATACAGCTGCGCGCGTCATACGTACATTGTCCGCGTGTATGTCGGACATTCATGGCTGTGATTGGTCAAAACACTGTTGGTTGGTGCTATATCGGACAATTCCGTCGGCAAATGCACAAGTGATGCATGCAGGGAGTTGAATTTGTTCAAAAACACAGGTTTGGAAGGACATTACAGGTCAACCGCCAACGCCGAGGATCACCAAGAATTCATCCAAGTCCGCATGGTTCCTCACATTAACCCATCCACCCAGGAGACTCAACTCTACCCACAGCTGAATAAAATCACCAACTACTTCCCTACCTCGCCTATCATGAGCCAGCTTAGGAATCTACCGGGGTACATCTTCTGCAAGGAATCCGACTTTGAGCCCGGACAGTGCGACGGGGATGATATCTGTTCATGTGTGCACACCATAAACGTCAATCATAAGGAGGTACTGGCACAACTATTAATTATTAACGCGTTATCTCTATACATGTAGTAAGGGATTCTATGCAAAGAGACCGATTGTTGAATTATGCGCTACCGTGTGTGCTAACGACCAATTGATGATAACCCCGAAGCACATAATCCTTATAGTTATGGAATGTTCGCTTATGGCGGCAATCCTTCGATTGTCCTGTTTTCTTTTGACCGCTTTTTGGCAAACTGTGTCTATCTACATTTTGAGAGTGTAAATTCAGAGAGAACTTCTAAGTGTTTAGCCCTTGACGCCGGTATTTACCTGTGTTCCAATTCTCACTGCACCAGACTATACACATGACTGCACATTAGCATGTCCAGTAACTGCACTGCACAATGGACTGAGCGTGAAGCTGCCTCACAGGCTGTGTTCTACTTCTATGACATAGTACAGCCGGCCAAAGCATCCCTGACGGATTGTTGGCACGTGGCTGCTTCCCGCGTAAAGGGGCGGTGACCTTACTTCTTCAGAAAACTTGGTTATCATCGTTATCACCAGTTACCCTTAATTGTGCAAGAATGCCCATTTTCATTCACCTATGTCTGGTTTCTCCCTCATCCACAACAGAGAATTGAGGTCATCTTGGTCAATCCTGATCCACAAATCAACGTCTTACATCCCATGCATCTCCACGGACAGCAGTTCAAGGTGGTAGCCATGGACAAAGTAGAGGGCGCCACTGTTGATATGGTCCGAGAGCTGCTCAACAGCAGTAAGTGTTCCATTTTCACTAGCAGCGGCGATGGGTGGCGATGTGTACGCACAGACATGTCCGTGTGTATACAGGCCATGCGAATTTTTTGTTCGGGGGAATCCCACCCCGGTTCAAATTCATGAATTTCAAAAAAGTGCGGGTAAATGCCCGCCTTGATTTTGAATATCAATATTAAACAGCGCTGTTCCGCTCCAACTATGGCCACGGTCCCAACTATAGTTGGGACTGCCTCAACTACAATTGGGGCGGTCGCCTTACGGTATCCCTAGGTGGAAAACATAGGCAGTTGATATTTGTTTCCAATAATTTGTTTCCTCTTTCCAAAAAATATTTATTATTTTGTTACTTCTAAACATTATTAATACCTCAAATCATTTTATCAATTCCTTGCAATTTTTCTCAAGAAGAAAAATATTTGTATATATCTCAAAATAACTGTTTCCTTAACCATCAGCAGAATAGAATAATTTATTTTGCACCCTCAAAATAACAAATTCAAGGAAACAAAACAATTGAGAAGGAATGGACTGCTTTTGAGGTAATGAACACAATATTACGAGTTGTTCAATAATATTTGAAGTTGTCAAAACGAAAATTCGCCAGTTTCAATTTGTTCACAGGGCTGTCATTTTGGGGGCTCCGTATACAATATCCCAAGTATAGTTAGGGCATTGCCGTAGTTGGGGGTACTAACAGCACTGGTGTTTGACCCGCTTTCCTTTAAGATGATAAATAACATAAATATGGCTTATTACGGTGCAATTATCACCAACGTAAAATCAAACTTTTCTATGGCCAGCTATGTGGTAATGCCGTCATTGTAATGGTTGTGAACATTTTACCATTATGATAGGCCTACCTCACCAAAATGGCGGAAACTTAAAAAAGGGGAACTTAGCTATCCAAATCACATCTAAACACAACCTCTTAAATTATCGTAATTATATTGTCTGAACCATCTAAGTTGTTTTTTAATGACGCCTCAAAAGTCAAATGCCGCCGCCGGTGGGGACAATTAAGTTTCCGCCCCCTATATACACCATCTTATTTCCTATACATTGTAGTTCTTAAAATAACTATGTGAGAGGTTTTGTTTGGTTTTCTTTTTCGGATTGATTATTTACTGGCACACTAACCTTTAACGTTTATAGCGTTCTGTGAATTTCATCGTAGATTTAATTGTTCGGAACAACAACGGTCCCATGAAAGATGTCATCATTGTTCCCAATGGAGGTTACACTATCTTCCAGTTCCAGGGCTGGAATCCAGGCTGGTGGCTCTTGCATTGTCACATCGAATTCCATTTGGAGGTAACAAACAGTTCAACAACTTTGAAAATAATCTTTGTTTGACTCGGAATGAAGATCACAATGGTTTGACTGCTGGCGCCATTTGGGACAAAAGGCTGGCGACACTTCTGCTGTTATTTGGGGAGTATCGAGTGGATCAGTTTTGCGTTTGGTTACCAGACAAACAGTTGCCGTTACTTGACAAAGAGACGTAAACGCCACACCTTTTTATTTATTATTACATTATCCTATTACCCCCGCCTTGTCCCGTTTTTTCACCTTATCACATCGCTCTTTCTGGGGAAAATTCATAAATGAGTGCATCTGATGAAATTATCGATGTGTGTATTAACTGGTTGACCTCGTCACTAAACGCCGAGTTTGGGCAAACGGTGGAAGCAAAAAAAACATCTTTGAAATTTTTTGTTTGTTTTTGATTAGCATAAACCCACATTGTCTAATTAGGCTAACCTGATGTTTTAAATTTTACGTTTTCATGTGTGTGTTTTTTCTTCAGGGTGGAATGGGGTTACTGTTTAATGTCAAAGGCAAAACACCCCGAATACCAAAAGATTCTTTTCCTACTTGTGGCGTCTGGCCACCGGGGCCTGTCGGCGGCAGTGTGGGCATCGATGCCCACACTGCTACCGCTGTCTCTGGTACCAACGAGATGTGGACCGTTCCCTGCCCAGACCTACAGACTAGCTCGTCTTCCCTCATTTATCTGGCCTGGTTAGTCCCGTTAGTGCTTGCTCTGGTCATCATTGGTCTTGTCGTCGGAAGTGCGTGCAGGGCAAGGTCGGATGGCGATTCCAGTATACCAATGCAGCCGATGGTGTTCAAGGAAAAGTACGCTATACTGCACTAGATTCTTGCGCGAATCTACAGTTCCGAAACTATTCTCCAACTCTTTCCTAAAATAACAATATTAATGCAAATACGATAACCGGTTTACAATCTCCACTTTTGTTAAAAGGTGTAGGTTCGTATAATTTATTCCACTTTGCCTGGACCCATGGGCTTCTATAACCAGATATTAACCCATCATATTTCCGAGAACGTTAAACTACTTAAAAACCTCAACATTATTGCTCAAACGAAGGGGGCACGTCTACACATATTTAAATTGTAATAACAAGAGTAGAGGTTTTCTCGGTCAATTTCGGCAAAAGAGCAGCCAATTTAACCACTGCGCCATTCTATTTGGCGCGAAATCGAATGCTGCTGGAATTGGTCATTCGATTTTGTTTTATATGACTAAGCAAATTAGCCCAGCGGCATAGTAAAAAATACGAAACCAATTGTTCAAATTGTTCTAAAAGCACCAAAATTGGCACACATGTAGATTAATACATTCTGAACAATTTTGGATATGGAGGCATTCAAGATTCTCCCCGTAGCACATTTGGCGGCCATTTTTCAAAATGGCCGCTATTTACCATTAGCGTCATTGAATATGTACCATAATTTGTCTTTTTGTGGATGCTAGAGGTGATAAGTGTGCTAGAGGTGATAAGTATTGTACAATTACACATACTTGTGTGCTTACCAAATAAAATGGCTACCATTTTACAAGAAAAATGAATTTTACTTTGCAGCGGCAGCGGTGGTGGCAGTGACGGCGGCTGCAGTAATAGTATAGTGTTGATAGTCATGGTACTTGTAGTAGTAGCTTGTGGTAACATGGTGGTGTTTCATTCCATGTGTGACCAAGCACTTTGTGCATTGGCTTATTGTAGACCATCCCTTACAGTCCCTTACAATAAAGTAACTATAAGTCGTAAAAGTGTTGACAAGTAGTGACCATGTGCAGTGGCCCTGGTACCCCTGTTATCAGCAGGCCAAGTTCACTTTCACTAAGCTCTCCTTGAGAGGCACACGCAATACCAAATCTATCCATTTCTTGAGACACACACAGCATACCAAACCTATCCTTTCCTTGCTGTCACCTGGATACCTGCAGAGTGAGTACACACTTTTGTTATATTTCCTTAGCTGGACCCACTATTAGTCAGATTTACAAGGTGGTGGTTAACAGTTTGCTAGAAGAATTTATGATGAAAAGTACATGTAGCTCTTTCTTATACTTTGTAGACATTGACTGCTGTTAACCTGTTTACTCTTTAATATAATCTTTTGTGTGCTTAGATTAGTTTTGTTTTATATAATTAGTCATATAAGAACTTTATTTGAGTTGGGATATGTTACTCCCTTGTAATGCCACATTTCCTGAAGTTCCTTTCTTAGGTTCAGTTTATATTTTATCTGGATCTTTTTAGGTATTTTGTTTGAAAGGTTTAGAGACGTATTCCTATCATTTAGCAACATGCATTTGATAGTTTAACGATTACTCTTAAGTTCAGACAACAGTTTGAAACTCTGTGTTATTTTATAAGGTTGAAACTGTACTGTATTGTGTGTATCGATTGGTTGCAATTGTGCTATTCATATAACTTATATCGATATTATTGATATTGGAGTGCCTTTGCTTAGTGGTTACTTACCGCGACTGAGAAACAATTGATATGTGATCATTGCACTATTGCCAGCCTTGTATAGGCGAGGGTGGGTCTGTCCACCAAGTGCTTTCTAAGTTCATGGAAAAGTCATTAACCGCAGGTCAAAGGTTTGGCCACAGGGTCACTTTATGGGCCTCGGTGCTAGCTAGCCAGAGTTATTTATGTGGTTTACTTTTCTCTTAAAGTTCAGTTAAAGTTTATCTTGTTTTCTATAAGAACAGTCGATAGGCTACACCTGTTGAAGCTTCACAGGTCAAATGGGGCAACTACCCTTTGAAGTTTAATGGGATTGTTTAGTGGACTGAAGGCTTTAATGTTTTTCCTTTAATTTTATAAGTTAAGGTCAGTAATCTTGTATACCACATTTGGGTTGACTTTGTATACTCTTCAGTTTAAAGATGTAGACTCTATATGTTACTTATATTTTCTCTATAGTGCCATTAGACTTTTAGGCTTAGGTTTTTATGTTTATTGATTATTAGTTCTTTTCTTGTTTTATTTGTTGTATGTAGGATCACGTGCACCAACCTTTTTTTTGGTACTGGGTTATAATAAAAAGCACTCGCAAGTCAAGAACATCTGTGTTACACATGGAACAGGAATCTCGCTTTTGCAACACCCAACGTGTGCAGATGAGGGAGTGGATCGTAGCATTGCTCTCACTGGGCGTGATACTGGATCAAAGACGGTTGAGCCTCTACCAGAATATTACACGGATGTACGTCCTGTTGCTTCCTCTGTCAAAGGGCAAACGATCCCAGCTACTTCTGTGACCTCTCTTAGACGCCACAACTTTGAGCAGCACATAGAAGATGAGTATATGTGGCTGGAGAACACGAGAAGTGTTCTCAAAGATGATGTTGAGGCCTGTGAAAACACATCATGGGTACCAGTGCATCTGCGGGACATGGCAGAACTGGCAAACAAACATCCAGACGTCTTCACAGAGTTTAGCAACGGACACTTCACAGTCCAGAAGACCAAGAGGATCTTTTCAGCAATCCCTATTGACCAAGGACATGAGCAGAACAACGCGTATGTCAAGGGTGATGGAGGAGCCATCGGCCTCACAGACAATCCAACTGCACTGAGGCGCTGGATGGTTGCCGGACCAGAGGTTGCTAGAGTGATTGTGGAATTTGACGACTTCAATCTGCATCCACACGACCAAGAGGAGACACGTCACCACGAAGAGACACCAAGTGTGCAGAACACTTTTGCCAGAGATGTGCGCTCACTCGTGGCCGTCATTGAAGAGCTGGGCAACCCTTTCGAGGAGGACAGTCAGGACTTGCTGGTGCTCGACACAAAGGAGATCGCAGACCCTGCAGTCATAGAAACAGTCCGTAACGCCAAGCAGATTGGCCAAGACCAGTTTGAAGCATTCTCAAAGGAATGCATCGTGGACAGAACCAAGTCCATTGAGGTGGCAATCCACCGGAACAAGCTACCACTGTTTGCGACCAAGAGAGGACCCAAAATACCCAAAGGAAAACAACAGGTCAAATCTCTGGAGAATGATGTTGCGCTCTTCGCACGATTATATATCGGCTGCCAGACCCGTGATGGGAATCTAGAAGAGTTCTTCAGGCATGAAAATCAGCAATGCCCTCCAGCTTTATCTGACGGAGGGAGACTGTACCTAGGGAGCAAGAGTGACTTGCTGGTGTGCCTTGAAGGCCATGCTGAGCCTCAGTCTGAAGCGCCTACTGTCACTGCTGTTGTCCTCGATGGAGCAGTAATCGTACAGATGTTGAAGCCGGGTACTGCCAACACGTTCGAGGAATATGCACAGCAAGTGTTCATCCCATACGTTGTACAACAGCTCCAACATGTATCACGTCTTGACCTTGTGTGGGACAGCTACAGAGCAGATTCCCTAAAGGCATCAACCAGAGAACAGCGTGGAAAGGGAGTACGTCGGCGTGTTGTCGACTCGGCAGTCATACCAGGAAATTGGCAAAGTTTCCTGCGAGTTGATAGCAACAAAGTGGAGCTCTTCAGCTACCTCTCCACCATGCTTGCAGAGTCCTTTCAAGAAGAAGGCAAGGAACTGGTGGTCACTGATGGGGAGCAGGTGATCGGTGTTCCACAGCAAGAGGACGTCAACTCACTCGCACCATGCAACCAAGAAGAGGCAGACACTCGCATGATGCTACATGTAGCACATGCTGCACAACATGGTCACCACCAGATACAGGTTCGAACAGTAGACACTGACGTCGTGGTCCTAGCAGTGATGGTAGTCCAGATACTACCAGCTGGAGACGAACTCTGGGTAGCCTTTGGGACAGGCAAGAACTACCGCTACATTGCAGCCCATGAAATAGCTTCCTCCCTTGGTCCAGAGAAGACATGTGCTCTTCCAATGTTTCATGCCATCACAGGGTGTGATACTGTGTCAGCCTTCGTCGGACATGGGAAGAAATCTGCCTGGGCAACATGGAACACGCTGCCAGAACTCACTGATACCCTGCTGAGTCTGGCAAATGCACCCACAAGCATCCAAGAGGATACAATGCATGTCATCGAGAGGTTTGTCATACTCCTGTATGACCGCACAAGCAAATGCAAGGACGTCAACAAGGCGAGAAAGAAGCTCTTTGCAAAGAAGAGCTCTGTTCAGAACATCCCGCCAACCTACGCTGCTCTGGAGCAGCATGTGAAGAGATCTGCCCTTCAGGGTGGTCATGTCTGGGGCCAGGCATTGGTACCAGAGCCCGTGCTCCCTCCACCAACAGACTGGGGCTGGCATCGGAGTGATGATGGGCCCTACACACCACTCTGGACCACACTCCCTGAGGCATCCAAGACCTGCTATGAGCTGGTGTCTTGCGGATGCAAGAAAGGCTGCAGAAACCGCTGCAAGTGCAAGAACGCTTCACTGCAATGCACTGGTCTGTGTTTCTGTGAAGGCGAATGCCAGTAGATTGGGACAGAAAACTTGCTAGCCAACATTATGATCTGTAGACATTCATAATCCTGGTGACCAGATTTGAAAAGTTCAGAATCATAATTAACATAGTGTGGCAAAATCTACGTTATTGTATTACATGTATGTACTGCAGGATTACACAATACTGAAAGTTATTGTATTGGCAACTGTTTATTGTGTCCTCTTCTTGAAGCCACTTAGATTTGTTCATTTATATTAGATCTATCCATAAATGTATAACTGTAAGTACTGTGCCTAGAGACTGGGCTTTTGGTCGACTATATAACTACAATCTGACCATACTGTAAACTCCCTGTACTCTGTGTATTATTTTGACTACCATTCCATTGCAATTTTGCCAGCAATTTGAAATAAAAAAGCAACTTGAGCAATTAAAGTGTGTTCCTGACATCAGGTACTGGTTATTAGAGGTATTATGTCATGAGTATTGAAATCTTCATCAAATGTCCACTTTTTCCACAAAATGGCGGCCAGTTTGGGGGCCATTTTTGAGACGATTCATCTAAATATCTGTTAAACACTTATTGATGTTAATTCTGATGTAAAAAAAAGGAATTTTGGCCCATCTAGCACCATACTAACGACACATAATGAAGTCTATGTAATGACGCTAATGGTAAATGGCGGCCATTTTGAACAATGGCCGCCATATCTTCCACAGGGCTAATCTTGAATGCCTCCATATCCAAAAATGTTTAGAATATATTAATCTACATGTGTGCCAATTTTGGTGCTTTTAGAACAATTTGAACAATTGGTCTGCTATGCCGCAGGACTAATGTACTGTTGGGTCATTCGATTTTAATAAAATAACCATCCAATTTAACAATTCAACAAAACAACATTCAAATTTATTATTAGGCAGGCATTTCCGCCATCTGTGCAATCTAAAAAACGCTATGTTAAACTTCTGTTTCCTTTAGAATGTATTGGTTTTGTACACGAATCTCAATCGAGGACGTCCTCGATTCTAACCCTAACCCCAATTTACCTTCGTGTCGCCAGGCATGTGTCCTCCAATTACACCATAAACAAACAAATTTCCCCATATGAAAGCTACAGGAAACATAAATGAATACAAAAAGCAAAAGGTTTAAAGTGAAGATATGAAACAGATGTTTAGTACAATTTATTTGTTTATCTGTTTGTTCGCATTATTTTGTCGTACTTATTTGAATTCTCCTTTGGCGAAATTGATTGCCTCTTTACGAAACTCAAAAAAAAATCTGCAAAAATCTCCAGTCGAACGAATTAAATGATAATTGCGTCACGGAAAAACCCCGACGATATGCTAAATTGAACACATTGCTAAAGGAATTTGAATGCCTCAAAACTAAATTGAATGCCCGAATTCTGATTTTGAAATGGGGTAAAATCTGGGAGGTAAATTAGCTTTAATTCGAACGCACGAAAATTAAATTGACTGCTCATTTGCCGAGATTGAAAATGCCATTAAAACAAAAAAATGTGTATGGCCTTTCTTTGCATTTGATTGACAGCATGAATAGAGATTTGTGTTCAAGCTAATCTTTAAAAACAAGTGAGATAACGATCATAACAATTCTGCCACCTATTACAATCTGGGAAGCGGAACAATAAATTAAATATTACGTCCGGAATGCTGTTGTCGGGTGTGCTACGCCGCGAGGTGGCAGATATAGAACTCCATACTTCATAAACCTTTACCCAGCTGATTATAATGTATGTTCAGTTTTATTGGAAGTCTGTGTTGAAATAATATATTTCCGCTACATATATCTGTGGGAAAGCCCGTTTAATCTGAATGTTGGGACCCCGGTGCCATTCCATACTATGGGAATGAAATCATGGAGGCTGGTGTGTGCTCTCGCATTGTGCTAGTCAGATTGCAGCGTAGTCATTAATGAGGTACGCTGCGTAGTTTTGTGCGGGTTGACGGCTCTCGCAGCCGCGAAATTTTACGAGGTTTCGTGTGCACGGAGGTGTGCCCCACGGAATTAGGTCATGTTCTTTTTCACAGAAATGTTTTTAAAAAACAATTAACTAGAATCGTGAAGTGTCTGTTTTTAAAATGACCTAATTCACGTGAATTATATTGTATACACGTGCGTGTTGTTGCATAACTTTGCTTTATGCTCACGTTTCGCATGTGATGTTTGTTTACGATAGTCAGAGTGCCACATGTTCTAGTCGGGCGCCTTTGCTCTGGTGTGCATATGAAGCACGATATGTGGCAGAGAAAACCCCCCTTCTTTTGTGTTGACCATTGTGTTCCCGGAATCTCAGGAATTCCTTTTAGGTTTCAAGGGGGGATGGGTTAGGTTACAATAGTGTTGAGTGCGTATAAAGTATAGGGATAAGAGGGGGGTACCCCTCTGCCGCATATCGTGCTGGGTATACTGGTGTGGAGCAGGGGTTCCGACATGCGAATTGCAGAGGAATCTTGAGTTTAGTATAGCAACGCATGTTTGGTCAAGGTGCTAGATTGTTTTGGTATTTGAGGACAGTAGAATTGAGGCATTTATGTGCTTTCTGAGCGGCATTATTTTTGTGAGCCTGCTTTCGGAATGGACGACATTTTGAGTGTTCGTAAGTGTTTTAAGTAACTAAAAGAACCACACATTTTGAAGATAGGTAACTAAATAACATATCTTGTTTGTCACCAAACTGTCACATTCTTCTGCACAACTTTGTTTAGTAAAGTAAAAGCGTATTTTTTACCGACCATAAAATAAAATGTTGATGAAAACTTGAATTATCTCACTAAACAATAAGACGGGAGACACGCACGTAGCAAATAAAATAGAGCACTTCCGGAAGGCTCTGCACAGCTGACTGCCCTGACTGACAGTAAATTGACACCTCGATCGGCATGTCTATATCATTGTAAATAGTTTAGTCTTGTGAATTCAATATTTATATCGATTCAAAGGAGGAACAGGGCATGCAGTCATGAAATCCCATTTGCGGATAAATAATTCAAATACTTTAGTTATGCTATGGCGATACGAACCACATTGCTGCTGAGGCGTTTAATCCCTTTTCTGGTGTAATTCTGTTATGTTTCGAGCAGGCTTACTTTTAACTGTGGTAATTCACAAAGCCTTGTTGTTTATCTCACTGGCAGGTGCATTGAATAGATAGAGCTGAAAAAGAGTTTCTGCCTGTAGTGATGCACACACATACATGTACATTGAATAATTGCACGACAAGTATAGTGCTGGTCGAGCAATTCGCATGATTTTGGTTGGGGAAATGTTAACTTTCGGATGTTAATTTGCAACATTACGTGCAGGGCTAGGGACGTAACATACCATATGGGTGTTCTCCCGTCAGGTTTAAAATTGTGTAGTATTTGCACCACCGTTGTCGGAAAGTCTCTTCGCAGTCTCGAGTAAAGCAACCCGTGAATGGACGTCTTTTTCTCAGCTTAGCATAGTTCATTTGCGCTCATTTTGCTTGCCTATGATGGCTAATTAATTATGTCGCCCGATAATGGAGTTGCGTGGCATACCGCCTGCTCGGGATCAGGGCGTATTTCGGTAAAAACGCAGGTAAAAATAGTATTTGATGGCCAAAAGTCGGCCAGTCCGTCATTTTGCGAGTCGTGTCCAGTGACGGATAATTTCATATTGATAAAAAGGCATTTGAATATGAATTTGTTGTTGGTGCGGTCTATGCACCTCATGTAGGTCAAAATATCATACTAAAGATAATGTTAATGAAATTGCAGACGACTGTATTAATATCAAATGTAAGTACAATGTTTCCTTTGTGTCTGACTATGTTATCGTTTCCACTGAGCTGTTCCCTCAAATTACAAATTATGCTGTTGGTAATTTTGATGGGTTCTTGTCGGACAAACATAACCCAATTTCAGTTACCATTAAAGTTAAATATGTGTCATCAGCAGATAGATAGATGTTAGGAGCAGGTGCCAATTGTAGATACACAAACCACCACAAAAACTAACTGGGATTCGACTTTTTCTGTTTAATATACAAATCCATTTGATGAAGACGAAATTATGAAATTGCAAGCAAAAGTGGTGAAAAATGAATCTCTGCAAATGGCACATTCTGATATGGATGACATCACAAGTGACTTCAGTTTTAGTCCTGCAGATTAATAACTTTTTTCACCACAATATTGCATTTGATGATACAAGCACCAAAATTGGCATAACTACTCTTTTGGGGTCACTGTACACAAAAACCCCGTTAGCCAAATTAAAATCCAATATGGCGGCCATTTTTTTCAAGATGGCCGCCACTAAATGGTAACACTTAATGTTACATTGGATTAATTGGTCATACAAGCACCAACAGTTGCAACTATCCACCAAATGTACCCCTTATCATTTTCAAAAATAGAAACAACTTAAACATTCAAGATGGCGGCCATTTTTTCAAGATGGCGGCCATGTTTTCCAAGATTGCTTTCATTGAATGACATACATTGGTTATTTTACAAAAGAAACCAAATGGTCATACAATAAAGCTGCAATTTACCTCTCGTTGGTCATTTCTAATTAACAAATCATAAATCACTGGAAATCAAAGATGGCCGCCATTTTTCAAAATGGCTGCCAACACGTAGGCCCCTATGTACAATACCAATTTATAACAATAGCTGGTGTCAGTAAAGAAGAAAATGGTTACAAGAATTGCGACCTGACTTGAGATTCTTACCATTACTGTTGTAATTGCTTTCCAAGATTAACTCTTTATTTTGTATTTGCGTTACTGAACATTTGAAGGCATACTTTGATGGTTACAGTCTGTGTTTTAACATCCCATGCATAGATCAAATCAATTTCATCAGTCCTGGTTGAGCTTGTAACCAAGGTATTAACCAATCTATTGGTTATTCATAACCAATATATTGGTTATCCTCCAACTAGTTATATTGGTTGAGCTTGCAACCAACCCACTGGGCATTTTACCCGATATTACCCGGGTTGTAACAAGTAATAACGCTAGTTATTACTGGGTAACATACCGATATTACCCGGGCTGTAACGAGTAATTACGGTTATTACTGGGTAATATCGGGGAAATAGTAGACCAATATTTCCCTATTATTACCACCTGATATTACCCCATTTACCCACTGTTACCAGGGAGAATGTTACCGATATTTCCGGCATTGCATTTTAATTACCACCCGATATTACCCCATTTACCCGATATTACCAGGAAGAATGTAACTGTTATTTCCGACATTGCATTGTTATTACCACTTGATATTTCACCCTTTACCTATTATTATTACCCAATATTACCAGAGAAAATGTAATCGTTATTTACCGTTATTTCTGGCATTGCATTGTTATTACTACCCGATATCACCCGATATTACCCAATAGTACCAGGGAGAAGGCATTGTACTGTTATTACCACCTGATATTACCCCCTGATATTACCCCCCTGATATTACCCTATTTACCAAATATTACCAAGGAGAATGTAACAATATTTCTGGCATTTCCGGCATTTCCGTCATTTCCATGTTATTAACTCGGTAAAATGTTACCCATTACCTCTTATTACCCTGTTATAACTCGCTAAAATGTCGGTTTCAACAGGGTAATAACAGTAATATTTGAACTTGGAAATGTTGCTAGAATTGCTACTAATTTTACTGTTATTACTCAAGTTCCCAATGTTATAACCAATTTATTCCTTTTACCATTACCCACATTACCTGTATTATCCTGTTGTTACTCGGTAAAATGTTTGTTTCAACAGGGTAATAACGGTTATATTTGGACTTTGAAATTTGGATACAGATCCTGTCGGTCTCAAGGATCAATTATATCCAATCCTTATATTACAAAAACTAATATTAAGGAATTTATAACAATTTCATTATCACACAGGTAATATCATCTGGGTAATAACTTGGTAATATTTAGACTTAAATTTTGGGGTGATATTACCGGTAATATCGGTAACCGGTAACAAATTGCCCAGTGGGAAGGTCCCAACCAATATATTGGTCGTTCATAACCAATGTTGGTTGTCCTTTAACCAGTCATATTGGTTGACCTTGTAACCAAGGTATTAACCAATATATTGGTTATTCATAATGTAGGAAATGTACCTACAGCAACTGACTAATCAGAAGTGAGAAAATTTGTTTTGACAATAGTCGATGTTAAATTGTGGTATTTAGTCCAAAAAGCATAATTTTTTGACCATAATATGTAATTATTCAAACGATTCCATGATTGAATTTAGATGTTTGTGCTAACATAGTGAAAAATTGACATTAAATTTCATCCGTATTCAAATTTTGACATTATTCATAAAAAAATAGCTGTGACTTCGTCGTGGACAAAAAAGCGAACTATAAAACTAACAACGGCATTAGCTAAGTGTGTAGTAAGTGGTCAGTAGCTAATATCTAATAGGAATAGGTTCTTATTGTATGTATGCATGATTGCAATAAGTAATAAGGTATTATTTCATTACGTAATTTGTCCACGTTATGTAATTGGTTGCGTTGGAACCTTTGAATTAAATATTGTATTGGTTGGTGTTATGCAAATTGGTTGCGTGTTAACCAATATGAATATGCAGCCCTACTATTATGTATTGGTGAGTGCTATAACCAATACAAATTATCAATACAAATTTGTTGGAGTCCATTGTGGATTGGTTAAATTAACCAACATTGCATATGGATTGATTATCAAATTGGTTATCCACATATCTACCAACTGGATTGGTTGAAATCGACCAATATATTGGTTATTTTCAACCAATCTGTTTTTTGAGTGTGTTGTATGTCTTTGTACCAGATATGTTACGATTTATGTGTCACTTTTTGTAACATATAGGCTGAGTCATCTTGTGGCGGCCATCTTTAAAAATGGTAGCCATCTTGAATTACCAAGTGGTTGACAATTTTAGCATAATATTGGATTCAAATGGAGATTAAATGCCCATTTTGGTCCTTGTATTACTGTTTGATCCTTGGTAACACTACTACTAGCCATTCAGTGGCGACCATTTTGGAAAATGACGGCCATCTTAAATTTCCAAGTGCCTAATATACTGTTTTGGATATGCCAACAACAGGGAGACCAAACAGATGTTAAATGCCAAGTTTTGTGCTTGTATTGCCATTCTATCCATCCGTACATCAATATTTCGGTGATATTTGGCCTTCATTGGCGGCCATCTTCCGAAATGGCGGCCATCTTGGATTTTAATTTGGCTAACGGTTTTTTTGTATAAAGTGACCCAAAATGAGCATGTGTGCCAATTTTGGTGCTTGTATCACTAAATGCAATATTATTGTAGTAATCTGCAGGACTATTTTCAATTTTTTGAATTCTGCTTTTAAAACTGGAATAATTAAACGGTGTAATATAAACCGTGGTTTAACAGTGACTGCAAAAAAGCCAGATCTGAGTATTTAAAAACTAATATGAGCTTAACCAAATCAATTCGCCGGAAGCTCAAGCCAAACTTAAATATGTTAGTAATAAATATAAGCAGCTCATCAATAAACTAAACAGAGATGAGGCCTTGATTATTGAGATTGTATTCCTGTTTGCATATCAGAAAACAGAGGTGGGCTCTTGAATATTGAGGTTGTATTCCTGTTTGCATATCAGAAAACACTGGTGGGCCCTTGAATATTGAGATTGTATTCCTGTTTGCATGCCAGAATGCAGAGGGGGGGCTTGAATATTGAGTTTGTTTTCCTGTTTGCATGCCTGGATATAGAGACAGGGCCATAAATATTGATATTATATTCCTGTTTGCATGCCTGAAAACAGAGGCAGGGCCATAAATATTGAGATTGTATTCCTGTTTGCATGCCTGAAAACAGAGGCAGGGCCATACATTTTGAGATTGTATTCCTGTTTGTATGCTCTAAAACAGAGGCATGACCTCGAATGTTAAGTTTGTATTCCTGTTTGCATGCCAGTAAACAAAGGTTGGGCCATGATTATTGGGACTGAATTCCCATTTGCTTGCCTGATAACAGAGGTGAGGCCATGAATATTGAGATTAATTCCTGTTTGCATGCCTGAAACAACAGGCAGATATTGATATTGAATTTCTGTCTGTACACCTGAAAACAGAGGCAGGGCCATGATTATTGAGAGTTAATTCCCGTTTGCATGCAGCTAAACAGAGGAGGGGCCATGTACATTGAAAATGAAGTCCTGCTCATTTCAAAAGAAAGTTGTGCAAAGGTGGAACTGTTGAACTTTGTTAATTTAAGTGTGTCCTTGCCTTTGGGGGTTGCAGCCTGAAATATTGATTTTCAAATCGAATTGATACTTTTCTAACATTGCATTTGTTTTGAGGTTTTGAATGAGACATCGCACACAAACAAATACAGGGCAAAGGACATTAACCTTTTGATTAACTGCTTAACATGCAGGTGCGCGCCAATTCAGCTTATAAAACGTATAGCGCCGGTTGCAAAAGTGACTGTTTTGACTGTGTAACCATTAATAGTCTAAGAGCTAGCTCCATAAGATTTCACCCCATTTCACCCAGAAGGTTTGACCCCTTAAGGTTACTTAGGTTGTTCAAGTCATTCACAACAAGTTGGTCAGCCTCCCCCCAGAGGTTGGGTCTGAACCCCAGACCCCCTTGAAAAGCGCCCCCAGACGGTTGATTTCACCCCATCTCATCCATGGACAAAACTTTGTCAAAAGAAAGTAGTATGATAGTACATTACAAAAAAATTAAAACTGACCAAATATCTGGTTGGGAAGGTGTGGTCAGACCCCCCACAAAGTGCCCCAAACAGCGCCCCCACAGCCGGTTGATTTCCCCCCATCTCATCCATGGACAAAACTTTGTCAAAAGAAAGTTAGTACATTACAAAATAATAAAAACTGACAAAATATCTGGTTGGGAAGGTGTGGTCAGACCCCCCACAAAGTGCCCCGAACAGCGCCCCCACAGCCTGTTGATTTCACCCCATCTAATTCATGGACAAAACTTTGTCAAAAGTAGGTAGTATGATAGTACATTTTCATGGACAAGTACAAACCAAAGAAAGGAGAAGAAAGAATCTCGTGCGTAAAGAAGTTAGATGGCAGTTCTCTACCTCCATGCTCACGAGTACTACTACAGAAGATAAAGCGTACACATCTCGTAGCGACTCGGTGGCTATCGTCAGCACGATGCAACCAATCGGCAAAATCACCACAAGAATATGGCTGGAAACTTGAAAATGGTTGTTACAGGTTGCAGTGGTTTGAAGGTGAAATGTCACCAACATCGTTAGATGTTGTTTGCAGCGTAGCGGATCTCGTCCAGGAATATAATGGGGAAGGTAGGCTAAGTAACAAATGTTCATTATATTTCATAATTTTGGCGATTTTGTCTCGCTTTTATTTCCGATGAGATACGGTAAATAGCACATTGAATTAATCGTCCCTTTAAAATAACGCGATGCATGTACTAAACGAAATGGCGTATTTAACTACATCGACAAAAACAAGAGTATAAACTTCAATTACACAGGAGGAACGTTTTAAATAGGATTTTTGTTGTCGTTATAGCACAAGACGTGGATGACTCTGAAAACGAAGAGAAACAAAGCGACAGCGACAATGGAAGCAGTGAAAGCAGTGACGACTAGGTGTAGCCAACTGATCACACAATGAGTCAGACATAAACAAAGACAGTTTCGATTTGACCTTTAAAATCACACTTTACTCAGAAATACTATTTACAAAATTGTGTAAATGAACGTACACGATTGTATAAGGGCTCTTGTTTAAAGTCTCTGCAAATCATACATTGACATAAACAAAGACATTTTATTGATTTGATTTGTAAAATCACACTTAACTGAGAAAATACTTACCGGGTCTAATAATGAACGTATATTATAGTAAGGGTTCTTGCCTAAATCACACAGAAAAGATGCATAAATCATCCCTCTTTCCTGGATATATGAATCTGTTATAGAGCTTGGAAACACGAATCGATAAAAAAGTCAGATTTGTTGGCGCTGGTTACTTATGTAGTACGTAATCGTTATGCAGTAGGCACCAATTGAAATGAGGGTTCATAATGTAACTCATGAACAGGTTGATATTTCCCACCCTTTTCTAGATTTAAAGATGGACTACAACAAAAACTCGCACATTAAATTTATTATCGGACCTTGTTTATGTTGTGTTCAGGTAACACTTTATTGTTACGGTCATGTTTTTCTCTAAATAATTTTGTTGCAATTTGACCGAAAAAATTAGACCTCGATTCTTCGATTTTGAAATTTCCCGCCCTGTACTGATTCCCGGCAAAGATCCACTGAAAACCACAATGAAACCCACGATATAGTACCAGCGGACTTGTAAACCAGCGAAAAGTGATGACGTACTACCCATGAGCAACCGAGAGTAAACAAAAGACGCCATGTTATTCCGTGTGTATTATGTATGCACGCACACGATCGACCCGAGTAAATCGTCATGGGTAGTATGTCACACACAAAGTATGAATTATTCATGAGTTAAGGGCTTTTGCTGAAACTGAGTTTTTCTGGGTCGTAGAACGCCGATCAATTTTGTTGTTTTTTTGCATGAAGGAACAAGTTTTATT
Source organism: Crossaster papposus (assembly GCA_037893245.1). Lineage (NCBI taxonomy): Eukaryota > Metazoa > Echinodermata > Asteroidea > Velatida > Solasteridae > Crossaster > Crossaster papposus. The sequence continues at coordinate 926,464 of JBAIAA010000489.1, read as the reverse complement.
GAATACTAATGATATATTAGTAATCATTATACATTTCTCGAACAAAAACAGCAACACAGCCTTTATCATTATTCCGTTGTAGTCCATCTTTAAAGTTTGTGTTTATAGATGCCGGACAAAAACCTAAAATGCTGTTCTTGGTTCTTTGACTTCCTTCATACGAAACAGTTCAATGTATAGACGTCAGGGAATTATCAGGTTTTCCGGTCTAGTTAGCTTGCACCCATTTACCAATGGCCAACCGTATTGGAATTTTATTTTGGCGATTGCCTGCGGGCAATAGTTGGAAATAAATACAAAAATTCACTTTTCTTCAAAACCACAACATACAAAGTGCCGTGTATATTGAGATTACATTCCTGTTTGCATGCTTGAAATCCAAGGGGCCACGAATATTAATTAATAGTTCGAATTTGTTTCTGCATGCCCGAAAACCGGGGCAGAGCCGTGAATATTAAGAATAAATTCCTGTTTGCATGCCGGAAATGAAAGCAACGCCCATGATTATTACGATTGAATTCGTGTCTGCATTAGTACGCAAAAATTAATGAAGGCCACGAATATTAAGAATTTATTTCTGTTTTCATGCCTCAAGACATAAGGGTCGTAGATATTGAGAATTAATTATATTTCGCATGCCTGGAAATGCAATTGAAAGGTCATGAATTTCAGGATCAAATTCGCATTGGTGGGCCCCAAGACAGACGAAGATCCTTCAAAATCGAGTCGGAAATCTTGCTTGCATTGCGCAAGCTTGGCGGCATGGTTATGGACATGAAATTGCTTATTTTGTCAAATCCGTAGACCGAACAAAACATGAATATTGAGATTGAATTCCAGTTTGTGGGCGGAAGGCATTAAGGGAATAAACGTTGAGATTGCAAATTGCCGTTTGCACGCATTAAAACAAATGTAGGGCCTTCGACATTAGCTTTGATTGTTGGCTAGCATATCCCAAAATAAGCGAAGTGCCGTCGGTATTTGGAAGGAATTCTTTTTTGCATTTCCCAGTGCTAACTCGACACCGTGAATGTGGTATTCTTTTTAGCAAGCCACAAAACACTCAATTTGTACGAATGTTGAGATTGGATTCTTGGGGCGTGACCTCTAACAAAACAACAACAACAACAACAAAACCTCCACAAAACAGAAACTTCGCCTCGACCGCATTCGGTTATTTTTGCGCCGATTCGCACCCCCCCCCCCCCCCCCCCCCCTTAAAGACACATGCAAATAACCATTCAGCTTGTTTTATCCCATGCACTTGCAGGCTAAATCGGCATTGGACGTCCACAAGCACAGGCGCCTGGAGCTCCTCAAGGCTTGCACTGAGACAGGCTGCGGCAGAAACGTAGCTTATGTTATGTCATTGCTCAGAAAATATGTAGAGGAATTTCAGCCTCTGACTTCAGACGACACCAAGAAAAAGAAAAAAATAATAATAATAATTTTATTTGTATAAACTTTAAATAGGTAATAACAGTGCGAGAACCCGGTTGTTACTGCGTGGTAATGACCGGGTTGGGGGATGACCGCTGGTAATTACCAGCGGTCATCCCCCAACCCGGTCATTACCACGCAGTAATAATGACCGGGTTGGGGGATGACCGCTGGTAATTACCAGCGGTCATCCCCCAACCCGGTCATTACCACGCAGTAATAACCGGGTTCTCGCACTGTTATTACCTTTAATAAATACCTTTTTAACGAGAAAAATGGTGAAAATACTCCGAATTTCGCGACTTCGCGGCTTCTTCTAGGCCGTTTTACAAACGCAGCTTCGTTTTCGTATTTTGGCTTCGTTCATGTAGTTTAGCAGTGGTACAGTTGTTTTCCTAGTTCCGGATTTTGTCTAGTTCCAGATCGCTTCAAATAAAAACCTACCTTGTTATGGCTTGGTCTCCAATACTATTTGTTTAGATGAAGTGCATTTGGAAAAGAAACATACAAGCTTCTTGATACATAAGTAAAAATAAGTCGAAGTAAAAGTCTCAAATCTGCCAAAGACTGAACGTTCATTTTTTCCTAGTTCCGGATCGCCCGTAAAATACATGCATCAACAGCACGCGCGCAAGCGATTTCATATGACGTGTTCTAATGGACCATGGAGTTTATTCCTCCACGTCGGTGGGACAAAGTTTATCGGCTCGTTGCCGCGCGCAACACACGTACACGGACAAAACATTTCAAAACATTTCCTTGCAAGTCCTCTTTTAAAACTTTATTGGAAGTTAAAGTATTTGACATTTATTTTAAACTGTATTTATATAAATTAATGAATACTTTATCAGAAATATAGGCTTGATTCGGGTTGGTTCTAGCGTGATAATTTTTCATGTACGAAGCAGTTTTTTACTCGATCCGGAATTGGTTAAGGCTGATCCACAACTAGAAAAAGGGATGTCGGTATATATATTTGACGTCGTACAGTATGTATTTTCAAATAAAGAAGAGCATAAATATCGAAACAAAAACTGTAGTTTCTCCATCACTCAAGGTAAACTACTAAATCTATTTCGTTTAAATTTCGAGGATTAGACTTGCCGAAAACAGCCTGAATATTTTTTGCGATCCGGAACTATAGGAAAACGTCTGTAATGTGGCCAGAGTGCAGCCCAAAGCCGGGGTTTAGAAAACGGCCCTTGGAAAACCCATGATGTTACTACATATAATGACCGGCACGTGATCGAGTCTCGGCCAATCAGAAGCCTTCAACTCTCCTAGGTATTTATTAAAAACAAATAATAATAATAATAATAATATATATATATATATAGGACCTATATACAAAAGTGTTCGTTACCTTAATAGGAGTACCAGCGATATCCGCAAGGTATAATGACACATGAGTTGGAGGGGTCTCTTGATCAGTGTTTCGACCCTTTCAGCGCTCGCGCCATCAGGCGCCTTTTGCTAGGTGAAAATCAGCGGCAAGCTAGCTGTTCACCGGGGCCTCCAGTGCCTAGCCCGGCCGATGTTATTTCGGATCCTAGGAACCATTTTGATAGCCAAAGGGTGTGTTGTTGTTTCCATGGTCGCCAATCCTGGCGAAAATTGCGTGTCAACGGGTTAGCAACTGTCCACAATTAAGTCCATCGGTGCAGCCGTGCTGCAAAACTGCTTGTTCCCAACGTATAGAGGAATCCAATCAAACCGACGATGGAGCGCGCACGCACGGACATCGTGGGGGGCCAGTAGGCCTATACCTGTATTTCTATAGGATATTAGCGTCACATGGCCTTCTGAGAATGAAACAACTTTTTTTTCTTTATATTTGTATCTGTTAGTGTGTGTGAGGATGCCTGAGTGTGGTAATAACAATAATATCAATAAAATAAATAACAAACAAAGTTAGGGTAGGCATTCACCCACAGGGGAAAATTTGAGGAAATGAGGCGCATTGTGCATGCAACCCGGCGACGTGAACAGTCCCAGCCAGACGCAGCAGTTTTTTGTTCTGCGCATATTTGCGGCTTTGTAAAGCTCATCTGCAAAATTAATTTATCAACTAAATAAACAGCGTTTAAGGTATGAGGCGGTTTTGTAGGTTTATTCAGGACGCTTTCCCCAGTTCCGCGCTATTTTGCTTCCCGTGTTTGTCGGGCGTCTGCAAGTCTATCGAGATGTTCCCGAAAGCGAGGTTGGAGTCTAAGCGAGGTGTGACGACACGAGACCCCAGTAATATGCCCGTCATCGACGCTCTTTGGCACCGTGAATGATGCAGGGAAATTGTGCATGTAGGCCTATATTTTAGATATCTCGAAGGTCGTAAACGCGCCGGATGGTTCGAACTGTCGCTCGTTAGGTAGTATTCCTCGCCCTAGTAACTACCAGCGTTTGTGGCCTCGACATGTAGGCCTATCCGCCCTCTCGCCACTCACAGTATCAAACTGGCGTGCAACTCGCAAATATCGGATTTTATAACCCGGGAGCTGGTCCTGCAGAATCGAAATTTGCACTCCATAGCTCCCGCTTCGGCCAATCCAGTTTGCATCGACAGTCCGAATGGCTACGCACGCTCCCGTCGACGAGGGGCGACATACAATATAGGTTGGTTTTCTTTGCACGTATTCCCACCGCGTCGGTCGAAAAATACGTTAGTATTTACGGCAGAGCGCCATCAGATGGGCCTGGAGTTCCCCGCTTTACTGGATGGGAGTTGACGCTCGGTACGTGTGACGTTCGGTACGTGTGACGTTCGGTACGTGTGACGTGCTAAAGGGCGACGTGGTTCAGGTGAGGTTCGGGTGAGGTACGTATGGTGGCCCTGAAGGGACTACGCAGATCGTGAATATTGACGTCAATATTCGCGACAAAATTCACGACTTTCCTCAAAGTCGCGAATATTGACGTCAAATTTGACGTCAAATTTCGCGACTTGCCCCAAAGTCGCGAATATTTTGACGCGAATTGTTTTCCAGCAAGATAGGTTTTGGCTAGTCTTGCTCCAAGACTGAGTTGTTCATTTGTCCGGGCGCGCCGTCCGTCTGTCTGTGCAGTTCATTAATCCTCCATACTCCGAAAACGGACTTATTAAGGGCGCCTTCGATTGTCACGAGAGATCAGTGAGTTTGTTGAATACCGAATTATTAAGAAATATCTTACTTATTTGAAGGTAAATTATGATTTTAGGTATCCAGAAAAATGATCGCGCAAGATATCCTGTAATTATTCCGAATTTGTTTCTTTATAAAACTAAATTCGCGATCACCGGACGGCGATCGCAAAAAACCCGAATACATGTAATAACAAGAATATTCAACTACCCGACGGCGGTTAAAAACAAACGCAGTTTTTCGTGATTTTCTCGCCATCAATACATTATTGTAAAGGTCAGTTAAACGAGATTTACTATAAAATACAACCCCCCCAAATCCACCAATTCATAATAATTCAAGCAATTACCAATGGTGTATCCTATACCGTATCCTACCTATAACTTTAAAACAAATCCACTGGGCCCGATTTCTTGGCTCTGCTTACCGTTAGCAACAAATCCCTGCTTACTATAGCAGAAAATTCGGTGCTTACGGTAAACGTATTTCACGCGTTAGCAAGGAATTTTGGTCTCTGAGCATGCGTACAACCCGTAACTAAGGATTCTGTGCTTACAGGGTGAGCACATAATTTTTCTGCTAGCGCGGTTAGCGGGAAATGGTGACCGTAAGCGCGGAATTCTGTGGTTAACGGAGCCATGAAATTGGGCCCAGATCTCTCGTGACAATCGAGGGCGCCCTCAATAAGCCCGTTTTCGGAGTATTGATGACTGATAAACTGCATAGACGGACGGCGCTCCCCGGAACAAATAAAAAAATCAGTCTTGGAGCAAGACTAGCCAAAACCATGGATGAATAAGAAGACAACCTAGCTTGCTTGAAAAAAATTCGCGTCAAAATTTATGTCCGGTCGTGAAATTTGACGTCAAATTTGACGTCAATATTCGCGACTTTTGGGGAAAGTCGCGAATATTGACGTCAATATTGACGTCAATATTCGCGACTTTGAGGAAAGTCGTGAATTTTGTCGCGAATATTGACGTCAATATTTATGGGCGGCCAAAAGGGCCAAAATCTAAAATGTGTTCACAAAGGACAAAACAATAGCAAAAGAACAAAATGGCAAGAGGACAAATTTACAGAAGGACCAAATTCAAATCAAACAAAGGACAAAGCTGCAAGAGGACAAATTTACAAAAAATACAAACTCCAAATCAAACAAAGGACAAAACGGCAAGAGGACAACATTACAGAAATACATAGTAAAAATCAAACAAAGGACAAATCGAATAATAACAATCAAACAAAGGACAAATCGACAAAAAGACAAAGTTACAAAAAGACAAAGTCAAAATCAAACAAAGGACAAAACGGCATAAATACATTAAACATGTCGAAAGGACGTTTTTACGAAAGGACGTTTTCACGAAAGGACGTTCATACGCACGCAAAGGACGTCCATACACACGCAAAGGACGTTTTCACAAAAGGACGTTTTCACAAAAGGACAAACCTTTGTTTACTTAACTAATGTCGAACGCTGGGGGCGCTCCTTTAGATGTCTGCTAAAGGGTGCACTAGCCTAATTCAAGTCCCATTGAAAACAGTGTAAAATCAACAATGTTTAGGACCAAGTTTCATGCACACCGACATCACTGGGGTTTCTCAAACAACAATCAGATTATTGTCTTGGTCTTTTATCTTTCCATTTCTTTTCAATTTTTAGTAGGTTAGCCAATTACATTTTTTAATATTCACACCAAAAGAAACTCACCTCCCGAAAAGTGATAATTCCCGAGCCTGCAAGCAGCCATTTTACAATGGCATCCCTCTACATTCTAGGGCAATTAGGACCCATTTTTCAACCGTAATTTTGTCAAGTCTGCCCTTAGATTGAAGCTCAAAAACCAGGGAGTTGATCCTATGCTATATTTACACAATCCCACCATTTCTTTCTCCAAACGGCATCCTTTTTCAAAAGAAATTGTGGGGGGTGGGGGGGGGGGGGGGGGGGCACATTTCATGCTAATGAGCTGGCGGAGAAATTCTCCCTTCAATTAGGGTAGTGCACCCTAGATATCGAGCCACGGTTCGCTCGATCGTACCATGGGGAAATCGTACGTACCGCGTACCGGTTATACCACCAAACTCGCCCTTGGGATCGGAGCTGTAATATCAGTAATATCTTCATCTCGGCCCTCCCAATTTGGTGTTGTCATATTATTACATCGTATTTTGTGCGGCATGATTGGGTGACCAACTGACCATTCCCACATGACTTCATGCTTGGTCATTTCATAATTGTACGCTCCGATGTCAAAATGTGTGTCTTTCACAAGATTTATCTGAAAGTAGACACCAAAAAGAATTGAGAAGTTGATCATGGCTTCAGACCTTGTGTCCAAAACAAATAGGACGGGCTGTTTCCTCAAATTTCACAATCATCACACAGCAGTGTCCGTTATGTGTGGGGTGGGTAGGCGTCTTCGGTAAGTAACAAAATCTGTAAAATAATATGTTGATTCTTTGGTCATAAATACTCTCGTGCACACTTTTGTTGGTATAAATACCATACACCCTCGCCCTTCATAATATGACACAACACCCTAGAAAGTGTTTTGCACCCTAGAAAGTGATTATTGTCACCTAATTTCAGTGCCCCAGAGGTGGGGATTTTGTCACGTGGAAAGTGACAATCGCCTCCTCTTATACTAGGTGGGGCATGGGTGGGATAGCTCCAGCCCTACCGGTAGTCGTTGCGGTGACCGGCAGAATAAGACAACATGTTTCCTTATAAAAATGAAACGAACGTTTCCCTTATTCAGAGTTTTCCCGGACTGAAATAAGGCGAAGTGACCAATCGGGTAACAGAACATGTAGAATGGAGAGCTCTACAACATGACCAGCAATGAAGTAGAATACATAAACTTGTTTATACACCTATACAAAAACGAAGTTGATCGTCGGTAATGATATATTTTGGTCGACCAACAGCACCCCCCCCCCCCCCCCCCCCCCCGATTGAAGACAATGACCAATGACCAATAGACAAAGACGTTTAGCTTGTGGTACCGGCATGACCGGTAGACCGTCGGCATCGCCGTTTCGGGAGCGTCGTCATCAGCCAAAACATTATCAACAATATTCTTCGCATACAGCAGACAATACTGCCTACGTACTATATTGTCGCCATTTCAATGACTATGTTTAATCAAAGAACTCGACTCATGTTCGGACATACACCACCATCATTTAGCATGTTTAGCGCCGCCATTATTGTACATGTACCATTTTTTACTTCAAAAGTGGACGTCTGAAGAAGCGCCCCCAGCTTTCGACATTATTTAAGTAAAAAAAGTTTGTCCTTTTGTGAAAACGTCCTTTGCGTGTGTATAGACGTCCTTTCGCGAAAACGTCCTTTGCGTGTATATGAACGTCCTTTCGTGAAAAGTCCTTTGCGTATGTATGGACGTCCTTTTGTGTCTTTTTTGCCGTTTTGTCCTTTGTTTGAGTTTTACTATGTATTTCTGGTAATGTTGTCCTCTTGCCGTTTTGTCCTTTGTTTGATTTGGAGTTTGTATTTTTGTAAATTTGTCCTCTTGCAGCTTTGTCCTTTGTTTGATTTGAATTTTGTCCTTCTGTAAATTTGTCCTCTTGCTATTTTGTTCTTTTGCTACTGTTTTGTCCTTTGTGAACATATTTTTGATTTTGGCCCTTTTGGCCGCCCATAAATATTCGCGACTTTCGGGGAAAGTCGTGAAATTTGACGCGAATATCGACGTCAAATTTGACGTCAATATTCGCGACTTTTGGGGAACGGTCGTGAATATTGACGTCAATATTGACGTCAATATTGACGTCAATATTCGCGACTTTGAGGTGAGTCGTGAAATTTGTCGTGAATATTGACGTCAATATTCACGATCTGCGTAGTCCCTTCAGGGCCACCATACAAACCCCTTCTCTTAGCGATAAGTGTTCTGGGTTCTTTTACGTGCATTATACAATTTTATAATGTTATACTTATAATGGGAAAGATATATACACACATTATAAATTATACAACACACGGGACCTACAACTTTACGTCCCATCCGAAGGACGAAGCAATAGTGGTTTAATTGCCTTGCTTAAGGACATACGTGTCGACACCGGGACTCGAACCCACGCTCTGCGGAACAGAAAACCCAGCTCTTAACCGCTCGGCCACTTGCGAAACCTTTTTTTCCCGTAAGTGGGTGAGTCAAAATTAATGAATTATTGAGTATATAGTTTGGATGAGAAGTTATGTTTATGTGTCGGAATAAAACATGACGTCATAGCATTGTTGTTATTTAGTTAACTAGTTTAATACATTAAATCACTTAAGAAACAGCTCTTATCGAGTTGCTGTACGTAGTTTAGTGGATAGTGGGACGGGCTATGGATCAAAGATCCCTGGTTCGAATCCTGCTGTAGGTCACCTCGTTTTGCCTAGTCAAATTGATATCTTTTGAGTATTTTTAATTTAGGAAAAAAAGAGACCTAGAACCTAAGTGTTGTACAGTGATCAATGCAATTACTGAATAATTCATGAATTTTGACTCACCCACCTACGGAAAAAAATCGCGGCCGGCTCTGACGGGAACAGTACAGCCCCCTCTATTGGTGTACTTTGTGCAACTAAACGAGGATCAGCGGTATCGGAACAAACAATAAACCAAGTCTTGAGTCAAGACTAACACACATGTTGTTGTTTACATCAATCATGCTTGACACAGTATGCGCATTATCGTTATTGACGCCCTCGGCCTATAAACGCGTGGTTCGTTTGGTTTCGTTGTGTCGCAAACAGCTAGGCGAAGCTTGTATTTGTAAACTATACCGGTAGTATTTTGTCTCACAAGCAGGACGAATGCCCCTACCGTACCTATGCTCTGATAACTTAACGTCTTTAGGAAGTACACGTATACTTACTTGTTGTACGTTCGGCTGTCTGACTTCCAAACATGCCTGCAGCAATGACGGAACACAATCATGCCGGTAAGTTTATTGTTTGGTTTGACGTTATGCGCTTATGTAGGCGTTTGTGCGCACAAATCGATTCGCTTACTGGATTGAAATTTATTGTACATTGACCCATTGTACATAGGGCTGGCGATATTTTAGTTTTTCGTAGTCTATTTTTTCCCCCGCGATATCGCCGATATGGCGATAAAATCGGCAAAAAATGAAGGTATGACAAAAATGACCTGACCTAGATCTTAAAGATTACAAATATTTTAATAAATACCTCTGCTCTAGAGGAGTAGAGGACAGTAGGAGAGTTGACTTGATGGCTTCTGATTGGTCGAGACTCGATCACGTGGAGTGGATTATCAGGTAGTAATATCATGGGCTTTCAAGAAGAAGCGAATAAATGTTCCCTGAACCAGCATTGATCAAGCATCATGTAATATAGTCCCACTATGTGCCCCCGGTATACTGCGAATACAGGGTCACACATCGGCACATGTAAAAATTGGTTGACAATTTTGTTTTTTCGTGCGCACTCTGTGCGAGGAATTGAGGAGTCGCAATTATACTGGGTGTATTCTCTAATCTCTCAGCTATTACTATCTGGAATTGCGCTTAATCTTACCTTCAAAATTTCGAGAAATTTGGGCATCGATCGGTCGGTTGGGAAAAAAAAGTCATGCAAAGCGCAGTTATAATCCAATGACCCGTGACGTCATTTGAGTGTGCAAAGCGCACCTAGAGGGCGCTTCACGAGTTGAGATGCTACGGCTGTTTTGTGTTGCATTTAACCTCCAAACAAGGTATAATGTTATCATGAACAGGGTTGCTTTGACAATTCCCCATTCAGTCGCTGTGATTTATAATCATCCCCACGATTGCGTTCCATGCCCATAAAATACGAGTAAATATACTTGGCAAATCTATTGCACACGAAACAGCCGTCGCATCTCAACTCGTGAAGCGCCCTCTAGGTGCGCTTTGCACACTCAAATGACGTCACGGGTTATTGGATTATAACTGCGCTTTGCACTCAGTTCGACTGAAAAAAAGATGCCCAAATTTCTCGAAATTTTGAAGGTAAGATTAAGCGCAATTCCGGATAGTAATAGCTGAGAGATTAGAGAATACCCAGTATACATTGCTGACGTGTCCTCAATTTTCCTCGCACAGAGTGCGCACGAAAAAACAAAATTGTCAACCAATATTTACATGTGCGATTGTGTGACCCTGTATTCGCAGTATTACCGGGGGGCGACACTAGTGGGTACTACATGTAATAAGCCAAGAATGGTCGAAATCAACAATTCTAATCCCGGTAACTTGTATTAACAAGGCGACACCGTCAGAGAATCTTGATACTGTGCGCGCTAATAAATGTATTCGTAGAACGTTGTATCTATAACGCGCGCATTTAATAAAATGCCGTGTCGTCTGTTAACCCTAGCGCGTTGCTGCATGCACGGTTGGGGATGACCGCATGGTAATGACCGTCCGCCTTTCGCTCGATCCATTTGTTGACCAGCGTCAATCCCCAACCCGTCATTATACGCAGTAATAACTGGTCGAGTCGCACTGTTATTTACCCTAATTAGTAGCCGAGTTACTGGACCTCTAGTTATTCGCTTTTTATACATTTGGACTTCATCTGCCGCTACTAGAGTCGAGGGAATTACAACATGCATCATGCCAAATCTCTTAAATGTGGTTCAAAATAGTCGCCAATATCCTCACAAATAGTTACAAAATTCATCAAAATCCCATAATTGCCTTCCAAATGTGTCCAAGAACAACTTTCTGAGGCTTCTGGTGTGATTCGCGAGAACAATTTCTGACATGCAATCCAGGATAATTCACCTACGATATTCAAATAGGGGAGGGGTAGTGTGCACTGTGGCTGCCATCTTTAAATTTTGACGGATACGGTGGCCCAGACGGGACATAATCAGTGGTGATTATTTATTTTGCGTTGTGGATTTATTCACGAATGGTTGTAAATATTTTTTTGCGTCATCATTTGTTCACGACGTGGCAAAAATATTCACTAGTCGTAAATAATTTACGATGCCACAAATTATATTTACGACATTGCAAAAATAATCACCACTGATTATGTCCCGTCCGGGCCACCGTATCCATAAACTTTTGGTGTCACTTTTGAAGATGGCGACCAACAGTGCACACTACTTTAAATATCGTCGTCGAATTTCCTGGATTTGCAGGTCAGAAATTGTTCGCGAATATCACCGAAGCATAGAAAGTTGATCTTGGACACATAAAAAAAAGGCGATTTATGGGATTTTGAGGTATTTTGTTAAATATTTGTGTGGATTTGGGCGACATTTTGAACCACATTTAAGAGATTTGGCCTGATACATGTTGTACTTCCTCGGACTCTAGTAGCGGCAGATGATGTCCAAATGTTAAACTAGATAACTAGAGTCCAGTAACTCGGACTACCTAATTAGTAACGTTACAAAAAACACCACATACAAAAAGTACAGCAGATACAAATGTAATGTCTTTGCGTTAAAAATGTCTATTAATGTACCTGTACCTGAAACAAAGTGTCATTTATTGCTTGATGGAAAATGTTTTAGCAAATAAAACCGTCTTTTTTTTGGACAAGACAAAAAAATGGTAGACACGATGTGTAACGCAGTAATAACCGGGTTCTTGCACTGTTATTATACCTTTTTAACGAGAAAAATGATGAAAATGCTCCAAATTTCGTGACTTTTCTTTCGGCGATATTTCTAGCGTTTTGTGTTCATGTTAATAAGGGGCCGTGTTTTAGCTTATGCATGGTACCCTGTCTTTTCAATATGTGTTGTTATTATAACCCATACTTTGAGACCAGACTAGCTGACCACTGATGCCCACCGTGCATAGCAACGCGCTAGCGTTAACAGACGACCCGCGCATTTTGAAAAATGCCGCGCGTATACAGAATACAAACGTTCTTTGCGTACATTTATAGCGCGCAGTATCAAGATTTGACGCGACCTTGTTACAAGTTACCGTAGAATTGTTGCATTCGGCCAATCATTGGCTTACATGATGCTTGATCAATGCTGGTTCAGGGAACATTTATTCGCTTCTTCTTGAAAGCCCATGATATTACTACCTGATAATCCACTCCACGTGATCGAGTCTCGACCAATCAGAAGCCATCAACTCTTCTAGGTATTTATTAAATAAGGGATATTAAAGTCTTTGATTTTAATAATAAGATTTTAATTAAATGTTGTTTAATCTGTGTCCCGTTTTTAGACGCCATTTTGATGCTTGTAAACGTGAATTTAAAACAAAACATCCTGTATTCACACATTTTTTTATCTTCATTTATCTCTTAAACATATACATGATGTACTATTATCTAAAATAAAAAAATGATTGCAAATAGTACATGTAACATGTACCGGTATGTATGAGAAAGTCAAGATCGTTTTGTGCATAATGAGAGTTAGTCAGTATTGTGTCCTTACACATACACTGAACAAAAATATAAACGGCGGACAATGTCTTCTAAAAATACAACTCGTCTTTAGAAATGTAAAACTTTCATATAAAAGGGAGTAACTCAACTTCAGGTGTTTACCAAGAACACCATTTTGAAGCACAATATGTGGCAGAGAAAACCCCCCTCTTTTGTGTTGACCATTGTGTTCCCGGTCGGTATCTTAGGAATCCCTTTTAGGTTTCAAGGGAGATGTGTAAGGTAACAATAGTGTGGACTGTGTATATGGTATAGGGATAAGAGGGGGATACCCCTCTACAACATATCGTGCTGGGTAGGGTATAAAAAACACTCTTGAAGCCGCCGACTGGCGGTATAGGTCTAATAACCTACGAGAAGTATGGATCCCAATGTCATTGTCTTATTTTTGTTGTACAGTACCGTTATTTCTACATCAAAATACAATTATTTATTCCGGAAAATGTGGATCTTTTTTACGCACCCGTCGCACCCCCCTGCGTACCGTACGGGCCTGCACTATCGCCATAAAGAGTCCTATAACCTCCGAGCCGTAAACAACTCGATGAAGTATAGAGTTGCATTGTCCTCTTCACGACCGATGCAAATCAACGAAGTGAAATAAAACGAACAATGGCAGACGGGGCTCATTGTGGAATTCTAAGGACGTGGACAGTCGAAGGGAGTGACGCTTGGGGTGGGGCCTGCAAAGCAGAGCTTTTCATTGGCAAAGAGCTTAACCCTAACTCCCTACCCATTTTTACTTACACATAACCTGAATCCTGCAAAATCCTCCAATTCCTAAATTGTTAAAACTCCAAGTAACCTGAATCCTGCAAAATCCTCCAATATTAGTCACTGGTGACCATACAGCCTGTATCCTGCAAAATCCTGCAGTCTTGCCCTGGCTGCAGTCAGTAAAAACCCAAGTAACCTCAATCCTGCAAAATCCTGCGATGCATCAAACTCCAAGTGACCTCAATCCTGCAAAATCCTTGTGTGTCACATTCAGCCTGATAACCTGAATCCTCCATATTCCTGCAGGGGTAAAACCCCAAGTAACCTCAATCCTGCAAAATCCTGCAATGCATCAAACTCCAAGTGACCTCAATCCTGCAAAATCCTGCATTTTGCAATGAGGAATTTGGAGGATTTGGGAGGGTTAGGGTTAATGACCGGCTTACGTACATGTGCAAAACGCATGAACACTACTGTAACATGAAGAATTTGTGTCCGTTAGTTTTACACGCGACTTGAATTTTTCTAAATTCCAAACAGTTTATTTTTTAAATGCTGAATTTGCCAGGAAGTGTTCAAATGTAATATTAAACACTGTTTGCAGTAATCAGATAATGTCAGAAATCCTAGTTTCTGTTGTTAAATGCATCAAGACCAAAACTATGGCAGCATGGGGGGGGGGGGGGGGGGGGGGATGGGGGGAACACCAAATAATTCAAATGCCAATCAGTACAAGATACATGTACATGTACTTGGTTCCGTTTGCCTGTCTTGCTTTATACTGGTATGATGAACTAAGCATTACTGGGAGCAGCATGCTGCCAACCTTGTTGCCATGGTGACCAATTTATTATTGTGTCCTATAATAGGGAAGCTAGTGTGAAGCATGATTAAGCATCCTCGCACTGGCCAACAAGGATAACTGTGTCGCCCGCCATCTACATGAAAAACAAGAGGTCAATAATTTTAATGGCTCTTTGAATACATGTACTGTTTTGCTATGGAGCGCCTTAGTAGGGAACATGATAGTGATACACTGTACTGGTAGGATAATTAGGATCATTTGTTTTATGTTCTAATATTTGAAGTTAGACAGCATATTGTAACCTGTCTGGGGTTTAATCTTGGTAATGGTAGCTACATGTACTTAGATGCTTTTTGAGAAAACACAATGCTGGGAAATGAGAACTGGATTTTGCTGCCACTGGTACACTACAATGATGTACATACATGTAGATTGTACATGTTCTGCACTTTTTATGAGCAATTTGTTTTCTCAATGGGTACACCTACGTACATGTAATTTTAAATTTGTCTATGCACGGCTGTGCCAACATGAACAAAATGTTATAACATTTTGTTATAAACAGTGGCACCATTTTTGTTTCTTCAGGTACCGGTACAATTGGTATAGTTTTGTGGTAAATTTGTATTCGTTAAGATTTTTCTTACAGTACAAAATCATTCCATGTAATTTATGTGCATGTGATTACAATACATGTGTGAACATTTGGATAGTTTTTAACAGTGGTATAGGATTCCCACATTCAATCTGTTTAGTTCAGTGCTGGTTGAAATGATTTATTATAGTGCCAACTGGGGAACACTGACATTTTGATTGATCAGTCCTTCTCGAACCATAAATATCAGTCAGATTGTCAGACACTTTTCTATATACCGGTAGTTGAATATAGAGTTGATGATTCCTCACAGCATCGTCATTGAGGTACTAGTACATATAGGTTCAGGCCTGGAATTACAAATTTTGTAGGGCAAGGCCACTTTGGCCTTGGAGTATTCAAAATTTGGGAGGGCACCAAGGCCAGTAGAAAGGGCACCAAGGCCAAAATTTGAAAATAAAAAAGAAGTCCAATTTCTTGCATTTGGCAGCAGAGTGTTCTAGTTCACCTTTAAAGGTAGTATACACCATTGGTAATTTGTTGAATTATCAGGAATGGGTGGATTTGGGGGGTTGTATTTTATAGTAAATATCGTTTAACTGACCGGTCCGAATTTTTACATTCATGGATGCCGAGAAAAGCATGAAAAACAGCGTTTGTTTTCCACCGGCGTCGAGCAGTTATTCTTATGTTATCTTTGTTTTTTCGCGCTCGCCGGACGGCGAGAATGAATTTTGGTTTATACAATTCAATTTTTTGGAACAATTACAGGATATCTAGGGGCCCTCATTTTGCTGGATGCCTACAATCGTTATTTACTTTTAAATAAGTAAGATATTTCTTAATAATTCGGTAATAAATTTTTTTGATATCTGCAAATGGTGTATACTACCTTTAACAGTCCGCTTCAAACGCTCTTTTCGCGGCATTGTTACTCTATTAAATTCTTGTAGTTTAATCCGAAAAGTTTTGGACGGTGACAGGATTCATTCACTAAAAACGTTTTTCTAGTCATGCGGTGCAACAATTCCACCAGAAGAGGGCGTTCAAACAACAGAGAGCGCCCTCTGTTGGTCAATGTTTTTTATTTTAGACTGGTCCCTTGTTTAAAGACGTCGGGTGTTCGTGTACAACGGGTGCCGAGAGAGTCGCGAATGCGTTCAACGTAAACAATTTACGCTAGTGCAACTTCCTTTGACTCGTTCGAGCGGATTGCGCTGGATATACATTAAAATACGTCACAAGCACAAGATGCATCGTAGGCTGAAAACTAACACAAGTAAATATTTAACTTTCATAAAAAAAATAAAAAAAAAAAAAGGGGGAAAAGGGCACGACATTTATGGCTGTGAAAAGGGTATTTTTTCGAGGGGCACCACGGCCAGTTGCAAGGGCATCGACGGCACTGGCCGTCGTGGCCGCCGTGTAATTCGAGGCCTGTAGGTTCATGCTGGCAGTTGTGTTTTAAAAAGATTGTAAGCCCTGCACATTATGATTGTATTAATACAAAAAAATAATTATGAAACAGTGTCTGATTTTTAAAACACTTTATTCATTTTGATTTGTGCCTAATTTGGCTCGGGCAATTATCGGTGACGAATTTCGCAGCGAATTCTTTACGATGTCAAATTTGCATCGTATTCATATGAAGTATCAACCCGCTTTTAGCATGATTGCCTTTCCCACAGTACTCACCCAGTAGGTTTTCTCATTCACCTCAGAACCATGATTCTCAAATGTTCATATTTAGGGGCATTTTCAGTAATGAATTTAATTGTTAACACTTCAGTTGTTCACTTTAATATTAATATTGATGTCATGACAGGGTTGACAGGTCGAAAACACTCACCGTACAGCATTCGCTGTTTCACTATGTACACTGTACATGTACCGGTACTTACCGGTGCATGTTATGTTCATCTATAGCGCTATAGATTTAGATTTAAGGAGCTCCTAAAAATCCATCTTTATTAAAAACAACAAACTTAATTGTTCATTAGCACTTACAATAAGGCTCCAAATGCAGTTTTAACTTCCAAACTTTGTAACTTTGTTGTTGTTAACTACTGATATGGGTCTTTCTATAAATAAGGGGTCCAAAGTGGGACATTGATGTCAAAATTTCAAAACTACTTTATTTATTCCCTGCACACTTATTTGTATCGCTCAACATGTAAACTTTAATAAAACACTAAAATTGTGCACCCAGTTGCGTTATTTTGCAAGTTACATGGTCAACATATCAAAAACGTCAGGTTTCACACGTAACTGGGACACCAAACTACTTAACCACTAATGTATTAACAACCATTAACATAAAATAATCTATTTAAACCAAGAGTACCTTGGTGTCAGGTAATAAAACATGGCAAGATATAAAAATCAAAATAACTTGAAGAAATGGCAGTTTTTAAGAGATTTATAGGCAGTCTTTGGAACATAATTCTCAACTTGGGCAACATTTTGGAGCGTAAACACTTATGATTGTTTGTTTGTTTCAGTTAGCCCTCAAATGTTGAAAAAAATATGAACAATTTAAACATTGACAACTACACAGCCAATTAATTATTGAACATTACACATTGATTGTAAAGAATTAACATATCAGGCCTATGAATAAGAGGTTTCACACGTAACAGGGACACGGTGTCCCTGTTCTGTGTGAAATGTTTGACATATTGTGCTTGGTATCACCAGTTTTACGCTGCTTACATGCAAGTAGGTGTTGTATCATTCACTGCAAAATGATTTAATTCATAAAAGACATAACATTGTCCCCATGGTTGGTTGTGGTGAGAATTATAACACAAGTCCAATAGTCATTAATGATAAACAAACACTCAAAATGATAAACTCTGAAAGCTGGCATTTATATGCTGCACCACCTGCATGGATGGAGCAAAGTTCGGCTTAGTGAGTACAGTACCGGTATGTACATGTAGTCATGTTACATTTATTTTTAAACAAACTCATTTGAGCAAGCATTTTGTAATGTTAGCATTTCGTAATGATAATGTTCACTTTATTTTTAGCTCCTCGATCGGGATTGTCTCAAAGTCCTCTTGATGAAAGGCATATTGCACGGTCCAACCCAGAGGTTGAAGCACACACAAGACATCGGTCTTTCCATCTGGAAATTTTTCAATGAACTTGATTTGGACAGATTCAACATTCTTCTTTTACAACCTGTAATTAAAATGAATAAGTCTCAATTAAGAATGCTTAAGATCAGGTTTTTAAATATCGCTTCATAAACCGAAAGTATTTTCGTGACCGAAATGACAATGAAAAATTAAAAAAATACAACGAATCTTTATGATAAAACAAAAATGAGAAAGTAAAATCATTAAACACAGTTCACAAATGAGCCACAATTATTGTTAACCCCGTCGATCACTGCGCCAAAGAGGTTTCGTGTCTCAGTGTCGTTGTTACTGGTGGCACAACTCAAATCAGGACAACTCGACCGCGCACGGTGCGCCCCGCAACCGATACACGTGCACAGTGCGCCTTGCCGCCTTGCCATGCAGCGCTGTTGCGTGCACTGTCATGTGTTTCATGCGCGGCGCCCACCACGTGGCGATCATCGTGCATTCCGCATACAACATATTATTTGCGGCCTGTGATGCGACACACAGTACCACGCGCTACGCGTACGCTGTACATGTAACGGTCGAGTTGTCCAAAGACGAGCTGGTGCCCACCAGTCAAGTTGTCCGACATTCGTCAGAAACGTTCTACAAAAATCGAAATACGGACGTTTCAACTTATTAATAAACCAGTTGACAGTGTGAACCAAAACTAAATGGATTTACTATTGAAAAGCAATGTTTTTTAAGGTGATTTTTGTTAACAAATTAAAAAAAATACATCGAGAGGTATCGATTGATGATTGAACAAACGTAACAACGACACTGTTGTCCCAGTGACGGTGTAAACGTTGCATATTTTGTTAGTTACAATGATGTTTTTTCGAACTGAAGATCAAAATATTAAGTCCTTCGTGCAATCTGACAAAAGTGTTATTAAAATATGTTCACGGAGAAGGGAAGTGTTTAACACTGTAGTTGCTTTTCTGAAGAATCCTTCCATTTGCGTTCATTCAAAGTGAACAGGTAATTCAGTACACGAAAATAAATTAGTGTCGCAGTTACGTTGCAGGACTCGCCGCAGTTGAAATTTTAGTTTTGGGCGATTGGGTGTGAGAAAATTCATCGTAGTTTTTCAGACCGGAATAGTTACGATCTTAATTTCGTTTGTCACTGCAGGAAAATGCTAACATTCAAAATTATACTCAGATTGATCATGGACAAAAATACTTATCGTGTACCTCGAGAAACTACGTAACCTCTCTCCCACAGAGCGTCTGATCCTCGCGCAGGTGGTATCGTTAAAAATGGCGGTTGCCGTTGTCGTGTTTGTGCCATAAACACATCGAGGAACACGTTGGAGAGAGTTTTGCGGTATAAAATTCCTGACGTCATATGGCCACTACGACTTCAGTTTTCACAACGTAATTAATCCAAGGGACACGAAACCATAAAACAAGATAACTAGGTAGGAATAAAGAGCTACATGAACTCCATTTTTTCATTGACATATTTTTTTTTTTTTTTTTTTTTAAACATGGAAATTGCCTTGTTATAAAACATGAACGAAGTCCGCGAAAAATATTCTTTTGTACTGTAAATTGCCCTAACAATATCATGGTTCCCAACGTAACAATGGGGGACACGAAAAGTTACGTAGTGAATACAAGATTGCCGGTGGGTTGAAAGAAAAGTTGCGACACCAAACTTGCTGTAACGTATTTATTTACAGAAATAAAGTATTTCTCAATTGTTTTAACAGGAAAAAGTTTGTATTTTTAACAACGGACATTACAAAATATTGCAAAACTGCACTCAACAAATTTTGTCCCAATTTTCTTCACAAAATTATAGGTTTTAACCTCATAGTTTTGGCTCTAAAAATATACTATGGTAAAGAATGGTATGGGCATGTGTTTTTTATTATTAGTAACTGCCCAAGGGAGATAAATACAGGAACAAAAATAACCAAGTGTCTACAGTTTAATACAAATAGCCTTGAAAGTCTCAATATTGTGATTTTCAAATTGGCCCCTTTATATAGAAAGACCCATATGTAAATGTGCTTTCATACAGTATACATGTAAGTTTGTTTGTTCTTGCTTGACTTAATCTTTTGCAGAACTGTTTTTTCTTTGTTTTATTTTTTGTAAAGTGCTTTAAGGCTGGCTCATAAGGTGCTATAGATTTGCATTATTAATAGTGTTATTGATAGTGTTATTACTAATTGTTATTATTATTAATTAATATTATTATTATTATGATTGTACTTTGATACTGGTACGGTACATGTTACGTATGCATTTGTTTTAAAAATAGCCTGGCGTTACAAATTGTATACTACACTCCTAATTACTTGTCATACATGTAGTTAATGTTTACATTATAAGTTTACCTGTATAAAACTGATGCTAACAGATGAGTTTGACTTTAACCTACGGTACCTGTACGTACATGATATGATGTACAGTACAGTGCAAAACTATACAATAGACAAACAACTGTAATAACAAAAGTACATGTATGTGGTGCAAATTCCAGTGAAATATAGCCAGTGTGCATCAATGTTGAGTGTGACAAATACATTAACATTTTTTGGGGGGTGTATTTATATTTGTCCACAGTGATGTTTTTACATTCTGGTCACCA
Source organism: Crossaster papposus (assembly GCA_037893245.1). Lineage (NCBI taxonomy): Eukaryota > Metazoa > Echinodermata > Asteroidea > Velatida > Solasteridae > Crossaster > Crossaster papposus. Next base: position 905,619 of record JBAIAA010000489.1, on the reverse strand, counting down.
TTTCAATGTCACTTATCTCAGCTGAAAAAGCCTGCAATTAAAATGCTTTGTCAGCCATGAGCTGTCAATAGGTTTCCTTCACTGATATCGATTCACAAAATATATTTAGGTCAGATTAAAGCAGGCTGGGCTAGGCACAGCTTGTAATAATTCCCCAAGGTTGGGGTGGGGACTACAAGTGCTCCCTGGTTGGTTTGGTTTGGGTTTTTTCAGCCAGGAATTTATGATTCATAATTTGTGTGGCCGTGACCATATACTGTCAGCCACAATGTGTATTCCCAAATATGTTAGTCATGCACAAGTATGCTACCGGTAGCTCCATGTGGCACAATATTTGTATTAAAGTGCAGAAACAAACTGAAGTACATCTGTAACTGTGTACACGTACATACTATGACAATATTGATGTAATTTTTGTCAGTGAACTATTAGAAAAAGAGTAGAATGCATCCATCTTTAACCAGTTCGCGCCGGATGACGTATATAAACGCAAAGTTTTCCCCAGATTCAATACAGATAATGCATAAACACACCACAAGCAAGGCCAGAAATGTCTGTCAGCAGCGAGCAAGGCCGGAAATGCGTAGGTGTGCTTCCAGTTCCCGGCACTATTGGCCTGAAACTGTCCGTCAGCTTGGTGATGTTAAAATAATCCCGGTGCGAACTGGTTCTACAAAAATGAACAAGTTTGAAAATAGAGAACCATATTGTACATAAAAAGTGGCAGCTATGCAGTCACTGCACAGAACTAAAAAGAATGGCTATGGTAATAGCAACCAGTACTACATGTAGCTTGACTACAGAAGTTCTTGCCCATCAGAATGCTGTCAGCTCCCCCAGATGGTATCCAACAGCTGTAGGGATAGTGTTAACAAAGACATAAAATATCAATCATTCCACAGAAATATGTACCAGTACATGTACCATACCACATGCATTTGTTTTGACCTTCATATAAATTGCATGTTTATACATGTACATGTACAATGTATGGTACCTGTACAAGAGTGTATAAAACTAGACATGTGTTTGTGGACAAACACAGAGCTGTTTCGAGTGTCTAAAATTACTTTCAATATGTATGTGGTGGTCTTTTGTGTGTGCCAAGTCTCAAGTCGATCGGATTTACTAAAGTGTCAAAGTCAATAGCCTAAAAAAAAACATGTACAAAACCTATGGGGGGAAATTGAGGCTTTAACGTGACGCCCCGTGACCTTGAATGACGTAATCGTGCCGAATGTCTTCTAGGACCGTCTGTGGATGGTGGTCTAAGTGTGTGCCAAGTCTCAAGTCGATCAAATTTACGAAAGTGTCGAAGTCATAGACTAAAGAAAAACGTGTACAAAACCTATGGGGGAAAAAATTGAAACTTTAACGTGACGTTACGTGACCTTGAATGACGCAATCGTGCCGAATTTCTTCCAGGACTATCTGTGGGTGATGTTCTAAGTGTATGCCAAGTTTCAAGTCGGTCGGATGTACCAAAGTGTCAAAGTCAATAGTGTGAAGAAAAACGTGTACAAAACCTATGGGAAAAATTTAACCTTTAACGCAAAGTCACGTGACCTTGAGTGACGTAATCGCGATGAATTTCTTCTAGGACCGTCCTTGGGTGGTTGTCTAAATGTATGCCAAGTTTCAAATCGATCGGATTTACCAAAGTGTCAAAGTGTATTGTCTGAACAAACGTGTACAAATCCTATAGAGAACAAAAGGCAAAGAAAAAAAAAAAAAACTAGACATGTGTTTGTGGACAAACACAGAGCTGTTTCGAGTGTCTTTCAATATGTGTGTGATGGTCTTTTGTGTGTCGATCAGATTTACTAAAGTCTCAAGTCGATCAGATTTACTAAAGTGTCAAAGTCAATAGTCTAAAGAAAAACGTGTACAAAACCTATTGGGGAAAATTGAACCTTTAACGTGACGCCCCGTGACCTTGAATGACGTAATCGTGCCAAATTTCTCCTACGACCGTCTGTGGATAGTGGTCTATGTGTGTGCCAAGTCTCAAGTCGATTGGATTTACTAAGTGTCAAAGTCAATAGACTAAAGAAAAACGTGTACAAAACCTATGGGTGAAAAATTAAACCTTTAACTTGACGTCACGTGACCTTGAATGACGCAATCGTGCTGAATTTCTTTCAGAAACATCTGGTGGTGGTGTTCGGAGTATATGGCAAGTTTCAAGTCGGTCGGATTTACCAAAGTGTCAAATTCAATAGTCTGAATAAAAACGTGTACAAAACCTATGGGGAAAATTTCACCTTTAACGCGAAGTCACGTGACCTTGAATGACGTAATCGCGACGAATTTCTTCTAGGACCGTCCTTGGGTGGTTGTCTAAGTGTATGCCAAGTCTCAAGTCCATCGGATTTACCAAAGTGTCAAAGTGTATTGTCTGAACAAACGTGTGCAAATCCTATGAAGAAAAGTCTGAAAAAGGAGAAAAAAAAAAAACTAGAAATGTGTTTGTGGACAAACACAGAGCTGTTTCGCATGTCTTAAATTACTTTCAATATTTGGGTCTGCAAAGTGTGAAGTCGATAGGATGTATTAAAGTGCTAAAGATATTTTGGTTGCAAAAAACTTGTACAAATTCAATAGAAAAAACTCAATAGAAAAAACTGTTCATATGGTCAAAACTGTTCATATGGTCATATTAGTTGAAAAAACGTGTACAAATCCTATGGGGAAAATTAAACCTTTAATGTGACGTCACAGGATACCCGATGATGTCATGATGATGTCATCTTAATTTTCGTCTGTAAAACATCCTGGAATACTTGCATACCAAGTTTGACCCCAATCGGACCTGTACTTCCAGAGATAGAGGGTCCTAAAAACTGAACCTTTAATGTGACGTCACATGACCCCCGATGACGTCATCATGACGATTGTCTCCTTGGCCCTCCTGGAGATGGTGGTCGAGGTGTGTGCTAAGTATCAAGTCGATCAAATTGACGAAAGTGTCAAAGTAAATAGTTTGAAGAAAAACGTGTACAAACCCTATGGGAAAAAAAATTGCACCTTTAACGTCACGTCACGTGACCTTTAATGACGCAATCGTGCCGAATTTCTTCAATGGCCATCTGTGGGTGGTGTTCTAAGTGTATGCCAAGTTTCAAGTCGGTCGGATTTACCAAAGTGTCAAAGTCAATAGTCTGAAGAAAAACGTGTACAAAACCTATGGGGAAAATTTTTACCTTTAACATGACGTCACATGACCTTGAATGACGTAATCGCGACGAATTTCTTCTAGGACCGTCCTTGGGTGGTTGTCTAAATGTATGCCAAGTCTCAAGTCGATCGGATTTACCAAAGTGTCAAAGTGCTATGCCAGAAAAAAATGACAAAAAAGAAAAAAAAGAAAAAAAAAAAAAAGAAAAAAAAAAACTTTAACGAAAACAAAAGCTGTTTCGGCTGAAAGGCCGAAACAGCTAAAAAAAACTAGACATGTGTTTGTGGACAAACACGGAGCTGTTTCGAGTATCTAAAATTACTTTCAATATGTGTGTGGTGGTCTTTTGTGTGTGCCAAGTCTCAAGTCGATCAGATTTACTAAAGTGTCAAAGGCAATATTCTAAAGAAAAACGTGTAAAAAACCTATGGGGGAAAGATTTAACCTTTAACGTGACGCCCCGTGACCTTGCATGACTTAATCGTGCCGAATTTCTTCTAGGACCGTCTGTGGACGGTGGTCTAAGTGTGTGCCAAGTCTCAAGTCGATCGGATTCACTAAAGTGTCAAAGTCAATAGTCTAAAGAAAAACGTGTACAAAACCTATGGGGAAAAAATTGAACCTTTAACGTGACGTCACGTGACCTTGAATGACGCAATCGTGCCAATTTTTTTTCAGGAACATCTGGGGGTGGTGTTCTAAGTTTATGCCAAGTTTCAAGTCGGTCGGATTCACCAAAGTGTCAAAGACATTAGTCTTAAGAAAAACGTGTACAAAACCTATGGGAAACATTTCACCTTTAACGCGAAGTCACGTGACCTTGAGTGACGTAATCGCGGCGAATTTCTTCTAGGACCGTCCTTGTGTGGTTGTCTAAATGTATGCCAAGTCTCAAGTCGATCGGATTTACCAAAGTACCTAAGTGACCTGTCTGAACAAACGTGTACAAATCCTATGAAGAAAAGTCTGAAAAAAAAAAAAAAAAAAACTAGACATGTGTTTGTGGACAAACACAGAGCTGTTTCGAGTGTCTAAAATCACTTTCAATATGTGTGTGGTGGTCTTTTGTGTGTGCCAAGTCTCAAGTCGATCAGATTTACTAAAGTGTCAAAGGCAATAGTTTAAAGAAAAACGTGTACAAAACCTATGGGAAAAAAATAGAAACTTTAACGTGACGCCCCGTGACCTTGAATGACGTAATCGTGCCGAATTTCTTCTAGGGCCGTCTGTGGATGGTGGTCTAAGTGTGTGCCAAGTCTCAAGTCGATCGGATTTACTAAAGTGTCAAAGTCAATAGTCTAAAGAAAAACGTGTACAAAACCAATGGGAGAAAAATGTGAACCTTTAATGTGACGTCACGTGACCTTAAATGACGCAATCGTGCCGAATTTCTTTCAGAAACATCTGGGGGTGGTGTTCTAAGTGTATGCCAAGTTTCAAGTCGGTCGGATTTACCGAAGTGCCAAAGTCAGTAGTCTGAAGAAAAACGTGTACAAAACCTATGGGGAAAATTTTTCCTTTAACGCGAAGTCACGTGACCTTGAATGACGTAATCGCGACGAATTTCTTCTAGGACCGTCCTTGGGTGGTTGTCTAAATGTATGCCAAGTCTCAAGTCGATCGGATTTATCAAAGTGTCAAAGTGTGTTGTCTGAATAAACGTGTGTAAATCCTATGAAGAAAAGTCTGAAAAAGGAGAAAAAAAAAAAAAACTAGACATGTGTTTGTGGACAAACACGGAGCTGTTTCGAGTGTCTAAAATTACTTTCAATATGTGTGTGGTGGTCTTTTGTGTGTGCCAAGTCTCAAGTCTCAAGTCTCAAGGATGTGCTGAGGTGCAAGGCAAATGGACGGTATTCACGGGCTGCTCTAACAATTTGCAACGAATGACTAGAAATCTCTAACAAAGGAGACATATACTTCATATCAGAATCAAGCTAATACATCACTGCATCCACTGATGTGCTCGACAAAATCAAGAAAGGAAAGTAACACCCTGTAGAAGGAAAGTAACAACTACCAATGTTACTTGCTTGGCACATAGTCAATCGGCCATTGCTCGCAAGGAGCTACCCAAAGCGCTTGTAACAATAAACCTATTGTTGTTATGTACGGCTGAGTACACAGCAGTGAAACACCGTTTTACATTATAATGCACCTCTGTGTGTGATCTGACACCCACACATGGAGTCTACTCCACACATGTCTATTTCGTTTCGTCATTTTTCCCCGGGGAGTTCTCCCTCATCCCTGACCATCGCCACATTCAACGTCCGTGGCCTTACTGCTCCAACTAAGCGTGCACAATTAGCAGCTGATATGACTAGCCAAGGTATTGCAATTTGCTGCCTTCAAGAGACCAAGTGCCCTGATGGAATTGACGAAAAGCACAACGGCTATCGCCTATTGTGCTTACCCTCCACATCACGTCATTATGGACTGGGATTCGCCATTGCACCCTGGCTGCAAAACTGCATCTTACGGTACTGGACCGTATCGGACAGAGTGGCTGTTATTCAAATATCTCTTCCAGGCAAATCAATTATGACACTTGTCAACGTCTACGCACCCCATATGGGCCTTGTCAATTCTAACATAGACGAACAAGATCAGTTCTTCTGCAACCTTGCAGATGTGACGTCATCATACAGATCCAGTGCGCTGTTCTACATCGCGGGAGACTTTAATTCAAAGCTGGGCGTACGTCAAAACCAAGAAACATTCATGGGTCGAAACACACGAGGCATACGGAACACCAATGGCACAGCGTTGGCACACTTTCTTGACGCACACGGATTGTTCGCCTGTAATACATCGTTTGCTCATCCCGCACGTCACCAAACTACGTGGCAGGGTACTCGTCGCGATGTTGTGACCGACAGACTGGTAAAGATCTACAATGTCATTGATTACATCGTTTGTCGCCAGCCGCAAAAGGTCCTCCTGCGAGACTCACGCTCTTACTTTGGCACCACCTTAGACAGTGACCACCGTCTTGTAGTTGCACGTGTCGATACATCTCGACTGTTCAGCTGCTGGGGTCGCACAACACGGACACGCAGAAAAACCATCCGCTATGCCACAGACCGTTTCGCAGACAAAGAGATACGAGCACAGTATCGCACCAAAGTTGAGCAACGTCTGACAGGTACAACGTCATCAGCAACAAGTGCACAAGCCAGCTGGAACACTATATCGGAGGTCATCTGTAGTTCTGCAGTTGATACAATCGGCGTAGTTCCCAACACAAACACAGCTAAACATCAAGAACCGTTTTGCCCGGTTATGTCTCTGTTGTCTCTAAAACAGCGTGACCTCCGCCTCCGGATAGACAATACACCACCAGGTGAGGCAAAACAGAGACTCAAACGAGAGCGAAACATTATTCTTCATTCCATGCACAGACGCGCGCTCGACAATGCCTCTGCACGACTAGACGGTCTTGCAGCAGAAGTCGAACAAATGCCTGATGGTGCACAGATGTTCCGTGCGGTACGATTACTCTATCGCAAGCCGTACACCCCTCCTGTGGTTCACGATGAACGTGGACGGACCATCAACGACCCAGTGGAAACTGGCAAAATGATCTCGGAGTTCTTCGGCGACCAGTTCCGTGGAGATGTAGTAACTGGCATGTCCCCTTTCGAAGGAGAGCGCCGCCCCTTGCTTAACCATATACGGCCTAAGGAAGTGGAGTTATCCATGAAAAAAATGAATAACGGCCGCTCGTGCGGCTACGACTCTATGCCTGCTGAGCTGCTCAAATACGCTGCCGATGTGCTGGCACAACCTATAGCTGACATCTTTAATCAGGCGTTAGAGGAGCAGCAACCACTCGGTATTGGACGCGGAGTCCTCATCCTACTACAAAAATCTGGAAAACCTCAAGGCCCCTTGTCCAGCCTCAGACCCATCGTCCTACTGACAGCACTGCGCAAGACGCTTTCTTTGGTGGTACTCAACCGTATCTATAAGAAGGTGGATGCGTTTCTTGCCCCGGGTCAGAGCGGCTTCCGTCGAGGTCGTGGAACTGCAGACGTAGTGTTCGGATACCGTTGGCTGTGCTCCAAGACACAACGATGTAAGCGGAGCGCAGAGATTCTTGGCCTTGACATGAGTCGCGCCTTCGATACCATCAGAAGAGACCGGTTGATGCAGGTTCTCCAGACATTTCTCGACGAGTCGGAATTACGTATTATTCGACTTCTTTTAACAGACACATCATTAGAACCCCGCCTGCAAAGGGGCACCTGCGAACCTTTTGACACCACAATCGGCACACCTCAGGGAGACAGCCTGTCTCCAGTACTGTTCGTGATATACCTTGAAGCAGCTCTCCGTGATCTTCGTGAGAAACTGCAGACACGGAACAATAGAGACAGGGGTCTCCCTCTTGATGTAGCATATGCAGACGACGTAGACTTTGTGAGCTACACACGAGAATTTCTCGACACAGTGGAACAGACCGCACCAGGATGTCTGCTTCAATGGTTTCTAACCGTCAACCCAACGAAGACTGAACACACTACAGTGAATCGTCAGGTAGACCGTGAAGGAGAGGAGTGGCGCATGACGAAGAAGCTCGGCTCACTACTAGGAGATGGGGAAGATGTCGCCCACCGCAAGCAGTTAGCCAATGTAGCATTTCACAAGATGAAAACACTTTGGCTGCGGCGTCACCACGTGAGTGAGGTACTCCGTCTGCGCATCTACAATGCGTTCGTGCTCCCTGTGCTTCTCTACAATATGGGTACCTGGGGTCTTACACAACAACAGAACAACCAACTGGACTCATTCCACAGAAGCCAATTACGCCAGGTAATTGGGATACGGTGGCCGCACCGCATCTCCAATAAGGCACTCTATTGTCGCTGCAAGTGTGGTCTGCTCAGCATCAGGACCCTTGAAGCACGCTGGCGACTCTTCGGCCATGTCCTGCGACTACCAAGAGACGTACCTGCTCAGAAATTTATAAATGAGTACTTTGGCATAGAAGCAGGCATGAAAGGTTGGCGAGGACGCCCTCGCACCACACTTCCAATCGTTCTCGACAACGACCTGAAGACAGTGGGCAAGCGCCTACAGAACATCGCCAACTTGGAGCAGCTACGGCTACTGGCAAAGGACGAGTGGAGGATGCTGACGAGGAAAATCGTCGAAACGGCAGAAGCGAAACTGACATAATTTTTATGACAGCAACGCGAAAACTGCTTCACACACAAGTCTCAAGTCGATCAGATTTACTAAAGTGTCAAAGGCAATAGTCTAAAGAAAAACGTGTACAAAACCTATGGGAAAAAAATGAAACATTAACGTGACGCCCCGTGACCTTGAATGACGTAATCGTGCCGAATTTCTTCTAGGGCCGTGTGTGGATGGTGGTCTAAGTGTGTGTCAAGTCTCAAGTCGATCGGATTTACTAAAGTGTCAAAGTCAATAGTCTAAAGAAAAACGTGTACAAAACCAATGGGAGAAAAATGTGAACCTTTAATGTGACGTCACGTGACCTTGAATCACGCAATCGTGCCAATTTTCTTTCAGAAACATCTGGGGGTGGTGTTCTAAGTGTATGCCAAGTTTCAAGTCGGTCGAATTTACTGAAGTGCCAAAGTCAATAGTCTGAAGAAAAACGTGTACAAAACCTATGGGAAAATTTTCACCTTTAACGTGAGGTCACGTGACCTTGAATGACGTAATCGCAACGAATTTCTTCTAGGACCGTCCTTGGGTGGTTGTCTAAATGTATGCCAAGTCTCAAGTCGATCGGAATTACTAAACTGTCAAAGTGTATTGTCTGAAAAAACGTGTGCAAATCCTATGGAGAAAAGTCTGAAAAAGGAAAAAAAAAAAAAAAAAAAAAAAAAAACTAGATGTGTTTGTGGACAAACACTAGCTGTTTCGGCAGTGTTAAATGATTCTATGACACCATCACAACATACTTTCATTGATAACAAATGTGACAAAAATGACAAAAACATTCATCTAAAACTATAACAAATACACCTTTAATGTGACATCTCATTACACCCGATGACATAATCATGACGTGACCTCAATTAATACCTATAACACATCCCGAAATACTTGCGTACCAAGTTTGACCCAAATCGGACTTGTACTTTCAGAGATAGATGGTCTTGAAAACTACACCTTTAAGGTGACGCCACATTACACCCGATGACGTCATCATGCCATCACCTCCATTTATATCTATAGCATATCCCGGAATACCTGTAAACCAAGTTTGAGCACAATCGGACCTGTACTTCCAGAGATAGAGGGTCCAAAAAACTGCACCTTTAATGTGACGTCACACGACCCACGATGACGTCATCATGACGATTTTTATCTTGGCCCTCCTGGGGATGGTGATCGAAGTGTGTGCTAAGTCCGAAGTCGATCGGATTTACCAAAGTGTCAAAGTCAATAGTCTGAAGAAAAACGTGTACAAAACCTATGGGGAAAAAACTGCACCTTTAACGTGATGTCACGTGACCACGGATGACGTAATCGTGACGAATTTCTTCTAGGATCATCTGTGGGTAGTATGCTAAGAGTAGCTAGCCAAGTCTGAAGTCGATCGGATTTACCAAAGTGCCAAATATATATCGGGTGAAAAAACGTGTACAAATCTTATGGGGAAAACTACACCTTTAATGTGACGTCACATGACGTCGTTATGACGTCATTATGACGTCACCTTAATTTTCGTATATAACACATCCCGGAATACCTGTATACCAAGTTTGACTCTAATCGGACTTGTACTTCCAGAGATAGAGGGTCATAAGAACTAAACCTTTAATGTGACGTCACATGACCCCCGATGACGTCATCATGGCGATTTTCATATTGGCCCTTCTGAGGTTGGTGGTTGAGGTGTGCGCTAACTTTTAGGTCAATCGGATTTACTAAAGTGTCGAAGTCAATAATCTTGATGAAAACGTGTACAAAACCTATGGGGGAAATTGAACCTTTAACGTGACGTCACGTGACCACGAATGACGTAATCGTGACGAATTTCTTCTAGAATCATCTGTGGGTAGTATGCTAAGAGTAGCTAGCCAAGTCTGAAGTCGATCGGATTTACCAAAGTGCCAAATATATATCGGGTGAAAAAACGTGTACAAATCTTATGGGGAAAACTACACCTTTAATGTGACGTCACATGACGTCGTTATGACGTCATTATGACGTCACCTTAATTTTCGTATATAACACATCCCGGAATACCTGTATACCAAGTTTGACTCTAATCGGACTTGTACTTCCAGAGATAGAGGGTCATAAGAACTAAACCTTTAATGTGACGTCACATGACCCCCGATGACGTCATCATGGCGATTTTCATATTGGCCCTTCTGAGGTTGGTGGTTGAGGTGTGCGCTAACTTTTAGGTCAATCGGATTTACTAAAGTGTCGAAGTCAATAATCTTGATGAAAACGTGTACAAAACCTATGGGGGAAATTGAACCTTTAACGTGACGTCACGTGACCATGAATGACGTAATCGTGACGAATTTCTTCTAGAATCATCCGTGGGTAGTATGCTAAGAGTAGCTAGCCAAGTCTGAAGTCGATCGGATTTACCAAAGTGCCAAATATATATCGGGTGAAAAAAACGTGTACAAATCTTATGGGGAAAACTACACCTTTAATGTGACGTCAAAAGACGTCGTTATGACGTCATTATGACGTCACCTTAATTTTCGTATATAACACATCCCGGAATACCTGTATACCAAGTTTGACTCTAATCGGACTTGTACTTCCAGAGATAGAGGGTCCTAAAAACTGAACCTTTAATATGACGTCACATGACCCCCAATGACGTCATCGTGGCGATTTTTATATTGGCCCTTCTGAGGATGGTGGTTGAGGTGTGTGCTAACTTTTAGGTCAATCGGATATACTAAAGTGTCAAAGTCAATAGTCTGGATGAAAACGTGTACAAAACCTATGGGGAAAAATTGCACCTTTAAAGTGACGTCACGTGACCATGAATGACGTAATCGCGACGAATTTCTTCTAGGACCATCCGTGGGTGGTGTTCTTATTGTATGCCAAGTTTCAAGTCGATCGGATTTACCAAAGTGTCAAAGTGTATTGGCTGAACGAAACATGTACAAATCCTATGGGAAAAAGTCTGAAACTGGAAAAAAAAAAAAAAAAACTAGACATGTGTTTGTGGACAAACACAGAGCTGTTTCGGGTGTCTAACATTACTTTCTATATGTGTATCTGATGATGGTCTATGTGTGTGCCAAGTCTGACGTCGATGGATTTACACAATTGCCAAAGATATATTAGTTGGAAAAAACGTGTACAAATACTATGGGGAAAATTGCACCTTTAATGTGAAGTCACATGACACCCGATGAAGTCATCATGATGTCATCTTAATTTTCGTCTGTAACACATCCTGGAATACTTGCATACCAAGCTTGACCCCAATCGGGCCTGTATTTCCAAAGATAGAGGGTCCTTAAAACTACACCTTTAATATGACGTCACATGACCCACGATGATGTCATTATGACGATTTTCCCCTTGGCCCTCCTGGGGATGGTGGTCGAGATGTGTGCTAAGTCTCGAGTCGATCAAATGTACGAAAGTGTCAAAGTCAATAGTCTGAAGACAAACGTGTACAAACCCTATGGGAAAAAAATGTACACCTTTAACGTCACGTCATGTGACCTTGAATAACGCAAATCGTGCTGAATTTCGTCCAGGACCATCTGTGGGTGGTGTTCTAGGTGTATGCTAAGTCTTAAGTCGAACGGATTCATTAAAGTGTCAAAGTCAATAGTTTGAAGAAAAACGTGTACAAAACCTATGGGGAAAATTGTACCTTTAACATGACGTCACGTGACCTTGAATTACGGAATCGCGACGAATTTCTTCTAGGACCGTCCTTGGGTGGTTGTCTAAGTGTATGCCAAGTTTCAAGTCGATTGGATTTACCAAAGTGTCAAAGTGTATTGGCAGAAAAAACGTGTACAAATCCTATGGGGAAAAATGACAAATAAAAAAAAAAAAAAAAAGAAAAAAAAAAAGAAAAAGAAACTAGACATGTGTTTGTGGACAAACACAGAGCTGTTTCGGGTGTCTAACATTACTTTCTATATGTGTATCTGATGATGGTCTATGTGTGTGCCAAGTCTGACGTCGATGGATTTACACAATTGCCAAAGATATATTAGTTGGAAAAAACGTGTACAAATACTATGGGGAAAATTGCACCTTTAATGTGAAGTCACATGACACCCGATGATGTCATCATGATGTCATCTTAATTTTCGTCTGTAACACATCCTGGAATACTTGCATACCAAGCTTGACCCCAATCGGGCCTGTATTTCCAAAGATAGAGGGTCCTTAAAACTACACCTTTAATATGACGTCACATGACCCACGATGATGTCATTATGACGATTTTCCCCTTGGCCCTCCTGGGGATGGTGGTCGAGATGTGTGCTAAGTCTCGAGTCGATCAAATGTACGAAAGTGTCAAAGTCAATAGTCTGAAGACAAACGTGTACAAACCCTATGGGAAAAAAATGTACACCTTTAACGTCACGTCCTGTGACCTTGAATAACGCAAATCGTGCTGAATTTCGTCCAGGACCATCTGTGGGTGGTGTTCTAGGTGTATGCTAAGTCTTAAGTCGAACGGATTCATTAAAGTGTCAAAGTCAATAGTTTGAAGAAAAACGTGTACAAAACCTATGGGGAAAATTGTACCTTTAACATGACGTCACGTGACCTTGAATTACGGAATCGCGACGAATTTCTTCTAGGACCGTCCTTGGGTGGTTGTCTAAGTGTATGCCAAGTTTCAAGTCGATTGGATTTACCAAAGTGTCAAAGTGTATTGGCAGAAAAAACGTGTACAAATCCTATGGGGAAAAATGACAAATAAAAAAAAAAAAAAAAAGAAAAAAAAAAAGAAAAAGAAAAAAAAAAACTTTAACGAAAACAAAAGCTGTTTCGGCTGAAATGCCGAAACAGCTAAAAAAAAAACTTTAACGAAAACAAAAGCTGTTTCGGCTGAAATGCCGAAACAGCTAAAAAGAAAAAAAAAAACTTTAACGATTACAAGAGCTGTTTCGGTGAAAAACCGAAACAGCTAAAAAGAAAAAAAAAAATTTAACGATTACAAAAGCTGTTTCGGTGAAAAACCGAAACAGCTAAAAAAAAAAAAAAGAAAAAAAAAAACTTTAACGATTACAAAAGCTGTTTCGGTGAAAAACCGAAACAGCTAAAAAAAGAAACTAGACATGTGTTTGTGGACAAACACAGAGCTGTTTCGGATGTCTAAGATGACTTTCATTATGTGTGTGCCAAGTCTGAAATCGATTGGATTTGCCAATTTTCCCAAGATATATAAGTTGAAAAATACGTGTACAAATCCTATGGGAAAAACTGCACCTTCAATGTGACGTCACATGACACCCGATGATGTCATCATGATGTCATCTTAATTTTCGTCTATAACACATTCTGGAATACTTGCATACCAAGTTTAGCCCCAATCAGACATGTACTTCCAGAGATAGAGGGTCCTAAAATCTGCCCCTTTAATGTGACGTCACATGACCCACGATGACGTTATCCTGACGATTTTCCCCTTGGCCCTCCTGGGTATGGTGGTCGAGGTGTGTGCTAAGTCTGAAGTCGATCGGATTTACCAAATTGTCAAATTCAATAGTCTGAAGAAAAACGTGTACAAAACCTATGGAGAAAATTGAACCTTTAATGTGACGTCACATGACACCCGATGATGTCATAATTACGTCATCTTAATTTTCGTCTATAACACATCCTCGAATACTTGCAAACCAAGTTTGACCCCAACCGGACTTGTACTTTCAGAGTTAGAGGGTCTTAAAAACTACACCTTTAATGTGACGTCACATGACCCACGATGACGTCATCTTGATTATTTTTTTCTTGGCCCTCCTAAGGATGTTGGTCAAGGTCTGTGCTAAGTCTTAAGTCGATCAAGTCTACGAAAGTGTCAAAGTCAATAGTCTGAAGAAAAACGTGTACAAACCCTATGGGAAAAAAAATTGCACCTTTAACGTCACGCCACGTGACCTTGAATGACGCAATCGTACCGAATTTCTTCAAGAGCCATCTGTGGGTGGTGTTCTAAGTGTATACCAAGTTTCAAGTCGGTCGGATATACCAAAGTGTCAAAGTCAAGAGTCTAAAGAAAAACGTGTACAAAACCTATGGGAAATATTTCACCTTTAACGCGAAGTCACGTGACCTTGAATGACGTAATCGCGACGAATTTCTTCTAGGACCGTCTTTGGGTGGTTGTCTAAATGTATGCCAAGTTTCAAGTCGATCGGATTTATTAAAGGGTCAAAGTGCTATGCCAGAACAAACGTGTACAAATCCTATGGAAAAAAGTCTGAAGAAGGAAAAGAAAAAAAAACTAGACATGTGTTTGTGGACAAACACAGAGCTGTTTCGATTGTCTAACGTTACTTTCAATATGTATGTGTAGGGGTCTATGTGTGTGCCAAGTCTGAAGTCGATTGGATTTACACAAGTGCCAAAGATATATTAGTTGAAAAAAACGTGTACAAATCCTATGGGGAAAATTGAACCTTTAATGTGACGTCACATGATACCCGATGATGTCATCATGATGTCATCTTAATTTTCGTCTGTAACACATCCTGGAATACTTGCATACCAAGTTTGACCCCAATCGGACATGTACTTCTAGAGATAGAGGGTCCTTAAAACTGAACCTTTAATGTGACGTCACATGACCCACGATGACGTCATTATTACGATTTTTCCCTTGGCCCTCCTGGGGATGGTGGTCGAGGTATGTGCTAAGTCTGAAGTCGATCAAATTTACGAAAGTGTCAAAGTCAATAGTCTAAACAAAAACGTGTACAAACCCTATGGGGAAAAAGATTGCACCTTTAACGTGACGTCACGTGACCTTGAATGACGCAATCGTGCTGAATTTCTTTCAGAAACATCTGGGGCTGGTGTTCTAAGTGTATGCCAAGTTTCAAGTCGGTCGGATTTACTAAAGTGTCAAAATCAATAGTCTGAAGAAAAACGTGTACAAACCCTATGGGAAAAAAATTCACTTCAACGTGACGTCACGTGACCTTGAATTACGTAATCGTGACGAATTTCTTCTAGGACCGTCTGTGGGTGGTGGTCTAAGTGTGTGCCAAGTCCGAAGTCGATCCGATTTACCAAAGTGTCAAAGTGTATGGTCTGAATAAACGTGTGCAAATCCTATGGAGAAAAGTCTGAAAAAGGAGAAAAAAAAAAAGAAAACTAGACATGTGTTTGTGGACAAACACAGAGCTGTTTCGAGTGTCCAAAGTTACTTTCAATGTGTATGTGGTGGTCTTTTGTGTGTGCCAAGTCTCAAGTCGATCAGATTTACTAGTGTCAAAGACAATAGTCTAAAGACAAACGTGTACAAAACCTATGGGGGAAAAATGTGCACCTTTAATGTGACGTCACGTGACCTTGAATGACGCAATCGTGCCGAATTTCTCTCAGAAACATCTAGGAGTGGTCTTCTAAGTGTATGCCAAGTTTCAAGTCGGTCGGATTTACGGAAGTGCCAAAGTCAATAGTCTGAAGAAAAACGTGTACAAAACCTATGGGACAATTTTCACCTTTAACGCGAGGTCACGTGACCTTGAACTACGTAATCGTGACAAATTTCTTTTAGGACCGTCCTTGGGTGGTTGTCTAAATGTATGCCAAGTTTCAAGTCGATCGGATTTCCCAAAGTGTCAAAGTGCCCTGTCTGAACAAACGTGTGCAAATCCTATGAAGAAAAGTCTGAAAAAAAAAAAAAAAAAAAAACTAGACATGTGTTTGTGGACAAACACAGAGCTGTTTCGGATGTCTAAGATAACTTTCATTATGTGTGTGCCAAGTCTGAAATCGATTGGATTTGTCAATTTTCCCAAGATATATAAGTTGAAAAATACGTGTACAAATCCTATGGGAAAAACTGCACCTTTAAAGTGACGCCACATGACACCCGATGATGTCATCATGATGTCATCTTAATTTTCGTCTATTACACATTCTGGAATACTTGCATACCAAGTTTGGCTCCAATCAGACATGTACTTCCAGAGATAGAGGGTCCTAAAATCTGCCCCTTTAATGTGACGTCATATGACCCACGATGACGTCATCCTGACGATTTCCCCCTTGGCCCTCCTGGGTATGGTGGTCGAGGTGTGTGCCAAGTCTGAAGTCGATCGGATTTACCAAATTGTCAAATTCAATAGTCTGAAGAAAAACGTGTACAAAACATATGGAGAAAATTGAACCTTTAATGTGACGTCACATGACACCCGATGATGTCCTAATTACGTCATCCTATTTTTCGTCTATAACACATCCTCGAATACTTGCAAACCAAGTTTGACCCCAACCGGACTTTTACTTTCAGAGTTAGACGGTCTTAAAAACTACACCTTTAATGTGACGTCACATGACCCCCGATGACGTCATCTTGATTATTTTGTTCTTGACCCTCCTAAGGATGGTGGTCGAGGTCTGTGCTAAGTCTCAAGTCGATCGAATTGACAGAAGTGTCAAATTCAATATTTTGAAGAAAAACGTGTACAAAACCTATGGAGAAAATTGAACCTTTAATGTGACGTCACATGACACCCGATGATGTCATAATTACGTCATCTTAATTTTCGTCTATAACACATCCTCGAATACTTGCAAACCAAATTTGACTCCAATCGGACGTGTACTTCCAGAGATAGAGGGTCTTAAAAACTGCACCTTTTGTGTAACGTCACATGACCCACGATGACGTCATCATGACAATTTTTCTCCTGGACCTCCTGGGGATGGTGGTCGAGGTGTGTGCTAAGTTTCAAGTCAATCGGATTCACCAAACTGTCAAATTAAACAGTCTGAAAAAAAACGTGTACAAAACCTATGGGGGAAAATTGCACCGTTAACGTGACGTCACGTGACCAAGAATTATGTAATCGCGACGAATTTGTTCTAGGACCGTCCTTGGGTGGTAGTCTAAATGTATGCCAAGTCTCAAGTCGATCGGATTTACCAAAGTGTCAAAGTGTATTGGCAGAAAAAACGTGTACAAATCCTATGGGGAAAAAGTGACAAAAAAAAAAAAAAAGAAAAAAAAAAAAAAGAAAAAAAAAAACTTTAACGAAAACAAAAGCTGTTTCGGCTGAAAGGCCGAAACAGCTACAAAAAAAAAAAAAAGAAAAAAAAAAACTTTAACGAAAACAAAAGCTGTTTCGGTGAAAAACCGAAACAGCTAACTAGACATGTGTTTGTGGACAAACACAGAGCTGTTTCGAGTGTCTTTCAATATGTGTGTGATGGTCTTTTGTGTGTCGATCAGATTTACTAAAGTCTCAAGTCGATCAGATTTACTAAAGTGTCAAAGTCAATAGTCTAAAGAAAAACGTGTACAAAACCTATGGGGGAAAATTTAACCTTTAACGTGACACCCCGTGACCTTGAATGACGTAATCGTGCCAAATTTCTCCTACGACCGTCTATGGATGGTGGTCTATGTGTGTGCCAAGTCTCAAGTCGATCGGATTTACTAAGTGTCAAAGTCAAGAGTCTAAAGAAAAACGTGTACAAAACCTATGGGGGACAAATTAAACCTTTAACTTGACGTCACGTGACCTTGAATGACGCAATCGTGCTGAATTTCTTTCAGAAACATCTGGTGGTGGTGTTCTGAGTGTATGGCAAGTTTCAAGTCGGTCGGATTGACCAAAGTGTCAAATTTAATAGTCTGAAGAAAAACGTGTACAAAACCTATGGGGAAAATTTCACCTTTAACGCGAAGTCACGTGACCTTGAATGACGTAATCGCGACGAATTTCTTCTAGGACCGTCCTTGGGTGTTTGTCTAAGTGTATGCCAAGTCTCAAGTCCATCGGATTTACCAAAGTGTCAAAGTGTATTGTCTGAACAAACGTGTACAAATCCTATGGAGAACAAAAGGCAAAAAAAAAAAAAAAAAAAAAAACTAGATGTGTTTGTGGACAAACACTAGCTGTTTCGGCAGTGTTAAATGATTCTATGACACCATCACAACATACTTTTATTGATAACAAATGTGACAAAAACATTCATCTAAAACTATAACAAATACACCTTTAATGTGACATCTCATTACACCCGATGACATAATCATGACGTGACCTCAATTAATACCTATAACACATCCCGAAATACTTGCGTACCAAGTTTGACCCAAATCGGACTTGTACTTTCAGAGATAGATGGTCTTGAAAACTACACCTTTAAGGTGACGCCACATTACACCCGATGACGTCATCATGCCATCACCTCCATTTATATCTATAGCATATCCCGGAATACCTGTAAACCAAGTTTGAGCACAATCGGACCTGTACTTCCAGAGATAGAGGGTCCAAAAAACTGCACCTTTAATGTGACGTCACACGACCCACGATGACGTCATCATGACGATTTTTATCTTGGCCCTCCTGGGGATGGTGATCGAAGTGTGTGCTAAGTCCGAAGTCGATCGGATTTACCAAAGTGTCAAAGTCAATAGTCTGAAGAAAAACGTGTACAAAACCTATGGGGAAAAAACTGCACCTTTAACGTGATGTCACGTGACCACGAATGACGTAATCGTGACGAATTACTTCTAGGATAATCTGTGGGTAGTATGCTAAGAGTAGCTAGCCAAGTCTGAAGTCGATCGGATTTACCAAAGTGCCAAATATATATCGGGTGAAAAAACGTGTACAAATCTTATGGGGAAAACTACACCTTTAATGTGACGTCACATGACGTCGTTATGACGTCATTATGACGTCACCTTAATTTTCGTATATAACACATCCCGGAATACCTGTATACCAAGTTTGACTCTAATCGGACTTGTACTTCCAGAGATAGAGGGTCATAAGAACTAAACCTTTAATGTGACGTCACATGACCCCCGATGACGTCATCATGGCGATTTTCATATTGGCCCTTCTGAGGTTGGTGGTTGAGGTGTGCGCTAACTTTTAGGTCAATCGGATTTACTAAAGTGTCGAAGTCAATAATCTTGATGAAAACGTGTACAAAACCTATGGGGGAAATTGAACCTTTAACGTGACGTCACGTGACCATGAATGACGTAATCGTGACGAATTTCTTCTAGAATCATCCGTGGGTAGTATGCTAAGAGTAGCTAGCCAAGTCTGAAGTCGATCGGATTTACCAAAGTGCCAAATATATATCGGGTGAAAAAAACGTGTACAAATCTTATGGGGAAAACTACACCTTTAATGTGACGTCAAAAGACGTCGTTATGACGTCATTATGACGTCACCTTAATTTTCGTATATAACACATCCCGGAATACCTGTATACCAAGTTTGACTCTAATCGGACTTGTACTTCCAGAGATAGAGGGTCCTAAAAACTGAACCTTTAATGTGACGTCACATGACCCCCAATGACGTCATCGTGGCGATTTTTATATTGGCCCTTCTGAGGATGGTGGTTGAGGTGTGTGCTAACTTTTAGGTCAATCGGATATACTAAAGTGTCAAAGTCAATAGTCTGGATGAAAACGTGTACAAAACCTATGGGGAAAAATTGCACCTTTAAAGTGACGTCACGTGACCATGAATGACGTAATCGCGACGAATTTCTTCTAGGACCATCCGTGGGTGGTGTTCTTATTGTATGCCAAGTTTCAAGTCGATCGGATTTACCAAAGTGTCAAAGTGTATTGGCTGAACGAAACGTGTACAAATCCTATGGGAAAAAGTCTGAAACTGGAAAAAAAAAAAAAAAAACTAGACATGTGTTTGTGGACAAACACAGAGCTGTTTCGAGTGTCTTACATTATTTTCAATATGTGTGTGTGGTGGTCTATGTGTGTGCCAAGTCTCAAGTCGATCAGATTTACTAAAGTGTCAACGGCAATAGTCTAAAGAAAAACGTGTACAAAATCTATGGGGAAAAATGAAACTTTAACGTGACGCCCCGTGACCTTGAATGACGTAATCGTGCCAAATTTCTTTTAGGGCCGTCTGTAGATGGTGGTCTAAGTGTGTGCCAAGTCTCAAGTCGATCGGATTTACTACAGTGTCAAAGTCAACAGTCTAAACATAAACGTGTACAAAACCTATGGGTGAAAAATGTGCACCTTTAATGTGACGTCACGTGACCTTGAATGACGCAATCGTGCCGAATTTTTTTCAGAAACATCTAGGGGTGGTGTTCTAAGTGTATGCCAAGTTTCAAGTCGGTCGGATTTACCAAAGTGTCAAAGTCAAAGGTCTGAAGGAAAACGTGTACAAAACCTATGGGGAAAATTTAACCTTTAACGCGAAGTCACGTGACCTTGAATGACGTAATCGCGACGAATTTCTTCTAGGACCGTCCTTGGGTGGTTGTCTAAGTGTATGCCAAGTTTCAAGTCGATCGGATTTCCCAAAGTGTCAAAGTGTATTGTCTGAACAAACGTGTACAAATCCTATGGGGAAAAAAAGGCAAAGAAAAAAAAAAAAAACTAGATGTGTTTGTGGACAAACACTAGCTGTTTCGGCAGATTCTATGACACCATCACAACATACTTTCATTGATAACAAATGTGACAAAAATGACAAAAACATTAATCTAAAACTATAACAAATACACCTTTAATGTGACATCTCATTACACCCGATGACATAATCATGACGTGACCCCAATTAATACCTATAACACATCCCGAAATACTTGCGTACCAAGTTTGACCCAAATCGGACTTGTACTTTCAAAGATAGATGGTCTTCAAAACTCACCTTTAAAGTGACGTCACATGACACCCGATGTCGTTATCATTACGTCAGCTCAATGTATACCTATAACACATCCCGGAAAACTTGCATACCAAGTTTGACCCCAATCGGACCTGTACTTCCAGAGATAGAGGGTCTTAACAACTACACCTTTAAGGTGACGCCACATTACACCCGATGACGTCATCATGCCATCACCTCCATTTATATCTATAGCATATCCCGGAATACCTGTAAACCAAGTTTGAGCACAATCGGACCTGTACTTCCAAAGATAGAGGGTCCAAAAAACTGCATCTTTAATGTGACGTCACATGACCCACGATGACGTCATCATGACGATGTTTATCTTGGCCCTCCTGGGGATGGTGATTGAAGTGTGTGCTAAGTCGGAAGTCGATCGGATTTACCAAAGTGTCAAAGTCAATAGTCTGAAGAAAAACGTGTACAAAACCTATGCGGAAAAAACTGCACCTTTAACGTGATGTCACGTGACCACGAATGACGTAATCGTGACGAATTTCTTCTAGGATCATCTGTGGGTAGTATTCTAAGTGTAGCTAGCCAAGTCTGAAGTCGATTGGATTTACCAAAGTGCCAAATATATATCGGGTGAAAAAACGTGTACAAATATTATGGGGAAAACTACACCTTTAATGTGACGTCACATGACGTCATTATAACGTCACCTTAATTTTCGTATATAACACATCCCGGAATACCTGTATACCAAGTTTGACACTAATCGGACTTGTACTTCCAGAGATAGGGTGTCCTAAAAACTGAACCTTTAATGTGACGTCACATGACCCCCGATGACGTCATCGTGGCGATTTTCATATTGGCCCTTCTGAGGATGGTGGTTGAGGTGTGTGCTAACTTTTAGGTCAATCGGATTTACTAAAGTGTCAAAGTCAATAGTCTGGATGAAAACGTGTACAAAACCTATGGGGAAAAATTGCACCTTTAACGTGACGTCACGTGACCATGAATGACGTAATCGCGACGAATTTCTTCTAGGACCATCCGTGGGTGGTGTTCTTATTGTATGCCAAGTTTCAAGTCGATCGGATTTACCAAAGTGTCAAAGTGTATTGGCTGAACGAAACGTGTACAAATCCTATGGGAAAAAGTCTGAAACTGGAAAAAAAAAAAAAAAAAAACTAGAAATGTGTTTGTGGACAAACACAGAGCTGTTTCGGATGCCTAATTTGTTTTGTAATAAGTGGGTGGTGGTCTAAGTGTGTCGCAAATCTGAAGTCAATCTGATTTACCCAAGTGCCAAAGATATATTGGTTGGAAAAAAACCGTGTACAAATCCTTTGGGGAAAACTACACCTTTAATATGACGTTCCGTGACCCACGATGACGTCATAATTACTTCATCTTAATTTTCGTCTATAACACATACTCGATTACTTGCATACCAAGTATGACCCCAATCGGACCTGTACTTCTAGAGATAGAGGGTCTTATCAACTGAACCTTTAATGTGACGTCACATGTCCAACGATGACGTCATCCTGACGAAGTTCCCCTTGGCCATCCTGGGGATGGTGGTCGAGGTGTGTACTAAGTCTCGAGGCGATCAGATTGACCAAAGTGTCAAATTCAATAGTCTGAATAAAAACGTGTACAAAACCAATGGGGAAAATTGAACCTTTAATGTGACGTCACATGACACCCGATGATGTCATAATTACGTCATCTTAATTTTCGTCTATAACACATCCTCGAATACTTGCAAACCAAGTTTGACCCCAACCGGAATTGTACTTTCAGAGTTAGAGGGTCTTAAAAAACTACACCTTTAATGTGACGTCACATGACCCGCGATGACGTCATCTTGATTATTTTTTTCTTGGCCCTCCTAAGGATGGTGGTCGAGGTCTGTGCTAAGTCTCAAGACGATCGAATTGACAGAAGTGTAAAATTCAATATTTTGAAGAAAAACGTGTACAAAACCTATGGAGAAAATTGAACCTTTAATGTGACGTCACATGACACCCGATGATGTCATAATTACGTCATCTTAATTTTCGTCTATAACACATCCTCGAATACTTGCAAACCAACTTTGACCCCAACCGGACTTGTACTTTCAGAGTTAGAGGGTCTTAAAAACTACACCTTTAATGTGACGTCACATGACCCGCGATGACGCCATCTTGATTATTTTTTTCTTGGCCCTCCTAAGGATGGTGGTCGAGGTCTGTGCTAAGTCTCAAGTCGATCGAATTTACAGAAGTGTCAAATTCAATATTTTGAAGAAAAACGTGTACAAAACCTATGGAGAAAATTGAACCTTTAATGTGACGTCACATGACACCCGATGATGTCATAATTACGTCATCTTAATTTTCGTCTATAACACATCCTCGAATACTTGCAAACCAAGTTTGACCCCAACCGGACTTGTACTTTCAGAGTTAGAGGGTCTTAAAAACTACACCTTTAATGTGACGTCACATGACCCGCGATGACGTCATCTTGATTATTTTTTTCTTGGCCCTCCTAAGGATGGTGGTCGAGGTCTGTGCTAAGTCTCAAGTCGATCGAATTTACAGAAGTGTCGAATTCAATAGTCTGAAGAAAAACGTGTACAAATCCTATGGGAAAAAATTGCACCTTTAACGTGACGTCACGTGACCACGAATGACGTAATCGCGACGAATTTCTTCTAGGACCGTCCTTGGGTGGTTATCTAAATGTATGCCAAGTCTCAAGTCGATCGGATTTACCAAAGTGCCAAAGTGTATTGGCTGAAGAAAAAACGTGTACAAACCCTATTGAGAGGAGTCTGAAACAGAAGAAAAAAAACAAAAAAAAAAAACTTTAACGAAAACAATAGCTGTTTCGGCTGAATTGCCGAAACAGCTAAAAAAAAAAAAAAAGAATAAAAAAAACTTTAACGATTACAATAGCTGTTTCGGCTGAAATGCCGAAACAGCTAAAAAAAAAAAAAAAAAAAAAAAAAAAAAAAAAACCAGAACGAAAACAAAAGCTGTTTCGGTGAAAAACCGAAACAGCTAAAAAAAAAAAAAAAAAAAAAAAAAAAAAAAGAATAAAAAAAACTTTAACGATTACAATAGCTGTTTCGGCTGAAATGCCGAAACAGCTAAAAAAAAACTTTAACGATTACAAAAGCTGTTTCGGTGAAAAACCGAAACAGCTAAAAAAAAAAAAAAAAAAAAAAAAAAAAATTTAACGAAAACAAAAGCTGTTTCGGCTGAATTGCCGAAACAGCTAAAAACTAGACATGTGTTTGTGGACAAACACAGAGCTGTTTCGGATGTCTAAAATGTCTTTCATTATGTGTGTGTGGTGGTCTAAGTGTGTGCCAAGTCTAAAGTCGATCGGATTTACCAAAGTGCCAAAGATATATTGGTTGAACAAAAACGTGTACAAATCCTATGGGAAAAACTGAACCTTTAATGTGATGTAACATGACACCCGGCGATGTCATCATGACGTCATCTTAATTTTCGTCTATAACACATCCTCGAATACTTGCAAACCAAGTTTGACCCCAACCGGACTTGTACTTTCAGAGTTAGAGGGTCTTAAAAACTACACCTCTAATGTGACGTCACATGACCCGCGATGACGTCATCTTGATATTTTTTTTTTTGGCCCTCCTCAGGATGTTGGTCGAGGTCTGTGCTAAGTCTCAAGTCGATCGAATTTACAGAAGTGTCAAATTCAATATTTTGAAGAAAAACGTGTACAAAACCTATGGAGAAAATTGAACCTTTAATGTGACGTCACATGACACCCGGTGATGTCATAATTACGTTATCTTAATTTTCGTCTATAACACACCCTCGAATACTTGCAAACCAAGTTTGACCCCAACCGGACTTGTACTTTCAGAGTTAGAGGGTCTTAAAAACTACACCTTTAATGTGACGTCACATGACCCGCGATGACGTCATCTTGATTATTTTTTTCTTGGCCCTTCTAAGGATGGTGGTCGAGGTCTGTGCTAAGTCTCAAGTCGATCGAATTTACAGAAGTGTCAAAGTCAATAGTCTGAAGACAAACGTGTACAAAACCAATGGGAGAAAAATGTGAACCTTTAATGTGACGTCACGTGACCTTGAATGACGCAATCGTGCCGAATTTCTTTCAGAAACATCTGGGGGTGGTGTTCTAAGTCTATGCCAAGTTTCAAGTCGGTCGGATTTACCGAAGTGCCAAAGTCAATAGTCTGAAGAAAAACGTGTACAAAACCTATGGGGAAAATTAAACGTTTAACGTGACGTCACGTGACCTTGAATGACGCAATCGAGCCAAATTTCTTCTAGGACCATCTGTGGGTGGAGATCTAAGTGTACACCAAGTCTCAAGTCGATTGGATTTACCAAAGTGCCAAAGTGTATTGGCAGAACAAACGTGTGTAAATCCTATGGGTAAAAACACTGAAAGTGGAAAAAAAAAAAAGGAAAAACTAGACATGTGTTTGTGGACAAACACAGAGCTGTTTCGAGTGTCTAAAATTACTTTCAATATGTGTGTGGTGGTCTTTTGTGTGTGCCAAGTCTCAAGTCGATCAGATTTACTAAAGTGTCAAAGGCAATAGTCTAAAGAAAAACGTGTGCAAAACCAATGGGAGAAAAACGTAAACCTGTAATGTGACGCCCCGTGACCTTGAATGACGTAATCGTGCCGAATTTCTTCTAGGGCCGTCTGTGGATGGTGGTCTAAGTGTGTGCCAAGTCTCAAGTCGATCGGATTTACTAAAGTGTCAAAGTCAATAGTCTAAACAAAAACGTGTACAAAACCAATGGGAGAAAAATGTGAACCTTTAATGTTACGTCACGTGACCTTGAATGACGCAATCGTGCCGAATTTATTTCAGAATCATCTGGGGGTGGTGTTCTAAGTGTATGCCAAGTTTTAAGTCGGTCGGATTTACCGAAGTGCCAAAGTCAATAGTCTGAAGAAAAACGTGTACAAAACCTATGGGGAAAATTAAACCTTTAACGTGACGTCACGTGACCTTGAATGACGCAATCGAGCCAAATTTCTTCTAGGACCATCTGTGGGTGGAGGTCTAAGTGTACACCAAGTCTCAAGTAGATTGGAATCACCAAAGTGCCAAAGTGTATTGGCAGAACAAACGTGTGTAAATCCTATGGGTAAAAACACTGAAAGTGGAAAAAAAAAAAAGGAAAAAAAAAAAAAACTAGACATGTGTTTGTGGACAAACACAGAGCTGTTTCGGGTGTCTAACATTACTTTCTATATGTGTATCTGATGATGGTCTATGTGTGTGCCAAGTCTGACGTCGATGGATTTACACAATTGCCAAAGATATATTAGTTGGAAAAAACGTGTACAAATCCTATGGGGAAATTTGCACCTTTAATGTGACGTCACATGACACCCGATGATGTCATCATGATGTCATCTTAATTTTCGTCTGTAACACATCCTGGAATACTTGCATACAAAGTTTGACCCCAATCGGGCCTGTATTTCCAAAGATAGAGGGTCCTTAAAACTACACCTTTAATGTGACGTCACATGACCCACGATGATGTCATTGTGACAATTTTCCCCTTGGCCCTCCTGGGGATGGTGGTCGAGATGTGTGCTAAGTGTCGAGTCGATCAAATGTACGAAAGTGTCAAAGTCAATAGTCTGAAGACAAACGTGTACAAACCCTATGGGAAAAAAATGTACACCTTTAACGTCACGTCACGTGACCTTGAATAACGCAAATCGTGCCGAATTTCGTCCAGGACCATCTGTGGGTGGTGTTCTAGGTGTATGCTAAGTCTTAAGTCGAACGGATTCATTAAAGTGTCAAAGTCAATAGTTTGAAGAAAAACGTGTACAAAACCTATGGGGAAAATTGTACCTTTAAAATGACGTCACGTGACCTTGAATTACGGAATCGCGACGAATTTCTTCTAGGACCGTCCTTGGGTGGTTGTCTGAGTGTATGCCAAGTTTCAAGTCGATCGGATTTACCAAAGTGTCAAAGTGTATTGGCAGAAAAAACGTGTACAAATCCTATGGGGAAAAATGACAAATAAAAAAAAAAAAAAAAAGAAAAAAAAAAAGAAAAAGAAAAAAAAAAACTTTAACGAAAACAAAAGCTGTTTCGGCTGAAAGGCCGAAACAGCTAATAAAAAAATAAAAAAACTTTAACGAAAACAAAAGCTGTTTCGGTGAAAAACCGAAACAGCTAAAAAGAAAAACTAGAAATGTGTTTGTGGACAAACACAGAGCTGTTTCGCTTGTCTAAAATGACTTTGAATATGTGAGTGGTGGTCTATGTGTGTACCAGATCTGAAGTCGATCGGATTTACCAAAGTGCCAAATATATCTTGGTTGCAAAAAACGTGTACAAATCCTATGGGAAAAACTGCACCTTTAACGTGACGTCACATGGCCCACGATGACGTCGTCATGACGTCATCTTAATTTCCGTCTATAACACATCCTGGAATACTTGCATACCAAGTTTGACCCCAATCAGACCTTTACTTCCAGAGATAGAGGGTCTTAAAAAGTACACCTTTAAAGTTACGTCATCTGACCCACGATGACGTCATCATGACGATTGTCCTTGTGGCCCTCCTAGAGGTGGTGGTCGAGGTGTGTACTAAGTTTCGAGTCGATTGGATTTACCAAAGTGTCAAATTCAATAGTCTGACGAAAAACGTGTACAAAACCTATAGGGAAAACTGCACCTTTAATGTGACGTCACATGGCCCATGATGACGTCGTCATGACGTCATCTTAATTTTTGTCTATAACACATCCTGGAATACTTGCATATCAAGTTTGACCCCAATCAGACCTTTACTTCCAGAGATAGAGGGTCTTATAAACTGCACCTTTAATGTGACGTCAAATGACCCACGATGACGTCATCATGACGATTTTTGTTCTGGCCCCTCTGGGGATGGTGGTTGAGGTGTGTCTTAAGTCTCAAGTCGATCGGATTTACCGAAGTGTCAAATTCAATATTCTGAAGAAAAACGTGTACAAATCCTATGGGGAAAAATTGAACCTTTAACGTGACGTCACGTGACCACGAATGACGTAATCGTGACAAATTTCTTCTAGGATCATCTGTGGGTGGTGGTCTAAGTGTATGCCAAGTCTCAAGTCGATCGGATTTAACAAAGTGCCAAAGTGTATTGTCCGAACAAAAAACGTGTACAAACCCTATGGGGAAGAGTCTGAAGGAGAAACTAGACATGTGTTTGTTGACAAACACGGAGCTGTTTCGGATGTCTAAGATGACTTTCATTATGTGTGTGCCAAGTCTGAAATCGATTGGATTTGCCAATTTTCCCAAGATATATAAGTTGAAAAATACGTGTACAAATCCTATGGGAAAAACTACACCTTTAATGTGACGTCACATGACACCCGATGATGTCATCATGATGTCATCTTAATTTTCGTCTATAACACACCCTCGAATACTTGCAAACCAAGTTTGACCCCAACCGGACTTGTACTTTCAGAGTTAGAGGGTCTTAAAAACTACACCTTTAATGTGACGTCACATGACCCGCGATGACGTCATCTTGATTATTTTTTTCTAGGCCCTCCTAAGGATGGTGGTCGAGGTCTGTGCTAAGTCTCAAGTCGATCGAATTTACAGAAGTGTCAAATTCAATATTTTGAAGAAAAACGTGTACAAAACCTATGGAGAAAATTGAACCTTTAATGTGACGTCACATGACACCCGATGATGTCATAATTACGTCATCTTAATTTTCGTCTATAACACATCCTCGAATACTTGCAAACCAAGTTTGACCCCAACCGGACTTGTACTTTCAGAGTTAGAGGGTCTTAAAAACTACACCTTTAATGTGACGTCACATGACCCGCGATGACGTCATCTTGATTATTTTTTTCTTGGCCCTCCTAAGGATGGTGGTCGAGGTCTGTGCTAAGTCTCAAGTCGATCGAATTTACAGAAGTGTCAAATTCAATAGTCTGAAGAAAAACGTGTACAAATCCTATGGGGAAAAATTGCACCTTTAACGTGACGTCACGTGACCACGAATGACGTAATCGCGACGAATTTCTTCTAGGATCATCTGTGGGTGGTGGTCTAAGTGTATGCCAAGTCTGAAGTCGATCGGATTTACCAAAGTGTCAAAGTGTATTGTCCGAACAAAAAACGTGTACAAACCCTATGGAGAAGAGTCTGAAGGAGAAAAAAAAGAAAAAAAAACTAGAAATGTGTTTGTGGACAAACACAGAGCTGTTTCGCTTGTCTAAAAATGACTTTGAATATGTGAGTGGTGGTCTATGTGTGTACCAAATCTGAAGTCGATCGGATTTACCAAAGTGCCAAATATATCTTGGTTGCAAAAAACGTGTACAAATCCTATGGGAAAAACTGCACCTTTAACGTGACGTCACATGGCCCACGATGACGTCGTCATGACGTCATCTTAATTTCCGTCTATAACACATCCTGGAATACTTGCATACCAAGTTTGACCCCAATCAGACCTTTACTTCCAGAGATAGAGGGTCTTAAACACTACACCTTTAAAGTGACGTCACCTGACCCACGATGACGTCATCATGACGATTATCCTTGTGGCCCTCATAGAGATGGTGGTCGAGGTGTGTACTAAGTCTCGAGTCGATTGGATTTACCAAAGTGTCAAATTCAATAGTCTGACGAAAAACGTGTACAAATCCTATGGGAAAAACTGCACCTTTAACGTGACGTCACATGGCCCACGATGACGTCGTCATGACGTCATCTTAATTTCCGTCTATAACACATCCTGGAATACTTGCATACCAAGTTTGACACCAATCAGACCTTTACTTCCAGAGATAGAGGGTCTTAAAAACTACACCTTTAAAGTGACGTCACCTGACCCACGATGACGTCATCATGACGATTATCCTTGTGGCCCTCATAGAGATGGTGGTCGAGGTGTGTACTAAGTCTCGAGTCGATTGGATTTACCAAAGTGTCAAATTCAATAGTCTGACGAAAAACGTGTACAAAACCTATAGGGAAAACTGAACCTTTAATGTGACGTCACATGGCCCATGATGACGTCGTCATGACGTCATCTTAATTTTCGTCTATAACACATCCTGGAATACTTGCATACCAAGTTTGACCCCAATCAGACCTTTACTTCCAGAGATAGAGGGTCTTATAAACTGCACCTTTAATGTGACGTCAAATGACCCACGATGACGTCATCGTGACGATTTTTCTGCTGGCCCCTCTGGGGATGGTAGTCGAGGTGTGTCTTAAGTCTCAAGTCGATCGGATTCACCGAAGTGTCAAATTCAATATTCTGAAGAAAAACGTGTACAAATCCTATGGGGAAAAATTGCACCTTTAACGTGACGTCACGTGACCACGAATGACGTAATCGTGACAAATTTCTTCTAGGATCATCTGTGGGTGGTGGTCTAAGTGTATGCCAAGTCTCAAGTCGATCCGATTTACCAAAGTGCCAAAGTGCTATGCCAGAACAAAAAACGTGTACAAACCCTATGGAGAAGAGTCTGAAGGAGAAAAAAAAAAAAAAAAAAAAAAAAAAACTAGACATGTGTTTGTGGACAAACACAGAGCTGTTTCGAGTGTCTTTCAATATGTGTGTGATGGTCTTTTGTGTGTCGATCAGATTTACTAAAGTCTCAAGTCGATCAGATTTACTAAAGTGTCAAAGTCAATAGTCTAAAGAAAAACGTGTACAAAACCTATGTGGGAAAATTTAACCTTTAACGTGACACCCCGTGACCTTGAATGACGTAATCGTGCCAAATTTCTCCTACGACCGTCTGTGGATGGTGGTCTATGTGTGTGCCAAGTCTCAAGTCGATCGGATTTACTAAGTGTCAAAGTCAAGAGTCTAAAGAAAAACGTGTACAAAACCTATGGGAGAAAAATGTGAACCTTTAATGTGACGTCACATGACACCCGATGATATCATCACAATGTCATCTTAATTTTCGTCTATAACACATCCCGGAATACCCGAATACCAAGTTTGACCCTAATTGGACTTGTACTTCCAGAGATAGAGGGTCTTAAAAACTACACCTTTAATGTGACGTCACATGACCCACAATGATGTCATCATGACGTCACCCTGATTTTCGTCTATAACACATCCTGGAATACTTGCATACCAAGTTTGACCCCAATCGGGCCTGTACTTCTAGAGATAGAGGGGCCTAACAACTGCACCTTTAATGTGACGTCACATGACCCACGATGACGTCATCGTGACGATTTTTCCCTTGGCCCTCCTGGGGATGGTGGTTGAGGTGTGTGCTAAGTCTGAAGTCGATACAATTTACGAAAATTTCAAAGTTAATATTCTGAAGAAAAACGTGTACAAAACCTATGGGGGAATAATTTTCACATTTAACGTGACGTCACGTGACCTTGAAAGACGCAATCGTGCCGAATTTCTTCCAATATCATTTGTGGGTGGTGTTCTAAGTGTATGCCAAGTCTCAAGTCGGTCGGATTTACCGAAGTGCCAAAGTCAATAGTCTGAATAAAAACGTGTACAAAACCAATGGGAGAAAAATGTGAACCTTTAATGTGACGTCACGTGACCTTGAATGACGCAATCGTGCCGAATGTCTTTCAGAAACATCTGGGGGTGGTGTTCTAAGTGTATACCAAGTTTCAAGTCGGTCGGATTTACCGAAGTGCCAAAGTCAATAGTCTGAAGAAAAACGTGTACAAAACCTATGGGGAAAATGTTACCTTTAACGTGACGTCACGTGACCTTGAATTACGCAATCGAGCCAAATTTCTTCTAGGACCATCTGTGGGTGGAGGTCTAAGTGTATACCAAGTCTCAAGTCGATTGGATTTACCAAAGTGCCAAAGTGTATTGGCAGAACAAACGTGTGTAAATCCAATGGGTAAAAACACTGAAAGTGGAAAAAAAAAAGAAAAACTAGACATGTGTTTGTGGACAAACACAGAGCTGTTTCGAGTGTCTTTCAATATGTGTGTGATGGTCTTTTGTGTGTGCCAAGTCTCAAGTCGATCAGATTTACTAGTGTCCAAGTCATTAGTCTAAAGAAAAACGTGTACAAAACCTATGGGGGGAAATTGAATCTTTAACGTGACGCCCCTTGACCTTGAATGACGTAATCGTACCGAATGTCTTCTAGAACTGTCTGTGGATGGTGGTCTAAGTGTGTGCCAAGTCTCAAGTCTATCAGATTTACTAAAGTGTCAAAGTCACTAGTCTAAAGAAAAACGTGTACAAAACCTATGGGGAAAAAATTGAACCTTTAACGCTAAGTCACGTGACCTTGAATGACGCAATCGTGCCGAATTTATTTCAGAAACATCTGGGGCTGGTGTTCTAAGTGTATGCCAAGTTTCAAGTCGGTCGGATTTACCAAAGTGTCAAAGTCAATAGTCTGAAAAAAACCGTGTACAAAACCTATGGGAAAAATTTACCTTTAACATGACGTCACGTGACCTTGAATGACGTAATCGCTACGAATTTCTTCTAGGACCGTCCTTGGGTGGTTGTCTAAATGTATGCCAAGTCTCAAGTCGATCGGATTTACAAAAGTGTCAAAGTGCTATGCCAGAAAAAACGTGTACAAATCCTATGGGAAAAAGTCTGAAGAAAAAAAAGAAAAACTAGACATGTGTTTGTGGACAAACACAGAGCTGTTTCGATTGTCTAACGTTACTTTCAATATATGTGTGTGTGGTGGTCTATGTGTGTGCCAAGTCTGAAGTCGATTGGATTTACACAAGTGCCAAATATATATTAGTTGAAAAAACGTGTACAAATCCTATGGGGAAATTTGAACCTTTAATGTGACGTCACATGATACCCGATGATGTCATCATGATGTCATCTTAATTTTCGTCTGTAACACATCCTGGAATACTTGCATACCAAGTTTGACCCCAATCGGACATGTACTTCTAGAGATAGAGGGTCCTAAAAACTGGACCTTTAATGTGACGTCACATGACCCACGATGACGTCATCATGATGTCATTTTATTTTTCGTCTATAACACACCCTGGAAAACTTGCATACCAAGTTTGACCCCAATCGGACCTGTACTTCCAGAGATAGCGGGTCCTAAAAACTGAACCTTTAATCCCTTTAATGTGACGTCACATGACCCACGATGACGTCATCATGATGTCATTTTATTTTTCGTCTATAACACACCCTGGAATACTTGCATACCAAGTTTGACCCCAATCAGACCTGTACTTCCAGAGATAGCGGGTCCTAAAAACTGAACCTTTAATGTGACGTCACATGACCCACGATGACGTCATTATGACAATTTTTTTCTTGGCCCTCCTGGGGATGGTGGTCGAACTGTGTGCTAAGTCTCAAGTCGATCAAATGTACGAAAGTATCAAAGTCAATAGTCTCAAGAAAAACTGGTACAAAACCTATGGGGGAAACATTAAACCTTTAACGTGACGTCAGGTGACCTTGAATGACGCAATCGTGCCGAATTTCTACCAGGAACATTTGGGGGTGGTGTTCTAAGTGTATGCCAAGTTTCAATTCGGTCGGATTTACTAAAGTGTCAAAGTCAATAGTCTGAAGAAAAACGTGTACAAAACCTATGGGGAAAATTTCACCTTTAACGCGAAGTCACGTGACCTTGAATGACGGAATCGCGACGAATTTCTTCTAGGACCGTCCTTGGGTGGTTGTCTAAATGTATGCCAAGTCTCAAATCGATCGGATTTACCAAAGTGTCAAAGTGCTATGGCAGAAAAAACGTGTGCAAATCCTATGGGAAAAAGTCTGAAAGTGGAAAAGAAAAAAAAGAAATAAAAAAACTTTAACGAAAACAAAAGCTGTTTCGGTGAAAAACCGAAACAGCTAAAAAAAGAAAAAAAAAAACTTTAACGATTACAAGAGCTGTTTCGGTGAAAAACCGAAACAGCTAAAAAAAAAAAGAAAAAAAAAAACTTTAACGAAAACAAAAGCTGTTTCGGTGAAAAACCGAAACAGCTAAAAAGAAAAAAAAAAACTTTAACGAAAACAAAAGCTGTTTCGGTGAAAAACCGAAACAGCTAAAAAAAAAAAAATCAGAACGAATACAATAGCTGTTTCGGCTGAAGTGCCGAAACAGCTAAAAAAAAAAAAAAAAAAAAAAAAAAAAAAAAATCTTAACGATTACAATAGCTGTTTCGGCTGAAATGCCGAAACAGCTAAAAAAAACTTTAACGAAAACAAAAGCTGTTTCGGTGAAAAACCGAAACAGCTAAAAAAACTTTAACGATTACAAAAGCTGTTTCGGTGAAAAACCGAAACAGCTAAAAAAAAAAACTAGACATGTGTTTGTGGACAAACACAGAGCTGTTTCGAGTGTCTAAAATTACTTTCAATATGTGTGTGGTGGTCTTTTGTGTGTGCTAAGTCTCAAGTCGATCAGATTTACTAAAGTGTCAAAGACAATAGTCTAAAGAAAAACGTGTACAAAACCTATGGGGGAAAATTAAACCTTTAACGTGACGCCCCGTGACCTTGAATGACGTAATCGTGCCAAATTTTTCCTACGACCGTCTGTGGATAGTGGTCTATGTGTGTGCCAAGTCTCAAGTCGATCGGATTTACTAAGTGTCAAAGTCAATAGACTAAAGAAAAACGTGTACAAAACCTATGGGGGACAAATTCAACCTTTAACTTGACGTCACGTGACCTTGAATGACGCAATCGTGCTGGATTTCTTTCAGAAATATCTGGTGGTGGTGTTCTGAGTATATGGCAAGTTTCAAGTCGGTCGGATTTACCAAAGTGTCAAATTCAATAGTCTGAAGAAAAACGTGTACAAAACCTATGGGAAAAATTTCACCTTTAACGCGAAGTCACGTGACCTTGAATGACGTAATCGCGACGAATTTCTTCTAGGACCGTCTTTGGGTGGTTGTCTAAGTGTATGCCAAGTCTCAAGTCCATCGGATTTACCAAAGTGTCAAAGTGTATTGTCTGAACAAACGTGTACAAATCCTATGGAGAACAAAAGGAAAACTAGAAATGTGTTTGTGGACAAACACAGAGCTGTTTCGGGTGTCTAATTTGTTTTGTAATAAGTGGGTGGTGGTCTAAGTGTGTCGCAAATCTGTAGTCAATCTTATTTACCCAGGTGCCAAAGATATATTGGTTGGAAAAAACGTGTACAAATCCTTTGGGGAAAACTACACCTTTAAGGAGACGTCACATGACCAACGATGACGTCATCATGATGTTATTTTAATTTGTGTCTATAACACACACTTGAATACTTGCATGCCAAGTTTGACCCCAATCGGACTTGTACTTCCAGAGATAGAGGGTCTTAAAAACTACACCTTAAATGTGACGTCACATGACCCACGATGACGTCATCATGACGTCATCTTAATTTTCGTCTATAACACATCCTGGAATACTTGCATACCAAGATTGACCCCAATCAGACCTTTACTTCCAGAGATAGAGGGTATTAAAAACTACACCTTTAAAGTGACGTCACACGACCCACGATGACGTCATCATGACGATTTTCCTTGTGGCCCTCCTATGGATGGTGATCGAGGTGTGTACTAAGTCTCGAGTCGATGGGATTTACCAAAGTGTCAAAATCAATAGTCTGAGGAAAAACGTGTACAAACCCTATGGGGAAAAATTGCACCTTTAATGTGACGTCACATGACACCCGATGACGTCATCTTCATGTCATCTTAATTTTCGTCTATAACACATCTCAGGATACTTGCATATCAAGTTTGTCCCCAATCGGACATGTACTTTCAGAGATAGAGGGTCCCAAAAACTACACCTTTAATTTGACGTCACATGACCCACGATGACGTCATCATCACGATTTTTCTTTTGGACCTCCTGGGGATGGTGGTCCAGGTGTGTGCTAAGTTTCAAGTCAATCGCATTTACCAAAGTATTAAAGTCAATAGTCTGAAGAAAAACGTGTACAAACCCTATGGGGAAAAATTGAACCTTTAACGTGACGTCACGTGATCATGAATGACGTAATCGCGACGAATTTCTTCTAGGACCGTCCTTGGGTGGTTGTCTAAATGTATGCCAAGTCTAAAGTCGATCGGATTTACCAAAGTGTCAAAGTGTATTGGCTGAAGAAAACTGTGTACAAACTATATGGAGAAAAGTCTGAAACTGAGGAAAAAAAAAAAAAAAAAAAAAAAAAAGAAAAAAGAAAAAAAAAAACTTTAACGATTACAATAGCTGTTTCGGCTGAATTGCCGAAACAGCTAAAAAAACTAGAAATGTGTTTGTGGACAAACACAGAGCTGTTTCGCATGTCTAAAATGACTTTCAATATTGGGGTGGTCTAAGTGTGTTCCAAGTCTAAAGTCGATCGAATAAACCAAAGTGCCAAAGATATATTGGTTGAAAAAAAACCGTGTACAAATCGTATGGGAAGAATTTGACCTTTAATGTGACGTCACATGACACCCGATGACGTCATCATGTCATTTTAATTTTCGTCTATAAGTCATCCTGGAATACATGAATACCAAGTTTGACCCCAATCGGACCTGTACTTCCAGAGATAGAGGGTCTTAACAACTGCACCTTTAATGTGACGTCACATGACCCCCCGATGACGTCATCATGACGATTTTTCTCTTGGCCCTCCTGGGTATGGTGGTCGAGGTGTGTGCTAAGTCTGAAGTCGATCGGATTTACCAAATTGTCAAATTCAATAGTCTAAAGAAAAACGTGTACAAAACCTATGGAGAAAATTGAACCTTTAATGTGACGTCACATGACACCCGATGATGTCATAATTACGTCATCTTAATTTTCGTCTATAACACATCCTCGAATACTTGCAAACCAAGTTTGACCCCAACCGGACTTGTACTTTCAGAGTTAGAGGGTCTTAAAAACTACACCTTTAATGTGACGTCACATGACCCGCGATGACGTCATATTGATTATTTTTCTCTTGGCCCTCCTAAGGATAGCGGTCGAGGTCTGTGCTAAGTCTCAAGTCGATCGAATTTACAGAAGTGTCAAATTCAATATTTTGAAGAAAAACGTGTACAAATCCTATGGGAAAAAATTGTACCTTTAACGTGACGTCACATGACCACGAATGACGTAATCGTGACGAATGTCTTCTAGGATCATCTGTGGGTGGTGGTTTAAGTGTATGCCAAGGCTCAAGTCGATCGGATTTACCAAAGTGTCAAAGTGTATTGTCCGAACAAAAAACGTGTACAAACCCTATGGGAAAAAGTCTGAAAAAAATAAAATAAAAACTGCACCTTTAATGTTAAGTCACATGACCCACGATGACGTCATCATGACGAATTTCCCTTGGCCCTCCTGGGGATTGTGGTCGAGATGTGTGCCAAGTCGCAAGTCGATCAAATTTACGAAAGTGTCAAAGTCAATAGTCTAAAGAAAAACGTGTACAAAACCTATGGGGGAAAAACTGAACCTTTAACGTGACGTCACGTGACCTTAAATGACGCAATCGCGCCGAATTTCTTTCAGGAACATCTGGGTGTGGTGTTCTAAGTGTATGCCAAGTTTCAAGTCGGTCGGATTTACTAAAGTGTCAAAGTCAATAGTCTGAAGAAAAACGTGTACTAAACCTATGGGGAAAAATTGAACCTTTAACGTGACGTCACGTGACCATGAATGACGTAATCGCGACGAATTTCTTCTAGGACCGTCCTTGGGTGGTTGTCTAAATGTATGCCAAGTCTAAAGTCGATCAGATTTACCAAAGTGTCAAAGTGTATTGGCTGAAGAAAACTGTGTACAAACTATATGGAGAAAAGTCTGAAACTGAGGAAAAAAAAAAAAAAAAAAAAAGAAAAAAAAAAACTTTAACGATTACAATAGCTGTTTCGGCTGAATTGCCGAAACAGCTAAAAAAAAAAAAAAAAAAAAAAAAAAAACTTTAACGAAAACAATAGCTGTTTCGGTGAAAAACCGAAACAGCTAAAAAAAAAAAAACCAGAACGAAAACAAAAGCTGTTTCGGTGAAAAACCGAAACAGCTAAAAAAAAAAAAAAAAAAAAAAAAAAATTTAACGAAAACAATAGCTGTTTCGGTGAAAAACCGAAACAGCTAATTATTTCTTCAGCTACCCTGGACATTGTATTCTCATAACAAAAATACACTTGTCACACAAACAGCAGAATCTACCAAAACAATTATACAGGCTGTAGCTACGATATTTTACATTGTACATGTACCTGCCCTCACCGAATTAAAACGGGGACAAAACGTGTTTTTATCCTATTGAAAACATGTTTAAAAAAAATAAATTACAAAAAAAATGTTTTAAACAGTTAGATTTCGCCACCTCAGAAAAACGGGAAAAAAACAAAACAGTTTCAAAGCATGTTTGTAACCTGTTTTTTTTGCAGAATTTTTTTTTTTTTTTAACTGTTGTTTTTTCGTATCAAAGCAATTAATGAATTAATACTAACGTACAAGAAAACTGATTTGAATAAATTTATTATGATTATGACAAGCATTCTAAAATGGATTCAATGATGAGTACATTGCAAATACTCAGCAAGGATAATTCATAAATACCTAAGATTTGATATTTTATATTGATTTTTATATTAGATGTGATATTAGATGTGATATTATCCGAAGTGTTGCAGTGGACTACATGCATGGTGTCATGTTAACAAGTTGTGAAAAAAAATTGTTAAAAAAAAAGTTTCAATATTAATTTAAAAACAATTTTTAAAGTTAAAAATAAAATCTGAAAAAGACTGAACCTAGGCCTATATCATATGTTTCTCAGTTCCGGATCATGAGTAAAGTATGTAAGTAGGTACCAACTACACGCACAACGATTTTAAGTGACGTCACGTGTTTTGTGGGTCAAAGTTTATCGATTTGCTGCACCATGCATGGCCACGTTGCGCGCTAAAGATGAACATTTCCAAAACACTTTCTTGTGCAATTTTTTCTTTTAAACTTTAGGCATTCGGTTTGGCATATGGCTAAACGGATGTAGCCTAAATATTTTATCAGAATTTAGTCTGCTTGATTCAGTTGGTTCTCGCTGTAAATATTATTATTTTATAATAACCTAATAATAAGGCCTTTGGGCTTAGTACACAAAGCACTTTTTCAAGCGATGTCAGTTCGTCGTGGCCTAGGCCGACATGTATTTTCAAAAATAGAAGTAGAACTTTTTACTTGGAAGTACTAGTACTCACTACTAGAAGTTTTTTTTATGGAAAACAAATTTAGTGCCTACTTCTTCTGTTCTTCATCAAGTTCATCAATCATGCTACCGGTTCATCATGTCTATTTTATTTGCCATATCACTCAATTAAAGGTGAACAAGTATAGTAATAAACCCATTTCACTTGATTTTCAAGGATTGGCCTAGGTAGCCGATCCGAAAGCAGTCTGAATTATTTTTTGCGATTCCGATATCCAGAACAACAGAACTATACTGGTACATTACACATGTGTGTGTCCACTTGGCACTTGGTTGCCCGGCCAGCACTGCAGCTGTCGTCAAAGTCAAACTTATCGATGTCTCCCAATCTCGAAAAGATTTTATCTCCAATCCATTATAAACAGATGTGTAACAAAAGTAACTCAGTAAATAAGACAATTAAGTTACAAAACCCTCTTCTTATTCATCCAGACTATTGGGTTCGCTTCTTGCCTGATGAAAACCGTTACAATAGACGTATTGAACCTTGATTTCAAAAAGTGATCAACACAGTTTAGTCAGTTACCTAAATACAACGTGTATTTACTCAGTGCAAATAGGGGCTGGGAACTTGACCAAGAATCAGTGTAAAGTCGGAACATACCATTTTTAAAAGGGGTGCCCAGGGGTTTCCCTTAACGTTTTTTTTCAGTGGCCCGCCGGGCTACCTAATTAGAGTTTTCAGTGGCCCGCAAGCATTTTCAGTGGCCCACGTGTGCATGCCATATCTGTGTTTTCCACCGAGGTTACGCAACGCCAACTGCATTGTCTGACCTTCCGGTAACGAAAACGCGCGCGTGCGGGAAAATTGCCGTAACGCGGCACGGCACTATACAGCCCACTGCTTAAAATCGCTGATCTTGCGGGAAGATTTAATTTGCATCCGCCACAAAAGCTATCAAAACTTAACCTCGCCTGTGACAACAAAACTGGCCGAGTTATTGTAAAAGCATATTAAAGGTTTAAGGTTGAAAACTTTTGGGGAAAAAAACGGAGAATGTTGGCCTAAATCTTTCACACGATGGACGCCGAGCTGACCAACACACCACACAAGCGTAAACTGAATGCAGGAAACATGCCGCGGTAGAACATTTTGCAGAAACACGCTACATCGCTCAATGACAAGCGTTACTACCTCGATCGAAAGAAATACATTAAAACAGAAAATACAAAACAGAAAAGGGTGACCATGATATGATAATTAACCTGCAGGATATGACTTTCTTCATCGACGTTTGTTTGCCGGGCATTTTTACATCTTACGATGTCAAATTCCACCATTTCGCGTAACGGAAAAATACATGCATGTCGGCCATGGACTGGTTTCGGTCCTTAACTTTGTCCATTGAAGCGTGCGGCGGAAACCAATTCAACAATGCGCCTGCATTATGCATGCTTTGCATGGGGCGAGCACATGGTATTTTGGCACCATCACCGTACCCGCGCCGCACCTTTAGTTGTTGATTTATCCGGGCATATTGGGGCAAAAACAGCGGAGCTCCTTAACAATTCCACAGGAGAAGTAATTTCTTCAGTTGGATTTGTAACGCGAACCGGAACGACGTCCATTGATTTTGTGTCATGGAAAAACCTAAACCTGCGGTACATACCGTAATTTCCTGCGGTAAAGACGCGGCTTATCTGACTTTCTAGACCACAAAAACATCGCCGCGCCTTATCTTTCAGTGCGCCGTATATGATGTCGCTTGAGTTCAAAGTGATGGTCTTTGTGTGAAGAATTCTTTGAACGCCGCAATCTTACTCAATAATGTGGTCAACCAATTAGCCCAACTCTCCGGACATTGTGACCGTGTTTCCATTAACAATGCCGCGATGTGTTGATCCCCTACGACCGTACATGTATGTGATTTAGCACTCGGCAGCGTGCGTAGTCTTGTTTGCAAGACGTTTTTCGCGATGCGGGGCGCCCTCTAACGTACGCCGTAGACCACGCGCGAATTACCGCATCGGCGGCCTACGCGCGCTGCATATACCGCGATTAAGATCGTCTTGCAAACAAGACTACAGCGTGCGCTGCATGACGCGTACAACAGCGATAAAAAGCTGGCCCGTACTATGTGGCCTTTTTCTAAACGTTTTTTTCGTCTACGTTCCGGCTTCATGCAATTCACCATCCGAACTACACAGCGCGGAGCATTCACAACGACTGGAAAAAAGACTAGGGGGTGTCGCAATTAGGGATACCATGCACGCGATCGCTGCATGTGATGTGTACATGTGCATGCAGTTTATACTGCAGTGATACATGATATGTATCGGCAAACCTCGTGCGATATTGTGACTACTGGTTTGAAGTTTTCATACATTGTTTGCGTGCCAGATAAACTCAAGTACTCAGCAAATTCTTGCTTGGAATAGTGGGATCCTTCTAAGGCAACAAAAAGACCCCTTTGTGGCGATGTACCTACACCGGGTGGCGCCTGGTGTTCTTTTGGGTGCGTTCAAGCATGTTTCCTACCTCCATGGTTCAAGCATGCGCCTTATTCGGCAGTGCGCTTTATCTGTTGACGTTTGAAAAAATTTTGGGTGATTTTAGGGACCTGCGCCTTAACCGCCGTGCGGCTTTACCGCAGGAAATTACGGTACATACATGTACTCACATGTATGTACTCACAATGACGTGTACATGTACTCACAATGTACATGTATGTACACGAGTACAAGACTTGTATGTGTGCCGCGCCGGCCATGCGCGTCAATGTATGCGCTAGCTAGCCGGCCATGAACATCGCGAATCTGTATGTACAGGAATGACACGATCCCATCTCTACAATACACGTGCGCGTGCAAACAGGTTGGTAAACACCGCCAATCGTGGACGGGGCATTGTCCGACCGTCTTCCCTTTTTTTGTTTATACTCTAACGTTTTCGGATGACCTCCATAGGATTTGTACACGATTTGGAATCGTGGACATTTTGTCAATCGTGGACGTACCCAATTATTTTGTCTTACGACCACGATTGGCGGTGGATACATACGCAGTGTTTTGTAAAGGTACTGCTGTACTGGTG
Organism: Crossaster papposus; assembly: GCA_037893245.1. NCBI lineage: Eukaryota > Metazoa > Echinodermata > Asteroidea > Velatida > Solasteridae > Crossaster > Crossaster papposus. The sequence continues at coordinate 863,357 of JBAIAA010000489.1, read as the reverse complement.
CCTGTGGTGGTAAACTGTTGATCTGGGAAATCACATGTAATGTATTCAATATTTTAACTCGCCGGCCGGACGACCGAGGAAGTGTTTTGAGTCGTCTGTGGCTTTTTCCGGCGACCGCTAAAGGGAAACTCTGAACAGTAATTCTTATTTTTGAAGTTTGTATAGGTTTTGAGATTGTGTTTAGGGATGAATGGAGTTCATAATCATATTGTGTGTGTCAATGTGTGCAAGTGTGCGTACATGTATGTATTGACCGCCAATCGTGGTCGTCAGACAAAAGAATTAGGTACGTCCACGATTGACAAAACGTCTTTGAGAGATGGTGATCATTCTAATCCAATCTTAATTTGTAAATGGAAACTTATGAGTGCCTACCCAACTTTCACAGGCACTCCGGACGCAGCAGTTCCAGGATCCAGAAATTGCGGGATCCCACCCCAAAATCCAGGTGGGATCGCATCTCATATCACGATGGGATTATATTTTCACAATGGTAGGCCTACGACTTTTGCGAACCATGCGCAACCCTGCCTGGTTCAGGTCAACTCGGCCCTAATCCAACTCAGCCTCAAGTTAACTCGGCCCAAAGCTGAGACAGCTCGACCGTCGAGACAATTTAACTTTTCCCACCAAATTATTGGTGGGACGTACAGAGTGGGACCAAGCGAACGGCGCACCGGTGGTACATGTATGCTCTCAGGCGCTGCATATGTACACATCGACTTCAGGTTGTCTGGACGGTCGATCGAGTTGTCTCGACTTTGGGCTAAGTTGATTTGGGGCCGAGTTGACTGGGACAGCTTTTCTTCTCGTTCGCACAGAATTTGGTAATTGTTTTCCTCTGTAACTTTGTTAATAATGCTTGTAATGGATTAAAACTTTCACAGATGAGAGATAAGTTAAAGAGTCGCCTGAACAAATGTGTGACGACACTAAACTAGGCATACATTTACATGATTTCTCAAACGTTAACATTACAATTATGTACTGCTCCGTGGCCCAGATTACGAATTGCCTTTCTTGATTTTTCTCTTATATAGCCATATATAAGACGATATGGTTTTGAAAGGATTTTTATAACAGAACATGCAGTCATGAACCCAAAAAAATTATTTCCTAACTATCTTCGTAATCGTAGGGAAATTACAAATTCGCAATACCTGCTAACGAGGTACATGTAGGCGCGAACATCATCCGCATCCGCGATGCAAAATGTTCTAAAGTTTGTCATTCATCTAGGCATACATAGGCTATACTGCCTTTATAAAGGAAGCATCAAAAGTAAAGAAATCCTTGAAAAAAAAGTGTTTTCATAATAATTATTTAGAAAATTCAGTTGACATCTTTAAAAAAATGTTAGGCCTACCAAGTACCAAATTCCCGGTTGTAAGAAATTTCTCGCTTGGATCCTGCCGGGAAAATGTTTCACAACCGGGATCCCGGTTCCAACTAAAACCGGATCCCGGTAAGCAACCGGGATCCCAGTTAAATTTTCTATAAGGATATGCCCTTTAGTTAATTCAGATGCAGTATCAACGTTGCTGTATTAATTGCATGGACATGTTTTCAACATACAGTATCTTAACCAGTTCGCGCCGGATGACGTATATAAACGCAAACATTTCCCCAAATTCAAAACGGATGACGCATAAACACGCCAAGTTCAAGTTCGGAAATGTATGTCGGAAATGCGTGGGTGTTCTTCCCGGTACTATCAGCCAGAACCCGCTTCGGATCGAGTTTCGTTAAAAATAATCCCGCCCGTCGGCTCGGCGATGTTAAAATAATCCCGGCACGAACTGGTTAAAAGGGTTTCAATAAGAGGATGTATGTATCATAGCCTATCCATGGCTGTAAAAAAAAGAAATAGCTTTATTATGTACATGTACAGTGATGGGGAGGAACACAAGTTTGGCCAAGTTTGTGTACATGTTAAATTGCCCAAACAGTATTTCAGCTGATCTTCAAAAAATCAAAGTAAACAAAAAAAAGGTCAGAAAACAGTCCTGCAGATTGATCTTCAAAAAAGTCGTAGTCCAAAAACAGTAAGAAAACAGTCCCGCAGTTCTCGCAAAAAATTCTGAGTCCCCCAAACTGTAAGGATCGAAACAGCCCTGCAGATCTAGGACCGATCTTCAAAAAAATTGTAAGTCCAGGAAACAGTCAGAAAACAGTCATGCAGCTCATCTAAATTTTCTAAGTCCCAACAAAACAGTACAAAAACAGCCCTACTAAATGATAAACAGAATGCAAACAGGATTGTAGCCAACAAATCAGAGAGCTGATAACCTTTTTGTATCGCAAAACAGGAACAATTTTTTTTTAGCTGTTTCGGTTTTTCACCGAAACAGCTTTTGTAATCGTTAAAGTTTTTTTAGCTGTTTCGGTTTTTCACCGAAACAGCTTTTGTTTTCGTTCTGGTTTTTTTTTTTTTTTTTTTAGCTGTTTCGGTTTTTCACCGAAACAGCTTTTGTAATCGTTAAAGTTTTTTTTTTTCTTTTTTTTTTTTTTCTTTTTCAGATTTTTCTCCATAGGATTTGTACACGTTTGTTCAGACAGGTCACTTAGGTACTTTGGTCAATCCGATCGACTTGAAACTTGGCATACATTTAGACAACCACACAAGGACGGTCCTAGAAGAAATTCGCCGCGATTACGTCACTCAAGGTCACGTGACTTTGCGTTAAAGGTGAAATTTTTCCCATAGGTTTTGTACACGTTTTTCTTAAGACTATTGTCTTTGACACTTTGGTAAATCCGACCGACTTGAAACTTAGCATACACTTAGAACACCACCCCCAGACGGTCCTAGAAGAAATTCGGCACGATTAGGGCATTCAAGGTCACAGGGCGTCACGTTAAATATTCAATCTTTTCCCCATAGGTTTTGTACACGTTTTTCTTTAGAATATTGCCTTTGACACTTTAGTAAATCTGATCGACTTGAAACTTGGCACACACAAAAGACCACCACACACATATTGAAAGTAATTTTAGACACTCGAAACAGCTCCGTGTTTGTCCACAAACACATGTCTAGTTTTTTTTTTTTTTTTTTTTTTTGCCTTTTGTTCTTTATAGGATTTGTACACCTTTGTTCAGACAATACACTTTGACACTTTGGTAAATCCGATGGATTTGAGACTTGGCATACACTTAGACAACCACCCAAGGACGGTCCTAGAAGAAATTCGTCGCGATTACGTCATTCAAGGTCACGTGACTTTGCGTTAAAGGTGAAATTTTCCCCATAGGTTTTGTACACGTTTTTCTTCAGACTATTGAATTTGACACTTCGGTAAATCCGACCGACTTGAAACTTGGCATGCCCTTAGAACACCACCCCCAGATATTCCTGAAAGACATTTGGCACGATTGCGTCATTGAACGTCACGTGACGTCACGTTAAAGGTGCACATTTTTCTCCCATTGGTTTTGTACACGTTTTTCTTTAGACTATTGACTTTGACACTTTAGTAAATCCGATCGACTTAAGACTTGGCACACACTTAGACCACCATCCACAGACGGTCCTAGAAAAAAATTGGCACGATTACGTCATTCAAGGTCACGGAGCGTCACATTAAAGGTTCAATTTTTCCCCATAGGTTTTGTACACGTTTTTCTTTAGACTGTTGACTTTGACACTTTCGTAAATTTGATCGACTTGAGACTTGGCACACACATAGACCACCACACACACATATTGAAAGTAATGTAAGACACTCGAAACAGCTCTGTGTTTGTCCACAAACACATGTCTAGTCTTTTTTTAGCTGTTTCGGTTTTTCACCGAAACAGCTTTTGTAATCGTTAAAGTTTTTTTTTTTCTTTTTTTTTTTTTTTTAGCTGTTTCGGTTTTTCACCGAAACAGCTTTTGTTTTCGTTAAAGTTTTTTTTTTTCTTTTTTTTTTTTTTTTTTTCCACTTTCAGTGTTTTTACCCATTGGATTTACACACGTTTGTTCTGCCAATACACTTTGGCACTTTGGTAAATCCAATCGACTTGAGACTTGGTATACACTTAGACCTCCACCCACAGATGGTCCTAGAAGAAATTTGGCTCGATTGCGTAATTCAAGGTCACGTGACGTCACGTTAAAGGTTTAATTTTCCCCATAGGTTTTGTACACGTTTTTCTTCAGACTATTGACTTTGGCACTTCGGTAAATCCGACCGACTTGAAACTTGGTATACACTTAGAACACCACCCCCAGATGTTTCTGAAAGACATTCGGCACGATTGCGTCATTCAAGGTCACGTGACGTCACATTAAAGGTTCACATTTTTCTCCCATTGGTTTTGTACACGTTTTTATTCAGACTATTGAATTTGGCACTTCGGTAAATCCGACCGACTTGAGACTTGGCATACACTTAGAACACCACCCACAAATGATATTGGAAGAAATTCGGCACGATTGCGTCTTTCAAGGTCACGTGACGTCACGTTAAATGTGAAAATTATTCCCCCATAGGTTTTGTACACGTTTTTCTTCAGAATATTAACTTTGAAATTTTCGTAAATTGTATCGACTTCAGACTTAGCACACACCTCAACCACCATCCCCAGGAGGGCCAAGGGAAAAATCGTCACGATGACGTCATCGTGGGTCATGTGACGTCACATTAAAGGTGCAGTTGTTAGGCCCCTCTATCTCTGGAAGTACAGGCCCGATTGGGGTCAAACTTGGTATGCAAGTATTCCAGGATGTGTTATAGACGAAAATCAGGGTGACGTCATGATGACATCATTGTGGGTCATGTGACGTCACATTAAAGGTGTAGTTTTTAAGACCCTCTATCTCTGGAAGTACAAGTCCAATTAGGGTCAAACTTGGTATTCAGGTATTCCGGGATGTGTTATAGACGAAAATTAAGATGACATTGTGATGATATCATCGGGTGTCATGTGACGTCACATTAAAGGTTCACATTTTTCTCCCATTGGTTTTGTACACGTTTTTCTTTAGACTATTGACTTTGACACTTTAGTAAATCCGATCGACTTGAGACTTGGCACACACTGAGACCACCATCCACAGACGGCCCTAGAAGAAATTCGTCACGATTACGTCATTCAAGGTCACGGGGCGCTAGTTAAAGTTTCTATTTTTTTCCGTTAGGTTTTGTACACGTTTTTCTTTAGACTATTACCTTTGACACTTTAGTAAATCTGATCGACTTGAGACTTGGCACACACAAAAAACGACCACACACATATTGAAAGTAATTTTAGACACTCGAAACAGCTCTGTGTTTGTCCACAAACACATGTCTAGTTTTTTTTAGCTGTTTCGGTTTTTCACCGAAACAGCTTTTGTAATCGTTAAAGTTTTTTTTTTTCTTTTTTTTTGTTTTTTAGCTGCAGCTTTTGTAATCGTTAAAGTTTTTTTTTTTCTTTTTTTTTTTAGCTGTTTCGGTTTTTCACCGAAACAGCTTTTGTAATCGTTAAAGTTTTTTTTTTTCTTTTTTTTTTTTTTCTTTTTCAGACTTTTCTCCATAGGATTTGTACACGTTTGTTCAGACAGGTCACTTAGGTACTTTGGTAAATCCGATCGACTTGAGACTTGGCATACATTTAGACAACTCCACAAGGACGGTCCTAGAAGAAATTCGTCGCGATTACGTCATTCAAGGTCACGTGACTTCGCGTTAAAGGTGAAATTTTCCCCATAGGTTTTGTACACGTTTTTCTTCAGACTATTGAATTTGACACTTTGGTATATCTGACCGACTTGAAACTTGCCATATACTCAGGACATCACCACCAGATGTTTCTGAAAGAAATTCAGAACGATTGCGTCATTCAAGGTCACGTGACGTCAAGTTAAATGTTTAATTTGTCCCCCATAGGTTTTGTACACGTTTTTCTTCAGACTATTGACTTTGACACTTTGGTAAATCCGATCGACTTGAGACTTGGCATACACTTAGACCACCATCCCTAGGAGGGCCAAGAGAAAAATCATCACAATGACGTCATCGTGGGTCATGTGACGTCACATTTAAGGTGTAGTTTTTAAGACCCTCTATCTCTGGAAGTACAAGTCCGATTGGGGACAAACTTGGTATGCAAGTATTCAAGGGTGTGTTATAGACACAAATTAAGATAACATCATGATGACGTCATCGTTGGTCATGTGACGTCTCATTAAAGGTTCAATTTTCCCCATTGGTTTTGTACACGTTTTTATTCAGACTATTGAATTTGACACTTTGGTCAATCCGAGAGACTCGAGACTTAGTACACACCTCGACCACCATCCCCAGGAGGGCCAAGGGAAACATCGTCAGGATGACGTCATCGTTGGACATGTGACGTCATATTAAAGGTGTATTTCTTAAAACCCTCTATCTCTGGAAGTACAGGTCCGATTTGGGTCATACTTGGTATGCAAGTAATCGGGGATTGTTATAGACGAAAATTAAAATGAAGTAATTATGACGTCATCGTGGGTCACGGAACGTCATATTAAAGGGGTAGTTTTCCCCAAAGGATTTGTACACGTTTTTTTGTCAACCAATATATCTTTGGCACTTGGGTAAATCAGATTGACTTTAGGTTTGCGACACACTTAGACCACCACCCACTTATTACAAAACAAATTAGACATCCGAAACAGCTCTGTGTTTGTCCACAAACACATTTCTAGTTTTTTTTTTTTTTCTTTTTTTTTTTTTTCTTTTTCAGACTTTTCTCCATAGGATTTGCACACGTTTATTCAGACAATACACTTTGACACTTTGGTAAATCCGATGGATTTGAGACTTGGCATACACTTAGACAACCACCCAAGGACGGTCCTAGAAGAAATTCGTCGCGATTACGTCATTCAAGGTCACGTGACTTTGCGTTAAAGGTGAAATTTTCCCCATAGGTTTTGTACACGTTTTTCTTCAGACTATTGAATTTGACACTTCGGTAAATCCGACCGACTTGAAACTTGGCATGCCCTTAGAACACCATCCCCAGATGTTCCTGAAAGAAATTTGGCACGATTGCGTCATTGAACGTCACGTGACGTCACGTTAAAGGTGCACATTTTTCTCCCATTGGTTTTGTACACGTTTTTCTTTAGACTATTGACTTTGACACTTTAGTAAATCCGATCGACTTAAGACTTGGCACACACTTAGACCACCATCCACAGACGGTCCTAGAAAAAAATCGGCACGATTACGTCATTCAAGGTCACGGAGCGTCACGTTAAAGGTTCAATTTTCCCCCATAGGTTTTGTACACGTTTTTCTTTAGACTGTTGACTTTGACACTTTCGTAAATTTGATCGACTTGAGACTTGGCACACACATAGACCACCACACACACATATTGAAAGTAATGTAAGACACTCGAAACAGCTCTGTGTTTGTCCACAAACACATGTCTAGTTTTTTTTTCTTTTTTTTTTTTTTCTTTTTCAGACTTTTCTCCATAGGATTTGCACACGTTTATTCAGACAATACACTTTGACACTTTGGTAAATCCGATGGATTTGAGACTTGGCATACACTTAGACAACCACCCAAGGACGGTCCTAGAAGAAATTCGTCGCGATTACGTCATTCAAGGTCACGTGACTTTGCGTTAAAGGTGAAATTTTCCCCATAGGTTTTGTACACGTTTTTCTTCAGACTATTGAATTTGACACTTCGGTAAATCCGACCGACTTGAAACTTGGCATGCCCTTAGAACACCATCCCCAGATGTTCCTGAAAGAAATTTGGCACGATTGCGTCATTGAACGTCACGTGACGTCACGTTAAAGGTGCACATTTTTCTCCCATTGGTTTTGTACACGTTTTTCTTTAGACTATTGACTTTGACACTTTAGTAAATCCGATCGACTTAAGACTTGGCACACACTTAGACCACCATCCACAGACGGTCCTAGAAAAAAATCAGCACGATTACGTCATTCAAGGTCACGGAGCGTCACGTTAAAGGTTCAATTTTCCCCCATAGGTTTTGTACACGTTTTTCATTAGACTGTTGACTTTGACACTTTCGTAAATTTGATCGACTTGAGACTTGGCACACACATAGACCACCACACACACATATTGAAAGTAATGTAAGACACTCGAAACAGCTCTGTGTTTGTCCACAAACACATGTCTAGTTTTTTTTTTTTTTTTTTTCCTCTTTCAGACTTTTCTCCATAGGATTTGCACACGTTTTTTCAGACAATACACTTTGACAGTTTAGTAATTCCGATCGACTTGAGACTTGGCATACATTTAGACAACCACCCAAAGACGGTCCTAGAAGAAATTCGTCGCGATTACGTCATTCAAGGTCACGTGACTTCGCGTTAAAGGTGAAATTTTCCCCATAGGTTTTGTACACGTTTTTCTTCAGACTATTGACTTTGACACTTTAGTAAATCCGACCGACTTGAAACTTGGCATACCCTTAGAACACCACCCCCAGATGTTCCTGAAAGAAATTCGGCACAATTGCGGCATTCAAGGTCACGTGACGGCACCTTAAAGGTTCAATTTTCCCCCCATAGGTTTTGTACACGTTTTTCCTCAGACTATTGACTTTGGCACTTTGGTAAATCCGATCGACTTGAGACTTGGCATACCTTTAGAACATCACTCATAGATGGTTCTGAAAGAAATTCGGCACGATTGCGTCATTCAAGGTCATGTGACGTCACGTTAAAGGTTAAATTTGTCTCCCATAGGTTTTGTACACGTTTTTCTTTAGACTATTGACTTTGACACTTTCGTAAATTTGATCGACTCGAGACTTGGCACACACATAGACAACCACACACACATATTGAAAATAATGGAAGACACTCGAAACAGCTCTGTGTTTGTCCACAAACACATGTCTAGTTTTTTTTTCTCCTTTTTCAGACTTTTCTCCATAGGATTTGCACACGTTTATTCAGACAATACACTTTGACACTTTGGTAAATCCGATGGACTTGAGACTTGGCATACACTTAGACAACTACCCAAGGACGGTCCTAGAAGAAATTCGTCGCGATTACGTCATTCAAGGTCACGTGACTTCGCGTTAAAGGTGAAATTTTTCCCATAGGTTTTGTACACGTTTTTCTTCAGACTATTGAATTTGACACTTCGGTAAATTCGACCGACTTGAAACTTGGCATGCCCTTAGAACAACACCCCCAGATGTTCCTGAAAGAAATTAGGCACGATTGCTTCATTGAACGTCACGTAGCGTCACGTTAAAGGTGCACATTTTTCTCCCATTGGTTTTGTACACGTTTTTCTTTAGACTATTGACTTTGACACTTTAGTAAATCCGATCGACTTAAGACTTGGCACACACTTAGACCACCATCCACAGACAGTCCTAGAAAAAAATCGGCACGATTACGTCATTCAAGGTCACGGTTTTGTACACGTTTTTCTTTAGACTATTGACTTTGACACTTTAGTAAATCCGATCGACTTAAGACTTGGCACACACTTAGACCACCATCCACAGACAGTCCTATAAAAAAATCGGCACGATTACGTCATTCAAGGTCACGGGGCGTCACGTTAAAGGTTCAATTTTTCCCCATAGGTTTTGTACACGTTTTTCTTTAGACTGTTGACTTTGACACTTTCGTAAATTTGATCGACTTGAGACTTGGCACACACATAGACCACCACACACACATATTGAAAGTAATGTAAGACACTCGAAACAGCTCTGTGTTTGTCCACAAACACATGTCTAGTTTGTTTTTGTTTTTCAGACTTTTCTTCATAGGATTTGCACACGTTTGTTCAGACAGGGCACTTTGACACTTTGGTAAATCCGATCGACTTGAGACTTGGCATACATTTAGACAACCACCCAAGGACGGTCCTAAAAGAAATTCGTCACGATTACGCCATTCAAGGTCACGTGACCTCACGTTAAAGGTGAAAATTTTCCCATAGGTTTTGTACACGTTTTCCTTCAGACTATTGACTTTGGCACTTCGGTAAATCTGACCGACTTGAAACTTGGCATACACTTAGAACACCACCTCCAGATGTTTCTGAAAGAAATTTGGCACGATTGCGTCATTCAAGGTCACGTGACGTCATATTAAAGGTTCACATTTTTCTCCCATTGGTTTTGTACACGTTTTTCTTTAGACTATTGACTTTGACACTTTAGTAAATCCGATCGACTTGAAACTTGGCACACACTTAGACCACCATTCACAGACGGTCCTAGAAGAAATTCGTCACGATTACTTTATTCAAGGTCACGTGACGTGACGTTAAAGGTGCAATTGTTTTCCCCATAGGGTTTGTACACGTTTTTCTTTAGACTATTGACTTTGACACTTTCGTAAATTTGATCGACTTCAGACTTAGCACATACCTCGACCACCATCCCTAGGAGGGCCAAGGTAAAAATCGTAATAATGACGTCATCGTGGGTCATGTGACGTCACATTAAAGGTTCAGTTTTAAGGACCCTCTATCTCTAGAAGTACATGTCCGATTGGGGTCAAACTTGGTATGCAAGTATTCCAGGATGTGTTACAGACGAAAATTAAGATGACATCATGATGACATTATCGGGTATCATGTGACGTCACATTAAAGGTTTAATTTTCCCCATAGGATTTGTACACGTTTTTTTCAACTAATATCTTTGGCACTTGTGTAAATCCAATCGACTTCAGACTTGGCACACACATAGACCCCTACACACACATATTGAAAGTAACGTTAGACAATCGAAACAGCTCTGTGTTTGTCCACAAACACATGTCTAGTTATTCCTGTTTTTTTTTAAAAACAGCAAAAAAACTTATTTTTTTAACAGAAAGAAAACAGGATTTCCCCATTAAAATTCAGCGAGGGTGGGCTACATGAATGATGTACATGTTCCACTGACGCGAGCAGTGCAAATGTTTGCAATTGTTCACCTATTTTGTGTGTACATATGTACGTCTTGATAGGAAATTGTTAGCGTACATGAAGTTGGCAAACTTTGGCAACAATGGCATTAGTGAAACGCACCCCAGATACAAATACAAGGTGACCGCGGACAGGAAAAGGTGATATTTAATTACGGTTTGATGACATCAGGCAGTATAGCCTTGGTTGCAAGACGTCCTAATCGCGGAATGCAGCGCGCGAAGCCCGCCAATGCGGGCGTCCTCTAACGTACGTGACGCCATGACCTTCGAATAGGACGTCTTGGCTAACTGACATAATCGCCTGAAAAATTCCAAGCAGAATTGTGTTGCATTTGCATGCGCGTGTGACATTCCATGTATTATTGCGTACTCATTGGTCATGTTTTTGTTACATCACGTAATTATGCACGCGCCGTAACACGTGCATGCAAATGCGTTAGAGGGCGGCCTACGATAGGGGGCGGCCTACGATCCTGTGATTATGACCTCTTGCAACCAAGACTACAGGCACACGTATATATGGCTCATTCTATAAATTTGGGGTCCAGTGAGCTTTTAACACATTGTTCATCTTTAAGTGCCATTATTAATTATATAGAAAATTGTCAACTCTGAAAGTTTTCTTGCATAATATGCCCCAATGTCATATGATGTTCAAACTGTATTAGTTTGATCCTAATTGTGGTTAACATTTTTTCTGCGATACAAAATGTCTGCCTGTCCCATGGTACATTGTAGTTTCAACCCCCAAAGTGTGACATGAGGACACCGACCCACTAATACATGTTTTCTTATAATAGACAAATAAATTGAACCAATTAAAACCCACTCATAATCATCACCATGATTGACTTAATAATCCATGAAAGTATTGACATTTCACAAACAATGCATTTCAAGCACAGGCCTGTTGAATTCGGCAGTACCGGCGTAACTTTTTCTGTCCCACGCGTTACGCTGGTTGTGCACAATTCAGTGCAGCTCTACCCAGAACAGCTTGTTTTTTTCCACGTAAGAACCATCAACATATCTTGGCTCGAGTTTTCTGAACAAGATAAATAACTTGCGTGATAATTTTTTCACTTTCATGCAAAGATGTGCGTGGAGAATTGAAAGCGCGATCAATTCCTGTCCCCGGGAGCGTGTTACGTCGAGCATGTTGAATTGTTCATAAAACTTGGAAAACCCAAACGTACATGTATGTGAAAAGGATAGAGTTACCCTGATGTGCATACACGTGCACTTTCTTGTCGCCAACGAAGTGCCTCTTGCGCTATTTTCTATCGTGTGTGACTGGCTGGCAAAGTTTGACCGTCCCAAATTTGTTGTCCGTTTCGTCGGTCGATTTCGTTACGCTGGCAGCTAGTATTTGATTCATTTAACAAAAACCGAGTGCATAACTGTCACATTTGTTACTGAAATTTCGAATATCGGTGGAAGGGAAATTTGTGGTGACACTGAGAAAGTTGAAGTTAGTGAAACTTAACTAGATCAGGATGGAAGTCTTCGGTGGACGTTAAAGGATTTCCCGTCCCGTGTTACCTCGGTCATTCGGAGCCTTTTTCAGGTAAGTTTTAACATATCATGTACGATTGTATTAGGTCATGACTAGTCTACAGCTTTGTTTTGTTCGATTTATGAATATTTTGTTTGTCACACCTTATATAATTATGATTAATTCTATAAAAAACATCATCTCTGTAACGACGTAATCAAATCGATTGGGACATGAATACTTTTGTTGTCCCCGATACGCCGGCCAGGTTCGTGATTTTGTTGGCTTTGTTTCCAATCACACGTTGAAATCACAGTTGTTTCTTTCTTTAGATACATGCACTGTTTTTAAACCTAAAAACCTACACCCATAATGTTACTTTATAATGTAAGTTTCTGAATAATACGGGTACATTCAGGTCAGCGTAACCCGCGACAGTAATTTCCTCTTGTCCCCGATACGCCGTGATTTTCCATACGCCGGCCACCATAAGCAATTTTGTCGCCATTGTTTTAAATCACACCTCGGCTCGGAATCACCGTTGGAGCTTTCTTAAAATACTTGTATCATCGATAGTTGTTTCTAAAAGTAAAAGCCTGGGCCAATAATATCACTTTTTAAAGCAAGTTTGCGAATAATTAATACGGTAAACAAAATATATATCGCGACAAACGCAAAAAAAATAATGGCGGAACAAGTCTGCGCAGGCGTGCACAGCTTGTTGCACCGAACAACAGAGGGCGCTCTACTAGCGCGCACAACAGTTAATGCTGAACAATACTGCAGAGCTGTGCACGCCGCGCCTGCGCAAATTGGTTTCGCCATATTTTTGTTACGTTTATCGCGAATTGTTTTAAATTTACTTTAGATCGCAGATTTAGAGACAAATTACAACAGACGAAACCATGGAAACCATGCCGAGTTTAAGATTGAATGATTTCCATGAAAAAAAGGGGGAAAATCTGACTTTTTTTGGACTGATCATGGTATGGCCTACAGCACAGAGTAGTGCGGGGTTAGAATAATTGAGTTAGAAATTATATTATAATTATAACTTGAGTTAGAATAATTATTTGGGTTTGTAAAGTTGTTCAGTCAATGGCGAGACCCCACCCCAACCCGAAACCCCAACCCGAACCCCCCCCCCCCCCCCCCCCCCCCCACCGCCGGAACCCACCAAAAAAAAAAAAAAAAAAAAAAAAAATTGCTGAAGAAGATCCCCAAAAATATTAAAGGTTTAATATGACAGAACACACAGCCTACTAAATATATTTTTTTTGTTTACTAAATTGCAGGTGACCAACTTGCAAGCTGCAGCACAGTACAGTTGGTCTGAAGTTCATAAACAAACGTGAAGATATTACTGGACAGAAGGAAGTGAACACATCCATCCCCTGGATGATGTACATGTAGTTGAAGTCTTTTCACCTCCAACTATGCTGTTTAAAAACAAAAAGACCGTTGTTTATGAATTTTCTGAACAAAACTTCAAAGAGTAATCAAGAACCAGTATCGTTGCAGTGAATTAAATGTAATATTAAAATGATTGTACACCCCTTCCCAATAAACAAAACAAAACAAAACACAGTTAATTATTCCACAGAAAAGCGAAGCTTTTCTCAGCCGAGTGACACACAAAGGTTGAATTTAAAGTGTTGGTTCATTTAAACAATGTTTACCAAGTTGAACTTGTTGAAGAAAACAAAGTAGATGAATACGTTCTCGTACAACTGGCTTTTTGCCAACCAAGCCTCCTTTGCTTAACAAGAACTGCTTGAGGGCATATTTTGAGTGAGGCACAGCAAAGCGCTTAATTAGCACCTTACAACATTGTACAACTAACACACCACACTCAGAATTAAACAGCATGTCAAGTGGGAACACGGTTTGATGAGCAAATGGCCCTTGTGTAACTAGATACTTTATTATTGACATTTTGTCCAACTTTGTTGCATAAGTGTGTTAAAGATGTGCTTAGAAATTGGGAAAAAATACAAGTACGGTGTAATTATAGGAGACTATAAATGTCTTTAGGAGACATTTGTTTCTTGAAAACCACCCCATTTTCACTTACCTCTGACATGCAAGGATGGCCTGATATAAATAAAGAGACCTGGATAACAATGGATTTTCAGCTTTGCTGAAAAGGGAAACGAGCTATTGTGTTTTGTAAATATTGTTCCAATTTATAGTGTTTCCCGTCCCAGTTACCTCTGACATATGTTTCTTTAGAATCCAAGGAAACTACTTAAATGCTTTCAATTTAAAATGAGTAAATATTTAAAGCAAACTAAATAACCAACAGTAACATTTCAAGATAATTTAACTCATATATGAGAGGGTTTGTAAACAAAACAAAATTTAATACAAAAGTTAACAAACCCTTCTTCTTTTTTTTACCCGTCGCATATCTAGGTATGCCTTAACAGAAATTTTTGCTTTTTTATACCCTTTCCACATATTATATTTATTAATTCCCATATGAAACTCTGCCTAATGGTTGAAAAAGGCATCTTAAAATAGTCAAGCTTCATCCTTTTACATGGGTGGGCATTGCAAATTTTCCCGTCCCTGTTACCTTGGTAATATTTAGGCTGCCCTTTAATTCAAACGGCTGAAAAATTTTCATACATAAAGCTGTTCACTAATGATAATTAAATCATAAATATTGATACTTGGGACTAGGTAAAAATGCATTTAAACTGTCAATTAAAGCAATTTAAAATTTGAACCCCCATGTCACACCTTGGACCCCAAATTTATAGAATGAGCCATATGTACCGGTAGCTCTACAGTACACCATTTGGTTTTGCTGTAGTTTTCAAGAATAAATGGGTCTCTACATACACATACATTATTGTGACGCCGACCTGTTTTTAAAGTTTTGTGTTCATACATGTAGATGCTAAGAAAAACCAGTAACATGCTGTTTATGTAGTCTGGTTTCTTGACTTCTTCAGATGAAACTGAGCAATTTATAGATGTCAGGGAATTATCAGACTGTTAGAAAACTAGACTACCGGTACATGTACTGTAGTTGGCTGGCACTCGCTCACGGATGTGTAACAGTAATTTTGCAAATCAAATTTGGACTATAACTAAATTTAATAAATTAGAAGCAGTGTTTGAAAACCACATCACACCAGATTCTGTGATTTCACATAATGCTTTAAGCTGTTTTTCCCAGTTTACAGACGAGTAAGGTACAACTGTACCAGTATTTCATAGTATTTAAATGTACATGTAGGATACATCATTGGTAATTGCTTGAGTTATCACGAATAGGTGGATTGTGGGGTTGTATTTTAAAGTAAGTTTTACAATCATGGATGCTAAAAAAAGTAAGAAAAACGATGTTCGTTTCCAACAGGCGTCAGGCAGTGGTTCTTACATGTATGTTGTTTTTGTTTTTTTCGCAATCGCCGGCTGGTGATCGTGATTCTTTATAAGATTAAATTTTTTGGTACAATTACACAGCATGTGAAAGTGTATACATGTACATGGCAGCATCTAGGCTTTATTCGGTCAAAAACTTCACTCAGTCTGCAAACCGTGCAGCCGTAATGGGGCGTGATCTGTGCAGATTAGTCGCTTGCGCATCAGTGTTGGCAAAAAAAGCTCCAAAGAACCTTACTTGCAAAGCTGTGGTCGTGCATGGAAATAGCTTAAAATAATACGCGCCACTATAGAACTGAGTAAACCAACCCACCCACCAACATACATCCAACGGCACGTTTTCAATAAAAAACTAAAAGAAATATGACACAAATAAGTCACCAATTTGTAAGAAGAAAATAAAGTAAATTAAACAGAAAAGGTAAAAAAAAAAATATTTGTTCCACTTTGGACACTTGATTTATGGAATGACCCATTTTTACGTATCACCGCAATTTGTGCATACACAATGGGTTTGTTCACTTGCGATGTGTTCTCGCTGCTGTTCATGAAGGGAATGAGATAACTCCCAAGCGTGTATTTACCCAGAAGTTACACGCTAGCGCTGCGGAGGACGTGTATACACGACTGAAATGTACATGTATGGCATAAACGCAGCGGCCGTAATACATGTACGTCGGCGACAGCAAGCATGCTTCGTTAATGCGGTGGACGTGTACATAGCGCTATATTGTGGTATCACAATTCAGTGATTAACCATAAGTTCCATTGTCTCCACTGAATTCATACAGCGGAGGATTATCAGCTGTGTCCAGTAATTTCTTGACATCAAATTTCCCAACTATTGTTCCTTATAGTCTCCTTTGAAATTGTTGAAAGGGTGCTTTTTAGCTGGGCTTGCAAATATTTGTATTACCGCGTACAATTGTCCCCGACATATACACACGCGTCAGATTTTATGGTGGGCAGCGGTTGACAAAGTAAATTTATGACGCCCTGACTACAGGTAGAAAAAAATGCAGTTTTGACCTTCATATAAATTGCATGTTTGCTGGTGTTTAACAAGTACATGTAAATAACGATGCTAATAAACTCAGTGTTGGCATCTTGTAGGGTAGTTGCTTTATCAAAACAGGAAATTTTTACTGAATAAAAAACACATTTGTTTTGATGAAAAATAATTCCGCCAGTGGTCTCGCCAACTTGAAAATATTATACCCGGCGCGAACTGGTTAACAGTGCCCTACACAACATAAATCCATGGAAACAGTCTATCCTTTCACCCAAATAACAACTAAATACGGTGTCAACCTGAGTGATACACCAAAATAAAGAGCAAATAATCTGTGCTTTCAAATGCGTATACTTGTGAACAAACTAAAAACTAAAAACTAGTCCTTAAGACTCATTTCGCAGGGTTAGGTCACAAATATTGTGGACTTTTGGATACCAGTACATGTACATGTCCTGTTACTCTGCTTACAATCATTTCTGCATTCTTATTACATGTAATTGATTACCCGTCCTGTAAACATGGCTGGTGAAGTGTGTTTTGAACCATGAATATATTGCTAAGTTAATAATTGGTCAGAGAGAGATTGATAATATGTAATCATTTCCCGTGTAATTAAGTTATTGGTGGATTCCTCCTGTATGCAGTTTGTAAACCTCTTAGCCAAGTTTCAGTTAGTTAGTGTACTGTACTATGCATACAAAATACCGTGTACATCTTTGTACATGTGATAGTTCTCTTCAAGGTAGAATGCAAGTTACTCTGTGGTAGTTCTCTTCAAGGTAGAATGCAAGTTTCTCTTCAGTGGAAAATGTAAGCTTTGTTAGGTCTCTTAAATTGTACCAGTAAATAATTCAAAGATGGTAATCCTGGCAAGGATTAGGGTTAACAACATCTTCTACAAGTAGATGTGTTCAAAGCAACAGAAGAGTCCCTTAAGGCAAAAATAACAACCTAGGAAATCATGTCGCCTGCAACAGTGGGGGAAGTACACCCCTCCAAATCCAAGGAGTACGTACCACATAACCTGGTTGGCAACCCGTCCATCGTCAGCGCTGTTGTAGAAGGTCCAATGCCTTTTGGACACAGCTCATAAAGTGACATATGGGTCACTCCATGAAGTTGGGGCACAAAGTTTGACATAAAGGTCCAAATTCCAAAAGTTTTTTTTTCCTCTTGTTTTTTTAATTTAAGGTACTCCAAGTGTTCTTGTGTAAGAAATAAAAAGAGATAAATCTCTAACATTTAAATCAAAATGACCATACATGTAGTTAATCCAAAAAAATAAGTTATTTCCAGAAATACTGATGCTACATGTACATGTACCTGTACATGGACACCATTTCAGATTTACTTATTTGCTTATTTAAAAGTTCATTTTTTTGGTAATGTTTTTGTTGACTGATGAACTACATGTACCTTGGACCATAAACACGTGAAAGTAAATTATTGTATTATGGCTTAAAGGTATGTAGGATACACCATTGGTAATTGCTTGAATTATCATGAATTACATGTAGTAGATTTAGGGGGGCGGTATTTTGTAGTAAATACCGTTCAACTGAGCTGTACGAAGTTTTACAGTCATTGATGCCGATAAAAGCACGAAAAACAGTGTTTGTTTATAAACGGCGTCGAGCAGTTTTTGTTTTTTTCGCGATCGCTCTTTGATGCTCTGCTGACTCGTCAAAAATTGACAATGGATTTTAAAGTTTTAATTAAAAAGTTAATATGAACAGACATCAACTGTCAAGTGTTGCACAGTATTAAAGAAACTGCAAACATCAACATCGTTTAACCATTAACTACATGTACATGTATGTATGCGGAACACGTTGATACACTTTGTATAATAAAAGTGGTTGCTACATGGACACTGTGTCCCATAACATCGGCACTGCAACATGTACAAATGTACAGTATGTATAAGACCTATCCATTCTGATAAGTATGAAATGCTCTGTCCAGTTTTTCAATGTTATTAAAAGTAAAGATAGTGCAATGATTTAAACTTGGTTTTACATGACTGTTAACCAGTTCGCGCCGGATGACGTATATAAACGCAAACATTTCCCCAAATTCAAAACGGATGACGCATAAACACGCCAAGTTCAAGTTCGAAAATGTATGTCAGCAGCGAGCAAGGCCGGAAATGCGTGGGTGTGCTTCCCGGCACTATCAGCCTGAACCCGCTTCGGATCGAGTTTCGTTAAAAATATTCCCGCCCGTGGGCTCGGCTATGTTAAAATAATCCCCGCGCGAACTGGTTAATAGACTACCCCAACTGTGCTGCAGATGCTACTTGTACATGGACACCGTGTCCCGTAGCATCTGGACTGGACTATGAAACCTATCCATTCAGACTTGTATGAAATACTCTGTCCAGTTTATCAATGTTACTACATGTATCAGTAAAGATAGTACAATGATTTTCACTTGGTTTTACATTGACACTGTTGAAGGAAACATGTAATAAAGATTTCTTTTGCCTAGTTAAATCAATAAAGTATAATGTTGACAATAACATTATGTGTGTGGTTGTGTGTATTTTCTGTGATAAATGGGAGAAAATATTTTTTGAACATTTTGGTCAAACCACTCCGCCCCTCGAAGAGAAGCCTCATTAACATAAAACTTCGCGTGGGGTATGACGAAAATCGAGGCAGAGACTCGCCGCGCTGCTACCCGGCCTATCGTATACTGACTGCGCGCATTGCAACAAGTGTCCGTCTTTACAAGGTTTTTCATTCTGAATCAGGGTAAAAATACAACAGTTTTCGGTCATACCGACTAGGTGTGTAGCAAAACTACTAGGTGTAGCAAAACTACTAAGGATGAAGTAAGGCTTCATTTGTTTCCGGCTGATCATAATATCGGAGGATTTGGACAGCCAAAGTAAAGCTTACCAGAGCGAAGTCATCCGGGCCTAGTGATTTTCGGCCCTCTGCAGCGATCATTTTGAGCGGTCGCCTAGAGATACCCCATCTTTATCCTCGCTCAAGTCCGTGTCTGAATAAGAAATACTGTGATTCGAATCAGACGAATCAGTACTGTTTTCGTCAGATTCACGATCGTCCATGTAAAATTCGACTACCGTGCACAAAGCGTACGCGATTCGTACACTGTGGGTGCATCAACACACAACAATGTGCGTACGACTACGTGGCCACGCGAACCCGTCTCGTACCTAGACGTCGCATACCGACTATCGAGAATTTGTCTGGGTCCTGCCTCGGTTTACGTCACTCATTTTTAGTGGCCGCAAAATTTTAAAAGGGGGGGTAAATTTTTGGACGGCAAATTACCACACTAAACGTACACTAGAACCAGTTTTGCTTTTTATTCACATTTAATACACATAAATCTATTAAATTAAAACAAAAAATGCGTAATGAAAATGTTAGACTGCATGTTTCCTTTAATTTAATTTATCCCAATTGTGCCTGCAGATGCTACATGTACATGGATACCATATATCCTGTAACTTAGGGCGCTCTCACATTTATCTGCGTTTGAAAGTGTAAAATGCACTTTCTAGTTATCAAGTTCATGAGACAGAATGTTGTTAAAGCAAAAAATATTGTATTGGGTAAAAAAAAAAAAATTGACTAGTTTGCTTTGTTTCTCCCTTAGTTGCGGCATCTTCAGCTACATTTGTATAGTGCAGTATATCCTCGCAGTTGGTACCAATAGCTTGAAGTTTTTGGTGGGGGGTTGCCACTGTTGTCAGGTGTAAATTCTGTGAAAAGAAAAAAGAATATCATTGATTGATTGTTTATCAAGTGACAGGCTGAACACTTTTCCTATGATAGGCCAATACAATGTACCTTTATGGAAATGTTGGTAAGAACCGTACACCGTCAGATTTTTCTTTAACAAAAATTTGTCTTTCTAATCACCGCTGAGCAATAATTACAATAATTACAAGGTATACTATTGGTGGTACGAAGCGCGTACCAGTAGTATTCAGAATTTTTTTTTTTTAAATGTAACCCGTGGTTCACATTCCAAAATAACAGGAACCAAATTTATATTAATTTAACTCCCTTTTGGTAAAAAAAAATCTTGACTTCACACAATTCAGAATTTGCATACACAAAGAAAATATTTTATTTCAAGAAGAAAATAATTCCAAGCAATAGAAATACAAATGAAAATGCAATGGGTTATGATGATTTACATAAAACACAGGACCTGTATGATTTAAAATACAAAATTTGAGCTCAGATAAAAAAGGGCGCCAAAACCTAAAAGACAGTTTACGCTCGCGATTCGTCCATCCTCGGTAGATCGGAGTTATGGGGTAGTAGGAGTTGAAGAATATGTAGAACGAGATGATGAAGTAGAGCACTTGAAGAAGAGTTCAATCGAAGATAGAAGTAGAAATGACAACTCTCGTCATTTGTTGCTACAGTACATGTACATGTGAAACCAAAGTAAGATACTTGCGGGGTCTTGAACAAGACGAAAAGATGAAGTGGCTGTGTCTAGGGCAATGCTGGGTTGTTCTTGGGTGCCTGGATCGCTCAAACGTCTTGTCGTTGGGCGTCGAGGATAGCAGTAGGCTTGGCGTACTGGACGTGCTGGAGCATGGAATGGGATGCCTGGAGGGCAGGTCAGGAACAGGCAGGTCAGGAACAGGCAGACGGCTTGGTCTAAGTTACCCTTCAAATGGCACGGTCCAGTCGTTTTAGTCTAAAACAGAGAGTTGCATAGTGGTCTATGCCAAATTACTAAATCCATCTAATTACTACAGAATCAGGTCAAAATGGCTGACTTTTCTACATGCAAATTTAACACACTTCATAACTATCCATCATGTGGAAGGCTTTTAAAATTTAACAACAGCAACCTACATGTACACGATATTGACATGTATTGCATGAACATCTTTATCATAGAAAAATATATAAAAGAAATCAATTTGTTGTCTAATACTTCTCAGAAATACTCAACGGTATTTCCTTGGAACGACTTTAAAACTAAACATGATAAAAAGGACTACGACCGTGTTCCCACTTGATCTCGGAATTGCCGGATCAAGATCCACCAAAAAGGTGTGAGGTGGATCAAGCCGCAACAAAACCGCAAGTCGCGTTTCCACTTGATCCTGATCCGCCTTTTTGGGCGGAAATGACGCACTCTGTGCAGGACCTCGAGGTCACCTACCAGTCTAGTGCGCGTGCGCATGTTACCATAACTACCGTTCTCGTTGTCGGCCATGTTTTTACTCGCTGAATACGCGTACGTGGTTATTGGCCAACACGTCAACAGGCAACATGGACGATCGAATTCGTTTCTTTTGCACCGTAATTTTGCCTGTGTTACAGGATGTAAAAATGAGCAATCTAATAGAAATATTTTGAACTTAAGTGAAAGAAAAACGCAGATATTTAAATGAAATTGTCAGCAGAGGAAACTACACGAGGACGGAACCGAAGCTACAACATTGAAAAAGGACGCGATCGAAATCCTTGTCTGCGCATGTGCAATGCAAGCTATAACGTATACATATAGAACACACAGTTCAGGTTCCCTCACAATGCATGGCGCAACACTGTTCCTTTTGTAACACGAAGTACACGGCCTGTGTGCCAGTCACAAAAGGAACTAGCGCCCTGGGGCCAATTTCACGGAGCTGCTAAGCACAAAAATGTCTTGCTCATTAAAAACAAGTTATCAGCCAAAATTCTACGTGTTTTTTATGCTATGCAAAAAAACAGCTGATTATCAATTAAAAACAATAAAGATCACGTGAACATTTGGTCTGTAACCTTGTTTTTACCAAGGACAAATTTTCATGCTAAGCAAATTTTTGTGCTTAGCAGCTCCGTGAAATTGGCCCCTGTACGTATGCTGTATGGAGTTCATGGTATAAACAACATTTGGCGCGGTTTATATTTTTTCGCGCTAAATGCCCAGCTGGTCGGAAGTTACCAGGTCAAATTGGTGGATCATGATCCACCTTTCCGTTCCCACTTGATCCTGATCCACCAATTCCTGCAATTGCCGGATCTGATCGCCCAATTGGGGGATCTCTATCCTGCTCGAAAGTAGGATCAAGATCCCCCTTTTGGATCTTGATCGCCCTTTTTGCGGTTAGCGTTCCCACTCACCAAATTGCCGGATCGGATCCCCCAATTGGGGGATCTGATCCGGCAATTTGGCAATTGCCGGATCTGATCGCCCAATTGGAGGATCAAGTGGGAACGGGGTCTACATTTCTCAGTCTCATACGCGAGACACAAATCAAAAATAGAAACTCCAAATCTTAATCGAACTGTTCAAATGCAGGAATAGCAAGTTCCAAAACTTGATCATGAGAGAACAATTTGTATCTCTAAGTTTCGATCTATAACAGAATAATATACGAACGGTACTAAAGACCGGAATTTACGAATAAATAAATACAGAATATATATCTTTTCGCATACAGCCTAAAACTCTAACACAAGACAACAGTTTGTGTCTTAAAGCTTGGGTTAATCAAAACCACAAGAAAATGTCCGCCAAAACACTTGAACAAGTAAATCATAACTGCGGAATAGAAATTCAATAGAAATTCAATAAAAATAGCTAATCATCCCAGAATTTGGGACCATAGTCAGTTGTTCACCCTGACTTCATAAAAACACAAAGTCTATATACAATGCTGAATAAAATCTGGAGCATTTCTTATTCTTGGTTTGACTCTAAACCACTTGGATGTGCTTCATGCAAGAGTAAAGAAAAGGCGCAAATCCAACTTACTACAAACTTATCTTGCTAAAACACTTTACCTAAAGTTAATATAAAAATGCAAAATCATGAGAGTATCCTTTTTGGATCTCTCAGCACATTATCAAACTTGACAATATAATTTTAATCGCCAACCTCTTTTACTCCACCAATATGTCTGGACTCTCTCAAATTCCTGAAGTCCAGACTTCATAGAAATACAACTCAGAAAATCTCTTTATAATTTACGAAAAATCAGGATGAACACAGTGAAATGTCAATGACTAAAAATATGAGCAAACCTATAATAATCTAAACACAATATAAATAGTAAATCAAACTCACCTAAAACAGAGAGCCAACATTCGTGCAAAAGGAGGAAACTTGGGATCAGATTCCTTCAATCGAAAACAACAATTTGCTCAAAACAGCAGATGAAAATGGCAGACATGCAGTCAGCACGATGGCAGAATCGGTTATGCCAAGTCTTGCTTAAATTTGGGGCAAGCTGGCACCCAAAGCATGCCCTGACCACATGACCAACCCAGGCTCTCATTGGTCAAACTTCAAATTGTCACACATGACTCTATACTGATTGGTCATTTAGTAACCAGGGAGATCTGAAATCAACAGAAGCTTGTTGTTTTAACAGCTCCTGCAAGATGTCATAAACAAGCAGGGATTAAGAGTCCCTACATCCTGCTTAGCTTCTATAAGTTTATTGTGTGTGTACACACTGGTGTACCAGTTACTAATAAAAGGCAGAGGACACAAAGAACATCCTCTGAACTTCCAGGAAAGATAACAGATAAAAGATCAAAGACTAGCCCTACAAATGGTAGGCAGAGATCAAAGGGTCTATACTGGAACAAGCTCTCCAGTAGAAAAAAAAGATAAAGAACCATAAAAGTTGAGTAAAAAGGGAAATCTTACAAATGGGAAACATAAATATTAAATAATACTATAACCCAAGACCTGTTTTGGGTCGGGGTTACATAAATAAAAATGTGACGGCGTACATTTACCATAAATACCAAAATATCCATACTTTTTAGAATTCTGAATTTAGAGTTAAAACAAATTGTTTAGCATCCCCACCCAAATTTGTGAAAGGACCACAGCAAATTTGTTAATAATAAAAGTATCTTAAAAACTAGTCTGAGTTACTGGACTCTAGTTATCACTTTTTGTTAACATTCGGACACGATCTGGCGCTACTACAGGTACATGTAGAGTCCGAGCCAGTGTAATATTGAACATTGATAAGGTCTTAAATGGGGTTAAAAATGTCGCCAAAATCCAAAAAAATACTAAACAATTCGGTGGTCCCAACTCGAATCGGGACAACTCGACCGGTTAAACAATTGTTACACCTTTGAATGGGTGCCAGACAACTAGTCTCGTTTCCTAACTACAGTAGATACTAGCAGAGTTGTATGACTCGAGTCCAGGACTCGGACTCGAGTCCATCTCGAGTCACAATTTCGGTGACTCGGACTTGACTCGAGTCACGTCGGCAAAAGACTCGGACTCGGACTCGGACTCGACTATCATGACTCGAACTTGCCCCCGAGGACTCGTGAGTCACGTATTTTCACCAACAATACCTTTTTTTAAATATTAAAAACAATTCCGATGATCCGATCGTCATGCAAATGAAGGAATATTAACGTTTAGCACACAAAATAAGTACACTGTCGTATGGTGTTGCAAGTAATAGTGTCTGTGATTATTGTGTAAATATGGCCATATACAGCGCATGTTTAATACGCATAATAACACTGGGATATATTTATGTAAAAGCATTATTGTGTACGACACCAACATTAACGCTGGTATTCTGTCAACATTAACACTAGCCTCTGCTTGTGCTTGATGCATATTACCAGGGAAATTGGAATTCATCTCCGGAATCCGAATGACGGCGGCTAGCTGCGGCTATATCGCTACCTCTTTTTAATGTTAGAACCTAAAATAACATTTAAACTGCAGGTACAGAACTTTGTTTAAATTAAATGTGTTTAATTTTGTTACTTCCAATTCTTATTTTCTGACATTTGGTTTGCAATCAATAGTGATCTAGTCAACTAAGTGAACTGGTTGAAGTATTCTAACTATTTAATTATTTAAACAAGTGACTCATGACTTGGACTCGGACTCGAACCAAGTGACTCGGACTCGGACTCGAACCAAGTGACTTGAGACTCGGACTCGGACTTGACACAGGTGACTCGACTACAACTCTGGATATTAGTAATTCCCTAGACGACTATAAATTGCTCTGTTTTGTCTGAAGGGAGTTAAGGTACCAGACTACAAAAACAGCATCAACAAAATACAAGCCACAAAAAAACGAATAGTTCACCAGTGTTTTGAGACCCTCTTTAAAAATACATTTTATTTTATAAAGTTCACCTTTGATGAAATGACATGGAAATAGTGGCACAACTTCGTACAAAAACAATAAATTTGAAAAATTTTGCGAAAAATAAACAATACTGCATGGGAATTTTTGTTGAAATGATTATGTACACATATGAAAGGCTTGTGGCTGATTTTCTTTAAAAATATATTGTACTCTGTGGTTGAAAACCAATTTACAAGAAAACCATTGCCGCGAATGTACACAAACATTTTTTTCGGGGGCCTTTATTTTATCTGCTTAACCCTAACTCCCTCACCCCTTTTACTAGAAAGTATCCTGAATCCACCACAGTCCACCAATTTTGGTTTGCAAAAACTGCTGGTGTCCTGAGTCCATCAGACTCCACCAGTGTGCATACTGGAGAGATCCTGAGTCCATCAATAATCCACCAGCAAAAGTTGATGGACTCTGGCGGATTCAGGATACCAAGGTGGCATACAAAAAATTGCAGTGTGTTTCTCCATAGAGTCCATCACAGTCCATCACCTAAATTTCTATATCTTGAATGCATCAAACTCCTGCAGTAACGCTAGGCTTAAAATCCTCAATCCATCACACTCCTCCAGCTTGTTCAATATGGAGGTATCCTGAATCCGCTAAAATCCTCCAAAACAGGAAATGGATTTTGATGGACTCGGGGTGGTTAGGGTTAATCTCGTAAAAAAGGAGGTACAGTACATGTCATCTACCGTAATTTCCTTGGGTTACAAACTTTAACATGAAACTGTTTTCATTAAAATGTAAATGCCTGGAAGTGAAATTATTATGAAGTTATTAGGGTCATTTTAATACTGAAATGTGTCGTATCATATCCCTGCACTTTATCAAAAAAAATGCACTAATATGACTTACTGGTACCAGTATGTTGAATTGGATGGCTGTGTTTTAATTTTAGTTTTAAAGAGGTGAGTGATGCATGTCAACCTTCTTTGTCGTATTAGTCTAACAAGCTTCCTGATTAGTCAGTAGTTTAGATAATGTGAACCGATACTTGACTTCCTTATTGGCTGCAATGTCAATGACCTGTCATTTTAGGGCTTGTTATTGATTGGATCATGTGCAATACTGGTAGGCTTTGTGATGTTTATGACACAGTGAATAAGGAATAAATAAGAAACTTCCATTATGTGCTCTCAGGCCTCATTTACCAATTATCTTCTGAGTCATTTCACTGTGTACCGGTTCACTGTGTACCTGAGAAGTGTGCCATTGGATATGATTCACTTGACTTCGGAATTGGTTGTCAATGGAAGTTGGCAATATCCCCAGCAATATAAACTTCCTGCCACGATGTGCATTACAATTTCACGCAAGTGCGACACGAGGGTCAATTTTTTTAAATTTCTTTTTCCTAAATATCTTTTGCAAAATTAATAGGGTATATTCTGAAGTTTCTAGAAATGAGAAAAAAATAGTTCTAAACCAATTATTTTGTAAGTTACAGCACTCTGAAGTTGATACTATGTTTATGCTACCAATCGTAGGTAAAAACACAAAACTTATTTCCTTCAGTATTTTTCATTAGTCTATGGATATTTAATTAATTTGTGTGTTAAAATAACAACTCTTAGTATCCCTTTTTTAGAAAAATAACTTTTATTTATATGAAATTAATGTTAAATACCAAGATGTGCCGTCAAAATAATGCTTTAGGCTTAATGTAATGTCAGTCACAAAAAAACCGATGATTTTCCCTATAAAAACATACAGGATAACAATTAACATGTGCCCTTCATTATTTTCTTAGTATGGGGTCTGGGCAGTGCAATAATATTATCAAGGGGGCAAATACTTGTTATTTATAGATTTGGTGAGTTAAACAAAAGTGTAATGTCAGTCACGATATTGTAATGTCAGTCACGTTATTACATAAGTCAATGGAAGAAATTTTGAACAGTGGATGAACTGATAACTTGTACACATGTACATGTAGGTATATTACCCACAATGAAACTTAGTAAAGCTTGAGTAATCCTGAAATAATGCTCTAGGATCCCTCAAAATTGGTATTTTTAATCCACTACATTGCATTATCCAATCAAGTACAGATATAAAGTGAATGGCATGGAGTTTTTTAAAATGTACTCCATTTCAGGCACACTATTTAACATGAATATTTGTCATTTGATAGTACATGTTAGAAATGTTAGACAATATTTTTTTTTTTTTTTTAATATTGGCATAATTATTACAAAGATCAAAGTGAACACTGCACACATTTTACAAGAGTATAAGCAGAATGCCAAAAACAGCAGCAAAGAAACAGGCTGAGTACAGGGGAAACAAATGAAAGAAAGGGATTGTATGAGGCATACATGTACAAGAAAAGAAGAAAAGAAAAAGTAGGTCAACAAAAAGAGAAAAAGAGGAGTAGCTGTAGGAGTACTGGTATCTAAGACTGATTAGAAGAAACTATAGATGACGAGAGCATTATAAATTTGATGACTATGTAATGCCAGTCACAACAAATTAAAACTTATAATTACTGATTTGCTACTACCGGTATACACCAAGCTGTAAATTTGTGGTGTGTTAGGTGGAGGGGCGAGTGGGGGTGGGGGTGGGGTAAGCCTAGTTTTCTGTACATCATGTGGATGTGGTATTTACTTCAACTGTTGCTAAAGAACTTTTATAGATGGATTCCTAAACTTTAAAACAAATTTACAGACAGTACATCCACATGGTGTACTGCAAATTAAAAAACAAAACTTAGAATCTTATATCTAAACCACGTTAAATGTTGCTCACTGGCTTGGATGGGAGAGTACATGTGTAAAGAACTGTTGGCATGTATTTTTAACACATTTTAGCATAATTTAAAAATATCAGTTTTACATACGCGACCCCGTACATCAAAATTAGGAATAAGTCAGAAAATGACTTTTTGCGATATGTACAAAGTAAGATTGGAAATTCCATTAGCTTTCTAATAATATTCACCACAAGCCTGTAGCTGGGTCATTCCACGAAGTTGAGGAACACCTGGTTATTGTCCAAGTCCCATAAAACTAAAGAATAAATCATGAACATGTTTAAAGAATAAACCTTGTAAACTTACGTAACAGAAAAGAACACATATATAAAGGATTATTTTAAAACTGATTTTGTTGATATTTGTGGTATAATTTTTCAACAATAAATCATGAAAAGGTGGTTTCCGGTTATGTAAATTAAAATATTTGTGACAAAATAAATTGGCATTTTATAAACCAATTAAAGGTAGTACATGTATGTACACCATTTGCAGATATTGAAAAAATTTACTACCGAATTATTAAGAAATATCTTACTTATTTGAATGTAAATAAAGATTGTAGGCATCCAGCAAAACGATTCCTCTAGATATCCTGTAATTGTTTCAAAAAATTGAATTGTATAAACCAAAATTTATTATCGCCGGATGGCGATCGCGAAAAAACAAAAACAACATAAGAAAAACTGCCCGATTCCGGTTGAAAACCAAAGTCGTTTTTCTTGCTTTTCTCAGCACTGAACCATGATTGTAAAACTTCGGACAGGTCAGTTAAACGGTATTTACTATGAAATATAACCCCCTAAATCTACTCATTCATGAAAATTCAAGCAATTACCAATGGTGTATACTACCTTTAAGTGGTTTAAATATAATACAAAAAAGTCTCATTCGTTTTTATTTCTTGGCATATAATGCACCCTGTACATTACATAACACTATTCCTGTTGATCACCCCTATTTTATAAGTGACCCCCACTTTTGTTCAAGAGTACGGATGTAATTTGTGGTTTCCGTATAGATATAAGGGCAATACGTCCAGAACGAGATTTAATTTGTGTGCCCTGGATTTGTTTTTGTTAAGTGCTATAACTCATTTTATTAGCTATGTATGATCGGGTGAACCTTTCCCCAACTCATCGTTCACGTGTTGCGTTTCAATCTTACGATATTTTTTTTTGTTGGGTTCAAGCACGGCACGGTTTCCGGAAACATCCCATAAGTCCGCAACCTTCAGTGTTCCGTAAAACCACAATACACGCCCCCGCGTTCAAAATGCTTTCTTTCATGCCCCGCAGACCAAGTTGGGAAACCCCCAAACAAACTCACATGTCGGACAAATTCTCTGTGTGAGAAATTACCGCTTGTGAAATGTGGGTTTCTGCACTTTACGTCCGGGCGGGTAGTTACGTCACCAACTTTCTTGGAAGTAAATCTAACTATTATATTAAGCCGTAATTGATTGTCACACAAAAAATTCTGAACAGCTGACGTTTCATATGTAAGCAATTATTAATGCATTCTGGAATATCCCTTTTATAAAAACAACCGGGATTCCCGGAAAAAACTTTTTTGGTGGGATTATTCGGGATCCCGGTTGAACTGGGATTTTTTAACCGGGATCCATGTAAAATTTTAGCGGGATCCCGGGTATTTTAACCGGGATCCCGGTTGGATATAACTAGGATCCTGGTTAATCGCAGTTAATTTATCCCAGCACCGCCAAAATATTCAATTCAATTTAATTCAATTAAATAATGGTTATTTAAAATATCAACTTTTACTATAGAAGTGTTAATTGCAGTTGGAATTACAATAACATCTAAACATTACCCAGTTCACGTCGGAAATATTGTTTAAGTTAGCGGGCTCAGAGTGCCTCAGACAAGGGATTATTTATTATCAGGTTGAACCCATCACCTGTGGACTCATAATTTTAAAACCATTACAAAAATGTAGACGTGAACTTCGATTTCAAAAAGTGATCAACACATTTTAGTCATTTACCTAATTTAACGCGTATTTACTCAGCGCAAATTGGGGCTGGGAACTTGACCAAGAATCGGTGTAAAGTTCCCGTATAAAAGAATTTGACGATGCTGCTCGGAACATACCATTTTAAAAAGGGGTGTATGCACGACTTTCTTTAACAGAAAATCACCCCCAAAATCACCTTTTAATATTAAAACCCAACTAAGCAGAAAATATTTGATGGATATAAATAAATATGCCACTGAAATATTATTTGTGTTGCCATTTTCGCAATCCTTGGGTGGTGTTTTTCTTTTGACACCCTGTATTTTCACAATGTACAACCCCGCCTGGTTCAGGTCAACTCGGCCCCAATCCAACTCGGCCCCAGTCAACTTAAGCCGTGTTCGCACTGGACTTTTTTGGGGGAAGGTTTTACTGAGACGATGGTAAAATAAAAAATGTCAAAT
The DNA here is from genome assembly GCA_037893245.1 of Crossaster papposus. Classification (NCBI taxonomy): domain Eukaryota; kingdom Metazoa; phylum Echinodermata; class Asteroidea; order Velatida; family Solasteridae; genus Crossaster; species Crossaster papposus. The sequence goes on along the minus strand of JBAIAA010000489.1, from coordinate 832,225 downwards.
GTTAGCACTGTTCGCACTTGAACTTTCGACACGGGAAAATTTTACCGAGACCGTGGGAGAAGTAGCCGAGCTGTCATTATAATGACTCGTGAGGGCGCTTTGCGTGACCTTTCTGCATTGACCCCGGTGTACCCATTCGCGCGCGCGCGCTTTGTTTTTTCGACCGCATGCGATTGATTTCGCTGCTGCTCTTCCACAACTGTTTTTAGCCGACGCATCCGTTGTCGTGCTTTCTTTCGTCGTCAGACACTTTGACGTTCTTTATTATCATTTGGAAATGATGCACTGGTAGCACCAATCAAACTTCCTACTGTATCAATAATAATATCTGCCATAATATTGACCAAAGGAACCCCAACTCTACGTTATCTTTTTGCAGAACCACATGCGAATGTGATCACGATGCGATTTGCATGCATCAGCGTGCCCGCACATAAACAATGCAAAGATTGCATGCGCGGTGTCGATGTCTTGTGTAGCATGACCTTGCACTAGAGGGCCGGATGAACGTTTTCCTGAGACGCTTTTACCGACTCGCGCTGTTCGCACTGGACTTATCGTCTATGGAAAGGTTACCTGGGAAGTTTTCCCGGGCAGCAGTTGGCCAGTAGAAGTACCCACTGGACTCGGGAGAAGTACCTGAGAGGAAAACGTCTTAGGCTGTCCGCACTGGACTTAAAATGGGAAAAGTACCCATCGTCTAGGTATGTTTTATCATAATAAGTCCAGTGCGAACAGGGCTTAAGCCCCAAGTCAAATCAACCAAGTCAAGTTAACTCGGCCCAAAGTCCTGTCTCGACCGTCAAAACAATTTAACTTTTTCCACCAAAATATTGGTAGGACAGAGTGGGACCGAGCGGCACACCGACTTCGGGTTGTCTGGACGGTCGAGTTGTCTCGACTTTGGGCTATTAAAGTTGATTTGGGGCCGAGTTGACTGGGACCAATTTTTTTCTCGCTCGGAAAACAATTGCCGCACAGAGTTTTGTGATTTTTTTCCCTCTATAACTTCGTTAATAATGTTTGTAATGGATTGAAACTTTCACAGCTATGAGAGATAAGATAAAAAGAGTCGCCTGAACAAATGTGTGACGACACTGAAATAGGCATATACATGATTTCTCAAACTTTAACATTACAATTATGTACTGCTCTGCGGCCCAGATTACAGACGCGAATTGCCTTTCCTGATCTTTCTCTCCATATATGTTTTAAAAGGCTTTTTATAACAGAACATTCATGAACCCCCAAAAATGATTTACTATCATCTATTCGTAATCGTAGGAAAATTGCAAATTCGCATTGCCTGCTAACGAGGTAGGCGATGCAAAATGTTCAAAAGTTTGTCATTCACTAGCATTAGGCATACATGTATACGGTAGGCTATACTGCCGTTATAAAGGAAGCTTTAACAGTTAAGAAATCCTTGAAAAAAAGTGTTTTTATAATTATTAATGTTATGGTGATACAAGATCACATACTGAGGTCAGAGGTCACATGAGGTGAAGATGTAAAATATGGTAAAATTTACGAAAGTACACGGAGGCCGGACTCGTGGTTCGAAAAACCATCCTGCATGTTCTCATAAATTGACTCAATGTAAATTTGTAAAGTCTGTCGAACCATCTGGATCCATTGTGCATTAACAGACTAGATGGTATAGAAATGTTTCACATTGTATATGGTGGACAATGTAATCTAATGATTTTTCACCAGAAAAAGAGTTGTTCTTATATTTGTTTTTAATAAATACCTAGGAGAGTTGCTGGCTTCTTGATTGGTCGAGACTCGATTACGTGGAGTGGATTATTATGTAGTGAAACCCGGCTTTCAAGAAGAAGCGAATAAATGTTTCCTGAACCAGCATTAATCAAGCATCATGTAAGCCCATGATTGGCCGAATGCAACAGTTCTACGGTACATGTAAAAAGGACGCGTCAAATCTTGATACTATGCGCTATGAATGTACGCGTGGACCGTTTGTATACTATACGCGCGTCATTTTTCAAAATGCGTGTGTCATCTGTTAACGCTAGCGCGTTGCTATGCACGGTGGGCATCAGTGGTCAGCTAGTCTGGTCTCAAAGTATGGGTTATAATAACAAAACATGTTGAAGAGACAGGGTATCATGCATAAGTTAAAACATGGCCCCTAAACATAACACCAAACGCTGGAAATATCGCCGAAAGGAAAGTTACGAAATTTGGAGCATTTTCACTATTTTTCTCAATAAAAAGGTATTTATTAAGGGTAATATCAGTGCGAGGACCCGGTTATTATTGGGGGATGACCGCCGGTAAGGCACCACGCCTTCGGCTCGATCCATTACCAGTGGTCATCCCCCAACCCGTTCATTATCGCGCAGTAATAACCGGTCCTCACACTGTTATTACCTAATTAATTACATGTACATACTGTTAACATACATGTAGGTAATTAACTACAATGTGGTGATTATGTCTACATTGTAAAATGTACTAAGGTGTTAACAATGCACGGCAGCCAGAATTAGTGACTACATGTACCGTATTAGCGATATTAAATGCAAAGGATCATCCATCTGGACTTTTATTTCCTTCTGTTAAAACATAGAACATGTTCCTTGCTCTATGGTTAAAATTACACACAAATTTCTATTAGATGTGTGTCCTTGTGTAATCTTTATTCATGGTCTGTTTGTATGGTCCTTGTCTGAATGTACAACTGATGTCAGTACATGTATGTATATCAACAATGTAGGCTGATGTATGTATTTCAAGCAACCATTTGCTCTGAGTGGTATTTGAAAAATCTTTAAAGTGCATCATGTACCGGTATGTGTGGGTATCAATCAAATAGTACTTTACTTTTAATACGTATGGGGTGCAAATAATTTTGCCATGACTCGTAATATTGTGTACATTTTATTTACAAAGACAGAAGTTGTACATTTTATGTATTGTTCATGAGCAGAGCTGTTTTATATGCAATGCAGCCAAATGAAAAATTTTTAATTTTGTTTATTTAAAATCAATTCGAAAACAATTCATTGTACATGTATGCTGTAGTTTATTGATAAATGCAAACATTTTCGATTTTGAAATTTTACATTTTCCCCACAATCCACTACTAAACAAAAGTATTACCGTAGCTTCTACAACTACATGTAGTGCAGCAATGGGCAGTCGGGGTGTGATATCAAGTCATCCGCTACCACCATAAAAATGGATACATACGTAGAAGTCTGCCGTGTAGCTATATTGTACATGTATAGCTACTGCTCGCAACAGACGCAACATTGACGTCAATAGCATTCGGTCTCTGCATACCGGTAGCTAGCCCATACATGTAGTATCGTCGGACGTTGCCTAAATAATTGGAATATGTACGGTCTCAACCTTTTGAGTTAGAACCATTTTCAAAAGTGGGGGATAAGGAAAAATCAGTGGGCAATTATGACCCACGCAAAGATATTCAAGCAAGAAAGACACCGCGTCACAGTGGTTTAAAACCGTACATGTCCCGGACATGAACGATTTTCTCGTATCAACAGGAAATATACCAGTACAAACAAATTCAAAAGCATTTATTTACCATTAAAACATGCTTATAATTCGTCTGCAAATGTATCATTTTCAAACTGATGAAAATTTCAGCAATCCTTTTTTCGCCGTATATGACTAGCGCCCTCTGTCGACCAATATTCTTCAGTGTTACTACCGTATTATTTGCGTACGTCGACACTCGGGTGATGACTTTGGTCATTCCACGGTGAAACATTATTAGTGTTTTGATTCATGCTTTATGAATTGGAGTTATCAGCTTCCAAATTTTCCTTAAATTTTAAGGAATAAAAAAAAGAAAAAAAGAAGAATCCTTGAATTTGATAATAACGTTAATGTGCGGCATACGCAGGTTATTATTTAAATATTTAATCAGCTATTTTTCTAAATGAAAAAGGGCTATGAATCACTAAACACGATTGAAGAATATCTTCCCTACAGGTACATCTGCACTATTTTACGATGGCTCACACAGTTTTCTTTATAAATAAAGAAACCCAGAGAGCTCTGTTGTGAAAATTCCGCTGTCACTAGCTTCTTGTCGCAGAGCATTAATTAGTTCGTCAAAACTATTAACGTGGGACCAATGATTCGTCAAGAGTAATTGTTGATGTCATGTCCTGCATTCGCACTCTAGTGTTAACTCCTAAATTAGCGACTCTTTAAATTTTATAATACACGACGAGGCTAAGACAAGCTTCTACATAGATGCGGCTTGCTGGGTAATAGCTTCTTCAAAAAGAACTGAGTAATGATTTATCAAGTAGATCATCAAAAATTAAGTTGCTTTTTTTGACGGTAGCTAGTTGTATTTGCTTCGACTCATTTGTCCACTTTTATGATTCCCCTCCCCCTGAAATATTGGTAAATATTGGTCCCCTCTTCAAATTTAATCCCATATAGTTATGCCGCTGTTTCCTCAAAGGTCCATTGTGGTCCAATATAGAAACAATATTTTGTATGGCAAAACTTACCGAAATCAGTACGAACCCAGTGTCACATTTTACTTTTTGATATGTCTGTAAACTTCACACTTTGAGTTTGGTGGGCCTTTAAGCATAACCTCAGCCATTGTGGATCTACAGGAAAAAAAAATGTACAGTCAATATCTTTTGAAAATGAGACGAAATGCACCAGAATAAAATCGATATGTACCGGTACATACGGTACTGCACATTGTGCCTAAAGAACGTGTGGTGCATGCGCGCATACGCTTCACCCACAAAATAAACTCAATATGTACACATTGTGCCTAAGAATGTGTGGTACATGCGCGCATACGCTTTACCCACGAAAGGGGAATTTTTCTTATTCTTGGATTGTCAACAGAGGGCGCTGTTTTTCTCTCTCAGCCGGCACAAAACGATACATTTTCAGACTCGAGGTTATCTTGCGGGATCTATCAAGGCTAATATTCAATAACAGAGAGGACTAACCATAATGGACTTGATGCTGGAGGAATCCGTCTTGATAGCATCTCAACTGTCAATGCTCTTCAAAAAACCTTGCACACAAATGGGAAAACATGACACTGTGATCCCCTCCACAACCCAGATTCAGTACAAATTGAAAGCACAAAAACAGTATCTTGTGTATGAGGTGTCAAGTTTAGCCATTTTAGCTGTCGAGCTTTGCTTTCATTTTCTCACTGAAAGCTGTGAAGACTTCTTGATTACACACAAGCCCTGAAAATATAGTGTAATTGATGGAAAATCGCCCACTATAGTCAACTGCTGCTGTGCATACCCAGGGAGTCCATACAGCAGATAATTTTGTGAGGCAGAGCTTACATGTATCTTCCTTTCTTTTAAAACTTTGACACATGTAGCAATACTTTGTAGTCCATAATGTTTTAACACCCTACTATTTCAAGAGATACATGCAGGCAAGTTGAGCAATGGTGGAAGAAAATGTAATGTCTGTGACAAAAGCAATAAACTTTTTAATAGTCGGGCAGATTGGTGACAAATTGTTCAATCAATTATAAAAGCATAGAATTCGGCACACAATCATGGTACCGGTACATCACGAGAAACATATTTTGGCTATCTATAGGGCCATCGCAGATTTGGAAAAAAATATAGGTTAAATATATTGCAATTTTCAAAATTGTATAAATGGCTGTCATTGCTTGTTATTCTACCTAGATATTTTTGAAAGGTCAAATCTGCGATGGCCCTATAGCCAAATATCTTGTTAATAACACTCATATTGTGCACCAATCTGCCCGAATATAATAAGTGATTCAGAGAAATGATCTAAAACTGCTACCGGTAGTTTGAAACTTCCTTGAGAGTTACTTGATGACGGATAATTGTTCAGGTTTATTTACTAAGCTCCTAAAGTTTAGTAAATCATTTATCAATTGTGCATTTTTATCATTTAAAGGTAGGATACACCATTGGTAATTGCTTGAATTATCATGAATAGGTAGATTTGGGGGGGTTGTATTTTATAGTAAATATCGTTTGACTGACCTGTCCGCAGGTTTTACAATCATGGATGCCGAGAAAAGCACGAAAAACAGCGTTTGTTTTCAACCGGCACCGAGCAGTTTTTCTTATGTTAACTTTGTTTTTTCGCGATCACCGTCTGGCGATCGCGAATTTTTCTTTATAAAATCATGTTTTTTAAAAATAATTACGAGATATTTAGTGCAATCAATTTGCTGGATGCCTAGAATCATCATTTACTTTCAAATGAGTAAGATATTACTTAACAATTCGGTAGTAAATATTTTCGATATCTGCAAATGGTGTATCCTACCTTTAAAGCAGCAAAAGTTCTCAAAATCTAAAGAATGTTGCTTTACAACTAACCTGACAAAGTTTCAGCTCTTTATATGCCGTATGTTCTGAGATAATAATATTCTAAGATTTCGATTTGTAATCAACTACTATTAGACATTTCCAAAAATGTGTTCCTGAGACACATTTTTGGAATTATTTTCTTTTCTTCAGAATGACAGCATGCCAGAATGAATAATAACACAGGGAGTTTCTAGAGTCATTAATGTCTTTACAACATCAAGCTTTTTAACAATTGGTTACTTTTTGGATATTACTAATTAGCAAAAGGTACAGGTAAATTATGTAAAATGCCTGATTTTTTTATGTTGGTGATGCAGAAATTGTTAGTTTGCAGTTCAGTTTAGAACAGTTTGCATCATTTTTATTACAACTTCCAAGGCTGGAAACAGGTGTGACAAAGGTCATGTACTATATACCGTATCTATGCCATTTGAACAATTTTGGGTACTTGGTTGGTAATTTTTTTCCTTTATAAATGTACACGTGTCCAACAGGGGAAGAGTTAATTCTATTTGTGTGTTTTCTACCGTTCCCACCCTTTGCACAATCCAGCCACTGCTGTAAAAAGCAAGTGCCTCTCAGCGCTTTCTTATTATTGAGTGATTGTGTTATTGTTCCAGTGTAACCTATGAACCACGAGAAATTGGATACTAAGGCTAGCTGGCTTCTGGTGGGAACAAAATGCGTATGTTAGTACAGGCTTGACAGAAAGCCATGTTTATTGAGCAGATTACAAACGCTTTGCCTAAGGTGTTTGACCAATAACAGCCTTCAACAATTCCTGAGTTGAACAGTCTGAAGGCAAGAATAAAAGAATATTTAACATACAGCGGTTTGCCAGGATATCAAAATCACTTGCTAATGCAGTTATAAAATGAGTCTCACATACATGTAGTTCATTGTCAACTGTAATTACCATAAATCATGCTGGGTATGCCCAAATCCATCCAAATTACAGCAAAAGCAAATTAATGCACATTCCCTTTACTACCAGTGTTCAAACATTATGCTCACAGACAAATAAACCTGACCCTGCCAATGAAAGTTGAAAGTAGGGCTACTGATAAAACTGGTGCTCAGACAACTCGACCGATTGCCACTTCGCCTAATAAACACCGTGCACGGTGGGGCGGCGTACCATGCCAGGTACATGTATGCCGCGCCACCATATCCGGTGTATCGTGCATGGTGCAGGGTGCCACCGTACAAACCGACAGCCACCTGACAGCCCACATACATGCGACCCGCAATGTATGTATTCAAGCGCGGCGCTGACAACGCGGTGCCGACAACGTGGTGCCAATGTACACGCATTATGCCGCGCTGTACCACTGTCGAGTCCCAGCTAGGTCTTGTGCAAACCAACAGATTGTGTACGGTGCCTTCAATGTGACACAACCACTCGCTGCGCTGTTCGGTACATGTCAAAGTAAAGTTGTCCCACTGGTCGAGTTGTCTGACATTCATGAAACTACTGGGTACTGTATGTGTATGACTGTCAAATACAAATAACATAAAATGAATTAGAAAAATGCATTTAAACACTTTTGAGCACTTTCGTTTTGGATTAGACAGTGTACAATAGCAATTGTTGTAGGCAAACTTTATTCCCCCAGTTTTAGTGATTTTGACCATTCGATTTGCACAACAAGGTTGTTGTGGCCACACACTTTGGAATTTTACAGGTTCCCAAATTGCAAAAGCATCTAAAGAATATAGAAGAAAATACATTTTATATCCTTCAATACAATGACCTCTACTGACCATTAGTTGACCATTGGCCAAATTAATTAGATCAAGGCTGTGGGAGAAGCATTTCGTTGAAATTCATTGGACCATTTCGTAATTTAAAAAAAAATTACCCCTGCTGACCAATAAGTGACGATTGGCCAAATTATCGGTGTACATTCTATATATGAGGCTTGGTCCAGAGATCTAACTGACCAAGTTTGACATAAATTGGATCAAAACTTTGGGAGGAGCAGGATTTCCTAATTTTGAAGAAAATGACCCCTACTGACCATCCGGTGACCACTGGCCAAATTCTGACCCCTACTGATTATTATATGACCATTGGCCAAATTAATTGGACCAAGACTGTGGGAAAAGAAGCATTTCATAATTTTAAAGAAAATTACCCCTGCTGACCATTAGGTAACCATTGGCCAAATTAATTGGACCAAGACTGGGGGAAAAAAAAGCATTTCATAATTTTTAAGAAAATTACCCCTGCTGACCATTAGGTAACCATTGGCCAAAGTATCGGTGTACACCCTATTGGACCAAGACTGTGGGAGAATAAATATTTCGTAATTTTAAAGAAAATGACCCTTGCTGACCATCTGGCTAAATTCTGTGAACAACTTTTATGAGTTAATTAGATCAAGGCTGTGGGAGAAGCATTTCGTTATTTTGAAGAAAAATTGACCCCTACTGAACATTAGGTGACCAATGGCCAAATTCTGACCCCAACTGACCATTAGGTGACCATTGGCCAAATTAATTGGACCAAGACTGTGGGAGATATTGAATTTGGCAGATATTTTTTGTGAGCTTTTGCCCGAAAAATACAATACAAGGCGACGAATACAATATATCAGCCTGCTTCGCATGGCTGATATAATTCAACTGCAATTTAAGCCCTGAACTTGAGGTTTGTGGGAATTGATACAATAATCAACGATCTTCATTTCTTTCTCGGGACATAGATACAAATTCTTCTTCAAATAGTAAAGTGCTTTCTATTAATGACATCAGGATGATGTCATCAAGTATCAGAATACAAGCAACCAAAGATTTTGGATTGAATCTTTGAAAATCAATATAAAATCCACTGTAAAAGATGTGATTACTATTGGTTAAGGAAATTGATAAAATATCCAGGTTCTGCTTTTTTGGTTTTAACTGTGTAATCATGTGACCCTTCCTTCCAGTCTAAACCAGAAGTGCCTTATAATTTAAAAGTGGAAAATGATGTCAACTTACTTTCAATGATGTCAGTCTCTGGCTAGTTGTACTTTACAAAAAAGGTACCGGTGACGTCCAAAAATGTTATAGCCGCCCTCAAGCAGCAGGTTAAAGTGTTTAAATTGATAAATTAGTTCATTTGTGTGGCTAAGTTTGCTGAAACTTGTTATATACAATATGTACATGTACCTGTCCCAATTTTAGTATGCAGTTGAAAGCTTAAGAAATGCCATAAGTATCAATTAGCTCATGGTTGTTCTAAAAGGAGAAACGATGAAGATTCGTTTGCCTTGGAAATGCCTCTCCACAAAGCATGGAATTTGTACACTCGCGCAAACAATGTAAATGTTCAGTCAACTTTGCCAACGTTGTTCGCAGGTACCGAGTTGTCAAAGTGCCCAGTTCGTCAGGTACCCAGTTGATTTTGGTGCAGGGCCAAGTTAGTCATGGGTGGCTGAGTAGGTAACGTGTTCAGTTACATGCATAATGATAATGTAATTAGATACTGCATTAATTTATGTTGCGATGGAAAACTGCCGCGAGTTAAAAAATACAGGTACACCGGTAGGTTTGGAAAATGTCAGGCCCTCAAAGTGCGATAAATTTTTTTTGTAAAAAAAACCCCAGAACCACAAGCCAGTTAGAGTTGATGAAATAGTCTCTAGAGGTAAAATGTTCCATGTATTCAGAATAATATCGCTGACATGTGTAATGCAATGTTATGTATGTGAATGTGTTCCTTGTGATTTCAAACAGACAAGTTTGATTATCATATGACCTGAGACCCACCTTAGTTGTGCAGTAAGTGCAGTTGAAATACTTACTGTACTTACTGTACTTATTGTACCTGTACTATCTGAATATACCGGTAGTCAACCAGTTGACATTTTCTCCTGCCATGTCTTTACACACAGGCTAGTCATTAGTCACCAACAGTCGGATCATAAGCCAATTCGATGTCTCGGGTGTGCACAGAATTGTAGGATAGAAACTGAACAAAGCCACATGTGGCCTCGCCATTCTTGTTGTGGCATATAGTGTACTGCAAGCTGGCAGGGGCAGACCCAGCTATATGTACTAGAAAACTGTCATCGATTATGTTTTACAGGATTCTGAAATAAAGGTCTGTTGAATTTGTCATTTACCTATCATAAATAAAAAAAAATGATGATTCACACTAAAGAATATGAAGAAATTCAAGCTAAAAATAGACAAACGCACATAAGATGTGCATTGCTATTCGGCGGAAAAGTTTGTTTATAAAAAAAGAATCGACGTCAAGGCGAGTTGGCGCATGCACGAGCGAAACATTGAATTGGCTTATTTTTTGCAGGCACTGTACATGTAACTAGTCAAATTCCATCAACAGACAAAAGCAGGTACATGTAATGTAAACATGTCGATCAACTGATGTGACCGAGGCTTTTTATGACTAGGCCAGTAACCCATTTAGCGGTTCGTAGGACGCAGAGTTGCAGGATGTAGTGATAGATTACAAGCTGTTCCCCTATTATTGTGAGCCTGTTGACGTCGGTCGATCATCTTACAATACCCATTCAATTTGTGGCAGTCGGGAACTGGCAGATTACAGTGATCAAAGGACTTGTTTAAGTTGAATACTACGCATTGTTCGGATGATTTGCCGGGCTATCACTAACTGCTTTGTTTGAATCTGCCGGGCTATCACTAATAATTAGTCATTTTTTCCAATTAATCACCCCTAATTACGTAATTAAAAAATCTGGCCACGTCACTGTCTGCTCGGGATCCGTGCTAGTACCCCTGCCAAATATAAAGGTTGTCAGGCCACTGTTCGAGGATAATGCAGATATACCGTAGTACATGTACTATGTCAGGTTTGCCTCTTTATGTGTTAGATGACATTTTACTCCTGGAGATCAAATATAATGCTAATATCTACTGCAGTACAACCAGAGTTGTAATCGAGTCACCTGTGTCGAGGTCCGAGTCACTTGGTCCGAGTCCGAGTCACGAGTCACTTGTTAGTTGTTTAAATAATTAAATAGTTAAAATACTTCAACCAGTTCACTTAGATGACTGGATCACCCAATGATTGCAAACCAAATGTCGTAAAATAAGAATTGGAAATGACAAAATAAAACACATTTAATTTAAACAAAGTTCTGTACCTGCAGTTTAAATTTTATTTTAGGTTCTAACATTAGAAAGAGGTAGCGATATAGCCGCAGCCAGCCAAAGCCGTCATTCGGATTCCGGAGACGAATTCCAATTTCCCTGGGAATATGCATCAAGCACAAGCAGTGGCTATAGTGTTAATGTTGACAGAATACCAGCGTTATTGTTGGTGTCGTGCACAATAATGCTTTTACATAAATGTGACCTGTCATCACAAAATGAGAGTAAAGTCGGAAATATTGAAAATTGAGATATTGGTATTTTCAAATTCTTGAGAAAGAGAGCTTTCCAATGGTACATAACACTTAGGGGTTTTGCAATAAATACTTTTTACAGCGCTCTAGAAAGTCCTGGGATTCACACAAGGTGTTTGTGAGAAAACTTACTTTAAACATCTTAAACAAAACATGCAAAAGATTACAAAACAGGACAAATAAGGTTCGGTTAAGCATAGCAACGGCTATGTTCTAATCAATATTTCTTCTTGAAATTGTCCACACATACAAAGAATTGTATAAACGGCAACATTTCTAAATTTCGAAGACGTGAGATACTTACGAGGACCTGATTTGCATATTTAATTACCGTGTTAATTAGACCACTATTGGACTTTAATCCAAACACTAACTACGCAAACACTACGCAAAATCGCGTAATTTAAGAGGTTTTCGATCCTCTGATCTCACCCAAAAAATGGGAATATGTAGAGGAGGATTTGGGCTTTACAAATTATGCAAAATCTTAAAATTGACCACCCCTTCATATTTTGACTTTGGATGGCCATCTCTGAATCACATTGTGCGACTTTACTCTCATTTTGTGGTGACAGGTCACAAATATATCCCAGTGTTATTATGCGTATTGAACATTACATACGCTGTACATGGCCATATCAACACAATAATCACGAACACTATTACTTGCAACACCATGTGTACTTATTTCGTGTGCTAAACGTTAATATTCCTCCATGTGCATGACGATCGGATCATCGGAATTGTTTTTAATATTGAAACAAAAGGTATTGTTGGTGAAAATACGTGACTCGCGAGTCACGAGTCATCGGGGGCAAGTCCGAGTCATGATATTCCATAATCGCAGTACTTCGAAGTGAAAAGTTTCTAAAAATGCATTATACTATCCAAAGCTGCTGTACTTCTTACCAAGTAAGTTTTTATTACCATTAATTTTTGGAGTATAGGATCACAGAAATAGAAAATAAAAATTACTTATATGATATAAAACATAGGTTACAGTATCAATACACCCAATAAAAAAAATTGTGTGTGATTTTAGGGTTATTTGAGCCATTACAAATTTCAAATTTCTCTTCGATTGCCCCGCCCAGAAAAATTCCTCCTGTCGAAGTCGTGACGTCACGTAAAGAATAGCTTTCTTCGCGATTGATCGCGATCGCGTGCGTACATACGTAACCACGCGATCGCAATCAATCGCGAAGAAAGCTATTCTTTACGTGACGTCACGACTTCGACATCCAGGCATTCTGTCAAAAAAGAAATTTTTATGGGCGGGGCGATCGAAGAGAAATTTGAAATTTGTAATGGCTCAAATAACCGTAAAATCACACACAATTTTTTTTATTGGGTGTATTAATACTGTAACCTATGTTTTATATCATATAAGTAATTTTGATTTTTCTATTTCTGTGATCCTTTAAGAACTTTCAAAGCCTGTCCTTTTTGAACTTTTAGAAGCATTTATCATACAGTGGAATAAAAGTGTCAAGGCGACCCCAAACTCTTAAAAATTGACACTAAGCTACTTTCCAGAAATCCCAGCAAGAATGCTGCAAATGCAGGAAATCATTCCATTAGCTAATGAGACTGATAACATAGTGAACTCAAGATATGAGTGATTTATGAGTGGTTTATGATACAATTGAACTGAACCCTACTGTGTATGGCACAATTGAAAATTACATAACACTACGAAAAGGAATCGGAAATTTTGTGAAAAGAGATTCATTTCTCAATCACATTCCCTTTTTTTATAATTCTCAAGCAAATTTTTCCATCTGTCTGAAAAGGTGTAATTTTCGTTTTTTCACTTGTGTGAAAAGGTGTGAAAATCGGTTTACCACTTGTGTGAAAGGTTTGGAAATTGTGTAAAAAAGTGAGAAAATGGTTATGTGAAAATTAGGGTAAATCAGTTTCCCACTTGTGTGAAAAGGTGTGAAAACAGTTTTTTAATATGGGGAATGTTTTTCACACTTTTTCATACTTAAATTAAAATAAATTCTCTACGAAGAGAAAAGGATTGAAAATAATTTCCGTTTTCAGGTTAACTTTCAATTCGGGCGATTCACAATGCAGTGCGCCACCAAGCGTTTGACTCAAAAGAGCCACGTTTAAACTTTACGGTCGACTTCTTCCGTATATCAAACTGTAGTGAAATATCTATTCTTCATTGTTCACACGAGGTACAACACAAACATAAATGTATCCCGAAGCGTCGTTGATTAAAACATTGTTATTTGCAGAAAAAAATTGGAATTTTAATCGTGCGCGTCCAAAAAGACGTAAAAACTGATGAGTTTATGTAAAATCAATACCGTTTTTCAAACTGATGCCGACTTTTTCCCATGATGCACTGCGGGTATAGCAGGATTTGTGCCTCCAACAGCAGCTTCTAGGTATTGTGAATCGCTCGAATTGCGCTGTACTCTACATACAGTATCAATTACCGGTAGCTCATGGTTCTAAACCGAGCTTGTACCTAAACCAATAGGTACAAGCATGGAGGAATAAGAACAGTACAAAAGCTGCAACTACAAATGTAGGTTTGATGACCATGGACATCAGTCAATCAGAGTAAACTTTTAAATATTACGACACCATTTCGAGCAGAAATTTGGCCTGAGCTGTTGATTGTTCAATGGCTGCCATGTTTATGTAAAACAACGGGTACGTCCCGCAGGTTTCCAAGCCATTCAACTAATCAGCTTTTTAAACTGTCTGTACTGCTTGGAAGCCTGTACCTTACTGGTTTTGTCATTGGGTAAAATACAGGTAATTTCAGGTCGCATCGACAAATAAAGGCACATCCAGGAATTTGTAAGGCCGGCAAGGCTCCACATTAACTATACATCAATTTAAACATAATTCAACTGTACAGTCGATAGGTCAGTGCCTATAACTAATGCACTGCCTGGTATTTTTACATCACCGATGCACGTTTCTTTTTTACAACAACACAAGTGCATCATTATTATTTTGCTATCAAGTCACGCCATATTGCAATGCAAGATTCCCAATGAATGTCTTCTTTACGTGCAGTTTGTTGACTGGGTTGGCTTCGTGGATGGTCTTTTTCAGTGTGTCTAAAAAAATGCAAACAAAATTTAACAGAATATGCCCTTTAAAATGTACACTTTACAATGAGACATCAAACATCCAAATCTGATAATTGTTGAGAGGTACTGTATGAGTGATTTCCAAGATAAGGCATAACACATTATATTTGTTATGATTGGCCTGTATGAGAAACCTTTAAAATTGATTGTTTTTTTTATAATTTATTATTTAGCTCATTAGTTGTTTTTTAATACCGGTCGGCAAACTTTGAACTAATTACATACATAGAGCATTATGACCTTCAAATTTTCAAATACTTTCCTGGTATATCTCCAAAGTAGAAGTCCAAGTTGTACCAGTAGCAGTACAACATTTGTCATGATTCTGCTTGCAAGGTGGTGGATGGTACCCTGAAAAGGTCAGTTATTCTCTTTGACTCGTAGGGGAAGGAGCCCTGCTGTTTTCTTTGACCTCCTGTGCATTTTGGACCAGAAAATGGGACAAATCATGGAGAAAATGAGAGAAAATTACACAACTTTTTTTACCTCTGTACATTTTCAATTGGCCAATTTTGCTTCTTGCCTTCCGGCCTATTTACACATCTTAGGTGCATACATGCCTGTATTTAAATTTATTGTCTCGATGCCGAACAAAGTCACTAATGGGTATATTTGGCATGTTACATTACAAGGTTTATTACTAAACAAAGAAAACATTAAAACATCTTAGAAATGTATGCTACTTGTACATGTCTGTTTTAAAAAACATAAATAGATACGTAGTAAACTCAACTTATATTAATTCCATAAAATGTAAAGGATTTTTGTTTATAAAAAAAGTGATTTGTCCACGACAGTTTGAGAGAAACTTGTGACAAAAATTAAATACTAAAATAACTCAAATAACTTGTGTAAAACTCGGTGATTTCATCCATTATCCCGATTTTCATGTTCGGTTATAATTCTAAACAAATCATATTTATGGAATTTCGTTTAATATTAATGCAATACATGTACCGTATTTGTCTGTTTACATTGAATACAGCTGTGGATGTTTATAATCTGTCTACATGTACCTTTTCTACGTACAAGTATGTAACATTGATAGAAGACCCTTTTTTTCCTAGGGATTTATGATTTCAATCTCCAGAATTTTGTCAATATTTAATGGAGCATGCGCATCAAACAATATTGCAAAAGGCCGCCATTGTTGTCGATGAAGCTTACAGCAGAAATAGTTCTTGATATGTCCTTGATGTTACGAACGTAGTAAAGGTTACGTACGTTACCATTATTATTCATTTTAACCATGAATTGTTCTCATGTAACCCCACCATAGGTACCGTAGATTAGAGCACACATTTAGTTTTGTTTCTGTCACAAAACTGAGCTGATTGTCAATGACCTTTGTAACTTTGAGTGCGTTTTAACAGAATATGATGTATGTATAACGTACATGCTGTTTTCGTACGTGCTGCGTTTCAAGTCAGCCTGGTTTTTCTGAAGTTTAAAAAACTGCTACGTCGTTTGTGAAGGTTTTAGTTTTTAATCAAATCTCTTTTTTTTAGAGCCCACTGTATTAAATGGAAAGTGTCAGAATTAAACACTGTAATTATGCTGTAAGTCACTTTACCATCATACACTGTCAAATCCATGTCCTCATAGAGGGAATGCTATCTTTTCTTTGTAAAAAGTACCGTAATTTTCAGTAAAAAAGGGCAATGCTAGCAGCCCCTACCCTTCCTTCTCCATATTCAAGGATCCTGTTCAAGGTGGCATTAGGCACCACAAATTAATGGACAATCCACAACATCTTTTGTCAAATTTATATAATAAAATGTATGTGATCGTGGGCCATAGAATATACCAGTATATTATTTTTCAAATTGAACTGCACCGAATTCATGTTTTTGTGGTGCACAAACCCTAAATTATGGACATTGCTACAATTCTGACTTCATTATCACTGTTTAATATTTGGGGAATGAAGCAAGGTACAATGTAGGGACAGGGAGTTGTGGGAAACATTTGTACAGTCCTACCGGTACATGTACAAATGTAGTATATCTTTTGAGGGTAGTTATTTTTAATCATAACAGATACAATCTCTCAAAAAAATCCACAATGACAATTCTGTCTTTGTACTACTGTACTGCAGCATCAATATTTTCAAGTTGATGAAGTTACTAGAGCAAAGCCGCGTTCGCATTGGACTTTTTTTGGTAAAACCTACGGAGAACTTAACCAAATTAAATCCAATGCGGACAGGCGGTAACATTGTCCATTTTACCCTCCGCAACAGTAAGATAGCAGGCCCAAGCTTCTAGCGGAGGATTTAACACCGTGAACTTTGACAATCACGTACCGTAACATTTGACAATATTAAGTTCAATGCGAACGCGGCTATAGACAGCCAAAATGAAGGTTTGCTGTGTCAACACTGACACAAAGACTGTGACTGTGACTGCTGCACCCAAATTATGGAATGCTCTACCATTAAATATTCGGAAGTCGACAAATCTTGCTGTTTTAAAAAAAAACACTTAAAACACATCTTTTTAGTATGGCATTTTATTGATACTGTCCTTTTGGATGAGTTGGACTAAAATCATGCTGGGTGTTATGGCATCTTAGTTTGCTGCAAATTATGGAGTAAAATGATGTGATTAATGTTTTTGTCATGTTAATGTGTAATTTTTAAATTTGTATATTTGTAATGCGCATTTGAACATCTTTTTATGGAATTTGCGCAATATAAGTTAATAATAATAATAATAACTGCTTAAATTATGTTTTCACAACAATTTGTCTCCAGCTTTGTCCTCTACAAGATTGGTTTCTATGTCCTTGGGAACTAATGTATGCATGTAAACACTGGTCACCAGACTTGTACCAAAGCGTTTCTTGTGGAGCCCTTCTATTTTGAAGTTGTGTTTGTACCTTATTTATTTACTGAAATGAATGTGTTTAACTTCCAACTACACAAATGTTGCTCTGTTAATTAACCCTAACTCCCTACCCATTTTTACTTACACATAACCTGAATCCTGCAAAATCCTCCAATTCCTAAATTGTTAAAACTCCAAGTAACCTGAATCCTGCAAAATCCTCCAATATTGGTCACTGGTGACCATACAGCCTGTATCCTGCAAAATCCTGCAGTCTTGCCCTGGCTGCAGTCAGTAAAAACCCAAGTAACCTCAATCCTGCAAAATCCTGCGATGCATCAAACTCCAAGTGACCTCAATCCTGCAAAATCCTTGTGTGTCACATTCAGCCTGATAACCTGAATCCTTCATATTCCTGCAGGGGTAAAACCCTAAGTAACCTCAATCCTGCAAAATCCTGCAATGCATCAAACTCCAAGTGACCTCAATCCTGCAAAATCCTGCATTTTGCAATGAGGAATTTGGAGGATTTGGGAGGGTTAGGGTTAAGTCTGATTTGATAAATTTTCTGTCCACGTTACGTACGTAACCAATCCATGAGAGTCAACTTACCAGGCCTGTAAAATGATGGTTAAAAGTGGAATTATCAAATCGTTTTAACCATGTATTCTGGGGATTGTGTGGAGCAGAAAAACATTTATGCAATTAAAGTAGAAGTTTAATTCCAATAAAACTTGAGTCATGTATGCAATATTGTAACCTTCATGGTGCTCATGTCAAAGCTCAAGTTGAAGTTACATGTAAGTTGTAAAAAAGGGTAATCGTAAAAGCAGGCAAGATGTGGTTCGAGAACTATCCTTTTTAGGAAACTGGTCTACAACTTCAAAGCCTGAACAAAAATCATATCTATGCATCCCCATCCAACGCACTACCGTATCTAAGCACAAAGGTAATGTATTAAGTTCATCCAAATAAAGAAGTGGATTTCGTGTTTGCCTGAGACACACAATGACAATAATATTAGATATGGTTGTGCAACACAACATCATTATACTAAGACCGCAAGCAAACTGTACAGCCAGCCATTAATTTACCCTTCGTTATCATCCTGTATACCCAGCCTACTGAATAAATACACAGCTTGTACAGCTACATGTACATGTAGCTGCCATATGGGCATATTTCTCATATTTATTTTAGGTCATGTCAATAACCCCTGATGGTCACTTATGAAAACATCAACATTGGTTGAGTGGCATTGACTTTTATTGATAGCTATATGTACCGTTACCTCCTTGTATTTGACTTCCAGAGAGTGTAAGACAATTATCATGGTTGGAAAGTTGCAAAGTTTAATCCAAATAATCAGTGTCGCCATATTTACAATGTCCTGTCTTGATTGAATTTTCATTGTACTTGTGTATTTTAGTACACTCAATCAAAAACCGGAACACTGTTTACAACAAGGAAAATATAAGAACTTTTTGTTTAATACCGGTATGTCAAACCATGGAGAAA
Organism: Crossaster papposus; assembly: GCA_037893245.1. Classification (NCBI taxonomy): domain Eukaryota; kingdom Metazoa; phylum Echinodermata; class Asteroidea; order Velatida; family Solasteridae; genus Crossaster; species Crossaster papposus. The sequence goes on along the minus strand of JBAIAA010000489.1, from coordinate 813,029 downwards.
TAAGACACATTTCTCCATGGTCAAACCATTTGGTTGGTATGGTACATGTAGATTGGAGAATGAAGTACGACATCAGCTAAAACATCTAGACAAAAGCAAACAAATACTGAGTTACGGTACATGTAGATGCAGTGATTTGTGCAGCAGGCATGGCTGCATGTAAAATCCAGGCCTCCACAAAAAAAACACCAAAAGGCTGTGAACAATGCCGCAGTGTAAACTATAAGTGTAAGCAATCGTGGACGTCGCACAAAAGAATTTGGGGGCAAACAATGAGTCCACGATTCCAAATCATGTACAAATCCTATGGAGGACAATGGGAGGCCCGCGATGGAAGGTGTTTACACGTACAATGTATGTTTGTTGGTTGATGTTGACTTGTACCGGTACATACTACATGCCCTGTACACACACACTGTATGGCTACTGGTAGCCGCTACACAGTATGTATACACATTGTACATGTACCGGTATGTCGTTTTATTATTATTATTATTATTATTATTATTTATTCGGCCATGACATTCAAAATACAAACATGTACATTCAAAGTAAGAAAAGGCACACATCAAAAACAATCAAGATGAAAGATAAATGGTATAACAAATACCAATCAAAAATTATAAATGTATAAAGTAAAGGTACGGTTGGAGAGAGATAGGGGTGGGGATGAGGAATGTATAGAAGGGGAGCAGAATGGAGAAGTGGGAGGGAGTTCACAGCAGAAAAAAGACAATCCAATCTAAGATGGCCAGGATGAACAAAAGTGAAAACACTGTGACTCGAAAGCCTGTCCATCCAATCTTAGGTTGGTAATATACACAAAATAAACTATTAAATACGTTGCAAGAAGTTTAGTTTATATGTTCATTGCTATTACCGGTAGCTTATTTCTGTATTTCTTATAAATGTTTTATAGAGGTCACAGGTCAAGTTATATTATATGATATACAGTCATGGGCCGGTGATGTACAGTATTATTATTTACAAGTATTTGCCCAAATACAATGCATTTTCGTTTATTACTATATAACATCCAATTTGTATCAAAGGTCTTACAGAGGTCATAAGACGTCATCATTATTTGGAATTGTCGCAATGTTATTTACCAACTTTGGTACATATAATACACTTTTCAGCAGTAAACACATTTTTCCAAAAACTGTTCCATTATATTATTATTTTTCTTCAAGGTCAAAGGTCATGGACAAAAGGAGTAATTCACAGAAAACGGTGTTTTATACTTATTTGAAAAAAAAAATGGCTGTCCCGCAACATAAACATGAAGAGCATATGTACATTGCATTTTCTAATGTTTGACTGATGTTACTTATTCCATAGTGTTTTTCCACAATATTTCCCATTGAGTAAATGACCAATATACACCTTCGTGGCTAAAGGGTTAATAGTGGTTTTGTTTTCTCAAAGTGCCAGCCTATGCCAGAAGGAATAATTTCACGTGGAATTTAGTGTTACTATACCATCTTTAAAAAATAAGCTTTTCGACAAAAATTTGGTTTGTTACTTTTTATGGCTGTAAAAGATACATGTACATACATGTACTGATATACTCTACGTTTCTTTAAAGGGAAACTCCACCCATAATTTATAATTGCATATTGTTAAAGAGTGTCAATTGCCATTGTGGATTGATTTTTATTTCATTTTTATCGGTTTCGGTAATCATATAAAACAGATTTTCTCGCACTGCGCTTACCGTCATGCGAGCCGCCATTTTGTTCGTAGTGTCTGCACCATCAGTACGCGAAGCCCGATCGATAAAGGCCCTGCACGCGCAAAGAATGCAAGTGAATCCTTTTGTTTACGGCATAGTGTACACAATGTGTACTGTACATGTGAAAGTGGGCTCAAAATCATACAAAGAAGGACCTGATGCCGTATAATTACTACATGTAGCTCACCGATTTTCTATTCTTTTCAGAAAATACAAAAATAAACGATAGTTTGTGGCTCGTCAAGTCGATATTCTGCACAGAAATGCAATACCTGTACTCGCAATAGTCGGGCGCCGTACAACATACATCTGCATAATGTAGTTGGCCGCATCAAGGTAGGATACCAGTGGGAACAGCGGGCAATAAAGCGATGTGCATTGAGGTGCAGACACTACGTCATAATTTCTCGAGCGAGGCGGGAAATTTGAACAATATGGCCACGCCCTTGTACTCCTGAATGGCAAGAAATCGTGAATATAACAAGCGCGTGTGTCGTTCTCGATAACAAATCAAAACAAATTCTCTGCGGAGTCGGTACGTTACCATATGTGACCTGTCACAACAATATGAGAGTAAAGTCAGAAAAATCGAAAATTTAGATATTCGTATTTTTAATTTCTTGAGAAAGAGAGCTTTCCAATGGTATAAACACTTTGAAAACGTGGGACAGTTACGAAGACCTAATTTGCATATTTAATTACCGTGTTTTAGACCACTGGTGGACTTTAATCCAAACACTAAACTACGCAAACACTACTCAAAATCACGTAATTTAAGAGGTTTTCGATCATCTGATTGCACCCCAAAAATAGGAATATGTAGAGGAGGACTTAGGCTTTCAAAATTACGCAAAATCTCAAAATTGACAACTCCTTCATATTTTGACTTTGGATGGCCATATCTCCAAATCACATTGTGCGACTTTACTCTCATTTTGTGGTGACAGGTCACATATTCTTTTAGACTAGGTAAAATATTATTGAGCCTGGAATTTCCCTTTAAATTGTACTCATACAGAGTGCATAGCGCCCCCAGTGCTCTGTTTATGTATAAAATGTGGTCCAATAATTGTAAAAGGAAGAGAAAGCTGGTTGGAGGTTGAGAAATATGTTTGCTGCCCTCTTTTGACTTACAAGTATCTCAATTAATGTATGTAAAAAACACCAAAAAAACACTGTCTAGTTTAGTAACACAAACATACAGTACTGTACTGTACTTATACACAATAATATGTTGGAAGGGACTTTGTATTGGTTTTCTGTTGTATCTGGTTTGGACATTTGTTTAAACCTACCAGTAGATACCCCCGGTATCATTTCTTTAATAAAAGTATATTTACTTTTTATTGTAAACAAAGAAAAATTGGCAGGGCGGGACTTGAACCTTTGACATCCGGAATACCGGACCGGCGCTCTACAGTACATACCAACTGAGCTACCGTTATCTTGCCCATCTCCTAAATTGTCAGTTATCTTTGTTTAAGGGCACTAGTCAGAAGTCATAAACGCAAGAATGCCATGTGGCCAGTGATATCACACCCAATTTTGCGATACAACCTGGGAAGCAACTTTTTATTGTCCTAATAGTTTTGTAGACATCATGAAGCAAGATACTGGTACGTGTATAATGTAGAGGTAACCCTACATGTACATGTATCCTCCCCCCCTCTTTTTTTGTGTTGGTCAAATGTTTCCAGAATCTCAGGAATTTCATTCAGATAGGAGGATGTGTTGCCCTGCAATGGAAAAGTGCAGGATACAAATTTGTCAAAATTAAGATACACGTGTACGCTCTCTTTTGGCCTTGTGTCAAAAATGGTAATCCTAGTACATGCTGTATGAGCCTTGTCTAATTTCTGGCTTCGATTTTGTCTTAAGGCTTATGGGGACTTTAGGCTCCCAACTGCATTGACTCCTGACAGAATGTGCCAGGAGTACCGGTACATGTGGTGCTTCAGAAACATTCAATCAGTAAATGTGAACTCAAAGGTCATTTTTTTTCCAATATTTTTTTCAATATGGTCCAATCCTAACCGCGATTAGTCAGCCTCGATTATTTTTGAATTACCCATTTGCAACTGAAGAGTGCCAAACAGCAAGGCACGAAAGCATGCTATTGCTAACAAGAGGATTTGCAAACATAATCCTCTGCTCGCACCACTAATCACATCTGATTATCCAACCAACCATAGCCACTCAATCTCTTATGTCTGCTCACTCTACAGTTCAATCGGACATAACCGGCAAAGACTTTAGGCATGTTCCCATTGGACTTAATTTTGTTAGAGTACCGCGACTTTTCTTTAGAACGACAAAATTAAATCCAATGGGGACGCACGGTAAACACACCTCCCTGTCTATTTACCGCGACCGTGATGTAAAAAAAACAGGCCGAAAGAGGTCGCGGGAGACTTCCGCGCAGCCACGGTAAATTATCAGGGCCGCTAAAAAGTCCAATGGGAACGCTCCACGCTGTAAAACTACCGCGACCACGCTGTAAAACGCTATGCAAACAACAACACTTCCTGTTTACGTCACAACTATACACAGAACTCGCGCGAAAATGGTAGTATGGTTCCCTGTCTCGTTTGCTTTGATGGCGGTGTGGTATGTACCGTACGCAGCGTGTGTAGGAATTACCGTGTGTAGGATGCAATACGGTCAGCGCTTTTTCAACGAGTCTAGCGCGCGAAAAATACGTCACAGGCACGTCATATCCCGCATAGGTCAAAGGTGACTGTGCACAGCGCCCGCAATGTGTGACATTCTGCCAGTCTCGAACAGCGAATGAACCGTTCCGTCGCGGAATATAAGTCCAGGTGGGAACGCGCGGTAGATTCACGCTAAGGAATGCCGCGGTAAGTTTCCGCGTGGCCGCGGAAGAAAAAGTCCAATGGGAACACGGCTTAAGTCATGCTTAAAATCCATTTTTAAGCCAAACAAGTCAAGAGAGAGGGGGTGTCACTGAATGAGATAGTGATATCTCTTTTCTCAAACCTCGATTTTATTCTTGCTTATTTATTCTTGGCTCGTATGGGTTTTGTGAATGTTTTTAAAAGCTAGTTTCAAAAACAACGAAACCAGAAATCATTGTTATTAAAAAAAGGACTAGGGTTTCGAAAATAAACAGGCTCAGGGTTTTTTAACACCTTTTTATTTGTACATCACAGTTTAATGACCATCGGTTGGTCCAAGAGATAAATAAATTCGCTCGAGGAATACACCGACCAATGCCTTTTAAATAAATTCTGTATCTGCCTGGCAAGGGTTAGTGTAAGTACAATTACAACGCCAATCACTTTGTATCGTTTGTTTACTTTATTCCGCCATCTGCGGCGCATCAAAGAAGATCATTTTCTGGCTACCAGAAACTTATTAAAAACACACACAATGGGTCAACTTTCTTGCTTCTAGAGACGCATCAAAGATAGTCAAAACTAAACTAAATTCAAACTAAAAACCCCAAAATGGAGTTTTGGAATGGTCAGTAATTCACTTTGAACTTTGTAAATCTAAGATTACGGACTAATTACGGTTACTACCCGCCATCTGCGGCGCATCAGAGAGGATGATTTCCTGGCTAGTGGCTACAAGAAGCTTTATTACAAACACAAACAATAGGTTGATACTATCGTGTTTTGTCACTTTCGCACTTCTGGAGACGCATCAAAGATAGTCTAAATAAAACTAAAACCAAAATATAAACCACAGGATAGAGTTTTGTAAATTCACTCGGAACTTTGTAAATCTTTTTTATTGATATTTGAATGCATGTACTTGTGTTTTTTTACACTTTTTTTGTCTCCGACGTACCCGATCCGATAAAATGAAACCGGTTCTTGGCTTCCGCGGGAAGGTATCCGCGACAGCATTATTACGTAGGCTATACAGCTAGTCACGTGCATATCCTTCCCTTGTACTCGTCGTAGTTCGGTGCGACCCTGGACAGATGTGATGCAGAATTATATCGATGTTTTGCAGTCACGCACTCTAGCACGGCCACTGTCTGGGACCTATTTCGCATCGTTTTCACATATTTTTTGCACATATTTTTCGCACCGTCTTCGCACCGTCTTCGCACAGTCTCCTCGCATTGAATTTTCGCACCGTTTTCGCAATTTTTCTCAACTGCTTTCGCACTTTTTCGCATCCGATTCGCGACAAATTTGCCTCGAATTTGCCGCGAATTCGCAGTGGGAAAAAGTCAAGAAATGCAGAATGTGAACGCGAATTCTTTTCGCAAATTTTTCAATTTCCATTCGCAGTGTTAACTTTCAATCGCACATTACTGTACTGTATGCAAAATGATGCAGTCCACATGATTCCACACGCAGTTGACGCGTGAATGCATGCCTTTCACTAGATTTTCATTATTTTTTTAAAATTGTTTCTAGGCTAGATTTATGTTAAGAAATATACATGTATATCAAAGGATCTAGTTAAATCAAAGATACATGTATTTGTTACTTTTTAAAATTACATTTACTAAATAAAAATAATTAAAGGTCATGTAGGATACACCATTGGTACATATGTAATTGCTTGAATTATCATGAATGGGTGGATTTGGGGGTTGTATTTTATAGTAAATGTCGTTTAACTGACCTGTCAGAAGTTTTTAGTTCGGCGGGAATTTTAACAAAGTTTGAAATTTCCTGCGAACGTTTCCAGCATCCCAGGTCGTGATTTGCTCTTGATTTGCCCTAAAAAATGTCTAAAAAGCTTCGTCATATGCGCACACCTACTCACGACGTGCGTGATGTTCGAAAAATCTTAGTGAAACCCTGAACGGATTCCGACAGTTTGGAAAATGTCTCACGCCTGTCTCGCGAAAGCAGCGAAGTTTGTCCGATTATTTCTTGAGCTATTCACGAACTGTTCGCATACTTCTTGAGAACAGGTGACTTCACCCAAAAAGCATCAGATCGGCCGTCGCAAGATAATCGCACGATGTACGAATGTCGCATGATTGTCGCACGATGTTCATTATTCGAGAAATATGCACGAGAAGTTCGCATGTGTCGCGAAATGTCCACACGATGATTGCTTGAGATTCGTGCAACATTCGTGTTGTTCGCATTTTAGTCGCATGTTCTTCGTGTATGTGGACTAGCCATAGTTTGGCAACGCTACACTCGACATTCGCACATGTTGTAAGAACTACGGTTACGGTATGCACAAACTGCATTCAGAGACAAACTTCTCCGAATGTTGGTCTTTGCCATTTTGGGGCATTCGCATCCTTCGTGAATCGTTCGTGTGCCTCGTGAACCCACCTTAAGCAATATGAATGTATCTACAAAATCCCGGGTTTCATGTGGCCAAGTCGTTGGGGTTTGTGATGTATGATCAGAGGGTTGGTATTCTGATCCAGCTGCTGGCCATATGTTATGTCCTTGGGCAAGCCACCTCACCCCACTTGCCAACATATCTCCACACAGGAGTATTTGGGTACCAGCATTTGCTGGGGACTAACCTGTGATGGACTAGGGGGAATAGAAATATTCTCAGTTATTTCATGCTAGAAAACCCACAGTTAAACACACCTGACTTGTGACAGGCTTTACTTTTTATTGCATGTACAAAATCACGAACAGTCCTGACGGAATTAACCTGTATCTTTTAATACACTTAATTAGTCTTGTAGGAAAGTAAGTTCACAGTTCATATATTTTATACCCTCATTTCAATCGCTCTGGGCAGAATTGTTGCTACAACTTGTTCCCTGCAAAGCAGGTACATTTATTTGGTGCCACTCCCTGAGGAAAATCAGATTCTAGTAAACTAGCCAAGCCCCAGTGCTTGCATAAATCAATTTTATGGCTGGTGGAAATGCTTTTACTTATTTTAGCATCTATAGCGGTTTTATTGGGAGAGTGAATCACAAATTAAATTTCTGCTATCACTTTTAGATACTAAAAGGTTTTGGGGAAAAAAGGTGAAAGCTGGCCAAATGACGATACATTGATTGTTTTCTGTAATTTTTGAAAATAGAAAGGCTTCATCAAGGATTCATATTTTTTGTTAATATTGTGACACGGCTGTTTTGTGTTCAAATAGGTTGGAAAGAAACAAAGAAACAATCCTCATCAAAGATTGTAGTATGGTTTCTTGATTTTCTTCAGACGAAACAGAGCAATTTATAGATGTCAGGAAATTATCAGGTAATAGGAAACCAGACTACTTAGTTTGCACCTATTCATGGCATATGAAGCACAAATGTGGCAGGAAACCCCTCCCCCCTCCCCCCTCCCCCTCCCCCCCCCCCCCTCCCCCCCCCCCCCCCCCCCCTCTTTTGTGTTGGCCATTGTGATCCCTGAATCTCAGGAATTCTTGTTAGGTTTCAAGAGGGGATGTGTTAGGTAACAATAGTGTGGAGTGTCTATAGAGAAAAGAGGGTATAATTGTGTAACCTATTGCAAATAAAATGTGGACTAACTAAATTTAATAAATTGGTGGCAGTTGTTTGAAAATACCCGATAGTTTAAAAGGTTTCCAATGATTGCTGACCGGCCATTATGTTTATTATGTTTGCATTTTCAATGGCTCTAAACTCTCAATTATTCCTTCTGGCATCCTGCAAAGATGCGTTTAAAAAAAGCATTTTTGTAAATTTTCATTAACAGGCCTCAACCTTAAGCTTCAGAGGGTCAAGGCCACTTGGCCTTGGTGCCTCATTCTTTTTTGGAGCCTTTGAGGCCAACTTAAAGGGCACCAAGGCCATTGTCAAACTGTTATTTGTTCATCTCCGGATCACCACCGCCCCAACTCCTCCCCCCAAAAAAAACAAAAAAAAAACCTCTAGGCTCTACAAAATCTGCTGTTTCAGAAAATTCAACCTTGAAGTTGATTATAAAATTCTTAAAAAAATATATTCTTAGAAATAAATATGATTATAACAATTTAAAACGACCCCCCCCCAAAAAAAAAAACCAAACCACACCGAAAAAACAAATAATTGGCCTATGTAATAATATGATTATGAAAATTTAAAACGAGTCCCCGGCCCTAAACGCCAAATCATTCGCCAACGTGCATGTTTATGCCTAGCCCAGTCTATGGCCGGCCGTCCCCGCGTCCATCAGTGCAAAAAAAGAAGGGATGTCATGGAATCATTCGGTCTCAAACTCAGCATGCAGGTTCATTTATTATAGCGCATCGATATTTCGCCATAATTAGGACTTTTCCGTGGTTCCGTCTGGTGTAATTTGTCTCTAAATCTGCGTTAAAAATAATAATAAATATTCGCGATCAACGCAAAACAGCATGGCGGAACAAGTCTGCGCAGGCGTGCACAGCTCGTCGCACCGAACAACAGAGGGCGCTCTGCTAGTGCCCTATGTTGTTCGGTGCGACGAGCTTTGCACGCCGCGCCTGCGCAGACTTGGTCCGCCATATTGTTTTGCGTTAATCGCGAATTATTTTTGGCCAGTCTATACATGAGTAGTCTGGTACCGTGTTTTTAGTAATGAACAACTCAACTACGTTTGATATGGTTGCCATGCCACGTTCTCTGCAAGTACTTGCGCGATGCATGGCGCAAGCAGCATTTATGAAAACTAGTGTGCGGGAGAGCGTTCGCCACGTACGTCGAAAAAATGTGATCTTCGTAATGGGTCACAACGTTAACAATATTTTTAATAACACTTTCGACTACATAATAGAATCAATGAAAAGGGGCACGACGGCCAAGTGGCCGTAAGGTACATGGTTTTTTTTAAGGGGCTTCACGGCAATTCGCTGGGGCATCGCGGCAATGGCCGCTGGTGGCCGCTGTAGAGGTTGAGGCCTGCATTAAGTATATATACCGGTAGTTGGTTTAAAATCGAAATCGAAATCTTGGAATACATTATTTCCTCAGAATACACAGCATTCACTTTAGGTTAGTTGTCACAGTCAAGCACCTTTCTTTAGATTTAGATAACTTTTGATACTTTAAAAGATAAAAATGCACAACTATCAAGTATTCATACATGTACTTGAACGTCTGTAACTTTAATGGATTTTTCAGTCACAAATAAAAGAACAATACCTAAATCAAATATATATGTATTTGTTACTTTTTAAAATTACATTTACTGAATAAAAGTAATTAAAGGTCATGTACCGGTAGGATACACAATTGGTAATTGCTTGAATTATCAGGAATGGGCGGATTTGGGGGTTGTATTTTATAGTAAATATCGTTTAACTGACCTGTCCGATGTTTACAATCATGGGTGCCGAAAAGAAAAAGAAAAAGGGCATTCGTTTTATATATTTTAATTTGTCGAAACAATTACAGGATATCTAGCGCAATCATATTGCTGGATGCCTAAAATCATTATTTGCTTTCAAATATGTAAGATATTTCTTAATAACTCGGTAGTAAAATATCTGCAAGGTTTAAAGGTATTTAAAGGAAGGATACACCATTGGTAATTGCTTGAATTATCATAATGGGTGTATTTGGGGGGGTTGTATTGTATAGTAAATATTGTTTAATTAACCTGTCCGAAGTTTTACAATCATGAATGCCGAAGAAAAGCACGAAAAGCAGCGTTTGTTTTCAACCGGCGTCTAGCAGTTATTCTTATGTTATTTTTTATTTTTTTGCGATAGTCGTCCGGCGATCGCGAATTTTTCTTTATAAAATTTTATTTTTCAGAATAATTAAAGGATATCTAGCGCAATCATTTCGCTGGATGCCTAGGATCATTATTTACTTTCAGATGAGTAAGATATTTCTTAATAATTCGGTAGTACATTTTTTTCATATCTGCAAATGGTGTATCCTACCTTTAATGGGCAAAACAGAGAGAGAGTATTGGCACAGTCATGTGACTGGTTTACAAAGTTTTTCCATAGTACAAAATGGATCAACATTTTCAGAAAGTATGAGAAAAGAAGATACTGTAACTGTTGAACCGCTTAACCAATTATGACAAACATGGTATCATTTTTTTCAGAAAACAATCAATGTATCGTCATTTGGCCAGCTTTCACCTTTTTTCCCCCAAACCTTTTAGTATCTAAAAGTGATAGCAGAAATTTAATTTGTGATTCACTCTCCCAATAAAACCACTATAGATGCTAAAATAAGTAAAAGCATTTCCACCAGCCATAAAATTGATTTATGCAAGCACTGGGGCTTGGCTAGTTTACTAGAATCCGATTTTCCTCAGGGAGTGGCACCAAATAAATGTACCTGCATTGCAGGGAACAAGTTGTAGCAACAATTCTGCCCAGAGCGATTGAAATGAGGGTATAAAATATATGAACTGTGAACTTACTTTCCTACAAGACTAATTAAGTGTAAAGATACTACTAAGGATGGAGTAAGCCTTCATTTGTTTCCGGCTGATCCTAAAATGTTGGGGGATTTGGACAGCAAACGTAAAGCTTACCAGAGCGAAGTGGTCCGGGCCTAGTGATTTTCGGCCCTCTGCAGCAACCATTTTGAGCGGTCGTGCTTCGACCTCGACCTCGCTCGAGTCCGTGTCTAAATAAGAAATACTGTGATTCGAATCAGACGAATCAGTACTGCTTTCGTCGGATTCACCAAAAACAGAAGAAGAACTTATATGTGAAATTTGATGTACAATGTACATGTAGGTACATCAACACACAACAATGTGTGCGACCTGAGTGAATCTGGCCGCGTATTCGGCCTGATATTCCAGCCGCGTTTTCAAGTATACGGAGGCTGGAATACGCGGCTGGAATATCAGGCCGAATACGCAGCCAGGTTCACTTTGGTTTTGTGCGTACGTGGCCACGCGAACCCGTCTCGTACATGTACCTAGACGTCGCGTACCGACTATCGAGCATTTGTCCGGGTTCTGCCTCAATTTACGTCACTCATTTTGAGGGGCCAATTTAAAAAGGAAGGGTCAATTTTTGGACGGCAAATTACCCCACTAAACGTACACTAGAACCAGTTTTGCTTTTTATTCACATTTAATACACATAAATCTATTAATTTAAAACAAAAATTACGTAATGAAAATGTTAGACTGCATGTTTCCTTTAACTTATCCAGGCCCATGAGCTGGTTTTAAACATATTATAACAGGCCAACCACATACCGGTATTTATTCCCCTAATAAAATAATTTTATTTCCCAATATGCCCCTTGGAGATGCATTTTTGCGCACAAGCCTTCGAGCAACACACAATCTCCACTCTGTTCACTCAAGCATAGCCACGAACAGTATATTCATCATACGCAGAACCCCCTTTCCCCTGTATCCAAGAAAGCACTATGGTCTATTTACCAATGCGGCTGTAACAGTCATCCATCCACAAGAGGTAAATTTCATGGGTGTTTAGTACCAGTATATCTTTAATTTAAGAAAGCTTTTAATATAATTATTGCAACAAAACTAGTAATGTACCAAAATGACTGCAGCTGATTCGTGTATGGGGAGCCCATCTTATATTATTGCGCGACAACATTTTAAAGGGCATTTAGATGCATGTACTGGTACATACTATGTATACTGTACCACTATCTTTAAATAAATTAGAGACATCTATAAAACAGATACTGTACAAGTCTCTAAATAATTGTGAGCTTGCGTCATTACCTAGTTTTGGTGCATTACTAGTTTCATTGGAACTTTTTGAGGTAAAGGCAATGATCCTATTTCAAGTATAATTCTTGAAATATAACTTTAAAACAGCAATGAAGCCAGGGTACATACAGTACAAGTATATGGGAAAACCAACATAACATAAACAAGCTGACGATCACTGTAAGTGCTGTAGAATTGTGGTGTCTTCCAACTACATGTTCCAGTACTATACATGAGCAATGGTGCTGTAAATTGAAACCCACATTGTCACTGTAATATTGTATCTTTTAGTCATTATACCGGTAGCTCTGGCAAACCAAGGCACTGTAGTAATAAATGACATCCCGGTGTAAAGGAATATGTAATAAGCCATAAATAAGTGGGTTGTAACGGAACTCATCCCAGCGTGCGGGATTGGCCGGCACTTTAGAGGCAGTTTACCTGTAAGACTCGGAGTGTAGTGTGTTGGTGATCCTCATCAACACAGCCCAACAGACAGACAGCACGACACCCCGACAGCCGGACAGACAGACAGGGCCCGGATTTACTTGCAGAAGTCTGCTGGATATTTGCACTTGTAGGAATACTTGATGGCTGCATTTTTGGTGGTCACCAAAGCATCTGTTATTTGGAATGAGTTTTATATCAAGACAGTGATGGTTCCCAAGGGTGAGTTTACGTATGGAGTAAAAGCATTTGTGGTGTATTTCTTGGATAGAAATGGTTTCTGTATCTTGGTAATGTTTTAACATGGAGCTATGGTTTTACAGAGTCTGATTCAGTTCTTAAATTGATTTTAAGTTGGATTAAATACTTTTTGGGGATTTTAAAGAACTAGAACCGTTATGCATTATTAACATTGAACAACAAACGAAATAATCTTAAAATGTTTTTTATACATTGTATACTACCTTATGTATACATGTAGTTGTGTGTTTTTGGGTGTTTTTTTTATACTTTTATAGATCTACAGGTAGTGCCATGATTTTGTGCATATGAAGATGCGGTTATTATTACGGTATTCACACGATCAAAACATACATGTACAGTACCTGTATGCTGTGCCAAAGCATTTAAAGAATAAAAATACAGTATGCTTTTCCAGCTTTCATGTGCACCATTTGGTTTACACTATGTAACTGATTGGGTTTTCTGCTTAATGTTTGCTTCATTTTCTTTTTTGTCATAAGCACTGTCATCCATAATTGTGAACAAGAATTGTTGTTAAAAATATAAATCAATTACAATAATTTTTGAAGTACATGTACCGGTACTTGTGTATACCATTTAGTTCTCGTGGATATTGGAATAAAAGATACATGACTGTAGTGACATTTTAAAGTTTCTAGTATCATTTATCGATACGCTTCCTAAATATATCCAATTATTAAAAAAAGGGAGTTTGTGAATATTTTGTAGCAATTCGTGTATTCATTTCGAAGTCGGCCTACCGGTACAATAAGATGCATTGTACTATACATATAGGGACTACGCCGATTATCCGTCTTATAGCAGTTCATAGGACGCGTAGAGGTTCTAGTAGTGATTACAAGGAGAAGTTATCCCCTATTGCGATTCTGTTAACATCTGTCGATTGTTGATGCGTACACAAATATGAATATAGTGCAGTGCCCGGTGAAAATATGCCGGATTACAGCAATCAAAGCACTTTTAATAAGTACTGTACGTGTGAAAAAAACGGCGCTCTTAATTGATACCATTGCGCGGGCTGTCACTAACATTAATTTGTCATTTACATGTAAACACCACAAATTATGTACAATAAGTAATTAAAAAATCTGGCCCTGTCACTGTCTGCTCAGGATCCCTGCCGATACCCGGGCCAAATATGAAGATTGTCAGGCCACTGGTGTCCAAGGAAAATGCAGACATACCGGTACATGTACACGTAGTCGTGAACCACATAACGACCGAGGATCGATATTGTGTTTTCCTTTCTTCCTTTACTTAACCCAATCCCCATTGCTTAGCGCTTGCACCGTCGATCGAGGACAGAATTCGGACAAGCAAACCAATCGAGGATCCTTTGTTCCCTTTGTTCTCTTTTGTGTTTCGATCCTCGATCGTAATGCAAGACAAGAACAGAGATTTGCTCATTTATGTCGGATTTCAATCCTGCATAATGTTGGAAAATAGACACCACTGATTACAACCCATACCAGTACTGTAGTTGTTACAGCCCCAAAATGCATTTTTAAAGTACAGACAGGTGAGATTTACGCTACCTTTTTTTTTAAAGGTCTGCCAAAACAGTCTGTACAATAAGAGCAATTAACCTTCTAAGTTACTGTACTCAAAGTCAAAGTGAACACCTTATCATTTTCAAAATAATAGACAATTTTTGAAACTAGGGGATTGACAGTGGCTGTTTGATGTCAAAGTATAATCAGTGTGATGGACGTGACATCTGTTCCCCTGTGAAATTTAATTGGTTCATACAAATAATCGGTACACATTATTGTGTACGTATGTACTTTGAAAATTCATGAATGAGGAACCCTTAACCGCTTTACATACAGTTTATAAAGCTTTTCTTCTAATGAATTCCGGTTTTCAAGTGCATTGCAATAATAAGGTGTAATACAATTTTTTTTTTTTTTTTAATATGCTTGTAAACAGGTCAGAAGAAGAAAGTAACATGTGGAGGCTGTCGCAAACCGTGCTCTGGTGAGGTGCTGCGAGTGCAAAATGAGTATTTTCACCTCAAGTGTTTCCATTGTTGTTGTAAGTAAATTTGCATATTCCAAAACAGAAAATACCTCACCTCTGTTTACCAACATTTGCATATCAGCGCGCAAGCACACAAACCTTGCTGAAAAGAATAGCGCTCAAGCCACACCCTCCGCGCCCACTGCATGCCCCATAAAGGCCCTTATAAAAATCTACCCTAGTTTTACTTTACAAAAAACTGCAGTTTTATTGTAGTATTACTATAGTGCTACTATAGTTGATCAATAGTAAACCTTAATGTAAAACTGTACTTTTACTATAATATTACTGTAGTTCATACTGTAGTAAAAGTACGGTGTTTTCGACACAAAATGTCCCATTTACTACAGTAAAACCACAGTTAAACCGCAGTATTACTGCGTTTAAACTACATAATTACTATATTTTACTTCACGATTACTGTTTTATTACTACAGTTTACTGCAGTTAAACTACAAGATCACTGTAGTCATTTTTACTGTAGTATTATTATAGTGTGTACTGCAGTGAAACTATACTGTTACTGTAGTTTTAGCATATTTTTACCTCAAAATAACCCATTGTTACTTTATCTTTACTGCATTTTTACTGTAGTATTATTATAGTGTGTACTGCAGTAAAACTATACTGTTACTGTAGTTTTAGCATATATTTACCTCAAAATAACCCGTCGTTACTTTATCTTTACTGCATTTTTACTGTAGTATTATTATAGTGTGTACTGCAGTAAAACTATACTGTTACTGTAGGTCTACTGCGCTCATACATTACCTGTAGAGCGAATTACTACATTTGCATATTTCCTAGACCGGCAGGTATAATCGCTAAGAGTTTGCCAACAGCGCCCTCCAGAGGCCACCCCATAGAGCCCGCACATGCGTGCCCCGTGAACGTCCTCTTTTCTCTTAGCGGTGGTCGCGGTAAGACGTGTTTTTCTGGGTCTCCCAGTTACACTTAAATTACTGCGTTTTTCGCAAGAGAGTTCAATAAAATAAAAGAAGTGATATTGTAGAGTGATTGTTTGATAAGTTACAGTATGCGACGTTTGGCGAGAGCTCCGTCTGTCATAACCGAGGGAATTTGTACTCCCTCGGGACAGCCGGGAGCCTCGGGGGTTGATGCGGGGAACGCTGCGCCGTTCCCTAATTCTTCCCCCAGCCAGCACTCACAGCCACAATCGGCTGTGGGCGCTGCCAGTCCCACCGATCGGGCAGGGGAGTACCAGCTACGGTCTCCCCCCCCGGCCATCGTCGGTGGGACGGCTAAACGTAGGGGTAGTTCCGGCAAGAGCCGCAAGGCGGACTCCGCTGTCGGAACCAAACCCAGGCCCGGGAAGGGGCGCGGGAATAAAAAGCCAGGGTCCATTGTCACGGACCCGCACGCTTTACCCGCCCCGTCTGCGAGCTCGGGGCCGTCTGTTGTGACGACCCCACGCAGCTCGGTGGGCCATAACCCCCCGCGCCTCCCCAGCTCACTGGCAGTGTACGCCACAGAGTCACGGGGTGGACAGGCCTACGGGCCCCCGGGCTTGCTAGCCGACCTCCGCCCTGTGGGGCTGGAGGCGCTGCCGCCCGGGCAGGGGTTTGGGGGTGTGGACCAGTCTGTCAGGGGGGCCCCCGGACTGCTGGCCGACCCCCGCTCTGAAGAGCCGACCACCGCATCGGGTTTCACCCGGTGTTCGGGGGTCGTGGTCCCCCAGGAGTCATCCGATTTTTCGGAATCCTTCCGGCGGGTCCGCTCGAAACATAAGAAGGGGAAGTCTGGCCGGCGTTCCCGCCGCTCGCCTTCCTCGTCCAGCTCGAGCAGCTCTTCAGGCCGCCGGGGAAAGCGTCACCATGGCGACAACGTCTCCCGGACCGAGTTCCTTACGGCGTTCCAAGCCATCTCGGCCTCGCTGGCGGCCCTCTCTGCCCCCCGGCAGAGGGCCGCGGTGGACGGCCCAGTGGCACCGTTGGGATACGCTGCCCAGCCGTCCGTTATCGGTCACGGTTGGGTGGCTCAAGTACAAAGGGACAGCCGTGCGCCGCCGTCCCCACCGGCCCTCAGCCTGCATCCATCGATGTCCCTTGTGCCTGAGGATACGGCCCAGCCACCGGACCGTGACATGGCGCTGCCTGCCCCGCCACAGGGGCCGGCCAGCTCACCGTCTCAGGGATCAACTCGGCCCACGCCTTCGGGGGGCTCGGCCTCAAAGGATGAGGTCGTCCAGATGCAGCGCCTTTCCATCGCGGAAACGGAGCTGCGTCTGGTCCAGCGTGACATGTGTCGCGTGCTTCAACTGCCCCTTGTGGAGCCAGCACCGAAGCCCGACCATAGGTCGTTCAAGCGGCGCACTGGGCCGGCGGTGAGCTCGGAGAAAATGTTTCCCGTCCTCCCTCCCGCTGGACCAGGTGTGCGTTGAACATATGGAAAAGATCATGAAAGCAGACAAGTGGTCCGCCGTCACCCGCCGGACCAAGGACTACTACCAGTTCCCGCCGGCGGATTATGAAATTGTTTTCGCCGTGCCTACTGTCCCCGATGCGGCGAAGGACAAGCTCGCCGCTGATGTGGGTGCTGCAACAGGGAAACGCATCTTCTCAGACAAGGTCCGAGAGAAGTTTGAGGAGACGTTGCGTTAATCTGACACCGCCTCCCGCTTCGGTATGCGCTCCACCTCGTTCCTGCTACTCCTTTCGGAGTATTTGGTCTCGGGGTTGGATGAGGAGGGAGGCGTCCCAGCTGACATGCTGCAGGCTGCTTTCCACTGCTTGGACCAGGGGTTGCGTGTGGTCCTCGACCAATTTGCACGCATCTCCGCCCTTATGACATCGGCCCGTCGCGGGAATGTGCTGGACTCATTGTTCCTGCCCTCCCCTGCGGCGCGCAGACGATTTGAAGAGCTCCCACTCGCTGGCATGGATCTCTTCGCAGGCCAGTTCGAAGAGTTGATGCAGGCCGAGGCCAAGCGTTTGAAGATGACAGAGAAAATCAATCTCAAGAAACCTTCAACCGCGAAGCCTCCCTCCCAGCCTAAGAAAGCGTCGTTCACCATCCCCCGACGCAGACCTGTGAAGGCGAACAGAGGGAGTTTTCGTGGCCGTGCCGACAACCCGTCGGGTGCGCGGCCCGCCCATCCCCAGCATCAACCATTCTCTGGCCAGCAAAGACAAGCCGGTCGCGGTTTCCGTGCGCCTGCCCCCCGCTATCCCGGGGGTTGGCGCAAGTGACTCTGTAGACTGGTGGCGGCCTCCCACCCTTGGACCCGTGGGGGGCCGTCTGCAAGACTTCATCGGGTCCTGGACTCACGTCACGTCCGACCGGTGGGTGCTCGAGACTATAGATCGCGGCTACGCGCTCGAGTTCACGAGCACCCCCCCGTCGGACATGGTGGTTCGGCCTACGCCAATCCCGACCGACCCGGCTCAACGCACGTCCCTCGAGGGGGAGATCTCCTCCCTCCTCAAAAAGGGCGCAGTGCGGGTCCTTCCCGCCCAGCGGGCGCAGTCGGGGTTTATGTCGACGTTCTTCTTGGTCCCCAAGAAGGACGCCGGCATATGGCGTCCAATTCTCAACCTCAAGCAGCTGAACAAATTCATCCGCCCCAGGCGCTTCCGGATGGAGACACTCGGAACCATCCTCGAGTCCCTCCAACCGGGAGCATGGGCGGCCAGCCTCGATCTAAAGGACGCATACTTGCATGTCCCTGTCAGACGGGAGCACTGGGAATTCCTGCGGTTCCAATACGACGGGGCACGCTACGAATTCACAGTGCTCCCCTTCGGCCTCTCGACCTCCCCTCGGGTATTCACCCGGGTGGCTCGGGCGGTCGGGGCGGCGCTGCGGAAACAAGGGGTCTCGGTCTTTATGTACCTCGACGACTGGCTCGAGAAGTCGCACCCGCTGCCGACCCAGTCCCCCACCTTCTCAGGCGCGGCCCTCGATCTCCGATCGAGGCTGGCACGCCCTACAGAGGAACGCCTGCTGAATGTTCAGCAGTGCGTCTCTCTTTTTCTACCGGCCGAGACGGCCCCGGCACGGGCCTGGCTCAGGCTGCTGGGCCTGATGGCCAGCCTGGTGGATTTGGTCAGCTATTGCAGGCTGCGAATGCGGCCAATCCAGCTGCACCTACTCATGTTTTACCGGCCCAGCCGACACGACATCAGTCATCCCGTGCCAGTCACGGCCTGGCTGGTCCCTCACCTGCGGTGGTGGCTGGTCCGGGCCAACCTGATGGGGGGCAAGGCCTTTCGCAGGCCCCGCCCATCCCTGACGGTCATGACCGATGCATCCCTTTCCGGTTGGGGGGCCACCCTCCACCCCCGCCAGGCGGCGGGCTGTTGGGGCCCCGAGCATCGCTCGTCCCATATAAACGTCCTCGAGCTGTTGGCCGTGGCCAATGCCTTGGAACAGTTTCAGTCCCTGCTATCGGGACGGGCGGTGCAGATCCGGTGCGACAACACCACGGTGGTCTCGTACATCAACCGCCAGGGGGGCACCCACTCCCCCCGACTTTGCGCGCACACGTGGGAGCTTTTCCACTGGTGCATACAAAACGAGGTCGACCTCTCGGCGGTGTACCTTCCCGGCGACGAGAACGTGGAGGCGGACGCCCTATCCAGGGGATGGATCCGCCCCACGGAGTGGACCATCCGGCCGCAGATCGTTCAGTCGCTGTTCCGACTGATCGACCGGCCACATGTGGACCTGTTCGCCTCACGATTCAACCACCAGCTCCCCACCTATTGCACAAGGGCTCACGACCCGAACGCATGGCGGACGGATGCCCTGTCGTTCCGGTGGGACGGGTTACTAGCGTACGTTTTTCCCCCGTTCTCGCTGGTCCCTCGGGTTCTCGCAAAGCTGGAGGAGGAGGACTGCAAAGTCCTCCTCATCGCCCCATTTTGGCCTCGTCAGCCGTGGTTCACGCGGCTGATCAGGCTGCTGGTCCACCGCCCGGTGGTCTTGCCCCGACAGGCGGATGTCCTCCTCCAGCCGGGATCGGGTTTTCTTCACCCAGCTCCTCGGGATCTACACCTGACGTGCTGGGTGTTGTCACACAATCCCTCCGCGCGGCAGGCTTTTCTGAGCGAGCTGCGTCAATCGCAGCCCGCAGTCGAAGGGCCTCCACGCGGCGGGTGTACGTTTACGATGGTGCAGACGGCGGCCTGTTCGTCCCACCGATTCATCTCTAGGGGATGTGGCCGACTTCCTTGTCTATCTATTCGAGAGTGAGCTCTCGATCGGCACGGTAAGGAATTACCGGTCGGCAATTGGAGCGGTCCACAAGGGTTTCCCTGATGGTACCTCCGTGTCGGACAACCCGGCCCTCAGCCAACTCCTGAAGGGCATGTTTGTCGCTCGACCCCCCACGCGTCGGCTGGTACCGGCTTGGGACCTCCCTAGCGTACTATCTACGCTAGCGGGGCCTCCTTTTGAGCCGATGGGCAGCTCGACCTTGCTCCACCTGTCCATCAAGGTGGCATTCCTGCTGGCGGTCGCCACGTCGCGCCGACGTAGCGAGCTCCATGCATTGTCAACCGAGGCGGGCCACATCAGGTGGGAACCTGACGGGGTCCGCCTCATTCCCCGGGCCGGGTTCCTAGTAAAGAACCAGTCCGAGTCTTTTGTTCCTCCGGACATCTTTGTCCCAGACATTAAGTCGCGATCATCTGTCGCGGAGGATCGTTTTTGGTGCCCGGTCCGGGCCCTTAAATGGTATATTAGTCGCACGGAGGCACTCCGTACGGCTCGTACCCACCTATTCGTGACTTCGACCCCGCCTCACGGGCCGGCGTCGCGGGATACGATTAGCCGTTGGCTACTTACAGCGATCCGCTCGGACACTCGCGTCTCGCCGACGGCGCCTATTCGTGCTCACGAGATCCGGGCCGTGGCGACATCGTTCGCGTTTTTTCGCGGCATATCCCTAGGTGACATCACCCAGGCTGCCTGTTGGAAGACGCCAAACACTTTTACTGACTGCTACCTTCGGGATGTACTTCAGTCAGAGGGCAGGTTTGGAAGGGCAGTCCTGACAACGACCCACCTCAGCCGGGACCTTCCCGTCAATAGGTGTGTTTTCTCCCGTTTTTCTGCTTTGGCATGGGTATTCATTGTTATGATATACTAATTAACATTGACATGTTCTTTTTCCCCCCGTTCGCTCCGGCGCTCCGGTGGGTTTTTCGGTCGATGTTATCTCAGTCCGGTGCACGCGCACCCTTGACAGGGTCCGCGTCCCGCTTGTTTAGGGCCGTGACGGCGCCCGCGGGCGCTGCTATAGGCCCTGGGGTTTACCGTTGGCGTGCCCCTCTGCTAATTGCTGCATCTCGTAGACCCTCCACCATAATCCGGTGCGATTCTATGCAAATGTAGTAATTCGCTCTACAGGTAATGTATGAGCGCAGTAGACTCCCCCCCCCCCCCCCCCCCACCACAGTAGTGTGGGTGGGGTCTACTAGCTCATACTTACCTGTAGAGCGTCCCGCCCTCCTTCCCCACTATCCTCGATGACTCTGGGTGTCCGTATCCTTATGTGGCGCTCGAGAAAAGAGGACGTTCACGGGGCACGCATGTGCGGGCTCTATGGGGTGGCCTCTGGAGGGCGCTGTTGGCAAACTCTTAGCGATTATACCTGCCGGTCTAGGAAATATGCAAATGTAGTAATTCGCTCTACAGGTAAGTATGAGCTAGTAGACCCCACCCACACTACTGTGGGGGGGGGGGGGGGGGGGATTTTAGCATATTTTTACCTCAAAATAACCCATCGTTACTTAATCTTTACTGCATTTTTACTGTAGTATTATTATAGTGTGTACTGCAGTAAAACTATATACTGTTACTGTAGTTTTAGCATATTTTTACCTCAAAATAACCCAGTCTTTACTACATTTTTATTACAGTATTACTGCAGTATTTGTACTATAATACAGCATAAAGGCCTAGTGTATAGCAGTACTGCATGTTACATTTCAATGCAGCAACACTTCTGTTTAACTGTACAGAAAAAGGCAAATAAAATATGCAGTACACTATTTTTAGCTAAAAGAAAGGACGCGTAATAATGGACACAAGACATCGGGATTCTTGAGCTTTGTTTTGGTCTTATTATCTCTTCCCCATAGAAAAAACAACCGGGATTCCCGGGATTTGTTGGCGGGATTATCCGGGATCCCAGTTGAACCAGGATTTTTTTTAACCGGGATCCCGGTAATTTTTGTATCCCGGTTGGATTCAACCGGGATCCTGGTTGGAATAAGACAAACTATTATGATTACAGTATTACAATTGTTAAAACAAAAAGTATCATTATTAAAAACAATTATAACAGTTTTAAAAAATATCAGACAAAGACTGAACGTAGGCCTATATCATATGTTTCCTAGTTCCGGATCATGAGTAAAGTATGTAAGTATACACGCACAAGCAATTTTAAAGTGACGTGTTCTGTGGGTCAAAGTTTATCGATTTGCTGCACCATGCATGGCCACGTTGCGCGGTGAAGACAACAATTTCCTAAACATTTTTGTGTGCAATTATTTCTTTTAAACTTTAGGCATTCGGTTAATAGGCCTATATAGAGTATAACTATATGGCTAAACGGATGTAGCCTAAATATTTTATCAGAAAGGCTGCTTGACTATATTTGTGCATCCATTACAAGTACAAAGCAGTTTTTCAAGCGATCCGGAACTAGGAAAAGCATGAAAAGCGATGTCAGTTCGTCGTGGCCTTGGCCGACATGTATTTTCAAAAATAGAAGTAGAACTTTTTAGAAGCTTTTTTTTAATTTTTACTCCTTCAAGTACAGTTCATCAATCATGCTACATCATCATGTCTATTTAGTCTATAGTATTTTATTTGCCATCACTAAGCAGGTAAACAAGTATTAGTAATACACCCATTTCACTTGATTATCGAGGATTGGCCTAGGTATAACCGATCCTAAAGCAGCCTGAATATGTTTTGCGATCCCGATATCCAGAACAGCAAAACCGTACGTTACACGTGTGTGTGTCCACTTGGCACTTGGTTGCTCGGCCCCGGCCCCGGCCCCGGCCAGCACTGTACTGCAGCTGTCGTCGAACTCAAAGTCAAACTTCTCGATGGTGTTTCCCAATCTCGAAAAGATTCTTTCCAAACCATGAGCAGATGAGTAACAAAAGTAACTTTAAGTACGAAAATTGAGTTACAAAACCTTCTTCTTATTCATCCAGACTGCTCGCTTCTTGCCTGATGAAAACCGTTACAATAGACGTAGTGAACTTCGATTTCAAAAAGAGATCAACACATTTTAGTCAGTTACCTAATACAACGCGTATTTACTCAGCGCAAATTAGGGCTGGGAACTTGACCAAGAATCGGTGTAAAGTTCCCGGATGAAAGAATTTGACGATCTGCTCGGAACATACCATTTTTGAAAGGGGTGTACGCACGACTTTCTTTAACAGAAAATCACTAAAAAATAAATCGCTTTTAATATTAAAACCCAACTAAGCAGAAAATGTTGGATGGATATAATTAAATATGCCAATGAAACATTATTTTGTTGCCATTTTCGCAATCCTTGGGCGGTATTTTTCATTTGACCCCCTGTATTTTTACAATGGTAGGCCTACGACCAGGTCAACTCGGCCCCAATCCAACTCGGCCCCAGTCAACTCAGCACCGAAGCCGAGACAGCTTGACCGTCGAGACAATTTAACTTTTCCCATCATTAATATTGGTGGGACCGAGCAAACAGCGCACCGTACGCTCTACACGCGCTGCATGTACACATCGACTTCGGGTTGTCTGGACGGTCGAGTTGTCTCGACTTTGGGCCAAGTTGATTTTGGGCCGAGTTGACTGGGACCGAGTTTCCTCTCGCTCGGAAAACAACCGCCGCACAGAATTTGGCGATCTTTTTCCCCCTCTCTAACTTCGTTAATAATGCTTGTAATGAATTGAAACTTTCAGAGATGAGAGATAAGATAAAAAAGACGGCTAAAGAAATGCGTGATGACACTGAACTAGGCATACATTTACATGATTTCTCAAACGTTAACATTACAATTATGTACTGCTATGCAGCCCAGATTACGGACGCAAATTGCCTTTCCTGATTTTTCTCTCCATATAGCCATCTCTGACGATTATGGTTTTGAAAGGATTTTTAAAGAACATGCAGTCATGAACCCCAAAACATGATTTCCTATTAGCTATCTTCGTAATCGTAGGAAAATTACAAATTCGCGATGCCTGCTAACGAGGTAGGCGCGGACATCTTTAGGCCTACTGCCTAATTACCAATATTACCATTGTTTTACTACAATGATACTGTAGTATTACTGCAATTTTCATTGCAGTAAAGTTATAGTATTAACAAACATATTACCATTGTTTTACTACAATGATACTGCAGTATTACTGCAGTTTTCATTGCAGTAAAGTTAAAGTGAGTCTACAGTAAACTATGAATATAAATACTATAGTATTACTTCCAAAATACTGCAGATTCACTATAGTTTGACTTGTGTTTTTATTGTAGTAAAACTATATTAACTTTACTTTAGGAGAAACTTTACTTTTACTTTAATTACTACAGTAAAACTTTATGTACTGCAGTAAAACTATAGTTTTACAATAGTAAAACTATGGTGGATTTTTATAAGGGCAATCAGTGGATCAAATTTATAATTGTTATATTTTCGATCAAAACCTTTTGATCAGGGTATTAAGAACAAAAACATTGTCAAGGGTACTGTACTATGACCTGCTTCAAATACCTGTTCTGACTGTACTGTACACCAGAGTGTGAACAAAACAGTCTCAAGCATCCTGTTAAATCACAGCATCTGCTGTGTTGTTGTTTTTACGACAAGTGGAATTTTGTATTAATTTCCATTAAAAACATTGCCGCCGATCTATTAAATTTAGTCCACATTAACTGTTAACATGCATATTGGGTGCCAGCCAACTAGTCTGGTTTACTAACCTAATACATTTTGGGACGTCTATAAATTGCTCCATTTCGTCTGAAGGGTGTTTGAAAAGAAAATGACTACTAAAAACAGCATCTATGAAAACAAAAGGGTCAGTGGCACGATATTTACTACAAATTATGAATTCCCTAACCCATTCATTTGTTGAAATTAAGCAAAAGCAAATGGTGTATGTTACTCATGTATGGGAACATGAATTTTATAAAGTAGGTCTGAATTTAGATAGTTGTTAAAATTGACATTGGCTTGAGCATGATGTCTGTGATTGGGGAACCACACTCTGAGCTAGTGAGGCCCTCAGACATGAAAACCTTTTGTCGGAACGAAAAACGTGAATAGGTCTCTTTTTTCACATACTACAAAAAATGACAATGGGGCCTATTTGTTTCTTTTTTACGTTTTTCGTTCCAACAAAAGGTTTTCACGTCTTCGGGACTCATAGTGCTCTCTAACGCCCAGATACTGTATGTCTGTTTACTTAGAGAGAGAGTTGGCAATAAGAAGGAATTCTCAGTCTGCTGAGAGTGAAGGCAGAGTGTGTTGTGGGGTTCCCCTGTCCGAAAACCTAACATTTGCCCTAGATAGACACTAAGGAACTACATAGGACACCCGTCAAGTACATGTATATTGGCATTGCTGCCTCCAGTGGCTTATAATTCTAAGTAATTCTTTTATATGCATGCTATCGAATGGCCCCAGGCATAAAGGCCGGTGTCCAGACAATATTTTGACAACTTGACTGAAAACACAGGATTTAAATGGCATGAAATCAATAGTGCGTTCTAGCTGTGGTCAGGAGGAACGATGCTTCAGTGGGGACAATAATGCAGGATTCTCTTTACTCTGAGTGATTTTGTTCATCAGAATTTAAACCGGGTAGGATGACTTAATATTGATAAGATTTTAACAAACTTAACAGGGGTTGCTTCGCCATACTCCAAGTAAAAAATACTGTATGGACACAAACAATTTACTGGTTGTTGAAAATTTTACCAGTGTTGACTTAGAATAAAGTAACTACATTCAAGTATAAACCTACTTTGAAGTTTCTGCACTAACGTTTCTTTTGTCTGGATGATATAAATGAAGCTAACATTATAACCCTAACCCCTTGATGCTTTTACTAGAAATTGTCCTGAATTTGCCAAAGTCCATCAAGTTTGTCAGAATTCACAAGTTTACATTCTGGAGAAATTCTGAATTCATCAACGATCCACCAGCAAAAGTATGATGGCCCCATAAAAAGTGACTGGGGTGGCATTTCCACCAGAATGCCAGTACAATCCCATCGAGATATTGGGTGGGATCCCATCTAGAATTGTTGTCTCTAGATTTTTTCAGCAGTATAACCGGGATCCTGGTAGGACTCCCACTGTGATCCCGGTGGGATTCCATCGGGATACGAGATGGGATCCCACCTGGATTTTGGGTGGGATCCCGGAATTTATATTCTGATCTGGGATACTGGGATTCCGATCTCGGAATCCCAGTGTGAATCCCACCGGAAATGTTTGTCGGAATTTTAAAGCAGTGGGTTTTCCAGTTATCCCACTGACATCATGCAGCAGGGATCCTAGTTTAACATCTCGCCGGGATGCCGATTCCACTGACATCCTGATACGGGATAAAAAGACCCATATCTCGATACTAAAGGGAGTATATTGGTGGCCAAATGATATTGTGGCAATTTCTGCAATATTCCTTTGATCCCTGGGTGCTAGTGGATGATTTCTGAAATATTTTCAGTATATAATTACTAAATGAAAATTCTCCAAGCTACATGGACTAGGCAATCCTTGAGGATCGACTGAAACAATGCAGCAAACCCATTCTAAAAAGCACAAATCCACCTGCAAAGTTACACTATTGCCAAGTTTACATTCCGTGGTTATTTAATGATACAAATTTTATAAAAAAGCATGATTTTACTTTTCAAAGGTCGTCTACATAAACTCCATGCATATTATCTAATCCAAATCTCATGTAGCAAGTACTGCACATGGCAATGTTGCTCCTCTAAGTCTCTTTATTAGGCTATCGGTATAAAATTAAGAATTAATAAGTTAAACATTTGATAAAAACAACTTTACCTGTTGAATCAGGGCATGGAGGAAGGAATAGACAGGAGTTTGACTGACCTGCCAAGCTGGCTCACTAGCGGTAAAGGCATGGAGGTCTCCCAGTGCGCGCGTACTGACCAAGATCCTATGTGCACATCGTTCGTTGTTGTTTCAGCCGCTTCAGTAGACCTAACAATCGCTTGTGTTTTCATGAGTTATTATAATATAAACACACAAACAGAAGCATTTTGCATGCGCAGTAAGTAGTCACCCAGCTTCACCTTTTTAAACCCCCGACTATAAAATCCGACTTTTTCTGATGAATTATTAGGTCTGGTAGCCTCCACTGTCGCATGACGAAAAAAAGGAAGAATGCTGCCTTTTTTCGAAAATATTTCCAATAGTCAAGTGTTGCAAGGTAAACAAAATAAAGCTCATCAATCTACATGTAGATTCTCTTTTGGGGGTTTGCATAAAATAGAAACTTGCATTGGCAGGAAAACTCAACCCCAGACGAAATATAATATCATTATTTAAAGGTAGGATACACCATTGGTAATTGATTGAATTATCATGAATAGGTGGATTTGGGGGTTGTATTCTATAGTAAATATCATTTAAATAACCTGCCCGAAGTTTTACAATCATGAATGCCAAGAAAAGCACGAAAACAAGAAAAGCACTTATGTTATTTAGAATAATTAAAGGATATCTAGCGCAGTCATTTTGCTGGATGCCTAGAATCATTATTCACTTTCAGATGAGTGAGATATTTCTTAATAATTCAGTGGTAAATTTTTTCGATATCTGCAAATGGTGTATCTAGTAGGAGACCAGCATATAGGTTCCGTGACCAAATTCTGGGAACAAAGGTTTGAAAGTGTTTTTGTGTTCCCTGATGAATACCGAACAATTTTGACTTGGGCTTCCCCCTTGAAAATGCCGGGCATTTTCGGGAGGGGTCAACAAATGTCAAACATGGGTCAAACTTTAAATATATTCCAATTGTGTCAATATGCATATCGAATTACTCGTCTATGAGGATTCCAAAAATGTACAGTTTGCTATACCTCCGACCTGAGGGCGATGTGGTCAAAAAACGTCGAAAGGTCAACGCACGTTTGACTAGTGGTCAAAATCACCAACTTAATATTATCCGATTCTAATGATTTTAGTGTGAAATTAAAAGTGGTTGCCATAACCTTGAAATTTCAAAATGGCTGCTAAAAGGTTAGCATAAATTAGCAAAAAACAACAATTTTTTTCCCAAACCCATGGATAAGAAGTTATTAAATGTTTGTCACCGAAACGTCACGAACAATTGAAACACTACATTTTTAAAACAAAAGAGGGGGGGGGGGGGGGGGGGGGTTTCTCTGCCACATATCGTGCTTCATATGTTGTGCACTGTTTCATGGAGACTGGTTTGTGGGCTCTTTTACTCATATGAAGCACGATATGTGGCAGAGAAAACCCCCCCTCTTTTGTGTTGACCATTGTGTTCCCGGAATCTCGGGAATTCCTTTTAGGTTTCAAGGGGGGATGGGTTAGGTTACAATAGTGTTGAGTGCGTATAAAGTATAGGGATAAAAGGCGGGTACCCCCTCTGCCACATATCGTGCTGGGTATACTTTTACTCAACTTGAATTAATACATCTGGAATCGGGATACCACTGCGATCTTACTTGCATCCCACTAGGATGATGATATCCCAGTGGGAACCCACTTTCATCCCAGTCACTTTTTCTATGGGGGGATTCTGGCGGATTAAGGATACCATGCTGGCATAAAAATATTGTTAAAATCTATTTTGAAGTATTGCACAGTCCTGCAGTACTGGCTTAAAATCCTGAATCCATCAGTTTCCACAAGTTTATTCAATATGAAGATGTCCTGCCGCCGAACTCCTCCAAAACAGAGAATGGATTTTGATAGATTCAGATAATTTGATCTACCTCACTCTCCCCAGGATTTCACTCCCAAGAAATACATTTCCGCTAAATGACCCAAAACATTGCATAGAAAGGTTATCCAACTGCTGAATAATGGGTTGTCACTTTATGTACATGTACTAAACGCGTATCAGTCTTTTTGCTCTTGTGTGAAATCTGAAACTACTCATGAGTACTCGACTACTTGCGCATAATTTCTTTGCAAGTACTCGAGTAGTAAAACCCACTATTTGCCCATCACTAGTCAAACATTTTAATGAGATCAAAGAACTGATCTTGAAGACAGTTTGGAGTTTAAGCATTCTACTCTCACTAAAACGCATTAAATTTCAGATGATTGATGATTTCAGGAAACGGACCAAATGGCCCGCTTTCAAAATCATAAATTTCTCGTGGAAAACCGGAGGCAAAGGTGGTACACCGTGCTCTCTTGGTCTCCTTAGGTTGGGTTCATACTGTAGTTACTTTGTTTATGTAGAGAACAATTACCGTCAGTGGAACTGGGCATATTTTCCAATCGTAACTGTAGCAATTTGATATGTGCACCCAGATTATTCCGCTATTTTCCCTTTGGCATGCAAGTACAAGTGCTTTGGCTCCTTTGTGGGTTGCCGTGCCGGGATTCTATTCTGATAGCCATGAGTGTATCTTTTTGTGCTGAACCTTACAGGTCCTTTTAATTAAATTGCTCTCAATTATCCCGATTCAAGAGCGGCAATTTCCCTAGCCCTGCTAGGCCCTCTGGGTAATCAACTGCAATTTGGCACAAAGCGCGCATGTGTCGTTACTCGCAAACTGTCTGTGTACGTGCTACACATGTATGTTGAATTGTGAAATTTGGTTTCCAACATACTGTATGGCGTCAGATTTTTGGAGTTACTGAAAAGCAGTGATGTGACAATTTGGGTTCATTTCTTAATAATGTACATGCTGCTCAATGGGTAGATGAATAAGGGTTCATCAATCTGAATAGAGGCCGGTTGATACTGTAACGAAATCCCTCAGAGTTTTGTCAGTTAAAATTATTTTGGGGTTCTAGGAAAAACTTGAATTAAATACAAACAAAATATTACTTTTCTAGATTGCAGCACAATACATTTGTACATGTGGCCGACTTTTATTTTAATAAACAAATTAACAATATTTAAGAATGCTTTGTGTACAAATAAATAGCAATATGGATAAGAAAATATATAAACCGACTAGTTGCTTCCTGCCACTATTACACAGAAAGCGATGAGTCTTAATCCTAACAAGTGTTTTGGTTGCATATGTCAGCCATTATTTTTGGATAAGGTGTACAAACAAAATAGCCCCAGTGCGGCGACGCCCTTCCTCCAGAAATATCCCGCCAAAATTGTACCCCGACCACATGCGCAAGAAACACACAAATTAGGATAACAAGAATGGCTGGAAAATACAGAATTAACTTGCACATAGAAAGAAAAAACGGCAAAAACATCCAATAACTCCGTTTTCTCTGTGTGTCCTAATCACAAAGTCCCTGTCACAAATGTCTCTACCGAAATTACTTACACTACTAGGTTTATATGGCTAAAGAAACTAATCTTTCTGGAATGCTTTTGGAATTGGAATGCTAATGACTATAAATGCCAGGCCAGCCTTATTACAATAATAAAAGACCAGTGAAACTTGTTTACTTATGCCCAGCAAAATATGGGACCGAGCAACTCCTCCCTTAGTCCCCCATACCTATACTCTCTAGACTATTGTTATCTAACGCAACCCCCCTAAAAACCTTTTTAAAAAACGCAACATTCCGCAAGCACAATTACCTCCACAAAGGAGGGGGGGGGGGATGTTTTCTACGTCTCATATAATATACATATTATTGCTTCATAGGGTATACCCAGCAAGATATGGGGCTGATGGACTCCCCCCTTATTTCTTCATACATTGTACCTATACACTATCTAGACTTTAACGCACCCCCCATAAAAACCTAAAAAGAATTCCTGAGAAACCACAACATTCCTCAAGCACAATGACCACCACAAAGGAGGGGAGGGGGGGGGGGGGTGTGGTTCTCTGAGTCCAATATGTCGCTTCATATTGGGTATACAACCAACCAGCTGGGACTGTTTCATTTACAGTATACTGACCAAATAATGGTATATTTAAAATTAAAAAGGAAAGTCAAATGGTAAGGGTGTTATTTGTGTGTGGCATATTGCATGCCACACACTACAGAACCCAAAATGTGCCAAAGTACCAAATTTCGGTACAATACTTCACGCAAATGTGAAAGCGAAGCGAATTTGACGTCACAAAACATTGCTGCGAAAGTTTACCGGAGTTGAAATGTGTTCAACTTTTACAAATTCGCAGTGCAAAGACATCATAAATTCGCATTTACGTTTGAAACGAGTATGAACTGGCCTTTAGATAACCCTCCTATGCAGAAGTCACTATTTGGGTCAGTTGTTCAGCAGCAGAAAAATGCAAAGACCGTGTTTTTGTGTGTATAACCTTTGTACATTCTCCATAGGAACCCCTGCAAAAAGGCTGGACTCGGGAACTTTTTGCATTTGTTCTGTCAAACCATAGGAGAGATAATAAAGAAGACCTGTATTAAATGCACATGGGGAGGGGGGGACATAACCCCTCTGCAGGTGGATTATTAGAGCATTCCAACAGAGGATTAACTACTAACTTCTGCCTCATTCTTTGTTAGTTCTTCCCTTTGATCTTCACCCTGGACCCCCTTCCTTGTGGCTTTACCCCTCCTGATTTTGTTCCTACCCTGCCTTTGATCCTACCCACACTGACCTCACCCTTTAATCCCTCAGCCTAATCCTCCTTTTGTTGTTTGTTCCATTGAACTCTGTGCTTTTTTCTTTTGTGTTTTTTCAGCATCCATGATGTGCATCATGAATGCTGTATGTTGCCCTATATATGTTTGTTTCTTGTACACAGCCATTTAGTCTCTGAAAAAGATCTTGTTAAGATCGAAATATTAGGCCCTCTTAACTTATTTCATTTGAACCATGTTTGAACCTACCCTCAGAATCCATGTTCCAACTACATATCCCTAGGGCTGAATAAATGTCAGTGCTGAGATTGGAGTCAATGGAGCGTTACAGATGATAGACAGGGCTGAGTGTGGCAGTCTCCTTAACACCCTCCTGCCCTGCAATGCAGAAGTGTACATGTTATATATATTGAGTTACTTGAAACAGATGGGACAATCCTGTCATGATCTTTGCTATAGGCTTGGAGATCAACAATAAGATGCTGTCAGGTTGAAGGTCTCCTAACAGATTTATTGGTAAAATGCAGTTTAAAGTTGTTCAATTCACATTATTTATTCCAAACAGGTGGAAATTGGAATGGATAAATAATAGTGCAGAATTCACAACATTATAATAATAATAATAATAATAATAACAGGCATTTATACTGCGCTTTTCCCAAACATGATCAAAGCGCATAACAAAAGAAAGGATAAATTGAAACAAACTAGAACAAAACTTAAATCTACTATTTAGGTAGTCTTGATCCAAGACCAAGCTAGCTAACCGTTCATTTGTTCCGCGGCGCGCCGTCCGTAGAAATCCGGGCTTATTGAGGGCGCCCTTAATTATCGCCAGATTCGTTCCCCAACTTGTTCTTGGCGCAAGTGTCACGTGAACCCGGAAAATTCCGAGGACATTCCAAGCATAGCTCAAATAGCTACTCGCCCCCGCATGCGCGCTAAGTCGTTTTTGTTTAATGTAGTGTTATATTATTATAGTCTGGATCCCAGACCAAATGTTTCTGACTATTTGTGATTTTTCATTTATTATTTAGCCGCCAATGTCACGTGACCAAAAACTGGAGGAATTGCTTAACGTTCGCGATGTTCGAGTGTTTCCAGGTTTTTATAAAATAAAACTCGCATTAGCAAAGGTCAACACCAGACGAAATGCCTAAGAATATCACAGTCATTGTAGTCATTGTGCTATTTTTTGGTAAGAGCTGTTAAAATTTGAATTGTTGCGTCGTCATAGCTACGCTGCTTGTATCGCGTCATTATCTATTTTTTGTCGCCGGTGGCTACCTGACCTACAATTTAGGTCAGGCTCTTACCAAAAAATAGCACAATGACTGTGAGATTATTAGGCATTTTGTCTGGTGTTGACTTTTGCCAATGCGAGTTTTATTTTATAAAAACCTGGAAACACTCGAACATCGCGAACGTTAAGCAATTCCTCCAGTTTTTGGTCACGTGACATTGGCGGCTAAATAATAAATGAAAAATCACAAATAGTCAGAAATATTTGGTCTGGAAACCAGACTATAATAATATAACACTACATTAAACAAAAACGACTTAGCGCGCATGCGGGGGCGAGTAGCCATTTGAGCTATGCTTGGAATGTCCTCGGAATTTTCCGGGTTCACGTGACACTTGCGCCAAGACCAAGTTGGGGAACGAATCTGGCGATAATTAAGGGCGCCCTCATAAGCCCGGATATATACGGACGGCGCGCCGCGGAACAAACGAACGGCTAGCTTGGTCTTGGATCAAGACTACTATTTAAGAAAAAGATAAGTGATAAGTTTTAATTTTACTTTTCAATGTAACAACACAAGTAGAATCACAGACACTATTGGGAGACTGTTCCAAAGTTCAGCAGCAGAGTGTGAGAAGGCGTGTTTGCCGTAAGATAAACTTGAGTTGTGAGTATTAAGCCGAGTTCTATCGAAGAAGAACGGAGTCCTTGGTGATTGCTTTGGTGAAGATGAAACATATCAGAGAGATAAGGTGGAGCAATGTCCTTCAAACATTTAAAAACATATAGAAGAGTTTTGAACTGGATGCGTTTCTCCATGGGTAGCCAGTGTAGTTTAGCGAGTAAGGGGGATCCATGAGCTCTCCAACAGTTAACAGTGAGAACAAGTTTGGCAGCTCTGTATTGAATACTGGTGAGGCGTTTAAGATGTGCTTTGGTGATTCCAGATAACAGGGAGTTACAATAGTCTAGACAAGAAGTGACAAGACAGCGAACCACATGATGACAAGTATCATGATCAATGTATTTTCGAATCCTTGCAATGTTGCGCAGATAGAAGTTAGTAGAGCTACATACTGAATTAACTTGAGATGACATTGACATGACAGGGTCAAACATGACACCCAAATTCCGAATATTAGTTGAGGGGGTTACCGTAGAATTTCCAATGTTAAGAGAAACATCTTTAACATGTGACAAGTTGTTCTTAGAGGCAGCGACAAAAACTCTGTTTTCTCAGCATTCAGTTTCAATTTGTTTATGTGCATCCAGACTATGATTTACAAAATAAATCATTTATGGTACATGTATCTCGATCCCCATTTTACATTGTTGTTTATAAACTTTGTACACAATCAATAAAGTTCTGTCAGGATACTACATTCTTTCCAAAAGAAGTACAGTGGACCTTATTCACGAGGAAGCCATTTTGGTTGTGTTCCCTTAATATATTTTATAATTATGAACTGTTTAATTGGATGGTGCCAGACTATTTGTGACCCGCTCTGCAAAAATGAGTCCGATGTCGGAAAATACATTTTTTCGTGAAGGGCCGTTTATTGTCTCGCAGGTGATTTTTCTTTTAACAAATAATATTTTTGTTTTTACGCTCGGTTCAGACAGGCGTTCCACAGTCGCGCCGAACCAAATGAGTGAATTAAGTCTGACGTCTGAAACGAATAAGGGCGACAAGGTGCGCCAGATGGCAAACGATCGACTGCTGGAGTTGTTAGATCGACTCGGGAGCGACTTGATTTCAATTTGGTTCGGCGCGACTGTGGAATGCCTGTCTGAACCGAGCGTAAGGCATTTTGGTTTCTCCGACACCTATATTTTCAGATCTGATCAATTGAAAAGATTGTTTTGATTCCTAAATTAAATTGAATACAGGTTTTGTCATTCTCTTATCATAGCATCTGATGAAGCACTACAAATCTTCATTTCTTTTTAAAGACATTTTGAATATAACTGATATAAATTGTAAAAGACCGATGCATTACACTACAGAGTTGTGCCATATCAAATGAAAGCTTATTTCCTGCTTTTTTCTGACCAACTGTAAAATTAAAAAAACGCATTTTTAACACATCCGACTCATTTTGGCAGAGTGGGTCTCATTTTTGCATTGTAGCTGCACTTTAAATTTATTTAAGTGTGGCTTAAACAGTTCGCGTCAGATGACGTGTACACTGTACATGTATGTATACACGCAAGGTTTTTCCGGAATTTAAAATGGATGACGAATAAACGCGTCATGGGCAAGGCCGGAAATATTTGTCAGCAACTGGCTCGCAACGAGCGAGTCCGGAAATATCGGGGTGTTTTACCCATGATGTCAACCTGAATCTGTCTCGGATCAAGGTTCGTGAAAAACAATCCCGCACCAGTCAAAGTCAAAATAATCCTGACGTAAACTGGTTAAAAAATTCAGTTATGTTCAATTACACATTTCTATTTATTCATCAGAGAAGACTGTTATTAATTTTTCCTTGGCTTTTAATAGTTGTTTCTATCCGCAAGTTTCAAAAATGAAGATTTTTGCTCACTTTAAATTTAATATGGCGGACCTGTGAAGGAAACCCATTAAGGTATAACATGTTGATGCTATTACTGATAGATTTTGTTTAACAAATTAGTTCTGACAGATATACAAAAAGAGAGCTACATGGTATACCTCTTTGAAAATAGTTTTAATTATGTTGTGTGGCAATTACTGGTAATAAGGAAGAAATCACCTAAATCTTCATTTTGCAGTTAATTACATCAACATTTTGCTGTTAAATTTTGCACTATGTACGTTGTGTGATACAGTTTGGTTTGCTTCATTTTGCCAAAAAAATAAGGAAAAATGTTTGATTTATGTAGAGCATACTGGTACATGTAGGAGCTGGTGTATCACAATAAAATGCTATCAAGAGGTTGAAGAGAGGCAATATAGCTCATTGTTGTTGACAAACACATTCCATACTCTTTTACATTGTACTTTTGCACAAGGGCACACCAGTCTTCACATTGGAATTCCAGATGCATTTCTGGTTTTGTCACGCCAGTGTCATCTGTATAGAAAGTACCAGTGTGATTCTTTTTCAGGATAGAAATATTTCACCTGAAATACATGTAGTATCTGTTAATGTTGTGGCTTTCTTTAATTACCCATCACAATACATCATTACACCTCTAAAAGAAGAGTTTTATTACCTTCGTCCATCTCCAATGTATGTATCGACATGTTGGTGTATTTGTCAGTCTGTTTTTTGTGTCTGTTAGCAGAATTACAGAAAACACTGCTGGAGGGATTTTAACAAAACTTGGTGGATACTTTAATAGATATAATTTCATTAAAGGTAGGATACACCATTGGTAATTGCTTTAATTATCAAGAATGGGTGGAATTTGGTTTGTATTTTATAGTAAATATCGTTTAACCATGGAGGAATAAGAAGGGTTTAACTGACCTGTCTAAAGTTTTACAATCATGGATGCCGAAAAAAACCAAGAAAAGCGGCGTTTGTTGTTAACCAGCGTGGGTAGTGGTTCTTGCTGTTCTTGGTTTTTTGTTTGCGATCGTCGTCCGGCGATCAATTTTGTTTTAATACAATTCAACTTTTCGGAGCAATTACAGGATATTTAGCGCAATCATTTTTCTGGATACCTAGAATCATTATTTACTTTCAAATAAGTATATTATTTCTTAATAATTCAGTAGTAACAAATATTGACATAAATGGTATATCCTACGGTACCTTTAAATGTTTAGATTGATCTGAATCCAGATCAGAAATCTGGATTACTTGAATGATGAAGCTCTGAATGATTATCTGAATGATGAAGCTCTGCACTTTTTCTAGTTTAAGTACCGTATACTGTTGAATTCATAATTTTCTTCTGTTTTCTTGTGGCAGATACATGTACATTGTGTACGGTACATGTATACATGTAGAAATGATTGGTATCCAGTATGTACTGTACTGGTACCGGGTACGGGTATGTATCATGCATGGTTGTGGTTTAACAATTATTTCATTTAAGAATTCCTTTTAAGAAACCCAAAAATATAAATTCAGTTTTTTATGATAAACTGTAACAAAAAAGGAACATATGGAGCCATGTATACTGGTAAATGTACATACCCGGTATGTGCAGGGGGTTTGCTTGATACCAGTAGTACGAAGGTTCCATTTATTTCCCATAAGTGGGGGTTCATTTGTCCGAAAATGAAATATGGTTCATTAATCGGAGCATTTGATGAGATTTGTGAGGTTTGTTAGTCCGAAGGTTCGATAATCCGAAGGTTCGCTTGTCTGAAGGTTTGATGATTCAAATTTAGAATAAGGTTAATTAGTCTGCAGGTTCAATAGTTAGAAAGTTTGAATTGACAGTTCGATAGGCTGAATTATTAACAATAAAGGTGAATAATTTTGAGTCGATGTGAATATTATAATTAATATGTACCAGTACAGACTGTGTACATTTGAATTGCAGTTTTCGATTTGGACCATTTAATTGTAATTTTTTTCAATATGGAATCTCATTGTCGATTCGAACTATCGAACCTTGTGGTCTATTCAGAATATCGAGCCTTCGGATTATTTAACCTTATTCTATTTTTGGACTAATAAAACATTGGACTGTCCAACCCAAATCGGACTGTCGAGCCCAATTCGGACTGTCGAGCCCAATTCGGACTGTCGAGCCCAATTAAGACTGTCGAGCCCAATTAAGACTGTCGAGCCCAATTAAGACTGTCGAGCCCAATTAAGACTGTCGAGCCCAATTAAGACTGTCGAGCCCAATTAAGACTGTCGAGCCCAATTAAGACTGTCGAGCCCAATTAAGACTGTCGAGCCCAATTAAGACTGTCGAGCCCAATTACGACTGTCGAGCCCAATTACGACTGTCGAGCCCAATTACGACTGTCGGGCCCAATTACGACTGTCGGGCCCAATTACGACTGTCGGGCCCAATTACGGCTGTCGGGCCCAATTACGACTGTCGGACCCAATTACGACTGTCGGACCCAATTACGACTGTCGGACCCAATTACGACTGTCGGACCCAATTACGACTGTCGGACCCAATTACGACTGTCGGACCCAATTACGACTGTCGGACCCAATTACGACTGTCGGACCCAATTACGACTGTCGGACCCAATTACGACTGTCGGACCCAATTACGACTGTCGGACCCAATTACGACTGTCGGACCCAATTACGACTGTCGGACCCAATTACGACTGTCGGACCCAATTACGACTGTCGGACCCAATTACGACTGTCGGACCCAATTACGACTGTCGGACCCAATTACGACTGTCGGACCCAATTACGACTGTCGGACCCAATTACGACTGT
The DNA here is from genome assembly GCA_037893245.1 of Crossaster papposus. NCBI lineage: Eukaryota > Metazoa > Echinodermata > Asteroidea > Velatida > Solasteridae > Crossaster > Crossaster papposus. The sequence continues at coordinate 774,661 of JBAIAA010000489.1, read as the reverse complement.
CGGACCCAATTACGACTGTCGGACCCAATTACGACTGTCGGACCCAATTACGACTGTCGGACCCAATTACGACTGTCGGACCCAATTACGACTGTCCGACCCAATTACGACTGTCCGACCCAATTACGACTGTCCGACCCAATTACGACTGTCCGACCCAATTACGACTGTCCGACCCAATTACGACTGTCCGACCCAATTACGACTGTCCGACCCAATTACGACTGTCCGACCCAATTACGACTGTCCGACCCAATTACGACTGTCCGACCCAATTACGACTGTCCGACCCAATTACGACTGTCCGACCCAATTACGACTGTCCGACCCAATTACGACTGTCCGACCCAATTACGACTGTCCGACCCAATTACGACTGTCCGACCCAATTACGACTGTCCGACCCAATTACGACTGTCCGACCCAATTACGACTGTCCGACCCAATTACGACTGTCCGACCCAATTACGACTGTCCGACCCAATTACGACTGTCCGACCCAATTACGACTGTCCGACCCAATTACGACTGTCCGACCCAATTACGACTGTCCGACCCAATTACGACTGTCCGACCCAATTACGACTGTCCGACCCAATTACGACTGTCCGACCCAATTACGACTGTCCGACCCAATTACGACTGTCCGACCCAATTACGACTGTCCGACCCAATTACGACTGTCCGACCCAATTACGACTGTCCGACCCAATTACGACTGTCCGACCCAATTACGACTGTCCGACCCAATTACGACTGTCCGACCCAATTACGACTGTCCGACCCAATTACGACTGTCCGACCCAATTACGACTGTCCGACCCAATTACGACTGTCCGACCCAATTACGACTGTCCGACCCAATTACGACTGTCCGACCCAATTACGACTGTCCGACCCAATTACGACTGTCCGACCCAATTACGACTGTCCGACCCAATTACGACTGTCCGACCCAATTACGACTGTCCGACCCAATTACGACTGTCCGACCCAATTACGACTGTCCGACCCAATTACGACTGTCCGACCCAATTACGACTGTCCGACCCAATTACGACTGTCCGACCCAATTACGACTGTCCGACCCAATTACGACTGTCCGACCCAATTACGACTGTCCGACCCAATTACGACTGTCCGACCCAATTACGACTGTCCAACCCAATTACGACTGTCCAACCCAATTACGACTGTCCAACCCAATTACGACTGTCCAACCCAATTACGACTGTCCAACCCAATTACGACTGTCCAACCCAATTACGACTGTCCAACCCAATTACGACTGTCCAACCCAATTACGACTGTCCAACCCAATTTACCATTTGCGTGTGGAATTTGAATAATATCTGGTACACTGACTTGTTCACATAGCTTTGCACAGTTTACATTTAAATTCTCCAGACCAAAGACACTGTTGCTATTTCACATGATTCGGGGCAAGCCTAATTACGCTAGCAACCCCCGGCTCTGGAATGGTCCGATGTCTTTTTACCATTCTAAACCATTGTGAACAATGAATCACGTGAAATAGCAACAGTGTATTTGGTCTGGATAATTTAAAGTCAAACTGTGCCAAGCTGTGTGAACAAGTCAGTGTATCAGATGTTATTTAAATTCCACACGCAAATGGTCAATTCGGACTGTCCCACCCAATTCGGACTGTCCCACCCAATTCGGACTGTCCCACCCAATTCGGACTGTCCCACCCAATTCGGACTGTCCCACCCAATTCGGACTGTCCCACCCAATTCGGACTATCCGAGCGGCCCAGGGTAGATGTACGAATTCTTCACATTAGATGTTATTTAAATTCCACACGCAAATGGTCAATTCGGACTGTCCCACCCAATTCGGACTGTCCCACCCAATTCGGACTGTCCCACCCAATTCGGACTGTCCCACCCAATTCGGACTGTCCCACCCAATTCGGACTGTCCCACCCAATTCGGACTATCCGAGCGGCCCAGGGTAGATGTACGAATTCTTCACATTAGTTGTAATGAGCTTCCTGTGCAACTTAGCTCATGTTTACCTAGATGCAGATACACATGAAATACATGTACCACTACTGAGAAAAAATAATGTGGAATGTATAGAGGTTAAGTCCGTGCGCAAGTTGGATAATAAGCACATTTGAAGATGTATCAGTAGAGGGAATCACGTTGGAGTTGAGGCTGTGTGACTATGCATACATCAAGGCCTAATATTCTGCATTCTCAGCTGTACAATTCACCCTGGGCTATTCAGCACAAATCAATAGATACTGCTAATGCATTCAATTTTCAAGCCGACTACACATTTAGAACTGTAAGGTCCAATATCCTGTGCTACAGCGTACTGTGTCTTGTGTTTTTTAGACTTTCTGCCCAAAGCTATACTTAAACCAAACTTTAGTGGAAGCATCCTTTGGTCACAGAGTAGCATCCCAAAGCCTTTATCTGACAGTAAACATTATTTTGTTAGTTTAAAAAAAAAACCATTGGTTGCCCTTTAAAGCCGTTGTATACCGGTATCTTTTGTATATATCCAAAAAGTAAGTATTTAAAATACTGTTGAAAAGCTTACTTGTAAAGATATTAAACTCCCTGTAAAATTATTCCTTCTGCCATGCTGTAATTTTGAAGAAATTAAAAAAAGAATATCATGTTTTTTGTCATCAGTAATTGGTTTGTTATCAGCAATTGGTGTGCGCGAGCATTTGAACGCCGCACGCACGCGCGTGGACACTATTAGGGACTATTCGATTTGATACGCATTTTCATCTAGTACACCACCGGCAATTTACTTGTCATATTGAAATGTTTGTAAAACTGATGAAGTTATAACGCAAAATGGTGGATTAATAGGCGACTTTTTCCAAGCCGAATATACTTAACCCAAATGTTAATTGATTGATACAGTACGTGACACGCTTAGCCATCGGCTTCATGAGATTGTGGTTGAAATTCAAATTGTGACTCGGCATTTTTGAAATTGAATTCTCATAATATTGTTAGCTCGGAGTAAACAGCACTACAGAGCTAAAACTTCATTAAGCTCTATTCTTTAGATTTTGAGCAGCACTTTGCTGCTTTAAATGATGAAAATGCACAACTGACAAATGGTTTACCATCCTTTTTTTAAATTTTATTTATTACTAGTCGTAAAAAGTAATAATAAGAAAATGCTAAATTACAGTTGAAAATGTAAGGAATCTTTAGAATGTACGGTACAGGTACAAGCAGTGTGGTATAAAACTGGGAAACCAGAACTTGTGAGTTGTGTGCCTGTTACTGGTCTTCTCTCTAAAATTTGTTTTTGCATGCAAAATTCAAATGTTATTGTGAATTTTAGTTTTGAAAGCAAGGAAAAGGGTCTAAGTATCAGACATTATGTACTGGATAACGTCTGACATGTTAATTTTATGCGATCCTGTGTGTCAGCCAATCAAAGTTGACTGATGTGCTTGTTCCTTCGGAAGTTTGAAAATGAATTATATTGACCTGTGTCTTGTGATTGATGTGTATGTCCTCTTATGTCTTCTTATGTCCTCTTATATTAGTCTAGAGTGGTTCGGAGAAATCAGAAAGATACAAATGTACCATAGGTGACTTTTGTACAATTTCCTATAATAAATTCACATTAAGCTATCAGACATCCTCAAAAAGCTTTTTTTTTGTAATGGAATATCGCCCCAAGCAAGGCCAAAAAGCCATTCTAGGCAAAGGGCTACAGAAAAAAGAAAAATACATTATATTAATGTCTACTTGAATACAATCTAAAAGATTAATCAACTCTGACAAACTTGTACGGTACATGTAGGAGGTGCAAGACTTGATACGGTGTATTTTTAAACAATGTCATTTCTAATCACTTCACATTTCTTTGAATGACACATTTACCCCTCAGCAGATCAACATTCATTTGTCTTCATTTATTGGCCACTTCAGAGAAATCAAATGTAAATGTCAGAGGATGTGTGTGCAGGGCCTGCAGCGTATGCATTGCAGTATACTGTAGGTGAAATTTGTTGGCTTGAAACTGTATCCATGACTTGGGTTCAATTGATGATCCCACTCCATTGACACTTGATGCATCTGGAGAGATATCTATCACACACTGCTTTCAAGTTGGCTGTGTAGGCCATGTGCCCATCTCATATTTGTATTCTTGGTCCACATACATCTACATGTACCGGTAGCATGTTTCTTCAATAACACACTGATGTTGCATCTTAACTCTGCACGTCCGATCACTTGTTTGGTTTCCGCTTCGACTTTGATACATCCCCAATCTCTCTGCTTTCTCAATTACCGCTGCCGACAACCGTACTGTACGCAGGAAGGGATACATGGCTTTTTAATCAAGAGTATTCATGCGTACAGACACTTAAAAGACAGGAGATGAAGAACAGATGAGAGAAGAGGGAGTGAGAAATGAAAGATTGTTTTCATCACGCATGGTTCCCATCAAGCAAGGTCTGGATTGACAGAGTATATACCACCTTTTGGTTGGTCAGCAACTTCATTGATTTCCAATGACTTTACCTTGTGCAGCAGTAATTGTGGTTTACTGTAATACCAATGTGCAAAAGAACTGAACTGTTAAGCACAGATCATGTCAAATTGATTGGTTTAATTTTGCCTGGCTCTGATTTCAAATCGTCTGCTAATGTTGTCTGATATCAGGTATACATGAAAGATAGAATAGCCTTGTCCGTTGATGTATACAACATACGCATACCAGTAGTTAAAGGGAAGTATATCATTTGCAACTATCAAAAAAATTACCAACCAAATTAGTGTTCAAAAGCTTACTTGTAAAGATATTAGTGACACTAAACTCCCTGTGAAATTATTCCTTATGGCATGCTGTCATTTTTAATAAATTAATAAAAGAAATAAAAAAATGCATCCGAGATACATTTTTGGAAATGACCATTAGTAGTTTGTTCAACATCAAAATTAATGAATATTTTTTATTCTCGGAACATACAGCATTCACAGAGCTGAAACTTTGTCAGGTTAGTTGTCAAGCATCATTATTTACATTTGGAGAGCTTTTGCTGCTTCAAATGATACAAATGCAGAACTGACCAGGTATATTGTCTCTTTATATTAACTTTTCATTTTGTGATGATCTTGGTATTGAAACAAATGACATAGTAGTTTGTTGAATGCTGTTCCTGAAGGGACACACAAAATTCATTGAAGAAAGTTCATTTGTAGAAATCTTCAGTATTAGGCCAAGATTGTTTTATTGTGTTGCATACTGTAACAAGGGCCCCCTATGGAGGCCACGCCCGCCAGTGGGGGGAGAAATTACACAAAATCTAAATAAAATATTACTGAGAAACGAAGAATTTGTATCCTAAAATGTATACAAAAATGACTGTCCCAGCTCGGGGGGCTCGACTAAGCAAAACATTAGTTAAGATACATAAACTTAAAATAATATAAAACAAAATACACTTGCATAAAATGTACGACACGGCATGCTGTGGACAACTTATACAAAATAAAGAGAAAGAGCTTCGTAAACTCTTGCCGTAAACTAAATACAACAGAACATAACTAAAAGCAGCCGCTCGTCTGTCTCCCAGCCACCGCGATGGTGAAATGCCTCTGTGATGTTAAAATGCCTCCTTGATGCAACTATGCACATGTGTTTTATACTACTAATACATGTAGGCATGCAGCCAACCGTATAGACATTCAAAAAAATAGGAGCATTTATTTTAAAGAATGCTCACTGCTGGAGCCAGAGTTAAGATAAAAAAGGTGACACAATGAATGTATTTGTTACAATACATCTAGATCAATTTTGCCAGAAAAACATAAAACAAATGAAAGTAAATAATTATATTGTAAATGATTAAATGATGAAAATAAAAAAAATAAAAAAGTAAAAAGAAAGTGAGCAGAGACAAGAAACTGTTTTTGTTTATTTGCCTAATAAATGAAAGTACATGTACATGTACATATACACATAGGAGGGATCCAACTAAAAATTGAATTGGGGTGAAACAATACTTTGTGAAATATTTGTATTAACCAGTTTGCACCGGAGGACGTATACCTGCAGATTTGTTTTCGAAATTCAAAATGGATGACTGTTAACTATAAAACATGTAACTATCCATGGATGACGCGTTAACCCATCAGGAATGTCGGTTTTATCCAGCGGAGGACATGTGTGCATGCTGCGGAAGTTTCCTTGATTGTTGCGGTTGACATCTTTACACATCAGGGGGGTGTTTCATAAAGAATGGAAAACAATTATTCTTATATATTAACCTTAAGTCACAATTAACCTTAAACAACAATTAATTGCAGATTTGCTTTTCATAAAATCAATCTTACCCCAAGATTGATCGAGTGTAAATAAGATCAATATTAATTGTATCTTTAGATTTAATTGTTTTTAAAAAAGGATACAGCGCAACCTTTGACCTTGGGGCGCTTTTGGCTAACAATTTGTTTAAGTCGCCATCTTGTTTTGACGAAGAGGGTGGTCTTGGCAGTGAGTGACATAAGAACATTTATAATTGAAATGCCATAACTATCACAGGTTACACCAACACAGTATTGAAATTTTTGTCTTATTTTCCCGCCAAATTTTCACATGGTACTTAAGATTAATTGTTTTGCCCCTGCAATTGATCCAGGTCAAGTCTGAGGCTACCGTGATGTTTAAGCTTGATATTGACCGTAACTTTCTTTATGAAACAGAGATAAGAATAATTGTGAATGTAAGGGTTTGAGATCGTACAGGGTATACGTTCGGTAATTGAAACCCACTTTTGTTTTCACTCCTATATAGTTATAGATATATACCATACGATTTCCAGATATTGCCGAAATTCTGGAGCGGTTATGTCCACGCAGATAGAATAATCTGCATTGGAATACACAATCTGAGAAACGTCACTGCAGTAACGCTTCTCAGATTCAAATTTTAGGGGATAAAAAGTGATATCTTTTTACATAACCGCACTTCGAAGTGAAAAGATTCTTAAAATGCATTATACTATCCAAAGCTGCTGTAATTTTTACCTAGTAATTTTTTATTGTCATTAATTTTTAGAGTAATTACCAAACGTATACGATCCCTTTGAGATGTATATTTTGGAAGATAAGATTAACAGTTTAGAGTAAAGATTAATTGTAAAGCTTTATGAAACACCCCCATGTTACTAGCTCGTCATGGTGTACGTCTATACATGCTTGACGTTACTAGCATACCCGCGGTGGACGTGTACGTATTCTAATACGTTGTATGAAGTGTTTAAAAGGGTGCTTTTCAGCTGTGCGTATTTGTATAGGTTTTACTAGGTGTTCCATGGCTGAAATACATACTCGTTTTTGTTTACTCAGCCTATACTTTGCTCCTACAAAATTGACATTTGGGGGATGTGAGTAGCAAGGCGAGTGTACCTTGAGAGATTGGTGAATTACAGTACCTTGCTGCCCCCTTGGTCGCTTACACCCGGTCTCGTTATACTTCAGAGAGTATTGTATGTGCCGAACCTTTAGGCCGTGTTACGTGACCCGAAAATATGCTCAGAAAAAAAATCCGTGGTACCAGTTTGGGAACAAATTTTTGTGTGTGTGATTCTACTCAGTTTGATGTCCTGAATCCGAAAATCAATGTTGTCGGTTGCAGGGATTGGAACATAACCTACTTTTTGGGGTCCAAAATCTGAATTTTGGGCGCAGTCTCTAAATCTGCGCTATCAAAAATGCATTTGCACAAGTACCGTCAGCCTATTTCTCAGTTTTTACTTCTCTTTTGCAGAACAACCCCCCAATTACTCGTGCATTGGAACTAATGGAATAGCTAAATAGAAGGCAATTGACTGGTGGTGACACAATCGGCCAATTGAGGCACGATCCACCGACAGCGAATGCAGCGCGATCCGATTCGGGCCTACCTGTACCTTCCCATGATCACAGCATGCAGCGCACGCAATGGACGGTTCACGCAGATTAGCAGTTCGCGCAGATTAGCAGTTCGCGAAAATTAGCAGTTCGCGCCGCGCAGAAAGACTGAATTTCCCCCAACACGAGTTCTAAATGGATGTAATCCGGCCTAAATGTAAAAATGACAGTCGGCTTTTCCAAAAATCTTCATGTAACTTATTTTTGCATTCAATATAGTCTGGTGTAATGGACACTTCTTTGAACCCTATAGTTGGTCATGATCTTCATATGAAGCCTGTAAAAGAGGCTATAGGTTATTTCAGTTTACCAAAAATCAATCACTTTTTTCGGTTGACATTTATGCTGTACATGGGATACTTTATTGGCAATTGTACTTCTTACAGGTGGTCGGTAGTTGCAATAATATACAGCATGCCAAAACAATTCAGGACTTTACTATACTGCCTACTGGCATACATAAATCGGAGTCTTGCTGTTTAGTCAGGCAGATTGGTGAAACAAACATGGTAAAAATGATAAAAGCATGGAATTTGTTACACAATCAAAATATGTGTTTAGAATATAAATGTATACGGCCATCTTAGATTTGTCCCTTGAAAAAATATAACAGGCATTTTTAAGAATTTCAAAATGTCTACCATTGCATGTTATTCTTCCTTTATTCTTCCTATAGCCCGAGAGCGGAGAGCCAAATATCTTTCTCGACACTCTGAATGTGTGCCAAAATTAATGCTTTTATCCTCAAGTCAACAATTCTATCATAATGTTGCGTAGCAGTTGGAGTAAACTGACCAGTACATTGACTTATACAAAACATCACACGAATGACCCGCACGTACTAACATTCAGTTTATTTACAGCTACATATAATTGTTCAAATAGGGTCGATTCCTGTGTCATCCGGTAAATGAAATTGGTGCTGTCAGTAAAGTCAAGTACTGCACCGAAGAGCTACTCTACAATTCCAGATTGAAATGTCCATCTAATGATCCAGAAGATATGCTGTAATAAATAAATAAAAACAAAAAACTGTTTGTCCATTCTAGAAAGATATTTTAATCAGAAGATAATTTCTGAGTGCAATTTAATTTGCCTGTAAAACGATAGCCACTACGTTGCTGCCAATGGCAAAAAATATTACGATATATAGTGCTACTACTATAACATAAGGCAAGTAGACTAGAAGGAGTAACACCCCTGCCTAGCGGCCTTCCCCATACTTTGCAATAAAATGGCATTTTCATCTTTGGTGGTTGACAGTTTTGGGTGGATTCTTCTGTGGTTATGGGAAGTATTACAAGTTAATCAAAGAAAAACAAAACTAAATACGACAAATCTGGATTTGTTAATATAATACTATATAGGCCTACCTCTATTCCTTGTTTCCTCACTTTCCAAATAAGTCCCTTTCGTTGCAGACCATGGCAACTGCCGTGTGAAAAAAAAATGCGACACACCGACACAACTTCGATTAGTACAAAATCGGTTGTATTCGCATTCGCCGCGCTGGTCGCGTCGTGGCATTGATTTTTATACACCAATTTCATGTTATTTACACTTGTCAGTCTTTTTTCTTAACTCTCCAGGTACTAAGTTACTTCTTTACACATAAAAATGCAGGGTTTCTGAAGCTGCGCTATCGGCAAAAGCTTGTGAATGGTGATGCTCTGCATTCAAAACGGGGGACCGCCATTTGTTTACATATAGTGCGCCACCTATCGACAGGATCGACACACTTTTGTATGGGGCGCACACATGCCCCATCATTGTTAAAGTGGGTTGGATCAAGGTGCCCTGAAGGGATTATGTGCACATACCGGTACATGTACTGTATTGCGATCTGGGACTGCAGCCTATAGGAATTTTAGGTGCTTTTGAACTAGTCCCTTTTGTCAATTTCCGACGTGTGTGTGTGGTCTGTTTTTCACTCGAACGCATCTAGTCGATCGATAACGTCAAATTTAGTTTGTGAGCAGACGACCGGCCTTAATTTCTCCAGTCTACGTCATTCTACTTACCTGTAGAGCCATCTACTTATGCATATTTCCTTGACCGGCAGGTCTTACCGCTAAGAGTTTACACAATAGCGCCCCCATGTGGCCTCCTACCCATAGTGCCCCGCGGCACACCTCGTGTCTTCTTGTAAAACGCTGCGGTGTTTTTCGTACTACCCGTTATCGCTTAAGAGAAGATTTTGTAGAGTTGAGTTGAATAAAGAGAAAGTATTGTTTTTCATTAGATATGAAGCATTTGGAGAGAACTGGTCCTTTCACATCTGAGGGTACCACAATTCCCTAAGTTCTCCGGGGACTGTGAAGGTGGTACCACAATTCCACCTCACCAGTCCCCTGTCCGGCACCCACAGCCACTGTTGGCTACGGGCGCTGGCAGTTCCGTTGGCCGTGTAGGGGACCCCACAAGGTCCTACCTCTGGTCAATTTTAAGCGGAACATCCAAACGAAAGGTTCGCTCCGGCAAGGTTACTGACCAAAAATTACACTCCTGTGCCGGAGCCAAACCTAAGAAGGGCCGTCAGGGTAAACGTAGCCCAGACACGGGCTTCGCTACACCCTCCGCCCCGTCCCCGAACGTGGGGCAGTCTCACATACAGACTGGCCTTCACGGTTCAGTGGACTTGAATCACCCGTGTCCGTCCAGTACAGTGGCGAGATCCACATTGTGTCGGGACGGACTTTTACACGGGTTACAGGACCGAGTAGTGCCCGCTCAACCCATGGGCGGATACAGGGGAGGGGTCCAAGGGGTCCGGACCCCCCTTTTTTCTTGAGTGAAAAAAAAAAAAACGAAAAAAAAAACGAAAAAAAAAAAAAAATGTATTTCACCTAACAAGCAACGTACATACATGTACACGCATACATACGTGTATTATTCTCAAACCACACACACAAAATAACAACCATATAGACTATGATTTGACTTTTTTGGCTTGTTTTTCGAGCCGCTAGTTTGTTTATTCCTTCTTATTGCATTTCAGGCAATTACATATTTTAATTTTTTAAACGCTTTCATAAGCTTGAACGGGGCAGGCTTGCCCCAAATGCCATGCTTGGCTCACCACTGGGCCCATTTACTTGGCAGACTTGCCAATAAAAACACTGGAATTTCACCGTTTGAAGTGACGGTTGAGTAGCCCCAGCAGAACGAGTGCAATAGGCGCTAACCACAGTGTTTATATATTTGTCACGTGACCTAAATTTAAGCTAAATTTATGTAAATTACTAAACACTAAATTGGAACAAACACGCCGCTTTTTCCACCGTTTGTAGAGACGGTCGGAATAAACCCCGCTAGCACAAGCGGGCGTTTGGCGTGTGGTTTTTTAAAGATTAAACACAACTTGTAACATTTTATTTTAACATACAACTTTAAATTAAACTTACTTAATAACTATTAGGGCTTGTAATTTGTTTATTATTTTAAATGGAGTCATTGCCGGTCGCTCCCAGCCAAATCCTGCCTATGTTAAGTATGCCTAAGGTTTATGACCAATTAACCGTTACCTCATTTTACACGTAGTGTGAGTCAGTGTGCGCTGTTTTTAAATCCAAACTTCCAATACCGGTATCCATAATATACTCCTCTGGTCAAAATTTATTTCAAGTTATCATTCCAGCTAAAAATGGTAAATATTAGATTTAAAAAAAAAATGGTATAAAAATCAGGCTTCATATTGCCACAACATTAACAAAAAATAGGTAGAAATTGGCCTCAGATTGCGCCAGAGAGCACCTAATAAACCAAAAAATTTCAGGGCCCTTAAGCGGGCCCTGAACCCCGGCCGCAGGGACTTCGCGCTACGCGCTCGTGATGTGCGCTTCGCGTACATGCTTCCCAGTTACATGTACTCAAATTGTTACACACCCACATTTTTTTTTACACACCCAATTAACAAAATCCTGCCTAAGACCTTGGGTGGACCCCCCCTTTAAAAAAATCCTGGATCCGCTCATGCAACCTACAGGGGTTGGAGTGCTATCGGCCGGGCAGGATATGAGCGATGCTGAACGAGCAGCCCGGGGGAACCCCGGACCGGCTGGCTCTATGCTATCTCGCTCTGAGGGACCACCCTCGTCATCGGAGTTTTTCCGTTGTTCGGGGGTCCCATTGCCCCAGGCGTCACCCGAGTTTTCCTCGGATGTCCCCCGGGGCCACTTTTCAAAGAAGAGTAAGAAGAATAAGGCGGGCCGTCGGTCACGCCGTTCTTCTACCGATCCCAGCGGAGCAAACGCCCCAGGGGTGAGGATTCGGTATCTCGAGCCGACTTCATGCAAGCCTTCCAGTCAATTTCGGCTTCATTGTCGGCCATATTTGCCTCCCTCCATACGGGCGCCATTGGTGGCCCGTTTGACACTGCTAGCCACGCTCCGCCGGCCTCAGTCATTGGTCACGGCTGGGTGGCCCAGGGACAAAGGGACATACCGCACACAGTTAGCCGTGCTCCGGTATCCCCACCTGCACTGAGCATACACCCATCGGCATCTATTGTCTCCGAGGGAGTCGCTCAGCCACTGGACCGTGGCTCTGTGCAGCTTGCCCCTCTTGCTCGCCGGGGTCAACTCGTCTCTCGCATTCGGATGATTTATCCGATGACGACGACATTAGCCAGATTACAGCGGTTGTCCATTGACGAAACAGAACTCCGTTTAGTGCAAAGGGACATGATTCGGGTATTACAACTACACTCCGCTAATGAACCTCCTCCGCCTGAACATAAATCATTCAAGCACAGAACGGGTTCGATTACAATAACTGAAAAAGTGTTTCCTGATGCTCCCCCTGGATCAGGTGTGCGTAAATCGCATCAGCAAGATTATGTCTGCTGATAAATGGCACCCATTTGCAAAACGCGAAGCTGATTATTATCGTTTTCGTTTGGCGGATTTTGATAATTTCTTCACCACACCTTCACTCTCCGACGCAGCAAAAGACAAGCTGGCTGCGGATGAGAAGACCACAGCATCCAAACACCCTTTCGCAGATAAGACTCGCGGCTAGCTGGAGGACACTTTGAGAAATTTGGACTCGGCCTCCCGCCAGGGTATGCGTGTGGCCTCCTTCTTACTTCTACTCACCGAGTATTTGGTGGCTGGATGTGAAGATGATGCGGCAGTTCCGGTGGACATGTTAACCGCCGCTTTTCACTGCCTAGACCACGGTCTTCGCTCGGCCCTTGACCAGTTTACACGAGTGTCGACCTTGGCTACCTCGTCCCACCAGGGTAATGTGCTTGATGCACTTTTTCTCCCGTCGCAGGGCGCCCGCAAAAGATTCAAGTCTCTCTCTTTGCTGGGAAAGGATCTTTTTGCAGGAAAATTTGAGAATTGCATTCGGGCTGAGGCTAAACGGCTGAAGCCTACCGAGAAGATCAATCTTAATAAGCCTTCAACCTTCACACCCAGGACAGTGCAGGGGAGAAACAAGCCATCCTTTGTTATCCCCCGCCGCAAACCACTACGGTCTAATCGTGGTTCTTTTCGCGGCCGCACCGACAATACGTCCGGTGCACATGCCGCGCATGTTCGGTCTTTAGCTGCCCAACAACGGGGCCGATCTGACCGAGGTTTCCGGTCGCCTGCCCCCCGTTATCGCGGGGGCTGGCGGAAATGACTTGACCAGCTCATGGCGACCTCCCGCCGTCGGACCCGTGGGAGGCCGCCTTCAAGTCTTTGCAGGGTCCTGGGCTCTAGTTACGTCGGACAGGTGGGTGCTCGATTTCATCAGTCGCGGTTATGCTCGTTCGGCCGACGCCAATACCGTCCGACCTAACGAAGCGATGCGCTCTCGAAAGGGACATCAGCTCCCTCCTCGAAAAAAGGGCTATACGCGTTCTCCCCACGCGGGAGACGCAGTCGGGGTTTATGTCGACCTTCTTCCTGATACCCAAGAAGGAGGCCGGCGTATGGCGCCCCATCATAAACCTGAAGCCCCTGAACAAATTTATTCGTCCGAAGCGCTTCCGTATGTATACACTCGGGATTGTCCTCGAGTCAATCCACACGCCAGCATGGGGGGCCAGCCTAGACCTGAAGGACGCTTACCTTCATGTTCCCATCAGGCCAGAGCACTGGAAATTCCTTCGGTTCCAATACAGGGATATCCGCTACGAATTCACGGTGCTCCCATTCGGCCTTTCCACCTCACCCCGAGTTTTTACCCGAAGAGTGAAGGTGATCGGGGCCGCGCTGCGGAAATGGGGAGTGGCCATATTCATGTACCTCGACGACTGGATCATCGTTGGTCAATCTCGGGAGGCCACGGCTGCGGCGTTCGACCTGACATGGCGCCTCACGTCGGACCTCGGTTTTGTCATCAACACCGAGAAGTCACACCCGCTTCCCTCCCAGTTCCCAACTTTCCTGGGAGCATCTCTCGACCTCCGAAAGGGACTGGCCCGTCCTACAGAGGAACGCATATCAAACCTTCGACAGTGCGCGTCTCTGTTTCTCCCGTCGGCGATAGCCCCGGCACAGGCTTGGCTCAGGCTTCTGGGCCTCATGTCCAGCCTGGTGGACGTTGTAGGGTTCTGCAGGTTAAGGATGCGCCCCATCCAGCTGCATCTACTCTCTTTCTACCAACCCAGACGCCACCAAATAAATCATCTGGTGCCGACCACGTCTTGGTTGGTACCACACCTCCGGTGGTGGCAAGACATTGCAAACCTCACCAGAGGCAATGCCTTTCACAGGCCTCAGCCGTCAGTAACCGTAACGACAGACGCTTCACTTTCTGGCTGGGGAGCCACCCTCCACCCATGTCAAGTAGCGGGTCGGTGGGGCCCCGAACTTCACTCAAGTCACATAAATGTACTCGAGATGTTGGCCGTCGTCAGATCTCTCCAACATTTTTGCGTATCAGTGATGGGTCGGGCGGTCCTGGTTCTATGCGACAATGCCACAGTAGTGGCTTACATCAACCACCAGGGGGGCACGCGGTCTGCCAAGCTTTGTGCGCTCACATGGAAGCTCCTCCATTGGTGTTTGCGCTACAACATCACGCTTTCAGCAGTCCACCTCCCGAGCAAGGAAAACGTCGTTGTCGACGCCCTTTCCAGGGGGTGGATCCTCCTAACGGAGTGGACACTGCAGCCGCAGGTTGCTCAGTCACTATTCCTGCTGATCGACAGACCACATGTCGACCTGTTTGCTTCACGGGTCAATCACCACTTACTGGTCTACTGCGCGAGTGGCCCCGACCCCTGCGCATGGCAGACGGATGCACTGACGATTCGATGGGACGGGCTACTGTCGTATGCCTTCCCCCCGTTCTCCCTCATTCCTTGGGTGCTGACCAAGCTAGAGCAAGAGGACTGCAAGGTCTTCCTCATAGCTCCGTTCTGGCCTCGCCAACCGTGGTTTCCAAGACTGATCAGACTCTTGGTTCACCGGCCAGTGGTCCTTCTCCTTCACCCGGCTCCTCACGACAGGCTTTTCTCAACAAGCTGCAGCTATTATAGCCTGCAGCCAGAGAGAATCAACCAGAAAAATTTACGACAGCAGATTACGCCGTTTTTATAAATGGTGTAGAAGCCGATCTCTGCATCCCCCCAATACTTCTGTAGGGGAGATTGCAGATTTTCTGGTATACTTGTTCGAGAGTAACCTTGCTACGGCCACGGTTAGAAATTACCGTTCGGCCATAGCGGCTATCAACGGAGGCTTCCCAGACAGAACCTCCGTGTCAGATAATCAAGCTCTCAGCCAGCTAGTCAGGGGGATGTTTGTTTCACGCCCCCCCGACACGCAGACTGGTGCCCACATGGGACCTTTTTAACGTGTTATTTATTCACGTTATCGAGATTCCCATTTGAACCAATGGACATTTCAACTTTACTGAACTTGTCCATTAAGGTTGCCTTCTTGTTAGTCGTAGCTACATCTAGACGACGTAGTGAACTGCATTACCTTACATTAGAGGCGGGCCACATCCGGTGGGAACCGGGGGGTGTCCGCTTGGTACCTAAAATAGGGTTCTTGACTAAGAATCGGTCGGAGTCCTTTTCGCCTCCAGACATCTTTGTCCCGGACATCAAATCGTTTTCGTCCCTTCCAGACGACAGATTTTGGTGCCCGGTCAGGGCTTTGAAGTGGTAAATAAACCGCACGAAGGCGCTTAGAGCAGACCATTCGCAGCTTTTTGTCACGACGACCCTGCCACACCGGCCGGCTTCTCGTGACACGATCGCCCGATGGTTAGTCACTGCCATCCGCTCATCCGCAGATGCTTCAACGGCAGATACCGTTGAATCGATCCGCGCACATGATATCAGGGCGGCATCCACTTCGGGGCCTTCTTTAAGGGCATCTCCTTAAATAACACTCGGGCTGCGTGTTGGAAGACCCCCAACACCTTCACTGAGTGCTACCTATAAAAAGACGTTCTCCAGACGAAGGGCAGAGCAGGGAGAGCAGTGCTGAGGGCAGCTAGCCGG
Organism: Crossaster papposus; assembly: GCA_037893245.1. NCBI lineage: Eukaryota > Metazoa > Echinodermata > Asteroidea > Velatida > Solasteridae > Crossaster > Crossaster papposus. The sequence continues at coordinate 758,284 of JBAIAA010000489.1, read as the reverse complement.
ACCTCATCACGTCCGCAGGACACTCTCCTGCCGGGGACCTCTCTATAATGTGTGAGTCACCGTTCTCTGCTCCCTTATGGAGCCTTTTTTATATTCAAAACAGTGTGTATATATGTAAAAAGGGTTTTGCCCGTTTTTCTGCTGGTTAGCATTGTTAATGTGCAGGGCTTATGGACCCCTTGCCCCACCCTTATGTGGTGCAACAGGGCCCACCAAGGTTATGCCTCATGCCCCACGCCAAAGTATACAATAGCATCTCGCATATACCCACCGCCAATTACCCGGTGCGAGTCTATGCATAAGTAGATGGCTCTACAGGTAAGTATAATGACATAGACTCCCCCCCCCCCCCCCCCAGCGGTAGGGATGGGATCTACGAATGAATACTTACCTGTAGAGCATCCCTCCCTCCTTCCCCACTAGCCTCGATGCTATGAGTGCTCCAATCTAGCGCTCGAGAAAAAAGGAAGACACAAGGTGTACCGCGGGGCACTATGGGTAGGAGGCCACATGGGGGCGCTATTGTGTAAACTCTTAGCGGTAAGACCTGCCGGTCAGGGAAATATGCATTTAGATGGCTCTACAGGTAAGTATTCATTCGTAGACCCCATCCACACTGCTGTGGGGGGGGGGGGGGGGGGGGGGGGGACTTAATCTAGTGCAACAAATAATTATCTTATTAAAAAGAGTTATCATCATTGGATAAATTTAAAGTAAACTTTTGCAAAGCTTGCCCCATCCAGTTTAATTTTCTTCAATCTTAAAACAGTGACATAACCCGCGATTGACTAGAAAAAACATTATGGTCCTGGGGCTAGGTTGATTCAGTTGGACTAGCTAGTCAAACCACACAGCGTTCGAGTGACAACTAGATTGACTAATGGTTAAGTCTAGTTGATCTAGTCGTTCAACGGAACTTGCTCCCAGGTGCTTGTACCTGGTGGTTAAATAATATTTGATGTGGGCCAAAGTGTCCATGGGCTTCAAGTGCTCTGTAAAAGTACTTGGTTTCAATAACCTTTAATAAGTTGGAGCAATTACCATTAAATGTTACACCGACGCAAGCTGCCGGGAAAAGCGTGAATTAAGGACTATGAAATGCATTCTATAGTTAAGCCATACCTTTTTTATTTCATGTATCGTTATACTAGCAGAGCGCCCTCTGTTTGGTGATGATGGTGATGGGGCGAAGTGGAAATAAGGGGAGGGGGTGATAGGGCTAAGTAGCGATGGGGCAATATGGGGATGGGGCGAAGTGAAAAATAATGGGGCGAAGTGACCAACACCCGCCTTGACCACAGAACCAAGTCGGAGTTTTCACACAATATCGACTGCTACTACTAGTGCTATAGTTTAGTACTAGTAGTGCTACCGCAACGACATCGCGCGATGGTGCAGACCAACCGAGCAGTGCCTAAATCATGTAAATGAAAATTCAAAAACTGCCAAGGCTCAGGCCTAGCGTTTCATCATACATCATGACTTACCCGTGCCCGTGGTAAAAAGATGGCGTACCCTGCGTGACGTGTCGACAACGTGTCCACTGTCGAATGCACACAAAAATAGTGACAAACAGACAAGCGTGTAGTTGATGTGGAGTAGCCTACACGTAAGTCAGTGTAAATCTACTCCATCAACTACATGCTTTTTTGCGGGCTTTAAAACTTACTTGACAGTTAAATGTGAAAATGTTTGTCTTCTAAATTTAGTCCACGTCTACATTATTGTTTTTTGTCACTGTTTTTGCGGGCTTTCAACCGTAAATGTTCAGTGAAAACCAGGGACCATTGGCATTTGGCACATGCTTGAGGAACACTTTGAGTTGACAATATTATTAATACTATAGGCCCGTTACAGATACCGGAAGTACGGTACATTATATCCCAGGTTGGATGACGTTCTTCATTGCATTACACAACGGAGTCCAACCTGTGCTAACGGTACATGTACATGTACATGGTCCCTGGTTTGAAAATTTACGGTTGAAATTATGATAGAGCTGTATTATAGTTATACAGCTCTAGTGAATTGAAACCTCAATGAAAGTCTGCAAAAAAAGTGACAAAAACCAAAAACGTGGAGTAAACAAGACAACGTTTTCACAGAGAAAATACTTTAGAGCTTACCAAAATAGTGCAGGCCCGTACGCAGGGGGGGTGCGACGGGTGCGTACGCACCCCCCCAAATTACTAAAAGGTCCACATTTTCCGGATAAATAATGGTATTTTGATGTAGAAATAACTGTACTGCAGGCACACTAACCATTTTGGTCCCATTTTTGGTCCCATCAGTACAAATTCGCCCCCCCCCCCCCCCCCCCCCAAATTACCAAAAGGTCCACATTTTCCGGGGTAAATAATGGTATTTTGATGTAAAAATAACGATACTGGCCAGAAAATTGTTGGTTTCATTTTTGGTCCCATCAGTACAAATTTGCACCCCCCCCATAAAAAATACTGCGTACGGGCCTGGACAAATCATGTTGTGGAGAAGAAGACATCAACGGTCGTGACGGTGAACGTCTTTACTAAGAATTGTATGGTTTGAAAATAGTGACAATTTAACAAACGTGTAGTTGATGTGGAATAAAGAAGTCAACAGTTTAATTGCGGTTTGAAAGGCCGCGAAAACAGTAACAAAACCAAATGTATACTTGATGTGGAGTGAAGACGTCAACGTTTAAATTATGATTTGGAAAGCCCGCGAAAATACGTCTCAACATAACTTCAGAACACAAACTATTGGTGTGTTAATAATAACGTACCATATTCACCAAATAATCACGTTGTGGGTAGCAGTTAGTTGATATAGGGTCTAGGTGAATATTGTGTATTGAGGGTAACTTCAGAACCCAAACTACATGTAAGTTGGTGTTTTACATATTAACAAATAGGCCTAATACGTGCTATGATCACTACATAATCACGTTATGTGCAGCAGTATGACTATTGAAAAAAACACATTGACAATAACGTGATCTTCTCAGTCAATTGATGGTAACTTAAAGGTAGGATACATCATTTGCAGATATCGAAAAAAAATAACACCGAGTTATTCAGAAATATCTTACTCATCTGAAAGTAAATAATAATTCTAGGCATCCAGCAAATTGATTGCGCTAGATATCCCTCAATTATTCTGGAAAATATAATTTTATAAAGAAAAATTAGCGATCGCCGGACGGCGATCTCGAAAAAAGACAAATAACATAAGAATAACTGCTCGACGCTGGTTGAAAACAAACGCTGTTTTTTGTGCTTTTCTCGGCATTTATGATTGTAAAACCTCGGACAGGTTAGTTAAACGATATTTACTATAATATACAACCTCCCAAATCCAATCATTCGTGGTAATTCAAGCAATTACCAATGGTGTATACTACCTTTAAGAACCAACAAATTTTGTGTTTTAAGAACAAAATAAAACGTGCAATATACATCAAATAGGGCCTAATTACGTTGTGGGGCAGGTAAAAACAGCCACTTGATCTTCACCAGTTAATCATGGTAACTTCAGAACCAACATATTTGGTGTTTTACAAAGAACGTGTTATAAATATATACTCCCAAAATTAACATTATGCGGAGTCGTAAGATGACTAGCTGAATAACCAGTGACAATCACGTGATTTTCACAAGTGATTTGATGGTAACTTTAGAACCGAATCTGTTGACGTTTTAAAAACAAAATAATCACGTATTTTTAGCACGCCAAATATAAGGGTTAAAAACCCGTTATTTGACCAAGTGCATGAGTGGTCATATTTTAACGTGATTTACACGTGTTACGGTAACGTTGACAAATCACATTACTTCATTTACATGACTATATTACGTGATTTTTGAGTATGATTAGAACGTGAAAACAAAGCTTCCAATAAACCAATAATAATCACTTGAAAAAAACGTGAACATTTGGTTTGAAAACCACCAAACCTAAAAATCACTAAATATTCACCGACAAAACTGGTTCTTTTGGGGGTTCTTTGTTTACTGGGAAGGTTTAGATTTGAAATGCAACACATAAACAGGGAAATTGCAGGATTTGTTACCTGGTTACAGGTTACAGCCTTTCAACTCGTACCGTAGGGTGGAATGCTATCTGTGTTTTATAGATCAATGCTTGACCTGTAGAGCTGAGAAGCCATGTGGAATTCTTGCTAGTGTGAAAGTGCTATGCATGTAGGTTAGTTACTCGTACCTGAAATACAAGTGCTAAACAATTTAACATGATGGTATACCCCAGTGTGACACTCGTTAAGATGGAATATCTTTTGTAATTTATCTACAATAATCTTATTATCTTAGATGAAATACATTTAAGGTAGTATATACCATTGGTGATTGCTTGAATTATCGTGAATGAGTAGATTTTGGGGGTTGTATTTTATAGTAAATATCGTTTAACTGAGCTGTCCGAAGTTTTACAATCATGGATGCCGAGAAAAGCACGAAAAACAGCGGTTTGTTTCAACCGGTGTCGAGCAGTTATTCTTTATGTTAACTTTGTTTTTTCGCGATCGCCGTCCGTCCGTTATTATTATAAAATAATATTTTTTAGAAAAATTACAGGATATCTAGCGCAATCATTTTGCTGGATGCCTAGAATCAACATTTACTTTCAAATGAGTAAGATATTTCTTAATAATTCGGTAGTAAATATTTTTGATATCTGCAAATGGTGTATCCTACCTTTAAAACACTGTGTCCCCTTTTACATTGGAATCCTATTTCTTTTACAAAATGTGCAATTTCTCAGGAAACTATATGTGACCCAGCACGAGTAAATGAGACACTTTGCGGCAAAAATTTAAATTGAGATTTTGATTTCATCATTTAAATCTAAACAAGCTTTAAATGATGAAATCAAAATCTCAATTTTTATTTTTGCCACAAAGTGTCTCATTTACTCGTGCTGGGTCACATATGTTATGTTCCAATTCTGTCCTACATCCTACACAAATACATGTACCAGGAATACATATTCCAATAATTTAGTCCATAGATGGCATGTAAAGTGTATTTATAGTCCTACTTTGTGTCCCAACCTTAGAAGGTTTTTTTACCACCTGAGCATCCAGATGAAGCCCTGAGGGGGTTAAAAATAACACCCCACATGACATTCCAGCAGTCAGTATAGTTGTGACCTACAATGCAAGAATTAAATTAAATTAACTTATGATAACTGCAGGCTTTCCCAGCTGGACATAAAACTGAGCAGTTCAAATTGTGAATGTGCGCAGGCCAGCCCTATTATGTTTGCAATGTGCGCATTTTTTATGCAGGACACAAGGTTCACTTAGTAACAAGAATTACTTAGTGACAAGATTCAAAATCCAGGTATCTGCGAAGTTAAAAGTGGATACTGTGGTTGAGGTTGAGAACATGGGTTGACACTGACAGGTTTGAAACAAAATGGACTCCCAGATTGCGATGGTGTGATAATAGTGTTTCCTATTTCCAGAGTGACAGAAAGTAAGTTGTGAAGTGTGTGCGTGCATTTTTTTATGGTGTAAATGGAGGACACATGCCTGGCGACACGAAGGTGAATTGGGGTTAGGGTTAGAATCGAGGACGTCCTTGATTGAGATTCGTGTACAAAACCAATGAGAGCCGTTGTAAAAAGTTAGAGTACAAACAAAGGGGAATTATCGAGAGGAACAAAAGAAACTCCTGGATTTACACCATAAACAAACGTACTAGTGCTGTGTGTGTGTGTGTTGAAGCTGCTACTAATATGTGACCTGCTCCCACTAAAAAAAGACATAAGTGGTTTTTTGTTATTGTGAGATATTGTTATTTCCATTTAGTACACATCTTCAGCTTTCATTTGGTACCAAAACCACATGGTGACATCATCAACATTTCTCCCTTAACTTGTTCGTAGCATGAAGCTGATTATATACATCAATTGTAAAGTGATTTTAACAAACTTTGCTAAACAAATTAACCAATTATTCATTTTAAACACTTTTCAACTTGCCGCTTGACGGTGCTATATTATTTTATGACGTCACCCAAAACTTTATTTTGTGTGAGGTACAACCTACCAGTAGCCAAAGACTGCATCCTTGAAAGTACATGTAAGTTCCCCCTCATTCTTTACATTCAAATTATGAGGTACTTTCAGTTTGGACTAAAAGAAAGGGTCACATGATTTTACACACAAGAGATAACATGAAGATCCTGGATTATTCTATCAATTCCCACAAACGTCAAGTTCAGGGCTTTTGTGGCTGATTTGTATTGATTTTCATAGATTAAATCTATTAATCTTCCAATGTCAAACTTTCCTGGATGATCATCACCTATATTTCTTTGAGACACATCTGCAGATGGTCTCCAGGGAACCTGCAAAATCGCAAGTCGATTTAACTTCTGAATTGCGAAACCTGTGCAAATCAAACCGGCAAAATCACTTTAAAAAGCCGAATTAAATTCTGCCTACCGAAACAAGATTTGCTTCGGCAGTGAGGCCGAAGCAAACAAAAAAAGTGTTAGGACTCAATGTTCATGCCTGACGTGTATGTAATATAAATATGAATTTGGCAATAAAGAGCTTAGCCTTTTTCATATGTAGAGTATGTTTCCTTTACAGGCTGCCCCAAGTTGGAAAACTTGAGTGAAACAAGGATGAATGTTCTAGTGAACCCGTGTGAACATGTACATGAACTGGTGTTTCATGTAGGAATCCCTATACATGTAATGCTCTCCATTATCTTGATAAGTTAGTGTTGGGCCAATTCATAAGAACTGGTACAAAGCCTACACGGCAATATACTATGCAGGAAATGTAAGTAGGTCAAGTCTAGCTGAGTTTTCTGTTAGCAGACAGCTCTCAAACCATTACACAGGGGTATTATTATTATTATTAGTAGTAGTAGTAGAGGCTGGATGCACAGGATGTTATCATTGCCAAGATGTAGAGTGAAAAATAAGTGCTGGAACTGTATGAAACACCTGCAAGATATCAGCAGAAATCTGTAATAGTAAAGAAAACCTTGAAATATTGGTTAGGGTGTTTATCAGTCATGCAATCTACATTGCAGAAATGTAGGAATGGCCAAATGAAATGCATTTACTACTCAGAGACTTAGCATACTGGTCTTCAGATACAGTGTATGTACATGTAGATAATTCAGGCATGTGAAATTTCCTCTTTAAAGGCAATATACATACTGTACATTATTTACTTTTGTTGTAATTTTCAGCAATGAATGGATTTAGGGGATTAGTATTGTATAGCAAATGTTATTACACTGACTTGTTTGAAGGTTTGTATTGTAAATACTGGAAAAACCAACAAAAACAATCATGTTCTTGTAGTCTCACTCCCTGGGGGAGGCTTAGTTTACTCTTTTTCTCTTTTTTTTTCACTGGTGGTTATTGCCTGATAATAAAACACCTGTGTTAAAATTCTGCCAAGGGAGTATGTTATGTTAACAGGTTAACATCAAATTACAACATATTGTTGGCTAATGGTAACCAATATGCCAATTGCCAAAAATCATATACATGTATTAACACATCCAACTCAATTTTGTAATGCAGCAACAGTACATGTATACATGTACAGTACATGTACATGTGTACATGTACCTGTACCTGTACTTTACAGTGTATGTGCCATTTCTTACTTGCATGGGCCCCATATTAAGCCTCCCAATCAGTGCGACAGTTTATATTGATGGAGTGGCCATAACTGCCAAATAATGAAATATCAGGAGTCTCAAGCAAGAAGGGATGCTCTAGTTAGCACAAATAGAAACATAATGGAAAGCTGCTAGGCAGTATTAATGCTGTAGTAAGTGAAGTCTGTCTTTACAGTCACATTAGAGAGTCATGGTGATATCTGTATATTCATTGACACCTCATGCATGTTGATTGCTATTAAGGCTATAGGCAACGACATAGAGGGCTGTTTTTCTTGCCCAAAGTATGCAAACACCTGGTATTTGTTAGAAAGAGCAGTTTTCTCCAGTTGGGTTCTGCGTGCAATTTCGGTTTTTCTTTCTGAGATAGGGCTTAAAGGTAGCTCAAGTCAACTTGAGTCACAAATTTTCGAACACTTTATGTATAATAAATATGTTAAAAAAGTTATTCAAGAAAGTAATTTGTGGGCATTTTACATTTTTTTTTGAAAATTGGCCAAGACCAATGATAAATCACAAATTAGCGAATTTTCTATTGAAGAACCATACACCATTTGCAAACAAAACAAAACTACTGATTTATTATGAAATGCAAGCAGTCACTCTGGATTGTATGATTGATGGCCGGGGCCGCATAGCGATTACTTTTTAACCAGTTTGCGTCGGAGGATGTGTATACATGCCAAAATATTTCGTGTACATGACATGTGGTACACGCAAGTCACAAGACCGGCGGTAAACACCATTTCGCGACTTGACTTTACGTGAAAATCGGACTCCTTTTTCCTTTTGGTTAATCCCTCTCATGTGACCAGTCGCTGTCATAATTATCATACGTACGCATGCGCAATACTGTCGATGACAGGGTTGTAGCTACATGCATAACTAGACTAAGAGCGCTTGCAGGTTTTCCGGTTCTCAGACCAAAATATTCTGACTAATTTCTAGTTGATTAGGTCAGGGGACCAGACTATCTGACGTCACGTCGTTTTGTTTTATCATCCAACTGGCCAGCAGGTAATGTACGTACGTACGTACGTACACACACTGTACATTGGTGCGAAATACGGTACCCTCTGGAGACATGAACACAATGTGTATACAATGGAGACAAAACGTCTCCGGAGGGTAAATTTATATAGATGAATAGGTCTCCACTGGGAATTTCACGAATTAGATTTTTGGATTTTACTTAAATTACTCAAAAACTAGGATTAGGATGTGGGTTAGGGTTAGTGTTTGGGTTAGGGTATAATATAGGGTATATTGGGTCGAAATTTCAACCCAGGAAAAAAATTATGGTGAAAATGGAAGCATTTTGAAAAACGTGCTCGACTTTCTAACCATTTTGTACACGAGAACAAAGCCATGTCTCCACAGTGATACAAAAATGCGAATGTATGTACATGCACATGTACATACACGTATAAATTAATCATTTGACCCGCGAGCGCGCGCGCTCCTCGTTTTTGCAGCTAAATGAGCTGATACAGCCTCGACTCCATGGGTGCGTGCGCGTTAAGATCGCGCAAGGCATGGTGGTAAAACATGGCGCAGCAAGATCGTAGCCATGGTAACAAGGTTGGATCTGGTACGACCGCGCGGCTCTCAGCCCGAAAACAGCCGGCACTAAAAAATGTGTTTTGGGTCCTGTTTGAATGTGCGTTGTTTTGCAGTGCATTATGCATGCAAGTAACTCTGTTCAACGTGCAACATGACGGAAACTACCGTGAAAGAAAACAAAACGACCAAAAAATGTACTTTACAAATCCTCCCTGACAACAGGATTCAAAAGTTGGCATCTCTGCGGTTGTCATATGTATACACAATGGTCAGATTTTTTTATGGGCACCGGTTGACATGATATCTTGCCCTGACTGCAGAGAGAAAACAGGTACCGGTACCAACATCTCCCCCAGGAACTCCATCACATAACCACAACGCTGCAACGCAAAGGATACAAGCCGCCAAGACAAGACCAAATGGTCGCCTATACCCATAATTTGGGCCCCTAGTTCCATTACCTTCCTCTAGAGTAGGGAGTACTTCACATCCTGCTCATCCTCCACAAGCATGGAATTCAAGTTTTCCACACAGACCTGTGAAAATGCAGTACCTGCTGACTTAACAAAAGGACTTGTCAGACCCAGAGCCCAGGCCAGGAGTGTTAGAAAATCCCCAGTGACAAGAGGCGGGCAATTGGCTCCTGGCGACATTTGCATGCCATATTCATTCTCTGCACCAATCGTCCTACATAGCCGATCTTTGCCCATTAAAATACCTCTGTCTCCTGACGACAAGTATTTAAAACATAATATCCTAAACCTGGAAGCGGTAAAGCATGAGAAGAATCCAAACCAAGGGACATGGGGATGCTGGATGATCACTAAGGCATGTCAGTCTAAAGAAATGAGCGAAGGAGAAGGTTGCGAAGGGTATAGGGGACCCATAGGTTGAAGAACTATAAGTTATCCTAGGGTATAGGGGACCCACAGGCTGGGAAAAAAATAAGTTATCCTAAGTACCCATTGGACTGGGAACTGATGCTCCAGATGTCGCTAATGAAGTGAATCCAATATGAATGATTTCTTAAAGTCTCCCTTTCTGCGGTGGGCTTTGTGTTGGGTCTGGTGGAAAGGTCCCTGCCAGTCTCGCCGATGTACACTTGCGGCATTGGCAGAAGATTCTGAATTCTACTGGCCTGTGCTCTGGATCTGACTGGTCTTTTTGTGAAGTCGGCAGCTTCTGGATCCTCGGGAAGATGTGCGGTAAACTTGAATTTCATGCTTGTAAAGGATGTGCTGGATTTGATGTGAAGTACTACCTAAAGTAGGGTAGGATAATGGAACTAGGGGCCCTAACTAGTTGGCTTTGGGTATAGGGTATTGGCGGTGTGTTGATCTGGGGTCTTGTGTCTTGACTTGGTTAGACTTGTATCCGTTGCGTGGCAGCGCTGACGGTGGTGATGTGGTGGAGTTCCTGAGGAAGATGTTTCTTGTCGCAAACGTTGTAGGCCCTGCGGACGAGGGCCAACTTGATGGAAGTTTTGATCTTAGGGTGATGAAAGGAACGTTATGGAGGCGACTGTCGGTGTGGAAAAGTTTATAGTAGACGCTGCGGTAAGACTGCCGTCATGCTTTCTAAACACTTCAACATAAAAACATAAGATGCTGCCATCTCCTTCTTGTTCCATAGTAAACTGGATGCTGCTGTAAAGCCCGGTGTTCCAAGAAGAGTCGGAGGTTATCCTGCCTGTCTGGTCATATGAAGCAATATATAGTTGGCCGCGTCAAGGTAGGATACCAGTGCGAACAACACGCAATAAAGCGATGTGCATTGAGGTGCAGACACTACTTCATAATTTCCCGGGTGAGGCGGGAAATTTGAACAATATGGATGCGCCCTTGTACTCCTGAATGGCAAGAAATTGTGAATATAATAGGCGCGTGAGCCGTTCTCGATAACAAATCAAAACAAATTTTCTGCGGGGTCAGTATGTTACCATATATTCTTTTAGACTAGGTAAAATATTATTGAGCCTGGAATTTTCCTTTAAGAATATAAGAACGTGGATTGAGCAGGAGGGCATTTATCTCATTCAAAAGTTGTATAATTTTAAATTCTCAAAGACATAACTCTCTAATTAGTTCAACTGTAGAATGCTTAATTATATTGGGATGCTTTTTGAAGATTTGGTGGCATTCAAGATGAACAGTCAACTGTTTTGGCTAAAAATGAGATGATTTTTTTGATAATTTTAAAAATAAATATGTATATATTTTGACTGTAGCACCCTCTATAGTTGGTTTCTAAGATAGCCAATGACAATATTTTTGAAAGAGCTATTCATAAAGATTTCTTGTGCCAAAAGTTTGATTAAGATCGGTGAAGATGTGTTGAGATAGTGCCTCGAAAATGCATCTAAGCTCAATCTGAAGGGATTCCAATAAGAAGCCTCCTGAGAGAGTGTAAATTTTCACTGTTAAAATCTTATTTCTTAATGGGGACATGGCAAGGATTTATAAAAATATTGATGGCGGTGGGAAAATCACATTTTGTCATCTTTGACATGAGCTTATAGAAAAAACATGTTAGGGTATAATTTGAACCCAGAGTTGGCTCAAGTTCACGTGATCCACAAGGTCAAAGTAAAGGTCAAAGTAAAGGTCATTGTAGGTCAAATTCAGCAAATTTGGTCAAAGGAGGTATGGTCTTTTATTATTGGTGGCCACAACTTTTTTACTAAAATCACACAAAAATAGCAAGCGGTAGCACGAAAACCGCTGGTTGGATTTCGCTAAAACTTGAAATTTTGGCATTTTCACCCAAAATAACTATATAACAAATGTGAACTAATTTAAAGGGGATAGGATTTAACACATTTGGACCCTGGGGCAGTGTTGTAGTCGAGTCACCTATGTCGAGTCCCGAGTCACTTGGTCCGAGTCCGAGTCACGAGTCACTTGGTTCGAGTCCGAGTCACGAGTCACTTGGTTCGAGTCCGAGTCACGAGTCACTTGTTTAAATAATTAAATAGTTAAAATACTAGTTCAACCAGTTCACTTTATGACTGGATCACTATTGATCGCAAATTATGTCGTAAAATAAGAATTGGAAATGACAAAATAAAACACATTTAACAAAGTTCTGTGCCTGCAGTTAACATTTAATTTTAGGTTTTACCAATACTCCTTGCCCCTTCTCCAGAATATCTTTTAATTATTTGTTTTCTTCAAAATAACAAATTATATACTGATTTAGTTATTTCAGAAAGGCAGGTAGCCAACAAGTTTTCTATTTTAGAGAAACAAATAAAAAATGTTATGTAAATCTGTCTGTCATGTTTAATAATGGAGATAGGTTTAAGTTGTGCCGGTCTGTTCTTCAATTTTTCGCTTGCAAAATTTGCACATTGCACTTGATTTTGAAGTTTCAAAATTTGTTTTAAAGTTGGTGTAACCAAAAGAAACAATACGAGGAACGACAGATGCCATGGTTTAAAAATTGTTGTAGCGACTAGCGAACTGACGTGACGTGACCAAGCATGTGTGGTGGATAATGGTTGTGTGTGTCGACATGTGTGAAAACTGGTGCAAACAACACACAGCCATCTCGGTGCAATATACATGTACAGGCGGTGTCCTGTACCAGACATGCCAGACTATGGTCGGCTTCGGTTGCGTCTATGGCTAGATCAGCGCGAAAGCCGCCTATGTTTTAACATTAAAAAGAGGTAGCGATATAGCCGCAGCCAGCTAAAGCCGTCATTCGGATTCCGGAGACGAATTCCTATTTCCCTGGTAATATGCATCAAGCAGTGGATATGGTGTTAAGGTTGACAGAATAACAGCGTTAATATTGGTGTCGTGCACAATAATGCTTTTACAGAAATATATCCCAGTGTTATTATGCGTATTGAACATACACATGTACATGTACGTGCGCTGTACACTACATGGCCATAGCAACACAGTAATCACGAACACTATTACTTGCAACATCAGTGTAACTGCTTATTTCGTGTGCTAAACGTTAATATTCCTCCATGTGCATGACGATCGGATCATTGGAATTGTTTTTAATATTTACAAAAAATAAAAAAGGTATTGTTGGTGAAAATGCGTGACTCGAGTCACGAGTCCTTGAGGTCAAGTCCGAGTCATGGTAGTCCGAGTCCCAGTCCGAGTCCGAGTCCGAGTCTTTTGCCGACGTGACTCGAGTCAAGTCCGAGTCACCAAAATTGTGACTCGAGACGGACTCGAGTCCGAGTCCTGGACTCGAGTCATACAACTCTGCCCTGGGGACCCTTTGCAGATGTGTGTGGAAGAAATATGTGAAGATAGTCCAGGAAGGTGTGACGTTATGTAACATTGAAGATGCCAATTTGGCCCATTACAAATTTACACAGCCACTGTACATTGGCTAATGTCATTAGCTTGCAGTTGAGAGTTATGGAGACAGTTTGGCGGCAGTATACATGTACCGGTAGGTACTAAGGGTCATCTCATTTTCTGACTGAAAAGCAAGTGGAATTTTGCTATAAAAAGGAAATTTGTATAGCGCCATGATGGTCCACTTGTTTTTGTTTTGCTTGTTTGGTTAATTTCAAGTCAATACATTTCTTTCGGTTTGTTTTTAGTATACCAATAGCAGTTGTCCCCGTCTTTCCGGTATCCTTTTGATGTTTTTGTGTTTTGGTGGTTTGTATTTTCTTTTGGGTTTCTGAGCATTTCCCACGCAAGCACAGTCCAATACCAGTGACACCTTTTTCTATGATCGGGTCTGAGCAGTTTGTAAAGTTTAGCGCAATTTTGAAGTAATTGCCAAACCAAACCATAGGCAAATTGTGTTCGTCCACGTACACATTTCTAGTTCAGTTGGGATACAGTGTGTTACATTTATCCATATCTTTAAAAGTATCATAATTACATTGCAAAAATCATTTGCAAATATGTCGGTCAATAATGAATATAAATAGGCCTATACTCTCCAAAAAGTTAATTACATGTATAAGATTTTGCATAATGCTCTGTTTTCTTACAGACAAACCTTTAGGTGAAAGAATGACTATTAAAGCATGGATTACAAACATGCACCCACCAATATTAGGAATTCGTACAACCTACCGGTACTATACCAGTACATGTACATGTTCAACTTTAGTAATACAGTCTTCTTTCGTATGATGATGCGCAGCTTCACGTGTTACTGAATACATCGGTTTGATGACATAGTGGAAACAGTAATACAGTAATACAGTAATATGGGTGATTTGTAAATTTGTGTTCATTGGAGTATACTATGGCTGTGAAGCTCCCCCTCCCCGCCTCCCTCCCCATCCCTTGAAAGGAATGTTAATCTGTGATACAGCCTGATTCTTATCAATAAAACACCAGAGTGGTTTTGTTGTGTGGTACTATAACTTCAGTCAATTAAATACCATACACCTACAGTAGCTTCATGGTGTGTGGGTCAGCCTTGGTGGTGTGTGTGTACCTGTACATGTACTTGTAGGACTAGACCTATTGTTTTGACAGCTCTACTATTATGCTGTAATCTTTGGTACTCACATCTTGACATTTTGGATTACTTTATTCTAGAAGATGACCTACTTTTGCTGTAAGTTAACAGTAATTAAATAATTGACCAAATAGTTTTAAAAGAGGGACATGGTGGTGTACTGTGCAGTGCTCTTGCTTTGTCTGAAACTTTCAGCTTTACTTTTCGTGTGTGAAATAAATTTGTATAAATTATTGATATGTTGCTGGAAAGTAATAATGTGATAGTCTTGGGAGTACTGCAAAAAATGAAGTATGTGTACATGTGTCTATAATGAGCAAGGCAATACAATGGTCAGCCTGGCAAATAATAATGATTTGCTCTATGACAACATTCATGCTCGCTTAGTACAATACACTTTCTGTACACGTACATGCATGTACATGTAACGTAGTTAATATTTACTGCGTTTAGAAATCTCAACAGTTTTACCTGGCAATATCTGGTTCAATATACTGCTCATTTGTAAAGTGAAAATAAACCTGGTGAAAGTTTGTATGCACTGTATACAAATTAATAGATCTTCTAAACAATTTTGTGATTTAAAGGTAGTAAAACACCATTGGTAATTGCTTGAAATATCAGGAAGGGGGCAATTGTTCTTGTTGTTGTTGGTTTTGTATTACTGTCTGGCATTGTTACTGTTTCGGAAAATTACAGGATATTTACAGTGCAATCATTTTGCTGGATGCCTAGAGGATCATTTACTTTCAAACTTTTGTTTTGTTACCAAAATATGAAATGGCAGCCGAATGTTGATTGAAAGAACATTTAGGGCAAATACTATTAGTAACAAAAAAAGAAAGAAAAAAATGAAGATATTTATACATTGTATTTTACCCCACTCTATGTGCATTAAAGGTAGTATACACCATTGGTTAATGCTTGAATTATCATGAATGAGTATATTTGGGGGGTTGTATTTTATAGTAAATATCGTTTAACTGAGCTGTCCGAAGTTTTACAATCATGGATGCCGAGAAAAGCACGAAAAACAGCGGGTTTTTTCAACCGGCGTCGAGCAGTTATTCTTATGTTATCTTTGTTTTTTCGCGATCGCCGTCCGGCGATCGCAAATTTTTCATTATAAAATTGTATTTTTCAGAATAATTACAGGATATCTAACGCAATCCTTTTGCTGGATGCCTAGAATCAACATTTACTTTCAAATGAGTAAGATATTTCTTAATAATTCGGCAGTAAATATTTTTGATATAGTCTGCAAATGGTGTATCCTACCTTTAAGCACTGTATACTTTGGCCGGGATTGTTGATGGGGGCTAACTTCAAATTAATAGCATCAGTTTTGCACTTATCCTACTACAGTTTGCTTCTACTGACTTTATGTACAATGTACATTGTAAGATGTTTCCATGATAACAATATACCGTACTACGGTATCTACATGTACAACATGTACAGTACTTGATTGGGCGTATTGCATGTTACAGGTACCGTACATGTACCCAGTAGTTAACAGGACTTCAGCTTGTATTGACCCTAGTATAAAAGCCAAAGAGAAGTGTTGTTGCTGCCCCTGTAATGAGGTCCAACGAACACATTTTGTGTTATTGTGTTATTGTGTTATTATTATTCCGTATTGTGTTATTGAGGGTATATTGCATACATGTACACAGTTGGCAATTTTGAGTTACCGGTACATTAGTACATGTACATGTAGCTGGCAATATAATTGTACTTAATGCCTTTGTCATTGTCAATGTGGCACAAAACATTATTTTCTTGTCCGAATTTTTAATTTTATAAATTTAAGGACCCCGGCCCCCCCCACTCAAATAAAAGCAGATGTACATGTACAAACCTTTCATGTACATTCTGTGTCAACCAATTGTTGTTAAGGCCCCAAAATTAAATGGGTTTTATTAAATTAAATTTGTTCAATCATAAGCAATCATAATTTTGGTGAAGTGATTTTTCCGTTTTTCAGTTAGGAGTGGACTTCAGACTTACCGGTATGTCCAGTGGTAAATGGACCTACATGTACTTGTAACATATATTTTTGAAAAAAAACACAATTTTAATGTTTTTACTTTCTGCATTTTGGGAATAGTTTTAAAAAATTGCTCAGAAACACCTTTTTTAAACTACATTTATGTAAAAGGGATATACATGTATTTGCTTTTGCTGTAATTTTCGAAGATGGATTTTCGAAGCTAATAGCTGGGGATGCTATTTATAGTAAATATTGTGACGCTGACCTGTTTTAAAGGTTTGTGTGTTCATGAAGCTAGAAAAACCAAGAAAAAAAATGTCGTTTTTGTAGTCTGGTTTCTTGACTTCTTTCAAACGAAACAGCAATTTACAGACGTCGGGAAATTATTAGGTAAGGAAACCAGACTAGTTTGCTGGCGCCTATTCGCGGATGTGTAAAAGGTTAATGCCAATAAAATGTGGACTAACTAAATTTAATGAATTTGGGGCAGTGTTTCAAAACAGTCGGATATTTCCAATGATTGCTGGCCGGCAATCATTGGAAATTGATACAAAATTCCACCTTTCTTGAAAACCACAGCACACCAGTTGCTGTGATTTCATAGGATGCTTTTGTTATTCACTTACAGTTTTTTTGTTCATGTTGCACGGGGTGTACTACATGTACTTTAAACCTGACAAATAACACGAATTGGTCTAGTTTAAATGCACAATACCCCAGAAAATTCTCTTCAACCGTAGCATGTTCATTTCATAATGTTCAGAAGGTACTGTTAGACTACAATAAAAAAACACCATCATGCGGCTTTGATTATGCAATATTGTCTTGTGGCTTTGGTGTTCATTTTGCTTGCTCTCGAATTAAGTGCTTACCAATAAGTTCCTGAATGTTGAATTTGGCACAACAAGATGAAGAAGAACAACGCTTGGCTCTTGTTTTTATAAAGCTGCTGTCTGCAACAAAGCTGTGCAGAAGTGCTAACTGTCTGGAGTGACCTGATTTACCGTATCTGAATTGCAGAAGGGCTTGATAGTCTTCCACACTACTAGCAAAACAACAAATGTGGTGTCAAATTAAAGGAAACATGCAGTGTAACATTTTCATTATTTTTATTTTTGTTTTAAATTAATAGATTTATTTGTATTAAATGTGAATAAAAAGCAAAACTGGTTCTAGTGTACGAATAGTGTTGTAATTTGCCGTCCAAAAATTGACCCCACCTTTTAAAATTTTGCAGCCACTCAAAATGAGTGACGTAAACCAAGGCAGAACTCAGACAAATTCTCGATAGTCGGTACGCGACGTCTATACGAGACGGATTCGCGTGGCTACGGTCGCACACATTGTTGTGTGTGTACGTACTCACAGAAATCAAATTTTACATGCAGATCGTGAAAGTTCTTCCTCGTTTTTTGGTGAATCCGACGAAAACAGTACTGATTCGTCTGATTCGAATCACAGTATTTCTTATTCAGACACGGACCCGAGCGAGGATAAAGATGGGGCCCTCTAGGCGCTCTATAGGTCGAAGCACGACCACTCAAAATGATCGCTGCAGAGGGCCGAAAATCACTAGGCCCGGACCACTTCGCTCTGGTAAGCTTTACTTTGGCTGTCCAAATCCTCCTAGGATCAGCCGGAAACAAATAGAGGCTGACTCATCCATAGTAGTTTTGCTACACCCAGCAGCTACACACCTAGTCGGCATGACCGAAAACTGTTGTATTTTTACCCTGATTCAGAATGTAAAGCCATGTAAAAACGAACACTTGTTGCAATGCGCGCAGTCAGTATACGACAGGCCGGGTATAGCAGCGTGGCGAGTCTCTGCCTCGATTTTCGTCATACCCCTCATGAGGTTTTATGTTAATGAGCCTTCTCTTCGAGGAGCGGAGTGGTTTGACCAAAGTTTTCAAAAATTATTTTCCCCCATTTATCACAGAAATTAAACACAACCACACACATAATGTTGTTGTCAACATTAAATTGTATTGATTTAAGCAACAACAAAACTTATTACATGTTCCCTTTAAAGGCAACAGAGAGATCTTTCATTTGGGTGGTGTGCTAATGAGATAAAATGTAGTCAAGTGAGATTTATTTTATTTGTCTAAATACCGGTACCTGTTTTTTTGGTTTTTTTG
This sequence comes from Crossaster papposus, assembly GCA_037893245.1. NCBI lineage: Eukaryota > Metazoa > Echinodermata > Asteroidea > Velatida > Solasteridae > Crossaster > Crossaster papposus. The sequence goes on along the minus strand of JBAIAA010000489.1, from coordinate 739,476 downwards.
CTAAAATCATGGATTTTTTAAAGTCATTTTGGAACCTCATTTGTTTAGAGTTTTATTGCGAGTGTTGTGTTTAGTTAGCTTGTCAAACTCCACATTACCTACAATGTACATGTAGCAGTGCCAGTAATAATTAAAAGGTAATTTAGTCTTCAATACATGTACCGGTACATGTAGGCTCACTTTCCCTGTCTGTTAGTCTGTCTGTTTGGCAGGCAGGCTATTGATAGTCTAATCTGCATTGGGACGTCATTATTTGATATTTTTATTGAAGTTAAATTTTTCAAATATTCTGCTAACAAAATTGTGCACTTTTTTGATAACAATGACTCCCAAACTTGGCACAGACAGACAGTGAATGTGTGTTCATTCACAAGATTTTGTATCCATGGTGATTTCATCACAGGGCATGTCACATCATCATGCATGTGACATCATAGTGAAGGTGCATTTTTACATAGTTTTAAGAACTATCAGTCTGATTGCATCAAAACTAACACAATTAAAAACAGACACAAAGCATTTGACACCGACAATTAAGGTGACAAACACATTTTTTATTAGAGTTACTAGATGGGAAATTATTTTGTCAAACAATTCAGTTGGTATAAATATTCCTCTTGTCTAATCTTGTTTTTACCACAGTGTGCACAAGTTCCCTCTCTCAAGGTGGATTCTTCACCAAGGATGGCAACTTCTACTGTGCCAGTGATTACCAAGATCAGTTTGGTACCAAGTGTAAAGCTTGTGGTGAATATCTGGAAGGAGAGGTAGTCACGGCACTAGGAGACACCTATCATAAATTCTGCTTTGTCTGTGCCAGATGCGGGTAAGCCAAACTTGTTGTCTTTCATTCTTTGCTTGTTGGAGTGGTGGAATTGCCAGAGAAAATGGTCCAAGTACCTGATATAGCTAAAATGTACCAATTTGGTTGCTTTCAGAATACTGCAAAATAGCATTCAACTCATTCCAAACTGATATATTTCCAGACTCGCACTAAACCAAATTATTTCAAAGATTTGAATTAAATTTTGCTGTAAAAATTATTACCAACAAGCGATTGAACATTGCAATTATTTGGGACAAGATCTAGATCTAGTCAATGGGCATACATGTACCCGGTACGAGTATAATCAATAAACTTTACCTTTCTGATACCTAACTAAATTTGGGCCAAGACCCAATGTACGGTATTGTTTCTGATTCTATTGTTGGGTTTGACTCTGAAACATATCAGTCCAAAATGGTTTACTACAATGCTAGGCTTTCAAGTATTCCTACTTTGCTTAATACTTTGCTTACCTACTTTTCTCTCAACATTTTGTACTATTTCTTACTTTTTCACCCCACAACTTTGAAAAATGAAACCATATTGCATATTTTCCATTACGGTGTTACACACAGTTATACAAAACATGTAAATCAGACAATGAAGGTACTGCAACTATACTTCTGAGAGATTATCAGGTAGTTGAGGGTAAAGCACATGTGTTTTGAGTACCCATGGGAGGCTATGAAGAGGAAATGCCCAAGTATCAACGAAAACACAGTTAAATCACACACTGAACATGTAGGGCTTAAGCCGTGTTTGTGCTGGACTTTCTTGAGGAAAGGTTTTACTGAGACTATGGTAAAATAAAAAACGATCAAATGTTACCACTGGCGTATGATTGAGTGGACATGTGTTGGGATCAATGGGAACAATTCCTGAAAGCCTGTTAAAGTCCAACCATACTTTTATCCTGAAAATGTTAATCCCACTTTTCTCTTACTTTTTCACCTTGGTCTGCTTGAAAGCCTGTAATGCATTCGTCTTCCAATGAGTTCGTCTTCCAATGAGTTCGTCTGCCAATGAGTTTACACATTTACATAAATAAACTCAAATAGTCAAATATATACACTTGCATACGGTACATGTAAGACCTACCGGTATTATGGTTTTTCAGATTTAAAATGGGACTTTGTACATGTCTGCCTTTCAGTTTTATTTTTTATTGGCAATTGCCATTAAAACTATTTAATGTATCCATTAGAAGCATTTTACATGTACATGTATGAACCGGTAAATCCGGTAGTAGTTAATCTCTACTGGGATAATTATTTTATATACTTTCAAGGTCTGTAATTATCTCAGTCAAATTTGTATGCATTGTATACGATTTATTACTGGTATGTTTAATATTTTCTTTGAGCTGAGGGGCCAAGATCAATCAAGTTCCACCGGTATGTTTGATGTTTTCGCTGAGCTGAAGGGCCAAAATTAATCTTCCATGCCTATTGTACGGTAGCTTACATGTGTACACGTACACAAAGTGAGTGGGTGGAGGTTTCACAAAATGTCAACTAAATTGAAGGTGATGCTGTATGTGTGGCAAAAGCAAGTGGTGGTCACCTGACATTTTCAGTAAATTTGCCCAACATTTCATGTACAGTACAGTGCAAAATGTTGAAAGTTCGGCACAACAAATGAGAATGGGAGATGTTGTGAAAAAAATGTGAAAACGGTTTCTCACTTTGTGAAAAAGGTGTAAAAACAGTTTTCCACTTGTGTGTGAAAAGGTTTTAAAATCTGTTTACCACAAAAAAGTGTGAACATTGATTTCCACTTTGTGAAAAGGTGTGAAAATCGGTTTTCCACTTGAGAAAAAGTGTTAACTTTGGTTAAGGTTAACTTTGAATTGCAATGTACTGTACATGTACATGTAGGTGCAGAATTCATCCGGTTTATCCAGCACGATATTTGACCTATATGAAACCGAGGGAATCCCCCTTAGTCCCCCATACCTATACACTCTCTAGACTATTGTTACCTAACTCCCCCCCCCCCCCCCCTAAAAACCTAACAATAATTCCTGAGAAACCACTACATTCCGCAAGCACAATGACCACCACCAAAAAAAGGGGGGGGGGGGGTCCTTTCATCTTATACATGTATCTTGCTTCATATGTCATCGGGAACTTTATTGAGAATTTCTCTTTTTTTATGGAATCTGTAAATTCACTATTCCAAACATGGGGGAAATAATTTTTACTCAATCACTCGTTCAAAGTAAATAATTTTTTTACCTAAGAAATAGCTCATCCCAAATGGCCATAATTATTATTTTTTTAATTTTGATTTTAGTGATGAGACGAGTGGTTTCAAGCATACACTTACGCAAAGAAAGTATGCCTTGTTTGGTCAAATATAAGAATACTACAACCATTGTGTGGATTTCACAAAGATACCCGGTACCTTTAATTTTTATATCTGGGTATAATATAATACTGGACTTTGCATGCGTTATCTTGCTTTCATACCGTGGTTATGTTTTAACTTGGCTCAGCCGGTTTTAAACGCTTTTTCCATGTCACATTAAATTTGGACTCCTGTGAAGTCGGGAGTATTATATTTGTATTGGTTGAAACTTCACATGACATGCACAATACCAATACTCGCATGTCAATTCTGTATTACTAGGCCGATTACCCGTTTAGCGGTTCTAGGACGCATAGAGTTGCTAGATCTGATAGATTAAATGTACATGTACATGTACAATGAGAAGTTGTTCCCCTGTTATTTATTGCGAGCCTGTTGACAGACGTACCGGTACGCATACACATTTTTACACTCACTGACTACAAATATAGTGCAGTGCCCGTTCAAAATTTGCTGGATTACACATAATGTTCCGATCAAGGCACTTATTGCAAGTTTAATACCAAAGATCTAGGTGCACCTACATTGTACGCATGAAAAGAACAGCGCCCTCAATCGATAGATACTGTTGCTCATGTTACACGTGTATCACTTCGTATTACAGTGTAACGTTAATTTCGCCTCTAACTACGTAATTTAAAATAAAATCAGGCCCCATCACTGTCTGTTGGGATCCCTGCCGGTACAGTACAGGTACCTCAATTTGTCAAATATGAATGCTCTCAGGCTGCCAGTGTCCGAGACAAATGCAGAGATCCAGTACATACGGTGTACATATACAGGTACAGAGATACATGTACAAAGATTATCCATTATAAGGCATACATTGTAGCATTAATTTAGCTAGAGGGCCGGGGTGTTTCTTAAAACTTTAGGTAAAATTGCTAAACAACTTTAGACTTTTTGACTGAAAGGTACATGTATGAATAGGAATAAAATGTGGTTGGCCGGCCGGCCGGTATAAATGTTTAAAGCCATCCCATAGGCCTGAACATTGTTAATGCCCTCACTTTCAGCTCAGACTTATCGCATTTAGGCCCATGAGCTGGTACTTGTTTAACCTGTTTGGAACATAATTATTTTGACATTGATCGTATCCAGGTATGGGGATTGTTTTTATGAGCTGGTATCTACAAGCCAGGGTTTATTTTCATGCTAGATACTCACTTCCATTGCAGGATTTTGCAGGATTGAGGTCACTTGGTTGATGCATTGGGAGAATTTGCAGGATTGAGGGCGTTTGGGGTTTTGCCACTGGAGGATAATGCAGGATCCAGGTCATGGCTTAACGCTCTATGCTTAAACTAATGCTGAAAGATTTTACAGGATTGAGGTTACTAATTATCCAAATGAGGATTTTGGGGGAATGAATTTAAGTCTTATTTTGTACTTTCACACTGCTCATGCTACATAGAACTTAAGTCAAGGTGTAAGTTATGTGTCAAGGATAGGAAATGTTTGCAAACCAAGGGTCATGTGTGCAGACCCTTGTTGTAATAGGGCACTTATTAGCAACTGTTTGTTCAATGTTTGGCTGCTTTATAGCTCAATGGTAAACCTACTGCAGGATTTTGCATGATTCGGGTTACATGGAGTTTTAACACTTTGGAATTGGAGAATTTTGCAGGATTCAGGTTATGTGTAACGTAAAATAGGGTAGGAAGTTAGAGTTAATATCAATATATCATGATTATAAATAAACCTGTTTGTTCAGTTTTCTTGGCATAAAAGCCCATCACTGACCAGGTTCACTGATCACACAGAAAGCATGCAAAATTCCATTTTTTTCAGTCATGAAATTACTGCCAATTCAAGCAGCCAAACTGAAAAATATCAACTGCTTAATGATGGTTAAAATTGGCGGGTACCGTAATTAAATAAAGAAAAAATGATTGTTTTTCAGCAGTGATCAACACCCATGTACACAGTATGCAATTTGCAGGAAACAGTTACTGACCCGTCAAATTCTTAATGGTTGAAATGAAAACGAATCTTCTGCAGTGTGATTAAATTGTTAAACAGACAAGCTGTGAAACCCTGTAAACAATTTTTTCATGAATGATGTTAAAGAGGTAATTTACTGTATAGAGCAAAAACAAAGGGGAAGATTGTCCGAACATATTGGAAACTCATTTTATCTTCAAGTAAACTTGAATCCTCGATCCTGATTGGTCGATCTATGGCAACAAATTGTGATATCACACTGCATGCCATATATCAAACTTCGCGTGTTGCGCTGCTTTTACTTTACGTATTGGCAAAACGGTGTGCTGCACAATCCATTTGAAATTCAAAAGCTGCAAATTTGCGTCCATGTGGATCATCACATTTTGCGAACCGATTACCAATGCGCACGTGTGGCACATTCTAGTTGAACACACGGCGCCTTCCGTGTTCCATCTTTACTGCGCGTTAAGTTTGCCTTAAGAAGATAAATTTGTTATCTTGTTCGCGCTCGTGAAACACAGAAAATGTAGTGCGTTTGTGTTTCATATACCGGTACCACTCGGCCTTCGGCATCCGTCTTCATGGTATATGGGAATCAAATGCACTACGGTACATTAATCTGTGTTTCACTCACGCTCAAGGGATAACTAATAGTACCGGTCTTACAATTCATGTCAGATGAATGTCCCCAGAATAATACAATCTTGCTTCTTTTTTCTCTGTTTTCAGTTGCGTAAGTGGTGTTTTTCATATGTTTCACAGCATAAATGATATACAATGTTCCGGTAATTTGAGTTTTTGTAGAAATTGTCATAAATATTCATGGCTTATTCACCCTATACCCAGATTGTTTTTTTACCTCTGCTGTCTTGTGTGAATTTGTATCTTTTTTCCCCCCTTCTGTCCTCTTTCTCCCTGTCTTGTGGTTGTGATTATTTCCTCCAGGCATGCCTTCAATAGCGGTGATGAGGTTTCACTTGACAAGAAACTAAGCTGCTGTTTTTGTCTTCACTGTCATCTTCAGTGCAGCTTCTGTAGGTTTGTACACTAAATTATGTCCTCCTCACTCTTCACTGCCAGCGATGTTCAACCCCATCCATCAATGCAACATTCCACTCAGCTGAGGCTCAATGTATTGAGATTGGCTGAATGTTCCTGACAAGAATGCACCATTAACTAAACAGGGATGTTTTTACACAATCACTGAACTGCAGGCATACTAACCTTTTCTCCCTGTTTCTGAAAATGCTATTAACAAATCTTCTGCTAGTAACTTTATCCATGTTAAGCCTGGTTTATAGTAAGTGGCGTGATTGTTGCGCGACTGAAAAATTGAAGCGCGATCATCAAACAAGGTTTATAGTTGTCGCTGAAACAGCCTCAGCATTGCTGGCGACATCGCTAAAGATTTCAAATGATTGAACTTTGACATGATCGCTTATCGCTGACCTCATTTTCATCAAATGAGTGTTTGCAAACAACATGCCTTTTGACATGGTGATAACTGAAATAATTAGATTTTAACAAATATGTCAACATTTTAAAAACAAATTTTTCACTGATATTGAAGAGTGCTATTTTCAAAATATTTATTTATTTGTTATAATGGTATAGACTTACAACTTGGATGTAAAAAATCAAGCCGCAACAGCAAGAACATTTTTTTTTTTTTTCGAAAGTAGTAAAAAACTTCATATTTAAACATTGCGTGCGTATCGTGTATAATGCGCGTATTTTTGCAATATCCGGTTCGTATGTGACTTTGTTCATACCGGTACATGCGCATGGACCGCTTACTACTAGCGCTCATTAGCCAACCTCGCAGTGCATTACCTTACGCTCTGTTGGACTTTGTGTCAATACCGGTACTTGTGGTTCAAGTTATTGTGACGTCACACTTTAATACGAACCAACCTGATTGCAGCCATTAATTGTGCATGTTTTTACAAGCGTTGCACAATGCATATAAACTGTACAAAAAAACACGGCATTCAGCATTCATGAACGTCAGTTTACATATTGTTACAGCTAAAAAAAAATACATTTTTCAATATTTCATTTTTAGATAAAAGTAATGTTACTAAACTACTTCATTAAACGTGATTTTACCTGTCTTGGGTACCCAGAAAATGGCGTCTTACAGCGCCCTCATGCGACCAGGAATACGGCGAATTACTTTGGCATGGCTCTGGCAGACCATTCTGAATTTGGTGTTACTTTTCTTCTAAAACTGTCTTTACTGCTTAATTAATCCATACTAAAACTCACTAATTAAAAATGAGTATACAACACCTGAATAAATTCCCGTGATCTGATTGGTGGATTGTTGGTTACGTGTATTGAATATTTGAGCCAAATATTCCATCTGTCATTTCAGTAAATTATTCTTAACATCGCACTCACAAACATTTGTTAAAGGGATCATTAACTTTTGGTAATTGGAACCCATTGTTTGTTTCAATCCTATATAGCTATAGATATCTACCATAAAACTAACCTGTAACAATTTCATTTCAAAAGGTGGTAGCGATTTTGAGATATTGCCCAAAATTTAGAGCAGTTAGGTCCACGCAGGAAAAATAATCTGCATTGGAATACACAATCTGAGAAACGTCACTGCAGATTCAAATTTGTTGGGATAAAAAGTGATATCTTTTTTCATAACTGCAGTACTTCAAAGTTAAAAGTTTCTAAAAATGCATTATACTATCCAAAGCTGCTGTACTTCTTACCAAGTAAGTTTTTATTGCCATTAATTTTTGGAGTAATTACCAAACGTATACGATCCCTTTTATAACACCTCACTCGCAGATTCTGTGTCTTGATTGGCTGAGAGCGCGTCATGTGTCACTTGCTATTTTTACTATTTTTTACTTACGCTCCAAAAAGACTATACCACGCAGCCTCGTTCTGAAAAAGGACTATGCGCATAGCAACACACGAACTATGCGCATAGCAACGAAAGCGTGACTGAAACCCAGACGTGTGTTTCGGTGCATTGCGTAAACATTGCTCTATCACCCTCGCACCCGTTCATCAAGGCAACAAAGTACACGTATGATCGAGAGACGTATAATTCGGAGATTTTTTGTCATTACTATACTTTCAGGAAGCTTAAATTGTGCAGAATCTGTGAGTGAGGTGTTATAAAACAAATATTGACTGCTTTATTTCGTGGTATAGTAAAACTAGCCTCCCTCGGTGATCCATGGAGCATTCTATTTTCCCTCGGCATAGAATGCTCCATGAATCGCTTCGGGAGGCTAGTTTTACTATACCACTCAAAGCAGTCAATATTTGTATAACATACTATCAAGTATATAAACTGTAAACTGTACGTACATGTACATGGATGTAGATGTAGATGCATCAGCTATCAGTATGAAATTGTGTTTTTGTCTTGAGGTGCTTTTTGTGGTAATTTAGGGTGAATTGTGAGATGCCAATACTGGACCCATAACCTTGTCTGACCATGCCACATAACTTCTTATTTGTGAGGTGTTCTGGCAAAACGAGACAGACCTGGGCACGCAGTCGTGAACCACATAACGATCGAGGCTTGGTATTGTGTTTTCCTTTATTCCTACGTTATACCCAATCCCCATTGCTTTGCGCTTGCACCGTCGATCGAGGACCGAATTTTTCCATTCATACCGCCGACCGAGGGGCTTTTGTTTCCTTTGTGTCTCACCCCTCGGTCGTTATGTGGTGCCGGAACACAGGCGCAGGCCAAAGTGGAGAAAAATGCAAAATAGTAAATAGGGTGATATTTTGTTGATTTGATTTATTTATATTTGTAATCTTTATTATGCCTACCTGTACTAACTATTTATGTAAAAAGTAAGGGAGTAAAAAATGTTTTTAAGGAAAAACAATCGGCATTTTTCTTTATCACATGCTTAAGTCAAATCCTTAAACTTCATGTAGGATACACCATTCGCAGATATCAAAATATTTTACTCCGAAATTATTAAGAAATCTTTTACTTTATATTTGAAAATAAATAACGATTCTAGGCATCCAGAAAATTGATTGTGCTAAATATATAATTGTTATATATAATATATATAAAAAAACAAATCACGATCAAAAATAAAGAAAAACAAGAATTGCCCGACACCGGTTGAAAACAAACTTCAATTTTCTTGCTTTTTTCTTGGCATCCATGATTGTAACACTTTGGATAGGTCAGTTAAAGGATATATACTATAAAATACAACCCTCCAAATACACTCATTCCTGATAATTCAAGCAATTACTAATGGTGTATCCTACCTTTTAAGGTCTTTTCCTTAAACATTTTACATTTAAACTTTTGAACGAAATGTCCGATTGAAGCACAACAAACATTTTGTCAGAACCCCTCACATTTCTTCAATTACATGTATGCTTTCTTGCGTACTGTATCCTAACTAACCACAGTGAATTGCACCCTTGCAGGTTGTAGATTTTCGAAGAACAGGCTTGTTATTAAACAACAAAAACAAATAAATCTCAATATAATGCTGTGCTTGCTCATTTAACCTTTTCTGAAATGCAATAAAACACTCAATCTAGTTAATTTTATTTTAGAAAAGTGTTTATTCTTCTGCTTAGTGATAGTTCAGATGTGTTTTTAGTCATAACTTACGGTATTTAGCAATAGATAAAAAAGAGCCGTCGAAAGAGAATTTACCAAATGACACGACATGTGTATCACATGCCAAGATTTCACAAAAGTGAGCAAAGTGTCGATTACCAAAGGTCATCATAATGTAATATTGGCTGGCCCTGGTGACGAGGGTGTCTCTTTTTAGTTGATGGCATTTGGGATTGTATTTGAAGCAAGTTTGATTCAACCACCACTGTCATTTGTGCAGACAGCATTCTCGCCAGGCATACTAAGGCGTGGCGGGCCCGCCACGCTTGCTGCGAAAATGGGCTTAGCCCGCCATGCTATAACTTTCTCTGCCACACTTAAAATGTCCCCGCCACGGCTTAAAAATTACACGCCACATTTTTAAAAAAATGTGTAAATAAAGAGTGTACTATTAACTATCCCCTGGCACTTTGGCATAATGGCAGATTATTTCCATGCAAACAAACAATTAGACTCGACGTATTGTACAATCCAACATTGTTCTCTCACCCACACCTTCGCTCGGCCCCATCGGTTTCATCTTTGCGTTTGGTGCTGACCGCGCTGCACTGGGACCGAGTAAATCACTAGCCTCGTGCGCCGTGCTAGCCGGTAGCAATAGCATGCATTACTAGCTGTGCGTGATGAATGCTGTGTGTGCTGCTACCGGTAGCTGGAGTCCGCGAATTGACACGTAGTCTTTGGGCAAGACGTTGCTTAATCTGCAGCCACGAGAGGGCGCAATCGCGACAAACCATTATCACTCACGAAATAGTCGTTTCCGACTCGCCGTGCGTGCTGTGTACAACTGATTTTCTGTGTGTACATTAGTGTCTACACAGAATGCATTGTCACATGTTTCGCTTCGCTGCGGTAGATCTTTAACAAATATGTAATAATTTTTGTACCAATTGATATTGTTTAAAAAAATTAGATGTAAATTTGATATAATTTGCACCTAAATATATTTCTGCAGATTTTCTCCATTTCATTATTTAAACAAATAAAATAAATAGTAATAATAATAATAATAAGTTGTAGATCGAAGCCGCACCATTCACATCCACACGTGTAACCGTGTGAATAAACAAGACTGCAGTGCGTTAATGTCACGAACTAGAACTGTCATAAACTTTTTGGAAATTGAAACAAAATTCAACTTTTCTTGAAAACCACCTCACACAAGGTGTCATGATTTTACAGGATGCTTGAGACTGTTATTCACTTACCGGTACAGTCAAGTAAGGTACTGTATTTCATAATAATTCAGTAGTTTTGTGTTTTTATTTTTTCAAATGGTGTATACTACATGTATACTATACATGTACTGTACTGTACTGTACATTTAACCCACACACAAAAACAACACCTAAAATTTATTTTACAAACACTTTAGTGTGAGGCATATGTGATTACGATTGTCTGACATGTGGACATGCTATGTGTGACACATGCTGGAAGTATGAATACATGTACTAGTGTACATGTAGATTGTGTGCTCTGGTACCACATAACGACCGAGGGGCGAGACACAAAGGAGAACAAAGGAAACAAAAGCCCCTCGGTCGGCGGTATGAATGGAAAAATTTGGTCCTCGATCGACGGTGCAAGCGCAAAGCAATGGGGATTGGGTATAACATAGGAATAAAGGAAAACACAATATCGAGCCTCGATCGTTATGTGGTTCATGACTGTGTGTACATGTATGTGTACATAACATGTTTCCTGCAGAGGAATTGAGACCAATAGAGACCAATAGAGTAATATGGGAAATGTATTTTATGTTTCAAAAAAAGTTGGCCATGTGTAATGTATCTGTGCACCACGGCTTTGATTTGTGCAAAACATTGCCAATAGTTGCCCAATGAAATACTCAGACAACCTAGTGATTGGTAGTATCTCCTACATATACTCTAATCATTTATATTGGTACCTTACCTTATGAATTAAGAATGTATTTAAATAGGGCATTGGGTCAAATAAAACACAATATCTCCATGGGGAAAAATTTGGCTAAGACCAGCCATTTACATTTGCTTGTATATCTTCTGTATCTTGTTTCCCTTCTGTTTCTTGTTTCCTTCCTTAAATCTACCATTAAATTTGCTCTCGTTTTACACATAAAAGCATATGCACGCTTTTAACAGTGCAAAACACCAATAATTCTACATGTAGACATACATGTATGACTGCATCAGTCCCTCCTTTCTTCAGGCACAATTTATTTTAAACCTAATGATTTTCCTTTATCTCAGATAACAGGTACATGTCATTTGCTCTATTGGTAAATTTAAATGAACTACGTGAATAGTTATGTTTTAGAAGTTTTCTGATACTAATTTCCGCTAATTGTATGTTGTCCCAACAGCAAGACTGACTCATAAGCTGGTTACTAACATTTGTTATTCTGATCATATTAACAATACTACTTTTTGTTCATATTTAAAAGGTAAACATTAACCAAAAATTATAATTTATTCCAAAAGTCAATTGTTTCAAGTTGCCTCAAAGAGAACATATGTAATACAATATAAAAAAAAGAATTTGTGAAAGTTTTTTTTTGGAAATGAAATGTTTAAATACAACTTTTTCAGCATCATTTCACAGGAACTTGCACTTTTGTACACAGGCAAGTCGGGTGTGAACTTTTGTTTGTAAAGTGAGATTTGTTTGGTAATGAAATGATTTGAAGGGTTCATGCAGACCTGTCAGGAAGAATTGCTGTTTAATAGTTTAAAATGTGCCTTGGTGTGTAAGTAGCATGAAAAGAAGTGATAAAATGGTATAAAATGACATTAATTGGTGTTAATCAGCAACAAATTAATTATCCTCCTCGTTAACATGTCCAAACAAATGTCCGCCACAACACATGTCCGCCACAAATGGTGGCGCTGTTTATGACGCAAATTTGGGAACCCAAAACAATAGACGGCACTATACGTCTGGACAGTGGGCACTGTGGTATGTACATGTAGAATCTGCACTGTACCTGTACGTACATATGCACACCTACGTTCCTGCATGGAAGAAGGAAAACATGGTGCATCCATGCATGTACAAACTGCGTTCCAAAAATGCATCTCTGTGACACATATTTGGAAATGGCACTCTATTATTGTTTCTTTCAAAATGACAGCATGCCAGACGAAATAATTTCACAGAGAGTTTAGTAAACAATCATTAATATCTTTACAACAAGTATTTCAACAGTATTTTGTTTGGTTACTTTTTGGATAGAAACGTACTGTACATGTACACTCATCCTACCCCTTTAAGTCTCTTGAATGTTTGTGTAATTGTGTGTAGAGTTACTATAGCACCTGGTGAGAAGGTGACCTATAATGGCAATGAAGTACTCTGCTCAAGATGCACCCCTGCTGCACTGGAAGCATCATCCAATGGTGCAGTGCCTAACAAGGATATAAAGAGCTCCAAATCCACTAAGACTTCCACTGCTAAGCCCAAGCAGGCAGTCACTGCTACTATCCGTGAGTATCAATTTCATATGTTGGAAAGTATGTCATTATAATAATGGAGGAATGCTACCGGTACATGTCAGACTCTAAAAACCAATCTGCTGCAGCCACCGGTATTCATAGTGTACCAACTTTTCAGTATAAATATCTTTAGGGTACTGGCAGTACCGGTATGTCATGTATGAGCAAGCTAGGGCGCGAAGTATATACCTTATAGTTCGACTAACGTCACTCGAACACAGGATGGTTGGACTACCTAGTCGACTATTTAGAACTAGACCCCAGGGCACAGTTGCCGCTGGTTGACAATAACCTCTTTCCATAAGAAAACATGGAGAGAACCAGTGACATGGAAAAAGTGATGGAAGTAGTCGGACGGAGGGAAAGGCAGTAACGTTAAGTGAAACTCTGGCTGGCCTAATGTTTTTTTTTTATTTTGTTAGACTAACATGACTAACGTTATGACTTATCCTGCATGTACTTGCGTGTGAGAATATTGCCAATACCCATCTCATTCATGTCGCAAATGTAAACAAAGCGGTTGCCGTCTTTTCAACAATAGTTTGACTAGAGCCGTTCGAGCGAACTGCATTTGAGCATGCCCATTGGTAAAGCAAAGACTGTTGACTATAGTTCGCGCCCGAACTTGCTCTATGAGGAGTGCTGTGACCTGGTGGTGTGGAGTCTGGAGCATTGAATTCGCAGTTTGTGGGTAAAGCAGCAAGTTGTGGGTTCAAGTCTAGTGGAGGGTTATGGTGCGTGTGCCTTTAGGCAACTCACTTTGTCACTCATTGCTTCTCCCCACCCATTAGGAGTAAATGGGTATCTGTAAAGGCAGAGATGGTTGATTTTATTAGCTGCTTTGTTGCGAGATGGCAGCATCCAGTTGTATACTCCCCAGGGAGCTATGTTTTTTTAAAAGTTTGTGGGCCCAATGAGCAGGGGTAATATAGCGCCTTGAGTACCAGTCCTGCTACATGTAAATTATAATTGGTCCAACCATTTTCAGTTTCACCTAAGATGATGGTAATGATGGTACTACATGTAGGTTGATTGAGGCAATTCTAAGATATTATGAATATAATTTGTTTCATCAGTGATCACATGAGTATTTCCCAGCAAATTCACAAATGTTGTCAATTGAGCACATTTGAACGCTGGCAGATCTTGCAAATGATTCATGCAAACAAATTTGTGTCACAGCAACAAAAAACTAGTAGTACCGGTACATTAAAAGTTATTATCTTCAAGCAAACTTAAATCCTCGATCCTGATTGGTCGACCCATGGCAACAGCAGTGTGATATCACACGGCCTATATATCACACTCCGTGTATTGCCCTACTATACTTTGACATTAAAGTAATTAACCCTAACAATCCCCATCCAGTCAAACTCCAACACCAGGTTTTGTTGGGATCTGTTAGGATAGGTACTGGCCCCCTAAACTGATTTTCTTTTACGCTGGGTTAGGAACAGCGTTCTAGCTAGGCATTAAATAGCGTGCCGGGCCGACACGCTATCGAAAAGTTCCGACACGCTATAATTCCTCCGATACGCTATCGATACGCTTTAAAAATATTAACTTATAATTTTTTTTATAACGATTTCTCTGTGTTAAATTGTGGATCAATTATTTGTTTTCATATTGTAACAAAACATTGTGCAGCGCGATGCCATACGTCATAAGTCAGCTTACCAAATCACGCCGAAGTCGTCACCAACACAGCAAAACGATTACGATCGGTGTGTGGTTACAAGCAAGCAAGTTGCCCAACTCGACATGTACGTACATGTACATGTACATGTACACGCGCGCTGCCTCACACAACCCCCTAGTCTTGGTGCAAGACGTTCTTGTTGAGTTAGTAAAACCATAAAACCATATGGCCTATGCACTCAACACTATACGCGTCGCGACTATTCCACCGATAGAGGGCGTATTCTGGAAGCCGCGAATCTGTTCTGAGCCGATGTGTGGTGGTTATCTGGAAGTTTCCCAACAGCGCCCTCTATTGTTTGATAGTCGTTAGGCGCAGGGGCGCTAAATCGCGATAGTTGCGCGATAATGAACAACAACGTCTTGCACCAAGACTAACAACCCCCACATGCAATACATCTTTGACATAACAGATAATGCACATGGCCATGTGGGTGCAGGTTGGCTGCATGTCGTGAATCAGGTTACCACTGAAAATCGGCCAAGCACCAGTCAAAATCTGGGATTTTTTTCATGGGCGCTGTTGTTGCGCTGTGCCGGCGATTTGGCATGGTTTGAGAGAGCGGGGGAAAGGGACTCGGGAAGGGGAGGGGGTTGGGACGGACGGGAGCAATTTTTAATGGGAACATTTTATTTTTCTAAATAGATCCAAAACAGAGAATCCTTAAAAAAAAGGAGGTTTTAGGGAGGATGTCAATTCTATCTATACCACAGGGACAAAAAGGCGGACGGGGATGATGGGTTGAGCATTTTGTTCTACCGAGGCCCAATTAAATAAAATAAAACACCAAAACAAAATTAAAATTAGTACTCTGAGTCTGTGTGTTTTCTTAGTAACTGATTAACACTCTCATTTTGTAAAACCATCCCTGTAATTTCTATAAAAAAAAAAATATAAAAAAATAAAAAAAATAATAATAATTTTACAATAAAACCACTGATGACCAACTGAACATTTTGTTGTTTATTTGTATTTATTTGCCTACAGATTTGTTATCACAAAAAAAAAGAGTCACAAAATATTATGTGGACTAACTTATAATAAGGCAGTTTCTGCATTGGGTTTAAAATAATTCAGATGAATTTATAGGGTTACCAACTTCTCTGAGTGGCCTAGATTGCACCAGAGAGCATCTACGGCTTCAAAATTTTCCGGGGCCCTTAAGCGGGCCAAGGACCCCACGCCGTAAAGGCTTCGCGCTTCGCGCTCGCAAATTTCACGTTTCAGAAATGCCCCTACCCTATACATTTTTCCTAGCTAGAACCCTGGTTAGGAATACATGTACCAGTACCTCCAGAACCAGCCTCTAGATAAGCGGGCACCGGGTGCTTTTTACCCCCTGGTTCACAAGTTTCAGCGCCTGGTATTTACCCAAAATATAAGGCTAGGTGCCGGAAAAATTTCGTATTTTTCGCCCGGTAATTTGCCTTTTAACTACATGTATGCTCAAGCTCAATGAAAAATACCTAAAATTGATCCAAAGCTTACTCGTTACGACTACAAATAAAGATGAATTACTATTCCTATTTCGAGCCCATTTGAGCAATAAACATGCCACAGCAACGAGACGATCGGAACGGTATTATTTGATCGCACGGGTCGGCCATATTGTTTTTTTTCCCCATGCTAGTCGAGAGGTCATGCCCCTGAAACATCATGTAAACAATCGTCGCACACATGCACAGAGAATGTTCATTCATAAAGTTTTCACAAGGGCGTGGTTTACGTCTTTTAAAGCTGACAATGCTAACTTCAAGTGGTCCATCTTTCTTCTATCACACACAAGTTGATCACACAGTTTCGGGTTCACAGTAACACTCACCTGACTCGAATAGTGGAGTTGATTCAGTTAAATTAAAGACAAAAGGTTTTTAAAATACGCAATAAAATTAATGATAATGATGACATTGATATATTCGTAAGCATGTTTAACCAGTTCGCGCCGGATGACGTATATAAACGCAAACATTTCCCCAAATTCAAAACGGATGACGAATAAACACGCTCAAGTTCGGAAATGTATGTCAGCAGCGAGCAAGGCCGGAAATGCGGGGGTGTGCTTCCCGGCACTATCAGCCTGAACCTGCTTCGGATCGAGTTTCGTTAAAAATAATCCCGCCCGTGGGCTCGGCGATGTTAAAATAATTCCGGCGCGAACTGGTTAAGAGTAAGAAAACATCGTCAGGTTACTTGATGAGACTTCTGTGAGCAGGTGAGCACATAAAGCAGCAGAAAAAAGAAATATATTAGCATTTTGATGATTTTTGAAAATGGCTCCTGGTTCTTCAAAAATGGCTCCTGGTTCTTCAAAAATGGCTCCTGGTTCACTTAATAATTTGAGGACCAGGAGCTGCTTTTTCCAAATACAATGTGGCTCCTGGTCTAAGCGTGCTTATCTAGAGGCTTGCTCCAGAATCAGACTCCTACCGTTTGTATAAAGTTTGCTATAATGTGTTGATATTTCAGGTTGTGCTCAGTGCAGTAAGGAGATATTGAATGGACAAGCCTTGATTGCACTGGATAAGCATTGGCATGTAGGCTGCTTCCAGTGTGCTGTTTGTACCAAAGTACTCAGTGGTGAATACATGGGCAGGTAAGTAAGTTTCTTACAATGAATCATCTAAAAGGCATATTTGTGTAACGCTATGGTTTTCCTACTTTTTAAACTTGTTTTTGCCTTTGAAGGTGAATGCTCTACCCTGATATATATTTGTTCTCTCCATGATCACAATTATTTCTTTCCTTGAGCTTTTTGACCTTTTGGGTATTTTTTTACTTTCAACCCTTCAGCCAGTTTAGTAAAACTTGACTCTGTGATTGTGTATCTGTGACTAACACAGCAAATTATAATGTAACTTTTGAACAGTCATTTTAGATTTAATACAAAAAATGAACAATAAGTAATTGTACACTCGACCAACAACAAAAGTCGCGCTTAATACTTTTTGTAGTAATTCAAAAACTACTAAGTACTTTTCTGTCAAATAACCACTAATCAATAGAGAAACTTATTAGGAATCCAGCCATATACTCTATATGTTGCCAATAAGAAATCTATCTGCTGAAAAAGTTACAATTTTGTGTATTTGATTGAGAAAGTGGCCCAATACAATATTAAACATTACATTTAAACATTTCACCTGTTCACTAAACGTTTAGTTTAACCCCTTGACACCGGGGAGCGGTTATGGCAGCGGCCTACTCCATCCGGAATGCTGTTGTCAGCTGTGCTATGCCGTAGAGCACGGCTTGTGTCAGAGCTGTACACTCAGGTCCATTGTGCAGTGCTGCTACAGGATATTAAGGCTGTGTGCAGTCATGAGTAAAGAATGAATACCGGCATTAAGGGATTAATAACATGACAATTACAATGTATGTACACTAAACGGAGAGAAAAGATTACCAACAAAGATGACCAACAAAAATGCAAGTTCCTGAGAAATGATGCCGAAAGAGGTGTACCTTTTAAAGTTGTATCCAAAAATTGTATTTCCTTAAAAAATCTTTAACAAAACTGGAAGAGGGGATATGGGCTCCGGACGTGATCGAATGAGGGCACTAGTCACATATCAACCAAACTTACATGGGGAGTTTAATAGGCCTACATGTACATGTATGTCGCTGCCCCGCGCTTCTTGTTCATTGCAGTGCAGCGCAGTGAATAGATTTTCTAGATACCAGCACTATACAAGTTTTTATTATTATTATTATTATTTGATACCAGTTTGATAAGCAGTTTGCAGCAGTTGTAATCTTATTAATTGATACCAGCGGAATTGCTTTATCTGTTCGCTATTTTTGTAGCGTTTTCATTAAGATTATCAAACAGGTACCAGACACTCAAATTGAAGTGGGGTACTTGAGGGTACTTGTGCACGGAGCCCATACAGCATGTCTTTTAATCCAGAAAAAATAAAATAGTCGTCTTTTTTTCAGGGAAGGAAAGCCTTACTGTGAAAAACACTATCAGCAGAATTTTGGAGTGCAGTGTTTCCATTGTGAACAGTTTATCACTGGGAGAGTGCTGGAGGTAAGCTGTATTGCCACTAGATCCTGTTGGTATGGAATTCTATTTTATTTTTTTCTTTACAGTAAATTTAGCATTCTTGCTAAAGTGAAACAACTTCTATTTAATAAATGTTTTTTAACAGTATGTACAATGTATGTTCTTAATATATTTACTAAAACCGTGCAACAAAAGAGTTTAACACTAACAAAAATGTTGTCCACCCATTTTCATTGGATATCTACAGTAGTAGGACTACATGTAGGTACAAGCCAACTAGTCTAGTTTCCTAACCTGGTAATTCCCTAATGTATATTTATCACTGTTTTCACGAAGAGAGAAAAGTCTGCAAAATTGCATTTCGCTGTAGTTTGGCACTCTGTTTGCCACAACCCACAAAATACCATTCACAGGAATTAATTAAAACCGCCTAATTAGTAGTGAAGTATTTCATCACTATGTGAAAATGCTAAAATGTGTTTGTCAAGATTTTGGCCTTTTCGGAAAAACATTACGTGAACTACGCGCAAAGAACATATGTACAGGTACTGCACGCTATGGTGTAATAGATCCTCCCCCTTTTTTCGAATTTCTTTCATTGGTGTTGTTTCTTTCAACATGTGGACGTGTATATGCGCTTTATCGTGGTATCACGTTTTAGTGATTAGGCGTATTCAACACCCTAGTACCATTGTCTTCAATTAAATTTATACAGCCGAGGATTATCAGCTGCGTCCAGTAATTTCTTGACATTCAAATTTCCCAACTATTGTTCCTTATGCTCTCCTTTGAAATTCTTGAAAGGGTGCTTTTCAGCTGGGCTTGCAAATATTTGTATATATTACCACGTACAATTGTCCCTGGCCCTGTGTGTAGTTCCACGGTTGACGTATACACACGCGTCAGATTTTATGGCGGGTAGCGGTTGTCGTAATTTCACGCTCTGACTGCAGATAGAAAAAATGCCCTAGACGACAGAATGTTTGAAAAAACATGTAAATAACGGTGCTAATAAACAGTGCAAAAGGGGGAAGGGGAGGAGTTACTCTTACTGGCGGTTGGTAGTGAACCTGCGCGTAGTTACATAAAGGGCCCAAAGTTCCCTGTCTATTATAGACCAAGATCTGTTTGGGTGGATTTGCTGCCTCATTCTGAATTGCCGGTTGTATTCCAGCCAGTTGGGGAAGCGAGCAGCCGCTATGCGGATGACATGCAAATAATTTAACAGCTCCTGGGATCGCCCAGGGTGAGCCGACAAGAAAAAAGACGCAAAAGTTAGGAAACCGTCGGTCCATGACAAGATGGAAGTGATTTGGCCGAATTTATCCAACGTAAAATGGAGGTCGGGTTGGTAGGGAATCTGGGTAATGCTTTAAGGCTGGGCACTCCCAACATGTGTGTAAGTGAGCAAGTACTCACCCGAAGTGGATATACAAGGCTGATTCGAGATAGATTGGGGGAGTTGGCTTGCTGGCATGAGCCCAGGAGCTGACGGGAGCTGACCCCGGGATCTTTGAATTCCTGTGGTGTTGGATGGGAGTGTGGCAGAGTGGGCGCTTGTGTAGATTGGGAGTGGGTAGTAACACCTAGAGGATTTTGAGGGACAACCAAAGGTGGCCCCATAAGTGCCAGAAGTGAGGGGCCCGGCTGGCTGATGGGCGAGGTTAGGTGGAGGAATCGAATCCGCTGGTCCGTGGTGGCAGTACTGGAGGCTGTAGTGGTAGTAGTCGACTGCTGTCTGTGTCATGGCTGTACTGGGACTGCCAGTTTAGATGGGAGGTTTGCGGGGTTGCTCCCAGGTTGACAAATGGGGTGGCCTGAATGTTCCTGTGTTGCTAAGGAATACTGTCCAGTACCCGGGCAGGGAGGCATCGGTATCATTGCTAAGAGATCTGTGCTGTCGGTCGTGCGACCAACTGTCAAGTAGGTCGATCTTGCATCGTTAGTGGCTGAAGTAGCGGCCGTCAGAGGGCGCTGTTCCGTCTTCCTGGAATAGTTGGAGTCGGAAGGGCCTGCGCTTCTTGTGCAGGGCTGAACTTGTGGGTTCAGCAGTGCCCGTATGCCCTGAGATCGCGCTCATGTTTGCCTGATTGGCAAATGATCGTCATTCCTTCCAGAGCCCTCCTGGTGCTTGCGCTTTCGGCCTCTCTTCCTCATAGTTGTGAAGTAGCGGAGATGGTAAATAATCAATTTTGGGGGAATGCTGAAAATTTTGTTTTTTTCTGACGTTGTTAACGCTCGGTGAGTAAAGCTGAAAAATGATAGAGCCCGCAAAATTTTGAATAGCTGAAATAGGCTATTTCACAATAAGTGGTAATTTGAGTAAATTACAGTATAACCCATCCTGAATAACTTTATCAGTGCAAATACATGTTATTAAGTGACTTTATATGATGGGTAATATGAAGGACAAGCTACAGAACTATTTTTACATAATTCTACGAGTTATCGTTTTGAATTTCTCAATTTACATGCACTTTTAACACCATTTTGGAGTCTCATTTCACGTTTTACATTAGTTTTAAGTGGAATAATTTGTTGATAATGTATTATTGATGTGAATTTGGTGATCAATCATGGATAATTATATAGTGTTCAATAATATTGTGGAACTTGGGTTGATGTAAATCGGTCAAAACAAATGTTAATTTTATGAACATTTCAAAATAAAGTGGATTTCCCGTTAAAATAAAATATGTAAGGTCAAGTAACAAAAATAACATGTTGATCGTCCGGACTTTTTAAAAAGTTGGGGATGAGGGGGCCCCTTATTATTTGTTATTTTCCAAAGTTTTGTTATTTTTTTCAAGATGGCTGCCATGTCTAAGATAGCCACCATAACATATTTGAAGATGGTTTTATAGTGCCGTTTAAGTTATTAAGGTGCAATGTGGATCAACAAATGATTTGATATCATGCTGTCCACTTGTCAAGCAAGTTGCCAATATCACAAACAGTATTTTGCAGCTTGAATGACAATTGAATAGACCGTGGTCCCTTGTGTGCATATCACATACAAAAGTGATGCCAATGTGTATGTAGTGCATATAATAAAATTATGCAGTGATTGCGATATGTATTTCCGTGTCCATTTTATACATACCGGTACATGTATTATAATTTTTTTCAAGAGTTCTTATCTTGCTTTTGCTCCAAAGTAATTTTAGTCGAGTCTAGCTGCATAAACGTGGGATAAAACGGCCATCCAATTTATATTTTTAGTTCAACACGATAGTCGCAATGAGGATTTTCTCACGATTGCGTTGTGGAAATAGTAGGCCTACATGCAAGAAAGATGATGAAATTGCTCAATAAAAATGAAGGATACACTTGAAAATAGGTATAAGAGTTAGGGCTCGGATATTTATTTATTTATTTATTTATTTATATATTTATTTATTTTTTTATTTTTTTTTTTATTTTTTTTTATAAATAACAAATAACAAAAAAATCGTTACGGCGTCCAAAATCGAAGCGGGTGGGGACGATCAACATGTTATTTTTGTTACTTGGCCTAATGTCCTCTCCAGGACAAGGTGATCATGACAATGGAATAGTTTAGAAATATGTACTCACAAATGGGTCTTTCCATAAATAAGGGGGCCAAAGCGTGACATGGTGTTATTTCTCAAAATGTAATTTACTTTCTATATTCTTTGCATGTTCGTATGGTGGGGATAGCTCATACGTTTAATGTATAACTTCAATTTCTCGAATCAGATTTTTTGTTTTCATATACGATCCAAAACTATCCATCACACTGTAATGGAGACACCGGTGTCTCAGTTACAGTGTGAAGTGTGAAACTTGTGACTTGTTTTGCCATAAATTAGTAGGTTTTCATTGAAAATTAAAATTTCAAAGGGTAATATGTAAACATCATTGGTATACTGTAATTCAGCTATTTTCAATGAAAACCTTCAAACGTTGGCCAAGCAGTAAAGGCCGACAGTTTTACGCGTAACCGTGACACTGGTGTCTTTGTTACACCGTGACTCAAAAAGTCCTGTCTCTCTTATTATGCATCATAAATGTCTGAATCGAGCAAAGTGCATAGTAATACATGCTACATGTACATGTATGATAGATTCAGACATTTATGATGCATAATAAGAGAGACAGGACTTTTTGAGTCACGGTGTAACAAAGACACCAGTGTCACGGTTACGCGTAAAACTGTCGGCCTTTACTGCTTGGCCAACGTTTGAAGGTTTTCATTGAAAATAGCTGAATTACAGTATACCAATGATGTTTACATATTACCCTTTGAAATTTAAATTTTCAATGAAAACCTACTAATTTATGGCAAAACAAGTCACAAGTTTCACACTTCACACTGTAACTGAGACACCGGTGTCTCCATTACAGTGTGATGGATAGTTTTGGATCGTATATGAAAACAAAAAATCTGATTCGAGAAATTGAAGTTATACATTAAACGTATGAGCTATCCCCACCATACGAACATGCAAAGAATATAGAAAGTAAATTACATTTTGAGAAATAACACCATGTCACGCTTTGGCCCCCTTATTTATGGAAAGACCCAAGTACACTGTATGTTTGTATCATCTACATGTACAGGACACACTTGATGGAGTAAATTGACAATTTGATCGTGGGAGAGATATGAGTAAATATTATCAAGATCATATTCAGGATTGTAAAAAATCCGTTAAAAAATTGTCCTCAAGGACAGCAGTTAATTGTAATTAACATGTCAACCATGATTGAAATATTTTATGTTATGTTTGTAAAATTAGCAGTACCATTCTTTCTAACAAAACGTTGCATGGCATTACCATTTAAACATTTAGTCTGGCCATTATATTGTTGTATTCTGTGTTTAACAAAATGTCCTCTCCAGAACATATTGATGTGTGCTTGTTTTTGATTACACAATTACACATTATCTCGTTAAATAACTAACAAATTGATATAAATAATATTGGTGCCCAACAATATTATCGTTTTATGTTAGTGCCTTTTTTAAATGCGCACTAAAAATGAAGTGAGTTTCAGGCCTCAACCTTAAGCTTTAGAGGGTCAAGGCCACTTGGCCTCAAAGGCTCCAAAAATTAAACGGGCACCAAGGCCAACCTGAAGGGCACCAAGGCCATTTTCAAACTGTTATTTGTTCATCACCACCGCCCCAACTCTCAAAAAATCCGCTGTTTCAGAAAATTCAACCTTGAAGTTGAATATAAAATTCTTAAAAAAAGATATTCTTAGAAATAAATATGATTATACAAATTTAAAACAACCCCCCCCTCCCCCCAAAAAGCCAAATAATTGGCCTATGTAAACGTAAATATGATTATGAAAATTGAAAACGAATCCCCTAAACGCCATATCATTCGCCTATGCAAACGTGCATGTTTATGCCTAGCCCTAGTCTATGGCCGGCCGGCCCCGCATCCATCAGTGCAAAAACGAAATTCAAGGAAATCATTCGGTCTCGAACTCGGCATGCAGGTTCATTTATTATAGCGCTAGTGCCCTATGTTGTTCGGTGCGACGAGCTTTGCACGCCGCGCCTGCGCAGACTTGGTCCACCATATTGTTTTGCGTTAATCGCGAATTATTTTTGGCCAGTCTATATATGAGTAGTCTGTTACCGTGTTTTTAGTAGTAAACAACTCAACTACGCTTGATATGGTTTCCATGCCACGTTCTCCTCTGCAAGAACTTGCGCGATGCATGGCGCTAGCAGCATTTATGAAAACTAGTGCGCGGAAGAGCGTACGCTACATACGTCGAAACAATTTGATCTTCGTAATGGGTCACAACGTTAACATTATTTTTAATAACACTTTCGATTACATAATATAATGGAATCAATGAAAAGGGGCACGACGGCCAAGTGTCCGTAAGGTACGTGTTTTTTTCAAGGGGCTTCACGGCAATTCGCTGGGGCATCGCGGCAATGGCCGCTGGTGGCCGCTGTAGAGGTTGAGGCCTGGAGTTTTCATGCTTTCCAAATTTTGTTTTAGTATAAGTGGACATACGGTACCTGCTTCATTTGTGTTTAGGATCACACATTCAGACTACAGAAGAATCAGTGCAGTCATATCTCATCAACAACACAAATGAATATAAGATATGTGGACAATGTTTCCACTCTTGTGGTACTTTATATACATATTCATTTGTTAAACAAAATGTCCCCTCCAGACAACCAATTACGCATCATTACTTCATTTAAAAAAAATAAACATGTTATTCATAATGCCACCCTGACGTTTTTAGATCAACCGAGTTTTTGTGAGTTAGACAAGTTTGAAATTTGACCCCAGTGAGACTGAAAGGGTTCACTTGTTGTGAAATAGGCCAAATGCACCATGGCCCCCCGATTGGCTGCCGTGGAGGTTATCGCCAGACACTGACCACTCACAGCGCGGGGCATAACGGCAAAAGCAAATGGTGCTTACTACCGGTACCTTTAAGGCAATCATGTAGTTTAATACTGGACACTGGTATTTCTCCAAGTTTTTTTTCAAAATTGGATTTCAAAAAGCGGTTAGGCCTATTTTGGTTAGAAATGAAGGTGTTGGCAAGATGTATTACTCTCCGTTTGCCCTGAAGGTTAGGTATAAAGTTGGGACCAGTGTCTTAAGGTTTTCCTCTTAGGCTGCCTGTGCTTGTTGTTTAGGATATTCATATCTCATAATTGTAGCCTGTCGCTTGGGGCAATATTTTGGCATTTAAAATTGAAGGAGTTAAAGTGAATAGGTTGTAGCCACACAGAAGGGATATGGTTTCAATACACTAGGGAATCTGTACTGTGTTGCAGAAAAGGGAGTATATTAGTCAAGTGAAATCTCAAAGTAGCATTGGAACAATTCGGAAATAAAAAGCCTGTTGAGCTTTTAAATTGGGGTGCCAATGGAGTTTTCACCGACTTTGAAAATATGATGCAAAGTTTCTAAGAAATGGAATCCAACAATTGCAGCATATCAAGTATTTTATTCAACCTATCTAACATGGCTACCTAATGATATGTAAATTAAATGTTCAACTTTTAACATTTTTGAGTTTGCGTTCATGTCTGGAATTGATCTGGAATAATTATTTCCCTTGTATTGAATTCCTTGGCTCTTTTATCATGGTAAGTATATCACCAAGAGTCAACATTGCCAAATGGCAGTCTTACTGTTGTACCCAATTTCCCAAATGGGTCCATAGAAAACTATTTTGCCAACATAACTACATTGTATTTGGTGTCCCCCTAGTTATGATGGTTTTCTCATTTACTTTGCAATTTTGATTAAACAAATATATCCATTCTTAAGTGATAAAAGCTCATTGGGTAAAATATTTAGGTCAAACTCTATACAAAATAACAAATTTGAAAAAAAACTCAACAATGATAAATATGGTTCAGAGCATTATTAACACAATGTTTGTGTCCCCCCTCTGCGAGTTACTGTATTTTGGCAAAGTTTGATTGTTCATAATTTGCACAAAACAGTATAAAATGTGTAGGAATGAAGTCTCATGAAATGAAGTTGCCAAGATGTTACCCGAAAACATAAAATTATGTCTTCTGATCCGAGTATCTTGTGCTGATGGGCGTTTGAATTGTTTGGTGTTCCTCCCCCCCCCCCCCCCCCCCCCTCCCCCATTCTGTAATTTGCGCTATAGCAATAGGTACTGTCTTTTATCTGGAAGGTTAATAATTGCAATTAAAGTCACCAGACAAGACGAACTGATTCTATTAATGTGATTGTTTTGGCATTACAGGCTGGGGATAAGAGGTACCATCCAACCTGTGCTAGGTGTGGTCGATGTGGAAGCCACTTCATTGAAGGAGAGGATATGTACATTCAAGGTAACGTAATAGTCATCGTTATGTAACTGACATACAGATCCTTGTCATTTGAATGGTGGAACTCGCATCACGTGACATTCATGCCAGGGCTAAACAAATCCCATTCGCCCATAGGATCCTCGTTCTTACAGCTTTTGAAAAAGTTATATAAAACAAATATTGAGTGGCTTAAAATTGTGAAATGGTATTATCGCAAGATAAAATCTGGACTTTTCTATTTTACTCGGCTTCGCCTCGTGAAATGGAAAAATTAAGATTTTACCTTGCGATTATATTTCTCCTATTCCAATCTAAGCCACTTATTATTTGTATAGTACCCAATTCTCCTAGGTAATTATTAATTAAGCCTAATCCTGCTGGCATCTGCATCTAACTATTCGACACGGTGACCCCAAAATATTAGAACTATGGGTGCGTTCAGACATCGTTTTAAATTCGCTTAAAACACAAGTTCAATTTGATTTGATTAAAAGTTTTAGCTAATACGGTGTCTGAACGGTTTTAGTTTTAACCGAATTAGTTCTATCTCGCTGCTAAAACGGTAAATTAAAACACCTCAGACGGAGGGTTTAGCTAAAACTCTGACCATTTTCACGGCGTCTGACAGGTTTCAGCTAAAACACTTTCTGTTTTAGCCGCCACAGTTGACCCAGTGTTGTGCGAGCTCTTCTTGTGGCGTGCTCTTGGCGTTTCAAGTGTGGTTGTTACGTGATCCATCTATTTGTAGACATGTGTGATATTGTACTCAATTTGGACTTGTCGCGTGTAACTGGGACACAAAGAATTTGGCGTCCCTGACTTACATTACTAAATTCCAAACAGTTTATTTTTTAATTGTTGAATTGGCCAGGAAGTGTTCAAATGTAATATAAATGTAAAATACTTGATACCGTATGCTAGAATTGTTGTTTCATTTCTTTGAAATTTGGCATCATCTTTTCGAAGTTGGTGAAAACCCCATTAGTACATGTACCCTAATTTATAGAAGGACCCTGATGTGCATAAACCTAATGTCAAGCATAGACCCTGTAGAACAGCGGTAGGTACATAATAAAAAATGTTTATATAGATCTAAAAGAGTAGTTGATTCATTAATTTAGCCCTGATCTGTGACAAGATGATACAGGCATAGACAATGGCTGGTAATGTAATAATCTGCATGGCTGGCTGTACATGTATGCATCAGACTGTGACTGTGATAGACTTACCATCCAACCTACATACACTCCACAGGGACAACAACTCAGTTAATACTTGTTTCTGTTTCTTCTACAAATTAAATGCAAGCAGTTGCCAATCACAAATTGAAATACATTGGCACATGCACAAAGTCAAATGTGTTCACTTAGAAGTTCATGCTGCTCATCCTCTCCCTCCACAAAGATATAATCAACATTTTGTAAAAAAACAACAACAATGAAATGAACATGTGAACTGTTCAAAGGTAGAATCATTTACTTTTACTGGATGGGTAATTATGGGATTCTTGTTTTATGGTAAATAAGTATTGCGACACTGACTTGTTAAAAATGTTGTGTTAATAGATGCTGGAAAAACAGAACAAAATGCTGTTTTTGTAGTCTTGTTCCTTGACTTTCTTATATAAAACGGGGCAATTTATAGAGGTCAGCCTGAATTACATGTATCAGTTTAGAAAACAAGACTAGTTGGCTGGCACCTATTAACAGATGTGGGACTGTACTGAAAATAATTCAGTGGCAGTGTTTGAAAATAGTCGGGTTTTTCCAATGATTGTTGGCCGCAGCAATCGATGGAAATTGATACAAATTTTTTTACTTTTATTAGAAACCACAGCACAGATGCTGTGATTTCACAAGATGCTTGAGATGGAATAAATGCAAGTAAATCAACATTTTAAACTACATACTATGTTTGTTGATTTTGACACAGGTACTGAAATATGGCATCCTGATTGCAGCAAAAACCTGAAGGTAAGCAATAGGTTAGTTTGTTTGTAAGAGCCTGTTGGTTGGATTTGTTAATTGGGAGGTGTTCTGGCAATATAAGACAAAACTGGGCAGTTGGTCAAAATGAGGTTTTCCTAGGCAGGTTCTACCGCTATTAGTTATTATTATTATTATTATTATTAATTTCTGGTAATGAAACCAAGGATCCTTCAAAAGCGCTCAAGGCACTGTAGCTCGTAAGCCTGAAGAAACCCGTAGACAGAGGCTGTGTCAGCCAGGAACACCGGGGCAAACCCCTTCTCTTAGCGATAAGTGTTCTGGGTTCTTTTACGTGCATTATACAATTTTATAATGTTATAATGGGAAAGATGTATACACACATTATAAATTATACAACACACGGGACCTACAACTTTACGTCCCATCCGAAGGACGAAGCAATAGTGGTTTAATTGCCTTGCTTAAGGACACACGTGTCCACACCGAGACTCGAACTCACGCTCTGCGGAACAGAAAACCAAGCTCTTAACCGCTCGGCCACGATAGCGCCCCCATGTGGCCTCCCACCCATAGTGCCCCGCGGCACACCTCGTGCACTTCCTCTTTTCTCTTAGCGGCAGGTCGGGTAGGATGCAACAGACATCCTGTGTCATAGACTTGACTCGACTCGACTACACACTGTAACTCGACTCGACTCAACTCGACTCGACCTTCTTGACCTAATTGACTTGACTCGACGCGAGTCACTTTTTTAAAATGATTTGACTCTATTCAAGTAGAGTAACTTGTTACAACTAATTCAGCCCCATCCGCAGTCATGGAAGATACCGGTAACACGTCAGAAGACTGAAAAGATGATTACTGTGCAGGGGTGTGCAAAGTGCTTGCAGGTGTATATAATTTGTATACGAGTTGTGGCAGTGACCCCTAGTTTCCCCAATGATGCACTGCGGTAAACAGTGCATAACATCATTAATTTCATGTACAGGGCTAATGTCAACTTTGATGCACCGCACATCTGTGATTTTGTTTCCAGATTTTAGACTTGTCACCCTTGAAGTTGAAAGAGAATGCCATGCTGTATGATTACAACCGGAACAGATTGGTAAGCTTAAGTTTGGTATTTAGCATACCAGCAGCTGATTTCACAAAACCTTACGCAATGCACAAGTCCCCTTGCGCCAGAATTTATGGTGTAAGTTGCGCAATTTTGTTTTGCTGTACTTTGTTGCCTTGATGAACGGGTGCGAGGGTGATAGAGCAATGTTTACGCAATGCACTGAAACACACGTCTGGGTTTCAGTCACGCTTTTGTTGCTATGCGCATAGTACGTGTGTTGCTATGCGCATAGTACTTTTTCAGAACGAGGCTGCGTGGTATAGTCTTTTTGGAGCGCAAGTAAAAAATTGTAAAAATAACAAGTGACACGTGACGCGCTCTCGGCCAATCAAGACACAGAATCTGTGAGTGAGGTGTTATAATTAACGCTATGGCGTTTCCACGCTGGGGTAAATAGATTTCTAAGGATTTTCACTCTGGAGTAAATTTATCCTATTGTCCTATTGTGTTACCTTCCCCATAGGGCTTCGTGTATATGAGCACACAGTCATGTATGAACCGGCAATCGTGGACGGGGCATTGTCCGACCGTCTTACCGCTTTTGTTTGTACGTTTGTATCGTGGACGTTGTGTCAATCGTGACCCATTGTTTGCCTCCCAATTCTTTTGTCCGACGATCACGATTGCCGGTCAATACAAACGCACGGTAAGCACAAACTACATTTAGGCCATCAGCCTCGGTCCAAAAATTGGGCCACTGGTATCAAATGATTGAGAGCAGTAATGTTCATAGCGATTTTTGGCAAGGTAAACACGCCTAGAGTTGAAAATTGTGTGATAGTATGGTATTTTATTTTGTATTTATTTATTTCATTTTCCGGGATATACACTTATTGTCACAGAACTACAGACAAATAATGAACATAATAAAGAATAAATGGAAAATAAAAAATGCAACTTAACATAAAAAACAAAAACAACATACAATTAGCTCCCGCATGATTGCCCAAAAGAAACTAGTTTCTGTCAGGGGGCTCTCCAAACTGATTGGATGACAAAACAATTAAACATAAATATATAAATATATAAATATAAATATATGGTATTTACACAAATTAAAAACTAATATACAAGTTTGTCTGGATTTATTATAATTGTTAACAATTAGGAAAAGTCAAAGTAGTAATTGCAAATTATAAATACAAATCATAAATCTTGGATAAGTCATCTGAAAAAAATAAAATAATTGTAAATGTATTTATCTGGTTTTTTTTATTATGAAATAATGAAAGAATTTGCAGGATGGGTACATACTAAAAAGAGTGTGAGATGGGGTCTTGGTCGAGAAGGTAATCACGTAGGGCATTTAGGAAGCATTTAGAAGAGGGGTCCAGACAGAGATCTCGAAGATCACAGGGAAGAGAGTTAAAAAATCGGGGGAAGAAGTTAAACAAAGAGAATTTTGCACAGTTAGTACGGTTGTATTGGTGCTTGAAGAGCAAGACGTCCGTTTTCTAAGTGTTTGGCTGTGGGAGAAAAGAAGAAGGGATGTTGTTATGTTTATACAGACATTTAACCACAAAAGAAACACTCGAATAAATAAGTCTACATGTATATTGTAGAGAGGAGTGAAATTGAGTTTCTTCAGGCGTTCTTCATAGGAGAGTGAAGTAGCAATGTTATAGGGAAAGCATGATTTTGTGCGGTAGCCATACTGGTGATCCATATTCTAGAACAGGTCTACAGATGGAAGAAAACAGTTTAAAAAGAACTTCGGCATTTTGGGATTTAACAGTTCGGTGAATAAAACCAGCTAATTTGGAGCATTTGGCACAGATCATATTTACATGTTTGTTCTAGGTTAGGTCATTAGAAAGGATGATACCAAGGTATTTGTAGGAAGTGATAACCTGTATAGGGACAGTCGGAAAGAAAGTATTGAGTTAAACATTGTTTCCTAGAACGAGATATGTGCATAACTTTACATTTGTCCAAGTTCAACTGCATATGGTTTTCCGCACACCACTTTGTAATTGAGTTGAGATCATTTTGTAAAACAACACTATCATCTGTACATTTAATTATTCTATATAAAACAGTGTCATCTGCATATTGCGAAAGAGACGACTGGACATGGTTAGGGAGGTCGGCTGTAAATAAATTGAAGAGTACTGGGCCAAGAACAGAGCCTTGAGGCACGCCCGAAGTAACCGGTACCCAGTTAGATGTGGCCCCTGAAAAGAGAACCCGTTGTTGTCTGTTAAAGAGGAAGCTGCCGGTCCAGGAGAGCAGATTTCCACAGATGCCCTATCTGTGTAGTTTAGTTAGAAAAATGTCATGGTCACGACTGTCAAATGCTTTTGACCAATCAAGGAAGATGGCGTCAATCCTAGGCAGTTTGGAAACATCCAGTGCCTGGGACCATGTATTAAAGAGAGTGGTTAATTGAGTGATACAAGAACGATTAGGTTGAAATCCATGCTGCGATTCGGAGATGTTATAGAGAGATGAATGGTCAAGTAATTTTTTTGAAATTAAACCTTCAGAGGTGAGAGAAATTGGTCTGTAGTTAGAAATGAGAGATTTGTTGCCGTTTTTGAAGAGGGGAACAACATTTGCAAGTTTGAGTATTTTGGAGGAAATTCCATCCAGTCCAGGTGGTTTTGAAGCATTAAGATTGTCGATGGCCCTCAGAACATCTGACTGATGAATTTGAAGATTCTGTAGCGTTTTAATACCAGGGTGTGATTTACAGGCGCCGTTGTCCTGGGGGGGTTTGTAAGGGGATTGCTGCGGAGAGAAGTCGCTTTGAAAATAGACATTAAATGCATTAGCAATTTCACTGGGGGAAGTATGTGTTTGGTTACCATGTTGAAAGGAATTAACAGACTGAGGTTTGCGTTTACTATTTACAAAAGACCAAAAACGCTTAGGATTCAACTTACAGTCAATGGCAATACTCTGTAAATAATCATTGTAAGCAGTTCTAGTCATGCGTTTTACCAGTGTTCTTATTTCTACATACTTATTCCATAAGTTCACATTGTTCTTGTTCTTGATAGCTCTGCGATAGGCTCTGTTCTTTTTCCTAGATGTTTTGATAATGTCACTGGTTATCCAAGGTGATCGACGACGAATCACATCCTTCACCGCAGCATGTACGAGTGACGTGAAGTTGTCCCAGGTTTCATCAATGTCGTTCTCATTGTAGAACAACTCCCACGGAATGCACTGCAGTGTGGTCTGAAAGTCCTGTGCATCTGCCTTGTGGAACTGATGAAATATCCGGTGTAAAAGTTAATGAGGGGATGCAGTAGGAATTTCAAAGTGAATGGAGTCGTGGTCGCTTTTTAAAAAAAATTAGTTCAGAGTATCAACTTGTTTATTTTAATAGAAAAACAAATTCCTATCATATACCATTCAAGTACATTTATGTATTGTTGTCCCTTGTCCGTAAACACCTGTCACTAATTATTGATGTATCATCTTACATACATGTATAATCTGGTCTCATAATACTTGGTCTCGTAATATCACTGCCTCTATGTGGGTAGAAAGTTTTGTGTAATTTGTCCTATAGGGAGAACATAAAAGTCATTTCCTGCAGGTTAATTCTCAGATCATGGTCACCCTTTTCTCATGTGCTTGTATTTTTGTTTTAATATACATGTACATGTATATATATATATATATATATCGTGGTAGTATTGCTCATCCGTGAGCGATACAGCGTAGCGTGTTTCTGCAAAATGTTCTACCGCGGCATGTTTCCTGCATTCATTTGTTGCATACACTTAAACTTGTGGTAGTGTGTTGCATGGTCAGCTCGGCGTCCATCGTGTGAAAGATTTAGGCCTACATTCTCCGTTGTTTTCAAAAGGTTATCAACCTTAAACCTTTATCATGCTTTTTACAATAACTCGGGCAGTTTTGTTGTCACCGGTGAGGTTCAGTTTTGATAGCTTTTGAGACGGATGCAAATTAAATCTTCAAGCAAGATCAGCGATTAACAAGCAGTGGGATTTAGTGCCGGCCGTGACGCGTTAGGGCAATTTTCCCGCACGCGCGCTTTCGTTACCGGAATGACGGATAATGCAGTTGGCATTGCGTAACCTCGGTGGAATAAGTTAAGCTATACTTTTTACCGGGCAGTGCCGGCGTAACTTTCTCGTCTGAACGCAAGCATATTTTGGATTAAGAATTTCTTATCTATTGGCCCAAAGGCTAATTGCTTTTGTATTAACTGACGCCTTCGTCTGAATGTACCCTATGGGCATTATTTTTCCTTGCATTTAATACCAGGCTGATGGCCTAATTGGTTTTTTTTGTTTTTTTCAGACATCACCAAGAGCTCGTTCTCTCTCCCCAAGCAGTAGCAGATTCCATTCCCCTTCCCTCACCCCAACACGTTCATCCAATAGTCTGAGCCCTCAAAGTCCTGACTTTTCTCAGAGCTACCTATCACCAGATGCTATCAACACAAAGAAACTCTACCCAAGAATATTACCCAATGCTGCCGAGCCACCAACAAGCCCTAACTTCCACAGGCCAGGTTGGTGAAACAATAACTTGATTGCATGAATACACTCTGAAAGCACCCAATTGGTCTACAAAAATGCGTTTTGAATGAAATGATGTTAATCGGAAAAAAAAAACATTTAAAAGTGGGACACATCCACAGAACTGTCCTTTAAAAACTGGCTGTTTTGGTTATTCTTGTATAGAACGAGTTTCGGGGTCCACTTTTGCGACCCCGAAAACTTGAGCTGTTTGGATACAGTAGTATATAGTACTAGGCGGTCACCCGGGGTTTGTCGGTTCTCGGGTTTGTAGCTACTTCCCTGGATGGATGGGGATTGTGGATACATGTTGACTCTATCATGGAGACCTGTGCCAAATAAAAATGTTGAAAGAAACACATTCACAAATATGGTTAATGACCTTTGACCCGACAAACGCTTTTTTGTCAAGTTCGACTCGCATTCGGGCTTCCCGTCCCCGAGTTTAAGCCCGATCGGACAAACTTTGAAAATTCGACCCTTAGACGACCTTTGACCCCAGGCGACCCAATTTTTTCAATCTCGACTGGCATTCGGGCTTTCCGTCCCCGAGTTTATGCCCGATCGGACAAACTTTGAAAATTTGACCCTTAGATGACCTTTGACCCGACAAACGCTTTTTTTCCCAAGTTCGACTCGCATTCGGGCTTCCCGTCCTCGAGTTTAAGCCCGATCGGACAAACTGTGAAAATTCGACCCTTAGATGACCTTTGACCCGACAAACACTTTTTCTCCCAAGTTCGACTCGCATTCGGGCTTCCCGTCCCCGAGTTTAAGCCCGATCGGACAAACTGTGAAAATTCGACCCTTAGATGACCTTTGACCCGACAAACGCTTTTTTTTCCAAGTTCGACTCGCATTCGGGCTTCCCGTCCCCGAGTTTAAGCCCGATCGGACAAACTGTGAAAATTCGACCCTTAGATGACCTTTGACCCGACAAACGCTTTTTTTTTCAAGTTCGACTCGCATTCGGGCTTCCCGTCCCCGAGTTGAAGCCCGATCGGACAAACTTTGAAAATTCGACCCTTAGATGACCTTTGACCCGACAAACGTTTTTTTTTCCAACTTCGACTCGCATTCGGGCTTCCCGTCCCCGAGTTTAAGCCCGATCGGACCAACTTTGAAAATTTGACCCTTAGATGACCTTTGACCCGACAAACGTTTTTTTTTCCAACTTCGACTCGCATTCGGGCTTCCCGTCCCCGAGTTTAAGCCCGATCGGACCAACTTCAAAAAGTTGACCCCTAGATGACCTTTGACCCGACAAACGCTTTTTTTTCCACGCTCAACTTGC
This sequence comes from Crossaster papposus, assembly GCA_037893245.1. NCBI lineage: Eukaryota > Metazoa > Echinodermata > Asteroidea > Velatida > Solasteridae > Crossaster > Crossaster papposus. The sequence goes on along the minus strand of JBAIAA010000489.1, from coordinate 703,841 downwards.
ATTCGGGCTTCCCGTCCCCGAGTTTAAGCCCGATAGGACAAACTTTGAAAATTCGACCCTTAGACGACCTTTGACCCCGGAAGACCCGAAAAACGCTAACCCGTTTTATTTTTGCCACGCTCACCTCGCATCGAGCATTGCGAAAACTGCTCTCCAGAGATGATCATCTCATGGAATCAAAAAATAGCAGAGTGCTCTTTGGAACTGGGTCAAATAACTCTGATACGCTACAAATCGGAACTTACCTCGGTTGAGTCTCGGTTTGCTAAGGCAAAAACGGCCGGTTTGAGCTTGATAGAAGCTGAAATACACGACAAGTTGGAGAGGTGCCGAGCTAAACAGGTCTTTGAAATCATCGTCGATGCGGCTGAGCGAAAGATGGGCATCTACCCCACATCAAGGGCTGGGAGCCGCAAGTAGTCCACCTCAACCGTTAACAAACCCAACGGCTCTTTTCAGAGCCACAAAAACTTCCGAAAAAAAGTTATCTTCATGTCCAAAAACGATTCTATCTGTACTACTACCTTTTTAACTACCAGTTTTCCAGCCCCCCCCCCCCCCCCCCCCCCCTCGCCCTAAGTTTGGAAAAGTTATTCTCTTATCGCTAGGGGAGATTGCCTTTTTTACTTCCGACCCAATATGTTACCTTCTTTTCATTTTTCTTTTCATTTTTCTTTCCTTGACAAAAACAGTAAACATTTGGTGTAACCCTATTCCCTAAACTCACAAGAAACGAATATAGCTATTCCTCACTCCATCTCGATACAAAATTCAACTTTAACTAAAAAAACAAAACAAGGTTTTATTTTTCAACTGCTTTACTTAACAAACAATTAATTTTCTGTAAAAAAAATTAAAAAACAAAACAAATCTGAAAAAGGCGGCACCCTTGTTGCACACGTTTAATCAGGAATCTTAATAAGGCGCCCTTTTCAGCAGAACCTCCCCCATTAAAAACAAAGCAAACAAAAACCAAAATAAATACGGGGTTAATTGTTGTGCAACCGACACGTGCACAAACCCCCATCTTATCCTTCTTCAAAGGATATCTCTTAAAGGTAGTATACACCATTGGTCATTGCTTGAATTATCATGAATGAGTAGATTTTGGGGGGTTGTATTTATAGTAAATATCGTTTAACTGAGCTGTCCGAAGTTTTAGAATCATGGATGCAGAGAAAAGCACAAAAACAGCGAGTTTTTTTCAACCGGCATCGAGCATTTATTCTTATGTTATCTTTGTTCTTTCGCAATCGCCGTCCGGCGATCGCAAATTTTTCATTATAAAATTCTATTTTTCGGAATATTTACAGGGTATCTGGCGCAATCATTTTGCTGGATGCCCAGAATCAACATTTACTTTCAGATGAGTAGGATATTTCTTAATAACACGGTAGTAAATATTTTCGATATCTGCAAATGGTGTATACCACCCCTACTCTTAAAAACAAATTATTATATATTTTATTCTTTAGAGATTGCTTTATTATTTCATTCCTTTTGATTACGACACTATTCCCCCCCCCAAAAAAAGAAAGTTGGAGCTCGAAATCCACGACACATGTTCTTGTAATTATATCTCTTACCCTTTGACTGTCACCTAACGAAGAAAACAGTATGTGTCAAATAGGGATACCATAGGGTGTACACAACATACACTCATCAATCAGCTAACACTATACAGCCCCCATATTACCCCCGCCCTTCTGTCTATCTCCCCGAGGGCTGTCCGTGACCGTATGCGCATGCGCTGTGTGATAAAACAACAGGCCTGCAGCTCGGCATAAATAGGCAATCAGCGCACATTCTACCCTAAAAAATATTTTCCCCGTTCTCCTGCACACCTCACTGAACAAAAACCTGACCGAAAGAAAACATTGAGTGTGCTTGGGAATGGCAAGGAGAATCAACAAAAGCCAAAAAAATTACAAAACTAAAAATATTTTCCCCGTTCTCCTGCACACCTCACTGAACAAAAACCTGACCGAAAGTAAACATTGAGTGTGCTTGAGAAGGGCAAGGAGAATCAACAAAAGCCAAAAAAATCACAAAACTAAAAATATTTTCCCCGTTCTCCTGCACACCTCACTGATCAAAAACCTGACCGAAAGAAAACATTGAGTGTGCTTGAGAATGGCAAGGAGAATCAACAAAAGCCAAAAAAATCACAAAACTAAAAAAGCAAGAGAAAGATCGTTCGAGTCTCGCAAAATAAGTAAAAAGCAAAACAAACAGACGAGAACGATCACTCTCGAAATGAGGGCAAAGAAAAGTATGCCTTATGTGAAAAATCTATCAGACGCCCAACTCTCCAACATTGAACTGGTAGCATTGGGCAGGGGCCTTAACTTCATCCCGACCCCCCAAAAACCAAAAAGGTCGACCATCCTTCGCCATTCCCGATCCTTCTTCAGAAAGATGAGATTACGGTTAAGAATGGCAGGGAGAGTCAGACCTATAAGCCAACACCCGTTCAAACTACCTTCAACTTGGACTCCCCAACCTACCTTCAATCTAAACCTAGAGTCGTATATTGAAGGCACTATGGAGGAACTGTCCAGACTGAAAATTCAAAATGTCAAACTAAATATAACAAAAGCGGAACGTGTTGCGCTATCTGGCCTTAAGAAAAGACAGGATATTATCATCAAACAATTCGATAAAGGCCGCGGTGTGTGCGTCCTTAACAAACAAGACTACATACGTGAAGGGACACGACAATTAACAGGCCCCCACTATGAAGAAATTAACATGGACTTGACCGATGAAACCGCGGAATTAGTCTCTCAAGCCATACGCCAACTCTACGTGGACGGACTCATATCGAAAGACATATCGGAGTTTCTTAACCCCCGCAACCACGACATTAAAACACCTTGCCTTTACCTCCTACCGAAAGTTCACAAAAAAGTACCAGAAGGAACACGTTTCGTGGGGAGGCCAATCATTAGTGGTTGCGGAGGACCGACTCAATCCATATCCAAATACATAGACTATTTCTTGCTCCCAATTGTCAAACAGCAAATCACATACACACGCGATTCTGGGCATGTGCTTGAAAAACTAAATAACCTGACATTGGAGCAAGATAACTTATTGATAACACTGGATATAGTATCCATGTACACTAACTGCCCACAAGACGAGGCAATTGAATCAGTTTGTGACGCACTTGCAATGGCCGATGACAGACTATACGCAATACCCAAGCCCACGACAGACCACGCGCGACGTCTCCTTGAACTCATTATGCATCGAAACACGTTTGAATTTAATGGCAAGTATTTCAGACAAAAAATTGGCGTGGCCATGGGCAGCGAATGCAGTCCGGAGATTTGTGACATAACTCTATTCAAATACGAACAAGACAAAATCCTCCCTAACAATCCCTCAATTGTGAGCTACATGAGATATAGAGACGATGTTCTTATAATCTTTAACGGAAATGAAAGGCAGGCTGCTGACCTAGTGCAATCACTTAATAAAATTCACCCTACGCTGAAGTTCACGTCTGAGATCTCGCACCGCCAAGTCACTTTTCTCGACCTTATTATCTACAAAGGCGAACGATTCATACATGAAGGGATATTGGATACTCGAGTCGCTACCAAAAAAACTGATACATTTCAGTACCTAGCTCGAGATTCAGCACACCCTAAGTCGGTATTTGGCGGATTAATCAAGGGCGAAGTGACCAGATACAAACGTATATGTACCCATTCAAAAGACTTTGAGGAGAGGGTTGAATTCTTCAAAGACAAACTTCAAAAGCGCGGATACACAAACGAAGACCTAGCTCTCCTTTCTCAAAGGGGAAAGACTCCCGCGGACCCTAAGCGTGAAAAAAACAAAAACAATATCCCACTGGTGTTCGTCCTACCATACTACCCACATGTCGCGCACCCAGCCCTGAAACGGGCTATCCTCAAACACTGGCCCTTGATTAGCGAAAACGAATATCTGAATAGGCTATTTGATACCCAACCCATCCTGGCATACAAACGGCACAAAAACATAAAAGATGAACTTGTTCGATCTAGGACTAAAGCGTCTCCACAATCCAACCAAGAGGAACAAAATCTCGATGAGGAGAATCTGCAAATTCTATTGGAACTATTGAAAGAACAAAACAATGATCAAAGAAATGGATCTCAAGACTAAAACAAAATAAATAAGTCAACACCCCCCCCCCCTCGTCCTTGCCACGCGTCATAATAAACCGACACACACATAAAATCAAGGAAGGTAAAATGAACTATATAAGAAGGTGGCTGATGACGTGCATGATATAGCACAGAAAATATGCCCTGCTCCCCTTCCAAAAAAGGAGAAAAAAGAGGGGACGGCATATTATCACCGGTAAAAATCAATCACTGTGTGAACCAAAAACAAAGGGACCACTGTGGCAATACACAAACCAGTCATCGCGTCGCCAAAACCAGAGACAGGGTTTGAAACTCCCGCTTTTAGGGAATGTCTAACCCAATTGGCCTGCAGACGTTTGATGTATTTGCCCATCCACGAACTCCAACCACGGACTGTCATCTAGCAGAGATAAGGTGGCTAAAAAACTGACCCCCAGATGCGTGTCTTAAGAAAAAAAAGAAAAAAAAGAGTTAAAAATCACGCTCTGGAGAGACCAGTCAAACAGCCACTCTCTAGCATACCCACTAGTTAACGTACAATTACAGATTTATCTTCGGCAGAACAGTCACAAATACAATCCATATGATACTTATCAGCAAAACCTTTTCCGCGTCTCAAAGAAATAACGAAAAGCACGGAGGGGTTTTGTTGAAACTTGTACACCAAACCCCCCCCCTCCCCCCCCCCCCCCCCCTTCCTACAGACTGCAATCTCGCAGAAAAAAGTGGCCTGAACTGACCTCCCATGAAGCGTATATCACCGGAAAAAAAAAAAAGACTTAAATTATGAATTACGCTCTGGGCGGGATAGTTACGCAACCACACTGCTGGCATACCAGCACACAATAAATCATGCAGATTTATCTCTGTAGACCAAAAACTACCTAAAAACAAATGATACCTTACGCAGCAGAACTGCTTCAGCATCTCCAAAAAAAATAATGAAAACGATGAGAAAAAGTTCTGACTTGTGAAAACTCCCATAAAACACCCTCTCCTTCCCAAATAGAATGAGTTCTGATTCACTGCAGCTAACTCTGGAATTGATCAAAAAAACCACAAAAAGATTAACTGATCATTCCTTGAAGTATGCGTGCATAAACCGGCTTCTCTGTGCTATACCCTCTTGCAAAAGCACTCCATTAGAATTTAAAAACCTAATAGCCTCACAGAAAAAGAAAGAAAATTCCACAAAACCCAGTGTTACACGTCCTTCACGTTAATGTCCTTCCCAGGTGACCGAGAATCGCTGTAAAAATTTAAAAAAACCTTGAGTGACGTGTATGATTACGCCCCTTCCCAGTAAACACGAAAATTCGACCCTTAGATGACCTTTGACCCGACAAACGCTTTTTTTTTCAAGTTCGACTCGCATTCGGGCTTCCCGTCCCCGAGTTGAAGCCCGATCGGACAAACTTTGAAAATTCGACCCTTAGATGACCTTTGACCCGACAAACGTTTTTTTTTCCAACTTCGACTCGCATTCGGGCTTCCCGTCCCCGAGTTTAAGCCCGATCGGACCAACTTTGAAAATTTGACCCTTAGATGACCTTTGACCCGACAAACGTTTTTTTTTCCAACTTCGACTCGCATTCGGGCTTCCCGTCCCCGAGTTTAAGCCCGATCGGACCAACTTCAAAAAGTTGACCCCTAGATGACCTTTGACCCGACAAACGCTTTTTTTTCCACGCTCAACTTGCATTCGGGCTTCCCGTCCCCGAGTTTAAGCCCGATAGGACAAACTTTGAAAATTCGACCCTTAGACGACCTTTGACCCCGGAAGACCCGAAAAACGCTAACCCGTTTTATTTTTGCCACGCTCACCTCGCATCGAGCATTGCGATCACCGAGTTTAAGCACGATCCGACCAACTTCAAAAAGGTGACCCCTAGATGACCTTTGACCCCGCACGCCCTAGCGAATGCAAACTGGTTCTTGCGGGGACCGAGCCGGACCCACCCACCGAGTTTGAACGCCGCACGACCCCGGGAAGGGGACGAAAAAGCGCGCACAGACACACAGACACACAGACAGACTTACCGACAGACAGACAGACAGACAGAGAGTAGCGTATTATTATATAGGATAGGATAGATAGATAGATAGATAGATAGACTAGGCGGTCACCCGGGGTTTGTCGGTTCTCGGGTTTGTAGCTACTTCCCTGGATGGATTTTTTTCCAAGTTCGACTCGCATTCGGGCTTCCCGTCCCCGAGTTTAAGCCCGATCGGACAAACTGTGAAAATTCGACCCTTAGATGACCTTTGACCCGACAAACGCTTTTTTTTTCAAGTTCGACTCGCATTCGGGCTTCCCGTCCCCGAGTTGAAGCCCGATCGGACAAACTTTGAAAATTCGACCCTTAGATGACCTTTGACCCGACAAACGTTTTTTTTTTCCAACTTCGACTCGCATTCGGGCTTCCCGTCCCCGAGTTTAAGCCCGATCGGACCAACTTTGAAAATTCGACCCTTAGATGACCTTTGACCCGACAAACGGTTTTTTTTCCAACTTCGACTCGCATTCGGGCTTCCCGTCCCCGAGTTTAAGCCCGATCGGACCAACTTCAAAAAGTTGACCCCTAGATGACCTTTGACCCGACAAACGCTTTTTTTTCCACGCTCAACTTGCATTCGGGCTTCCCGTCCCCGAGTTTAAGCCCGATAGGACAAACTTTGAAAATTCGACCCTTAGACGACCTTTGACCCCGGAAGACCCGAAAAACGCTAACCCGTTTTATTTTTGCCACGCTCACCTCGCATCGAGCATTGCGATCACCGAGTTTAAGCACGATCCGACCAACTTCAAAAAGGTGACCCCTAGATGACCTTTGACCTCGTACGCTCTAGCGAATGCAAACTGGTTCTTGCGGGGACCGAGCCGGACCCACCCACCGAGTTTGAACGCCGCACGACCCCGGGAAGGGGACGAAAAAGCGCGCACAGACAGACACACAGACAGACAGACAGAGAGTAGCGTATTATTATATAGGATAGGATAGGACTAGGCCGGACCCGCGTAGCTGGTTCAACGTGCACGGGGACCGAGCCGGACCCACCCACCGAGTTTGAACGCCGCACGACCCCGGGAAGGGGACGAAAAAGCGCGCACAGACAGACACACAGACAGACAGACAGAGAGTAGCGTATTATTATATGTTTAAGCCCGATCGGACCAACTTCAAAAAGTTGACCCCTAGATGACCTTTGACCCGACAAACGCTTTTTTTTCCACGCTCAACTTGCATTCGGGCTTCCCGTCCCCGAGTTTAAGCCCGATAGGACAAACTTTGAAAATTCGACCCTTAGACGACCTTTGACCCCGGAAGACCCGAAAAACGCTAACCCGTTTTATTTTTGCCACGCTCACCTCGCATCGAGCATTGCGATCACCGAGTTTAAGCACGATCCGACCAACTTCAAAAAGGTGACCCCTAGATGACCTTTGACCTCGCACGCTCTAGCGAATGCAAACTGGTTCTTGCGGGGACCGAGCCGGACCCACCCACCGAGTTTGAACGCCGCACGACCCCGGGAAGGGGACGAAAAAGCGCGCACAGACAGACACACAGACAGACAGAGAGTAGCGTATTATTATATAGAAGAAGATAGATAGATAGTGCTGGGGGGGGGGGAGGGGGGGAGGGGGGGAAGGGGGAAGGGAAAGGGGAAGGGAAAGGGGGGAGGGAAGGGGGGGAGGAAGTACATGAACAAATAGGTAGTACATGAACAAATGTATGTGTTCCGGTAGTATGGACGTCAGTGATTTAGACCATTCATTTTCATGGCTGGCCACTGCAGGATATTTGGTGTCATGCTTGCAAATTCACTTGTAGCTGCCTGATTTGTTGCTCTCCTTTTTTTGCTGCACAGTGTTCTGGTAGGGAGTTTATTTTCCTAGCACAGATGAATGCTAATGTTGGACATTTTGACAGTGATTTGATTTTAATGGAGAAACATAATAAAGCACATCAAGTGTCATTATACTTTGTAGATTAGCATGGCTTTTGTAATGATAGTGCCCCATTATTGGAAGATTGAGGGATTGTGTTTCACAGCGATTGTGAATTGTAGTAAATGTTTGTGAAAAATTTCTACTTATTTCATATTTCATAAGATGGAATTTGCGTCGGGGTGTGTTGTAAATTATATATTGATTTTGTTCACTTCACCAGCATATGTACATGTATGTTAGGGGTTCTTGCAAAATACTGGGCAAAGGTTGAAATGAGGATTTTCAGGTACATGTACATGTATAAAAATACAATTCTCCGTACGGTACTGTTTGTTGTGCTTTAATCGAGCACTTTATAGAGTAACAACTACCAGCCTGGAAATGCAGCATTATAGTTATCACAGCTATAAAAAGCATTTGAATGATCCATACAACCAGTCCATAATTGTCTTCTTTTTTCTCTCTTTCTCACTTTTATTCCTGGCTGCATTGGCTGTTTATGCCTTGGCTGTATGTTTGTTTACTATACTTCAGAATATGTCAACAAGGGTAAATACATTTTGGTTTGTGGAATAATTGTCCATTTGTTTAACTCAAAAATCTTTATCTTGGTGTTCTTGCTACTTATTATTGTACATGCATAGTGTTCTCTTTAATTTCTTGTGCCCGTCCAGTGCACTATAGTCTGTGTTATTTGCATGCTTGTGTACAAATATTGACTGCTTTGAGTGGTGTAGCAAAACTAGCCTCCCGAGGTGATCCATGGTGCTTTCTAGAGAAAAAATATAGAATGTTCCATGGATCACTGAGCAAGGCTACCGGTAGTTCTACCACAACACGAGAAAAAGCATTAAGAGCGCTCGTCTGTAAATATCGACCAAGTCGCGAAATCCAAATTTTTTCGAAATCCTCCAAACTTTGCCAAATTGTTACCCTAGTGGATAAATAAGCACTGTGTAAATTTAACTTCGATCCGATAAATATTTTAGGAGAACGAGGACCTAGTTGAATTATCCGACTGACTGCCGCTTCTGAGGCAAATTTTAGGCCATTCTACCACACATCAAAACTCGCTAAAAATCGCGTAGTTGCGCTTGCCATTCAAAATAAAACAGGTTTCTACTTAAAGATAAGACATTCCTTGGCAGTCCGAGTGAAGTTTCAAACACGTAGGAGCAAGATAGAATATTTGACAGATTTTTAAATATTTTCAATTTTCTAACAGTTATTTCGAAGGTCAAATTTGATGGCTAATATCTCCCCGTTCGACGCGGAAATCGGCTATTTTTAAAATCCTATACGCGAGAATAGTTCTTATAGTCGGTATTTGTGAAAAAATATTTTTGGGCCGGGCAAAATAATACCTTTGAGAAGGCTAATTACGAGCGCTGCTGGAAGTCAATTTGTGACACTTTCCAGACACCGGCGATCACGTACTCGTGACGCTGAAAATCACCAGAAAGCGAATACTTGCACCAAAAATCACAACCAAATCAATCAAAACACATTTATTGTGGCTCTGTATAACTTACAATTTGAGTAGTCCTCGTCGATATGAGTTTCCAGCTGAAAATTGTACAGGAATTTGTCCATCTAACGACTCCTATGACAGTCAATGACAGGGCAAACAACATCAAATCATGCAAACTCGGCGCGAACAGGCTGAAATTTCCATCAATACTGGCTCGTGCTTGAAATTTCTGGACCACTTTCAGTTTAAATAGTGCTTCAAAGGCAATATATTCTGTTTCCATCTTGTTTCGAGGCAGCTAAAACAGAAACTAAGGCTATACAAAACATGCGCGGCAGACCGAGCAAAACCAGGAGGTCAAATGACAATATGTGACAAGTGGAAAGCGTGACCAATCATTTGATTTTTTAAGGTGGGTGGGTGGGGGGGGGGGGGGGGGTGTTTCTCTAAAAAAAGTTTTAAGATCTTTTTCGTAAAAATACAGAGGATTTTGTAGCAAATTTGCTCTGCAGGATTTTTTTTTTAAATCTTCCAACCCCCACCTCCCCCTCTCAGAAGTCAAATGGTCCGTCCCTAAGCCCAACGGTTGGACTTGTACAAACCAAGCGCACGCTGCTAGTTCACATACTCGACTCTAGATAAACTATTCATACTTATGATTGTACTCGAATAGAATTTTCCTTAGGAAATAACCATGCCGTGAGCTTCGCAACTCCTTAGACTCTTAAATATGAACAATATATTGTCTGAAAATCGAAAACCTTAGCGTATCTAATTTATCTAATCAGGAGTCCAGAACTAATCTAAAAAAGAATAACAATGCATCATTTTTGCTCTAATTGTTACCTAAATAGAATCCAATGACTTTCCAGTTTCGCCCACTTCAAAGAACTTGCACTCTTGTGATCCATATGTCGTAGTCCTCAGTGCATTGTGGGAGCAAGTGCTTTCGTTAAAATACATCCAAATTCCCGCACCTAAAAGTCTTTGGGTTCAAAGCATGCTGAAACTTGAACCTCAAAACCCCCAATGGGCTTTAGGTGCGGGCGTTCTGCTCTATAATTTAACGAACGCACTAGCTCCCATAATGCACTGCGGGCTACGACACATGGATCACCAGATTTTGACCAGAGTGCAGCCAGTTTTTGAAATAGGTGCATACAGAGATAACTAGGTTTACGCGGTGTCTGGAAAGTGTCACAAATTGACTTCCAGCAGCGCTCGTAATTAGCCTTCTCAAAGGTATTATTTTGCCCGGCCCAAAAATATTTTTTCACAAATACCGACTATAAGAACTATTCTCGCGTATAGGATTTTAAAAATAGCCGATTTCCGCGTCGAACGGGGAGATATTAGCCATCAAATTTGACCTTCGAAATAACTGTTAGAAAATTGAAAATATTTAAAAATCTGTCAAATATTCTATCTTGCTCCTACGTGTTTGAAACTTCACTCGGACTGCCAAGGAATGTCTTATCTTTAAGTAGAAACCTGTTTTATTTTGAATGGCAAGCGCAACTACGCGATTTTTAGCGAGTTTTGATGTGTGGTAGAATGGCCTAAAATTTGCCTCAGAAGCGGCAGTCAGTCGGATAATTCAACTAGGTCCTCGTTCTCCTAAAATATTTATCGGATCGAAGTTAAATTTACACAGTGCTTATTTATCCACTAGGGTAACAATTTGGCAAAGTTTGGAGGATTTCGAAAAAATTTGGATTTCGCGACTTGGTCGATATTTACAGACGAGCGCTCTTAAATATTTGTTTTATAACACCTCGCCCACAGATTCTGCTTAATTTTGAAATGTTAACATTATTTAAATCTCAATACATATTTTTTTTCTCTAAACCACCCTTCCACAAAATGTTTGACCCGAGCTCTGTAGGGCTGGAACTTAGGAATAATACCCGCTACTCTCTATGCACACACCAGCATGCATCTCAACACAAATATTGTGCTATGGGGACAGTCTTTGTTTGCTAATCTTATATGTAGTACTTTGGTTGCTATGGGTATATTGTTGTTTACCATATAGATAGCAACAAATTGAAAATGCCATGTGACTCGCTCTTGGTCAATAAAGACGCAGAATCTGTGGGTAAGCTGTTATAAAATTAATTGTGAACTTTTCATGGATTGTTGGTTTTTTTTGATGTACATGTATTGTACAAACCATTGCTTCATATTGCCAAGCTTTGAGATTAAGAAAGCTGTAAGTGTAACCGTCTTCCCATTGGACTCTTTTGGGTATAAAGTACCACACAGCTCAACCGCAGAAAGTTATCCGCACCAGCAATGTTGTGAATTTCTGCCAGCTTTGCAAGGCCAATAAACATTCCATCTAATGTTGTAAAACAAGGTCTTGGTGGGAACAGATGATTAAGAATTATACCTGTATGCAAAGTCCAATGGGAACATGGCTTCAGACTCGCCCTAACAAACATGTTCTTGCAATGCACCCCTGACTCTAGCTAACAGCACCATATGGGTAGAAACTGCACTAGTGGCAATTTATAACCTTAACATTCCAAATACACTTGTGTATTTATTTTCTTTCGGTCTCTTGTTCGTATATACAGACTGTTCAAATGGCGTATTTAGACAGCATTTAAATACCAGGCCCGTACGCAGGGGGGTCCGACGGGTGCTTACGCACCCCCCCCCCCCCCCCCCCCCCCAAATTACCAAAAGTTCCACATTTTCCGGGGTAAATAATAGTATTTTGATGTACATGTATAAATAACTGTACTGGTACACGGACAAAAATTGTGCCATTTTTGGTCCCATCAGTACAAATTTGCCACCCAAATTACCAAAAGGTCCAAATTGTTTTGAGTAAATAATGGTATTTTGATGTAAAAATAACGGTACTGGCACAAACAAATTTTTGGTTCCAATTTCCAAGAAAAAAACCCATGTATACTTGAATACAGCCAAAGTTTCTACATACAAAGCCAAACATGTCCAAACATGTACCCTTTACCTCATGATGTACCTATCAATGTATGAAGTGCAATGCGACTGTGCAGCTTAAGACAGATAACTCGTTCTTGAATATTATTCCCTTCTGCTTAAGCAAGTATAATTCACAAATTGTATTAGTCTGCAGCAGTTTTTATTTACGTAAAATTTTAGTATTTGGGCTAAGTATTATTTATTTACATGTAAATATGGGCAATATACAGCGAACAGTTATAACCTGCATAACAATAAACCAGTGGTCAATTTTATAAAACGTATAAGCACAACAATTTGCTTAGCATGAACATTTTTCCTTGGCAAAAACAGGGTTACAAACCAAATGTTTAGTTAATGTTTATTGTTTGTGACTGGTATTCTGCTGGTTTTTCCTTAGCAAGAAAAGCACATGGAGTTTTGGCTGGTAACCTGTTTTTATTGAGCAAGACTTTTGTATGCTAATAAGCAAATGTTTGTGCTTGCATGTTTTATAAAACTGGCCCCAGGACACATCCCATTGTGCTTGTGATGGACCAAAGTTATATGACCTATCGTTGTTTGCAAGTTAGCCACGCCCCTTGGACAACTTTGCACCGTGCAGCCGTGGGTGTGATACACAAAACATGCTAAAACATGGTGCTTCATTGCATTGCACACATGCTCTCTCCAGCCTGCTCGATGCCAGAGTTGTCTTAAATTTCTGATACAACTTTTCTTCACAGCACGTGTACATAGTGCAGGCAGACTTTCGTATCCCCCTTATCCTAGCTCTTGTTGCGGAAAGGGAAAAATGCACTTAACAATTTCCTAGTCACTTTTTATATTTGCAAATCTGAATCACAGGCTACTGACATATAATTACACCACTTTTACAAGAACAGAGGATGCATGACTTATTTACAGACCAAACTGTGATAGATGGGTTGGCCAAAGTGTTGCGAACAAAATCAGTGGATGAAAAGATAACAGGTCGGTCGAACATTTACATGTACTTTAGATTTAACGTGTATACATGGCATATTGCATTTTAATGAACAGAGTCAGCACACATACGGCCAATTAAATTAATGGAAAAATTTGGAATGTTTTTGCTTGTCCAAGATTTGGAATATCATGTGATGTTTAACAAACGCTATGATTTGAAATTTTAGGTGAACGATGGGTCAATTGATAGGTGCATCATTTTTAGGAACAACTGTAAAAATACAAGAATATGTATTGCCTTGTGTTCTTACCTACCGTAATTTCCTGCGGACAAGGCGCTCGGCGGTTAAGGCGCAGGTCCCTAAAATCACCCCCAAAAAATTCAAACGTCAACAGATAAAGCGCACCGCCGAAAAAGGCGCATGCTTGAACGCACCCAGAAGAACACCAGGCGCCACCCGGTGTGGGTACATCGCCACAAAGGGGTCATTTTGTTGCCTTAGAACGATCCCACTATTCCAAGCAAGAATTTGCTGAGTACTTGAGTTTATCTGGCACGCAAACAATTTATGAAAACTTCAAACCAGTAGTCACAATATCGCACGAGGTTTACTTTGCCGATACATATCATGTATCACTGCAGTATAAACTGCATGCATGTACATGCACATGTACATCACATGCAGCGATCGCGTGCGGGGTATCCCTAATTACGACACCCCCTAGTCTTTTTTCCAGTCGTTGTGAATGCTCCGCGCTGTGTAGTTCGGATGGTGAATTGCATGAAGCCGGAACGTAGACGTAGAAAAAGGCCACATAGTACAGGCCAGCTTTTTATCGCTGTTGTACGCGTCATGCATGCAGCGCACACTGTAGTCTTGTTTGCAAGACGATCTTAATCGCGGTATATGCAGCGCGCGTAGGCCGCCGATGCGGGCGTCCTCTAACGTACGCCGTACCATACACGCAATGACCTTTGGTCTTAGCGAAGGTAATTCGCGCGTGGTCTACGGCGTACGTTAGAGGGCGCCCCGCATCGCGAAGATCGTCTTGCAAACAAGACTACGCACGCTGCCGAGTGCTAAATCATGTACGGTCGTAGGGGGATCAACACATCGCGGCATTGTTAATGGAAACACGGTCACAATGTCCGGAGAGTTGAGCTAATTGGTTGACTGCATTATTGAGTAAGATTGCGGCGTTCAAAGAATTCTTCACACAAAGACCATCACTTTGAACTCAAGCGACATCATATACGGCGCACCGAAAGATAAGGCGCGGCGATGTTTTTGTGGTCTAGAAAGTCAGATAAGCCACGTCTTTACCGCAGGAAATTACGGTAATTGCTTACAGTGCATGCGATACTGTATTGTGTGCATGAACGTCATCAGTATGTACTCTAAATCATCCACTTGCACAGAAAAATGCCTAGTCTCATAATTCTTTGTTTACCGTTTGCAAATTGTAAACTATACCCTTTGTAGTGTAAACCAGCATGCGCTACTTATTACCAATCTAATGCCAGTTTAACAAAAATGACATAATGCTCTAGTGGCACACGTTAAAGTTAATCAGTGCTCCTGAAACTGAATATGTATGAGATACATGGATAGTAAAAAAAATATAACGTGTTTCGGTATTGAAAGTTGGCAAACTAGTTCCCTCGGCTTCATCTCGGTAACTAGTTTTTCAACTTCCTTTACCTTGGGGAGCTAATATTAACCACCCTCAAACCAAGTTGCATACTTCACCATATGAATTGTGTACTTTCAGGGGAGGATTTTTACAACAAAGTTCAGCCCAGAGTAACGCCGCAGCAGGTCAAGAAATGGTCCCATGGTGAGATACAGTTTGGTTGCCTACATCCGCTACCTATGTGTACATGTCTTGTTTTGATATTATTATTATTTTGATCTTCTCTCTGCAACTGCATAATGGTACTGTTGAAACAAAACTTGTAATACACCGAAACCTGGTAATGATAGCAACTCACGAGATTTGTTGTTGCAGAGTCCATTATTAAAAAAACTAACGTGACGATATTTTAGAGTTATTTTGAGATACATATCTCGAAACGATTTAGAGATATCTTCAATTATTTAGAGCTATCTCTAATTCTTGTAGAGATACCAGTATATATTTTAAATACGTGTCTTATTGTGTTGAATCGAACTTATAGTGCCAATAAAATTATATGGCTGCCTGTAAAGTTTCAAACTTCACAGGGTTGAAAGGTGCAGGTATATTAGATCACTATCGCATGCTGATATAAATGTATTTGATGTTTGTACAGGACGCTATGGTAGGCCCAGGCCTAAAAGTGCATTTGAAAGTCTGATGCCCAAACCTAAGCCAGTCAAAGACGAGGAGCTATCGACCAGTCTCATTAAGGAATCCAAGTTTCCTGCGGCTAAGAAGCCTCCTCCAAATGAATTACCCAAGGTAGAAAGAGAGGACTGGCCAGGACCGCCATTTCCTCCTGTCATTACACGCTGGTGGAGCAAATCACTTGGTAGGTATCAGGTCATGGCGACGGCACATTCTTGGCACCCATGTAGGGACAGCAGTGTTAGTTATAGAAGTTCATCGTGGGCGACGACGACTTGGTGAATGACAGTCTAAAGCATCCTGTTAAATCATGGCGTCTGGTGTGCTAGCATTTTCAAGTAAAGTATTTTTGTACCAAGTACCAACGCTGGACAAAAAACTGGCAGGTATATGGATTTATGCAAATTATGGCTGTCTCAGGGGGTGCCCGTCTTGGCGCCCTTCAAAACTCGAAAAAGTATGGTATAAGTACCGTCTTGGCCAAATTTGTTGCTTTTGGAATAATCTAAACCAAACCTCCTATAAAGACCTTACGTTCCTGACTATAGGGAGATTAACCGGAAAACCCAGAGAAAACACTAGGAATGAGTATGATGTGATTTTGCATTTTAAATGGCCACTGGATGTGAATTCGCATTTGAACAACCTTATCCAGGATGTGAATTTGGAAGAGGATGTGAATTTTGTATATTTGGATGTGATTTTGGAAATCTTTTGTTGAAATCACATCTTGCAAAGGACTGTCTCTGCTTTGAATGCAAAACCACACCATGCCCATTCCTAGTGAAACTCCTCGTGGCACAGGAGAGAATCAACGAACAACTAATTACATAATGTGAGGGGTTCTGGCAAAATGAGATGGAACTGGGCAGAGGTTGAAATGAGTGTTCTCAAGAATTGGAAACTAGGAAAAAAATCTTCTTACAATGCTGTTTGTTAGGCTACATATAGAAATTTTATTAACACGTTATGGCTTTTTAAAGGTGGCATTAATCGATATGTCACAAAAATAAAATGTGGAAAAAAGTTTTGTATATGTGATTTTGAAAAATTCCAATTGTTTTTCCTTAAAAACACTTTTATTCCACTATTTCTATACTATTTCTTAACAAAATATAGTTAGCAGGCATACCAAAATCAATAAATATGAAAATATAAAATATCACCCATTATTTATTCTTTTGCAGTTTTCTCCTCTGTCCTGTGCCCAGTTCCATCTTGTTTTGCCAGAACGCCTCACATATATGGATTGAGCCAGGAGTGAAACCCAGGCCACATTGTTAAGCTCTGAACGAAATATTAGATGACCTACTCAGTTGGTTGTCTTTGCAGGGAATTTGGACCTTGATGTGCAGGAAAAAGAGGAGGAAATTGCAATCAAGGAAGAAGTTGAGAAGATGCCATCTGCTCTTGGTAAGGAGATCTTGAAGGCTGAATTGAGCAAGACGAAGACAGATAACCTAGACCCACGGAGTGCATCCCGAACACCATCGGCTAAGAAGGAACCACCTATGCATACTAGATATGCATCATCAGTTAATGCAGGTAGGTTAATCAGCAGGGAAGTATAGAAGGTCCTTGAAAGTCTGTATCGGTCTATAAAAAAACCTTCAATTTCCAACATCTAATTTTGGAGGATGTTTTTGGAATATGGATTGGCTAGTGTACAAGCCTTATTTAGCACTTTTGGTCTTAATTGTGTTTTCACTGCTTTATATTAGATTTACAAAGGTCCTGGTATTCAGGCATTCAGTACATTACGGTTTGTTCAAGGAGCTCACAGGTTAGCCATGAGAGCCGTGCTAAACAAGCACTCAAACTTGCCCCATCACGATCCTTATGTCAAGTTCGTAGCTTCAGCCATAGCCATTGACAAAATGCTCTTCTGGAAATGAGGCTTATCTTCAAATTTACTGCTTTTTCGTCAGTCGCAAACAAGTAACAACGTTGGACTAGAATAACAGCAGCTAAATTCGCAATGAGCTCAGTAGATAATTTCCAATAAAGTAAATTTTGGGCACACTTGACCTTATCCACTGTCCGGCTGTCATATTTGTCCATAGCTTGGGATGAACAACGCATGCATATGATATTGACCTATCATAGTAGAATTGCATAAATAAAGCAGCTTGTGAAATATTGTGCAATTCCATGCATAACAAATCGATGTGAAACAAGCAAAAATTACCGCACAAAATTCCATTGGGTTGTCTGAGGGCCTGTCTAAGGGGCGTGGCTACATACCAGCGAGCAATACATTGTAGGTAGGCCCCACCCCTCATTCATTCTCTGTGCCCCTCAACCCCCCCCCCCCCCCCCCCCCCCCCCCCCCCCCCCCCCCCCCCCCGGCGTCCCCCCTCCTCCTCCCTCTCCCTCCCCCCTCCTTCTCTTTCCCCCCTCCCCCCCCCCCCCCCTTGCGCCATTCTCTCCCACCCGCTGCACCTCCCCCACCCGCTGCACCTCCCCCAACCCGCTGCACCTCCCCCCATTTGCTAAAGTCTACAAGTCGTGCATATTAGGTACAGAGTCCAGCTTTGAACATTGCAATTGTATCATTTCACTCACAAGCCTGATATATTGCCTAGGAATTGTGGTGCCTTGAAGAATCATCTAAGTTTGAATAAATAGCTAACTGAAAATGATTCCACCTTCGCTCTGTTCCATGTCATGTGTCTACAGGACCACTTCGCTTACGAGAGCGAAGACGACATTCGCCTGCAGCCTTATTAAGAGGTGATTGGGCCGTGTGCATTGCATTCGTTATCAGGCATGATTTCAAGACACTGTATGTTGCAATGTACATTAGTGTTGCTGCTGCACGCATTCATATGATTGGCTAACTAGATCAGTGCTAATGATCATAATCTAACCAATGCTTTTCATTAACTCTATCTCGAACCGTCCTGAATCAACCAATTTCAATACGATTTTTCAAACCCCCAAGGGAGTTAGAATTGAAGGGAAAGTATTCCTTTTGCAACTATCCAAACATTTGCTAACCAAATTATTGTTCAAAAGCTTACTAGTCCAGCATTTATGTGAAACAATTGTGGGTTTTGGGGTGCAAGCATGAAAGTTGGCACACTTCTACTAGACCATGACCCAAAGAATGTTTTCAGGATTGTACCCACCTGGAAAAAGGCCTGTGTCAGCATTTGGCGGCCATTGTTTTTAAAATGGCGTCCAAAACGCATAGGCGGCATATGGAATGTTGTAATATAATGGACTCAAATGCATGTATTGCTTCATGTTTGACCTTACAGTAGCTTAACTTTTCATAAACAATTTCTACATACTACAAGAATAAGTGCTGAGTCATCAATACGCAAGATTTGACTCAATTTAATTACACAAATGTGAGATATTGGTATTTTCAAATTCTTGAGAAAGAGAGCTTTCCAATGGTATATGTGACCTGCTCCCACAAAAACAGACATAAGTGTTTTTGTGTTATTGTGAGATATTGTTATTTCCATTTAGTACACCATCAGCTTTCATTTGGTACCAAAACCACCTTTATACCATACATATTTCCAATTTTATGAAGATTTTATTTCGATGTATTTGGGAGATAAATTACCACTTTTAGGACACAGTTTGTCTCAATACATGCATGATTTTAAGAAAACTTAATAAACATCCAAAAACTTTATTCCAAAAACTAACTACGCAAACACTACGCAAAATCAGGTAATTTAAGAAGTTTTTGATTATCTGATTGCACTTTTTTTTTTTATGGTAATATGTAGAAGAGGACTTAGGCTTTCCAAATTAGGAAAAATCACACAATTGGCCACCCCTTCATATTTTGACTTGGGATAGCCATAACTCAAAATCACATTGTGCGACTTTACTCTCATATTTTGGTGACAGGTCACAAATGTGGTTTTGGGTCCCAAATAGTGCGTGAACGCAAAAGCGACATTGAAATTGTGTAGTTATGATGCACTCGGATACTTTAACCGATTTTGATGTAACTTTAAAATGCTGACTCAAGCGATATTCAAGGTTTGGCAAATTTTAAAGACTGTCAAGTTTTATGCTCCTACATCTAAAAGTCTTGCTACTCGTGAATGTACATGGAAGTGATCTAATAATATTCTCCATCTCAAAGTCTTGTTAAGGCACACAATATAGTACTAATTTAAATACTAATTATCGTCTCCAAAGTGAGATATGGAAACATTATTGAAGTTACAATGTAGGCCGACTTTACATTTTAAAAAGGTGGATACAAATTGATGTTTTAATAATTGTTTTATTGTATTATTTATTAATTTATTCTTTATTGGGGGAGGGGGGGGGGGGGGCTCTCAGTCTAGTTTGTAGTTACCCAGAACAACAAAATAGGGGTGGGTTGATTAAGGTCAACAATTCTTTACTTTGATGATGCAGAGTCTAATCAGTCTAATTACAGTGTAGAGCGTAAGAACAAGTATTCTCATTTTAGCCTTCCTGCCCTTTTCTCAGATATTATTTGGCCTTGGTGCCCTATCTACTGGCCTTGGTGCCCTCCATAATGTTGCTTCATTCAATGCCAAAGTAGCTTTGCCCTATCACCAAATTCAAGGCCTGCAGGCCCACCTCATTTACTGACCAACGGGGACACAACTACGTCCACGGTGATACTCAGCTAAGTCCACTTCTGGATATTAACGCTGAGGTGAAGCTTAAGGTGCACATGAACCTGGGGGAAATACAGTATACATGTACAGGTGCAAGTAAAAAGAAGTAGGGTGAAGAGACAAGTGTTCTGAAGAACCCCACTGATGGAACTGAAATAACATCTACAGAAAAAGCGTTCCACAGCCGGACAGCTGTAGGCATAACGGATAACTTATGGATGTCCTTGGAGGAATGGGTTGTGAGAAGCTGGTATCTAGACTGATGGTACTTTCTAAATTCTTAGCCTGGTATCTGTCATTGGCGACAAGTACTGTTCCTTGTCGATGGCAATGAGCTTGTGGGAAATTATGTACATCATAATGTTGAGGTCTACTTCCCTTCTAGCTTGAATAGAAGGCCACTGCAGGTTTTGTAGCATTGCAGTAACACTTCAGTGCGCTGATATTAGGTTCTGCACAAATCTAGCTGCTCTCCATTGGATGGCATCTATTTGGCTGATGGAGGTTTGATGATGAAGATTCCAAGCTGTGGAGCAATATTCTAAATGTGGCCTGACCAAAGAGATGTAAGCTTGGTTTTTTTTCAGTCGTGTATTACAGTGCCTTAGATTCCCCTAAGGGTGGGTTTTGCTGGGGCACGCGAACGATTCGCGAAGGATGCGAATGCCCAAAAAATGGCAAAGTCCAACATTCGTATTTTAGGCTCCAAAAGTTCGCCAAACATGCGCGGGGGTTCAGAAGCGCCGTCAATTGTTCGTGGAAGACGTTTTTAGTTCGGCGGGAGTTTCAAAAAAGTTTGAAATTTCTTAGAACGTTTCCAGCATCCCGGGTTGTGATTTGCTCGTAATTTGCCCTCAAAAATGTCTTAAAAGCTTCGTCATATGTGCACGACCTATTCACGACGTGTGTGATGTTTCGCAAATTCTTTGTGAAACCTCAAACAGATTCCGACAGTTTGGAGAATGCCTCGCGCATGTCTCGCGAATGCAGCGAACTTCGTCCGATAATTTTTCGAGCTATTTACGAACTGTTCGCATACTTCTTGAGAACAGGTGACTTCGCAAAAGAATCAAACGCGAGCCTTTCGCAAGATAATCGCGCGACATATGTATGAATGTCGCATGAATTTTGCACGAACTTCATTATTCGAGAAATATGTGCGAAAAGTTCGCATGTGTCGCATGTATCGCAAAATGTCCGAGATTTGTGCAACATTCGTGTTGTTCGCATTTTAGTCGCATGTTCTTCGTGTATGTGGACTGGCCATAGTTACACACGACATTCGCACATACGTTGTGAGAACTACGCACAAACGTTGTGAGAACTACGCACAAACTGAATTGTCGCAACACATTCGGAGAAAACTCCTCCGAATGTTGGACTTCTCATGTTGGCATTCTCATCCTTCGCAAATCGTTCGCGTGCCCCGTGAAAACCCACCATTAATTAACCTTAGCATCTTGTTGGCTTTCAAAGGGATGTTTGATATGTGTCTTCCAAGAAAGCTTGGAGTTGAAAGATATGGGTGTGAATCAACTGATGTCCGTACATCATCACCCAAATGGTAGTCAAAGCCGATGTTGTTTTTATGGTGGGAAACTTGCATCACATGGCATTTGTCGATGTTAAACTTCATCTGCCATTTGGCTAAATAAGAATGAGGTGAATCAAGATCTTTTTGAATAACTTTGCAGTCATCCAAATTGTTATTAGAATGGTACATAAAACAATCATCGGCGAATAGCCGTATGGACAATGTGATGGAGTTTGATACATCATTGATGAATGTCAGAAATAACAATGGCCCTAACACCGTGCCTTGGGGAACTCTAGAAAGAACATCTGACCACTCCGAAGCTTCGCCATCAACTACAACTCTTTGGCTTCTTTGGGTGAAGAAGTTGTTGAACCACTTCAGAAGAGAGCCACGTATGGACTCCGTAAATATACAGTTTAGGAGAAGCCTTTGCTGGGGTACTCTATCAAAAGCCTTGGAGAAGTCAAGGATGATGGAATCTGTTACTTGTTAGCTTTCTGTCATCCAGGGCCTTAGCAAGATCATGAGTTGTAATAATAAGCTGCGATTTACAATTAACATTTTGTGAGTTTCAAAATGATCCATCACATGGCTAAAAATAATATGCTCAAGTATTTTACATGATATTGATGTGAGTGATACGGGGAGTCAGTAGCTGGCGGCTTCACTGTGATCACCTTTCTTGAATATGGAAACTACATGTATGTTTGCAATCCTCTAGTCATGAGGGATTTCACCAGACTTCAACGACTGTTGAAAGATGGATGACAAGATAGAAGATATTTCCTCTGCCGTTTCTTTAAAAAAAATAGGCTGAAATGGAATCCGGACCTGTTGCCTTGATGATGTTAATCTTCTCAAGAACTTTACGCACGCCACTCACTGAGATCTCAATGTGCTCGGCATCAGGAAACGGAGACTCGCCCATTTATAGCAGATCAGACAGACTCTCGGAGGTGAAAACGGACTTGAATTTCATGTTCAAAATTCTAGCTTTACCCTGAGATGACCTTGTTATTTTGTGTAAGGGGTGAGACACCATTAGTATCTACATTGTAGTCGCTTGGATTTGATAAAGCGCCATAAATTTGTCTTACATGTATGTTTGTCATCAGGATCATCCAGCATGCAGTTGGTGTATGACCAGTAGAAGGCTTCGTTCTTTCTCTGTACAACCTTGCGGAATGACTTGAAATTAACCCAGTCATCCTTTGAGTTGGAAACTTTTGCCTTCTTGTACATTCTGGCCTTCTTTCTGATCATACCTTTGAGGGAAGGTGTACTCCATGGCCGGTTGGCACGAGATCCTGCAATCTTACTATAGGGATGTTCTTTTCCATTGTCTGCAGAATAAACTTCTTCAACAGGAGCCAGTTCTCATTGGTTGATTGCCGAGGTGCCTCACAGAAAAATTCTTCTTGATCCGATCTCGCACCTTCCTTATCACCTTTGCTGTATATAAAGATTTGTCTAGGTTCCTTCTTGTTGACTGCAGGCTGCAAGTCAATGTCACTCAAGACCGTCTCATGATCACTAATACCTTCCACTATCCTAGTGTTCTTGATGGAGTTAGGATGCGATGTCAGGATTAGATCCAGGATGTTGCTTGCGCGATTCCTCGTTGTTGTGGGGTCTAAAACCTTTTGCTCCATGTTATGAACGATCAAATGAGAGATAGTGATACGTTTAATATAAATACAGCAATTGTGAATTGTGATATTTTGATGAGTCAGCAATTATTGCATTGAAAGTGGGGGGGGGGGGTGGTTGTTGTTGACAGTTTGTATTTTAAGTAATACTCTAACATTCTAGTTGTTATTCTTATAGAAAATTACATCTAAAAAAAGCTTTGTTTGCATTATATTGCAACATTCCCTATGTCACTTTAATATGCGTTTTGGACCCCATTTTTTTAAATGGCCGCCAATGCTGACAGGCCTTTTTCCAGGTGGGTCCAATCCTGAAAACAATCTTTGGGCCAAGGTCTAGAAGTGTGCCAAATTTCATGCTTATACCCCAAAACCCACAATTTGGTGTATTGCACATATCTGCTGGACTATACTTGATGTAGAGAAATAATGACTCTAAACTCCCTGTGAATTTCTTTTTAGCGTGCCGTCAGTTAATTATAATTATAGATAGTATTAAGCAAATAATTATAGAAGTCCAAAGATGTGTCTTACAAATGCATTTTTGGAAATTTTCTAAAGTTAGAAGTTCGTTTAAAATTTAAATCTTAGAATTTTTTTTTATAGTTATAAAATAAAGGCTTATGCCAGCGGCTCGAAGATTAGTCTTCTTCCCAGACACCTGGGTTTAGTACGGGATGGGATACAAATAACGTATGCCAAAGACACATCACCAAGGATATCTTGGCTCTTATGCATGGAACAGCATGTCAAAAGAATAATAACGCTTGCTCACTTGAAGAATTTAATGATTTAGTAGTAAGATTCCAAAAATAGTTCTGCTTCAAGTTACCCGACTGACTCAAATTTTACGGCCCCGACCCTAAATATTTTGGGGTGCAAATTAAAAAGAAAAAACAATAATAATACAAAATATAAACATTTTATAAATTAATTGTCTTTTTTTTTTCATCACAAAACGCCTCTAAATAACCTACATGTGTATTTCCGTCAAAAACTCTTGTAATTTGTTTGCCTACCTTTTTTTTTAGAAGAAACCTCTTCTTTTTTTTTTTAGTTCCCTTCTCGATTACAAGTTCCTTTCAATTTGGCGCGCGATATGCAAACACGGTGATGAAAACCTGTTCGTAATGCTCAATGCAGCAATGCTTTACTGGTTCCCGCCGCACGCCCACTAAAAGTGCCAAAGAAGGCCTAATGGAAACGCAGCAACCAGTCTATGCACATGCCTACACAGCATAGATTCTCTGCAGTCAAGGTACCAGACTGCAAGAACAGCACTTTTTTCTTGGTTTTCCCAGCTTCTATGAACACAAAACTTTGAACATGTTAGCATCACAATATTTACTATAAAATATAAATCCCCTAACCCATCCATTTTCTAAAATTACAGCAAAAGCAAATGGTGTATACTACCTTTAATAATGGTTTTGTTATAAAGAATTTTAGCATTTTGATTATTGGATTTTTTGCATGTGCTAAAACAGCAAAACTGTTATTTTTGTTTACTTGCATGGGATGACATTGATTCTTAAGTGCACATGTATGCAGTGCCTTGAAACAAAACTTGTTCATTTAATTGAAAGATGCTTGTACAGGTATTAATACAAATCAACATACATGTATATTTAGGGCTAAGTTCTATGATGGCATAAATCTTACATTTACTTGGCAATCCTGTGCATTGTCAATTATGCGCCATACTTAATTGACTAATGGCTGACTGTGGTAAATCTTTTACTTGGCTACCAGCCATGTCTATGATTGAACAGTAAGACATTTGGTCCTTTTTGGTCCTATCTTATATGAAGTACATGTGTACATGTAGTGCTTATTGACCAGATATATTTAAAACACAAATAAACCACAATGGAAACTGGCCAGATAAATTTGCATAAATTTCAAAGTGAACAAAGAAATTGAACTCCAGAATGCCAGACCGGCGCTCTACCAACTGAGCTATACTGCCCTATGTTGGCTGTCTCCTAAATTGTCAGTATCTTTGTTCAAGGGTGCTATAGTCAAAAGTCATAAGGATCACGCCCAATTTTACGATACAACCTGGGAAGTGACAGGCATAGACCGATTTATTGCCGATCAGTTTGCAATGCGAAGGCCGAGTTAAAAGTAACTCGATGCCTGCCCAATGCCCCAAAATGGCCCGGCAGCCGCAAGGAGTCCCGTGGGGCCCGGCCGAAAATGCCTAGAAATCCATCGCAAACTACTCGCAAACCCGCCAATAAGTGAATAACAGTCTTAAAGGGAAATTCCAGGCTCAATAATATTTTACCTAGTCTAAAAGAATAAACATACTGACTCCGCAGATAATTTGTTTTGATTTGTTATCGAGAACGAAACACGCGCCGATTATATTCACGATTTCTTGCCATTCAGGAGTACAAGGGCGCGGCCATATTGTTCAAATTTCCCGCCTCGCCCGAAAAATTATGACGTAGTGTCTGCACCTCAATGCACATCGCTTTATTGCCTGTTGTTCGCACTGGTATCCCACCTTGATGCGGCCAACTACGTTGTACGGCGCCCGACTATTGCGAGTACAAGTATTGCATTTCCGTGTAGAATATCGACTTGACGCGCCACAAACTATCGTTTATTTTTGTATTTTTTGAGAAGAATAGAAAATCTGTGAGCTAGTAATTATTGCATCAGGTCTTTCTCCGTATGATTTTGAGCCCACTTTCACATGTACACACACATTATGTATACACTATACCGTACACAAAAGGGTTCACTTGCATTCATTGCGCGTGACGGGCCGCTATCGATCAGGCTTGGCGTACTGATGGTGCAGACACTACGTCACATATCTCGGATGTAACGATAAACCAAAACAAAATGGCGGCTCGCATGACGGTAAGCGCAGTGCGAGAAAATCTCTGTTTTATATGATTACCGAAACCGATAAAGATGAAATAAAAATCAAGTCACAATGGTAATTAACGCTCTTTAACTTTATGCATTTATAAACTATGGGTGGAGTTTCCCTTTAAGCATTCTGTGAAATCACGGCACCTTACGTGCTGTGTTTTTTAAGAAAAGTAGAATGTTATAAATAAATTAGAATTGGAACATACTTGTTGTGTTCATAAGCCTTATCGCAAATACTGCTTGAATAAATTGGCACAATATATGCACCGTGGGAAGGAAAATGATGATTTAATTTCAATAATTATTTTTAGCTCGTATTGTAATTTAAATGATTTGTTGTAGTTTCTTAAGAATTATTCACTTTTTATTATTGTACAGTGCTGAGGCGCATGTGTAGTGCTCTTTAAATCAACATATATTATTATTATTATTATTAAAATGAAGCAGTATCTGACCCTTTTATCTTTCCCCAATTCTTGTTATCCATTGTGCAAATTCACTCAAGCGGTGTTTGCGATAAGGCTTATTATATTATTCATTGAACTAAGTGTATATTATAAAATATATTTAGCAAAAAAATGTTTACTTTCTGCAAAGGGAATAAACAACATTGGCAACAAAAATAATATTAATTATTATGAACTGTTGTGAACGTCAGTTAAAGCATCCTGTAAAATTATGGAACCTGGTGTGCCGTCATTTTTAAGAAAAGTAATAATTTAATATCAATTTTCAACGCTGGTCGGCCGCCCAGCGTTGGAAATGGCTTCTTCAAAATACTACCTCCTATTTTACCATATAGTCCGCATTCTCTTAACAATCGATAAGAACGGTTTCCCAACTAGACTGGGGTCCTGACCATACAATTTTCCAACGCTTATAACTTTCTTTGTTTCATCTTAAGTGGGGTCACTGGAGACTACAAGAACATGATTGTTTCCAGCATCTTATACAAACCTTCAAACAAGTCAGTGTAATAATATTTGCTTGACAATACTAACCTCCCAAATCCAAAAATTTCTGAAAATTACAACAAAAGAAAATGATGTATATTCGCTTTAACCCCAAGATTTGTCTCTATTATTTCAAGCTTATGTTCAAAGATCCAAAAAGATAGTTATTCTACCGGTATTATTGACTAGAACTCCATACACCTAAGAGTGTTCAGAGTGCATGCAACCTGTGATTAGATTGATGAATAACAAACAAATTGGGTTTGATGGACTCCAATCGAGCCCCATTCCCTTAATCAGTGATGTTATTAATTGAAGGACCTGTACATTACAGCCATCTTGAGATGTGTGCTTCTGATATGCATTGAAGTAGACATGTTATATTAATGTTAACCAGTTCGTGCTGGGATTATTTTCACATTGACTGGGTCCAGGCGCGGGATTAAGATTAATTTTTACAAATTTGATCCAAGACAGGTTTAGGCCAGCATCTGTTGGTAACACACCCTTAAATTTCCGGATTTGCTCGCTGCGAGTCAGTCACTGACGGATATTTCCGGCCTTTTTGGTGATGTGTTCAACTATCATCCGTTTTAAATTCTAGAAAAACTTTGCCTGTATCCACGTCATCCTATGCGAACTGATTAAGGGAATAAAAATGTGGTTGGTCAGTTTTAAACAAGTATGTTTTAATACTAAGGATGCGTTCGGCTTGGGCATTAACAATGTTCAGGCCCATGAGCCAGTCTTAAACCTACATGTTCATTACCGGCCAATCACATTTGTATTCCCATTCATAAACCCTTCAGTCAAAAGTAAAAATAAAACTAAACAAAAATTTCAATTTTCCAACAATTTGATAAACAATTTTACCTTGTGTTTTGTGGAACACCCCTCCAGCTTTTTTGAGGGGGGTATCGTACATTGTATGCGCCTCATGCACTGAGATTGATGCTCACATTTCACCTGATGCTCGATATGACATGATGTGTATTGCAGAGCACATTCAGACTATTGGGTCGTATGAATAAAAACTAGCAAATGCTATAAAGTACAGTACGGTACGGTACGAGCATCATTGCGTGTATGTGTACAGTATGTGCAATCAATTGCAAGTAAAAAGCATTTACTGCAATTTCAGCCAGTTATGGCTGTGTAAAGTTCACATTTACAAAAATGTATCAACATGTCGCAAAAGTAAAATGTTGAGAGAAAAGCCTTTGTAGTTTTAATTTTTTTTTTGCTTAAAAACCTGTTATTCCCTATGGGGAAAATGACAACAACAAAAAGAACTAGAACTACGTCTGTTCGAGGAACAGAACATAGGGCTTTTTCGCATTCGCAATTTTTTGGATACAATTTTTCAAAAATTGAACTTTTAAACCATCAAAACAATTTAAAATCATTGAAAACGAATTTAAGTTAATTTAAACACATTACAATTATTTCAAACTAATTAAAACGATGACGTCACACGTTTGTGAACTTTGTGTGCAACTATCTATCACCTAACAATACAAAAAAAGATGTGTTCTGTTAGCACATTCCGTTGCTAAGATATGGCTTCAAGGTCTAAAAACGTAACAATTCAAATATAATCGTAACAAGACGTAACATTTGTCAACATGCCGCTAGAGGGCGACTTAACATTTTATGAATTCACCGTTAACTTTTTTGTTATTTACAACCTAGCCAGCGCCTAACATTGTTGAAAGTAATTCACATCGTTTTCCACTTTTAAATTATAAGGCACTTCCGGTTTGGACCGGAAGGAAGTGTCATTTTTTGTTGCATGTAATAAAATTATGAAGACCATGGATTAATCTATCAATTCCCCTAAAAATCTAAATCCGATCTCTTACAGTTGATTTTATATTGATTTTCAAAGATTAAATTTAGAAATATTTGGTTGCTTTTAATCTGACACTTGATGACGTCATCGTGACGTAATTAAAAGAAAGCTCGAGAGCTGTCTTAACTTTGCTATTTGAAGCAAAAATTTTGATTATATCTATGGCGGTTGATTTTTCAGCTATTTTTTAAGGTTTGAGGGATTTTTCATTGTAACTTCCGGTTTGGTGACGTCATAAATATTTCTCATTCCCAATATGGGCTAAGCATTAACCTTTAGAGCAAAAATCAAGATTGTATCTGTCAGGTTTAATTTTTTAGGGATTTTCAAAGGAAAAGGAGTCTTTTCATTCTAACTTCCGGTCTGGTGACGTCATAATTTTTTCTTCCCGTCCACTTGTTCCTAGCATGAAGCTGATTAAATACACCGGTTATAAAGTGATTTCAGCAAACTTCGCCACACACATCAACAGATTATTCATTTTAACAATTTTTCAAACTGCCGCTAGAGGGCGCTATAACATGTTATGACGTCACCAATATTTTTTTTGAAAAATACATTGTAGCCAGACACTAACATCGTTGAAAGTAAGTTCATATCATTTTTCACTTTCAAATTATGAGGCACTTCCGGTTTAGACCGGAAGGAAGGGTCACGTGATTTCACGCACACGAGATAAAATTAAGATCCTGGATTATTCTATCTATTGCCACAAAAATTTAGTTTCGGTCTTTTGCGGTTGATTTGTTATTGAATTTCAAAGATTAAATCAATTACACCTTTAAGATGACGTCACGTGACCCCTGATGACGTCACCATGACGTATTTCTGCGAGACACGAGTTCACTATAGGGTCTTCACCTGGGTTAAGTTTTATGTAAATACGACTTTGTTTTCTATTAAAAGTGACGGGCAGAAAAAACGTGTACAAAGTCTATGGGGTTTAGGTTACTAAAAGAAAAAGAAAAAAGAAGAAAAAAAAGAACAAAAACAAAGGCTTTTTCGCAACTTGCGAAAAAGCCAAAAATCAGAACAAAGGCTTTTAAAGCCACAAAAAAAATCCAAACAAAAACAAAGGCTTTTTCGCAAAATTGCGAAAAAGTCAACTAGACATTTGTTTGTGGACAAACACAGAGCTGTTTCGGGTTTTTAAAATTGACTTTTAATATTTGTGTGGTGGTCTAAGTGTGTGCCAAGTCTGAAGTCGATCGGATTTACCGAAGTGCCAACAATATTATTGGTTGAAAAAAACATGTACAAATCCTATAGGAAAAACTGCACCTTTAATGTGATGTCACATGACACCCGATGATGTCATCATGATCTCATCTTAATTTTCGTCTGTAACACATCCTGGAATGCTTGCATACCAAGTTTAACCCCAATCGGGCCTGTACTTCCAGAGATAGAGGGTCCTAAAAACTGCACCTTTAATGTGACGTCACATGACCCACGATGACCTCATCATGACGATTTTCCTCTTTGCCCTCCTGGGGATGGTGGTCGATGTCTGTGCTAAGTTTTAAGTCGATCGGATTTACAAAAGTGTCAAATGCAATATTCTGCAGAAAAACGTGTACAAATCCTATGGGAAAAAAATGCACCTTTAACGTGACGTCACGTGACCACGAATGACGTAATTGTGACGAATTTCTTTTAGGATCATCTGTGGGTGGTGGTCTACACGTAGGCCAAGTCTGAAGTCGATCGGATTTAAGTGCCAAAGTGTATTGTCCGAACAAAAAACGTGTACAAACCCTATGGAGAGAAGTCTGAAACAGAGGGGGAAAAAAGAAAGAAAAAAAAAGAAAAAAAAAAACTTTAACGATTACAATAGCTGTTTCGGCTGAATTGCCGAAACAGCTAAAAAGAAAGAAAAAAAACTTTAACAAAAACAAAAGCTGTTTCGGCTGAAAGGCCGAAACAGCTAAAAATACTTTTGCCTAACGAAAACCAACACAGCACTAAAGTGAAATATAATCTACAGACAATCAAACATCTACCAGAACGATTGAGCGGTATGGGAAAGGGAGAAAGCAGCTGTCCAGTATAGGTGTGTATTGTTCGCTGCTCACCTGCTCACTGACTAGCCAAGCACATGATTAGTGCCAGGACAACTAAAACGGTCTGGTGCTCTTAAACAATCAACTAAAATATGCACAGTGAACTCATATGGTTCATCATTTGGGGGGAATAATTTGGACGGTCGTGCCGAGTAGTACCGGTAATACTGGTTACTACACGTACTACACGGTTGGTAACCTGACTGTTATGTATTAATGCTGGGCCCTCGACGCTTACCATCGAATAGTCTGTGACCCATTTTAATTGTATACAGTCCCTAGTGGCGTACACACAAGCCTTAGATTAAGCAGCCAGGAGCAAGGGGCAATTTATTTTTAAAAGTTGCCCCTTGCTCACGGGGATTTACCAGAGCAAGGGACAATTTCTGAAGAACCAGGGGCAATTATTTTTAAACAGATAATGAGTCAAAAGGACAACCAATTACGCAAGTTGTAGAGCTCAAACATACAATGTTAATTTAATAATGCGAATACGATCAATTTTATCAACAAGATAAACAGTAAAAGTAAAAGTAAGAGGCTTAGAGGCAATTTGCAATTTGCGGTATATAAATATCTTATTATTATAAAGACAACAACCAAACAACACAACATACAAAACTCCCACGCTATCATCGAGTTTGACAGTTTTCCCATTGCCTGTAGCCTGGCGGCTGCGCGCGCATCTTGTTACAACGTCTTTAAAAAAAGTTTTAATTCATCTGCACATGCGTGTACCATTACCTTCGACAGCATGAGATCAACAATTTTTATCGTTGACGCTGTAAAAGCTATTATTTGATTGCTTACCTAACGTAAACAAAGGCTCGTATCAACCAATCAGAACGCCTGTATGAAAGCAGGCTAGGCAGCGTAAATTACGTCCACGTACGCTACAATACAGGTGAGAGTATTGATCACCGCGGACATACGTCACAGGTCAGCGCGCTGATGAAAACAATACGCGCTGACACTGCACTGTAGCATACAAGATAGTCTTGGTGCAAGACGTCCCTGTTTTGTATTTCCACAAATTTCCGCTAATAGAGGGCGCTATCACTCCACCAACCGCTATCACCCACGAACCGCTATCACAGTGATAGCGGTTCGTGGGTGATAGCGGTTGGTGGAGTGATAGCGCCCTCTATTAGCGGAAATTTGTGGAAACAGGGACGTCTTGCACCAAGACTACATACAAGACTGCGCGCGCGATCATCGTTTTTACCGGCGCGGTGTACGTATTATGACGCGTTTTTATGACAGTTCCCGGATGTCCGCCCCGATCTATAGTAGAGATCGGGACACTCGCTGCCATGCATCATATCAATACAGTGCGCGTGTATGCAGCGTTCAAGTTTGCTACATGATTGCCGACAGGCGACTGAGATTTTTCGAGTCATGATTGAATAAGGTAAAAATACTTTTGGGAAACCAGGTTTACATCAGTATGATTATACATCAACATTTGTGGGGAAATAGACTTCTGTCCTAATAATTTATGGGCGCAATTTTACGGAAAACACTTGCGCCTTGCCGTCTAGTTTTAGATGATTATGGGCGCAATTGGTGGTTTTATGAGCGCAAATTTGCGCCCTGCGCCCGCTTAATCGAAGGCTTGCGTACACACGACTTTTATACCTTTGGTTAATTATGCACCTAAATAATCTCATTTAGATAGGGTTCTATAGAAAAAGATATAAAAGTCGTGTATACAAAAAACTAGGGACTGTATCCATTTTTATTGGTTAATTATGCACCTAAATAATATCATCTAAATAGGGTCTTATAGAAAAAGGTATAAAAGTCGTGTACATACGAAAAACTAGGGACTGTTTACAATTAACTAGGGACTGTATCCATTTTATTTTTCCTCACAAAAGTAACTTTTTAGTTGGTACACGCGGTTCTATGGAGTAGTGATTTCATTGTAGTGATTTCATCGTGCAGGGTATCAGTGAACTTTGGGTACTAGAGAGAAGTATGGTGCTCTTATACAAATAACTAACCTATGTACAGTGGACTTCGGGTACTAGACAGGGGTGCCACTCCTAGGACTATCAAATCTCTAAGGGGGGAACTCACACTATAATAAGACAGCAGAATTTCACTCCCTTACACATACCAATACCAAAACTTGTATTTCGGACCCTAGATAACGCATTACATTTGTTGTCTTGTGTTTCAAATACTTGCAGGTGAAAGGAGTGCTACTTTGCCAGCAAATATGCGCAATATGAGTTTGGTAAGTATAGTGATGTAATAATACTAGTAGTGTTACATTTATGTAAGATGGAATTAGCAAAACGGAGAATGCAAGAAAGAACAACACACAAAGCAAAAAAATCAACTTAATTAGGATGAATGGTGAGAATATAGCACTTAACGGACGAATGACACTTGGCGTGAACAGTACAGGGCTGCCTGGCCACCCATGTGGGGTCTAGACAGCTCCACAGCCTTGATGCATTGGTTATTCCGGGTTTTATTATTTTCTTTACTATGCTTAACGAATCCAAGGCGAATGGGGGGGGGGGGGGGGGGGGTGGTTAGTGCGTACATGCAAATTCAATATCAATATTTTTCTATCAATTTATGTGTATTTTTCAATGACCAATCACAGATCACCGACTGTTGGTTTTCATATAATCTTGAATTATTGCATTTCAGAATGTCAAATCAGCTTCTTAGAATTGCAAATACTATTCAACGTGACGATGCAATCAAAGACCAATCGGATCCCGTGGTTCGAAAGCAGCGCACTTCATTAACATAACAACTAAACCCGAAAGAATATTAACGCGTCAAGGCTGTGTACATGTAGCTGTCTAGACTCCACATGGGTGGCCAGGCAGCAATTGTTTTGTTTTTTAAACGACATCGCCATAGAACTGTTTTTGAGCGCATCTGATTGGTTGTTTAACTCTACGTCCATTCATCCATGTGTCGCATTGCATGTCGAGTCCTAAAGGTAAAAAAGGGTTAGGGTTAGGGTTAGGGTTAGGGTCAAGTTGAGAGTCCTAGGGTCAATAAGTTGAGAATCCTAGGGTCAATAAGTTGAGAATCCTAGGGTCAATAAGTTGAGAGTAAGATTTACTAACATGACGTAACAGATAGCCAATCAGATAGCGCTAAAAACCAGTTCTATGGCGATGTCGTTTGGGAAAAAACATTCGCGGCCATGCAGCCCCGTACAGTATGTATGTACAATGCAGCCCACACTGATCACATGTACATACGTTGCAGATACAGCACAGCCTTGCATTTAGGCTACATCCGACACAGAATAGGGCGGGTATTATGCACAATGTAGAGAAAGGTGTTTGAACCAGAACGGTTTAAAGCAGCAAACTGGTCACGCAGGTAAAGAACTCTTTTTTTATTGCATGGATGTGCTTAGGGTTGCGAGCGCACTTATGGAGATTCGATTGTAATGTCTCTGATTTAACCCTAGGCTCCCTACATGTATACCCGATTATTTTTACACATAACCTAAATCATGCAAATTCTCCAATTCCAAAGTGTTTTCAAACTCCATGTAACCTGAATCCCGCAAAATCCTCCATTATCTATTAGTAGTGACCACTGCCTGAATCCTGCAAAATCCTGCAGTGGGTTACCATTGAGCTAAAAAGCAGCGAAACAGTGGAACAAACAGCTGCTAATTAGTGCAGTATTACAACAATGGTCTGCACACGACCCTTGGTAGGCAAACGTTTCTTATCCTTGACACATATCTTACACCTTGACTGAAGCTCTATGGAGAATGTGTATAGAGCATGAGCAGTGTGAAAATACAACGTAACAAATAATCTCCAAAATCCTCCTTTGGATAAATACCCAAGTAACCTCAATCCTGCAAAATCATCCAGCATAAGTATTATAAGGCGCTCGGCGGATAAGGCACAAGTCCCTAAAATCACCCAAAAAAAGATAAGGCGCATAAGACGCATATTTGAACGCACACAGAAGAACACCAGGCATCTCCCGGTGTCGGTACATCGCCACAAAGGAGCCAT
This sequence comes from Crossaster papposus, assembly GCA_037893245.1. Classification (NCBI taxonomy): domain Eukaryota; kingdom Metazoa; phylum Echinodermata; class Asteroidea; order Velatida; family Solasteridae; genus Crossaster; species Crossaster papposus. Next base: position 668,476 of record JBAIAA010000489.1, on the reverse strand, counting down.
TTTGTTGCCTTAGAACGATCACACTATTCCAAGCATGAATTAAACCGTAACCACATGATGGGCTGGTCACATGTGTAGAGCCATGAAGAAAAGACCAATGTAAATTGATACCGACCTTCATCCATTCAGTCAACGCTGTGCTTGCTTGCGGTTTCCAAACCTACAATGGTGCGTCTTTTTCCAAAATAAATAAGGTTCAATGAACTAAATCCTTTGAGTGAGCCGACACAAAATTTAGCAAAAATCGTCAACCGCAGATGTTCCTGCATGACCGCAGAGTTTATACAATGGAAGCAAATACCTCTCCTGCAGATATCAGGTTTCAAAACCACGTTCCAGGTTTGGGTCCGTGGGATTGTAAATTCAGTAGTGAGTTCAGTCAGTGATATAGTTTCTTTCCAGACAACGTAATCAGACAACATAGAGTTGACTTAATATACGGGGGTCAACGCATTGCGGCATTGTTGAAATGAAAGCACGGTCGTGGGGGGGATCAACACATCGCGGCATTGTTGGAATGGAAATACGGTCACAATGTCTGGAGAGTTGAGCCTTGGTTGACCGCATTATTGAGTAAGATTGCGGCATTGAAAGAATTCTTGACACAAAGACCGTCACTTTGAACTCAAGCGACACCAGATACGGCGCACCTGTAGATGAGGCGCACCTTTAGATAAGGCGCAGCGATGTTTTTGTGGTCTAGAGTCAGATAAGATGCGTCTTATCCGCAGGAAATTATGGTAGGCCTTATGACCTGGATTCTGCATTTTCCTCTAGTGGCAAAAAAACCCAAAACCATCAATCATGCAAAATCCTTTGATGCATCAACTTCAAGTGCCCTAAATCAAATTATCCAATTTACACACAAGCAATGCCTCAGGATAATGCTGGTACTGAGATGCAAGTATTATTTTGCACTCTCGCTCTGTACCCTCTCAAGGTCATGACACTGTTGTTTTGTTATACCGGTACTACTTGCCCCTACAGGTGTAGCATACTCCAGCATTATGGCCTGGATCCTGCATTATCCTCTAGTGGCAAAATTCCCTAAAAACATAAATCATGCAAAATCCTCCGATGCATCAACTTCCAAGTGCCCTAAATCCTGCAAAATACTGCATTTTGCAGAGGATTTTGGTGGATTTGGGATGCTTAGGGTTAAGCAACTGTTTCCTCCATGGTTAAATGTGCTTTTCCTGTGCTTACTGTTAATAGTGTTAAGCAGAAAATTGGCTGTTAAAGGTAAGATACACCATTTGCAGATATCAAAAACATTTACTACCAAATTATTAAGAAATATCTTACTCATTTGCAAGTAAATAATGATTCTAGGCAGCCAGCCTGAAAATGATTGTGCTAGCTCCTGTAATTATCCTGAACAATAAAATTTGATAAAAAAAAAATAGCGATCGCCGTCCGGCGATTATGAAAAAACAAAAATAACATAAGAATATTCTCCTCGACGCCGGTTGAAAGCAAACGCTGTTTTTCGTGCTTTTCTCAGCATCAATGATTGTAAAACTTCGGACAGGTCAGTTAAACGATATTGACTATAAAATTCCCCCCCCCAAAAAAAAAAAAAAAAAATCTACTTATTCATGATAATTCAAGCAATTACCAATGGTGTATCATACCTTTTAAGCGGTGCTATGAAATTGGGCCTTGACTAAAAAATCAGTTGGGATGAGGCATCATCAGATTTGAAAACATTTAAAAGCTGTTGTTAATAATTAAGGGTTTTCCTTAGTTTTCTGGTCAGGATCCACTATTTTTACAGTGTATATGATTATGCACAAGCAGTTAAGTTTTGACAGCTTTATGAACAAAAAAAGTAGGTCAGAGGGGTACGTTACAGAAATCACCATCTACTGAGGAATTTCATTTACATTTTGAAACATTGTTGTTTGTGTCTTCCTGGCACTTAATTGAAAAAAAAAGATGGACAGAGATAAATCTGAGGTATGCATGTACTCCTGGAAGGCCTACCAACATCGCATGCGAATTTGTCTTTGCTGTTTCAGAGTGAAGCATACAGGAAAGCTAGCTCACTACCACCAAGTTCAAGAAATGGCCCGCCCAGTTGGTTCAGTGATGGTAAGAAATAGTAGTTTTGGGGTTTTTTTTCGCCTGAACAAAGTTCAGAAAGAGACTATGCATCACTTTTTCTGTTCATACATGTGGTCCGAACGTCTGTCAGGATGTATGACCATGTAGTCCGTATGTGTCATTTTTAGAAGTATAGATATAGACCGGTCCTGGACATATACTATACATTGTATGTGACCTGTTCCAACGAAACCCTGACCAAGTGTATTTTTTTACAATGTACATGTACTTGTGAAGTCATTTTAGAATGGATTTTACCATTTTGAGGTTTTGATTTTTTCTCGTCAAATTTGAACATATTCCGTCACCCAGGAGTTTTGGGTTTATTTTTTAATTCTTGAAAACATTTTGTATAGAAATAATATGCTTTTCTGAACTTTAAAGCTGTTTATCTCATAATAAGGTTGTCCAGGTTTATCGCTAAATTCTTTCCCCAGGGGAGACAGGGTGGGGGTACATATGTCAATTATACATCATTATAAAGCTGGAAACCTAGAGAATTTGATAAAAGCAAAATCTAAAAAACAAAAATGTTCAACTTTGTCCGGTTATCGTGGGTGCAGGTCTCACACAATGTGCCATCTAAGATGGCCGCTATTTATAAAATCTATTTGGGGAACTGCCAACACAGGGCTGGATAGCACCAAAACAGCAATCCGGAGGGTGCTGGTTCAAGCCTTGCCCCAGTCAATTTCTTTGTTCAATTGTTTACCACTTTAAAAATAAAAATAAAAATAATATGATACTGTTCAATTACTGTGGCAACAGGTTTATCTGATGGTTACCAGAGTCCAGGAGGTTATCTGAGTCCACCTGGGTACCTGAGCCCCCCTGGATACCTGAGTCCCATCAGTGCGGGATATCAGAGCCCCAATGGCTATGCAAGTGATGTTGACTTCTCACGTATGGGATCATCAGAGGATGAATTGCGCATGATGAGGATCACCAGAGGCAGGTCTCTGCCAAGCGTTGTTCAGCAAAAGGTAAAAGGAGCAGGCAGTGGAGGAAAAAGGCTTCGTAAAGGGGCTCAAGTACATGTAAGTCAGTCATCATGCCTGCCTGCTGCACCAGGATGATGCATTATCAGATAGGGATGATGCATTATGGGATAGAGATGATACACGAGGCTCAAGTCAGAAGGCTAGGTTTGGTCAATATTGTTGTTAGAATATATCAAGGTCTAAATTAAAGTTCCAACCAAATTTCCAAGTCGGTAAAGGCCGACGGGAGAATTATTTCAATCATTGATCAATCTTTACAGAAGACATTTTGTTTTTGGTTATTGACTTCCTTATAACAGGGGAAACATTTCTTGTATAGGAAGGTCATGCAAGAAGTAAAATTATAAGTTCAATTGTACATATCTATGTATACGTAGTTTGTCGACTCACAACATGAAGTAGTAATCTGATAGCCTGTACCAATGTTGCTTGGCACGCATTGAATCATTGCACCAATGAAATGGCTAACATGAGCCATCTCTGTCTTTATCACCTTCTTGCTAACATGACTGCTCGTTCTTTTTTATTACTAACCACATTTCCTTCTTCACTGACATGCCTTGCTCGCTAACAGATGAAAAACTCAAAGGAAAAGATAACGCCTGCAACTAAAAAGAAAGGCAAATCTATGTCCAACATACCTGTGGTGAGTGCAACCTTCTCATAGGCAGCAAAACCTACCAATGGTGTCAAGCTTTTAGGCCAAGAGCATTAGATCATATAGGCCCAGGAATGTTGCCACGCTGGTCGGCGCCAGTTGGGTCTGACCAGCACTCGCATTGGCCGGCCGGGAGCCCGGGCCGGAAGGTAAACTAACACCTTTCCGACCAGCACCAAAAAACTCAGTTTGAATAAAGATTTGTTGAGAAAAGAGAAAAATAAACATAGTTGCACATCCATAACTTCCCATTTTACTTGTAAAACGATCATCTCTGCTTTTAGACCATGGGACGAGTTAGACCGAGTTACTGGCCTCTAGTTATCAGTTTTTTAACATTTGGACATCATCTGGCGCTACTAGAGGCCGAGTCAGACTATAACTAACTTTTTAAAAGTAGCAAATGTGGTTCAAAATGTCGCCAAAATCCACAAAAATACCTAACAAAATACCTCTAAACCATCTAAATAGCCTTCCATATGTGTCCATGCTGGACCTAACGAGCTTGGGGGTACTCGCGATCAATTCTTCACCTGCAAATCAAGGAAATTTGATGCCAGTTTTCCTGCAACTAAAGAATACTGTACTGAACTTCTGCTGTCCGCCATTTTGGATGTGCATTGTGGGATGCCTGTGACGTCACAGGCCAAAGTCTATCGATCGTGTCGTAAATAAACAAGCGCGCGGCCAGGTTGCAGGGTAAGCAGCGACTGTTTCATGACATGGTACAAGCTGTACTAGTGGCTGCGTGCTGAGGAGACCCACTCGCTCTCTAACTCTTGGGGCGCGTGGAAATGGCGCATAATTAACGAGATCGCGCGCAGCGTTGCCCATTATGAAGTGTACAGTCGAGTCGGAGGGGGGGGGGGGCAACAAATCATCCACGCTAGCAAGGCACACATCAATACCATTGTGTAGGCACAGCCCGCACGTACGTGGATGTGACACGGCACAATGCATAAAAATACTTAACCTGCTCACGCACGAGGCACGCTGATCGCGCCCTGCCTGGTCGCGTTGTAAGCCCTGTTTTTTTGGATGACACACTGGCGGTCGCGTGATGTTGTGATCGGCCAACTGTTTATAGCATGAGAATCAAATTTTTCTGCCATTTTCGTTAAAAAAATAACACGAAAGTTGAAACTAAAATTTTTCATTTGTTACAAAGGTTAAGAGTTACACTTTTGAACCACACAATACTCAACAACACGATTGTTTAATTTGGATGTGAAATACAGCAACATTCAACACTTTCCTGTCTGAAATACACGCGTTTAAGTATTCGTTTATATATCGCGCAAACAAGGTACAATGTGCATGTACATGTACAGTACATGTCTGTACATCAATGTTCCATTTTATCCGGAAACCACTACTTAAGAGATTTTATGTCAGTTTTTCGAAGGGCACTACCGAACTCTTATTAAAACCTCATGAATTCTCGAACGGCCGAGACTCGCTGTCAATAAAATTCTACCGTACACTTCATAATGGGCAACGCTGCGCGACCTCCCCGTTAATTGTGCGCCATTTCCGCGCGCCCGAGAGCTACATGTAGAGCGAGTGAGTCTCCTCAGCACGCAGCCACTAGTACAGCTTGTACCATGTCATGAAACAGTCACTGCTTACCCTTACCCTGTTACATTTGTTTTCGACACGATCGATAGACTTTGGCCTGTGACGTCACAGGCATCCCACAATGCACATCCCAAATGGCGGACAGCAGAAGTTCAGTACAGTATTCTTTAGTTGCAGGAAAACTTGCATCGAATTTCCTTGATTTGCAGGTCAAGAATTGATCGTGAGTACCCCCAAGTCCGTTAGGTCCAGCATGGACACATATGGAAGGCTATTTAGACGGTTTAGAGGTATTTTTTAAAGTATTTTTGTGGATTTTTGTGGAACCACATTCGCTACTTTAAAAAATTAGTCATTAATTAGTCTGGCTCGGCCTCTAGTGCTGACAAGAATAAAATGACAAACAATAGATATTGTGTGGATCTTATCATCTGATGTATTTCATTACAACGTATTTCATTACAAACTCGCCTTGCATGAAACCCATTAAAATTCCCCTTTGACAAAACAGCTGATTCACCCCCCTCCTCCCCCCCCCCCCCAAAAAAAAAAAACAATTAAAAAACAATAAATACAAAATATTGCAGATTAAAATTGAATAAGCCGTTTTATTTATTTATCAATCAAATATCTAATAACGCACTTAAATAGATCAATCTGGGCACCCATCAAGCCAAAGAGAGTGATTTACATGTAAACGGGGGTAAACAGTGGTAAACAGTTAATATTTGTCACCAGCAACTTTTTCCTGTGATGTACATGCCCTATGGGGCGGGTTGGCTCGAGTCAATACAATATTAGGTGAAAAAAAGTATGGGGCGAAGTGGCTTTGGGGCGAAGTGGCTTTGGGGCGAATTTTTTATGGAAACAAGGCGAGAAAAAACAACTCGCCCCATGCTATTTTCGCCCCATCAAATTTTGTACGTGAAATAACTCTAAAAATTTCCACTTTTGCAAAAATTAACATTCCAAATGTTGTTAGGTATGACCTAAAGATCAATTTGTGAAAGTTTTATCAACTACCAAGTTGGGGATCACGAAAATGACTTTCTGAAAGGGTTTTGTGACTTCGTCCCATGGTCTATTTGTTTACATGTAAATAGTTACCCGTGTTTTGACATTGTTTTCTACTTCGAAAACGGGCTTATTGAGGGCGCCCTTGATTATGACGAGATTTGCTTCACAGAAACAAATCTTGTGATAATCAAGGGCGCCCTCAATAGGCCCGTTTTCGAAGTATTGATGATTGATGAACTGCATAGACGCCGTAAAAACGCCGTGCTTCGCTCGCTACGCTCTATTTTTTTCGGTAATTTAGCCGGCACTCAAAATGTTCTTGCTACAACCCTGTATAGGCCAAAACCTGGAATAGCTCATAACAAGCAGAATTTTTACGGGATACGTTTTGGAATATGTGTAGATTAACATACTAAAAGTCCCCGAAAATCCCCCTGGAACTCTTTCCAAAATACAAGATGGCGTCCAAAATGGCCGCCATTTTTCATATGTAGCATAACTTGCAACCAAACGAGTTAGAAATACAAATAAGTGTTTAAACATATGTTTTAAAGCACAAGGAATCTAATAAAATCATTATCCAAAAGATTCAAAACCTATAAGTTTTTTTAAACAAGATGGTGTCCAAAATGGCGTCGAAAATGTCATTTTTATCATATGTTTGCAACCAATCATCTATGAAATACAACAACAAGTCTAAAGATATGATTTTTGTTTTTATTTCTCGCTTTCTGTGAGTCTCTCTTTCTCTCTCCCTGCACGGGTGCCAGCCTGCACCACCCGCACCACTTTGCGACCCGTCAGCGCGGGCCTCTCGCCTTTCACCGCTGGGTCAAAACAAACCGTCTCTCTCCCGCCTCCAACCGACACACTTGTCTCACACTATCATCGCGGTGCGACTGCCCTCGGCCTGAGAGGCCTGTAAATCGCTCCTCTCTCGAGACACAGGGGACAACAAGCCACGGGTTGGGTGAATACTAAACGACGATCAGCGACCCTGACGATTGCGCCGAGCCGGAGCAGGTGCCGAGCCGGTGCCGCCTGCGACGAATGGGGAGAGCGGCAACGTATCGCCATAATTTGCCCGTGGGCTTATATTTTTTTGCTTTGTACCTCGTTCGTTCGTGTCTCTTCCATAAATCATATAATGTCCCTCCATCTCTGGATGCCTGTGATGGCCGCCTTAGTGACAAGGGTCAGGTCCTCGTCCGTGCAGTTTATTCCGCCGCACTACAGAACATGGTCCATTGTTTGCTTTCTACCTAACACCTCTCTTCGCACTCTTTGTGCCGCTTGCAGCAGGTGTCTTTGCGGGACCCGCTACACGGCTGCCGGCCGGTGCTCTTGCGCCGTGGACCGGGTTGGGCCTCCCCGCCATGGCGATTTTTAGTTCTCTCATGACCCTTGGGCGAACGAGGTGGGGGGCCTGGGCCACCATCTGCGTTTGAAATGCCAATAATCACTGCGTTTTGCAATTCACACTGATTCTCGCAGCTGGCTGTGTTCTTCGTCGGCGCACGAGCCGAGTGATCTACTACCAAGAATTGTTACTGTCAGTGTGTTGGTTTCGTCTGTCGATCAACTCGGGATGACCACGCGGAGATCAGTAGAAAGAGACCACCACAGGTGAAACCCGAGCAACAGCACGCCTCCACCGCGATCCATTCGCAACTTAGCCCCGGGGCCCCGGTCATCCGTACAATCAGTACCCGCCGCAGTCGCGGCGTCTTCCTACAGGGCACTGGAACGGACTGACCGTGGGCGGGCCGCCTCAGGACTTCGTTGTTAGGTCACTTCCACCTACACCCAGAAAACAGCATGGTGGCCGGCCCAGGGACATCCGACCAGGCACCCCCCAATCGGGAGCGGGTCTCGCTCGGTATTGATCCTTCAGCAGGTTCACCTCCGGAAACCTTGTTGCAACTTGTACTTCCTCTAAATGATCAAGTTCGATCCTCTTACGGGCGCACGAGCGAGGCACCGGGGGGCACCCCGCCACAGGTCAGAGGATCTCACTATTAAAACCATTCAATTGGTAGTAGCGACGGGCAGTGTGTACAAATGACATAGACGTAATCAACAAGAGCTGTTGACTCACGCTTACTGGGAATTTGTTGTTTAAGAGAGACAATTGCAACTCTCTGTCCTATACAAAGAGGATTCAATAGAATGCCTAGACCTTTTTGGCCAATGGACGGGACCCGCTAACCCCTTGAGTGTAGTGCGCGTGTGGCCCCAGACATCTAAGGGCATCATAGACCTGTTATTGCTCAATCTCGCGTTGCTGAACGCCACTTGTCCCTTAACGCTACTTGTCCCTTAACGCTACTTGTCCCTTAACGCTACTTGTCCCTTAACGCTACTTGTCCCTTAACGCTACTTGTCCCTTAACGCTACTTGTCCCTTAATGCTACTTGTCCCTTAACGCTACTTGTCCCTTAACGCCACTTGTCCCTTAACGCTACTTGTCCCTTAACGCTACTTGTCCCTTAACGCTACTTGTCCCTTAACGCTACTTGTCCCTTAACGCTACTTGTCCCTTAACGCTACTTGTCCCTTAACGCTACTTGTCCCTTAACGCTACTTGTCCCTTAACGCCACTTGTCCCTTAACGCTACTTGTCCCTTAACGCTACTTGTCCCTTAATGCTACTTGTCCCTTAACGCTACTTGTCCCTTTAACGCCACTTGTCCCTCTAAGAAGTCGGTGCCTATTTAGCGAATATTTAGCAAGCCAGAGTCTCGTTCGTTATTGGAATTAACCAGACAAATCGCTCCACCAACTAATAGCTCAGTCACAATTAGCTCGCAATGGGTTTGCGAGTAGTTTGCGATGGATTTTTAGGCATTTTCGGCCGGGGCCCCACGGGACTTCTTGCGGCTGCCAGGTCATTTTGGGGCATTGGGCGGGCATCGGGTTACTTTCAACTTTCAACCTTGTGCGGCGTTTCGCCTCGCAAACTGATCGCCAATAAATTGGTCGATGGCTCGCCCCAATTATGACCCCCAAATTGACAAACAGCCGTTTTAATCGCGGCCGTTGATCGCTGGCCACTCGACAGGCACACTAAAACTGCCCGTCCAGCAGCCGTACGGCCGCCATTCAGCCTGTAAGAATTGTTTGGCACCCTGTCGGATACCGCAGGGGTATCACAGGGACATAGGCAGGATATCGGACGAGTGCCTGCCGGACACCGGCCAATAAATGGACCAAGAATTCGACCCCATTTCCAGGAAAGTCGGCCGATCGCGACCCCCCCCCCCCCCCCCCCTGGGCCCTGTTATGGCAGCGTGCAGGACACTTTTAATTGTGACTCTAACCGCCCTCTCGCGCAATCGCACACGCCAACTGGGCTCTGCTTTAATTGTGACTTGGGCATTAGAACGGCCATGCAACACCACCCACAGAATAAAGAAAGAGCTCTCAATCTGTCAATCCTCACTGTGTCCGGGCCGGGTGAGTTTCCCCGTGTTAAGTCAAAATAAGCCGAAGGCTCCACTCCGACAATTCCTCTAAGTTTCAGTTTTGCAACCATACTTCCCCCGGAACCCAAAGACTTTGGTTTCCCGCAGACTGCCCGCAGCACTATTGGAGTAACGCCGGCGGATCGCCAGTCGGTTAGAACTATGTGTATCTGATCGCCTTCGAACCTCCAACTTTCCCTCTTGATTAATAAAAACATTCTTGGCAAAGAGTCCTGTGTTGCCATTTTTTGTCACTACCTCCCCATGTCGGTAGTGGGTAATTTGTGTGCCTGCTGCCTTCCTTGGGTGTGGTAGCCGTTTCTCAAGCTCCCTCTCCGGAATCAAGCCCTGATTCCCGTTACCGGCCCGTTACGACTTTGCTCATCATGATATCATGTGGGTGAGAATCTGATGGTTGTAACAACAAGACTTGTATAGTTGCAAGAAACTTGGATTTTTTTTGTACCTCATAAATGCAGCTGTCAAATTAGCAACAACACGACGCCAACATTATTTGATGTCGTTGATAATGAAATTGTGCCAACATCATTGGACATCATTGTTGAAGATACTGCACCAGATAATGAAGATTCTGCACTAGAGGATGAAGGTGAAGATTAAAGATAAGAGAGACCATGTTATTATGATAGCATATTAGGGTAGAAAAGTTTTAAGCCATCTTGGTTCTGGCTACCTATTATGTTTAGACACCTAATATGTATTTCTAACTTGCCTGGTTTCAAAGTTATGATAAACATTAAAAATGGCAGCCATTTTAGCTTTGGATACTTCCAAATAATGATTTTATTAGATCTCTTCTGCCTTAAAACATATATTTAGCAGTTATTTTGTATTTCTAACATGTTTGGTGGCATGATAAAATGATGCCATGATGCCATCTTGGATGTTGGAAAGAGCTCCAGGGGGATTTCCGAGGACTTATATTATGTTAATCTACACACACTCCTGGACGACAAAATAACAATTTAGCTTGTTATGAGCTATGTCCAAGTTATAACTAAAACTCTTGGCCTATTTATCTAATTGCACAGTAGGACGAATAAAATAGAGAATGAATAGAGACTTGATTTAAGCTTGGAGGTACTGGTACTACATGTACCTCCATTATTTTAAACAGAAACACGTACTACAAAAAAAAGGAAACTGGGCATATAATTTAAACCATTGTCCCAAACGTACAATCCTCTTTAGACGATTGAATCGACTCTTCTCAAATTCAAAAGTGACCCGCCAAAAACATAATATCCATGGTTGTACCGGTAGTGAGACCATATGCTAGGATATAATGACCCTATACGGATGACATCACACTTTGTTTACATGTGTGCTTTTCTATAGGACTACAAAACTGTCATGCCGAACTGGCTCCTATAAGAAAGCGCACGTGCGAACAAAGTGTGACGGCATCAGTACAGAGGCTTATTGTGTTTGTGAGAGACGCATTATGTATGTACATGAAGTCTCCTATTTGGAGTATTATCATGTACGCCGTCATGGCCAGGCCACTTCTCAACCTCACAGTCATCTTCCTGGGACCTATTGTTTGTTGTATACTATAGGTTTTCCCGGCTATTAAAAAAAAAAAAAAATTCTGAATTCTATTTCGTCAAAGAAATAAATTCACACTCTTAATTTAGCCATTTATCATTCAATTTCAACATTTCATCATTACAGATTAAATTCGTCTAAGCTGTTGCCGAAAGGCAGCATTTAAAGATCTATTGTCGTATATCAATCAATTACAAACTTATGTTAAATAAATTAGTCTGATGTGTGATTAAGTTTTAAACCCAAGTTTTAAATTGATTGATATATTATATATTAAAGCCAAATTTGTGCAATCATCCATGAAATGGAGCTTTTGAATTAATAAATACAATCATGGACGAATAGGAAAGAATGTTGAAACTTACTGAAAATATAAACTACATGTTAAACTGGTACAAATACCTTGTAAACATGTGGTCATATAAGGAACTGTGAAGTAGTGGCAATTCAATTTTATGTGCCAGGTTACATTATTGGGCATTGGTTATTATGGAAGTGATGCTGTGACCTGGTAATAATGTATTTTGTTAGTGATATACAACAACATCACATTATAATTTTCACAAAATGAGGTACATTGTCATGATGAGAACAAATATAAGTGCTATACAGATGGTCATCATGGTCTATTTATAGTCAATCATGTTATCAGCATTATTGCATTGGTTTAATTGGCTGTCTTTCCAACCGTGAGAATTAGTGGATCATTTTAATTGCTATGTACATCTGTCATGAAACTATTCTTTTATCCTTTGTATTTACCACTGGCTGGTCACAGAAACAAATGAGAGAGGTACCGGTATAGCTTGTGTTGTAGTAAGAACCTATCAGCATGGACATAGAATAGCCTAGCTGACTGACACTCACAATACTGCACTATTTGTCTAATCTTCCCGGCACTACAATCTCCCTTGTTCATTGGTTGCATGTACTCAATGGTTTAATCAACAAAAAAGGGATGAATTTCTAACTGCAAATGCAACCATTATATTGGCCAAGTTTAGGGACAGGTTAATTAATTAACATACTTGTGACTTAAGTCGTGTTCCCATTGGGCTTTCTTTCGCGTCCTCGTAGTAACTTTTGCCACATTCCTTTTTGTAATCATACCGTGCTTGGAATTTAATAATTGTTTAATTTAATTTAATTTATTTGTTTATAACGTTTTTGGATGATCGCCATAGGATTTGTACACGAGTTGAGATCGTGGACGTTGTGTCAATCGTGGACCCATTGTTTGCCTCCCAATTCTTTTGTCCGGCGACCACGATTGCCGGTCAATACAAACGCACACATACTTTAATAAGTGTGTGTTCATGTGAGAAACAAGTCCCTCCCCTCCCCCCCCCCCCCCCCCCCCCCCCCCCCACCAATTGACGCCCACAGACATATATATTTTGTTACAGATGGCATGTATTTTAAGGTGTAAACCCCCCCCCCCCCCCCCCCCCTCCCAACTTAAAAAAATAGTTAGGTTTTCGTTGGAAATTGACACAATTTCCACTTTTCTTGTAGACTACACTGGCTGCAGTGATTTCACAGGATGCTTAAGACTGTTACAACTTACAAATTGTCCTGGACCCCTGGAACCCCCCGTGGGAACATGGCTTTTGACTAGTTTTGTCATGTAATGTGGTGTTTTTAAGTGGGCGTTTGTCGTCATTGTGTTAAACTCTGCAGCCCTCAGTTGATAAGCCACCAATTAGGGAAATGCACCATGTTAGTTCTTGTAGTATTAAAGTTGTCTGAATATATCTCAGGTTTCTTAGGCCTTTCTTTTACACCTAATTAGCTTTAATGATGTTTTTGTGTTTTTCCTTTGTTTATTTTGTGTTTTTCCTTTGTCTGTGTGATGTATTATTTTTCATTTCAAATTAGAATTTAATTGGGCTGTTAAAATAAAATTGCTCTAATTTCTTCTTTCTTTTTTAAAAATAATGATCTATGCCTATCAAAGCAATTGTCAGTCCAAACATTCCTTATTAAACAAAAAAAAACTTAGGATGGGTTTTCACGGGGCACGCGAAGGATGCGAATGCCGAAAAAGTCTAACATTCATATTTTAGGTTCCAAATGTTCGCCAAACATGCGCGAGGGAGTTCGGAAGTGTCGTCAATTGTTCGCCGGAGTATTTTTTTGTTTGGCAAAATTTTTTTAAAAGTTTGAAATTTCTTGCAAACGTTTCCAGCAACCCGGGTCGTGATTTTTTCGGGTTTTTCCCTCAAATATGTCTTAAAAACTTTGTCATATGCGCACGTCCTACTCACGACGTGGGTGATGTTCGCAAAGTTTTTGTAAAACCCCAAACAGATTCCGACAGTTTGGAGAATGTCTTGCGCATGTTTCGCGAAAGCTGCGAAGTTCATCCGATCATTTCTCGAGCTATTCACGAACTGTTCGCGAACTTCTTGAGAACAGGTGGCTTCGCCAAAGAAGCATCGGATCGCCGGTCGCAAGATAATCGCGCGACATATCTACAAATGTCGCATGAATGTTGCACGACGTTCATTATTCGAGGAATGTGCGCAAAAAGTTTGCATGTGTCGCATGTGTCGCGAAATGTCTGCACGAAATGTTGCCCGAGATTTGTGCAACATTCGTGTGGTTCGCATTTTAGTCGCATGTTCTTTGTGTAGGTGGACTGGCCATAGTTCGGCAACGCTACACACGACAATCACACATACGTTGTGAAAACTACGCACAAACTGCATTGTCACGACAAATTCGAAAACAAACTTTTTCGAATGTTGGACTTTGCCCTTTTTCGGCGAATCGTCCGCGTGCCCCGTGAAAACCCACCCTCAAAAAATGAAATGCCATTCGAAGCAACTTGCGTAGTATAGTGGTAAGAGAGAAGCATTGGTGTTGAGAGGGTACATGGTTCAAATTCGGCCATATACTTCTTTTTAATATCCTGCAAGAATTTATACTGTCAAAGTTGTTTATTAAGTTGTTTTATAATAGTGTGGCAATTATAACACTTTTTGCCATTATATATTACCAGCATGCTTATAACGTCGCATTATGATGGTGGATTTTATATTATTATATTATTATATGTATTATACGTATTATTATACGGTGGATAGTTGGATCGGCTGGCAATATTTAGTCAGGTTACATGTATACAATTTTTTCTCGAAAACTTAGAATGCTTGTTTTCAGTCAACTTTAGTGTTAACTTTAGAAAGTGACGCTGTAGGGTTTGGATGGGTTTTTGTTACCATGGTTACAATGAATTCAGTATGCCAACCTGTTTTCAGACTAGCATTTTAAATGATGCTATGAATGATTTCAATTTCAGATCTACCCCCTGGGAACATTAGTAACCACTAACTACAGGTTACCTAAGGATGTGGATAGAAAGAGCCTTGAGGTAAGCTGGCTCTAATAAGTATGGAACTGTTGAGAAGTGGCAATGTGGTTTTGTTAATACATCTGAAGCATACCGTTGACACATCTAGGCTTTTAAGTACACCTTTCTTACTTTTCCCTATTTTGTTTACCTTGCCTCTATACTTTGTTCCACAACTCAAAAATGAAATCTCATTGATCCCGTGATCCCAGCATTCTGCAGCCGATTTCACGAAAAGTGCGTAGCTTGCGCCATTTTCAAAAGTGGCGTAAGGCTTACGCAACAAAAATGTTGCGTAGCTGCGCCATTTCCTTAAGGAGCATTTCACGAAACTTGGCGTAGCTGCGCAACGTTTTAAACAGCGTTTACGACGACTGTTTGCGTATTATTGTGTTCTTTCACAAAATCGTTTTGAAAATAGTTTTGTCCGACTTTCTGCGAAATTGCGTGGCAACATTAACAATTCTGTCACGGGTAAAATAGTGATTATTTTACTTCAATCATGAAACTGTGAGTGTCTTTTATCAAGCTTAATAAGTTGAGCAATGACGGGCTCCACGTCAATTACGATTTGCTGGTAAAAAAGGTCATTTTCAGTCGCTACGCCATATCTTACGCCACCTAAATTGACTGCGCAAGCTACGCCATAATTTGTTGCGTAAGCCGCGGACTTACGCACTGTCCAACTTTCGTGAAACTGTCGTAAGCGAAATGTTGCGCAGCAAACAAAAGTAGCGCAGCTTACGCAATAAATTGTGGCGCAAGGGGGCTTACGCAATTGCGTAAGGTTTCGTGAAATCGGCTGCTGGTGTTTTGGTAGCGCGCCGGTCCAGTATTCCAGAGGTCGAGTTCCGCCTTGCAAATTTCTTTGTTCACTTTGAAATTTATGTAAATTTACCTAGTCAGTTTCCCTTATAGTTTATTTGTGAAATAAAATGTGGGTTGTGCATGCAATATTGTAACTTTTATACAATGCGTGTGTCAAAGGACATTTGAGGTCAAAGGACATTTGAGGTCAAAGAACATTTGAGGTCTTTGGGGTCGATTGTCGTTTGGGGTCGATTGTCGTTTGAGGCCAATTGTCGTTTGAGGCCAATTGTCGTTTGAGGTCAATTGTCGTTTGACCTGTTGGCTGAAATGGTAGTATTGGTCTCATTTGAAAACTGATCAAACTTGGGTCGAGCATGCACTGTTGAAACCTTTATATTTTCATGTCAAAGGTCAAGTACTGGTTTGAGAAAAGACAATTTTGTATTTGTACTGTTGCTGCTCTCATTTTTCGTCTTTTTTGGTACATGTAGTACTATTTAACTAGGAAAAAGTCAAAAGAAGTACTTTTTCTTTAAGCTTTTTTTTTAAAACAGGTTTCAAAATCAGTCCTATTTACCCACAAATCACCAACACAAACACAGGGACGATTGTTTATGGTGTAAATCGAGGAGTTTCTTTTGTTCCTCTCGATAATTGCCTTTTTTTGTACTCTAACATTTTCCGACGGCTCTCATTGGTTTTGTACACGAATCTCAATCGAGGTCGTCCTCGATTCTAACCCTAACCCCAATTCACCTTCGTGTCGCCAGGCATGACCTCCATTTACACCATAAACAAACGCAGACCTACATGTACATGTATGTATGTCTTTCTTTACACAGCTTCATCTCTCTACTGAAGACTTTTTCCGAGCGTTTCAGATGCCTTATGAAGATTACTTTACCCTGCCAAGATGGCGCCAAGTGGAACTCAAGAAACAGGCACTGCTCTTTTGACACCATTTTTGTTTGTAAATGGTGAGTTCACATAGAAGAATAATGCAGAAGACTTGCTTTTTTATGATTCCTTTTAGAAAAAAAGTGAGAAAACAGGTGTTGCTTAATAAACAACAGTTTTAAAGAGAGCCCCCCGTGGCACTTGGTTTTAAAGCTGTCCTATATTTCATTCTTTGTAAGATACTTTTTTTGGAAGTTATCTATTAAAATTTTACAAAGTGGTGAATTGTAAGACCAAGAATAAATTAAATATTTATGACAATGAATCCAAAACATAGATTTGAAAAAGTCGGCAACAGATATGTCTACTATCGGAGGCTTACAAGGCTAGAATACTTTAGTAACCTTGGCCTAATTTCATAGTGAAACCTTAAAAATAACAGACAGCATTGTGTGTGCTTAAGTTAGCAAATTTGCAAAATTTAAAGTTACCTATGAAATGTGGGCAGTTGGTAATTAACAGAACATTTTCCAATAGTTGATAGTGTAGCCTATACAGTTTTTCAGAACACAGCATTACATTGGGACTGAAATAGGAATTGTATTTGTCTTGTCTGTCGTGGGCAGTTATGGTAGAGAATAAGTGGGTTAGGATGGCTGAAGATGCTTGTTGTGTTTCTTTTGTTGTAGGTATGCTGCCACGTATTTGCCTTTTGTCTACAAGGATCTGATGCGAATTGCTGGGCCTCCTGAACCTAAGCCATGCAAAAGCGACATATATATTGCAAATAGATGGTAATAGACCTGACAATTACAGTAGATAGACAGCAACATGCCTCATTGTAGACCTTTTGCATTGCAGCCATTTGTGAGGCGCATGCTTTTGCTCCACAAGGATAAACATGTGCAGACCTGTTTTCATTTATTGTTATTGATTTAAAATAAACCCCCTCCCCCCTTCCCCCCTTTCCCCCCCCCCCCCCCCCCTCTCCCCCCCCCCCCCTCTCCCCCCCCCCCCCCTCTCCCCCCCCCCTCTCCCCCCCCCTCTCCCCCCCCCCCCTCTCCCCCCCCCCTCCCCCCCTCTCCCCCCCCCCTCTCCCCCCCCTCCCCCCCCCCATCCCTTCAAATGATAAAAATGCACAACTGACAAATGGTCTATAGGCTAAAAACATAGTACAACCTTCAGTTTGTTGTATTAATAGAACTCGACCACATCATGGACAGTTTTTGGTTTATATTTGTTATGTTTCGGGTCGGTTTGGTCTAGTCAACTCAATCTGATGCACATCATTTATACTTAAAGGTAGTATACAACATTTGATTTAGCTGTAAATTAAGAAAATGGATGAATTAGGGGAATTGGATTATATAGCATATATATATATATATAGCTATATAGCAAACATTGTTACACTAACTTGTTTAAAGCTTTGTTCACAGATCGAGAGAAAAAAATGCTGTTCTTGCAGTTCTCCTGACCCTACACCAGACGAAACAGATAAGCATTATATAGATATAGGGGAATTATCAGGTTAAGGAACTAAACTAAACCACATGTAACGACTTGCACCTATTTACAGATGTGAGACCGATGGCAAACAAAACGTGGACTAACTGAAAGGGCTAAATTGGGGCAGTTGACCATGGTTGAAAATCATTTTAAAATAATCACTTTTCTTGAAAACGACAGCACACCAGGTGCCATAAGTTAACAGGATGTTTGAGACTGTTATTTACCTGCATTAAATTAAGGTATTTTATAATAATCCAGTAGTTTTTGTTTTTTATGTTTGCACATGGAGTATACTACCTTTAAGAAACTCTGGAGTCATTTAAAATGTCTGCAACAATTAATATTTAGATGTCTTGCACTTTCCTCTTAACTTTCACAAGCATCTTACTTTGCATGTACCTAATTCTGGAATAACTTAATTTGGCTAAATTATCTGCAGCACCATTCTGAAACGGATTTAATGTAATTACTACAAATCAACTACTCTATACTGTACAAATCATTGCATAAGAATTGCATCATGACCTTATTAGACAAATAGTATTTTATTATGGAACTTATTTCTTTACTTCTTTTTAAGGAAAAATTAATAATTGTAAATATCTGTATTTCTTTACCTCTGCAGCTCAGTTATTTCTGCAAGTAGATTGTAAGTAGTGTATAAATAGTAATAATCATGACTAAGCAACTCGAAGATGAATAGTCGTCTGTTAGTCTACAATGTTGTCCCTATAAAAGAGCACCAATACACAGCTTCCATGTTTAACAGGGTCAACAACAGTTTATAATTATGGATTGTTTCTGCATATTGCAATATTATTTGGACAGTGTTATCATGGTTTATATAAAGTAACCATCTTTTAACATTTTGTTTTTGTTTGTAATCAATTTGGACTTGTAGGAGAGCTTTGTATATGATTATGCTTTATCAAATTATTATAGCTGGAATATATTTATTTGTTTTTTGTTTGAATAAAAGTTTAAATGTGTGCTGTACGATACTTTAGAAAAATATTAGAAAAATATTATGTAATACATTATTTAACATTCATACAATATTAACTCGTTTTTAAATACCTGAAAATGCTTGATATTAAGCATAAAATGCAAAAGGTTTTATATAAGAGTGAGAATGCAAGATCTTGGAGTGAAAATTTACATAATTAGTTGGAAGATATGAAATATTGGATCAAAGTTTAAATACTTTACATTACAAATTGCATATTATATTTGCCCAGTTGCTGCAGTAGATTTGTACATTAAAGGTTGCTAGTTTCTTTGACGACAGTGAGATGCGCTAGAAGGGATGGAGTTTACCAGATCACATGGCTGTGTAAGGAGCCGAGACTTTTTTAGCTTTCACGAGTTGCTCTGGGCCTTTTCGAATCCCTGGCTTTGTTTCGTCTTCCGCTTAGGGTGATTTTAAGCTCCCAACTTCGAGAACTCCAGCCACTTTCTGGTGCCTGTTTGTGCTTCAGAAACATTCAGTCCGTTGACATGAACCCACAAGTTTAAATATTTGTATAGAAATTTGGAGGCGGAGACGAAGCCAAAGACGAAGCAAAGGTTTCGAACAACCCCTATGACACGAGGTGCGCCACTCGGCACTGGTTTCCGCTCCAGTTGCTTTGTGTCTTCACATTTTCTCTCTTGCCTAAAAGCAAATGGCTATGTGTCACAATGGCACAGGCAATGTTCCATTCCCTAATTAAGCTAACTTAGTGGTGTTTTCAAGGGGATAGTAACTCTCTTCTTCAGAGATGGTTGTGTTGTCAGAATAATGTCTTCTATCACTGGTGTTACAACTGATAATGTAATAACCAACGGATAATGTATCACCAACCTATAATGTCACACAAATTGAGCGATACTGTATCACTAACAGATATTGTAACAATATGACTGACAGTGCGTAACTTTTACTACACTTTCGGTCAATTTCTGTTTAGGACCGGTAATGTAATAACAATTGACTGATAGTGTAGTGCTTTTAACTACACTATCACTATAAAGTCGAGTTTTAGTTATATTATCGGTCAATTGTGACATTTTCGGTTGGTGATACATTTATCCGTCGGTTACTACATTATCAGTTGTAACAACTGGTCGTAACATTTTATGTTGAAAAGTGATTCAGTGGAGTTGTGAAGATGTTTTAACTGATAATGTAATAACCAACGGATAATGTATCACCAACCTATAATGTCACACAAATTGAGCGATACTGTATCACTAACCGATATTGTAACAATATGACTGACAGTGCGTAACTTTTACTACACTTTCGGTCAATTTCTGTTTAGGACCGGTAATGTAATAACAATTGACTGATAGTGTAGTGCTTTTAACTACACTATCACTATAAAGTCGAGTTTTAGTTATATTATCGGTCAATTGTGACATTTTCGGTTGGTGATACATTTATCCGTCGGTTACTACATTATCAGTTGTAACAACTGGTCGTAACATTTTATGTTGAAAAGTGATTCAGTGGAGTTGTGAAGATGTTTTAATTATTTTATTTAATCCTATCATAACATCCCATATGTGTCGTCATTTTATTAATTAGTTGCTTAGTAATTTAATTTGTATTTCCCTGGCTTTTAATGATCTCATATTTTAATACAGAAATTATATGATCTTATTTTACGATGGTCAGGGCATGTAAATTGTACATGCATTATTCCATGCATTGTGGATGTTTGATTTCAGTAGCTGCTGTTGAAGTACATGTACATGCTCTCACTGACCCTATACAAGTGTTGATCATTACTTGTTTTGATACTGTTGACAAATTTGCATGGTTGATAGAAAAAAATGCCACCCGAATTTGACAGTAAACCATGCAGAAATAAATGTCATCCTTTTGTGGTTAGTATTTGTCTTATTTTACTCGTTCATCCAACTAGTTCTGATAATATTATGTTAGTGTATTATATTTATGACACTGCTTCAATATTGTAACAGCGAACTAAAAATGTATAATTTACATGAATTTCTAAATGAATTTTCATTTTCATTAAACATTTAATGTTGGTATGTTTTGTTCGTTTGGTTGGTTTTTATGAGAGTTTTGATGTTAAACAAACAAACCAAATAGCGACATTGATGACTTATTTGTCAGTGGATTTGTGCAGGTTTTTGTGGTTTGGATACCTTCCTCCCCTGAAGTTGGCTGTATATTTCCTAGCATGATTCTTTTTTGCATTTTGTTGTCATGGGTAGTCTAGTTTGTAACTATTGTAGGTGTCGACTCACAAAATATATTAGTTATTTCGATTTTATTTGGGCATATATCACTGAAGGCTGTCTTAACCAGAATGCATGCATTGTTTAAGATTGTTCTCAATAAATCGAAATGCTTTAATAGTTTCCCAAAAAAAATTGATTTGTTTTTCCTGTTTCTGTTTGCAACGGCTAAACTAATAGTTAGAGGCGTGCCAAACATTTTCAAAGAAAAGAAAAGTCTCTCTATTGGGCTTTATCGGTACCTACTTTGTCATAATATATTTCCCATACACTGCGCACTTTCAATAACGCGTTAAATAAATCACTGTAGCAAAAGCACGCCGGTTTAGAAAATTAGGCGAGCGCTTTACAGTTTTTGCTGTATTTTGTTACTGTATTTCATGTACATTTTCTCTGTTTTGACACATTTGTTTTATACCAAAGTCCGGGTTTGCGCTATTAAAAGTTCGTCACACCAATTCACATAAATTACGCGCGAGTTCATTAATATTTTGTGATCCCTCGGATAGTTTTTGATACGTGTAATAGGTCTATGTGGTCTATAAATGGGACTGATTGTAGATATGTTTGTGGAGATTAATTATTTGTGACTTGTGTCTTTCAACTGGTGGAATTTTATTCACACACAAAAAAACAACGTGTGGGTATATTTGGCATAGAGGCGAGGGGCTACATTTAGACCTGGGCCCAGAGATTGATGACTATTTAGGGGTGTTTTGGGGAAGGGGAATATCAACAAATATTGAATAATTAACTCTAGTAAAATTGAAAAAAAATATTGTCCTAGGGGTCTTATCTTTAATTTCCAGTACAAAATACATTGCCACCCTATCTATCAACTATGCTATTGACAGTCGGTTGAGAAAGCCGTTCTTTATAATTCTTTATAGTTCAGCGAGGCGGCGCTGTTTGTCTGATTTTGTGTTGTTTCGTATTTGGGAAGACACTTAATACCATGTTGATACTAACCGGCGCAGCGGTTTGCGAATTGTTTTTCATGAATATGCGAAAGAGCAATGGTAACTCGTATACATTAAAGAACTATAAAGAATGATAAAGAACGGCTTTCTCAACCAACTCGTCAATAGCATAGTGGATAGAGAGGCGAGCAATAGATCGAAAGGTCTGTGGTTCGAATCCGACTATCGTTAACGTTTGTCTTTTTCTTTGACAAATTTTCTTATGGGTTATCTAACTGTGACCCTTTAAATTTGGACCGATTATAGGAAAGAGGCACACGGCAACTCAGATCTTGTTTTGCAGGTTTATTCTGTATAAGAGTGTAGACGTGATGTTGGTCAGTCTTCGAGAATGAACGTTATGACATGAGGGTGAAAGCGCGCGAAATCTCAAAGCTAACGTAGAGGGCGCTTCGCTAATTTGAATAATTACAAAGGTAAGTAAAGGAAGATTATATAAACGGATGGGAGTAAATACAAAATAAATGGTGGCCTTATAACAAAGCGTAAATGTTCACAACCGTCACATTATCCTCCCCCTTTAAAAAAATGTCGTCCTCGACATTACTCAAATTGTGTACAAAAAAGTCAGGGAAAAGTGAACAAAACATTGGAACTTCTAATTTTTTTTGTTACGTGTTAAATACATACACTACTTTTCTAAATTAACATATACGACCGGCGCCTGGCCTTTAGTAAATTTAAAGAAAGGAGTATTCTATGAATTGAAATAGAACACAATCTAACAGAAAAATCTCAACAAATCATTAAGAGGAAATAACGTCATCAAAATAGAACGATTTACACAATCATCTTCCTATTTGCCTATATCATAAAAACATTAACAGAATGTCTTCTATTTGTCTCGAAACATTCCAAACTATATCTCAATATCTGGACACATTACAAATTATGGTGAACGTTTCTGACCATATGAAATAATAAACAATATTTCCCAACACTTGAAATGACAGAATATAGCTAATAATATTCACAACAGTGGAAGTTGAAGTGGGGAAATTAGATAGGACTGTGTTCTTGTAGAAGTCCAAGACAAGCCTTTCTTCTTGTCTCTGCCATTAAAGGTTCCTTCCATTTCTCGAAAAGCTTTCGGTCAGCGTTGAGCTTTTCCTGGTACGACATCATCCGTTTAACTCTATGTTGTTTTGTCTGACCAAGAAAATCATAGCTTAGTCGATCGACTGGCTTTCGAGTTCTGGTTGGTCTAGGAGTAGGGGTGGGCAGTGAGAGATACGATGTGATTTCGGTGATATCCGTTTCATGGATGCCTTCACTAGTATTGGTGAGTTGAACAGAAGGAGACAAGTTTTCTGTGCCATTACCTCCTCGAGGAGCTAAGGCTGTGGGGGCGATAGTGGCAGAATTGGAGGATTATCTTCGGGTGTGTCATGAATTCTCTGTGGAGTGAGCACTGGTGGTGATTGTGTAGGAGATGTTGCTTCCATAGGGAGGAAAGCGATGTCAAATTCCTCATCACTGGTCTCACTGTCCACGGGTGGTTTCTCGACGATTCTTTCGTGATCTCTCCAGTTGAGGTTTTTGAGGTGGTTTCATTCTCAATCGTGCTTTTTTCTTCCAAGGGGAGAAACATGCATGGTGTAAGGAGGTTTCTGTGCACAGTCCTCTCTTTGTCATCATCGATTGAGCGGACGATGTACACAGGTATATCTGGGCGTTTACAGATTACGACGTAAGGCTGAGGCTCCCAGCTATCAGATAGTTTGCTTGTTCCAATTAGATGCTTGTTCTGAACAAGAACCCTGTCTCCTGGATGTATAGGCGCTACTTGGGTGCCCCTGTCATACAAACGTTTCTGTTTAGCTTTCGCCGCCTGTCTTACAAGGTCAGTGGCTTTCCTGTAGGCGCTTTGAAGTGTATCTCTCAGTCTTTCTGTGTACGCGTCGTAGTCAGGTGTTCGTGTGTCTTCAGTCCAAACATAAGGTCTACAGGTAAGTTGGGATGTCGACCGAACATAAGGTAAAAAGGGGCACATCCTGTTGAGTCGTGGCGAGTGGGGTTGTACGCATGCGTCATTACTCCCAGTCTTTCTTTTGATCTGTCTCTAGTGTTCCGAGCATGTTGAGGAGGGTGTTCTGTAAGACCGTTTCCTTGTGGATGGTATCTTTTTGGTTCCTGAGATTTTGCAGAGTTTCTTGATGAGCTGGCTTTCAAAGTTTCTACCTTGGTCGGGGTGTAATCGAACAGGGAAACCGTAGTTCTGTATGATCTCCTCCCAGAGGACCTTTGCTACTGTGTCGGCTTTCTGATTCCGGGTCGGGAAGTCCTGGGCGTAAGATGTTTTCATAACCTCCCTTGCTTTGCTCAAGCAGCAGCTCCACGGGCTCACTGGTGTTGATATTCACCAAGGGCACTCTGGTTTTCGTACTAGATGGGGTCTTTCTGAGACAGAATCTCTTGCACCTCTCACACAAGATCTTGATGCCTTGCGCCATTTTAGGCCAGAAGAATCGATTTCTTGCCAGGTCAAGAGTTCTGTAGCAATGTTAGTTTTTCACGTAACTGATTAAACACTGTCTGCTGCTACTGTTGAAATTTGTCCAGAAACTTCCGTCTCAAGATTGCGAATAAACTCAGAGTCGTACTTTCTTCTCAGCTCAGCCTGGCAGATTTATTGCTCTATAACACACTGGTCTCTGTGATAGAAAAAACTGAGTGGAAACTTTTACTTTTAGTGAACGTCAAAACTGGCAAGAGTTGAACACAATGTGCATGTAAACTTAATTGTACATGTACATGTACATTGCTGCTGGGCGGAGGAAGTAGCTGGCTTTTGGGGCGACGATGCTGGTTTAACAAGCTTAGTGTTTGTATCGTCTCTAGCATGTTGGGAAAACACAGGTGTCCAGTCATCCTCAAGATATGCCACCTTCAAGCGATCGATGGTGACAGTATCCTTTTTGCCATGAGGTCCAACACAAAAAAACTTGGTGGTGCGCTTGATGATGCGAAATGGGCCATCATACGTGGGTTGTAGGGGTTTCCTAACTGCATCATGCCGCACAAAGACATGCGTACACCTGTCAAGGTCAGATGTGCGACTGTCGCTGGTGTGGCCTGGTCGGAGTAGGACGAATGTTCTGCATCGACGCAGTCTGTGAACGTACACACTGGGGTCAAGCTCAGCGTGATTGTTGTATGGCGCAATGAACTCACCAGGCAACCTGACTGTGGTACCAAAAACCATCTCTGCCGGCGAAGATCCGATGTCTTACCCGATAGCTGCCCGTATGCCTAACAAAACGAGAGGGAGAGTTTCCGTCCAACGTGGATTAGAATGAGTCTTTAGTGATGCCTTGAGTTGCCTGTGTAGCCTCTCCACCATTCCATTGACAGCTCAGCCGGGTGATAGGATGTAGTGCGTAGTTTTTTGACACCCAAGCATGTTAGTGAGCAGCTTGAAGAGTTGGGACTCAAACTGTCGACCTCTGTCCGTGGTGATGGTCGCGGGTGCACCAAACCGGGAAACCCAATGCGTCACTAATGCACGGGCTACTGTCTCAGCCGTAATGTCAGGAATTGGGATTGCCTCTGGCCAACGCGTGAACCTATCGACACACGTAAGCAAGTAGGCCTGTCCGTCTGTCGGTGGAAGGGGGCCGACTAAATCGATGTGTACATGTGAGAATCGCGCGTCAGGTGTTGAGAACGTACCCATGGGCGACTTGATGTGGCGATGAATTTTGCATTGTTGACACTTGCGACAAGTTTTAGCCCAGGCTCGAACATCCTTATTAATACCAGGCCACACAAACCGTGCAG
This sequence comes from Crossaster papposus, assembly GCA_037893245.1. Lineage (NCBI taxonomy): Eukaryota > Metazoa > Echinodermata > Asteroidea > Velatida > Solasteridae > Crossaster > Crossaster papposus. Next base: position 642,500 of record JBAIAA010000489.1, on the reverse strand, counting down.
TGAGTAATTGCTGTGTTGTCCTGATACTGGGGTGCGAAAGACCATGCAGAGCATCAAACACCGTTCGTCGAAACTGAGCTGGGATCCAGGGGCGGGGCGTACCTGTAGAGGTATCGCATACAATGGTACCTTGCGATGTCTGGAGAGGGATGTCGGTGAGCTGAAGAGATGTGTCCGATAGATGCTTCAACTCTTCATCGTCAAGTTGTGCTTTAGAGATGGCGTCGACATTGATTGTAGTCTTGTTTGCAAGACGATCTTCGCGATGCGGGGCGCCCTCTAACGTACGCCGTAGACCACGCGCGAATTACCTTCGCTAAGACCGTCTTGTTTATCTTCTCTAATCGCTCGGAAAATTCCGAGCAGAATTGTTTCGCATTTGCATGCGCGTGTGACGTTGCGTGAAAAATCGCGTGACGTAACTTGCATAATCGCTGACTCACTGGTATAGTTTCTGTACGTCGCAGCGACGTGTGGACATAGTATAAAATAGACCATGCGAGCGCGTCGCGTGCGTTTTTGTTATAGCGTTGTTTAGTGAAAAAATGTCCGAGTGGACGAAGCAATCGATGTTACAGCGAAGATGCCCCTGGGCCCGGCTGCGCCGAAGCCATTGTACCGTCTGTTCGCGACCCGTCGCGACATCAATAACTGTCCACGTATCCCGTACGTTTGATTGCCGCGATGTACATGTTAGTGTACATTTGTAATTCATGTACATCGCGCGCACAGTACCCATAGAGCAAGGTACCTAACTAACAACCTCATTTCTAAAACACAAACTTCCTTCAGTGCGAAAGCGTCATTACGCTTTTGACCTCCCTGTTGAATTATGTATAGAGGTCACGCGCTGAGATTTGAGCAGTTAAACAAGACGATGTTATCGAAGGTCATTGCGTGTATGGTACGGCGTACGTTAGAGGACGCCCGCATCGGCGGCCTACGCGCGCTGCATATACCGCGATTAAGATCGTCTTGCAAACAAGACTACATTGATTGCCGCGTTTGATGATAGGGCGTTAACCTCCAGACGAGACAGTGCATCCGCTGCTGTGTTATCACGACCGCTGATGTGTCTAATGTCCGAGGTATATTGGGAGACAAGATCAAGTTGCCGAATTTCCCGAGGAGATCGGCGGTCCAATTTGGAACGTAGGGCATAAGTGAGAGGTTTGTGGTCGGTGTAAACGCAGAATGTACGTCCCTCCAGCATGTGTCGGAAATGCTTGATACCGAGGTACAAGGCCAGAAGTTCCCTGCCAAATGTACTGTAGCGGGTTTCCGCCGGCTGGAGGCGCTTTGAGAAAAAAGACAGTGGCTGCCAAATTCCATCGACGTGTTGTTGGAGAACACCTCCCACAGCTTTGTCTGATGCATCTACTAGGAGGCACAATTGTGCATCGGGCTTGGGATGAACCAGTAGTACGTGTTGCGTCGGCCAATGCAGCTTTTACGTGCTCAAAAGCCGACTGTTCTCTTTGCTCCAACTGAACTGACTCGTTTTTCCTTGTCCTGTTTTTGAGCAGGTCAGTCAAGGGCTGGAGCATGTCTGCGCATTGGGGAATAAACCGCCTGTAGAAATTGTTTAGGCCGAAGACTTCCCGCAATTTAGTCAGTGAAGTTGGCACTGGAAAATCTCTGATGACTTGCACCTTTTCCGGCAAGGGGCTGACTCCATGCTGGTCGACGAGATGACCGAGAAAGGAGAGAGACGTTACACCAAACTGGCATTTGTGGGGATTGATGACTATGCCATATTGGGCTAGCCGGTCAAACAGGAGACGAAGGTGTCCTTCGTGTTCGGCCTCGGATGAGCTAGCTACTAGTATGTCGTCAATGTAGGTAAAGACGAATGGCAAACCACGGGTGACCCCATCAACGAATCTTTGGAAAGTCTGTGTGGTATTTCGTAGCCCAAACGGCATACGCACAAACTCAAAAAGGCCGAATGGTGTCGTGATGGCCGTCTTATGGATGTCCTCTGGTTCGACTGGTATCTGGTGATAGGCACGGACTAAGTCAATTTTCGAAAACACCTGGCAACCGTGGAGGCGAGACGAAAAATCCTGCAGGTGTGGAATAGGGTAGCAATCTGGAATGGTGTTTCTGTTCAGGGCGCGGTAGTCACCACATGGACGCCAATCACCGGGAGTCGTCTTAGGGACCATGTGTAGCGGAGACGACCAGTCACTACTAGATGGGCGAACAATGCATTTGAGAAATGTCCCCTTAAAACCATTGTTTCGGGTTGGATTATTCATCAGTGTTCAACAGAGGGCGCTATTCACATTTTTAATAGGATCGCGAAAAACGTGTTCGCTACACCGTTACTTCAGGTTTTGCAGAATAAATCACTAAGTTTGTCTAGATTTGTAGGACCCTGGATCCCTAACCAGCGGTAAGGGGATTTCTTAGATTTCGTAGTTTACTATATGATCGGTTATGAACAGTTTTAGCGTAATTTGGGAGGTAAAATAGGCATCGTTTTGGCATGGGTTGCGTTTACTTTTATTTTAGTGCCGTTTATGGAATGTTGTGTAGTGTATAAGTTATAGTGACATTTCTGTAGAACTCTGGCATAAATTCTGCCTATATCGGGGCTTAACTCCTTTGCATATGATCAGATAGTTCACTCTTATTGTTCTAAATCATAGACCGAATATTTGTTGTGATTTTTGGATAGATTTGTTGATTGTTAAATTGTATGGGGCTCAGTTCATTGCAGTTGTAGGCAACAGCGCCCTCTTGGGGTGGGACTGCATATGTCCATACTTTCTGGAGCTTTCTTATAGTGTTGGGGTAGTTTATAACATATATTGTTTACATGTTTTCTGTACTTTTAATCATAGTTGATGTGGCAACAGGCAGCTGCAGTGGCATTAAAGGGCAGTTGTATGCCGGTACTAGAGAGAGTGAAATAAATCAAGTGTTTTACTCATACCGACGTTACAGTCAACGCTGAGGACAAACCCAGAGTCAGTTGCTAAGAGACAATACTCAAGATCAACAGTGGTGAATTAGAGCAAAATAATGGAGGCCCTTGATGGTATGGAAACCAAGGCCACAGCTATGGCCACACGGGCGAAGGTAAAGTTAGCGATGGAGAGTCAGCAAGACAGTGCCCAGGCTCTTATCAGAATGAAGGACAGCATCAAACCGTTGCTGTTAGTACTTCCACCAGATGTGGACAAAGTTAGAGCTGAGCACTCAAGATGGCTTCAGCAATATGAAACATTTTTGATTCACCACGGTGAATATTCAGCACTGGTTACAGAAGAGCAGCTGCCTACAGTGCAGGCAGAGTTACAGCCTGAACTCGGCAGCTTTCAGGACTTTAAGGCCACATTGAATGAGTGGCTAGTGTACCACACCAGCATACTCAATAGGGACAGCGTGAGGTCAGTGAGGTCACATACTTCTCGTTCCGCTGGGAGCCGTATTTCCAGTTCCTTATCAGTAGCCAGAGCAATGGAGCATCAGAAGACTGCGGAGCTATTGGCCCGAACCAGAGCACTCCAAGAGAAAGGGAAGTTGGAGGAGGAGAGGCTTCAGTTTGAATCAAGGAAGAATGAAGAAGAGCTGAGACTCAGGCAGAAAGAAGAAGAACTGGAGCTCAGGACCGAACTGCAGGTTTCAAGTGCAAAAGCTGCAATCCTAGATGAACTGGAGCAGAGTGAGATTCGAGACGAGCTAAACTTGAGTGCCTTACCCCTGCTCACTTCTAGAACACCCTCACCATTGGGTCTAGCCTTCAATCCTGCCGCACCAGAGTACATCCCCCAAGCATCGCAAGTCACATCACCGTTCACCATGTCAGCTCAACCCCAGGTGAGATATCTCCCCCAAACACCAGTTTCAGACACCAAGCATCTTGCAGGTGAACCCACAAGTAACGTGACGAAGCCCTCCCAAAAGGCCCTTACTCAAGACACTAAAGAGCCTAACACTGAAGTAGTAGCAGAGGAAACTAGCCCCGCAAACGACTCAGTACAGCAAACTCACCAGGAACAGACAGACAGCCTGAAGCAGGAAGATCAAACTGGCCGCTCAAGTGACATTCAGGAGGGCAGCGAGAGTCCGAACCCCACTGCAGCGTCATCCATTACCGCAGTGCACCACATAGTGAAGGAGATCAGGAAGCCTAGCTCTGACTTGGTTAAGTTCAAGGGAGACCCCTTGAAGTACAAGAGATTTATCCGCCAGTTTAAGGCTAGAGTCGTTGCTAACACAGTGGATGATGACGAACGGATGAACTACTTAGAGCAGTTCACCGAGGAAGAACCGCACCATATCGTGAACGGATATAGCTGTCTTTCTGCGGATGTAGGCTACCCGGCTGCACTTAAAGAATTGGAGAAGCGGTATGGCGATGTGGATCTCCTGGCCAATGCTTACGTTCAGCGGGCCCTTGGATGGCCGGAGATAAGACCGGATAACCCATCTGGACTTGACGCATTCTCAATATTCCTTGTTGAGTGTAAAAATGCTGTACACTCCATGAATGCGGCAAGGGTTCTGGAGTATTCTGAGAACATTAAGCGACTGGTCTCCAAACTCCCCTTCAATATGCATGACAGATGGCGAAATATCGTCATGAATAAGAAGGACAACAACGAGCCAGTGACCTTCACACATCTGGTAGACCTCGTCCAAAGAGAGGCTAGGAAGGCAACAGATCCAGTATACGGACGACTTGCATTAGGATACAAACCCAAGGAAGTTAAACCGGTCATTGGAGGAGGACGCCCTCACCAGTCACCGTTCAGAAAGATTGGGTGCGCTTCCGGAGCAATTGAGTTTGTCGGGACCAGTAGGCAGGAGAAGCACCTCTCTGCGGACTCAGGTACCAGGTACTCAGCACCCGATGTAGCGAGCTCAAGGCCATGCAGTTTCTGTCAAGGATCAGGACACATGATGCAGGAGTGCCGAAAGCTCAGAGCCACACCACTGGAGGACAGATTGCAATTTCTGAAGTCTAAGGGACTTTGCTTTGGTTGCCTCAGGAGTGGCCATCAGAGTAAACAATGCAGAGCGAGGGCCAAATGCAAAGAGTGCGGCGCACTGCACCACACAGTACTTCACAAGGAAAGAGAGCAGCAACAGAAGATAAAAGAAGAGTCTCAAAGGCAAGAGACACCAAAGACCACCGACCAGGGGAACTCATGTTCCACATACATGGCTCCAAGCAAGGATAGGGCAAGTTCCCATATGGGAGTCGGCGCGGGTCTTTGCACTATGGCCATAATACCAGTGAGGGTCAGGTCCCCAACTACCAATATAACAGTGGAGACCTACGCATTCCTCGACCCGGGCAGCAACGTGACTTTCTGCACTGAGGACCTTGCACAGCAGCTTGGAGTAACCGGCAAGGCCACTACCATGGAATTACACACCATGGGACAGACGCAGCATTTAACCACCCACCGTATCTCCGGGCTGGAAGTTTGCGGACTGGACTCAGGTCCTGCCGTAAAGCTACCCTTGGTCTACACCAAACCCGAGATGCCTGTCACCAGAGACCTCATGCCAACGCAAGAAGACGTTGATGGATTTGAACACCTTAGAGGGATAAAGCTACCAGTTATCCAGGCCGAGGTGGGAATGTTGATAGGCAATAACGTCCCAGCCGCGTATACACCACAAGAGCTGAAGACAGGGTCAGTACGCGAGCCCCACGGAGTCAGATCAGTCCTTGGATGGATAATATGGGGCATGGTCAGAGGCGGAGAGGAGCCCCGTCATCTTTCCAACCTTCAACTAGCCTTAGCAAGAGAAGAAGCAGGACAACTTCAGAGGTTGGAAGACATGATCAGATCGTCCATAGACATGGATTTTCCAGAGCGCCTGGTGGACAGTAAAAAGGAGCCTTCAGTTGAAGACAAGCAATTTGAGGAAATCGTCGGTAGATCTTTGAAGATAGTTGATGGTCACTACCAATGCGACCTGCCATTTCGAGATCCAGCTTGCAAGCTAGAAGACAACAAAGGTCATGCTATCGACCGTTTGATGTCCCTGAAGAAGAAGTTAAGAAACAATTCGATCTTCCACCACGACTATGTGACCTTCATGGGCTCGCTTATCGAGAAAGGGTATGCAGAGAAGGTCACCGAAGCATCCGATGACAGCGGTGTCCAAGTGCGCCAATGGTACATGCCTCATCATGGCGTCTACAACCCCACCAAACCGGGCAAAATAAGAGTAGTTTTTGATTGCTCGGCAAAGACCAGAGGAGTTTCACTCAATGATGTACTCCTCCAAGGACCCATCCTTACGAACCCAGTTGTAGATGTGCTGCTTCGCTTCAGGCAGCAACCAGTTGGACTCATGGGAGACATTGAGGGCATGTTCTTCCAAGTCAGGGTTTCTGAACACCACCGAGACTACCTACGTTACCTGTGGTTCCCAGATGGAGACACATCCCGACCACCAGAGGTCTATCGTCTGAAGTCGCACCCCTTCGGTGCTGTATCATCGCCATCTTGCGCTTCTGCAGCTCTGCGTAAGTGTGCTGCAGACAACCAGCATCCTGAGATCCCGAGAAGCTTCTACGTCGATGACTATCTGAAGGCAGTTTTCGATGCCAAGGAAGCTATTGAAACCAGGAGAATCGTCAAGGAGGTGTGCAGGCGTGGAGGGTTCAACTTGCATAAGTGGGTCAGCAATGATCAGGCAGTGAACGACTCTATTCCACCAGAGGAGAGATCAAAGTCGCAGCAGTTGACAATTGAGAGCAGTGACCAACCCCCATCAGAGCGGGCGTTGGGAGTCTTCTGGAATACTCTAGAGGACACCTTTGGGTTTAAGGTGAATCTGAAGGACCGTCCAGCCACACGCAGAGGCATTCTGTCTGTCGTCAGCAGTGTCTTCGACCCCTTGGGCCTAGCAGGGCCATTCATCCTTCCAGCTAGAATTATGCTGCAGCGGCTCTGCAAGCAGGGCCTTGGATGGGACAAGGAAATTGGAGACAAGGAAATGGCTGTATGGAACCAGTGGCTGCTGGACATTGTCAAGTTGGAGCATATGTCACTACCAAGAAGTGTGCGACCAAGTGACTTTGCAAAGCCCGAGACCTGCCAACTGCACGCCTTTTCTGATGCCTCCGACGAGGGCTATGGCATTGCCATTTACACACGACTCCAGGATAGTTCAGGCAGAGTCTTCTGCAATCTGCTTATGGGCAAATCAAGGGTTGCTCCTCTCAAGAAGGTAACTACTCCGAGGATGGAGCTAACCGCAGCTAGTCTTTCAGTGAAGTTTGTCGCACTAATTACCTCAGTTATGGAGTTGCAGTTTGACGTCTACTACTGGACAGACAGTACCTCCGTCTTGAGGTACATTGCCAACAAGACGACCAGGTTCCACACCTTTGTGGCAAACCGTGTCACCACCATACAAGAGGGCTCCAGCATTGAGCAGTGGCGCCATGTCACAACCTTGGAAAACCCAGCTGATATAGCTTCAAGGGGTATTCATCCGAAACTAGATCCTACACTCTGGTTTCAGGGGCCAGCATTTCTGTGGGAGCCGGAGTCCACGTGGCCGAGGTCAGACATCGTCAGAGACTTACCAGCCAAAGACCCGGAAGTCAAGCAAGTTCACGCTACTACCCTTAAGACCCATGAAGGTACCATGACTGTTGACCAGCTCATCGACCGTTGCTCAACCTGGAGGCGACTGAAGACAACAGTGGCATGGATGCTGCGAGCACAGAGGCTCTTCAAACAGCGCCAGGTTTCCAGTGTTGAGCCAGAGGCATCACAATACAAGAGTCCAAATCCCCTCAGTGTGGACGAATTGGAGACAGCAGGCACAGAACTTATCAAATATGTTCAGCAGAGCCATAACCTAACCGAGTCTGTGCGAAAACTCGACCCCATGATGGACGAAGTGGGACTGCTGAGAGTTGGTGGGCGGCTCCGACATTCAAAGTTGCCAGTAGATGTCAAGCATCCGGTAATCCTCCCCAAGGATTCTCAAGTGTCCAGGCTGATACTTATCAGTGCCCATCAAAGAGTAGGACACCTCGGAACCAACAGCACCCTCACAGAATTGAGACGCAAGTACTGGATTCCAAGGGCCAGTCTATTGGTGCGCAGCATTATTGCGAAGTGTGTGCTGTGCCGTAGGTACCGGGGACGCCTCCAGGTACAGAAGATGGCCAACTTGCCTGAGGAACGTTTGGAACCAGACCAGCCAGCCTTCATGAAGTCTGGTGTTGACTACTTCGGACCCTTCGAGATCAAGCGAGGTCGTAGCATTCTAAAGCGCTACGGAGTGATCTTTACCTGTATGGCTAGCCGAGCAGTTCATCTGGAAGTTGCTCAAGACCTCTCCGCAGACTCTTGCATCAATGCAGTGCGGAGATTTGCAGCACGAAGAACCGTCAAGTTCCTGAGATCCGACAACGGAACTAACTTGGTAGGTGCTGAGCGAGAGATGCGTGAGGAGATAGAGAAATGGAATCAAGCCAAGATCGACTCTAGTCTGAAGCAGTTGAGTATTCAGTGGGAGTTCAACTGCCCGTTAGCCTCCCACCATGGTGGAGCCTGGGAAAGGCTCATCCGCTCAACGAGGAAGGTGCTCTACGGCGTTATGAAGGAACAACCGATCAAACTCGATGATGAAGGCCTCCAGACACTACTCTGCGAGGTAGAGGCAATTCTGAACAGCCGACCTATCACCAAAATCTCTAGCGACCATAAAGACGAAGCGGCACTTACACCCAATCATCTACTGCGCCTAGACTCCAACCAAAGGCTACCCCCTGGCATCTTCGTCAAGGAAGACATATACCCGAAGAAAAGATGGCGCCAGGTGCAGTACCTGACCAACGTCTTCTGGCGGAGATGGAGCCGCGAATACCTAGTCAGACTACAGGAGCGGCAGAAGTGGCACAAGGAGGCGCGGAACATCAGGGTTGGAGACGTCGTTCTGGTTGCGGACAGCAACCTCTTGCGGAACAGATGGCCCATGGGACGAGTCACTGAAGCTACTCCAGGTGAAGACAACTTGGTGAGAAGTGTCACAGTACGCACCGGGTCATCAGAACTGAGGAGGCCTATCACCAAGCTGTGCCTCTTGCTGGAAGCAGACTAAGGTCGCCAGCTCCGAGTGCTTGAGAGCAGACTCTGATTCACATTAACATTGAAGCAGTGTTGTTTTTCTTTAGTATGAGTATCTTAGTTGTGTTAATTGCTCCTGACATTTCGTCCCGCAATTAGGGAGCCGGAATGTTTCGGGTTGGATTATTCATCAGTGTTCAACAGAGGGCGCTATTCACATTTTTAATAGGATCGCGAAAAACGTGTTCGCTACACCGTTACTTCAGGTTTTGCAGAATAAATCACTAAGTTTGTCTAGATTTGTAGGACCCTGGATCCCTAACCAGCGGTAAGGGGATTTCTTAGATTTCGTAGTTTACTATATGATCGGTTATGAACAGTTTTAGCGTAATTTGGGAGGTAAAATAGGCATCGTTTTGGCACGGGTTGCGTTTACTTTTATTTTAGTGCCGTTTATGGAATGTTGTGTAGTGTATAAGTTATAGTGACATTTCTGTAGAACTCTGGCATAAATTCTGCCTATATCGGGGCTTAACTCCTTTGCATATGATCAGATAGTTCACTCTTATTGTTCTAAATCATAGACCGAATATTTGTTGTGATTTTTGGATAGATTTGTTGATTGTTAAATTGTATGGGGCTCAGTTCATTGCAGTTGTAGGCAACAGCGCCCTCTTGGGGTGGGACTGCATATGTCCATACTTTCTGGAGCTTTCTTATAGTGTTGGGGTAGTTTATAACATATATTGTTTACATGTTTTCTGTACTTTTAATCATAGTTGATGTGGCAACAGGCAGCTGCAGTGGCATTAAAGGGCAGTTGTATGCCGGTACTAGAGAGAGTGAAATAAATCAAGTGTTTTACTCATACCGACGTTACAACCATACTAAAAGTATACCGAAATATATTTGGTGGAAAAATGTTAAATTTGCATAAATCGTTAATCCCTGCTGTGTAATATGTTTATTCCCATATTTGGGTATATATATATTTTTTTTTTTTTTTTTAAGTTTATTTTGGCGATTATACTTAAACATCCTTACTTCAATAACATTTTTTAAAGCATGTAAGTGACTAAATAATTATGAAAATATAGTAATGGTCCAAAATGACTACAATACCCTATCATTTGCACGCATTTACCGTGTCTCCAGATATCATCAAGTAGTAAGTATTGAAGTGCTTCAAATTCACCAAGTTGCTTACTGGCACAGTTATCCCATTAAAACCTTATGAAAAATCATATGAACAATGATAACATTGTGATATTTAGCCCAGCAAACAAAAACTTGGAAAAAATGATGTGTCCCTAAATTGGGCTAACAAGTAGGTGAAGGGTTGCCTAAGGTGAAAGACTTGAACAAGTTCAAGGAAACCCCCCCAAATTTAAGATTTTTGTTGCTTACAATAATCATATCTACGTTAAAATGTATTTTGGGGATTTCCTTGAACTTGTTCAAGTCTTCCATGTTAGGAAACCCTTTAACTACTTTTTAGCCCAATTTATAGACACACCATTTTTCCCAAGTTTTTGTTTTCTGGGCTAAATATCACAATGTTATTATTGTTCATATGATTTTTCATAAGGTTTTAATATGATAACTGTGCCAGTAAGCAACTTGGTGAATTTGAAGCTCACCAATACTGACTACTTGATGATATCTGGAGACAGTGTAATGTGCGCACATTTATAGGGTCACGAAGTTGTCATTTTGGATAATTACTGTGTTCTCATAATTATTCAGTCACTTATATGCTTTAGCAAATGTTATTGAAGTAAGGATATTTAAGTAGAATCACCAAAATAAACTTTTCAAAAAATAAAAATAAAATATATACCCAAATATGGGAATAAACATATTACACAGCAGGGATTAACGATTTATGCAAATTTAACATTTTTCCACCAAATATATTTCGGTATACTTTTAGTATGGTTTTAAGGGGACATTTCTCAAATGCATAGCAGTGAAAAAATTATGTTGCAATTAGTGGTGGGTTGAGCCACTAATTTGGTTAGATTGACTGGACTATGTGTGTAGTACCAAACTTATCAGCTTTGTCGTACAACATGTGCAAGTCCGTTATACAGGGTGAACCTAAAAAAACGAAACCCACCGGAAAATGGCCATAATTCCGAAAGTATATATTTCATGGAAAAACTGAAGTCAATATCAGAAAGTAGGAGCTACAAGCTTTCTTTTGACACCTACATCGCAGGCCTACGGTCACTGGTAACTGAGTATCATTGTCTTGAAAACCATAGGCAGATTTCAGAAATGTCCAAATCAGTCTGTGGTGGGCCCAAGATGGTGCTCCTGCTCATCGACTTATCGCTGTCAGGGAACGTCTTCGAGAATTCTTTGCACACCGTGTGATTGCCTTGAATCATGAAGTGGAGTGTCCACCACGATCCCCTGACCTAACTCCATGTGACTTTTTCCTTTGGGGATACCTTAAGAATAAGGCCTACGCTAGTCCCCCACGGGACCTTGTGGAATTACGGGAGAGGATTCAGCAAGAAGTTGACATTTTACGACAAGATCCGGGGATGGTGAGGAGAGCAGTGCAGGATATGCAAAGACGATGTGAAATTTGCGTTGAGAGAGGTGGCGGCCATGTTGAAGGAATCGAACCTTAAGGACTGAGAAAGAAGCTTATGAAAGCCAAATAAGTGTTTTCATTTTTATTGTTTCAAATAAACAGGTTATAACAAAGGGAATTATGTTCTTGTTCTTTTCCAGGCGACCTTATTTGCCTACACGAAGATAACAACACGCACACGCACACCTATTTGGACATTTCTGAAATCTGCCTATGGTTTTTAAAAAAAGTTTTAACGTGCAGGCTTCAAATATGAGTGGTGAGTTTTGTGTTTAGTTTTTTTGTGCAGCGTTTATGGACAGACTAGAATTATACATTAGTGTGTTATATAATGTAGGGATTGATTTTGTCTTTTGGTCAATCAATTCCAAAAATGTTTCGATCACATTCATTCTGATAGTCTGGATTTAAAAAGTATTTGTCAACCAAATACTCTAAGTATTCAATTGTAGTTCATTATAAGTCTTGCATACATATGAAGCACGATATGTGGCAGAGAAAACCCCCCCTCTTTTGTGTTGACCATTGTGTTCCCGGAATCTCAGGAATTCCTTTTAGGTTTCAAGGGGGGGTGGGTTAGGTTACAATAGTTTTGAGTGCGTATAGGGATAAGAGGGGGGTACCCCTCTTCCACATATCGTGCTGGGTATACTTGCTCTTGTCCGAACCGTCCCACTCAAACACCTACTTCATAGTTCAGGCATCAGAAATCTGGGGTACAATGATGGCTACAAATGGGGAGGGGGGGGGGGGTGTTGAGACCCCTGGTCTTATATTGTGCTGGGTATATAAGCTAGACTAATCTTCTCGTTAGCGGGCGCACTGTCGAATACAGTGTTTTGGGTCAAAGACCAAGGCCTAGTATGATACCCGTGTAAATGAGTCTCGCATATTGTTTAAGGACACGTTTGGGAATACGCGGTTCTAGATTTCGAACCAGAGTGAGCAAATATTGGGCTGAATACTGTTTACAATTTTTAATTTGCCGCGTATTCGGCCCGAGATTTGCCAACTTGGATTCGAAATCTAGAACCGCGTATTCCCAAACGATATGCGTATTCCCATTTGGACGGGTATCAAGCTAGACCGCAATGTCGCATTGCGGAAAACTCCGTTCAAGATGGAAACAAATATATATTTAAACCTAGTTTTGTTTATCACTTGCTGGGTTTGCTCTATCGAAAACACATGATTCAAAGAGATCACAATCTGCTTTTTTATACAAACCACTTTTTGAGTTTGGAAAAACTCATCTTCACTGTCAAATTTGTCCTGAAAACCATCCTTTCCTTAATGCCTAACGAAACGGAGCGTCTGTATTTTTAGTTTAAATTTTGCGCTTGTCATACCAATTTTGTTTGGTTTTGGGGGTTTATTAAATCACGGATATTCTTATGAATGAACTCATCAAAATTGAAAAGCCCCTAATGTCAGTATTCATCGGTAATTTCCGTTTTTGATCGTCCCTCTGTCGTGGGTCACTGCTCATGAATAATGCATTTTATTCAATCTAGATTTGAAAATGGCCCATGCGCACAACTGTATGTCGCTATACACACTGGCAGAAACAGCGGTGGGCGGTGAGAAAGGTCCGAAAAAAGATTCGACGACTTTTTGCTGAATACCAGACGACAATTTACTGTGCGTTGAATAGATAAATACAACAGTCACTGTCACCTACAGGCCTGTACGCAGGTGGGTGCGACGGGTGCGTACGCACCCCCACCCCCCCCCCCCCCCCCCCCCCCCCCCCCAATTACCAAAAGGTCCACATTTTCCGGGGTAAATAATGTTATTTTGATGTAGAAATAACAGTACTGGCACACGACAATTTTTGGTCCCATTTTTGATCCCATCAGTAAAAATTCGCACCCCAAATGACCAAAAGGTCCACATTTTGGGGGTAAATAATGGTATTTTGATGTAGAAATAAAGGTACTGGCACACGACAATTTTTGGTTCCATTTTTGGTCCCATCCGTACAAATTCGCACCCCCCCCCCCCCCCACCCCAATAACAAATCCTGTGTACGGACCCGAGTCCAAAACCGTCACATACAACGCGTCGCACGTACGATGTGTTTCGTAAAATGAATTTCACGACGCGTCGCGCGCAGGGCTGCGATGCATAGTGAGTTTAGTGCAGGTTTATCATTGTGTCGTTAGCGCGGCGGGCGCGCGCAGGGGAGTGGTAATATAATACGCGACGTGCACGATCCAAATAATATCGAATACAGTCGTCTTTGGAAAAGACTAGTACGCACTATGCATTCTGTGAAATCATACTGCCTAGGGCCGGGTTAGGTAATACATGTAAACTGCTTTATTGTTGTTAGAAAACATATTTTTTATTTTCAAATGGTCTAAATATTTTCAAATAATAAATACCTAGGAGAGTTGATGGCTTCTGATTGGTCGAGACTCGATCACGTGGAGTGGATTATTAAGGGAATACAATCATGTGTGTTCGAGAGGTTTCAAACACTCTGTTTAATACTGCTTGGAGTCTGGGTGCTGATAATTACCCGAGCCGAAGGTGAGGGTAATTATCAGCACCCAGACTCCAAGCAGTATTAAACAGAGTGATTACCGACCGAACACACATTTATTCCCATTCATAAATACCTTTTTTGTAAAATTCAGCCAAAAAGCCCCCAAAATCATGGAAAATTGTCGCAAGTAAATTTCGGTGTTTCGCCATTCTGTGTGTTTTTACATATCCATGTTCACGGGCCACTGTCAAATGACATGTTTCCGCCTCTGTCGCTCTACACAATACATGCAATAAAGCGTATTTACTATGAACCAGACTAAATGGCCATCACTGCATTGGCAACCTCGTTCCCAGAGTGTCGAGCTGTACGCTATTTTCACATGAACTTTTCAGGCTCGGTCAAGAGGTTTGCATTTATTGCTTTTTTAAAAATGGTTTTAAATGACAATTTATTTAAAAATGGTTTTAAATATAATTATTTTCTCATCCCAGGACCCCTGATCTCCGAAACTCACCTTTTTTTTTGGGGGGGGGGGGGGGGGGGAATATTTATCTTCTTTCACAAAAGTAAATAACTCTAGAAATTATGACGTCACAACAAAAATAGCGCCAAGAAGATTATATTTATTAATCCATCTTGTATAGATTTAAATTACAACTCATTTAAAAAAGGGTTTACACATAATTATTCTCTTTACCCCAAATTTCCCTGAGCTTCATAACCCACCCACTTTCGGGGCAACAATTGAGCTTCTTTGTTTAAAATAAATATTTATCGAAAATGTGACGTCACTCCAAATACGGAATGACGCGCAACCAGTCGCGCAATGCCGAGATAGAAATAATGTTGTCCATGTGCGGAGGCTACTTTTGTTGCCAGCTGGGTTTAAACACTTCCAGCCATGTCTTTATCGTCCGTTTAATACCGGCCACGTGACGGGCTCTCAACCAATAGGAATGCCTAAACTGTCCCAGGTATTTATGAATATGTATTAATAAATACCTAGGAGAGTTGCTGGTTTCTGATTGGTCGAGACTCGATCACGCGGAGTGGATGATTATGTAGTAATAACCCGGCTTTCAAGAAGAAGCAAATAAATGTTCCCTGAACCAGCATTAATCAAGCATCATGTAAGCCCATGATTGGCCGAATGCAACAGTTCTACGGTAACTTGTAACAAGGACGCGTCAAATCTTGATACTGCGCGCTATAAATGTACGCGCAGAACGTTTATATCTATACGCGCACCATTTTTCAAAATGCGCGTGTCGTCAGTTAACGCTAGCGCGTTGCTATGTACAGTTGACATCAGTGGTCAGCTAGTCTGGTCTCAAAATATGGGTTATAATAACAACACATATTGAAGAGACAGGGTACCATGCATAAGCTAAAACGTGGCCCCTAAACATGAACACAAAACGCTGGAAATATCGCCGAAAGGAAAGTCACGAAATTTAGAGCATTTTCACAATTTTTCTCGTTAAAAAGATATTTATTAAAGGTAATAACAGTGCGAGGACCCGATTATTACTGCGTGATAATGACCGGGTTGGGGATGACCGCTGGTAATGGACCTCGCCTTTGGCTCGATCCATTACCAGCGGTCATTCCCCAACCCGTTCATTATCACGCATTAATAAATACCTAGGAGAGTTCAAAGCTTCTGATTGGTCGAGACTCGATCACGTGGAGGGCATTACCACGCAGTAATTGACCGGGCTTTCAAAAATTGAAGCAAATTCACAGTTCTTTCCCTAAATAAAAAGGTATTTATTAAAGGAAATAACAGGGTGAGGACCCGGTCATTACTGCGTGATAATTGACCGGGTTGGGCGATGACCGCTTGTAATAGACCTCGCCTTCGGCTCGGTCTATTACCATTGGTCATCGCCCAACCCGGTCAATTATCACGCAGTAATGACCGGGTCCTCACCCTGTTATTTCCTAAGTAAGAACCGGGCCCTCGCAATGTTATTACCTAAGTAATGACCGGCTTTCAAGAAGAAGCGAATAAATGACCCCTGAACCAGCATTAATAAATACCTATAAGAGTTGATGGCTTCTGATTGGTCGAGACTCGATCACGTGGAGTGGATTATCAAAAAGAAGCGAATAAGTGTCAACTGAACCAGCATCAATCAAGCATCATGTAAGCCAATGATTGGCCGAACGCAACAGTTCTACGGTAACTTGTAACAAGGACGCGTCAAATCTTGATACTGCGCGCTATAAATGTACGCGTAGAACGTTTGTATCTATACGCGCGGCATTTTTCAAAATGCGCGTGTCGTCTGTTAACGCTAGCGCGTTGCTATGCACGGTGAGCATCAGTGGTCAGCTAGTCTGGTCTCAAGGTATGGGTTATAATAACAACACATATTGAAGAGACAGGGTACCATGCATAAGCTAAAATATGGCCCCTGAACATAAAACAAAACACTGGAAATATCGCCAAAAGAAAAGTCACTAAATTTGGAGCATTTTTACAATTTTTCTCGTTAAAAAGGTATTTATTAAAGAGAATAATACATATTTCCAAAGTAACCCACCCAAGGTATGTACATGTACGTTTAGTTGTGCATGACAACATTATTTTCCAAATGTCAAATTATCTGCGTCCTGTCAATCATTCAATTCTTGCCAGGTAGATTAGTTCCCGTCCATTTCAGAAAAAAAATTTGTTTCGCCGAGCTTGTAAAACCTAAATACAGAGAATAGAAACATCTTTGCATTTATTGACAACGGCATTTTTCAAAAATAAATTAACAAAACCTTAACCACTGCGATATGTCAAACGATTCTTAATTTGTACAGAAATTAAAACATTTACATTATAAAAACAATATATATATCACTAAAAACAAAAAAGGTCGTGTACTTTCTACTGCAGAACGTCAGTAACTTTGTACACCATGCATGTAGTCCCAAGTACAGTTTTTGGTCGTCATGTATCATATCCACCTTTTTGTGCCAAAACAACGTTTTTTAATTCTGCTTAAAAATACTCTTCGAACGCCTCCACCCGCCGGGCGCGGGAGGGGGGGGGGGGGGGTCAAGTTACCCGCTGACACCACTGGATGCGCCATGTATATTCTTAGGTTTGTCACCATTCAGATAGGCATTTTGATAATAACTAACAACAAAAGGTTTTCCAGTAAAATCCCCGTCATCTGATTAGTGGATAGATGACCACGTGCGTGATTAATTCGTCCAAAACAGAAGTTATTTTGCACGGTCACATTTTGTTGGTCGCGCTTTGACTAGTCAGATGTCGAGGATTTATTCAAGTGTCGTATAAAACCAATAATTAATGTTTAACGTTCGTGTGGTGGAAATAATTTCATCCGGCGACAAAGGAATTGAACATTATAGTCGGGTAAATATACAGTTTTACCCTAAACAAATGGCAACAAAAGGTTTTTCAACGGTGTTTGGTAGTATTTGGCATCAGGAATAACTTACTAAAACCTAAGAAAATCGGACTTCCGGAAAGCTGTTATTTTCAAAATGGCGTCCAAGATTGCCGCCGTTACCTAAAAATAGCTATAAATCATTTATGATTCATCCTAGAGATGCCATTTTGATGTCTATCCCCTTGTTTAGGGGGTCAAGAAATCAATTAAGACAAGTTAAAATGTCTCTCAGCAGTCGGGAAACCAATCAAAGGTGGCGTCAAAAATGGCTGCAAAATCCCTAAACCCCTTATGCGGTTCAATCATCAATACTCCGAAAACGGACTTAATAAAGGGCGCCCTGGATTGTACATACGATTTTACACGCACGCTGAGTCATGTACACGGCACCAATATCAATGCACAATGTGGTTTCTCACACGTCTGCAAAAAGCGAGCACTTTCCGGCTTCCATGGAACCATGACTATATCCATTAAGGAAGGAATAGACCCAAACAACTCGAGTTTCGGGAATCACTTTAATGTGCGATACTCGAAACTCATTCTAAACAAGAAACCCTCCCCCCAAAAAAAAGAAAAAAAAAAGACCAGTGCTTTTTCCGACGAACATCATCAAAACGCGTTTTGAGTGTAGCCCGGTCAATTGCGCGACACGGATTCCACGACATAGTGCCAAATTTAAACAACTTGGCATTATACAGGGTGCATGTCCACATAAACAGTATACCCATTTTCAAATTCATATTATTGCAAAACTACTTAATGTTTCTGAAAAATACAAATGTCAACTGAAAGGGCAGAATGCCCTCTGTTCCATGGTATAAGGTTTATTATGTCATTGCCATGAATGACTGAACAAACAAGACAGTTATGAAAGGTACTGAAATCAGCACTGTGGCAAGTTGTTTTCCTATGTTACAGAGCTCTGGCAGGGGTTTGTAAGGACAAATTATTTTACAGTTTAAACACATTAAAAAAGCAATGACTGGGTCGATGAATCATTTGTTCTAATCCCTTTATTTTTGTGGTACACTTACCTGACAAATTTAAGGTGATGTACCCTCCACATAGCCACAATTCCTAATGCATAGCTGGCATCTTCGTCTCATGTCTCTCACTGCCTGCCTTATTCCAATTTGTCACAGTGCTGATTTCAGTACTTTTCATAACTGTCTTGTTTGTTCAATCCAAATAGTGGATTTAAGGTGCCAAGTGGATGGAGGCCTTCTTTCCAGAACTTTGTTGAGCATTATAAATGATATCATCATGCGTCTATGATATTTGTTGATATCATGGATAACTGAGATATGGGTAGGTTTGGCCGGTGTGGAGAACAACATGTAGACCTTTACCCAAAGCAATTTTCTTGATATATGGTTATGAATTTTCTGTTGGGATGCTTGGGATTGGCGTTTAAGATTTGAAACAGTATGGGCAAATCTTGTATGTCTCTCTCCAAGTTTCCTTTGTTTTCGGGGGAGAAAACTTGATATTTCTTTTATACATTTGACAACAGAATGGTTCAATCTTTGTTCAGAAATGGTTTTTAAAAAACCAGTTGATGTTGTATGGGTATCTGAAGGTGGATGGTTTAGCGTTTCTGCTTTGTACAACGTCTGGTTGGCGACTCGTGAAAAAAAGTGGGTGAGCAGGCGGCGTCTGGTCCGAGCGTCTTCTGGGACAATGAGGTGTCCTTTTATCTGCTCGAGAGCGGCCCGGTGTTCTTGGTTGAAACTGCTCTATAGCTGTTCTCCTCTATAGCCACTCCTTGTGCTGCAGTAAGTTGAGGATGGTCAACTTGTAGGCTGCTGTGGTGGCGACCTTTCCCTAAAGGTCGGTTAACTCTGGTTTGAGCCTTTGGGTGCTGCAAGACGGTAAACCCCGAAGAGTAAATACTTGGGCGGGTTTCTGGTGTACACGGCTGTTCGGCGTTTCAAAGATGCTCGTCGATGAACCCGTTGTTGGAGGGGAACGCTAGAGATCAGACAAAGCAGTAGTCCTCTTTCTTTAACGGTGCCTGTTGTCAGACTTAGATTTGATTTTTGTACAGCTTTCCAAAATACCTTTTTCTTGTATCGGTAAACCCTTTGGCCGATGCGGGTTCTTGTAAATTACCTTTATCATAAAGCTTGCTGAAATTGAACTCAAGCTTATGGGCCAGTTGTTCAATTCGAGGATCGCTAAACTCATGATAGTCTGAGTCAGAACCTGACTGGTCGGTTCGGGGATTACTTGTGCACAGGGGGAAAGCGAGAAAGGAGGAGATTCAGATCGTAACACGATGTCTGTATCCTAATCTTAATTTCCACCATTCGCCCTCGCACCTGGAATGATACTGAAAACAATAAGTATGAAAAAAAATATTCCCTAAATCCCTAAAACCAAGGGATAGACACCGAAATTACAGCCATAATGTAAGCAGTTAGTGACTTACAATCATTTTAGTGTAATTGACAGCCTTTTTAAACACCATCTTAGATTTATCGGTTTTCTTTTTATTCAAGGACATTTTAAGTAGTCTGAATGGATTGTGTTACTCTTGCAACTAGGAGGTATACCAACATTACATCTCTAGGATGGATAATGGATAAATCTATGGCTTTTTTAAAGTACAGGCGGCCATCTTCGACGCCATTTTGAAAATAACAGTTTTTCGGAAACCCGATTTCCTTAGATTTTTAGTATGTTATTCTTGATGTCAAATACTACTAAAAACCGTTGAAAAACCTTTTGTTGCAAAAGAGGTTAGGTTTTTTTCTTTCTTAAATTGACCCGTCTATTACGTTTGTCACCTAATAAAATTATTCTTACCATCGCACTCACAAACATCGTCTACCGATTCCATGGACTGGATGTAGGCGATTGTGTGATGTCACTACCAGTCCGGCTAGCCGGCCTAGAAGTATTGGTACGAGGGGACGTAGGCAGAGGACCCAGCACGTAATCTTCCCTGCTTATGCTCCGCCTTGGTGACAGCAACAGGGTCTTCAAGAAGCTTCGAATGTCCCACTTGACAAAGGGCATTTTCTCCGGTAACTCAGGGTTGAGCAAGTACGGTTGGTAAGCGGTGGTCAGGGGTACGAAGTGAAACACAGGATCGGTGGCAGGTACGCACTTGGCATGCTGAACGAATGCATGACTGTAGCACTGTGCACAGACCACAGCTATCTCGTGACCCTTGTAATTGTTGTTGACGGTTTCTGGGGAGAACCTACCCGAGAAAAAAAATGAACACAGAAAAACATACATGTAATTATTAGAGACACAATACTGTTACAAGTTAACTCACACGAAGTAAAACAAATATAAACTCCGTTCAAGATGGGAAAACAAATCTAACGCATTTTTTTTGGATCGCTTGCTGGGTTCGCTTCTACGAAAACACATGATTCAAAGAGATCACAACCTGCTTTTTTGTTTAGTTTGGAAAAACTTATCTTCACTGTCAAATTTGTCCCGAAAATCATCCTTTCCTCAATGACTAACAGAACGGAGCATCTGTATTTTAGTTTTAATTTAGCGCTTGTCATACCAATTTGGTTTGGTTTTTTTTTTTGGGGGGGGGGGTTCAGAAGATTGATGATACATACCCAACAATCTCGCCCAGATTTTAACCCTTCGACGTGTGTTCTTTTTTTTATACACGAACGCGCGTCCGTACTCTTGTTGATAGTTGCTTGTATTTCGTGTATACCCCCAAGCTGTTTTGGTTTTTCGGCTTTATATGTTCACACATTATTCGGCATGCTTTGAACTAGGAATACATGTAACATGATAATTTTTGACCTTTGACCTTTTTACGGCAAAGCGACTATCAGAAATAGTGCGGTGGCACGTCGAAGGGTTTATGCATAGAATGATCAAGCCAATGGGGCTCTTGATTTTTATATGGAGGTCATTACGTTTTCCGGCGGTTCGTCCAATAAACCGAACAGCAAAACTGTTCCGTTTCTCGTATACAGCCACCTCGCACGGCAGAATAAACTTCATGAAATGCTCTTTCCAGTGATATAACAATCACTTTGATCGAAGGAGAGCACAGAATTTTGAGCTCTTTTCAATCTAATTGGTGCACTTATTTCATACCCAATAACCCTTATGGTAACTTACTTTTGGATCATACCATACATAAAAGGGGTGCTTTAATTCAAGTCAATAAATGTAATGGTATTTATCCAACAAGTAAAACATGTGAAATAAATGTTGGCATGTCTCGGGACAAACACTTTGGGCCAAATTCATAAACGGTGATGATCACCGGATTATTTTAGTCGCGTGCAACTATTGTACGGTGGCTAAAACAGAGAAGTGCACGTGTGGATAAACTTATGTGATCATCGCAATTCAGTAAGAAAATAATCGGCTGTTTATCCAGCCGTGTACAAGTTCCTGCTTAGTCGATGGTTAGTGGTCTAGCCGTACATCATTCTTATGACAGCGGATTACGTAATATGTTGAATAAAAGGGCATATCTATCTTCGAAATCGCTGTGTACGAGCCTCCACCTAGTTGTGGGGACAGGCTCTTTAGTTTGGAAAAGACAGACAGAATAGTGGGGACATTTTCGAGTAGAGGTAGAACAACTTATAGTCCAGGCAAAATACATAATTTTACTTTGTTGACCTCAAACAAATTGCAACAAATTGTTTTTCACCACAGTGCACTTCTATAAGGTTCCTAGAATTACATACTAAAAATCTACAAAAATTCAAGTGGTGGAAATATGTCTAATTTGCATAAATCGTTAATCCCTGCCATGTAATATGTTTATTCCCATATTTGGGTATATATTTTATTTTTATTTTTTGAAAAGTTTATTTTGGTGATTCTACTTACGTAACACTGAACGAACAATAATGTAGTTGACCCCTGATGGCGCGCTTTAGACCCCCCGAATACGAAAATTAGCGTGTGAAAGTCGGAGTTTGTGAAATTATTTTTGGTACGTCGATTAAACAAAAAGATCACTCTCTATAAAGGCCTTTGTAAAAATGTTACTAGCATCTCAATGTATAGAAACTGACAAGTCGCATGATGTAAAATTTGAAAATCTAAATCTAAATTTGAAAATCGCTTCCGAAAATCTAAAATATATGTGGGCTCGTAGTAGTAGGGCAGATAGGGGAATATTTGGGGGAATTATATATTTGATGATACAAGCATGAAATTTGGCAGATAGTCAGAGTACGTTCCGAGAAAGATATTTGGATATACATGTGTAAGGCCATCGCTGGTTTTACCTTTGAAAAAAATATGGCTAGAATAACATGCAATTGCAGCCATTTTGCAAATGGTGAAAATTGCTAATTGATATTCTACCTATATTTCTTTCAAAGGAGAAATCTGCGATGACCCTATATCCAAATATCTCTCTCAGACATACTTCAACTGTATATGCCAAATTTAATTTCTGTATCATAAAAGGCACAATCTTGCCTACCACCAATACTTGGCAACTGGGAAGCGCTGATGCGCTTTGATTGGATATAATTTTAGTGACCTGTGAACTGGAGGAAACCAATTCCACGGTTAAGCTGGACTGCGTGCAATTTTAAAAGTCATGAACGCTACCCAGAATTCTGTGCGTTTCTTTCTCAGAATAAGAAGCTCGATTAGCGTTTCCCAGCGCCCGATATGTGCAAACATTTTCATCTGCCGGACTACAGAATCAGATGAGCACTCGTACAAAGATGCAAATTTGTGAAATAATTTTGTGGCGATCAGTGGGTACAAACTTTAACTTCAGTTGTAGTATAAATAATAATAAAGCATAATCAAAAAGAACCTAATAATAAATCTAGAATTCATCGGATGTAGGTAAATCTTCACATCGTTTTGATTTTCGTACGCAATGTGAAAGCAAACGTGATAAAAAAGGAGACCTATATATAAACGAAAATCCAGATGTGAAAGTCGTAAGTATATATATAATTAGTTTTTACCAATTTGCAACTGATTTCTCATCACGTTTTCTTGTGGAATGCCAAAATAAATAAAGCACAAACGTTTCTCGGAGGCTAGTTAGAAATAACTTTTGTTAAGCGCTTTGATACACCCACATTGTGGGAGTCTAAAGCGCTATATAAGAACTAACATTATTAAACATTACAGCAAGAGAAAGGGGGAACCCGTGTAAAATTCCAATAGAAGGGTCACGGAGGGGTCCGGAAGCGCAAAGACAAAATGGAGCACTTTAAGGCGCTATAATGCCTCAATTTCTTTGTCATGGTGTCGAGCAGCAGGCCCGTACGCAGGATTGTTTATGGGGGGGTGCGAATTTGTACTGTTGGGACCAAAAATGCCAGTACCGTTATTTCTACATCAAAATACCATTATTTACCCCGAAAAATGTGGACCTTTTGGTAATTTGGGGGGCGAATTTGTACTGATGGGACAACAAATGGGACCAAATTTTGCGTGTGTCAGTACAGTTATTTCTACACCAAAATACCATTATTTACCCCGGAAAATGTGGACCTTTTGGTAATTTGGGGGGGGGGGGGGGGGGTGCGTACGCACCCGTCGCACCCCCCCCCCCCCCCCCCCCCCCCCCCCCCCCCCCCCCCCCCCTGCGTACGGGCCTGAGCAGTACGCTCCCACCAGTACCTGCTCGATCTCTCACCCTGTTTTTCTTAATGCATCACGGTGAAAGTGGTGTCACAGCCGCGTTTCGTATACAAGTTTTATGTGCACTAGCCCTTTCCATGCTTATCGACTGTCACTGTGACTCGAGGGAAATCCCCTGCACACACAGCATGATCTTTCCTAGTCTTCCTGGCGACGTTGGACAGAGCTGAAACCACCGTCTTTTGGTGTGCGCAAAATGACCATTATATAAATAAAAAGGGTTACGGTTACTATTTTCACACACTGAAAACAAAATGCGTCTATTACTTATAGTAGTGCGATATGCACACAGATGGTACATTACAAGTGTTCACTGCATAAATCAATCCCAGCTTATCAAAGTTTAGTTAAGAAATGTGATAACTGTATAGTTCTATTAATTTATTTGCAATTTACAATTAAATAAAGCGATTGTTTCAACATGCCAATCAATATAACCATAAACATATTTGGACAATTAAAATTGCTATTTGTAATCAATCGGATAAATGGGGGTTCGATTTGTTGGTGAATAAAACCTTCCACGTTCCACAATAAGCCCTGCGCAATCGCAAGTACCGCACGGTTCAATCATTGTTCACACAAGGTACACTGAACTCCTATTCTTATACCCAGCAAGAAATGGGACCGAGCGACTCCCCTGGCCTTAGTCCCCATACCTATACAATCCCTAGACTATTGTTACCTAACACGCCCCCAAAAACTTTAAAAGAAACCACAACATTCCGCAAGCACAATGGCCACCACAAAGGAGGTTTTCTCTGTCCCATATAATTATTGCTTCATAGTCTATTCTTTACCATTACCAACCCAACCGTGTTGTCGATTTTTCAAGGTGATTTATGTATGGAATTCGCAGTGACTCCTCCGTTTTGAAAAGGCAAAATTGTAGGCCTACTCGGCGCGCCCCACACAATACGTATAGTCCAGTCAAAATACATAATTTTGTTTTGTTGACCTCAAACAAATTGCAACAGATTGTTTTTCACCACAGTGCACTTCTATAAGGTCCCTAGAATGACATACTAAAAATCTACAAAAATCCAAGTGGTGGAAATATGACTAATTTGCATAAATCGTTAATCCCTGCCGCGTAATATATGTATTCCCATATTTGGGTATATATATATATTTTTCATTTTTTGAAAAGTTTATTTTGGTGATTCTACTTACATATCCTTACTTTAATAACATTTTCTAAATCATACAAGTGACTGAATAATTATGAGAACATAGTAATTATCAAAAATAACAACTTCGTGACCCTATAAATGTGCGCATATTACACTGTCTCCAGATATCATCAAGTAGTCAGTATTGACGTGCTTCAAATTCACCAAGTTGCTCACTGGCACAGTTATCTTATTAAAACCTTATGGAAAATCATATAAACAATGATAACATTGTGATATTTAGCCCAGCAAACACAAACTGGGAGAAAATGGTGTGTTCCTAAATTGGGCTAACAAGTAGGTGAAGGGTTGCCTAAGGTGAGAGACTTGAACAAGTTCAAGGAAACCTCCCAAATTAAAGATTGTTGTTGCTTACAATAGTCCTATCTACGTTAAAATGTATTTTTGGGATTTCCTTGAACTTGTTCAAGTCTCCCATGTTAGGCAACCCTTTAACTACTTTTTTCGCCCAATTTATGGACACACCATTTTCCTCCAAATATCACAATGTTATCATTGTTCCTATGATTTTTCATAAGGTTTAAATATGATAACTGTGCCAGTAAGCAACTTGGTGAATTTGAAGCTCACCAATACTGACTACTTGATGATATCTGGAGACAGTGTAATGTGCGCACATTTTATAGGGTCACGAAGTTGTCATTTTTGATAATTACTATGTTCTCATAATTATTCAGTCACTTATATGATTTAGCAAATGTTATTGAAGTAAGGATATCTAAGTAGAATCACCAAAATACACTTTTTTTAAAAATAAAAAAAATATATATATACCCAAATATGGGAATAATAATATTACGCGGCAGGGATTAACGATTTATGCCAATTAGTCATATTTCCACCACTTGGATTTTTGTAGATTTTTAGTATGTCATTCTAGGGACCTTATAGAAGTGCACTGTGGTGAAAAACAATCTGTTGCATTTTGTTTGAGGTCAAAACGTATTTTTCCTGGACTAGTACCCAGTTTACGCTGCAGCTGAAAATAAGTGCAGCACCAAGTGTGCAATACTAAAAATTCGTGGACGAACACAATTTGCTTCATGTGAGTAGACCTATATGGTTTGGTTTGGCAATGACTTCAAAAGTGCGCCAAACTCTACAAACTGCTCAGACTCGATCATAGAAAAAGGTGTCACCCGTATTAAACTGCGCTTGCGCGAGGTATACAGCTGGGGTAGTTAAGTGCAAAAACAACACCCCCCAACAAAAATATTAAAAAAACTAAACAACAATACTCAAAAACTTAAATAAACAAACTTTAAAGGATATCTAAAAGACAGGGACAATTGTTATTGTTATACATACCAAAAATAAACCGAAACAAATGTATTGACTTGAAATTAACCAAACAAGTTAAACAAAAGTGAACAATGGTGCTACAAAAAGGTCTTTTTAGCTCCATGGCCAAATTCCACCGCTTGGTTTTTTTGAAAATTAGATCACTCCTGACAATATTTCCTAGACTTTTACGACCTCTCCCTAAAGACCTATACTGCCGCCAATCTGCCTTAATAATCCTCAACTCTCAATAACCCTCAACAGCCAGTTTGCAAGCTAATGACAGTCGATGTACAGTGGCTGTGTATATTTGTTATGTGCCAAATTGATTTATTCAACACACATCTGCTAAGAGTCAGTCAAACCGACTTTGCAAAGTGCCAAAGTGTGTTGTCACAACAACCCTGAAACTATGAAACTGCAAGAATAAAATTCGGATAGGACAACAATATTTGCTTCGGCAGTGAGACCGAAGCAAATAACGATATTGCCTCATTACTTCTTTTTTTAATGATTCTAAAAGTTGCATAAATGAACCAGTGTGTCTTTTATATATGGTATTACCTAGTTACTCTAAAACTACGGCCAAAATCGAGGATGAAAATTTCAGAAATCATTTTGTTGCGGTCATATAGAAGACTAAATAGTCTTTTACATAAACTTGAAGGACTTATTTCCAACAAATCTAAAATTACCGTTGATAAGAATTGTTGAAAGTGTTGATACGACCTATACATTGTTTTCACAAAAACGTACTTGCGTGAGAACAAAAATGAAAACGTTGGAAGATTTACCTACCTACATGTATATGGATTATAGGTCTTATTTAGGCTCGTTTGGTTAAATGTGGAACACCGAGATAGCTTATCTTGGAAAACGTAATTGGTCAATTAAGCTTCCGTAGTTTACTGATGGTTAAACAAAATATGTTTTGACATTCGCTGTCATCTGTTATCCCTCTGCCATAATGGGAGCAGTATGTCCTATGACTTTTGCAGCCGTAATGAGCTGTACAGCCTGACATCTTATTAGCAAGAAGTGGGCTTGGGTAAACCAATTAGCTGTAGTGTACAAAGAAAGAAAATATACAGGTATAAATTGAAGGCCAAGGAAAGAATGTTTCAACTTTTTGACATACCCACTTCTTCAGAGAGTGAAATTTCATTTGAGCACTGTAAGGAATGTCAGGACTACGTTTTTAAGAGAGATTTGTGGGTGAAATTGTTTTAAAATATTGGAAATATACGTGTCTACATCATTCCATCATGATAGCCTTGGCCTACACCATGCATTTAATATAGTTGGCTCTACACGTCCAGACATGTGAGAGAAAAAAACTGTGACCATTGCGATATTGGGATAATTCTACAGAACATTAAATTTATGCACGTCAAATAGTTTATGACATAATATGTTGTGTACACAAATTACCACC
The DNA here is from genome assembly GCA_037893245.1 of Crossaster papposus. Classification (NCBI taxonomy): domain Eukaryota; kingdom Metazoa; phylum Echinodermata; class Asteroidea; order Velatida; family Solasteridae; genus Crossaster; species Crossaster papposus. The sequence goes on along the minus strand of JBAIAA010000489.1, from coordinate 614,390 downwards.
ATGAACTGTTTGAAGTGGAGTGTCGTGGCCGGGCGGTTAAGAACTCGGTTTTCTGTTCCGCAGAGCGTGGGTTCGAGTCCCGGTGTCGACACGTGTGTCCTTAAGCAAGGCAATTAAACCACTATTGCTTCGTCCTTCGGATGGGACGTAAAGCTGTAGGTCCCGTGCGTTGTGTAATGCACGTAAAAGAACCCAGTAACACTCTTCGCTAAGAGAAGGGGTTCGCCCCGGTGTTCCTGGCAGCGCCTCGGAATAGGCAACTAGATAGATGGCGCTTTACAAATGCATGATCATCAAGTCAACGGAACAGTCTTCGTGGAATGGGCACAAAATTGGTCTGAAGATACCTGTATTGTGGAATTCAATCATATGTAAAGGGTACCTTAGACCAACTGATTCCATAAATCTACTCAGATAGGACCACAATAGGCCTATAGAAAAAAAACCGCTGGAAAAGAAAATAACGTTTTTGCCTAACAATGTTCTCCTAAATCTCTCTTAAAACCATAGTCCTGACATTTTTGTACACGGATAGATCACTGATCGTACAGTATGCGAGTTTATATAATAAATTTACTTATTTCCAAAGGATTTTAATGTATTTTTACACACCATCACTGCTGCCACTGTGTCACTCTCGACGTGTCTGCGCGTCTACTCTACTGTATGCCATCCTGAGCCACGCAGAGTTTAACGGGCTCTTGAATTGTCACCCTTAAACCCTGCGGACATTCGCAGCAATCGTTAAACAAGTTGACCAATATATGATATGAACGTCCACCCCTGATAAAATGACAATTTCTACCACTATACTTAATTTTATTGGCGTTTGTGTAGCTTTTTAGTCTTTTATGTTTCTTATTTCTACAATTTTTCCGATTAATTTTAATATTTACGTGGGAGGATGAACATTTGTGAGAACACCTTAGATGTCCAAGTGAATGGACCAATAGAAATGCGCGTTGGGGTCGAAGTTGGTTCGCATGCCTTGGGCGTTTTCCGAACCCCAGCTTTGTCTTCGTCTCAGGCTTCATTCATACAGTTTAGCAATAGGCTGTAGCCGGAGACAGAGCCAAAGCCAGGAGTTTGGAAAACGGCCTTGGTCTGTTTGTAACGGAGGCTCTGATTGGGGGCATGAATCTTTGCGCTAAGAACCACGGATCTTGCCGAATGCCGCAGGGGTTTGACGGAGCGCTATAGTAGAAAGCTCAAAAGCGCTGGGTGGCTCAGGATGACTGTATGCACGAAGGCAATGTTTTTAATATCCCAAAATGGCCGCCGGTGACTTCACGGCTCGCTACCCCATCAATGTACGCTCGACCTATCCAGTTATAGAGATCTGTGGTAAAAACACATATTCGCCATCAGAGAGCAGTATAATCATTTTGGTTCTGTGCCAACGACTGTGAGTTTTTACAAGCTGAAATCTGGGCATACCTTGCCTCAGTGGAACATCGTGACACACAAAAGAACAGCTTTTGACCTTATTCAAGTACAATAAAAGACCTTTAAAATACCTTTTCCCCTATAACAAAAGAACTGAGTCGACCTTTTCGTGATTTTTTAAAATTATTTTTGAAAAAGGTAATCTCTTGAATCGGCTATGTACACATCACAGATACTGTGTGAGAGCTTCTAAAAGTCCAGTGGGATAAATACGGATGGTGTCATAGTTCATGGGCCTTTTCGAATCGCTGGCTTCGTCTCCGTTTTTGGCTTAAGGCGATTTTAGGCTCCCAACTATGGCTCCACATGTTTCTTCCTGTAGGTGCTTCAGAAATATTCATTCGGTTGATATGAATCTAAAAGTTAGAATATTTCTTCGATCAATTTCTATTTGCTTCTCAGTGATTGGAGAGTAAGAGGCGAAGCCAAAGACGAAGCAAAAGTTTCGAAAAACCCTCAAGACTCGATGGTCAAATTAAAAGGTGACAGGTCAAGTGGCCCCTTGGCCGACTCGCCCCTTACCAAGTGGCCCCCTGGCCGACATTGTATGGGGCGAGTTAAAAGGGGGCGAGTTAAAAGGGGGCGAGGTGGGCAGGGAGAAAGTGGGGCAAGGGGGCGATTTGACCTACATTAAAGTCATCACCCATACGCGTGCATAGCTAAAGCCATTTTTAGATGTACATGTACATGTACTAGTATAGTACAGTAGTAGAACAGTCAAGTACATTTTACAATTATTGTCCAACAAAATTGGAAATTTTTATTAATCCCACATGCCTTTTCAACATTTTTTTAACGGACCTCATCAAATAAGCCTGTGTGCGTACCGATGACGTCACACTGACAGGGGAACTATGTCTTCAAATACCCAAACCCATTGGTTTGGACTTATCCTATTTCAAACATATGGTTAAAAGGTGTCTTACCGTTCTCGACAAAAGACGGAAAACCCCGGTTGTTTACATCAGACACGTGACGCGGTGTACGCGTACGTTGTTCCTTTCGTTGTTATTCAATGTTGATACACGTTGTGTGTTTCTCATGATTTGCTCATGGCACTAATGCACAAATGTGGTTTCTTACACGTCCGCAAAAAGCGAACACTTTCCAGCTGGAATCACGTCCACACCCAAACAGCTCGAGTTTCGCGGGTCACTTTTATGATCCCGAAACTCGTTCTACACTCGAATAACACAAAACGCCTAGTTTTGAAAGGTTGAGTGAATGTTTATATCCTACTTTTTAAATGCTCTTATACACATGAAGCAAGATATGGGACGAAGAGAGGCCCGCCCCCCCCCCCCCCCCCCCCCCCCTTGTCTTCTTTGAGGTGATCAATGTGCATGCGGAATGTTGTGTTTTCTCAGGAATGCTTTTTAGGTTTTTAAGTAGGGGTGCGTTAGGTAACAATTAGTCTAGAGAGTGTATATATAGGTATGGGGAACTGAGGGAGGGGGGGGGGGGGGGGGGGGGGGGGGGGTCGGTCCCATTCTTGCTGCGTATACTGTTTCCGTTGAATATTATTTAGTTCAAAACGCGTTTTGTAGCCCGCTCAATTGAGCGATTCTAGTGCACAGTACCCCTTTAAGTTTGTTTACTTGTGCGCTTTCCTATGGGACCACGGAATCACCGTCCCGAACTGGCTCCTGTAAGAAAGCGCACGTTAGTGTGAATGCATTCAGCAGTCCTGACGCGTACTGTTGCATACAGGCGCCACTTTTTTTATTGTGAGAAAAATACATGTAGTGCCATCAACTGGATGCGACACCCTTTCCAGGCGCCATTCAAAAGGTACAAAACGGTATTTCAATTCCTGGAGCTACTTTGTTGTTGCAATTTGCATACAACTAGGCTATACATTCCACACAAGTAAATTAGGCCAAATAAAAACATGTTTAGCGTCACCGCCCGCTTCCTTTTGGGGGCCGCCTCCTTTCTTTCTTTTTTTTCTTTTTGAAAAAATGATAAATTTGACCATTTTGGACCCAAAAACATTATTAAAAAGAAATTTAAAAAAAAAATTAGAGATAATAAAATTTTAAGATCGTGTTTTAGACTTTAGCATCACTGTGTACATGCTCTGGAAATATATTGTTTCTAATAGGAAGGCTAGGGTGTGACGTGTAGTCGTGTACGGTGCATATGAATGATATGATCGACCCACATGAATTTTAATTTGTAATCGTGGGTGAACCATTGTTTTAATTTTAAATTGGAAGATAGGGTGTGACATGTTTACTGCATGACTCAAATTAAGATGTGTCGGGCGGCCATTTTTGGGGGGAAAAGAAAAAAGGGGGGGCCTCCTCCTTCCTTTAAAAAAAAAAAGGCATGACGCTAAACATGTTTTTTTTTTTATTTGGCCTTAGGGTCCTACTAACTATTCACCGACAACACATCTAAACGTACTCTATATTGACAAAAACTTTATCATTGTAATACACACGATACAGAAGAGAGTCATTATTCTTGAGGTTACATTTCTTTTGTTAAAATGATGGGTTTTTTTCACGCGAAAAATATCTCTAACAGCACGGTCGTTGGCCGCCGTCTTGCCTTCGCGCGAAGTTGGCCTATACCATTTTATGTACGGGTGTGCAGGAAATGAAATTATCATGTCATACACAACAGAGGGCGCCATGTACGGTTTTATGCTGACTTAAAGTTAGTTGGAATGCGAGTTTTGATATGACATGGCCAACTACGATTTGTTTTATATGGGGAAGACAACGTTTAACATTACTCTGGTACGGTAGGATAATTAGCCATTTTTTTAAATTCAAACTTAGTTGGGCTGGACCTAAATAAATTGTTCCCGTTCTCTGTTTGAATTATTTTAATAGTACATGTAGTAGGCCCCCTAGGCCTAGTATAGCCTACTATTACTAGTGTGTGCTCGAACTTTTTTTATTTCGAATTTTTAGGAATAGGCCTATAAATAAATTATAATGATGTGCTCTAACGAGAGGGACGCTCCTTATTTAGAAGTTGAAATTAATTATTTCATTACTCATCGTGGGCCGATATTTTCGTGCGATGTCTATTTGAAAGCTCGCAACAAATACTATGCTAGAAAATTATTAATTCATTTTCAAAATCTGTTCAGGGTGACACATCCAAAAAGCACAAACAAACCAACTTTCTAATACTAATAGCATTATTCTAATTAGAGAAAATTTTGAATTCCGACTTCAGACGCTATTTCAGCAGATGTGTACTAAGTCTATGGAGATTCGAACATAAATTATATTTCCTAACAAATTGGGTATTGTTTCTCAGTCCCAAATGTATGACTTTTAAACACTTTTGCACTGATTGACCTTCATTGACCTTGAGATAATAAGAAAACAGTAGTGTCAAGTTGCAAACATTAAAGCTATCATGGCAGTTAAGGCAATCAAATCAAATCAAACATTTTTAACTTTGGTAATTCCTGGGTTTTTGTACTCGATGAATTTTTTAAAATTCGAATACAACTAAGTAATAAATTAAGATGTTCTTATAAAATTAATGTAATGGCAAGTATTTCAACAAACTTTTATGTTTTCGTTTCGGTCATGGTACACAATATATTAAGTTTTGGGGCTGGTGTTGATCAAAATATATACTTTTTTTAATACAACCGGTAAATTAACTGGAATAATTAATCACAAAGAAAAAAATCGAATCACTATAAACTGATAAAACAATGCCTGAAAAATAGATGTGAATAATTAAACTTTGATCTTAAGATTTGATTGTGACAGTTTTTGCTGTCTGAACCCGTTTACGCTGGCCTGGCGGTTGGTTTTTTTGCAGTGATCGGGGTTTTGTATATGTTTAATTTCCCATAGAATGAGGTTACAAACTTCGAGTTACTTCTGTGCCAAGAAAAAAACTTGAGAAGAAGTTTGTTTTTTTCCAGATCAGTTTTTGTACCCCAAACCCGAGTGTAAATTCTAATTGACTGAGCATCTTTGTTGCAGGTGTTGAAAATCCATTCTTTTTCAATTGTTCACCCCTCTGTCCCCCTTTCTCAGGAAAACTATTGAGGGGCGTGGCTAGTATGTAAATGCGCTTGTATATGTAGGCCTAGTAATAGTTATAAATTTTTGCTCAAAATTTAGCACGCAAATTAAGCAATGAACAAAAACAACCTTTTTTAAAACTGCTTTTTAGAAAGGCCTGCTAATGCAAATGAGTACATCATTATAATTTATTTATAGGCTGGACCATAAACATTTGGAATTAAAAAAAGGACCAGCACACACAAGTAATAGTAGGCCTATACTAGGCCTATGTTTTGGGGGGTACTAAATTAAAACAATTCGATCATCAGGGAACAGGAACAATTTATTCTAGGTCAAGCCCAAATAAGTTCGATTAAAAAATATATCTAATTATCCTACCAAAGTACTCGAATGGTTATAATGTTGTCTACCCATACTACTTAGGAAAAAAATATAGTAATAGGCCAAGTCATATAAAAACTCACCTTCCATTCCAACTAAACTTTAAGTCAGCATAACATGATAATTTCATTTTCTGCACACCCGTACATAAAATGGTACAGGCCAACTCCGCGCGAAGGCAAGATGGCGGCCAACGACCGTGCTAGTTAGAGATATTTTTTTCGCGTGAAAAAAAACCCCACCATTTTTACAAAAGAAAGGTTACCTCAAGCACAATGGGCCGTATGAATAGAAACTAGCATTTGCTTTTACTACCAATTTTCAAGCATTTACTAGAATCTGTATGAATAAAAATGAAGCAAAAGGTTTTACTGGAAAGTATTTGCTAAAGACTAAAAGTATTTACTTTTTATTTGCCAGCATTTGCTAGAATATTATTTGCTCCATTTGGTATGAATAAAAATGAGTAAATGCTTCAGATTTGCAGTATTTACTCGTAATTGTTCAAGGTTGGGTCGGGGCTACCATTAAAAAAAAAGCAAATACTAATATGAAAAATAGGAGCTTTTGTATATGTGGTTAGGTAGGAAAAGGTATGAACATGGAAGATGGATTGTCTAGGATTAAAATACAAGCAGTTGTGATGATTTTGGGGAAGGAAATAGAGACTGTATTGTTATAAACCATTCGGCTGTGCAATCAATTGCAAGTAAAAAGAATTTACTGCTATTTCAGCCAGTAAATGCTAAACAGTAAAACTTTGTTTTATTCATACGAATTGAAACATTTGCTTTTCCTTGATGCTTTTACTTCGAAGTATATACTTTTACCTTTTGCTTGTACTTCATAGCATTTGCTAGTTTTTATTCATACGACCCAATGACACTCTTTTGTATTGTGTATATTACAGTGCTATACCTTTTTTGTCAATACGTTTTGGATGTGTTGTCGGTGTGTTGTCAATGCTGTGCGTGTTGTCGGTGTGCTGTCGATGTCGGTGAATAGTAGGACCGGTAAAATACACTCATAAGTTTAGCATCATGCCTCTTTTTTTAAAAGAAGAAGGAGGCCCTTTGTTTTTCTTTGTTTTTAAATGGTCGTCTGACAAATTTTAATGCGAGTCATGTAGTGAACATGTCACACCCTTATATTTCTATTTGAAACTAAAACATGGCTCACCCACTAGTCCAGGGAAAATACTTAATTTTGTTTTGTTGACCTCACACAAATTGCAATAGAATATTTTTCACCACAATGCACTTCTATAAGGTCCCTACAATGACATACTAAAAATCTCTAAAAATCCAAGTGTTGCAAATATGACTAATTTGCATAAATCGTTAATCCCTGCCGCGTAATATATTTATTCCTATTTGGCTATATTATTATTATTTTGAAAAGTTTCGTTTGGTGATTCTACTTACACATCTTTACTTCAATAACATTTTTTAAAGCTTGTAAGTGACTGAATAATTATGAAAATATAGTAATGGTCCAAAATGACTAAAATTATACCCTATAATTCGCACGCATTTACCTTGTCTCCAGATATCATCAAGTAGTCAGTATTGACGAGCTTCAAATTTATCAAGTTGCTTACTGGCACAGTTATCATATTAAAATCTTATGGAAAATCATATGAACAATGATAACATTTTGATATTTAGCCCAACGAATAAAAACTGGGGGAAAAAGGTGTTTCCTTAAATTGGGCTAAAAAGTAGGTGAAGGGTTGCCTAAGGTGAGAGACTTAAACAAGTTCAAGGAAAACCCCCAAATAAAAAAAATTGTTGCTTACAATAATCATATCTACGTTAAAATGTATTTTGGGGATGTCATTGCACTTGTTCAAGTCTCCCATGTTAGGCAACCCTTTAACTACTTTTTCGCCTAATTTATGGACACACCATTTTCCCCAGTTTTTGTTTGCTGGGCTAAATATCAAAATGTTATCATTGTTCATATGATTTTCCGTAAACTGTGCCAGTAAGCAACTTGGTGAATTTGAAGCTCACAAATACTGACTACTTGATGATATCTGGAGACAGTGTAATGTGCGCACATTTATGGGTTCACAAAGTTGTCGTTTTGGATAAATACTATGTTCACATCATAATTCAGTCACTTATATGCTTTAGAAAATGTTATTGAAGTAAGGATATGTAAGTAGAATCACCAAAATAAACTTTTCAAAAAAATAATAATAATATATCCAAATATGGGAATTTATTTATTACGCGGCAGGGGTTAACGATTTATGCAAATTAGTCATATTTCCACCACTTGGATTTTTTGAGATTTTTAGTATGTCATTCTAGGGAGCTTATAGAAGTGCACTGTGGTATAGACTATACGATTGTATTCTTTTATCGGTCTTTTAAATGTATAAATATATATTTTCTTTCCTTATTATTTGTTTTTACATGGGTAATTGAATTTATTCAGCAAACAAATAAATAAAAGGAATGAAAAAAGCCACGATTAGGTTAATTCACAAGACCGGTCATCACGGGCAACACTGAACGAACAATAATGTAGTTGACCCCTGATGGCGCACTTCCAGACCCCTCGAATACGAAAATTAGCGTGTGAAAGTCGGAGTTTGTGAGAGAAAAAAATTGGTACGTCGATTAAAAAAAATTAACTTTTCAAAAAAATAATAATAATATATCCAAATATGGGAATAAATATATTACGCGGCAGGGATTAACGATTTATGCAAATTAGTCATATTCCGACCACTTGGATATTTTTAGATTTTTAGTATGTCATTCTAGGGACCTTATAGAAGTGCACTGTGGTAAAAATATTCTATTGCAATTTGTGTGAGGTTAAAACTTATTTTCCCTGGACTACACGATTAAAACTCAAAATTCATGTGGGTCGATCATGTATGCACGTCACACACTAGCCTTCCCCCAAAAGGAGGCGGCCTCCAAAAAGGAAGCGGGCGGTGACGCTAAACATGTTTTGTTTTTTTAGCCAAATGGTATTTAAATAATGTGTATTATAATGCATTATCTTTCAGATAATGCGCGCTTTGTTCAATCATCTCTATGGTTCAATACACTCGAAAACGGAATGGAATGCGTGCATGCCGGTTTGCAACCGACCCGCACTATTTTCACTGACCGGTTATCGGCGGAAAACCTTTGACCCGAAATCATTGTCATTTCATTTTCCCACAAATAAAAATCCTGCTGAATTAGATCGGCAAGTTCAACAATCAACATATAGTAGTAATACAGTTTTGGTTTTTTTAATATACAGAAACAACATTACTTACCTTTTTGCTATGTTTTAATATACAGCAACACATTTTTGTTTGTTTATATGAACGGTGTATCATGGAGGAATAAGAAGGTCCTCCTTATTCCTCCATGGGTGTATACAGTGGCACTCTATAAAATACTTGTCTTACCGGTGAACAAGTGAGAGTAGAATTAACTTGAGATAGGCTCCTGTAAATTCATTATCTCCAAGACACCCCGTGTTGGCCTGGCCGTATCCATTGATGATGATCATCTGCAGTCTCCGGAAGTCGTCTGCTGTGATTCGGGTCCAAAAGAGGGCCATTATTTGATCAAAGACTGCGTTACCAGCCACGGTCTCCGTCCGTAGCTGGAACTCGGGGAAGCCGTCGGCCGCCGATTTGTTTTCGTACACCTTCTGGCGAGGGTCCTGCTGTGTAGAAGTCGTTCTAACGTGGATGTACAGAACCAGTGGGGCAGAGTCGCTGCAAGCACCGGCATGGTTGTTAAAAGACATTATTCACAATTTGACGTTAAGTTGGTCAATCAGTGTAGTTTGAAACTCAACTTTCCACCGAGTGCAGCTGTTTGAAATTTTCTGTAGTTTTGGTATGGCGTATAGGCCTATCACATCCCTATACACATGTACATGGTTTTGGCATAGCTGCTGTACAGTACGTGTATGGGATTAGTCAGATGACTTTTGTATGACTGCGTCATGCTTGGCTAACCTGCATTTGTAAAAGCACACAATGGCCCGCTGTCAATTCAATCAAGTTGGCAGCCTTCAAGCGCGCTGTATACCCAGCACGATATGAGACCGAGGGACCCCCCCCCCCCCTTATACACTGACAATTGTTACCTACCCCCACCCATCTCAAACCTAAGAAGAATTCCTGAGAAACCACAACATTCCGCAAGCACAATGACCACCACAAATGCGATGCACTGGATTCGAGTAAAAATTGGGTGGACTGACGACGCGTATTACCCCTTCCAACACTTAATTGCGGGATGCCTCGCTTCGTCCCGAAGTGGGTATAGACTTGTACACTTTTGTATTGTTCCCAGATAAATTACCAAAATCAGGGGCAAATCGACCAGGGGCGACTTAATTTATACAATCCTCTGACCAGACAGGCAATTTCTTTATTGTCTTTTTCGAATTATGCATTACTAGCTATATCCTGTGAGAGATAATGCAGAGAGCACCCGCTTTTGAAAATACGAAGTGGGGAAATCGACTAACTGAGAAAACGAATCACGGCAACTCTATTAATGCGGCTTCTTATTTTGCTATTTACTCCACAAGTGGTGATTTAGTTGAAAGGATTTTCTGCCTAGTTAAATTATGACGAAGAATGAAGATCGATGAACTTTACAACGCAATCCCCAAAACAGTTAACGATCGACGCACCTTAAATACACACTTGCGTTCTTGATCAGGCGGTATAAATCAGAAGACTTTCGGTGATTCGGAAACCCCCCCCCCCCCCCCCCCCCCCCCCCTTTGGGGACCAGTATCACGTGGGCCTAAATATTTCAAATCAACTTGACATTTATTAGGCAATTAACAGGCTTTATTTAGCGTGTGTAGAGATAACATTGACCCGGGGGGGGGGGGGGGGGGGGGGGCAACAAAGTGCGCCACCAACGTTGAAATGTATCTCATTCATTCTTCCACGCTCACGAGCCGCACATCTCATACAGTAAATACGTATAGATCGCAACCTCGAAGCGCACCATTGAAACACGTACAAATTTGCACTCGACGAGCTCCGTGCATCGCTCCCCGAATTCAGTGATTTATCCAACGTCCGCAAAGCCAGGTACACAGGCACGATCTACACGGAATTTTTGGGGGGAGATGTCATTGTCTGCCATTTTCGTTCGAAAACAACACGATAAAACGCAAGGGGTTCACAGGCAGATTTTTAAAATAAATTAGTATATAACTGCTACATCCTTTTTTAACGTATCCATAGAAAAAAAATGGTGGGTTCGACGCAGGATTTTTCACAATTTATCGATTATTATTTCCCTTTTTAGGGGAGGTATTTGTTAACGTCGTTTGAGTATTTGTGCACAATCTCCACGTGCATCAACAGTACGTCAACGTTCAATTTTTTCGACTGCTTTTTTCATTTTCAATACATTTTTTGTCATTGGATGATAACAATTAAGGTAAATAACAACCTTTTTCAACTACAAAAGACAAGATGTTAAGATGGGATGCCAAAAACTCTTTATTTTTCGCGTAAGAAAATTGTCCCCCCCCCCCTATTTTGAGAATGGACGGTACCACAGCGTTTCGCAATCACAGCCTCAAGGCCCCCGCCCCCCCCCCCCCCCCCCTCCGCCCCCCTTCCGCCCCCCCCCCCCCCGCATTGACCTTAAAAGGCCGTGTTTTCTGAACGTTGAGGGCGCTGTGCTCATGGTATTGGGGGTATAAATAAAAGTGATTAGACGATAATTCACGTCAGTTTACATATTCTTACAGCTCCAAAATAAAAATGTTCCTATATTCCATTTTTAGATAAAAGTAAAGTTACTAAACTACTTCATTAAACGCGTTGGGTACCCATAAAATGGCGTCTTACAGCGCCATCATGTGACCAGGAAACAGCGCAATAAAGAGTTCATGCCTTCGCAAAAATCCTTCCCGAATACAACGATATACACAATAGAGAGTCTATATTTGCATGCTGCGCGCATGTCTATATTTTGTGTGTTGCAATTACTCCCTGGAGTGACGATTTCTAACCAGTTCATCTGTAAATGACTTACGGCCTAGTTGAACATAAAGGAAGAATAAAACATTGTCGCGTCTTTATTTGATTTGTGTATTAAAGATTCGTGTTTTCATCAACTTGCAATTGTTTTCCTCACCATATCCGATTTTTTATAAAGATTTTTTAGTAATACACAAAAGTATCAAAACGTGCCTCACGGATGAGCCCCTAGGTTTGTCCGAGGGTTTTAAGGGTCGGCAAAAACAAAATAAACGGTCTACGCACATTTTAAAAGGCAGCCATGCGCCCTTAAGCATGGAGCACACGACACGCAAACTTTGGCGTTGAATGGCGTTTTTTGCCGCAACAGTCCTGAACGCCTGAAAAATCCCTCGTCTGCTACGAACGCGACTTGCCGCTACTTGCCGCGACTCACCGCCAGATATCTAACATGTTTGATTTTTGACGCGCGTGAACGCGCTTCAACGCCAGTGAACGCAAGAAAAAGCGTCGTGTGCTACGGATGGCGGCCAGACTTGGCAGCGGCGGCGAGGCTTTGGCCAATCAGCTTGCGTCTTGGTGTCACATGATTTCAAAATGGCAGCCCCCATGAACAAGGAGACGTTTGAATGAACTCGCGTGGACACCGTGAAGTCTGGGCTGCGTGTGCTCTGACCAGTCTCCGATGGCCGCCAACTCTTGCGGCGAGAGGCGTTCACCCTTGAGGCAAAAAACGCCAGTCAACGCCAAAGTTTGCGTCTCGTGTGCTCCTAGCTTTAATCCTCACTCAGTAGACTTGTTGTCTCGGTGATTTTGTCCCTGATTTTGGGGGCCGGGAGTTGAAAAGCATTATGCGGGCCTAACTGTATGGTGTTCTGTAGACGACAAATGTGCGTCGCGTCGAACCGCCGCGTCGCCTCTTCCGTCGCGTCGTGCCGTCGCCCGTCGCGTCGTGCCGTTGCCCGTCGCGTCACCTGTTTTTCAAAAAAGAAATCATAGTGGCTTTGGCTGCCGTCGCCCCTCGCGTCGTCCGTCCCGTCGTGTCCTCGCGTCGCCCGCCGTGCCGCCCGTCGCGTCGTCGCCCGTACTATTGTGCCTCCTGGTGTCGTCTGGTGGCGCTGTTGTGCCTCTGCAGTCGCCATGTGCGTATGTATTGACTGCCAATCGTAGTCGTCAGACAAAAGAATTGGGTACGTCCACGATTGACAAAACGTCCACGATTCCAAATTGTGTACAAATCCTATGGAGGTCATCCAAAAACGTACAAACAAAAGAAGGGAAGATGGTCGGACTATACGTGTGTGTGTGGAAGTTAATAAAGTTTTTTTACGATGGAAGGCATTCTAGCTTCTCTCGATTTGGAACAAATAAGGTATGCTATTTTGTTAAATTACTTATTCCACTCTTCATCACCTAACTTTAAGTAACAAGAACAATTGCTAAAATTCTTTAGGTTTAATGAGTAGCAGGCCGATACGCAGGGGGGGGGGGGGGGGGGGGGGTGCGACGCGTGCGTTCGCACCCCTAAAAAAATTACTAAAAGGTCCACATTTTCCGGGGTAAATAATAGTATTTTGATGTAGAAATAACGGTACTGGCACACGAACATTTTTGGTTCCATTTTTGGTCCCATCCTGTGTAGTGACCTGTGTAGAGAGACATACAATATTGGGTATTTGAAAAATACCTTTGCCAATCTGTATAAACCCATCTAAAATGTAGTCACACCAAATGTGTTGGACCCCTTAACAAATTTATTTATAATATTAATGTTATTTTGTGTTATTATGTATACTCTGTAGGTCGGTTGTAAAGAGGCTATTTTGTTAACAGACTCATAGTTTCAACTCTTGGGAGTTGCAAGAATCGGCGATAGACCTCGCATCAGGCAGTGGTATGCTACAATCTTCAATGATGTAGTTAGTAAACCAATACATTTGTAAACATACATTGTTGACTCCCCATGTTGTGGTGGAAACATCTGACCGCATGTTTTCTATTGAAGCACAGCCAAACAGCATAACATAGCTCCCTTAAAACAATCACATAATAGTTTATAAAAAAAGGACCGCTATTTTTATGAATTCTATTAAGGGAAATAGTTTTAAAGACCAGTATTTATAATATGACTCATTGTTCAAGAATTTTACAAGACCAAGCCTTCACAATAATAGTTACATGGAGTAAAAGATTCATTATTCGTGACAGACAATAGTTTCTAATAAAATGTATTATATAGTTATATAGTGAAAGTCATACCAATACAAGTGATGAAAGTCAACTTGTTTTTAACCTTATTGGTTATCTCTACTTATTATTAAAGATTATGCTGAACAAAATGGTTATGATTTTGGGTTTTTGCTCTTTTTTTTCCATGAACTTACTTAATAATTTATGGACAATTTTTCTTATTTCATGTTCCATTATTTAACAGATGACGTACCATTGCTACCAGCTGTGCAACGCCTCCGTACTAGGGTTTCTAACACTTTCCACTTACAAAAATCGAGAAATTTTACTACTGAATTATCAGGAAATATCTTGCTTATTTGAAAGTCAATAATGATTGTAGACATTCAGCAAAAAGATTGCGTAAATATCCTGTAATTCGAGCGATTCACAATACCTAGAAGCTGCCGTTGGAGGCGCAAATCCTGCTATCCCCGCAGTGCATCATGGGGAAAAGTCGGCATCGGTTTTAAAAACAGTATTCATTTTGCATGAACTCATCAGTTTTTACGTCTTTTTGGACGCGAACGATTAAAGTTTTATTTTTTGTCTGCAAATAACAATGTTTTAATTAACGACGCTGCCGGATACATGTTTGTTTGGGTTAAACCTCGTGTGAACAATGAAGAATAGAAATTTCACTACAGTATGATATACGGAAGAAGTCGACCGTAAAGTTTAAAAGTGGCACTTTTGAGTCAAACGCTTGGTGGCGCACTGCATTGTGAATCGCCCGAATTGTATCAAAAAACTGACGGCGATCGCAAAAAAATACAAGAACAACATAAGAACCACTGCCTGGCACCGGTTGAAAACGAACGCTGTTTTATTTGCTTTTCTCAGCATCCATGATTGTAAAACTTCGGAACGGTCAGTTCAACGATATTTACTATAACATACAACCCCCTAAATGCGCGCCCCGGACAAATGAAAAACTCGGTCTTGGAGCAAGACTAGCAAAACCTAGCTTGCTGGGAACAAAATTCGCGTCAAAATTTAGGTCCGGTCGTGAAATTTGACGTCAATATTCGCGACTTTTGGGAGCAAGACGCGAAATTTGACGTCAATATTTACGTCAATATTTACGACTTTGGGGGAAAGTCGTAAATTTTGTCGCGAATAAGTCAATATTCGCGACTTTCGGGTAAAGTCGTGAAATTTGACGCGAATATCGACGTCAATATTCGCGACTTTGGGGAAAATCCGTGAAATTTGTCGTGAATATTGACGTCAATATTCACGACAAATTTCACGGATTTTCTCGCCATCCATAATTGTAAAACTTCGGACAGGTCAGTTAAACGAGATTTACTATAAAATACAACCCCCCCCAAAACCACCCATTTATGATAATTCAAGCAATTATGGTGTATCCTACCTTTCAAACAAATCCACTGATCTCTCGTGACAATCGAGGGCGCCCTCAATGAGCCCGTTTGATAAACTGTTTAGACTAGACGGACGGCGCGCCAAGGAACAAATGAAAAACTCGGTCTTGGAGCAAGACTAGCTAAAGCCTTGCTTGCTAGGAAAAAAATACGCGTCAAAATGACAATAAACGCCACGCGCGCTCCCCGTGCAAAGATACAGCGCGAACAGTGACCTCATACGGCCACTATTTTATGCAAATCAACTGAAACTACTTTTTCGCCTTGGATCAATGGTTTTTGAAATCTTATGTTTTTCCTATATTTTGCGCCACATTTCTAGCGCATGACCTCGTATGCGAATACATATAAGTATAGGCGGGGCTAAGATGTGGAGTGTCCAATCACAAGGCAGTTGAATCCCGACGTCATCAAATTTGATGCAGTTACTTATTTGCAGCATGACATTTAAGACAAAAATGGCGGATATTCAGCGTCGTCTTTCGTCTGAAAATCTGTCGTGTCCCTCGAAGATTTTAGACCCGAGCAGCGAAATAGGCCATTAGAATCCTTTCTTCGTGGTCACGATGTTTTTGTGAATTTGCCGGGAAAACCTGGGAAAACCTGTCATTTTTCAGGCAGCCCCATTTTGCTCGGAGCTCGCACGTACGGCCAGGTACTCAGCGTTTTTTCAGCGTGTTTGGTCAGTTTCTTATCGCCGCATAATCGGCATTAACCCAGGCATGCTGGTCTGTGCGTTATCGACACATTGTATGGTCCAAGCATGGGAGGGGGCTGTGGGCAGGGGCGTCAATCCCATTTCAAATGTGGGGGGGACATTACTGAAGTCAAGAATTATTAGAGGGGTTTAGCATGCACATTATACAAACGTCAACGCGAGTGCACAAGAGATGTTGGCACGGCCAACATATCATGCGGCCGGCATAATTATGACAAGCCCAGACGGCGAGCGTCTTCCTGTTTTGGATTGTTTACTTATCCTATTTCAAATGTCTGGTTGAAAGGAAACCAATCTCATGTTTTACCGTTCTCGAGAAAACCCTATGGTTTACATCGGGGCGCAGTGGTCCCCTGACTCTAACACATTTACTCGATAACAAATTGTCAAGTCGAAAATTTAAACATGGATAATTTGTTTAGGAATTAAAGTGCATTTAATACTAGCTTGGTAATTTTAATTCTTAAAGATGGACTACAACGGAATAATGATAAAGGCTGTGTTGCTGTTTTTTGTTCGAGAAATGTATAATGATTACTAATATATCATTAGTATTCAATAAATCTTGTTCCTTCATGCAACAAAACAACAAAATTGATCGGCGTTCTACGACCCAGAAAAACTCAGTTTCAGCAAAAGCCCTTAACTCATGAATAGTTCATACTTTGTGTGTGACGTACTACCCATAAAAACGCATATTATGGTGGCCCTGAAGGGACCCTGCAGATCGCGAATATTGACGTCAAATTTGACGTCAATATTCGCGACTTTTGGGGAAAGTCGTGAATATCGACGTCAAATTTGACGTCAATATTCGCGACTTTTTGGGAAAGTCGTGAATATTGACGTCAAATTTGACGTCGATATTCGCGATCTGCGGAGTCCCTTCAGGGCCACCATGTATGCGTTTTCATGGGTAGTACGTCATCACTTTTCGCTGGTTTACAAGTCCGCTGGTACTACATCGTGGATTTCATTGTGGTTTTCAGTGGATCTTTGCCGGGAACCAGTACAGGGCGGGAAATTTCAAAATCGAAGAATCGAGGTCTAATTTTTTCGGTCAAATTGCAACAAAATTATTTAGAGAAAAACATGACCGTAACAATAAAGTGTTACCTGAACACAACATAAACAAGGTCCGATAATAAATTTAATGTGTGAGTTTTCGTTGTAGTCCATCTTTAATTTTCTGGTGACAATAATTCGCAAAAAATGTTATCCCTGGAAACTATTAGAAAACTATTTCCACAAACGAAATGGTGCAAAGGATTTTGAATGTAGTTTAGAAACACAAAAAAACCTGGAATAATTCCCATCTGCATTTTTGTCGGTGTCCTGTACAATTAATGAGATAAGGTTTTATCCGTTTACTTTTTCAAATAAGTTACAGAGAAGTATCTTGAAAAGTATTTATCAAGTATCTTGAAAGTATTAAGCCCATATTCAATCGGAGGTGCCGGTATTTGTTTTATTCCACCGTCGAATTAATTCAAATAATAAATCCCAAGTCTTTGAACTTTGATTGACGGCCAACTGATAACAGTAGATATTTCCACGAAGTTATTTGTTATTGTTTCCGAGTGTTTTGGAAGTGAAGAATAAAATGTTCAGTTATGGTAAAATGAATGAACAACCACAATTAAAATGCAAGTGAAATGTTCGGGCAAAGATCTCTTGCGCCGCGCATTTGGTCGTCTGCTACGCGTACTTAAACCTTTGCTTCGCGTCTTCGGCTTCGGTTCGCCTGCGACTTCGGAATCACTGAGAAGTAAATACAAATGAAGGAAATAGAAATATCCGACTTTTGTATAGGTTCATATCAACTGATTGAATGTTTCTGAAGCACAACAGGCACCATAATGTGGCTGGAGTTCTCGCAGTAGGCTAAAATCCCCTTGATCCTAAGACGAAGACAAATCCGAACCCAGAGATTGAAAAAGCCCTAAAAGTGCGCCCCCAAGTGGTACGGTAGATATTAGTTAATACTTATACTACGATTTGATTGATTGTCAGCTTTGCGAAGGTTCGCTAGAGTTGAACACGATCGATCAAGCACAGCCAATGGCACACGCACTTCACTGAACTTTCGTAAACACAAAACTTTCTCAAACTACGCTACAACTTTACCAAAAACACAGATTTCAACCACAACCGAAGTCCACACACAACCTACATGATCCAGTATGAATATGGCTGCAAAACATCATTTACTGAATTATCGATTTCAGGGGCTATGTTACATCAACAAATAATAAAAATTTAGGACAAAAGTGAGATTACGTCTGGACGAGATAACGCCTGTTTTCACGCGAACAGTATGTGTTCACGTACATGTATATGGTTCGCGCGCGCACATACGCACCCGCAGTAACGCGTTAACGTCAGGTTCTGTTGGCTCCGCAGCCGTTGTTGGACTTGGATGGACTCCGTGTAAATCCGTCACACGTACTTACGCCACCGCTCCGCTATTCTTGACAGTTTCCGCTACAGTACATATTGCCCTATTAGTCCGGGAGCCCAGCCAGGTTTAATCATAATTTTGAGTGCGAAAGGTTTGAAGCGTGGGATATGTAGGGGTGACTTGGACAACTGCAAAATGGGTTTTCTTAAGTTTGGCGAGTGGTGCGTTGAGAGGGGGAGCCCCTGACAGACCCACAAAAATTCGATTTAATCATAATCTTGAGTGCATACATAATTTCTTAATAAGTCGAAAGTTTATCGTGTACTGAATAGGATTTGTATACTTAAGGAAAATATAATTGTGCTAAGTACATTTAAGAAGGTCTTTAATTAGTGCTAATTACACGTTTGATTATAATTTTGAGTGCAAGGATAAAACAAGTGTCAATGTGTAGCTGACACCTTCAAGTGGTGCCATCCCTAATTAAGAAAGGGTCAAAGGTCATTAAAACTAAAAGTCAATAAACACCGATACATGTATTTATAATGTTGAGTGCAACTTGCATTTCTATGTGGATCAACCGTTTATTATGGACCAATCACTGATTACACGGCGCAATGTTCGATCAAAATGTCCGATTAATAAATTATTAGAATGATAATAATTATTGAAATCATAAAACGAGCGTCAACGTGTACATGTACTTTACCAAACGCAGGAATAAAACCCACCACATAAGAAATATTACAAACAGTCATGAAGTTGATTGCAATTGCCTGTACCCTCTCAAACACGAATGGGTGTAAATATGAAATACGTTAAAATTAGGGAATATGAGATCACCGGAGTTTATAATTATAGGAACATAACCTTTTAGTAGTTTTTGAGCTCAAACAAGGTTTGCATTAAAGTAGACAACAGTCAATACTGAGAACTTTATTGTAATGATATCATTAACATTGGGTGATGAGCTGCTTTGGAGTACGAAGTTACGTTACGTTGTGCCTTAGTACAGTGGCTCGATAGCGAAATTCCTAAATTTATGCAACAGCGCGATCGTGTAAACAAAATTGCAAAGCGCACAGGCTCACAAATCCATTGGGATTCATACAAAGACCTGCGGCACAATGTTAACTAATGTAATACGCAGTAAAAAGAGTGAACACTCGCACATCCGCCTTAGAAGAAATCAAAAGCAATTCACTTATGATGTGGAAAACTCTGCAAGAGGTACTCCCTAATGAGCAGACAACTGAACTATACCAAATTCGATTACTTCCCCAAATGGTGAAATATTGACGATTCCGCTCACATTGCTGATACATTAAATAAACACTTTTCAACAATCGGCAAGGGTCGGTACTGCTGGTAATGACCCTTTGTGTGAACTTGAAATAGATGACAATACTGACGCCTCTATCAATTATTATCTTGAAAAAGAATGCATAGTACCGTACCTAATGTTACAGAAGAGTTTGTTCAAAAGCAAATATCATCTATCGGTATGTCGGTTGGGAAAGCAACAGGTCTGGATGAAGTGTTAAAATGATCAAAATTGCTTCACCTTATATCATTAAATATTTAACTTGTATTTTTAACATGTCTATAAGATGTGAGCGATACCCTAAAAATTGGAAACATGCATTAGTACATGTAACACCAATTAACAAGGGAGGATGTAAATGTAGTACAGGTAACTATCGGCCTATTTCTATACTGCTAATCATCTCTAAGATTTTTGAAAGATAGGTGCACACATCGGTATATAGATACCTTGATGAAAACAATCTGATTCCTAGTTGCCAGTCAGGATTTAGACCCCTGCACTCAACTGAAAGCACCCTACACGAAACAAGTGTTTTGAGGCCATGGAGAATAGAGAAATTACAGGCACAGATCAGGCAGTGTGTTTATAGATCTCAGTAAAGTATTGATTGTGTTAATCATGGCATCTTATAGAGAAACTAGAAAAGATGAACATGTCATCTTCTGTAATCATGGTTTATTAAAGTCATACCTAAGTGATCGTAGTCAGTCTGTAAATATCAAATTTCCTGTCCGTAAACACTGGTTTTCTGCAGGGGTCGATACTAGGTCCACTTGTATTCATTGTTTATACTAGTGATCTTCCATTTTGTATATCCCCAAACTGCAACTTATTTATGTAAGCTGATGACTCCACATTAACGTGTGGCTCCTCAAACATTAATATAATAGAAAGCAGCTTAAACACAGCTGTTATAGTTTTCACAACTGGTACGTAAGAAACAATCTATAGCATTAAACGCCACCAAAACTAAATGTATGCTTTATATTGGTACAAGGCAGAAAATATCCAATGTTGACTTAAAGGTAGTATTGTCATCTATTTCAAGTTCACGCAAAGGGTAATTACCAGCAGTACGCTTGCCGATTGTTAAAACGTGTTTATTTAATGTGTCAGCAATGTCGGCGGAATCGGCATTAGTTAACATTGTACCACAGGTCTTTGTATTAATCCCAATGGATTTGTGAGCCTGTGCGCTTTGCAATTTTGTTTACACGATCGCGCTGCTGCACAAGTTTAGGAATTTCGCTATCGAGCCACTGTACTAAGGCACAACGTAACGTAACTTCGTACTCCAAAGCAGCTCATCGCCCGATGTTAATGATATCATTACAATAAAGTTCTCAGTATTGACTGTTGTCTACTTTAATGCAAACCTTGTTTGAGCTTAAAAACTACTAAGAAGTTAAGTTCCAAAAATTATAAGCTCCGGTGATCTCATATTCCCTAATTTTAACGTATTTCATATTTACACCCATTCGTGTTTGGGGAGGGTACAGGCAATTGCAATCAACTTCATGACTGTTTGTAATATTTCTTATGTGGTGGGTTTTATTCCTGCGTTTGGTAAAGTACATGTACACTTTGACGCTCGTTTTATGATTTCAATTATTATTATAATCATTTATTATTCGGACATTTTGATCGGACATTGCGCCGTGTAATCAGTGATTGGTCCATAATAAACGGTTGATCCACATAGAAATGCAAGTTGCACTCAACATTATAATTATCGGTGTTTATTAACTTTTAGTTTTAATGGCCTTTGACCCTTTCTTAATTAGGGATGGCACCACTTGAAACTTTTTTAAGTGGTGGATTTTGCTCCAGCAAGGTGTCAGCTACACATTAAACGTGTAATTAGCACTAATTACATACCTTCTTAATTAGACTTTGCATTATATATCATGTTCTTAAGCTTGTGATCAGTGATCGGTCTACGATAATCTGTTGATATTAACATAAATGCAAGTTATAATTATTAGTGTTTAATGACTTATGATGACCTTTGGTTCTTTCTTAATTAGGTATGGCACCACTTGAAACTTTCTTAAGTGGCGAATTTTACTCCAGCAAGGTGTCAGCTACACATTGACACTTGTTTTATCCTTGCACTCAAAATTATGATCAAACGTGTAATTAGCACTAATTAAAGACCTTCTTAAATGTACTTAGCACCAATTATATTTTTTTTAAGTATACAAATCCTAAAACACGACAAACTTTCGACTTCGAAGAAATTATGTTTGCACTCAAGATTATGATTAAATCGAATTTTTGGGGGTCTGTCAGGGGCTCCCCCCTCCCAAAGCACCACTCGCCAAACTTAAGAAAACCCATTTTGCAGTTGCCCCAGTCACCCTGGCCCTACATATCCCACGCTTTAAACCTTTTGCACTCAAAATTATGATTAAACTCGGCTGGGCTCCCCGACTATATTATGAGATACACAAGTTCAAAAACATGGGGGGGACATTTGATATTGTGTCCCCCACCCTTCAAAATATGGGGGGGACGTGTCCCCCTGTCCCCCCCAGGATTGACGCCCATGGCTGTGGGAGGGGGCATGTTTACGGCTGCAGAACCAACCTTCAAAATGATCGCAATATCGTAATTTAAAAAGGGACAAGTCTCTTATATCCTCAATAACTCCTTCGCAAAATTCAGCCGGCAAGGCATTTAATTATCAGAGTTCCGCGTTTAACCGAGGCACATTTTTCACAATTTAAGATCAGCTGGATTAGATGCGTGCGATATAATGTAGGGCCGAGTTTGACACGTTTTAATAGAGTCGCGGCCTTCTCCAGTCGCCGCGGTTGAAAACTCAAAACTAAGCAGCTAAACACAACTACAAGTAGTTTTGACCTTAACATTGCCAACATTCAAGAAAATACCCAGCAAAACGAGCAAAAATAACTGCGACCCTCACCAATCAAGCAAGACAGTTCAAATCTTCATGTGTATAATTCCTACAAGCCTTCGTAAAAATCACTCAACTTTCTCCGAAACGGATAAAATATTATGTCAACGATGGCGGTGTTCGTAAACACTTGCGAGCTAGCTATGGCCTTTCAACGCTAGCTCAAATTATGCAGTTTCTACGCAACGATCGACCAATAAGAAAACGACTATAAAGGTCAGCTTAATCTATTAGCATAATGAGCACCGCCCAAAAAACCTCAACTTAACCATTGATCCAAGGCGTTCAAGTATCTTCGGTTATTTTGCATATAATAGTGGCCGCGTGAGGTCGTTGTTTGAGCTCCGATTACCGCTGCGATGTACGTACGGACGGGTAACGATGAACGCCTTGACCAAGGCTAGTGCGGTCGTGAAATTTGACGTCAAATTTGACGTCAATATTCACGACTTGAGGCAAGTCGTGAAATTTGTCGTCAATATTCGCAACTTTCGGGGCATGTCGTGAATTTTGTCGCGAATAGTGACGTCAATATTCGCGACATGCGTGTCCCTCCAGGGCCACTATAGAAACCTGCCTCTGAAAGGCAGAAGAGTGAAACTCTCCGGGTATACGCTGGCTGGAAGCATAAGGAAAGGAGAAGCAATATAATCAAACAGTTATTGCAAACCTGAGGGGTGTCCATGAACTCGATCTCCCCCGGAATGCATCTTTTGAGTTTGTGATGGATAGCTTTTGCCAGTCCTTTATCCCAAAAGGGAAAAATCAAGCAAAACAGTTAGCACGGAAAGACTTGAAGGTGGATCTTTGTACCTTTAGTGGTGAAAGTGTTCGCTCAGCAAGGGAAGGAAGGATGTGTTTAATGCCTAGGAAGGATGTGTTTAATCTGGGCAACTCCTTCAAACACACCCGTACCCGTCCTGTACTTTGTACTTGGAAACTTGCTTTCTTGGTGATGAGGTAACTGTGCGAAAGCGACCTCGCCACCAGAGCAGAGCCGTAGATAGAGAGAGTTGCGACATGACAGACTCAAAACGGCTAGGTCACGTGGTGTATGGAGCCATTTTGGTTCCCAAGTGCAGTGCCGCGGTGTTTAGCGTTTCCGGCGTGTATGTATTTTGTTTGGGTGTAAAATTGTCTGTAACAGTACACCAATACAACAAGGTTCACAGCCATTCTACTCGGAAGAAAACATGGAAAGGCAAGTTGAATGCATGTTCTAGATTTTCTGAGCACGATGAGTTGTGAAAGCCTAAGCAATTTGGCAAAGATTTCGCGAAAATATTTGCGATTTTACGTGACTTGTAACGTGCGAATGGTGCCAACTCGTACGCGGTACAACTCGTACACCAACCAACTCGTACGCGGTTTAAAAATGTGGTTCACGGGTACGGGACTGGGTTGTGTTGATCAATTAAAAAGGCAGATACTTTGGGCATCCAAGGCGAATCTATTCTCTATTCTCTATTTTATTTCTCGGGAAACATCAACAAATGCACAGACCAAAATTACAAAGAATACACAATGTTAGTGTTACTGTTACTGTTAGTAGGGGGGACAATACAAATTTTAATATTGCTTTTAGGAAGTTATTTGGGACTATTTCTTGAACTTTCAAAATCAGTCAAAGCGTTGCCAAGTTATGGTCCGATAAACTTTTCAGATTGCGCTTTTTCCTAGACAACAAACGTATTAAGCAACAGTAATTAAAAAGTGTTTTTTGAACCATGCTCTCATTTATTCTATTTACATCTTTCAAGCATTTCAAATCATCTTTTCTAGTATGTATGTTGCTCATATTTTTCATATAAGTCTTTCTTTTTCAGATGATACATTTCATGAGATCTGCAAATTCTCATGTTGTTACTCGTTGTCTAGTGGGTCTGCACGGTGTGTATGACACCCCTAGTGTTAGTACATGTAGTACACTGTACTTGTTAGGCATTATGAACCTTTTTGGCATTATTAACCCTAACTCCCTCACCATTGTTATTGAACAATACAATTCCTCCAAAATCCTCCAACTTCCTTTGTTGTGTAGGGAGTTAGGGTTAACCTTGGGCTTTAGCCTTGTATACATTTTCGTCAACAATTTATTTTATTTCCATTAAATGTAACAATGCACAAGTTGCATGCGATTCAGTCTGTACAGTCTCATCTCTTTCGGTTTTTAAGAAGACTATTGCTTAAGACTTTTCTTTTTACAAAGGCATTCCATTAGTGTAAAAACATCTTGGTTTTAATTTCGTAATCATCGTAGATAATCGTATAATAATAGATATTTTTAGACTAATGTTTTCGTTTGATTAGTATTTTTAAGATAACAACAAAATATTTGGCACGCGTACGAGTTGGACCGCGTACGAGTTGGTTCGCATACGAGTTGGCTTGCGTACGAGTTGACCTGTATTCTGATTTGTATGGCACCAGAAAATACAAATGTTCTGGCTTAAAATACATGTACCCGTATGCCCAACTGGATTGCATGTACACTGCTTTTACATTTTTTTATTTTGTATAAGCATGCCTTATATAGTTGTCTGTTCAAATGATTACACTTTTCAAATTTAGTATTAACAACACCCTTTTTTTCCCTTTGTGTAGGAGAACTTTCCTTGACGGCAAGTAAAGCCTCAACAGGCTGACAGAAAGTTGAAGTTCCTGCAAGTTCCTGCAAGTCTCTACAACTAGCTTATCACAAGGATTTCCACAACAAAGTGGCTATTACGTGAACGTGATATAACTGGTTCCCGACACAGACAAGGGAAACTCAATACGCGCAGAACATATGAAGGCCAACGACGGTTGACAGCCATAATTCACCAAAATAAATGGATGCAATCCCTAGTTAATTGTATACAGTCCCTAGTTTTTTCGTATACACGATTTAACCAAAATTATTGGTTAATAATCTCATCTAGATAGGGTCTTATTATAGAAAAAGGTATAAAGGTCTTGTATACGAAATACTAGGAACTGTATACAATTAACTAGGGACTGCGCATGCACAACCAGAACTCGCCAGGCATAAAAATAGCAAAAGTACGTAGGTTTACGGTCACGTAAAAATAGCCACGGCCTTTCCACAAAGGGCACTTGACTTTGAAAAGTTGAAGAACACTGTTTAGGAATGAGAAATCCTGTTCCTCGTCATATTGCAGTTTGTGCCATGACATTTGTAAAAAGAATAAATTGTTAATTGTAAATTGTTAAAATTAAATTAAAAATTATACATGCACTAGAAGCATTGTTTCACATGTACCTTTACTTTTGTTGTGTTAGTTTTATTAACTTTTTGGCTACTCTTGCAAAGCAGTTTGGGCCGACACTGCCTTCATGCAGCAGGTCCGCTTGTACTCGGCAGTGGTGTAACTATACCACCCCCCCCCCCCCCCCCCACCCTCCCTTTCAAATTTAGAAGGTGCCCCCCCCCCCCCCTACAAATTCAACACAAGTTATGCTGCTTGTACTTGAAGTACACGGATGTTACTGGCTCAAATCATTGCTGCTATCATGGATCAAGATTTGTCAGGAACACTTGCCCCAATAAGTTGAAAGACAAACAAATATTGTTGACCTAGCCAGATCAAAATGAACTGCTTTGACTTGAGTGGCTGTCCAAACAAGCAGTATCAGAAATGATGTGTCACCTGAGGAACAGTACACTCTGAACTTCTGAAGAAAAAAATCCTTTGTCTTGAAATAATAGCCAAAGATTCAAAATTCAAGTTTGTTTTTTTACTAGAACAAATGGATTTTAACTGTACATGTATTTCATTGGTTTACTTTTACGTGTTAACCTACTTGAAAATGAATCCAGACTAAAATGACAATCAAACTTAAAACTTAAACACTTAAAATTGACTTTTTGCCACTTTGTTTATAGATATTTTCTGAAAATTTAATATCTAAGAAATTGAAACATCCAGCTGGGTCGTACTTTTGACTACTTTTGTTTGTTGTGACTAAATATATTTCTGTTTGGCCTGGTATTTCAATAAATCATATACAGTATACTTCATTCTTGGCATTAAAAAAAAAAATTCTTAAAGAAAACAAAAGAATACAAAACGCGAAATCAGTGCTTCAGCTCCTTGGGTAAATAGTTCTTCCTTTCGAAAATGACTTTCCAAATTACTTTTGTAGCCTGAAACTTTTTAATTTGTTAATTAGCTCTATATGTTTGAGTCACTTTGATGAGCAGTTTTTCAATGACAACGATTGATCAGCCAAGTCGTGCGTAAAACGCATGCAGCGAGTGCATGTAGTACAAAAACACGGATAGCGCGCGCGGCGTTACGTGGAAACAAAATGGCTTCTAATCCGTAGTTGTCTCAACTCTCTCTATCTACGGCTCTGCACCAGAGTATGCGACAGCGCCCTCTTGTGACTTATCTTATAATCATCGAAGAATTTATAGAATCACTTTGTTTGCCGATAGGTTCTTGATCCGTAAATCCTTACTTATGACCTTATAATCACCATTTAACTTAATTATCCAATCACAACGGTAATCATACATACCCCCTGTGCGTCAATAAGAGAAAGGCTACGTGTATACGAGCGCACCAACTCTAGTGTAGGCATATTTGCAATTTCGTGTATTTTTTTTGTTAAAAGCAAAAACTCACTTGATTTTGTAAGAAGGTATCATAAGCTTTAAATCAAATTAGGGTGGCATTTTACCAAAAACACAGATTTCAACCACAACCGAAGTCCACACACAACCTACATGATCCAGTATGAATATGGCTGCAAAACATCATTTACTGAATTATCGATTTCAGGGGCTATGTTACATCAACAAATAATAAAAATTTAGGACAAAAGTGAGATTACGTCTGGACGAGATAACGCCTGTTTTCACGCGAACAGTATGTGTTCACGTACATGTATATGGTTCGCGCGCGCACATACGCACCCGCAGTAACTTGAGGCAAGTCGTGAAATTTGTCGTCAATATTCGCAACTTTCGGGGCATGTCGTGAATTTTGTCGCGAATAGTGACGTCAATATTCGCGACATGCGTGTCCCTCCAGGGCCACTATAGAAACCTGCCTCTGAAAGGCAGAAGAGTGAAACTCTCCGGGTATACGCTGGCTGGAAGCATAAGGAAAGGAGAAGCAATATAATCAAACAGTTATTGCAAACCTGAGGGGTGTCCATGAACTCGATCTCCCCCGGAATGCATCTTTTGAGTTTGTGATGGATAGCTTTTGCCAGTCCTTTATCCCAAAAGGGAAAAATCAAGCAAAACAGTTAGCACGGAAAGACTTGAAGGTGGATCTTTGTACCTTTAGTGGTGAAAGTGTTCGCTCAGCAAGGGAAGGAAGGATGTGTTTAATGCCTAGGAAGGATGTGTTTAATCTGGGCAACTCCTTCAAACACACCCGTACCCGTCCTGTACTTTGTACTTGGAAACTTGCTTTCTTGGTGATGAGGTAACTGTGCGAAAGCGACCTCGCCACCAGAGCAGAGCCGTAGATAGAGAGAGTTGCGACATGACAGACTCAAAACGGCTAGGTCACGTGGTGTATGGAGCCATTTTGGTTCCCAAGTGCAGTGCCGCGGTGTTTAGCGTTTCCGGCGTGTATGTATTTTGTTTGGGTGTAAAATTGTCTGTAACAGTACACCAATACAACAAGGTTCACAGCCATTCTACTCGGAAGAAAACATGGAAAGGCAAGTTGAATGCATGTTCTAGATTTTCTGAGCACGATGAGTTGTGAAAGCCTAAGCAATTTGGCAAAGATTTCGCGAAAATATTTGCGATTTTACGTGACTTGTAACGTGCGAATGGTGCCAACTCGTACGCGGTACAACTCGTACACCAACCAACTCGTACGCGGTTTAAAAATGTGGTTCACGGGTACGGGACTGGGTTGTGTTGATCAATTAAAAAGGCAGATACTTTGGGCATCCAAGGCGAATCTATTCTCTATTCTCTATTTTATTTCTCGGGAAACATCAACAAATGCACAGACCAAAATTACAAAGAATACACAATGTTAGTGTTACTGTTACTGTTAGTAGGGGGGACAATACAAATTTTAATATTGCTTTTAGGAAGTTATTTGGGACTATTTCTTGAACTTTCAAAATCAGTCAAAGCGTTGCCAAGTTATGGTCCGATAAACTTTTCAGA
Source organism: Crossaster papposus (assembly GCA_037893245.1). NCBI lineage: Eukaryota > Metazoa > Echinodermata > Asteroidea > Velatida > Solasteridae > Crossaster > Crossaster papposus. Next base: position 585,442 of record JBAIAA010000489.1, on the reverse strand, counting down.
TTGCGCTTTTTCCTAGACAACAAACGTATTAAGCAACAGTAATTAAAAAGTGTTTTTTGAACCATGCTCTCATTTATTCTATTTACATCTTTCAAGCATTTCAAATCATCTTTTCTAGTATGTATGTTGCTCATATTTTTCATATAAGTCTTTCTTTTTCAGATGATACATTTCATGAGATCTGCAAATTCTCATGTTGTTACTCGTTGTCTAGTGGGTCTGCACGGTGTGTATGACACCCCTAGTGTTAGTACATGTAGTACACTGTACTTGTTAGGCATTATGAACCTTTTTGGCATTATTAACCCTAACTCCCTCACCATTGTTATTGAACAATACAATTCCTCCAAAATCCTCCAACTTCCTTTGTTGTGTAGGGAGTTAGGGTTAACCTTGGGCTTTAGCCTTGTATACATTTTCGTCAACAATTTATTTTATTTCCATTAAATGTAACAATGCACAAGTTGCATGCGATTCAGTCTGTACAGTCTCATCTCTTTCGGTTTTTAAGAAGACTATTGCTTAAGACTTTTCTTTTTACAAAGGCATTCCATTAGTGTAAAAACATCTTGGTTTTAATTTCGTAATCATCGTAGATAATCGTATAATAATAGATATTTTTAGACTAATGTTTTCGTTTGATTAGTATTTTTAAGATAACAACAAAATATTTGGCACGCGTACGAGTTGGACCGCGTACGAGTTGGTTCGCATACGAGTTGGCTTGCGTACGAGTTGACCTGTATTCTGATTTGTATGGCACCAGAAAATACAAATGTTCTGGCTTAAAATACATGTACCCGTATGCCCAACTGGATTGCATGTACACTGCTTTTACATTTTTTTATTTTGTATAAGCATGCCTTATATAGTTGTCTGTTCAAATGATTACACTTTTCAAATTTAGTATTAACAACACCCTTTTTTTCCCTTTGTGTAGGAGAACTTTCCTTGACGGCAAGTAAAGCCTCAACAGGCTGACAGAAAGTTGAAGTTCCTGCAAGTTCCTGCAAGTCTCTACAACTAGCTTATCACAAGGATTTCCACAACAAAGTGGCTATTACGTGAACGTGATATAACTGGTTCCCGACACAGACAAGGGAAACTCAATACGCGCAGAACATATGAAGGCCAACGACGGTTGACAGCCATAATTCACCAAAATAAATGGATGCAATCCCTAGTTAATTGTATACAGTCCCTAGTTTTTTCGTATACACGATTTAACCAAAATTATTGGTTAATAATCTCATCTAGATAGGGTCTTATTATAGAAAAAGGTATAAAGGTCTTGTATACGAAATACTAGGAACTGTATACAATTAACTAGGGACTGCGCATGCACAACCAGAACTCGCCAGGCATAAAAATAGCAAAAGTACGTAGGTTTACGGTCACGTAAAAATAGCCACGGCCTTTCCACAAAGGGCACTTGACTTTGAAAAGTTGAAGAACACTGTTTAGGAATGAGAAATCCTGTTCCTCGTCATATTGCAGTTTGTGCCATGACATTTGTAAAAAGAATAAATTGTTAATTGTAAATTGTTAAAATTAAATTAAAAATTATACATGCACTAGAAGCATTGTTTCACATGTACCTTTACTTTTGTTGTGTTAGTTTTATTAACTTTTTGGCTACTCTTGCAAAGCAGTTTGGGCCGACACTGCCTTCATGCAGCAGGTCCGCTTGTACTCGGCAGTGGTGTAACTATACCACCCCCCCCCCCCCCCCCACCCTCCCTTTCAAATTTAGAAGGTGCCCCCCCCCCCCCCCTACAAATTCAACACAAGTTATGCTGCTTGTACTTGAAGTACACGGATGTTACTGGCTCAAATCATTGCTGCTATCATGGATCAAGATTTGTCAGGAACACTTGCCCCAATAAGTTGAAAGACAAACAAATATTGTTGACCTAGCCAGATCAAAATGAACTGCTTTGACTTGAGTGGCTGTCCAAACAAGCAGTATCAGAAATGATGTGTCACCTGAGGAACAGTACACTCTGAACTTCTGAAGAAAAAAATCCTTTGTCTTGAAATAATAGCCAAAGATTCAAAATTCAAGTTTGTTTTTTTACTAGAACAAATGGATTTTAACTGTACATGTATTTCATTGGTTTACTTTTACGTGTTAACCTACTTGAAAATGAATCCAGACTAAAATGACAATCAAACTTAAAACTTAAACACTTAAAATTGACTTTTTGCCACTTTGTTTATAGATATTTTCTGAAAATTTAATATCTAAGAAATTGAAACATCCAGCTGGGTCGTACTTTTGACTACTTTTGTTTGTTGTGACTAAACATATTTCTGTTTGGCCTGGTATTTCAATAAATCATATACAGTATACTTCATTCTTGGCATTAAAAAAAAAAATTCTTAAAGAAAACAAAAGAATACAAAACGCGAAATCAGTGCTTCAGCTCCTTGGGTAAATAGTTCTTCCTTTCGAAAATGACTTTCCAAATTACTTTTGTAGCCTGAAACTTTTTAATTTGTTAATTAGCTCTATATGTTTGAGTCACTTTGATGAGCAGTTTTTCAATGACAACGATTGATCAGCCAAGTCGTGCGTAAAACGCATGCAGCGAGTGCATGTAGTACAAAAACACGGATAGCGCGCGCGGCGTTACGTGGAAACAAAATGGCTTCTAATCCGTAGTTGTCTCAACTCTCTCTATCTACGGCTCTGCACCAGAGTATGCGACAGCGCCCTCTTGTGACTTATCTTATAATCATCGAAGAATTTATAGAATCACTTTGTTTGCCGATAGGTTCTTGATCCGTAAATCCTTACTTATGACCTTATAATCACCATTTAACTTAATTATCCAATCACAACGGTAATCATACATACCCCCTGTGCGTCAATAAGAGAAAGGCTACGTGTATACGAGCGCACCAACTCTAGTGTAGGCATATTTGCAATTTCGTGTATTTTTTTTGTTAAAAGCAAAAACTCACTTGATTTTGTAAGAAGGTATCATAAGCTTTAAATCAAATTAGGGTGGCATTTTTTCTGAACATTCTAAGGGTATGAAATCCAAGATGGCGTCCAAAATGGCCGCCGAACACTAATAATGCGATATCTTCGCGAATACATGTGATACAATTACAAATGAAGTGTCTAAATATATGTTTTCTGAGACCAGGAATCTAATGGAATCATCAAATTTATGTTATATGTATGATCTTCATAAAAGGGTAAGCACAAATTTAGATGGCAGGAAGGACCTGCGTTACATCCCGGCCCCTTAAATGTAGGATTAAACTTACATTTACCCAAACTATCTAAGTGACCAGGACGCCTTCCAGGAGGCACAGCTGAGTGATAGGCATCACAAGGCTACCAGCAGCTCTCTTCAATTCGACAGAGCGGACGAGCCCATCACCCTTCCAAGCGGCCACTGGTTTCTGTTCAAGTTGTCATCCCGCACCAGCACAATATCCCCCGTCTAGAAGTTTCTCGGAGGATGAATCCATCGTTGTCGACGCTGCAGTATAGGAAAATAGTCCCTGATCCAACGTTCCCAGAACTGACAGACCCAGTACTGGACATGCTTCCAACGTTTTCCATACTTGTCAGTTCCCTTCATACTATGGGTGGGACTGGGTGACCAGATATCAGCTTCAGGAGATGATTTGGTGTGAGAGCTTTGGATCATCAGAAACGGCTGTGACTGGTCTGTCGTTGACAATAGACTCGGCCTCACAAAACAGAATGAGTAGTTTTTCGTCATCCAGAACTTGGTCATGCATAAGTGAGCTTAGAACCTTGCGGACTGTGCGTATGTGGCGCTATCAAACCCCGCCCATGTGGGACGCCGCTGGTAGGTTAAACTCCCACTCTATCTCCGTGCCCAGGAGAAAGCCCTGTGTCTGCCTTTTTTCTGCAAGATGTTTGATCGCTGCTCTGAGCTCCTTTTCCCCACCGACGAAGTTTGTACCGTTGTCAGAGTGTACCCTTTTTGGTGTCCTCCGCCTTGCAGTGAACCTGATGAAAGCATTCAGGAAGGAATATGCTTCCAGCGTCAATGTAGCATTTCTAAATGGATAGCTCTACATTTACTCTGCTATGGCCTTGTTTGACGTAGAACGGACCGAAACAGTCCACTTCGACCTATGTAAATGGTGGTTCACCGGGGGTTACACAATGACTCGTGTGCATGTCGAACAACCAAACTTGATAGGTCTGGTGGTGATCTCGAGGTGGTATATCGCTAGGTACTTGCTATTCTTCTCAATTCGAAGCCTACCTCCAAGCCCGAGTGTACCACTCTCATCAAGATACGGCTCAAGGCTGTGGATTGAGCTTTGTCTCTGTACTGTCTCATCTTTGTCTCATCACCACCCAGAGTCTGAGGCTTATGATCACGGAGCCATTGTTTGAACAGAAGGAGCCATGCCACAGCCTTTCTGAGACGGTACCAGGATGAGAATCTATTGATCAGTCTGTCTATAATGTCACCTTGTTCAGCCGCTTCAATACTGCTTCCTTCACCTCCTTGTTCCTCTCAAGTAGATTTGGAGCCGGTGTCACCGGCCAGGTGTCCTCATCCTGCCAAAGGAAATTCGGACCCTTTGTCCATCTATCTCTGTTAATCATGTCCTGAGCATCAAGACCTCTGCATGCGTCGTCAGCAGGATTTAGCTCGAATTGCGCGTACCTCCATTGACTTGCTGTTAAACCGTCATGGATCACAGCTACCCTGTTTGCCATGAAGGTCTGAAAACGCTTTGTTTGGTTGTTGATGAACTGAAGCACCAACATGCTGTCAGTCCAAAACGTCGACTCCTCTACCTCCAGTCTTAATTCTCTCTTAAGCATCTGGTCCATCCTAACTGCTACTACAGCTGCAGACAACTCTAGCCTGGGAATAGTCGTGGCCTTTAAAGGCGCTAAACGATACTTGCCGATCAAGAAACTGCAGCAGACAACTCCTTGGGTGTTTACAAGACGTATGTAGGAAACGCTACCATATGCGTCTTGTGAGGCATCGGAGAAGTGATGGAGTTGACACTCACGAATCTGCCTAAACCAGTCGGGAACAAGATACCTCTCCATGGTAAATCTACCCATCATGGAAAGATCTTCCAACCACCCGACCCAGTGCCGTTCGGTGTCAACCTCCAAGGGAGTATCCCAGCCTTTAAACATAATTCTGCACTCGTTCTGGAAGAGAATCTTGGCTTGAAAGAACCCAAGGGGGTCGTACACAGAACCGATGACACTAAGCAGACCTCTTTTGGTGTGACATCAGGACTTTGATTTTATCTTGATACCGAGCAGATCATGCCCTGTGTCCCAATGAACTCCTAAGGCTCTCTCCACCGGAAGGCCGTCTCAGTCACGGTCCAGGTCCTTGATTACTTTAGCCCTGTCAACTGTTGGTATAGATTCTAAGACCTCGTCAGCGTTTTCACGAAGAGACGAATTTGGCCACGGGGAGTTACACATTGGTTTTTAGAAAATCAGGTTTTAAGTTGGTCACTTTTTGAAAAAAAAATTCGCTTATTTGTAAAGCACATATTAACTTATATTTGGTACGTACAGAGAGGTAAGATCTAACACTATAACAATATACCTATTAAATAACACTAACTAACTTAATTGACGAGTAATTAATGTAGATATGAATTTGTCTGTTCGTGAAAATTCAAAATCTACGGTGGTGGCTTTTTTGCCCATAGCGCACGAATTCGTCTCTTCGTGAAAACTTAAAAACTAGTTTTGCCCAAACTTGTCTCTTCGTGAATGTATATACAATGTATATACATTGTACGCGCGTTGTTTTTGCACTCGGAGCAACGCTATTTATATCTACGCAGGGACAACATACAATTTGGCTGTTCGTGAAAATTCACAAATTATATTTCGTCTGTTCGTGAAAATTCCAAATGGCTTGTTTGCCCATAGCGCACGAATTCGTCTCTTCGTGAAAACTTAAAAACTTGTTTTGCCGATATCTGTCTCTTCGTGAATGTATATACAATGTATATACAATGTATATACAATGTATATACAATGTATATACATTGTACGCGCGTTGTTTTTGCACTCGGAGCAACGTTATATTTCTATCTACGCAGGGACAAAATACAATTTGGCTGTTCGTGAAAACTGAAAATACGATTTGGCTGAAATTTCCTCCTGTATGATTTTCGTAATCTTAATGATTCAGACTGATTTTGACAATATTAACCTCGCCAGAATGTTCGTTGCTATCCAATTAATCGATTTCGGCCAAAAAACGAATTTTGAAAAAATAATGATTTTGGCCAAATTCGTCTCTTCGTGAAAACGCTGACGACCTGTCTGCTGCTACTAATCCACTTGGTCAAGCGGAAACCTCCCATTGCCAACAGGTCAGTCAGTTGCCTCGCCATCAGAACAGCTTCATCTTTAGACTGCACAGACTTGAGGCAGTCATCAACATAGAAGTTTTCTTTAACCGTGACCACCACATAAGCACTAGATTTGTCTTTGTTGTCTTCTGCTGTGCTTCTCAGTGCAAAGTTAGCACAGCTCGAGCTTCAAACGCCCCCAAACAGGTGAACTGTCATTCGGAAAACATCTGGTGGCTGAGTTGTGTCTTCTTTTGGCCACCAAAGAAACCTCAGGGCATCTCTGTGCTCTTTCTAAACTTGCACCTGGTGGAACATTTGTTCGACGTCACCCATCAAGCCGACCTTGTGCTCACGAAAGCGCATGATGACTCCCACAAGCTTATTCATCATATCCGGCCCCTGTATAAAACAGTGTCATTGAGAGACATCCCATGACTCTTGGCTGCACAGTCAAACACGACTCTCAGCTTATCTGGTTTGTTGGGGTTGGAAACGGCGTGGCGAGGCAGGTACCAGGTTGCGCCGGGAGAATTGTTCAGCTCTTCGTCTGCCACCTTCTCGGCGTAGCCCTTCTCAACCAGCTGGCTCATCTCTTTGGTATATCTAATTTGCATGAGTTTTTTCCCGGTAATCTCTTGCCGAGAGATGAGAGATGCCTCTCTGCCATCATATTGTTGTTAGGCAGGTCTGGAGGATCGTACTTAAAGGGAATGGCTAGCTGGTAATGGCCATTGACTATGCTTATTGACCCGTTCCATATTTTTACCGCCCTTATATCGTCAACTTACATAGCAGGCAAGTCACTTGCCAAGGATTGGCCAATATCCAACTTCCAAAACTTCTCTACCTGAGCCTCAAGGTTTCCTTGGACAAAGTTAGATACAGCACTACCTGTTGCCTTGTAACCCAACGGGACCATTAGTAGTCCACCCGAGTGATGTTCTGACAGCATAGGGATCCCCTCATTGTCATTTCGTACCTCAAGAGGGACTAATATCTCGGGTACATCCTGACCAATCGACATGGTGACACCTTCCTTAGATATACGACGAAACGGGATGCCCTTTAGGTGCTTGCGAGGGCTCAAAGCTTTGTTAGTGGCACAGCTGTCTCGTAGGGTAGGAAAGTCCTTCAAGGCGTAGACTCGTGGCAGGTAGAACACTTTGCCCGTGTTGTTGTTACCGGATATGTTCAGAGCGACCACCAGTGTCTCCACCTGTGATCCCTTGTTCAGCGTGTCGAGGGACAGGGATTGTGGACTACACTGTATGTCAAGTATCCTCACCAGATCTACGGAGCAGAAACTCTTTTTACTGCCAGGGTCGAGTAGCGCATGAGTCTTGATGCTGTCACTTCTGCCGACACCCTTTACGATTACCGCAACGATAGGCAAAGCCACCTTGTTAGTAACCTGGTCCACTCCGCATGCAAGACTGGTAGCTCCCAGGTTATGGCTGTCAGTTGACCATAGCTCTGTCGGGGCTTGAACGTTGATACTGGAAGACTGGAACACATCATGCAGTAGTTTTGAGTGTCTCACTTTGCAACCTCCAACTCCACATGCACCCTGATCACATCTTCTGGCAAAGTGGCGTCTAGCCGTCAGGCAATTGAAACATAACCTGTTCTTTCGGGCTACATCGAGACGTTCATGTGGACTCATCTTAGTGAACTGCCTACACTCAACTAACTGATGCCCTCTAGAGCACAGGGGACAAGACTGTTTCTGAGCATGCTGGTATCCATTTCCTTTGCTCGGTCGGGTTCTTTGAGCAGATGGCTGTGATGTAGTCTTGGCTTGGACGTTGAATTTTGATCCCTTCTTGGATTTCCTGCTGCTCCTTTCTTCAAACCCATACACAGGATCGTTGGCCTCCCTGGCAGCCCCTCCAAGAAAATCAACGAGCTTCATGATGTTGGGATTCGGCCTGTTTTGTCGAGGTTATCTATAGCCTTTTCCGGCCGCCATCTTGAAATAAAAAGGCAACCCACCGTCTCAAATTGTGCAAAATAAAAAGATTAGATTAAATAAAAAGATTAGTAGTAGTCAGGTGAAAGTTGTTGTTATTATAGTCACCTCTATATACAAGTTCCAAGCCAAACTCATTCATAGTAATTATAACATGATCTAACGATTAAATAATTATGCTCCACCACATCCAAGCCTTTCCCGGAAAATCCTCTATGCATTATCCTATTATACAGCGAGATAGTTTTCCCGGAAAATTTTGCGGTGATAGCAAAACAAAATGGTTTGGGTGTAAAGTGTAATTCCAAGCAGTTCATGCTGATTTTTTTAAAATTCAAACCACATTAAGTTAATTTTAGTGTCAAATTTAGGGCGTTTTGCTACGGTGGCAGCCATCTTGGATTCCAGGCCGTTAGAATGCTCAGAAAATGTTGTTTTTTGTTCATGTTTATAGTATCAGCTAACAAAATCAAGTGAGTTTTTGCTTTTAACAAAAAAATACACGAACCTTTTTTGTTCATGACAAACATGCCTACACTATAAACCAATTCAACCAGCCCATTACCAGTTTGGTCGCCTACTTCTTTTCAGGGTCCTTCGAGCCGGATTCGAACCAGCCACTTATGGATCACCATTTCAACCTCCAGAATGTCTCACCCACCACAAGAAGACGTTCTCGGCCAATCTCCCAGCGGCCATGTAGGTGATGTGGCCACCATCAGCAGCGCACACTCCTCCCATCCTAGCAACCGTTCCAGCAGTTCTGTCGCCTCTCACCTATCTGGACTGAGTGACAAATATGCTGTAAAGGTACAGACGCTTCGAAAGAAGACTCGAGTTGAGAAGTTGCAGTGCCAAATAAAGGGAAGATGAGGCTGCAGACCAAGCACTTCACCTAATCGACCATCAAGCTCGACAAGCCCGCCTCAAGGCTGAAGAAATAGAACGTCAGGCTTTTCGAGAGCGTGAAGCCATAGCCACAAGATTGTCACGACAACGCAGATTGCGTAAGGCTCAACAGGAGCTAGCTGAAGCCATCAGCGCCATAGTTAGTGATGAGTCACCCCTGACAACCAATGTCACGGTAGAACCCCCAACAAGTACGAAGCTAACCGGTGTCACCGTTGCTACGCCAAGCCATAGTACACCACCCGTGTGTGCTTCTTCCCAACTAGTGACCTGTACATCATATACCTGTACAGCACCTTACATGACACGCCTCTGCCGGTCATCCCAAGTCTTTCAAACACCATTGTGTGCTGACGAACATGCAGCCATGGCAGCCAGTCACATGCCCCCACAGCCAGCACATCAGCCTAAACCTGCTCCCACCGGTTCCAATCAAATGGTACCTGGAGGAATGACCTCTGACCTCCTTTTGGCATCTGCCTATGGGATTCCGAAGCCAACTCTGCTAAGATTCTCTGATAGAAAGAATTTGCCTTACTCCGCATGGCATTGGACCACCTGATCAATGTCCATCCACAACTTACAGAACAATACAAGTTCCAGGTGATGCTCGACCCACTAGGTGGAAGAGCACTGAAACTTGCAAAGTCCTTCATGTACGTTCGTCAGCCCTACACCGAGGCCCTAGCTGCCCTTACTGACAAGTATGGTCAACCACGACATCTCGTCAAGTGCGAGATTGCGGCCATAATGGCCACCCCTGCGATCAAGTATGGAGACACCGAAGCATTTGAGGAGTTCTCCCTAGATGTCCTCTCACTCGTTGGAATGCTACAATCCCCTGAGGGTCCAAATGGCATCGAACTCCTTTGCGAATCACATGTCGACCGTCTGCTCAGTAAGCTAGCACCTAGCCACAGGACGAGTTTCATGGAGCACTGCCTGAAGGCGGGCATATTGAAATCGAACTGTAGTCAAATCTACACTCTACCCCAGTTCGCAAGTTGGCTCCGTAGGAAATCTCAGTCACACAGCTTTGCCAGTAGAGCCGTGTCCGCACATACTCCAAGTATCCCGAGACCGCAGGGACACCAGGAACAACGAATGTTCAAGAAGGACACCCCAACATCGGTACTCATGACAGCACCGAAGCAAAACAACAAACCCCAGCCTTATTTTCCTTATTGTGACAACAGGGAACACTACCTTGGCGGATGTCTGGAACTCAAGAAACTGAACACTGATCAGATCATCAGTTTGATTCAGAACAAGGGATGGTGTTGGAAGTGCGGTCGCGCCCACAAGCCCGATGATTGTACACTTAAGAAACCGTGTCACACTACCAGTCGTGACTACCGAGTGCAAACATCAAGCCAGACTGTCTATGTTGACAGGCCAGTCCGTCGTCATAGTGTGATGTTTAAGGTTTTGCCAGTTCTCCTTCATGGTCCTGATGGCACCATTGAAACATATGCTATCCTCGATGATGGTTCAGAGAGAAGTATGCTGCTCCAGACAGCAGCCCAAAAGCTGAAGCTTGAAGGCCAACCAAAAAACGGTTCTACTCAGAACTGTCCGTGATGACTTAGTTGATTGCCAAGGTTCAACTGCGTCTCTGCAGGTGTCGCCTAAGGGAAAGCCCCACATAAAGTACACCATCACCGGAGCCTTCTTTGTGTCTCTCAGAGTACATATACCCAGTAAAGGCTATTCAGCAGAGATATAACCATCTCCATCACCTGCCGCTGCCAGAGATTACCAAGGCATCACCAACGTTACTCATTGAAGCTGACCACACAGATCTCATCATCTCCCGATGCCCCATAAGATCTGGACCCCGTGGTGCACCAGTTGCCATCTGCACGAGGCTTGGCTGGACAAGGACCAACTGGGAATCACAATCGACAGGTGGAGCAACGAGTCTTTAAGACTTCCACGTTCCCAGTGACGAACGACATCATGCAGCATGTGCAGATGTTTTTCCTTATGCCAACGAGAGGGAAGTCACCCGATCCAAACATGACCAGTACGCTCTCCAGATGCTGGAGTCTAAAACCACCCGTGTCAGAATTGATGGTGTACAACGTTATGCCACGCCCCTCCTAAGAACCAAGGATGGAGACAGATTCCAGGCAACCAAGGAAGAAGTTCTTCAAACCCTTAGGAAAGCAGAGAAACGGCCACAGAAGCACCCACAACTGGGAGAAAAGCACAACGAGCTTATCGCGAAGCTGGTTGACTCTGGTCATGTGAGAATTCTGACAGCCGCAAGATCTGATGAATCGTGGTTATCCCTCACCATACCGTACATTACAATGGGAAGTACCGACTGATATTTAATGGTTCTTTCCAATAACACAACCAAGTGCACAACTAGCATCTCCTTCCAGGACCGCCCCTGGGTGCCTCCCTCATCGGCGTGCTCCTACGCTTCCGGCAGCAAGACATAGCCGTTTCCGGAGACATCAAAGCGATGTTCCACCAAGTGCAACTTCTACCAGAAGATAGGCCCCTCCTTCGCTTCCTGTGGCGTAACATGAAGGTCGAAGCCGAACCACAGATATACGAATGGCAGGTCCTCCCTTTTGGGTCAACATGTAGCCCGTGCTGTGTCACCTTCGCACTCAGGAAGCATGTCAGCGACCACAAGCAGCAGTATCCAGAGGTGGCGGCATCTGTCGACAAGTCATTTTATGTCGACAACTGCTTGGACAGCCTACCTTCATCCACAAAAGCTAAGAACCTGGTTCATCAGATGAGAGACCTACTGGCCGAAGCCGGTTTTGAAATACGTCAGTGGACCAGTAATGACTCCACAGTAGTCGAGGATCTTCCGCCAGATGCTCGTTCTAATGGTTGGGAACTTTGGTTGACCTACGGCGACACCGACTCCCTTGAGGCTACTTATGGACTACAATGGAATTGCAGCACAGACAAACTGCAGTACCGCCACCGACCAGTCGAATGCGAGTCCCTTAACATGAGGAACATTTAAAAACTGCTGGCAAGCCAGTTTGACCCCATCGGCTATCTCACCCCATTCACTACCCGAGCCAGAGTGATCGTCTAAGATTTGTGGAAAACCAAGCGCAACTGGGACGACATTATGGAGCCTGGCGTCATCAGAGACCAATGGCAAGCCTGGGAAATGGAGCTACCAGCACTGGCTGACATCCGGTTGGATAGGTGCTACAGACCCCATACTGTTAAGGCAGCCAGCTACCAGCTCCACATCTTCTGTGATTCATCAGGGAGGGCTTATGGAGCAGTAGCCTACCTTCGAGCAGAAGATAAACAACATCATATACATGTCAGCTTCGTCATGGCCAGATCCAGAGTTGCCCCTAAACGACAGCTTTCCATGCCACGTTTGGAGCTATCCGCTGCCTTGGCCGGTGCTCAGCTGTGCCAACTACTTCAGACAGAGTTGAGTCTACCTGTGAAGGATGTCTTCCTGTGGAGCGACTCAACAGCTGTCCTCACCTGGCTGAAGTCTGAATCCTGCCGCTATAAGGTCTTCGTCGGCACTCGAGTTGTAGAGATCCAGACTCTCACTGACATCAAGTATTGGCGTTAGGTCGACACTAAGAGCAATCCAGCCGACGGTCTCACCAGAGGCAAGACCCTGATGGAGCTTGCCCAAGAATCCAGATGGCGAGACGGACCCCCATTTCTCTTGTTAGCTACCAAGGAGTGTCGTGATGGGGCGGCCGACTATAGTAATCCACCTGAGCTGAGTGCCGAGGAACGGGCCGACATCGATCTGCACCTTCAACATCGTGCTCAGCAAGGCAATTTTCCTGATGACTTGGCTGCTCTTAAGGCTGGAAGGGATCTTCCTAGAGATAACAGGCTCCTACAGCTCGCTCCTGAGTACGACGATTCCACTGGTCTCATCCACGTTGGTGGGCGTCTAGTCATGCAGAAGACATCCCCAAATATACTCGACATCCAATTGTGATGGATCCAGCGCACCCTATCACCAAGCTTCTGATTCAGGAATATGACGAGAAACTACTTCATTGCGGACCCAAGCGTGTGCTTGCAAAATTTCGACGCAAATTTTGGGTTCTGCAAAGACGAGAGGCCATTCGCAAGCATCAGCGCAAATGCTTCAGATGTCAACGATGGCGAGCCAATCCTGATATACCAAAGATGAGAGATTACAAGACTACAAGGCGAGCTCACCAAACACCAAGTGAAGTTTGTCTTCAACCCGCCAAAGGCCCCACACTTTGGTGGCGTGTGCGAGAGGGAAATAAAGTCTGTCAAAGCTGGCTTGAGAGTTGTTCTCAGTCAGGCTGTACCCGAACCAGTCCTCCTGCGCACCGTGCTAATCGAAATCGAGGGAATTCTTAACTCGAAGCCGTTGGGTTATGTTTCCTCCGACCTCGCCGACCTAGATCCGATTACTCCTAACCTTCTGCTGATGGGGAGACTCAACCCATCACTGTCACAAGTTGTCTACCCAGCAAGACACTGGAAGCATAGCCAGGTGTTGGCAGATCACTTTTGGTCGCGCTTCATCGGGATGTACCTACCCTCTCTGCAGACACGACAGAAGTGGCAACGAGATGGCGCAGCAGTAAAGACCGGTGATGTTGTCATGATCGTGGATCTCGCACTCAGTAGAGCTCAGTGGCCCATTGGACGAGTCGTCAACACCTTCCCTGGTCCAGATGGTCGTGTGCGCACCGCCAATGTAAGAGTAAGGAAGAAGACCTACACTCGCCCTTTAATATGAATGAACATTATGATAATACTATACAGGGTGTCCCTTAAAAAAAAAGGGGGGGAGAACACCACCACCCAAAGCCAAAACTACATGCCAATGAATGAATAGAGATGCCTTCTAGAAAAAAGATACAAAGAAATCCCGACTTGGTGCAGTAATATACCAATACAGCATGGTTTATGAGGAAAAGTAGTTGGAATCACTGGTCCCTAGTTGTAGTTCAGTACCTCCCAACGCAAAGCGGAGGGACGGTAGTCGAGCTGACCTACAGCAAGGGACCAGTAGTTTCCACTTTTATTACAGAAATATACCATGCTGTATTCGTTTTTAATATACCTCATGAGTATTCACCGACTTGCAATTGTTGATAACGGCATTCGTACATTTTGCATCTTTATTCAGCACAAGATATTCATATTCAAGTTCTTCGTCAGTCAATGACGAAAATCTAGTAGCGTTACTGAGACTAATCCCATCAATTTAATATTACATGCCACAGACTACAGGTCTAAAAGGGGGAGGGGGGGGGGGGGGGGGGGGGGGAAGCACACCACCACCCAAAGCCAAAACTACATGCCAATGAATGAATAGAGATGCCTTCTAGAAAAAAGATACAAAGAAATCCCGACTTGGTGCAGTAATATACCAATACAGCATGGTTTATGAGGAAAAGTAGTTGGAATCACTGGTCCCTAGGTGTAGTTCAGTACCTCCCAACGCAAAGCGGAGGGACGGTATTTGAGCCGACCTACAGCAAGGGACCAGTAGTTTCCACTTTTATTACAGATTTACCATGCTGTATTCGTTTTTAATATATGGAATTTTGGTGCTACATGTACTAGGAAATAATACCGCACGGCAGCGAGCTGGATACTCACTGGATGACGTCACTTGGCAGCGTATGGTTTTTACTTCCCGGACGCGCGGCGAGTTCGGCCAATGATGCGCTCCAAGTTGCTTGTGAATATTAATGATGTGTAGGTTTTGGGGGTGGTGCTCCTAATAGCCCAAGCTGACCTTTAAAGTCATTTTTTTATTGGTCGGTCGTTGCGAAGAAAATGTATATTTCATAACACGGTCATGCTCAAAATCTTGGAGATTATCGGACAAAACGAAGGATTTTGAGGATTTGTACATTATGTTTTTGGAAATGGAATTGGAAATGTCCCGGGAGTGTCTAGCTTGATCGGACGAGGGTAGTATAAACTAAGTTTCTGCTCGTTTTGCTGGGTATTTGCTTGAATGTTGACAATGCCTCGGCTCTTGTCGAAGGTAAATTTGGTTTACAAAGTATTTGTAATTTTCGTAATTGACTGTTATTGACTGTTTCCTCATGATACTGATTTTTGACTGTTTTTCCTGTCTTTTTTATGTTTTTAGCACTATTTGTTTTGTTTTCATGTAGTTTTAATTGCTTATTTTTTTATTGTTTGTTTGTTGTTGTTGTTGTCGTCTTGTTCATTTGCGGGATGTTTGTTTTGTTGTCTTTTTGTCTGCCTTGTTTTGTCTTGCAGTATAATTTCTTGTTTTATATTTTTGTCCCATGTTGTTATGTATTGTCTTGTTTTGTTTGTTTAATTTGGTTGTGTGCTTTGTATCCCGACTTATGAGGCATTGTGTCGTGTCTTGTTTTGTTCTATTTTGGTTTGTCTAATATGTATAAAGTCTGAATAAGATTAAAACTGCTGCAAACTGCTTACTGGCTGGAATGACCTGTACAAATCAAATAAGTTAATAGGGCCTAATATTTTGATCTTAACAAGATCTCCTTCAGAGACAAAATGGTTGTGTACAAGAAACAAACATATATAGGGCAACATACAGCATAATGCACATCATGGTTGGCAGGAGAAACACAGAAGAAAAAGCACAGAGTTCAGTGGAACAATCAACAAAAGGAGGATTTTTTTAAAAATTTTTTTCCCTATTTACACGAACGTTTTATTTATTTATTTTTATTTTTGCTATTTCTTGCCTTGTTTAATGTATTGAATTACATTTTAAGCTTCACAGCTCATTTTATTATTTTGTATTCATTGCTCAGACCTTTTCTCTTGTAGATACACAACTTGCATGCATTCGGGGTGGGTGGGATGGGGGTGGTTTAATGAGGGAGTGACTTGAAAAGAGAGGGGGATTGCAGAAAGGGTGGATTGCTTGGTAATGGGATTGTGGGACAGTATCCCTTGTTTAATGTCCTGTTTTTAAATTGCTCCGTAATATTATTTCTGTTAATATAAATATACAAATATAAGTATTTTTTCACTGTTTAGCTAAATTCATCATAGTTATTTATACATCTATTTTTAAATACATTTACTTTTTCGAGTTAGGATCGGCAGGCTTTCGAGTTAAAGTGTTTTATTATACTTTTGTCGGTCCTGGCCAACTTGGATAAAGTTGTTTTTGTTTTGTTTTAATGTTAGTGTAATTTGGAATTGTTGTTGTTTATGTATGTTTGTACCTGTTGTTGAAGGCCGAATAAATAATAATAATGATTAGGCTATTCATCATAGTTATTTATACATCTATTTTTAAATACATTTACTTTTTCGAGTTAGGATCGGCAGGCTTTCGAGTTAAAGTGTTTTATTATACTTTTGTCGGTCCTGGCCAACTTGGATAAAGTTGTTTTTGTTTTGTTTTAATGTTAGTGTAATTTGGAATTGTTGTTGTTTATGTATGTTTGTACCTGTTGTTGAAGGCCGAATAAATAATAATAATGATTAGGCTGAGGGATTAAAGGGTGAGGTCAGTGTGGGTAGGATCAAAGAAAGAACTAACAGAGAAGTATTAATAGAAGTAAAGTAGAGGGGGGGGGGGGGGGGGGGGGGGTGGACAATAGACAAGGGAAACCAGAGGAGTGAGAACAAACAAAAACAAACTCCTGGCAAGGAATAAATTTGAAACAGATGACAAATACATGTAGGAGAAAAAATCATTTCCTAGTTGGATGTTGAGCCCACGTGGTTGAATAGTCCGAAGACACTTCATCCAAAAAATTTCCCGGCTGTAGCGGACTGAGTCTTTCCGATGGCCAAGTGATTCTATGCTCTGTAGAATCATATCAGAAATGCAATGGTTAGGCTGGTTGAAGTGATGACTGACGGGGCCGGGTATCCAGTTTCTTGGTGTTGACAGTCGATCGATGACCGTAGAAACGTTTTTTAGGGCATTTTTGGTCTCTCCGACATACTGAAGTCCACAAAACCTGCAAGAGATGAGATATATGACATTAGATGTACTACAAGTGATGTTACCAATAACTCTACGAGTGGTACCAGAAGAGTGGCCAGAAAAGGAGTCAGACTCCTGGATGTGGATCTGGCAAACCACACATCTGGAACTGCACTTAAAGTTCCGTGCTGGATGGAAGGAGATGCATCCAAGCTGGGAACTTCGGCTCGAACAATGAGTTCTCGTAGATTACGAGGGCGTCTATAGGCCAATACAGGGCTGTCGGGTATGGCACGGACAAGGCGATCTGAAGTGTTGAGAATGTGATGGCTGTCGTTAGTGATTTTGCGAAGGGAAGAGATACTGGGGTGAAAGGTAGTCACCAGGGGGGTCTTGGGTTTGGCATCAGCCTGGGGAGCCTTTATCTTTAGAGCCTAATTTCTGCGTACAGCTTTGGTTCTGGCAACGGCACGTTGAACTTGGCGGGAGCTGTGACCCTTGGCAACCAAGTTATTCTTCAGTATCTGTGAATAGCGGGAGAAATCTAGTCGTTAGAGCAAATCCGGGGGCCTGACTAAATGCTATACCAGTCTTACAATGCCTAGGGTGACAGCTGGAAGAGTGGAGATACTGGTGTGTGTCTGTGGGTTTAGAATACAGATCAGTGGTTATTAAGTTATCCTACTTGCGGGTGGTGACATCCAGGAAGTGGGCCTGATGATACAAGTACCCTGATGTGAACTTGATGGTCCTGTGGAAGAAATTCATGTGATTGGTGAAAGTCAGCAGACTGTCCTCATCACTGGTCCAGATGAAAAATACATCATCAATGTATCTCCACCAGATCCTGGGACGGCATGGTGCTGAGGCGTGCGTTCCTCGAAGTCACCCATGAAGAGGCATGCAAAGAAGGGTGCCATGCGAGTTCCCACTTGTAGTGCCATGTACCTGTAGATAGTGCTTATCTAGGAAAGAACAATTATTCTTCGTTAGTACAAGTTTTATGAGGGCGCGAATGTCACTTATGGGAGGGGTCGTGTGTCCTGCCGGCCCTAGCTAAAGTCTAATATAATGTGCAATGTCAATGTTTTAATTAATTTTTTATTTTTTTATTTTTTTTCACACTGTGGGATGACAGGGTTTTGACCATAGTGATTGTTTTCCCATTGCTCATCTTTATTGTGATATAGTTTTTATGTCACGAATAGAATAATAATAATAATAATAATAATAATAATAATAATAATAAAAATAGGCACTTGTGGAGACAATCCCATAGAGATGTACACAAACTTAAAACAGTCCTAACTTGTTTACCCTAACCCTTTTCTCTAAGATCTTCGAGATTTATGCTATTTAGACCTAAATCTGTTGTTCTACGACAAAAATAACTCCCAAATATTGTTTTTCAGGGTAGCTAGACACTTAGGGAGACACTGAAATGTCTCCCTAAGTGCCACTGTCTCCTTATTACCTAAAAACTTACGCTAATTTGTCTCCCCAAGTGCCTATTTGGAAGAATTAAACTAGCTATACATGTAGTAGGCTTATGTGCCTAACCGACTCTGTATGTGCCAGCTAGCTTTCGAGCAGAATGGGAGCAGCTACCTGAAAACTGATGGATTACCCACAACCTGTCGGCAAATTCACGATAAATATTGTGATCATGAATTATAAATGATTCTAAGACCTTCCATGCTTGGGTTGAAAATCTGCGAGTACTCATGTATCCGCTGCAGAATTAAAACAACACGACAAATCCTTTGATGACAATTAAACGACGCTAAATCTTAGCCATTGTGTCGCGGTATGCATGCAATGTACATGTAGCTACGTATAATTTGATGACGTCGTGATTCACCGAGGTGTGATCGGACACTCCACATCTTAGCCCCGCGCCTAAACTTATTATTTTTTTCATACGAGGTCGTGCGCTAGAAATCTAGCACAAAATAAGGGAACAAAACATAATCGATTTCATGGATGCATAAAATAAGGCCAATCAATCGTTTTCAGTTGATTTGCATTAAATAGTGGTCGCGTGAGGTCACTATTTTTGCAATGCTAACTGAGCTGCAGCGCGCAGCGTAGATTTCAAACATAATAACGACGAACGCCTTATACAAGGCTAATTTTCCTTCCGACCCTGTATTTATACATGTACATTTTCCCTCCAAACTAAAAACTAGGAAATAATGAAACACATTTACCAGTACATGCAAATAGGCAACAAATAGCCATTTTAGACAAAATATATATATACAAATGTTCTTCTTTTCCCCACATACATGCTTAGTAGTTTTACAAATTCACTCATTGAAATTCAAGGTGAGCATACAGGTTGTCCCCAAAAATACATGACATTTATTTATGGTACATTTGTATGGAGGCAGGGCTATTCTGTGAAAATATGCTAATGCAAACCAGATCTATACACTGTTCTCAAGTACTGTAATCTTGGCAATTTTAAGAAAGAAACTCATTGTGCAAGATGGCTATAAGAAATAAGTTATTAAACGGACTCAGCAATGCAATCAAAAAGAGAAGATTGATGTTGTCACAAGTCGTCATAAGTGACAGGTCAAATAAAGGTCAAATAAAGGTCAAATGACATGTACGTGTACGATGGCATACTGTTAATATAAACTACATTTCTTTTATCATTGTTTATCTCCTGTTTTGATAAATGTTTACACACATACATATAAAACTCATTACAACCTTTAAAAAAATTACTTTCAAACTAACTTTTGTGCCTGAAAAGAGATTATTTTAAAATGAACCATAAACCAAAATCAGCCTATCAAAACCCAACTGCACGTTTTCTTGAAATCTGTTTTACATTGTACGAGCTACTGCACCCTAAACTTACAGCCCTTTACATTGGGTTTATAGGCATACCACCAGAATCCGAGTCAAGCAGTTTTTGTGTACAGTTTGCAAGGGATAGGTACGGTACGATTTCTATTATATGGCCACGCCCATCATAACATAACGCAGCTGGCCGATCACATGAACATTTCATTTCAACCTAGTATAATTACATACAAGTACTGTTGGTAATGCCTTTCCCCTTTATACTGCATGGGAGTCGGATTTACAATTAACATAATTAGGGCGTACAAGTGAAACAAAAGTAAAGAATTTTTGTCAGAGAAATTGGCGACAATTTTTCAGACCTTAACCCTCCTTAGATGGTTGACAGCACAAACAAATGTCCCGATTCCAGCCTTTTACATGTGTTCCTATAGGGAACACAATTCTGCCCACAGCTTCAATGTACAAACTCTAAACACAAAAAGACACCGTCTGTGCATTTTTGTGCTGCTGAACAACTGACCCAAATAAGGACTTCCGCATATAGGAGGGTTAAAACACGACTGTGACTGGTCAATTTTTCGAGGGGTGTGTGACTGTGTGGCCTACTGGATCGGTCTATGACATTGTTCTTTTTACATAACTACATGTACTTACATACATGTAATAATTAATTTTGTTAAATCAATTTTGGGGGCAATCTAACAACATTAACATTTTAAGAAAGATACCCAACTTAGGAAGTATTTTTCTTCAATAAATAAAGTACTTATTCTATTAATAATACTAATAACATTATGGAAGGTGTTTTTTAGACACAATGCGGAGTAGTGTCTACAGGACCAATGGTATGCGCTCGTATCGACTTGTCAACAGGTACCTGTCTATCTTTCGATAGCAATGGAGATTCAGATCCTGGAGACAAGTTACCAGACTCCCTAGGCAGCAACTCTCGACTTCGACAGGACAATTTATCCGATACGGTCTCCAGTAAATCTTCCACAGTGTCCAAGCTACCCTGCAGCTCAGAGGGCACACTTGAATCAATGTCACTGTTATCCAGCTCTTCCTGATTAATGCATTTATGTTCGTCTACAGGACCAGACAGTGCTATTGTGTTGGTGCTCTCATAGTAACACAGTCTATCAGATGATGGGAGTTGAGAATCCAGATCCGAGGGGACGTCAGTCCTAATCTCTGGCGAGTCTGTCATGACTGGGTCCAGCAGCGAGTTTGATTCCTTGGGTTCTTCTATATCAAGGTCAGATCCATCATCAAGACTGACAGCAATGGCTGACCTAGTTGTCTCTGTGCTGGGTAGCTCTATTGGTGTACGGTGCTCACATGTCAATGTATCATGCTCGTTATAACTATCATCGGTAGGCTGGGCTGTCTTCATACTGTCTGAATACACATCATCTGTATCATCACGTGCTTGATGCACCAATTCACAGGTATCATTCAGCTGAAATGATCCACAAACAAAATATACTTTGGACAGGATTTTTTGTAAATATTTGTACACTGTTCCTTTTTTTTGTGCTTAAACAGTGCCCAATAAACATTGTGTTATAAATAGACCAAAAAATAGCACCAAGTACATTTTTGTTTTTCGTGGTTTGTTTTTTAACCAGTTCCCGCCGGGTTTATTTTCAAGTTACCGAGACCAATGGCAGGATTAAACTTATTCAGTAAAATATTCCCGTTTTGATAATGCAACTACTACAAGATGCCAACACTTAGTTTATTAGCACTGTTATTTACATTTTTTTGTCAACATTCTGTCGCCTAGGGCATTTTTTCTCTCTGCAGTCAAGGCGTGATATTACGTCAACCGCTACCTGCCATTAAATCTGAGGCGTGTGGATACGTCAACCGTAAAACTACACACAGGGCCGGGGACAATTGTACGCAGCAATATATACAAATATTTGCAAGTCCAGCTGAAAAACACCCTTTTAAGAATTTCAAAGGAGACTAAGGAACAATAGTTGGGAAATTTAAATGTCAAGAAATTACTGGACGTAGCGGATAATCCTCGGCTGTATGAATTCAATGGAGACAATGGAACTAGGGTGTTGAATAGGCCTAATCACTGAAGCTTGATACCGCAATCTAGTGAATATACACGTCCACCGCATCAACGAAGCATGCTTGGCAACTTTGCCGTATATTCACGTCCACCGCTGTGTATGCTATACATCTCAGTCGTGTATACAAGTACCAGTTCTCAGCGCTAGCGGGTAACTTTTGGCATAAATACACGTCAACCGCAACAACCAAGGAAAATTTTGCAGCACATACCGGTATATACACCTCCTCCGCTGAATTAAACTGCTGTGCCTGATGGATTAACACGTCATCCATGGATAGTAAATGATTTTTTTTGGGCCTTGCTCAGGACTAAGTTTATTTGTCATCTGTTTTTAATCTCAGAAAAATTTGTGAATATATACGCCCTCCGGCGCGAACTGTATTGGTAAAAGTTACTGTAGCACTGTTTATTTATTATATTTATTATTTGGTTAAAGGGGCACTACATGTATGTCCTGAAATCGCCCAATTCGGCTACAAAACGCGTTTTGAATGAAATGATGTTTACTACGGTACACGTAGAAAGAGCATTTAAAAGTAGGATATAAACATCTACACAACCATCTTTTGAAAACTGGGTGTTTTTGTGTTATTCTTGTGTAGACACTCACCTGCAGCATGTAATGAGCAGCATCGTTATTATCCTCATCATTGCTAACACAGTGCCTGGGGGAGCTCTGTGTACTGGAATCCAAGGAATCCTTCAAGTTGGTACCACTCTCCAATCCTGCTAGGTTGGAATCATCACTAGCATTGGAGGCTTGGTGGGGAACCAGTGAGGACTGACCAGCCATCATGTTCTTAACCTCACTGGCTACAAAAGCAGCATTTCTACCTGCGAAAGAAAAATTACGTGAATAGTTTTCAACAGAAGATTCAAAGAACAACTTGGTTAAATGCTGTTCTTCAGCAATCAATTAAAACAAAACAAAAACACAAAAATAAAGCTGAAAACTGAGATACAGCTCAGTTGGTAGAGCCCTAGAACGACAATCTAGAGGTCGTAGGTTCAAACCCTGCTCCAGGCAATTTCTTTGCTCAACTTTGAAAAACATAATGCAGCCTAGTCAGTTTCCCTTTGTGAATATTATTTTAAGAATGGAATGTTAATCCTTCACAATGAATTTTTAAAAATTACATCGTGTCACACCCCGTCAGGTTTGGGCGTAGGACTCATGTATGTGGTTTGGGTCATTCTGACTTTAGCCTGCTACCAGTCAGGATCAATACCACCTTGCCTCTTACTCGAGCCTTGTAAAATGGTAAAATGATATCTGATATTGGCATTTATCCTAGTACTTTCAGTGATTTGGAAGGATTTGCAAACTTCCTTTTTGAAGTTGTGTGTAAGTAATATCGCTTAGATACAAAGTAGTTATTTTCGATTTAGTTTGACAATTCGTTCATATTATTGTTATTATTATTATTATTATTATTTATTCAGCCACAACATTCAAAATACATTCAAAGT
The DNA here is from genome assembly GCA_037893245.1 of Crossaster papposus. NCBI lineage: Eukaryota > Metazoa > Echinodermata > Asteroidea > Velatida > Solasteridae > Crossaster > Crossaster papposus. Next base: position 561,919 of record JBAIAA010000489.1, on the reverse strand, counting down.
AAGAAAAGGCATACATCAAAAACAATCCAGATGAAAGATAAATGGTATAACAAATATCAATCAAAAAGAATAATTGTATAAACGTACGTTGGGGGAGAGATAGGGGTGGGGATGAGGAAGGTATAGAAGGGGAGCGGAATGGGGAAGGGGGAGTGGGAGTGAGTTTACAACCAGAATAAAGACAATCCAATCTAAGATGGCCAGGATGAACAAAAGTGAAAACACTGACTCAAAAGCCTGTCCATCCAATCTTAGGTTGGTAACATACACAAAATAAACTATTAAATACAAGTAATATGAGAGGTTAAAAATTAATAAAAATATGAAAATGGGTAAAATATATGAATAATTAAATAATTAAATAAATATCTGCTAAAAAACAGTAAAAGAATTTAAATGAAACTTAGCATTAATAAAATAAAACAATATGAAACACAATTAGTAATAAACAAGTAAGCAATGGAACATACAAACAAGCTGAAAAAGCATTAAAACAAAGTCAACAAACAAAAACCATACAGAAAAACCATAACAGATACCATACACATGCAAACAGACAAGCAAAGTTCACGTTTATTCGAACAGCAAGATACAGTCGGAACACAAACAACGCCAATTGGTCTGGTGAACCAAAGTTACTGGACAGAAGTGAAGAGCGCCCTCAACAGTTTAGTTAGTTTTTATGCACTCCTGTCACATAAATCAGATATGATAGATGTTACACTGTTAGAGGGATTATTCTTGCCAATAATTTAAATCTTGCCAGTTTAAAGGCGACTGCATATGAGCACTGTTTATTTCACATATTTTCAAGATAACATACTTAAAGTTGTTTTCAATGTTTGTTATTGTTTACAGATCGAATAATAAAACATACATTATACGATATGCAAGATCTCTTCTGACTCCGAGTTGTTCACACTTCGACGATCGAGCAACAAACATTCAGACAACCCATTGTAAACAAACAAATATCAAAAATTACTAACAAACTATTACATTGTACAAGTATATGCAACAGAAAACAACCAACCATATTAACAGACAGACTGGTATAAACACTCACACAAACAACCAAAGCTAAACCAAAAAAATACTCAAACACCCAAACATGAATGTTTTGAAGGACCACCGTTCCAGTACTGGAACGACAATTCGGAGGTCCCAGGCCTGAATCCCGACTCGGCCAAATCTCCTCGCTCAACCAATATTTAAAACAAAATTTAGATCAAAAACAACTTATAGACAAAAGTACAGGCATTTAACTACCTGTATCTAGAAAATGAGCATGTAATCCACGATTAAAACACTGAAATTAATCAAGTATCAAGGAGTCTTTAACGTGGATTGGGAGGTTACTCCATATACGAGGAAAAACATGAACAGGGGAATTCCTTAGACTTGGGGTTCTGGCATAATAGTGATTAAATAAAACTGTGTCCAATTAGTTATTTGATTACTTGTGATTTTCTTACTGATCCTAGTTATTATTCTTCACTTGAGTTTTGTAGTTGTAGGGTGTTTATTTTGGTTTTCGCTCTCGAAAAGTCACCATTATTCTAGTATAAGACTGTTTATTACTTGAGAACTTTTCGTTGTGTTTAGGCTTTTTCCACAATGTTGTTAGAAATTCTTCAGTACAACTATTCCATTTGAGTGATAATATTCTGTACACATAAGTATTTAACTATCTAGACATAAGTCTAGGGTTTGGTTTGCGATCATGCTGTACAGTTTGAGTATGTTTTTCCTTAGTAAAAGGTTATTTAGTAAAACAAAGAAAAGGACTAGTGTGAGTGACCTCTGGCCTGGCCTGTGGTCAGGAACCATCAATTTTGCCTAAAAGCTAGTAACCACTTTACTTCAAGAGGGTTGGCCCATTCAAATGTGAAATTACCTTTACATGTACTTTGGTTTTCTTGACTTTGGCCTATTCTCAAGTTTTGGTTTAATGATTGATCCAATTTACTATATTTTTGTTGAAACACTTTGTGGTTAAGGAGTTCTTAAGAATTTCTTTGAGTTGTTTGTCTTTTTAAGTTTCGGCTTGAGATATCTGAACCACCTGTGAATTGCTTTCAGTTGATATATCTTATTAACTTTAGTTGACTTTTTATTGATTTAGCTTGAAGTGACTTATATTTGAACCCTAGATCAAGGGCTAAAGTGCTTACTTTTATATTATTTTCCTCTGAAAATAATACAAATCTGTAAGGTTTAGTTTTTTTAAAAACTTGGTGAATATTTTGTCTTTTTGTTTATATCCTTTAGTGTTTGATTATTGTTCTGGTTTAGTTTATTCCCTATTGATTTACACATGTAGGTTTAGTTATAATTAGTGTGTATTCTGACTTCAGCCTGCGACCAGTCAGGATCAATGCCACCTTGCCTCCTACATGAGCCTTGTTCCCACTATTTCTTCTGAAATAGGTGTGACCCCAGTTGACAAGACTCGAGACTCATGAGAGGAAGAATTCTAGCACGGCATCCCGTAGTGATTGGGTTTCCTCATCGTACGTGCTGTAGGAGTGTCGCCTTCCACTGTTTTCATCATCCCATTCCAAGTTCCCACTATTCTGCAGTTCCTCAGTTTCCTCAGTTCATCTCTTCGACATCTTTTCCCAGTTCGCCTTTGCCAGTTCATCCTTCACTTCAGTCCACATTCTGTGTCTTCTTCTTCATCCAGATTATCATCATTCTGAACTTAACTATTCGTTCGCGTGTTGCGTGTTCGTGTAAACCTCATTGCGTTTGTTCGGATTGAATTATCCATATCCTTTTATATTGCTGTTCTTTAATAGTGTTGATCTGTATTCATCTGTGATATTGTCAATTCTTGTTAATGCAACTGTTATATTTTTGTTACTATTAATATTTGTTCTTTCGCCATTGTCACATAAACCTGTAATTCGTTATTACTTGAAATTGTAGTTTTGTCTACCGCGGACCGGTAATAAATATAAGGACTTCCAATCAGGAAGGACCTGTGACGCATGAATTAAAGTCCTATCCAAATGCAACTTATGGTATCAAATAGTTTAACACTCGTACTGTTATAACTAGCACAACTAGCAAAAACAGCCCATTCCTCTCTCAGCGTATTACTGGGTTACAACAGGTTTTGATAGAAATGGTAACTGCCGCTGTGTTGGCACTAAGAGAAGGAGGATTAAAAATTGTTTTTTTTCAGCCAATTTTGTGAATTGTTCATTCAAAATTGGTCATTCATTTTTGTCTGAAAATCCTGTTTCAATTTGATGGTTTGTTTTTTTCATTCAAAAAAGCAGCCTTCAAAATTCTAAATCTGATACAGAATCCTATAAATTTATGCAGAAATAATTGAAATAACATGATATTCCTCATTCAATATTTTGCATCAACCTGTACATGATAGCAACACAAGGCCATTACCGGCAATTCTCATGACACCCAAATTCCGAATATTAGTTGAGGGAGTTACCGTAGAATTTCCAATGTTAAGAGAAATATCTTTAACATGTGACAAGTTGTTCTTAGAGGCAGCGACAAAGAACTCTGTTTTCTCAGCATTCAGTTTTAATTTGTTTGTGTGCATCCAGACTTTGATGTCATCTATGCATGAGGTTCGTATATCCAAGGCTTTTTCATTTTTACCTGGCACGGTTGGATTGAAGTCAACATACAAATGTGTATCATCGGCATACATGTGGTAATTGACATTGTGCCGACGAATAACTTTGCCAACAGGATGAGTGTAAAGAGAAAACCCCATAGGTCCAATGACCTAACATTGGGGTAGTCCGTAATCCATAGTATGTTCAAAAGAATACGATCCAGAGATTACGATACGATTTCGTCGACTTTGGAGATATGAGGAGAACCAATTGAGGGCCGTATCCTTGATTCAAAAAGTGTCCGAAAGACGATTTAAGAAAATCTGATAATCAACAGTGTCAAAAGCTGCACTAAGGTCAAGGAGTACAACGAACACAGCTCTCCTTTGATCCAAAGCACACATAATGTCATTCTTAACTTTAAGCAAAGCTGTCTCCGTACTATGATGGGCGCGATAAGCAGACTGGAAAGTCTCATTCAGATGATTGTCAGCAAGGTGATCATTTAGACGTGAAGCAATGGCTTTTTCAATGATTTTAGACCACAAAGGTATATTAGAAACTGGTCTGTATTTTTTTCAATTGATTAATATCCAAAGATGGTTTCTTGAGGGTGGGTTTGATGATTGCCTGCTTTAGAACATCCGGAAATACACCAGTTGATAAAGACAAGTTAACAATATAAGTCAGCTTTGGTACAATGATGTTGATGCATTGCTTGACCAACCATGTTGGCAAGACGTCCAAAGAACAAGACTTGTTTGGCGATCGAGAGATAATTTTGCAAATCTCATTTTCATCAACTGGTTCAAAGTTATTCAGAATAGTTATAGCATGAACAGTTTCAGACTCATTATCAATTAGATTGGAGTCTGCGAAATCAGTGTTATTATCAAGATCGTTACAAATCTTGACAATTTTGTTCTCAAAGAAGTCAGCAAATTTGTTGGACAGGTGCTCATTTGAATCACACACAGGCAGAGATTTGTTAGTCTTATTTTTGTTCAGCAAAGTATTAGTGATTTGAAACACCTTTTTCATATCAGCAGATTGCAGTTCATTATTGAAGAACTCCTGCTTCGCTTTCTGAATCAAGTTAATGACTTGTTTGTGATGAGAAAGATAGCACTGACGATTTTCCTCATTGGTGTGTTTCTTAAGGGTTCGCTCAAGTCGACGCCGTTGCCGGCGAGCTTCATGAATTTCATCATTGTACCATTGATGTTTGGGTTTTAGTTTCAACAGGAGCATATTTGTCTACTACTCCTTTGATAGCATTGTTGAAGGCAAGAATGGCTTTATTGGCATCGTGTAGATCTGATGTAATTGATCTATCAAGCTCAAATGCAAGCTCATTACGAAAAGCATCCATGTCAATGTTGGTAAAATTGCGGACAGTTGAAGTTGTCTTTTGGTGATCCAGTTTCCGTTGGTTTAAAGGGTTCTAGAAATGTGGTTTTTATTAGTTTAAATGAAAGATTATAACTAATTGAGTGATTTTCAGTTTATAAAAGTTTTATTTTTGGGTAATTAATGAGAACAAAAATAATAAAGTGCTTAGGGGGACCGGCCCCGCCCCTAGAATGGTAGCTTATTAACATGTAAAATTTGCATAATTGTGACACATGTTCGGGAAGACTTCGACGTCACGACCAGCGTGCCCGTGCATGCATGCATCATGTGCCACGCGTATCGATGCAAAATATCATTCAGTCGATGGTCGACTCAAGTTTTTGTCAAAGGAATTGTCAAGTTTAGTGGAATATCTTCTTCAGATGTAGGACCTGATGATACTGCGGATATTTCGTCCGATTCTGTGGAATATGCGCTCCCGAACTAATCTGCAGCGTGCGTACCCGCTTGCATGGCATCTCGCATGTACATGTACATTGTACATGTATTTACGTATGCGGATGGCATGCTGCACGCACGCCGTGAAGCGTCATCGTACGGGGCTTATCTAGTGTCCAGACGTATTGTCAGGTACCAGGCTATAATTTTGTTTCTTTTTGGGGGTTGCCGAATGTTCGTCACGAACAGCGCCACCATTTGTCAGTGTTTGAACATGTTAATGAGGGGGCCAATTACATTTACGGTGATTAACCCCAATTAATGTCATTTTATACCATTTTATCACCACTGGTCTTGTTACTTACACACCAAGGCACATTTTAAATTATTAAACAGCAATTCTCCTCGAAAGGTCTGCGTAGGAACCTTTAAGTTAAAACTAACTACATAGTGATCAGATTCTAGAATTCGTTGAACTAAACAGTCATGTATAAGATCAAGATCACTTGAGCGTGTAATTACTAAATCCAAAACATGACCATATGAGTAGAATCATGAACATGTTGATGCAAATTAACTGAAGAAAGTATGTTCATAAAGTGAGTTACATCACTTGTCACATCTTTGTCTGTCAGGTTTGCACCAAGATTGTCAACTACCAAGAACAATAAGAGCATTGCCTGCATTTCTAGGCATTGTTGTCTCCGAAATGTACCGCTGACTGTTTTTCAACATTTTTCTAGGATTGTTCTGTTCAATGCGCAGTCTGTGTGAAACAAGACTAAACTTCTTGAAACCTACATTCTTGATAACAACCTGGAAGTTTTCATCATCACTGAAATCTGGGGTCTTCAACTAACCATGTGGCATTTAATGCCATGACTTCACCTGGTTATGTATGTCAGTCTGTGCCCAGGAATGGCAGAGGAGGGGAAATTGTTATCATTTCCAAGGTTTCCCTTAATGCATCATTGCAACCCTCGCAAGCACACATGCAATGAAATTACAGTATCCAAGCACAAGATATAACAAATTATGTTATCACCATTAACCCTAACCTCACCAGATGCAGCACAGTGCATCAGGTCTTCTACACTCAGCTATCAACACCAGTGTATAAACGGCGAGGTCAAAGACTATTGAAAGCAGTCTTCATTGAAAAATGGCAGAGATGGATCCTACCGTGTTGGGTAACCACAGACTGAGGATCTTGATGGATCTTGCTGCATCTGTAGGGTTTCTAGCCAAAATACCCTGGAGGATTAAGGTTAATACAACAACCTGAGACTTAAGTCCATTGCAGCATCTGTAAAGAATGGCTGACATCTTACCAGGAGGTAGATTCCACAGCCCAGATATCTCAAGGGTCTTCAACTTCTTCTCTAACTCTGCCACGCGGTTGCCAAGTATTCTGTCAACAAAACAGATGAAGCAAGATATCTATCTCATCATCCAAATTTCACATCTTTAGCAACAATAAATACATCTATATGCTTTGCAAGATGCCAATGGGTACAATGCAAAGTGACAGGATGAGAGAGTCTACAAGGTGAAGATCATTTTTTTAAACTAAAATAAGACTAAATTGTAGTTGATTGAAGAAAATGAAACTCCATTGGGAAAAGGCCCATGATCCCAATTCGCCCAGTTCCAGACCGTCTGGGACAACCCCCGATTTACATGGTGGGGTGGGTAGGCACTCTTCCTAAAAGAATTTCAGACGTCAACCCTTCTAAATATCTTCTCTAGAGCTGTAAGAATCTATCTGCCAAGTTTGGTGCTTTGGACCAGTTGGTCACGATTCCGACCATATGCCACCTGACTAAATGTCAAATTGTGTAAGTAAAAGAAAATAGAAAACTTAAATTATTTAAACAAATGTCATTTTATTTATCGCTTCATATTTTACATAATGATATATTTATGTACATGTAGCTTCCCACCATTTCATGAAGATTAAGCAGTTCATTATGTGTTACAAAATATCAATTTTTAATGATGTTATTAGGGCAAACACATTTTTCAGCTGACTTGGCAAATTCCACGCAAGTGTGACACGAGGGTCAACATTTCAAAATGCTTTTTTTTTAACCAGTTCGCGCCGGGATTATTTTAACATCATCGAGCCGAGGGATTATTTTTAAGAAACTCGATCCGAGGCGGGTTCAGGCCAATGGAACCGGGAAGCACACCCACGCATTTCCGACCTTGCTCTCTGCTGACAGAAATTTCCGGTCTTGCTCGTGACGTGTTTATGCGTCATCCGTTTAGAATCTGGGAAATCTTTGCATGTACATGTATATTCTACGGCGCGAACTGGTGAAATATCTTTTGCAAAATCAATTTCTGAAGTTTCTGGAAATGCAAACAAAATTGTACTAGACCAATTATTTTGTATAAAGTTACAGCACTCTAAATTTTACACTGTTATTTTCTAATGATATTTAATAATTTTTTGTATTAAAATAACAACTCTCAGTGTCCATTCTTAGCCAAAATAACTTTTATTTAATTCCCAGTCGGCAAAACTATGTTTCAAACACGGGTTAATAAGTAAGAAAAAACGTGTGTCTTGGCAAGGTGAAAGTAAATTAAATAATAACACGAGTTTCAAATGTGTTCTAGATGTATTACAATTATACGTGTCTGAAACTACTGTTAAACACGTGTCCATTTGAAACGCGTGTTTGAATATTTATTTTACCTCGCCAAGACACACGTTTTTTTAAACATAGTTTTGCCGACTGGGTTAATGTAGATAACCAGGTGTGCCGTCAAAATATCGCTTAGGCTTAATGTAATGTCAGTCACATAAAAACGACGTTTTTCCACCTAAAAGCATATAGGATAGCAAATAACATCTGCTCTTCATTATTTTCTTAGTATGGGGTCTGGGTAGTGCAATAATATTTTCAAATGGGCAAATAATGTATACATTTGGTCAGTTAAACAAAAGTGAAATGTCAGTCACGATATTGTAATGTCAGTTACGTTATTACACAAGTCAATGGAAGAACGTACAGTGGATGGACTGATAACTTTTCTATTACCCATAATGAAACTTAATAAAGCTTGATTAATTCTTGGATTCATTATAATTTGTATTTGTATCCACTGAATTTTTGTGTGAAACGTACACCATTTTTAAGGCACGTTATTCAACATGACAGTAATTACAATGGAACACACTGTGGGCTTGGATGTCATGACCTTTGGACTGTCATGACATCGGATGCCTTGTGTTCTATCGCGCAATCACACCGTTTGATCCGGCTTTTGATGCCGTAAACAATCAAAATATCTCGTATAAATGTCCGTTGAAGGACACGATTCTGATGGAAATAAGGAACTTTTGACCACGCTCGATGATATTCAAATGAGATTACCGGTGCTAGAAACATCCAGCCCTGTGAGAGACCTTGCCCCTCAGGGACCCGCAATAAAACTAAGAGGGCACTTTACTTTCTGCTACAAAAGAGCAGTCGCTACGTGGAAACAGCTCTGAAAGTGCTACAGTTAGCATACGCCCACCTTTACAAGAATGACAGGGTAGATCCAGCATTCTTAGGCCAGCTGACTATGATCCTGAAAAGCCAATTTGGACTACATGTACAATCAGAGTGAGTATGAGGCAGTTATTGTGGCATCACAATTCAATGAGGATACGTCAAAGTTGTTCCGCAGCTTTTAGAAAAACAATGCATGCTTCTCTGATCGAAGAGTGAACCAGCTTAAAATGGCAGCAGAACCAGCTTAAAATGGCAGCAGAACCAGCTTAAAGCTAGGAGCACACGACACGCAAACTTTGGCGTTGAATGGCATTTTTTGCCGCAACAGTCCTGAACGCCTGAAAAATCCCTCGTCTGCTACGAACGCACGTTGGAGAACGCGACTTGCCGCTACTTGCCGCAACTCAACGCCAGATATCTAACATGTTTGATTTTTGACGCGCTTCAACGCCAGTGAACGCAAGAAAAAGCATCGTGTGCTACGGAAGGTGGCCAGACTTGGCGGCGGCGGCGAGGCTTTGGCCAATTAGCTTGCGTCTTGATGTCAAATGATTTTAAAATGGCAGCCCCCATGAACAAGGAGACGTTTGAATGGACTCGCGCATTGGCAGCGTGTGCTCTGACCAGGATCCGCTGGCCGCCAACTCTTGCGGCGAGAGGCGTTTACTCTTGCGGCAAAAAACGCCAGTCAACGCCAAAGTTTGCGTGTCGTGTGCTCCTAGCTAAAATTGGCAGCAGAACTAGCCGTCTTTAGAAAAAACAACATCGGGTGCACGTTCTAATTCTAACTTTAGACCGAATCCCCCAAGGGGCAGAGGTTATAGAAATTTTGGTAGGGGAGTAGGTGGTCGTGGTCAAGGTGGAACTGATGTGTTCATAGATTAGCGGCCAATTATCCTCTTAACCAGCCTAAGAATAGAGGAGAATAACTTTCAATCATGCCACTTACAAAAAATTTCAAGTTGCAAACAAATTGGTGCATCTTCAACTTTAATTAGTTGGCTTCAGTGCGGTGCTACACTACCGTTTACCACTGAACCACTGATAATTGATTTTTCCAACAGGACATTTTCTAGTGATCAAACAACATTTTTAGATAGTAAAATTAAAGAACTTGCTTCAGAAAAGTATTATTGCCAGATGTACCCCTTAAACCTACCGGTAGAGCTGTCTCCCCACTTATTGTGGTACCAAATAGGGAAAAAATAAGTGGAGTTAATATTGATCTATGTGTTGTGAATTCTTACGTTAATGTACCCAAGTTCTCTAACAAGAAAATTGATGTAGTTTATTCATTGGTGCAAAGTGAGGACCAGTTAAATACCATTAATCTTAAGGATGGGTTTAATCACGTGCCTGTTTGTGCAACTCATCAAACCTTCCTCGGATTTAAATGAAATCATAATTATTATTGCTGGAATAGACTTCCATTTGGAATGCCTCGCCTTACTTCTTTGCTAAAACTTTGCGACCTGTTCTTGAATATGTTGGGGTTTAAGGCTTACAGGCAGCCCTTTTTGTTTATGACTTCTGACTTGCGGCATCGCAAAGTGATATTGCTGCCCAATCACACTTCCTGATTCCAACTCTCAGGATCTTGGATGGACGATTAACTATGACAAATCCTCACTGGTACCTGATCCTACAAAAGTGTGGATTGGGTATGTTATCTCCACCTTCCCAAGTGCTGTGCCAACAATATGCATTCCCAAAAACAAAACGCCAAAACTCCAACGAGATATATTTACAGGGCACTACAAAAGCCAATTATACAAGCAAGGGCCCTTGCACATGTAGCCGGTCAGTGTGTGTCAATGGCACAAGTAATCTTGCCTGAAAAACTGTTGCTTCGCAATGTGTACAGGGTTTTCGCAGCCAAGACCTCGTGGAACGACAGTTTGGAACTTACACCAGCAGTGATAAAAAACCTACAATGGTGGCGCGATGCCCTAAATATTTGGACCCACACACCAATACAGCGACGACCCGTGCAACTCCAAATGTTCACCGATGCATTGTCCACGGGCTGGGGAGCGCGGATCCTCAAGGAAAAAGCAGCAGGTTTCTGGAACAAAAGGTTGAGCAACATGCCCTCAAATTATTGGAAATGTGTGCAGTACTCATGCAGTACTCAGTACTCATACTTCATTAGTTCCTACCCATAGTAAATGGAAAGTCAATAGACATTGTTTCCGACAACATCAGCACAGTAGCCTACATTTTACTTGAACCATTTAGGGAGTCCAGCACAGGATCTGACGGATATCTCAACAGTATATCGTCCTGACCGCAAGGCATTTAGCAGGCCGGGACAACAAATTGGCAGATGCCCTCTCCCGACTTAACCAACGGTACGAGTGGCGACTTCACACGGGTCTCTTCCCTTGGCTTGACAGAAAATGGGACCCTTACACCATAGATCGCTGTGCAACAAGTCCTCGACACACAGCTCCCCTGTTACAACAGTCGTTTCTTCGATCCAAGATCAGAGGGAGTGGATGCTATGGTGCAGAACAAATATGTAAACACTCCGTTCCAGCTCATCCCAAAAGTGATAGAGACACTAAAGCATCAACATGCAGCAGCAACATTGATCATCCTGTGTTGGCCGGCTCAACTGCAAGAAATATCATTAGCACCACCCATATTCCTCCCAAATTCAAAACTGTACGGTCAGTGGGAGCAAAAACAAAATCACTAAAGAATGACCACTGGCAACTAATGCTTGGCAGGTGTCTGGTCACCGAAGGCCAGCTTACAATGCATACTCAGCTGGGCACCCACTACACTGCGTGTATATGATTGTCAGTTACAGAGGCTTTACAAATACTGTGCAGAAAGACAATTGAAATATCCACCGTATGACACTACCACAGTAGCTGAGTTTTTTGTGCTTGATGACTCATCTCCCAAGCCACGATCAGTCTTGCTTAGCACCATGACCGCATTGACGGCCCTTTGTCAAGCTCATCCAGGAAAGGACGATCTAACAAACTCTGCGGAAATTCATAGACTGATAACCGCTATAATGGCGCGCTCCTCTGTCATGCCAATACAGCCATTTGCCAGTCTCTTTCAATCATGGGGTGACAATAAGGAACTCGACTTGAAGCATCTATGCTTGAAAGCAACAACGCTTTTGACACTTGCGGTTATGGCATGATCATCTGACCTTGCTACTAAAGGTGTACTGTTCCATGAAAATGGGCCAAGTGAATCAATGATTATGTGCAAAAGCCAGCTTACATGTACTTTCCATGAGAACGGAACACTGTCAATCCAGTATTTTGGTATCAAGAATGACATTCACCGAAAAGGCTTCTCGGTTACCATCCCAGCAGAGGACAATCTGTGGGTGGACCCAATCTCCTGCCTACAAACTTACATAGATCTGCAAATCCCACAGCCATCGGCTTTTACACAAAGATGACCCACTGTTCATCACTCTCAAGAGACCATTTGGAGTGTTGTCAGCTGGATCTACCGTATTGCAGATCAGCTTAATTCAGCTATAGGACTTGCTGGTCTTGGGGGGGGGGAGGCTTCAGTGCCAAATTCTTCCGCTATAATTGCAATTAACACACTGACAGGCTGCAATCCTGATGGGGACAGAAAGATTGGACGCTGGAAATGCCCGTCAGTGTGTTTTGGCACACTCCAAACAACTTTGTTAATAACTTGTTTAGCCACAAGTGAATCAGGCCAGTGATATGCTGAGCGTTCTGTAGAACTTTTTATTTATTTTTTTAAATAGGGGCATAATTATTACAAGAGTCAAACACTCCACAGTTTTACCAGGGGGTAAGGAGTATGCCAAAAACAGCAGCAAAGAGAGAGACAGGCTGAGCACAGGCTGAGCGCAGGCTGAGCGCAGGCTGAGCGCAGGCTGAGCGCAGGCTGAGCGCAGGCTGAGCGCAGGCTGAGCGCAGGCTGAGCGCAGGCTGAGCGCAGGCATACAAATGAAATAAAGGTAAAGTTAAAAAAAAAAGGGGGTAAAGGTAAAGAAAAAGAGGAAAAGCTATACAGAGGAAACTCTGGACAGATATTTTGGGCATTGTAACTTTGATGACTTTTAAGAAAGTACCGTACAGATCAAAGTGTAAAGTGTTAAACCCATCACAAATTAAAGGTAGGATACACCATTTGCAGATATCAAAAATATTCACTACCTAATTATTAAAAAATATCTTACTCATCTGAAAGTTAATAATGATGCTAGAAATCCATCAAAATGATTGCGCTAGATATCCTGTAATTATTCCCCAAAATAGAATTTTATAATGAAAAATTTGCGATCGCCGAAAAAAAAGAAGATAACTAAGAATAACTGCTCGATGCCGGTTGAAAAAACCCGCTGTTTTTCGTGCTATTCTAGGCATCCATGATTGTAAAACTTCGGACAGCTCAGTTAACCAGTTCGCGCTGGGATTATTTTAACATCGCCGAGCCCACGGGCGGGATTATTTTTAACGCAACTTGATCCGAAGCGGGTTCAGGCTGATAGTGCCGGGAAGCACACCCACGCATTTCTGGCCTTGCTCGCTGCTGACATACATTTCCGAACTTGAACTTGGCGTGTTTATGCGTCATCCGTTTTGAATTTTGGAAAATGTTTGCGTTTATATACGTCATCCGGCGCGAACTGGTTAAACGATATTCACTACATGTATAAAATACAACCCCCCAAATCTACTCATTCATGATAATTCAAGCAATGACCATTGGTGTATCCTACCTTTAACTTTAACACACAAACTAACATCTCTCCTGTGTTCTCTATCGGTCATAATACTAATCACCGACGACACTACGACAACACATCCAAAACACATTCTATATTGACAAACGAGGTATAAAATTGTAAAACATACAAATATGTCTCTATCCAGCATGAACGTTGGCCGCCATCTTGCCTTTGCAGGCGTAGTTACTTGCCTGCGGCTTGAAATTACGCACGAGTCTATGGTAGTGGCTGCAGCCACATCCCATAGACTTGTGCGTAATATCAAGCCGGCCGCAGCCAGAAGGCAAAATGGCGGCCAATGAAATGTAACCTCAAGTTGAGTGACACTCTTTTGTATCGTACCTCTTTTGTCATTATAGGAGATGTTTTGAATGTGTTGTCATTGTGTGTGTTGTCTGTGATTAGTATGACCCTTCTCTATACTATGTATACATCAACTGCATGGATACATGTAGACTGTCACTGAGTACATTTTATCAGTTACTGAACTATACAAAAATAAATTGCTACAGTAGAAACCACATGGTGTACTACAAATTGACAAACAAAACAAACTAGAATCTTATACCTAAACCACATTGAATGTTTATCACTGGCTAGGATGGGAGAGTACATGATGTACACTGTGTGTAAACAATTGTAAAGCATGTATTTTTAGCACATGTTAAATATCCCGATACAAGTTACTACAATGCTTGAAAATTATGAAATAGCAGTTTTATACGTTTCTAAATTCTATTCTTCCATGCATGCATGGGAAAAGCAACACTGACAAAAGACTATTTGGGCAATTCCAGATTTTTGTAATGCTTTTTTCTTAAATATCTTTTACAGAATTAATAGGGTATATTCTGAAGTTTCTAGAAAAAAAAGAAAAAAATTCTAAACCAATTATTTTGTAAGTTACAGCACTTTGAAGTTGATACTATGTTTATGCTACATATACATGTACATGTACCAATCATAGGTAAAAACACAAAACTTATTTCTTTTGGTACTTTTCATTAAGCTTAAGTCACATAGAAGCCGGCGTGTTCCCGGTGACCCACGGAGAGCCACGGTGCTGAAAATGGCCGCGCCGTGGCTCACCGTGACGAAAATTGCAAAAAAATCGTCGATGCTCGACTCGAGACCGTCCAGCAAGGTGAACCACGGGGTGGAGCCGGCGTGGACCCGGCGACCCACGGCGACAATACGGTTTCTTCCCGGCGTGCTCCCGGTGAGCTCCCGGCATCGCCCCGGTAGGGCACGGTGCCCCACGGTGGAATACGGCGAGCTCCCGGTCTGCCACGGCGAGCTCCCGGCATCGGGCCGGTGCGTCACGGTGCGACACGGCGTGAGAACCGTGACGAACCGTGGTCGATCGGGGCCACGCCGTCTTGACGCCGTCTTGACACCTTGGCACTCCGTGATAAGCCGTGATGAAACGTGCTCGAAAATACACTCCCGGTACGTCATGGCCCCAACACGGCCCCAACACGGTGCTCCCGGCGTCAATACGGCGCCGAGACGGTGTCGTCCCGGAGCATCACGGTGTCACGGCGCCTCACGACGCTTCACGGCGAGTCACGGTAGTTTAAAGCATGTTTAAAAATTATTTTTTGGCCCACGGCGCGCCACGTTTCATCACGGCTTATCACGGAGTGCCAAGGTGTCAAGACGGCGTCAAGACGGCGTGGCCCCGATCGACCACGGTTCGTCACGGTTCTCACGCCGTGGCTCGCCGTGACTCGCCGGGAGCCCTATGTGACTGTAGCTTTAGTCTAATGATATTTAATTAATTTTTGTGAGAAAATAACAACTCTCAGTGTCCATATTTAGGAATATAACTTTTATTTATATGAAATTAATGTTAGATACCCAGGATGTGCCGTCAAAATGACGCTTTAGGCATAATGCAAGGTCAGTCACAAAAAACGATGATTTGCCCCATAAAATCGTACAGGATTTACAATTAACGTGTGCCCTTCATTATTTTCTTAGTATGGGGTCTGGGCAGTGCAATAATATTATCAAGTGGGTAAATTATTGTTATTTAAAAATTTGGTGAGTTGAACAAGAGTGTAATGTCAGTCACAATGTAATGTCAGTCACAATATTGTAATGTCAGTCACGTTATTACATAAGTCAATGGAAGAAATTTTGAACAGTGGATGGACTGATAACTGGTATATTACCCACAATGAAACTTACTAAAGCTTGTGTACTCCTGAAATAATGCTCTAGGATCCCTCATAATTTGTAATCCACTACATTGCATTATCCAATATAAAGGTACAGATATAAAGTGAATGACATGAAATGTACCCCATTCCAGGCACACTATTTAACATGTTTAATATAAATATTTTTCATTTGATTGAAATACCTGTATGTAAAAGAAGTTTTAGACAATATTTTATCTTTTTTGAAATATTGGCATAATTACCGTATTACAAAAGTCAAACACTGCACACATTTTACAAGAGTGTAAGCAGGATGCCAAAGACAGCAGCAAAGAGACAGGCTGAGTACAGGGGAAACAAATGAAAGAAAGGAAATGGTATGAGGCATACATGTACAAGGAAAGAATTGTAAAGAAACAAAGAAAAAGTAGGTCAAGAAAAAGAGAAAAAGAGGAGTAGTTACCGGTATCTAAGACTGATTAGAAGAAAGTATAGATGACGAGAGCATTATAAATTTGATGACTATGTAATGTCAGTCACAAAAAATCTTAACTTATAAAGTACTGATTTGCTATTACCGGTATACACCTGTAAACTTGTGGTGTGTTAGGTGGAGGGGCGTTTGGGGTGGGGTAAGCCTAGTTTGCTTTACCTAATTTGGTATATACTTAGACTGTTGCTAAGAAACTTTTTTAGATCGATTTCTAAACTTTAAAACAAATTTACCGACAGTATATATCCACATGGTGTACTGAAAATTGAAAAACAAAACTTAGAATCTTATACCTAAACCAGGCGCGATTCTATGATTTTTGTATACGGGGGGCACACCTAAAACAAGAAAATGCGAGCTCGAAGCCCTTAAGCCCTTATGGATTCTATATGCTTTGTGGTGCAATCTGAGGCAATTCCTGGACTCTTTTCTCAAATTTTTTTTGAAAAAGTTTTAAAAATGATATGGAGATAAAATGGAGAATTATGGAGATTTTAATGGAGAATTTATAAATAAATATATACTATATATAAATTTATATATGAATGTGGCGCACAACCAAAACTGGAAAATGCGAGCGCGAAGTGTCTGGGGCTCGCTTAAGGGCCCCGGAAAATGTTGCATTATATATGTCTAGTGGTGCAATCTGAGACGATTTCTGGCCACTTTCCTCCTATTTTATTTTGAGATTTGAATAGAGAATATATATATTTAACAAGTATATATTGCATATACATTTCTTGATGAATGCGGGGCACACCCCAAGTTTAGAAAATTTGAGCGCGGGGCGCGAAGCCTTTACGCTGTGGGGTCCGGGGCCCGCTTAGGGGCCCCGAGAAATGTTGGATTCTATAATCTTTGTGGTGCAATATGAGGCGATTCCTGGCCTCTTTCCTCTGATTTTTTTAGCAAAAGTTTTCACGATTATATGGAGATAAAAGGGAGAATTATGGAGATTATAATGGAGAATATAAATAATATATACAAGTTTATATGAATGTTGGCCATACCAAAAACTGGAACATGCGAGAATATAAATAAATATATATATAGCAAAACTGTCGCCAAAAAGATGAGCTTTCGGACAATGTCCTACATGTAGCTTGGGTTGGACAAACCATAGCTCCATCGACAAACCCACCAACTAACATTCTTACACAAGGTCATTAACAACATAAACATCCATCCAGATAGACTGCAATAAAAGGGTAATCGGCAATGGAGGGGATATTACTGCCAATTCAATGACAAAATGTCCACCAGGCACGGGGTTATTTATCGAACCTCTATACCAGGTAGTCTGAGTATCATACGTTGGTTAACGGAGCCACCTCTGATACCAACGAGTGGCTAGATACGCGCCATGCCGGTTCAGGTTGTCTTCTGCGATGTCCGGCCTCGCTCTCCAGTTGCGCGTATAGAGACCCTGAGAGAGCTTCATGTGCATGGATAAATTGAACGGGTGTGGGTCGCGAACTGGGGTTCCATGGATTGATAACCCTTTTTTGTAAGTATTATTTTATACCAAAAATTAGACAGCAGATCCTCCGATCCGATCCTCCTCCCTTTCTTTTCTCTCACGTCCCCCTCTTTTCCCCCACCTCCCGTTTTTTAAATATTTTTGACTCAGTTTACCCGGGAGGCACGTGCCCCCCCCCCCCCCCCGCCCCCCACCCCCCCCCCCCCCCCCCCCCCCCCGGAATGTAAACCACGTCAAATTTTGCTCAATGGCTAGGATGGAAGAGTATGTGTAAAGAAATGTAGGCATGTATTTTTAGCACATTGAAAATTTGGAAATATAAGTTTTACATACGTGACCCCGCACATAAAAATCAGGAATAAGTCGGAAAATGACTTTTTTAGATATGTACCAAGTTAGATTGGAAATTCCATTAGCTTTCTAATGATATTCACCACAAACCTGTAGCTGAAAAGACTATGAGGTACAGGCTTATGATGGGTATCATTAGAAAGCTTATGGAATTTCCAATTTTACAGTGTACATACATGTATCTCAAAAAGTCATTTTCCAACATATCTGATTTTGATGTGCTGGGTCACATATCTTTTCTTCTCTCAATTCTTTGATGCACGTGAAAAGCTACACGTTATTGTACTGACAAGATTACGGTATTATACTCAAATGGGAGTAAACATCTCCTCCTTTGCATTTTCGTCAATGAAAACTGCCTCCTGAATTCAAAATGACAAAAAACTGTAATGTACGGTACATAAATCATATATATTTAGTGTTTTTTGACATATTTTGTGACTTTTAATGAATGATCCAACCTTTAAACATTTCAAACTTATAATTATTCCTTTATAGT
This sequence comes from Crossaster papposus, assembly GCA_037893245.1. NCBI lineage: Eukaryota > Metazoa > Echinodermata > Asteroidea > Velatida > Solasteridae > Crossaster > Crossaster papposus. The sequence continues at coordinate 543,294 of JBAIAA010000489.1, read as the reverse complement.
GAGTGAGTTTTTAGGGTTTAACGCCGTACCAGCATCAATGGCCATATTCACGGCGGGAACAAATTTCATTCAACAATTTTTTATTTCATTCAACAATTAATGTGAAGAAGTTACAGTTTTAGAGGTGGGAGGAAAACCCCAGAAGAATATCCTGGGGAAAAACCCACGGAGTCAGGCAGGGACTGAAAACCCAATCCACATATTGGCCCAGGCCGGATTCGAACCCGGGTCATAGTGGTGGAAGGCGAGGAAAGAACCGCTACACTATTCCTTTATATATAGCATAAACAGTTAATTGACATTTCTATTGTTGACAGAACATTCATCGTTTTCATGTCAAATCAGTGTTGCTGTTAACAGGCATTATGAATCTAATGCGTAATGCCAGTCATGGTAATGTCAGTCACAGAGGTTAATTTGCATATTTGTTTTAAAATTAAATTGGAGTTTTCCCCATCTTACAACATGCGTAAGTTACCCTATCAGCTATAATGTTCATATGGATTTAGATCTGCAGCACTTATAACTTGAAGAGAAATTTTCAAAATATGTTTGACACCTTTTGGTTGCGTCGCTTTTTGTAATGTCAGTCACGGCAGTAAACAACCCCCCTAGTCGGAAGATCTGAATATCAAATTTCAAAGTTTCAATATTATATTGTGTATTTAGTTCCTGGTATCTCCCATGCCAAACATGGTTCAGCTGGCTGTCATTGTTTAGCCATTAGAGCTGATTTCATATGCAACAATAGTAAAAAACGTAATGTCAGTCACCGTGGAATTGCCCATTTTACTAAAAAGGGAAGCATCCATCTCTTCCTATCGATTTTCTTTTATATAAACTGCCTCCTGAATTCAAAATGACAACAAAAAGGGCGTATGTTTAGCATTTAGCATGTATATCTTATGCACTAAGTATTTTATACATTTTATAACTTTTAATGTAAGTTCCAAACTTTAAACATCTCAAACTTATAATTATTCCTTCAAATATAGCATAAACAGTTAAAAAATACTTCTATTGTTGACAAATAATTTACCTTTTTAGTGTTAAGTTGTTGTTACTGTTAACAGATGTTAGGAGTCTAATGTGAAATGTCAGTCACGGTAATTGCATATTTTTCGAAAAATCATTTAGAGTTTTTCCCCAAACTTACAACATGCGTAAACTTCCTATCAGCTATAATGTTCATATGGATTTAGATGTGTAGCACTTGTAATTTGAAGACAATTTTTAAAAACACTTTTGGGTTGCGTCGCTTTTTGCAATGTCATTCAAGGCAATAAACGACCCCCCCCCTAGTCGGAAAAGCTGAACACGAAAGTTTTGATACTATGTGTTTTTTGTAGTTCCTAGTATCCCCCAATACAAACATGGTTCAACTGGCTGTAAATGTTTAGACATCAGAGCTGATTTCATATTCAAAATTAATAAAAAATGTAATGTCAGTCACAGTGGAATTGCCCACTTGACGAAACAGCTACAAAGTTGTGAGCGTGTATTTTCTAGGAAATAAACTTCATCAAAATTTGACACAAATGTAAGGGGTTCTGGCAAAATAAGACGGAACTGGGCAGATGTAGAATGGAGGGTAAAATTATCCTTACAATGCTGTTTGTTGCCCATTAAATCGGACATTCCATAACAAGTTATGGCTGTTTTAAGTTTGCATGTCATCAACATGCCACAAAAGTAAAATTTTCAGGAAAAGGGCCTTTGAAGCTTTGAGTTTTGTACATGTGATATGGAAAAATGAAAACTGTTTCTCCTTAAAAACACTCCTCTTTTACAATAAATCTGAAAATTTATAAACAAATACCCATTATTCATTTTTCGCAGTTTTCTCCACTACTCTGTGCCCAATTTCTTCTCATTTTGCCACAACGACTCACAACATTTGAAACAGAATGACGAATGCAACTTACTTGTTTGTATTTCGATGATGGTTAACTGCCATATTCTTATCATGTATGGTTTCCAGGAGTGCCGTAGCCAGAGACTGTAGGTCAGCTATAGATGAAGGGGTTGCAGCAATGCCACCAGACTTACCCTCAGCAAGTAACTGCTCAACTGAATCAAGATTCAAACTGGTCATCATTAACATCGATACATACTCATTGTAAACTATAACCTGCTCTGTAAGGTATATAGTCCTTTAAAATGAAACCGTTTGAGAAACGGGCGAGCTTGTATTGCTCGGTAAGCCCGTCTGCTACAAACACTGTGGCCACCCAGTTACTCAAGCATATGTTACCTGTCACCACAATATAAGAGTAAAGTCGGGGAAATTGAATATTGAGATATAGGTATTTTCAAATTCTTTAGAAAGAGAGCTTTCCAATGGTACATAACACATAGGGGTTTTGCGATAAATACATTTTACAGCGCTCCAGAAAGTCATGAGTTTTACAAAACGTGTTTGTGAGAAAACTTACTTAATAAACATCTTGAACAAAACACACAAAAGATTGCAAAACAGGACAAATAAGGTTCGGTTGGGCATAGCAACGGCTATGTTCTAATCATTATTTCTTCTTGAATCTTTCTACACATACAAACTATTGTATAAACAACAAAATATCAAACTTTTGAAAACGTGAGATAGTTAGGAGGACCTAATTTGCATATTTAATTACCGTGTTAACTAGACCACTAATGAACTTTTATCCAAACACTAACTATGCAAACACTACGCGAAATTGCATAATTTAAGAGGATTTCGATCATCTGATCGCACCCAAATTATGGGAATATGTAGAGGAGGACTTACATGTAGGCTCTCGAAATTAGGCAAAATCTCAAAATGGCCCACCTCTTCATATTTTGACTTTGGATGGCCATACATGTATCTCCGAATCACATCGTGCGACTTTACTCTTATATTGTGTTGACAGGTCAGTAGCACTCTACTGTAGGTCAAAAACAGCTGCTATCGGCAATATGTCAACTTTGAATGATGTACAGATATGGCAAAGAAGAATGCCAAAAGTGGAGGCCGGAAAGACTGTTTACAATGTCTAAGGGATTTTAAGGGAGCAAAAAGAAGAAAGAAAAATCAGAACGAAAACAAGAGCTGTTTTGACTGAAATGCGTAAACAGCAAAAAAAAGAAATTACGATTACAATAGCTGTTCCCGATCGCAATACAAAACGGCGAAAAAAGAAAAAAAATTATCTTAACAAAAACAATATCTGTTCCCGATCAAAATCGGGAACAGCTTACAAAAAAAATAAAAAAATAATGTGTAGATTAAAATGTGTACAAAAACCTCATTTGCCACACTGCCACAAAGTATTTTTATTATATTTGTTTGCCGCCGTGCACCCCAATATACCTGGTAGTAGTTACCCCTGCTCATTAAAATAGATGATGCTCAAAGTTTTAGTACAATCATCACACAATTACCATGCAGATTTTAAGTGTTGGCGTTTTGTAACAGTGTAACAATGGGTATTGTGTTAGCATTTCTTGCCATTGTCATAAACAATTGTGTATAGCGGTGTTATTGTTCAGTGAGGAGTGTGTATGCAAAAAAGTGAATGAGAGAGAGAAAAACAAAGAAAATATTGGGCAGAATGCCTTTCAGCTTCTTAGTAGAGAAATTCTGTGTGCAGCAGATTAACAAATCACTAGATTGTGTTGAAATCAGCCACAAAATTCAAGATTTGTTTTTGCAAACACAATCGTTGCAACACTCAGCCTGGAAACCTTTCCGACAACCGTAAGTGTTAAATAAATATTATTGCTAATAAACAGACATTATTGTGTATTGTACATAATGCTTAGTATATTTTGAAAAAAATCATATGATGTTGATACATTGTATGAAAAGCAAGTGAGACCTGTTCTACAGTATATTGCCATGGTTGCGAAATCAAATAAAGAAAAATAATGCTACGGACAGCGTAACCTTATTGTATTGCTTTTATTGAACTCAGGAGACGAAATACTCTTTAGATTATTATTAGGTTATTATCTTAATATTGTGGAAGGGTTAGGGCTTATAATTGCAAGACATCAATTTGTAAATAAATTAAGTGTCTAGAACCCAGTGTATGTATATAAGAAACGATAGAAAACTGAGTAATCTTATGAGTCATCTTTATTAGAAAACTCTGCTAGTTATTAAGATATAATGAAAACTAAGTGTTTAGAGAAATTAGAGAACGACTGTGATTTTGTAATCAAAAGGATATACCGGTAGTAACAAGGAACTAAGTGTTCAAAAGAAGTGATACCCCCGTATGGTTTATCCAAAATAAACTTCTAGAAAATTATACGAATTACCTGTGCGATTTATCAAAACATAACCTGTGAAGAATTGTAGTAAACATATAACTAAGGCTGATCCCAGAACCTGAGTGAAACCAGAGATTTAGATATACTTATAAATATCCCTATGATTATTTATTAAATAAATTTAAAAAATTTTTGGTCAAAATCAAAAAATAATTTGTGTTTGTTGCTCATTCCTTTCTGTCTGATAATATTCGACCATGAGCCGGGGTCACCATTATTAATATACTTGAACAAGCCAATTAATAGAAAGCGTATAATGATGACACAAACCAGGCTCATATTGCAGAGTGAATCTTGTTTTTAAACAGAATATTTAAACTTTGTTTAACATTCATGATCTTGCCACAGATATCATGATCTTGCCACAGATATCATAATCTTGCCACAGATATCATAATCTTGCCACGAATAAGTCACATAATCTTGTGTCATTTGTTTTGGTAGAAAATCACGTCAGATGAATGTCTCCTTAAAGGTAGGATACACCATTGGTAATTGCTTGAATTATTATGAATGGGTGGCTTTGGGGGTTGTATTTTAACTGACCTGTCCGAAGTTTTACAGTTAGGCATAAAAAAAATATGTTATGTTGGCGTAACCCGACCGATCCTAAAAATACGGCCGACCCTGGATATTTTTTTTTTCAAGGGACGAAATTTAATGATTAAAATCTATATAAATCTAGTTATAAATACGTTTGAAACCATTTCTGACCGTTTCTCATTGTTGTGTGTGTGGATTGTGTATATATTGAACCTGGACACGCTATCGTGTATCACTACCGGCTGAAACAATTAGAAAACATATCATTTTCATTGCTGGGAGGGAAAAAAAAAAAAAAAAAAAAAAAAAAAAAAAAAAAAAGAATCCCGACCTACCTACCCTATTTTTTGGGGCCCGTTACGCCAACATAAATTTAGTTTTATTCGTTTGAACATCCAAAATACCTAAAGGTGGGAACAAACAATGTTTGGAATGTTTTGGGATTTAGCTTAATACATTCCGTTCTTTTATGTTGCTCTATCGGAGTTTTTTACTTTACGTGTGTATCGAAGCGTTTACTAATATAAAAGCTTTAACGAAAGCCAAGCCTTTTCACTTTCAGGCTTATGCTTCTACGTTGAGTATCGCTGTGTCTTATTCCTATCTTCACGTGAAGTTTAAACGTCAAGCGATGTCGACTCAAGACGCGCTAGGCAAGCTGCCCCAAACGGGAATTTTGAATACTGACTTTCTATTTGACAAATTTCAGAAGTATTTTGACCAGAAATTTGATAAGTTTGCTAGTGCAAACCAGAATAGGGATGAAACCTCGCTGAAGGAGCTGAAGAATAAACTGGACGCTCGAGCGCTGAGCAGATCTGGCAATATAGCTCAATTCACTTTCTGTGGTCAAATTGAGATCATATTTGACAAAATCAAGCTCGCACTATTACAGAAATCCGACATACAAAAAGCAATCGACGCAATACAGAAGGGTGAAGAACTAATAGCAGAACGTAAACGACATATAAAGATAGCTGATGATAGCAGAGCTGGATGGTTGACGATTCAGCAATTGGAAAAGGGTGACAATAGACACCAGACTGCTGACGAGCAGAAGAAAGTGCAGATAGCCGAGGAAGCTGCCCTGAAAGAGTTGGACGGCCGGAAAAGACAGAAGATTTGCTGATCGCCAATTCCAAGATGGCACCAATAGCAGGACTGGTGGTGATTGCAGTCTTTTTCGAGGTGAAAATCTGGTTTTCCTTTTTGTGCTTTGTCTTGTTTCAGTGAACACCTGAATCATAGCCATATTCCCATGCTTTTTATTAAAACTCTGAGAACAGAATGAAAAATGTCTAATGTTGTATATTATTGAGGTTGTCTCAATAGAATGAAGCTGTTTTTCATGCGGATGAGCGTAGCGAAGGAGCATGAAAATTTAGTTTTTTCGTTTGAACATCCAAAATACCTAAAGGTGGGAACAAACAATCAATGTTTGGAATGTTTTGGGATTTAGCTCAATACATTCCGTTCTTTTATGTTGCTCTATCGGAGTTTTTTACTTTACGTGTGTATCGAAGCGTTTACTAATATAAAAGCTTTAACGAAAGCCAAACCTTTTCACTTTCAGGCTTATGCTTCTACGTTGAGTATCGCTGTGTCTTATTCCTATCTTCACGTGAAGTTCCCGTTTTTGCTTGCTCGTTTTTTGTTTTTGTTTTTCTAAATTGGATTTGTACCCCAGGCTTGTCAGATGATATCTGCTTCAACTGCAAGATGCACGGGCATTGGTACCGTGATTGCACATTCAATCCCCCAATCGAAGGACCCACTACGAGCTACTCGCCAGCAGGGGCAGACACCAAGCCTTCTACTTCAGGAAGCGGCCTGTCCTAAAGTGACCAACTTGTACAATAAATATATATATATCGAGAAGGGAACAAAACTTATTTAGCCACAACCCGCAATGATTACTGTCCTGCCAGTATATTACAGAGATACATGACCGAATGCAATATGAAAATTGGAGACGAATCACGGGAAATAACGAATTATTTTACTGTTTGCAATTTATGAGAATCGTAAATGCTGCTCAAGGATCCGAGTTATCAAGATAGAAAACGATGAAGATGAGAAAATTAGTTATAATATAAAATAATATTTCTTGTGTATTTCTCTTTATAATTTTTATATATCTGCCAGATACAAAATACGAACAGCCCCGAAGGCTAAGATTCCGAGATGGAATCTAGTTAAGAATGTACAAATAATTGTTAATGCAAAATTCGATGTGTTGTTTACAGTTTATGCCGGACAGGTAATCAGAAGAGCCGTTGAGGCTAGGTTTCCAAGATGGAATCCAGGGAGAAAATGTTCTCGTGATTTAGTATTTTTATTTTATTTTTTACGAATTGCAGTTTATGCCGGACAGATAATCCGAAGAGCCGTAAGGGCTAAGGTTCCAAGGTGGATCCAGGAAAGATGTAATGTATGTATATACTTGCAATGTATGTATAGATGATGCTTAAAATATTCGAAGAGTTGTTAAGGCCAAGAAACCAAGATGGCAACCAGTGAAGATGTGAAACCGATTTAAAACTGTATTTTATTCATTACATATTCTTGCATTTGATAAGCCATAGATGTTTCGGTCACCTAAAGATTTTTTTTATTTATTTGTTCAAAAATTTTTTTTGCCTACAATTTTGGATACATGCAATTATGATTAAATTAATTAAGACATTTCGATAATCCGAAGGTTGGTGGTTAACACACACGAGTCCTGTCAGTATCGATTTACATGTATGTATGTGCAGTTATTGCCAGCGAAAGTGATGGTTTAATAGCTACATGGGTTCTTTTAAAATTACTTTGCAAATGTAACTTTTATACAACGATGATACTCAACACCTGAATCATAGCCATATTCCCATGCTTTTTATTAAAACTCTGAGAACAGAATGAAAAATGTCTAATGTTGTATATTATTGAGGTTGTCTCAATAGAATGAAGCTGTTTTTCATGCGGATGAGCGTAGCGAAGGAGCATGAAACATTTTTTTTTTTTATGCCTTATTGATGCCGAGAAAAGCACAAAAAACAGCGTTTGTTTTCAACCGGCGTCGAGCAGTTATTCTTATGTTATTTTTGTTTTTTTGCGATCGCCGTCCACGTCCGTGTTATAAAATTCTATTTTTCGGAATAATTACAGGATATCTTGCGAAATCATTTTGCTGGATGCCTATAATCATTATTTACTTTCAAATGAGTAAGATATTTCTTAATATTTCGGTAATAAATATTGTTGATATCTGCAAATGGTGTATCCTACCTTTAAACAACATTTTACCTTCGTCTATTGACTATTTATTTTCATCAAATTTACCAAATTTACCACATACATGTACATGTATCTCTATCACAACATGAAGTTGTCAATACCTTGCTTAGGAGATACAAGAAGTCCTCCACTGCTTGTTGAACCTAACTTGATGGAACTTTTGCCCCTTCGCCTTTCAATTGCTGCCTGCGAGAGAAAATACCAGATAGTTATAAATGTATGCGAGTGCAAGAGTAAGATTAATTTTATAAATATTTTATTAGAAAGTCTGCTTGATTCGGTTGGTTCTCGCTGTAAATATTTGTTAACAACCTAGTTAGGGCCAATAGTACAATACAACAAACACAAAGCAGTTTTTCAAGTGATCCGGAACTAGAAATAGCATGAAAAGCTATTTAAGTTCATCTTTGCCTAGGCCGACATGTATTTTTAAAAATAGAAGTATAACTTTTTACTTAGAAGTTTTTTTTTTTTATTGAAAACAAATTTAGTGCCTTCAAGTTCATCAATCATGCTTCATCATGTCTATTTTATTTGCCATATCAATCAAGTAAAGGTGAACAAGTATAGTAATAAACCCAATTCACTTGATTTTCGAGGATTGGCCTTGGTAGCCGATCCGAAAGCAGCCTGAATATTTTTTGCGATCCCGATATTCAGAACAGCAGAACTATACCCGTACATTACACATGTGTGTGTCCACTTGGCACTTGGTTGCCCGGCCAGCACTGCAGCTGTCGTCAAAGTCAAACTTCTCGATGTATCCAAATCTCAAAAAGATTCTTTCCAAACCATTATGAGCAGATGAGTAACAAAAGTAACTCAGTAAGTAAGAAAATTAAGTTACAAAACCCTCTTCTTATTCATCCAGACTATTGGGCTCGCTCCTTGCCTGATGAAAACCGTTACAATAGACAGAGTAAACTTCGATTTTAAAAAGTGATCAACACATTTTAGTCAGTTACCCAATACAACGTGTTTTTACTCTTAAATTGGGGCTGGGAACTCGGCACCTTACAGCCCAGCAAGTGCGAGTGTCGTAAGTTTACTTTCCCTGCATTTAGTTTAAACCAGATACTAAAATTTATATTATATCGTCGCGTGGAAAGTAGCCTTTAACAAAGTTACAGAGGAAAATAATCACCAAATTCTCACATTTGTTCAGGCTACTCTTTTTATCTTATCTCTCATCTGTGAAAGTTTCAATCCATTACCAAAATTATTAACAAAGTTACAGAGAAAAATAATCACCAAATTCTGTGCGGCGGTTGTTTCCCGAGCGAGAAGAAACTCGGTCCCAGTCAACTCAGCCCTAAATCAACTTAGCCCAAAGTCGGGACAGCCCAAAGTCGGGACAACTCGACCGTCCAGACTAGGGCGGAGATTTCTCGTTACATGTCTAGTTCTAAAGTGTTGTGTTTTGAGTGGATTTGGGGTGCCAAGTAGATGGAGGCTTGCAAGGCCTTCTTTTCAGAACTTCGTTGCGCATTAAAATGATATCCTCATGCGTGTATGATATTTGTTGATATCATGGATGAGTGAGATACTGGTAGGTTTGGCAGGTGTGGAAACAAAATGGAGAACTTTATTTCTCGATATGGGAGAGTTGGAGCTCGGATAGATTGGTTATGAATTGTCCGTTTTGGTGGGCCAATTTTTTTGGGGGATGCTTGTGATTGGTGTTTAAGATTTGAAACAGTATGGGCAAATCTTTCATGTTTCTCTCTAAGTTTCCTTTGCTTCTTCTAGACATTTTACAACAGAATGGTTCAATATCTTTTTTGAAATTGTGGTGGTTCTAAAAAGAACCGTTGGTGTTGTATGGGTGTCTGACGGTGGATGGCTTATAGCGTTTCCGCTTTGTACCACGTCTGGTTGGCCGCTCGCGAAGATAGTGGGCGAGCAGGCGGCGTCTGGTCCGAGCGTCTTCTGGGACAATGAGGTGTCCTTTTATCTGCTCGAGAGCGGCCCGTTTTTTTGGGTTGAAACTGCGGTTCTCCTCTAGCCACTTCTTGTGCTGCCGTAAGTTAAAGATGGTCAACTTGTAGGCGGCAGTGATGGCATTTCAAAGATGCTCGTCGGTGAACCTGTTTTTGGAAGGGACTAACAAGACAAAGTTGTAGCCCTCTTTCTCTAACTGGTGCCTGTTGTCGGCCTTATTCGTGATTTTTGTACTGCTTTCCAAAACACTTTCTTCTTGTATCGGTAAACCCTTTGGCCGATGCTTCTTGTTAGTCACCTTTCCTTGAGGCTGGCTGAAATTGAACTCAAGCTTATGGGCCAGTTGTTCAATTTGAGGATCGCTAAACTCATGATAGTCTAAGTCAGAACTCGACTGGTCGGTTTCGGGGATTACTTGTGCACAAGGGAAAGGCTAGGAAGGAGGAGATTCAGATTGTGACATGATGTCTGTATCCTACTCTTAATTTCCACTATTACGCGAGGCCCATTTGCCCTGGCCCCTGCAAATGATACTGAAAATGAAATATAAAGCAAGATATGAGATGGAGGGAACACCCCCCTCCCCTCCCCCCGCTTCCTTTGTGGTGGTCATTGTGCTTGTGGGGGGGGGGGGGGTGTTAGGTAACAATAGTCTAGAGAGTGTATAGATGTGGGGGACTAAGGGGGAGTCCCTCGGTCATATATCCTGCCGGGTATAGAAATTGACGCAATATTGGATAAAGTTGGATGTGGGAATTGAGGTTTGCAGTTGTGAAAGAGAACAAAGGGTCCTCCCATAGGGTCTAGGCGTAGAAATTTTCCCCCCAGTTCACCAACTGCCTTCTCCGCAACTGGATTCTTATTGGAGTTTTTGATGCGGGCAACCTCAATGTTTATGTGGTGTTGTTTGAGGAGGTGGTCGCGGACAAGGCGCGCGAACCCCGGGGCAGGGTCAGTAGGGATTATCGCAGGAGGGCCGTCCAATGCAAAGGCGATTCAATGCATCTTAGAGTGTTATGGCGTTCGTTTTCTACGCGACACGAACGAAGTAGCATTTCGTGCATGACAAGGATAAGTTGGCGGTTGCGTTTGATGACATCAGCAGAAAAGGAGATGCCGACTGTGTCCGGTGGGTCTCCACATTTCTGTTGGATCACGTTGTGTGGCGTGGTGCGAAGGGATGCACAGTGATGGCAACTGGTCCTTTGTTCATTTCAAGGGCATAAAAGTATCGGTTATCGACAGTGTGGAGTTGGTGACGAGTTGGAAGGAATAGCTTAATGTGCAGTGTCGTGAGTAGGCCGGTGAGAGATAAAGATGCATTCGCGTGTCGGAGACAGAGATTGATTACGGCGGACTATCAACTTTCCCTTTTTGGCGACCGAGGCAACATTGAGCTAGCGCTTGACGTCTTTGATGTTAGTAAGCTTCTTATATGGGCGAGTGTTTTGGACGAGGTGGGCATGTGTGCGTCTAGTGAACGGAAGCTTGGTGTTACCAGTTAATATGCGGAGGACCAAGGACTTCTCCTCGCACTCCACAAATGCACAAATTTGGCAGGTGGGGTTGTTGCAGGTGGGGGCATTGCGGCTGGCAAAATCGGAAAGGAATATTCACTGACCCGGCAAGGTGCCGGACTGATGCCAGGTAACGGCTAACTGAGGAGAGAAATATTGAAACGCAGGGGGCTTGCTGAGAATTCGCCACGGCATAGTTTCTCATATATGCTTGCACGCATGGCTTGCTGTCGGTGAGTATGAATGCATGGTATTTCGACTGAATGATGAGGGGGCTGTGGTGCTTAGTGGATGCGGAGATGGAGTGATAAAGAGTGTCAAGCCGATGCTATACTTTTTGACAGACCCATCTGTCTCGATCCACAGCTGGTCGTCTGGGCGTGAAAGGGTGATGGTTTTGGCAGAGGTTCATGCCTCTTAAGCTTTTTGAAATGCTGCTCGTAGGTCATCTGACCATGTGAGTCTGTCTTTAGCATGTCGTCCAGCTATAGCTTCGTCCATTAGGCTGGAGCATTCCGGGATTACTTTTGACAAGACTTTAAAGACACCAATGAATGACCTCAGTTCACCAACTTTGTCTGGGATTGTGCAAGTTGAGAGAGTAGCTACTCGATGAGGGCTGGCTTAGATTGTGCCATTACACCAAATCCAGCCTAATATTGTTGTGCTTTTTGGGCAGACCACTGTCGTTGCTGCGGAAAGGCACAATTGGATTTTGTGCAAGGCATGAAAAACAGAATTCCAGTTGGTGAGTAGTTTGTCAAGGGTGTTACCGCCACAGTAGAGTTCGTCAGCGATATTTGCAACCACGCCTTTTTCATGGTGGTCCCCGAGGATGTGGCACTTGAGTTCTTCCAAAGCTGTTTCGAAGCCAGGCATGCCCATTGCAGATCTGGTATATACACAAACACCGTGAAATAGTGTTGCGACCCCGCAGTATTTCATCAATTGGCGAGACAATGAGATCTGGTAGAATGCGCTAGTGAGATCTGGTAGAATGCGCTAGTGAGGTCTGTGGCGATGAGGCATTTCCATTGGGCAATTTACATCCGGCATGAGGGAGGGCTGAGGCTTACCATATCTGCCTATGTCAGCCGGAAGCCGCCGGTTGGCTTTTTGATCAGGAACGAGGGATTGAGGTACTTGACATTGATTCCCATGTCTTTTGGGTGAAAACTCATAAGTTTCTTAAGCTTGTCAAATTTTTGATTCAGCTCGCGAAGCTTGTTTTGGGCATATTGTGGCAGACAGCCTTTGCATTGTGGAGATTGAACTGGGCCCATGTTGGCAACTGCCTCAAAAGGGCCGGCAGCACCATTGTAGCCTGGGAACATTGGGTTAAATACCCTTATCGAATTCTTCATGAAGGGTGCAAAATATTGCCTGTGTGTCAAAGTTCATCATGTTGTTAGGATCAAGTGAGATTAGAGCGGAGTGTGCCGTGTTTGTTGTGGCGCGTGGGGTTTGTTGTGGCGCATGGGGTTTGTAGGCCATTTGCCATGTCTTGCTTGTGGGAGTCTGAATGAGGGTGCTCTGATGGGGGTATAAATACTTGGCTGACGTGGCAAAATTGTTCCTTGCGCTTGAGGACCAGGGGGTCGTCTGTGAGGTTTGGGATTTGAACTCTTCCTGCCACGCTTTGGATAAGGGCTGGCGGGGGCCAGAGCTTAGCATGGTTGGTGCTTTTGGCAAAAGCATCAGTACAAGGTTCCAATGCAAACGAGGTGTCAATAGGACTGATGGGTGGGAGGTAAAGCTCAACAAAATCGCCCGGCCACACGGTTGTTGTCTTGGGTGGGGCGCGTAAGACATGGGCCTGGCACACTGTCTGTGTGGCGATCTTTGGATTCCTTGGTAGGCGAACGTAGTGCTATTGTGCAGGTTGGATTGCAATGTCATTTGTTTTATTGAAGGGAGTCCCTGCGAGGATTTTGACATCAAGTTTTTCGACTACCAAACCCTCAAAGTGAAATTCAGACCGATTGCGTGTTAGTGTGAAGCTGGTTTCTCCAACAACAACCAGGGGTGAGGACCCATCAGCCTGATGAGCAGACTGTAAGCTCTTCTGGATTCTGGATCCCAATTTATTTTCTGTGGCTTCACGTATCAAGTTAACCATTGCTCCGTTGTCGATGGTAACAAGAATGGTGTGGTGGTCATGGAACATGTCGATGTATGGGGATTGTCTGACCTAAACACGTAGGGTCGTCGCTGACACCGGATGAGTGAGCTGTCGTCAGCATGCTCATCGGCGAGGGAGCAAGTTAAATCTGTGTCAGCGGATTTGTCAAGTATATTTGCAACTTGACATGCCCATGCAATGAATCTGCGGTCTGGTTCTGGCAAATGGGGGCAATCACTGAGAAAATGGCAATGATCACTGCGCCCCACTTGTTTGCAGAGGAGACAAGTTTTAGTGGCCCTTGAAGGCTTTGGGCGAAATGAGGTTTGATTACGAGGTGTAGTCGATGGTGTTGTTTGACGAGGGTATTGTGGTCTTGATGTCAAGGTACGCAAAACTACGCATGGACCGTGTATTTTCCGAGGTGTGAAGCTCTTCCAACAGTAGTGCTTAAGATACCGTATTTCTCGTTTGATTGACGCCAGGGTGCGGGAGCGTAGCTCAGTACCGTAGCGTTTCTTGATGAGGCAAGGGAGGCGATGAGACAAAGCCATGCGAGTACAATGTAGTTTTTAAGTGAAGGAGACATTTCTTCATCTTTACTGAAAACTTGGCCAAGGTGGGATATGCCGCTGTCACGATGGAGGAGATTATCCTAAACAAAGGCCATTATGCGCTGGTAAAGGTCTTTGAGACAGTCATCAGCATTGAGATGTTGTGAGCAAAGTCGAGCATGTGCCCACCAGTGGACTGGAAATGTAGTCATATCGACTGCTAAATGCTTGTGATGGATGTGGAGTTCTTAACGATGGTATATCTGGAGATGATTTGACAATAGTTTGAAATTTGGCCCAACATGAGCTTGAGCATGAATACCTTTTGTTGAGCGGTCCGGCCGGGACCTGGTCATCATCATCGATGTATCTACGGAGGGGAGAGGTCTTTGTCTTTTTGTCCCATGTAAAAGTTTTAGATGAGAAAGGGAGCAAAGTATATTGTACAATTTTCTGGTTTGCGGACAGCATTCATGGCTGCAGATTTGGTTGATATCTTGCTGGTTGTATCACATCCAGTCAGCGCATGGAGTGCTGGAAGACACTCTGTGAGCCAGTATTATGCAGATATCGTGGAGTAGTAATATTGATCTTTTCACTCCTGAGTTGCGGATGAGCCAGAACTCTTGGAGGCCAAGATCTTTCCAATTGACTGTGATATGGTATAATGGGAAAAAAAGACATCTGTGTCACCTGATGACAGCGTCAGGGATGTAGGTCCTGTCCGGTGACTTAGAATGTCCTGCACATGGAACATCATCCCGTCATCAGCTTCCTCGTGTGCAGTTGAGCCGAGGGAATGGAACAAGCACACACAGCTGACACAATCCATGCCTTTGGTGATATACCAACGTATAGAGGTTTGGTTTCTTGGTAATTGGTGGTAAGCCACTCAACATAGAATGCCTGGAAAGCAGTTTTGCTGATAGAAGATGGCCAAAAGTTCTCTAATACCACTAAACATTTTGGTTTGGTGATATCACATCAAGGACAACCATGTCTTTTGACACTTACAGAGAGGACAGCATCAAGAATGGAAAGAGGGGAAGAGGAAAGTCAACCTTGATTTTGAATGCTGCGTCTTATGGTTTTGTAAGAAGGGCCAATTCATTAGTCACCGAGATTGTGATCTCAAAACCAGAAGGCAGGTTGCTGGGATCCATTGTTGCAAGTACTACTGAACTGATTGTTGTAAGAACCCATCACTGAATGAACACTGCTCATAATTATCGTACCTGGACTATGTTGTGTTACTTTATAATAATCAAATGATTGTTTTCTTTCTTAAAAAAAAAATTCCTTGTATTGTTCCAATTCCGAATTGTCAGTTCAACTCTAGTAGATGACACAAATGTTCCAACTTTGCTCCAAGTTTGGAAAGTTTAATTAATAAATATATATGGCAATTCCTGGTTTATGTATTTAGTTGTATGGTAATAAGTTGACCGAACGGTTTTAGAAATGTTCTTGTAAAATATCAAATTATAAATGTTACACTTTTCTATGACTCCCCTAAACTAAACAGTCCATTCTGAACAATTTGAGCACATCAGAAAATGTCTAGATCCAACGGTTTAGAAGATACAGCTATGTCGGAAGTAGCACTTCCGATAAAAAAGGCGTGGTCATTTATAAAATGGCGTTTCGCCCCGGATAGAGATTTTGGCACACATCCCAAGTTGTTACTTGGGGTCATATCAGCACAGAACAGTTGAGTTATCTTCTCTTAAATAATGTGCATACATGTCTGAGCCAGCTCCTTTACTAAATTATTGGGGACAAATAAGAGACCGTTTAAATCTGATTAAGGTAATTTTGGTAGCCATTTTGGATTTGGACGGACAAATCTTGGGTATCCACAAGTTAATTTCAAAAGGCTTATGTTCAGGACGCCTCAATGAAACCAACTTTAGTGAACGCTAACAGGACAAAACGAAGATGTACTTTAAATTTAAGTAAGATGCTTCCGATGGCCATTTTGGCAGCCATTTTGACAGCCATCTTGGATTTGACGACAAATCCTGGGTATTCCTCAGACTAATTTAAAGACCTTGGGACCCGAATAACGGAATCACTAAAAAAACGGTTGATATTAAACTAATTAGCAGTATATATGTAATTTATGTAATTTGGGCGACCATTTTTTTATTTTAGCAGCCATTTTGAATTAGGGGCAAAAATCAGGGTGGCCCCCAAGATAATATCAAATGGTTGAGGTTCAGGATGATGAAACCATTGAGAAAACCTTGACAGGAAAAAACGTCAGTTTTTCCTAGTCTGGGCCCTGTCTACTATGGTGGGTGTGTGTGTGGCCTACTTGATCGTTATATTGTTCTGATAAAGTGGCATCCACTAAAGAAAACAGCTGTCACTACCCGTTGAGCACTCTTTCACATTCATTTTTCACATTCTGGATACATACATACAGTATTGATGACTGGACTAGATGTGAATGTTTGTACCTTGTATTTTGCAACAGCTGCCTGAGCTACATTCTTCTCTACCTGTGCCTGCTTCAATCTCTCCTTCAAATACCTGTGTGTGTACATTGAGGATATGCAGAAAAGCATGCTACATTAACACAAATCAATCACTATGTAAGCTCTTAAGTTAAAATCTGACACATTCATTGTACTACTTTTGGCAACCAGGGTGGATAAATAACTTGAAACTATAATGTACAAGCATAATTAATGCTACTATAAACAAAAGTAATCCCCAAAGTAATCAGACTGATGTACATGTACATGTAGATGTATAGGTGTATTTTGAATCTCAGGTTTGGAAAGCTCGGTAAATAGAATGTGGGTTATCTGCCAAATGCAATCAGCTTTACAGAGAAAACAATTGTTATGCGTATCACGAGACCATGTAAGTCTCACCAGTTCAGTCTTTTCTGTAAGTGTCTCGGTACCAAACACTGACTAGTCTAGTCACAGACTCCTGTGTTGGAAATTACCCAACTACCGGTATTATGTGTGTGATCGATTGAACAAAGTTGAGGTAGACAAATTGTATTTCATTTTATAATAGTCATCAATTCGAAGTAAATTTGCATAAACATGCTGTGTGATCCTTATAAAAAGCTGATAAACAGAATCATGAGTACCGAAGTGTGACATCAAATTGCATAGTAATGGCTTAAACCCGGGACATTGAATAGTCGACTGAAAGGTCAATTGCAAAAGCACAGGGAAATGGTCAAGTAACTTTTGTCTTGCCTTAAATTGAGAAAAGTCAATTTAAAGGGAAATTCCAGGCTCAATAATATTTTACCTATTCTAAAAGAATATATGGTAACATACTGACTCCGCAGAGAATTTGTTTTGATTTGCTATCGAGAACGACACACGCGCCTATTATATTCACGATTTCTTGCCATTCAGGAGTACAAGGGCACGGCCATATTGTTCAAATTTCCCGCCTCGCCAGGGAAATTATGACGTAGTGTCTGCACCTCAATACACATCGCTTTATTGCCTGTTGTTCGCACTGGTATCCCACCTTGACGCGGCCAACTACATTATGCAGACGTATGTTGTACGGCGCCCGACTATTGCGAGTACATGTATTGCATTTCTGTGCAGAATATCGACTTGACGCGCCACAAACTATCGTTTATTTTTTTATTTTTTGAGAAGAATAAACAATCTGTGAGCTAGTAATTATTGCATCAGGTCTTTCTCCGTATGATTTTGAGCCCACTTTCACATGTACACACACATTATGTATACACTATACCGTACACAAAAGGGTTCACTTGCATTCATTGCGCGTGCAGGGCCGCTATCGATCAGGCTTTGCATACTGATAGAGCAGACACTACGTCACATATCTCGGATGTACCGATAAACCAAAACAAAATTGCGGCTCGCATGACGGTAAGTGCAGTGCGAGAAAATCTCTGTTTTATATGATTACCGAAACCGATAAAAATGAAAAAAAAATCAAGTCACAATGGCAATTGACACTCTTTATTAACATTATGCAATTATAAACTATGGGTGGAGTTTCCCTTTAAGACTAAGACTGCAGATACCCTGTACATTTATTTTATTATTGCATACACCTGTAACTTTATAAGAAGGGTGTGCGTTTACAGGTGGTACGGAAATAAGGTACCCGTCAAAGAAACCCAACCCAAAATTCAAAACTTAGAAGTTGTCGCTCAATTTTTTTATTTTTACAGTATGTTGAAGACCAAGTAAATACATGTACCAATGAACTTAAGTGAGTTGGCACGGTTTGAGTTATTTATTTGTTCAGTGTGAAATTATCGGAAAAAGGCGTAGGTACATGTAGCAATTTCTTATTTGCAGGGGCCAAGGGACGTACATGTATTAAGCCAACCTGTAATGGTTGTTGGGGTGATTGTTGCAAAGGTTTTTTTTCCTTTGTCGTTTTTTTATTGTCTGCAAAGTTACTATATCATTTGTAAAGTTGGTACTCAATTCCATAATCTGAACTGGTTCCTCACACCAACAGTCGGGTACTTAAATACCCATTTTCAATGTACACCCCTTCCAAGGAACAAAATAATCAATACATTTTTTTCAAAGTGGCTCTATTTTGAAAAGTCTTTCAGACTGCTAAACTTGCTACTTATTTAGCAACATAGCAAATGATTGTTTAGGGTGGGTTTTCACGAGGCACGCGAATGATTCACGAAGGATGCGAATGCCGAACAATGGCAAAGTGAAACAATCGGAAAAGTTTTTCTCCGAATGTGTTGCGACAATGCAGTTTGTGCCTAGTTCTCACAACATATGTGTGAATGTCATGTGTAGCGTGCCGAACTTTGGCCAGTCCACATACACGAAGAACATGCGACTAAAATGCGAACAACACAAATATTGCACGAATCTAGGGCAACATTCGTGCGGACATTTTGCGGCACATGCAAACTTTTTGCGCATATTTCTCAAATAATGAACGTCGTGCGACATTCATGCGACATTCGTACATATGATTATCTTTGGCAAAGTCATCTGTTCTCAATAAGTACGCGAACAGTTCGTGAATAGCTCGAGAAATGATCGGACGAACTTCGCTGCTTTCGCGAGACATGTGCGAGACATTCTCCAAACTGTTGGAATCTGTTTGTGGTTTCACAAAGATTTTTCAAACATCAAGCACGTCGTTAGTAGCTCGTGCGCATATGACAAAGATTTTTAGATATTTTCGAGGGCAAATCACGAGCAAATCACGAACCGGGATCCTGGCAAGAAATTTCAAACTTTTTAGAAATTCGCGCCGAACTAAAAACGACTCCCGCGAACAATTGACAACGTTTTCGAACCCCCGCGCATGTTTGGCGAACGTTTGGAACCTAAAATAGGAATGTTTGACTTTGCATCCTTTGCAAATCGTTCGCGTGCCCCGTGAAAACCCACCCTTAGGGTTGTTACGATCACACTGATTCTTGTTACTTGTTATTCTTGTTTAGTGACACCAGTCAAGTCAGTGATTTGGACAAGAGGTCAAATCAAGTCACACTGTATAGTCAAATCGAGTCAAAGTGTATAGTCAAGTCAAGTCGAATGGAATCAAATATTTAGCTCAAGTGAATTTTGCCGTTTGTTGCCATTTATATTAAGAAATCGTCTATTAAAATCAATGATGAAACAACAAATTGGAAAAGGCATTCCCGGCCTGGTTCTGGGGTAGTATTTTGTGCAACACATACATGTACAGAACCACATGGTGGGAGTCACATAGTGTATATTTTTACAAAATACAGTACATACAGTGCAATTGAAAGTTAACCCAAGTATGGAAAATTCTTTTCACACTTTTTCTCTACCCAGAAAATTCATTTTCATTTCACAAAGTGTAAAAATTGTGGAAACAAAATCCCACATCGATAAACTGTTTTCACACTTTTCCACAAATTTTCCACACCTTTTCCCACAGGTAGGAGAATTTGCGTGCGAAAAGAAAAAAGGAAATGTGATTGGGGAATGAAATTCTGTTCACAAAATTTCCCATTCCCATTCGCAGTATTAACTTTCAAGTTTGCACTGTACTGTAATGGTCGCTGTACCGTATTATATCCGCGAAGTAATGTAAACATAAATTTTGCACTGTAAATCATGAAATATCAAAGTATGATTTTTGGGACTAGGATGTTGTTAGCCTCGAGTAGAGTCCAGTATTAGCCTGCAGTGACTCAAGTCGAGTGATTAACCTGCAGTGACTCGAGCCGAGTTTGTTTACCTTCAAGACTTGACTTGAGTTGCCAAAAGTCGAGTCATTGACTCAACTCGTTACAACTCTGTTTATTTTTGCCTTTGTTTTAAACACAACGGTGCTGTCATCACGGACTACAGAGATGCAAATATTAAAGGTATCAACAAAAAGGTAATAAAGAACTCTTTAAGGTGGGTTTGGTAAACATACTTATTCTCCATAGTAAGTGCATCAATGTCCACTATTCTCTTCTCATCTCCTCCCAGGACATAGTTGAGTTCTTGATTCAGACGTTCAGCTTTATCTCGGAAGTAACCTCTCTCTGTAACTAGCTCTGTTTGCTCATCAATCTTGGCCACCAGGTCTCGCTCTAATGCCTGCAGCTGTGTGGATTCATATCAACGAATTATTAACAGTCAATTATTACATTTCATCATTCTCTTTAGTTAATTTGAGATTTTGCGTAATTTGGAAAGCCTAAGTCCTTCTCTACATATTCCCTTTTTTGGGGTACGATCAGATGAGCAAAAAACCTCTTAAATAACGCAATTTGGCATAGTGTTTGTGTAGTTAGTGTTTGGATTAAAGTCCATTAGTGGTCTAATTAACACAGTAATTAAATATGCAAATTAGGTCCTCGTAACCATCCCACATTTTCGAAATTTCGATATTTTGTTGTTTATACAATAGTTTGAAGTGTGGAAAGTTTCAAGAAGAAATAATGATTAGAACATGGCGGTTGCTATGCTCAACTGAACCTTACTTGTCCTGCTTTGCAATCTTTTGCGTATTTTGTTTAAGATGTTTATTAACCCTAACTCCCTACACAACAAAGGAAGTTGGAGGATTTTGAAGGAATTGTATTGTTCAATAACAATGGTGAGGGAGTTAGGGTTAAGCAAGTTTTTTCACAAACATGTTTTGTGAAACCCATGACTTTCTGGAGCGCTGTAAAATATATTTGTCGCAAAACCCCCAAGTGTTATGTACCATTGGAAAGCTCTCTTTCTCAAAAAATTGAAAATACCAATATCTCAATTTAAAATTTTCCGACTTTACTCTCATATTGTGGCGACAGGTCACATATTGGAGTGATGATGAAGCACATGAAAACAATGAATTGTTCAGTTCAAATCTATTCCTTGCCATACATGTAAATAAGACAGATAATAATGATAACAGGTAACAACAACAAAAATAATGCACTTTTTCAAGGGACAGCTCCAGGTACCCTTGTCATGAAATTTCACTTTGGAAGAGTAACTTGTTTTAACTCGCGACTTGTCCTGGGATTGATTTCACCAAACTTAAGATGCGTTCAACGTGTCTCAACTTCTTGAACAACCCTGCTGAACTCGTCTTAATGTAAGATAGGTCATATTGTCATCTTATCTCATGAATAATGCGTTAATTTGTTGAGCAGCATTGGTTGAGGAGCATTGTGGCACGGTTGGCTTGTGCGTAAAGCGCTCGCCTCTCACCAATGTGGCCCGGGTTTGATTCCCGGCCCGGACCATATGTGAGTAGAGTTGTGCGTTGGTTCTCTCCTGTGTCACAAGGTTTTTTTTCTCTGGGTCCTCCAGTTAATTAACCTCCCTCTGAAATAAATCAAACACTTTCGATCTCAGGATGTGCTCCGTAGTCATATATGAGTCGATCTGGCCGGCTGCCATAGGCGCCTTTACGTGCCAGCGGCTCGACTACGTTGTAGCCGCGTCCTTCGCAATTCAGCACCTGAGGGCATCCATGGAAAGCAGTGCTGTGCACCGATTGGAGTTTACCCTCATTAAATATGACATAAATAAATTATGCTAGGAAGTACTTTGTGCATTATGGTTGATGCGTTGTCTGAATAGTAACCCATGTAATTGTTAAAGGAACACAGATGGCCATGTTAACACACGTATACATGTATTACCTGAGACAGTTTAGCCAATCCTATTAGTTAGTATATATTGTAACGTAGACCGTTTCTGGGGTCGACACACACGCGCGTCCTGCATATGTTACGCAATGTTACACAGAACGCAAGTTGCTGGTACAGCGTGAATTTAGGACTATGAAATACTGACTCGTTTGTAGTACTGCACATGTCTTGTGAGGTTTCAACCAATAAAACGGTAAAGCGACCAGATTTCACATGCGTCCAAATATCATGCGACACTGGAAAAGTTTTTAAAACCAGCCAACCGGTCTTTATCATTGTTTTAAATCTGCCACGTCGAGCTCTCGAACAATAGATATGGGTAAACTGTCTTAGGTTTTTATGAATAGGAATTAAAATGTGGTTGGCCGGTATTAAACAAGTAAAGTTTAAACGAACTCATGGGCCTGAACATTGTTAATGAGCCGGTTTTAAACATACACTGTACATGTACTTGTTTAAAACCAGGCAACCACATTTTGATTCACTTAGTAACTACCTGGACATCAACTTTACCTGTTCCCTTGCTGCTTCTAGTTGGTTGACTAGCTCTTCTCTCTCATGAGCTGGAAAGTGTCGGGTCCCTATTCCATCATCTCCTATTCTCTGTCTTGCTATATTCTCTCTCAAAAGCTGTTATTAATACAAACAACATCAAAATATAAAAGAAGTGCTTCTTGGATCGCAAGTGTTGCCGTTTAAGTTGATCCCTATATGTTTTTGATTTTTTTTAAGTCAAAGTTTGTGCATGTTTAAACGACAACAACCTCAAATGACCTTTTACTTTAAAAAAAATCTGATGAAGAATTGTGTCTTGCCCCCCAAGGGTCACTGCATCCAAGTTTCATCAAAATCCATAAAAACTAAAGGGGCACTAAGTCTTAAAATCCCTGAGAATTTGATGTTTTGGATTGTTTACAAACATCTGGTTGAAATAGAACCAATCTAATGTTTTAGCGCTCACGAGAAAAGACACCAAAAACTGTTGTTTATATCTAAACCATGAATACATTATACATTTTTCTGGTCATTTTCATTTAATGTACAATACACGTTGTGCGTGTCCATAAATTACAAACAGCACCAATGCACAAATGTGGTTTCTTATACGTCTGCAAAAAGCAAACACTTTACGGCTCGAATCATGACTACACCTAAACAGCTCGAGTTTAGGGGGTGACAAAAGTGGACCCCGAAACTCAAAACTGTTTGTGTTAAAATTGTCATATCCCACACCACAGCAGTCAACAACAATTGTTGACTGCCGTGGTGTGGAATACCGGTACATGTATGACGATTTTAACACCCCAGGGATGCATAGCTAAAAACATTTTACTTGTATTTAGTTAAATTAATGTGATCCTCTGTGATTTAAAGAGCATTCCATTTACCTCGGCTTTGCCTCGGAAATATTTGCATATTATAATACAACTCTTGCTGGTTCTTTTCACCCTGAAACACGGTCACGTGGAGTTCACTAAAATATGTTAGTGCATAGAATTTAAGTATAGTCCCCTATTGGGCACTATATATTTGACTGGTTACAGCGCCCTCTGCAGGTTGCCAAGGCTCATTATAAAACAAAAAAATGGCAGCGTCTGGCACAAATTACGATCCTCTTATTTTGGACAGAGGTGTGTTATAAAATGCAAGGACTGGCATGATTTGGTTATTTTGGCTTCGGCAAATAGGACACTCTTCTGGTCACTTTAGAGGGGTGCACAGATGTGCACTAGTGTTCTCATTGCCAGTCTATACATTATGTGTGAGAGTATATAAATATAACATGGTGTAAGGGTGAGAAGACGATATTAGCTCCCAGAAGCATTGGAAGTTGACTAGTTCCCAAGGTGAAACCGGGAGAACTAGTTTGTCAACTTCCAATACAGATAATATTGACTACCCACCCGAAATAAACCACGAGCTTGGGAAAATGCTATTTAATATTTGTATGTGCTGCCATCTTTTTATATGTACTGCCATCTTTTTATATGTACTGCCATCTTTTTATATGTACAGCTTGGGCGATGTTTGCACGTGCGTACTACACCCGTGTGCTAGTTCCACGATTGCATCGTGAAGCACATGCATAGCAGACAAGCACACAGGTAACCTGTGCACTAGTCTACTGCACGCGCATTTACCCTGTGCGTGCATGTATGTTTGGCAAACAGCAAAAATAGCGGCCGGCACGTGATGGCGAATCGACCAGTGAGAATTTGGCTCTCGATCATGAATATGTATGAGGTATAGTAATATACTGTAACGTTGACCTTTTGCTGGGGTCAACACCACACGAAAGAACGACTCAGAATAGGTATATTCCCTTGTTTTTTGCGGTTCTTAGGCCGTTATTTTAACTTAAACTTCGTGGTCAACAACCGACGTGAAGTTTCCGGTTTCTGGCTGTGCACCATCCAGAACGGGTCGCCTAGGCGGACTGGCAGGGCTCCACTAGGCGGTTCTACGGTGGGACCGCTCTGGTGCCCTCTATCGGCCAACTGGCAAGAACGCCATTACCCCGGCCACCAAACCTTCCCGTCAGAAACGATGGTGACGGCTCCTGATTTCCTCCCGATAGAAACGGAGCCCGCAGCCTTTTTCGCATGCGTATGGGCGCTCCGGGTGGAGCTGCTCACACGTGGTGCGCACGTGCCTTCGGCGGTTGCTGCTCCTTGTGAAAGTCTTTCCCCAGTGGGGACACATCACATGAGCCATGTGGCCGAGAGAGTGGACGATCGCACCCCACATCGGGCTTGCCCAGCCCCGGCCCCAGTTCTGCGCTCGTCCCACCCTGCTCATCAGGGGCGGCATCCAACTCCGCAATTGGTGGCGACACCTCCGCCTTCGACGATGCCGGTGGTAGTTCCTCCCCATCCGACTGGTTTTCCATGTCCCCTGGCGGGCCCGCAGAGGAACCCCCGGCGCCAGGCTCGATGGTCACCTGGGCATCGCCTATTGTAAGTATGGTTTCAGCCTGTTGGAATGACCACCTTGGCCCGAGGTGACTTCTGGATCCGGTAGGTGACGTCCCTATACAAAAAAATTCCAGCAGGATCCTGGTTCCTTACCGGGATCCGTTTTAGTTGGAACCGGGATCCCGGTTGTAAACCGGTTACATTCACCGTCAGAACACGAAATGGACTTCCAACACTCCCAAATGTGCTGTAGCGCCCATTAAGCCTAACAAACACTTTTCGGCGCCAACACCCTAGCCTCTGGATCCACCTGGCCATTTGCCCTCTCCAGCTCACGAA
The DNA here is from genome assembly GCA_037893245.1 of Crossaster papposus. Classification (NCBI taxonomy): domain Eukaryota; kingdom Metazoa; phylum Echinodermata; class Asteroidea; order Velatida; family Solasteridae; genus Crossaster; species Crossaster papposus. Next base: position 517,666 of record JBAIAA010000489.1, on the reverse strand, counting down.
AGTTGAATAGCTACCGCAGCAATCCATGGTCCGTTCGGAGCAGGAACCGTTTACCGAGGAGATAGTGTTTGAAGTAGTGTACAAAGTGGACCACGGCCAACAACTCTCTCCGGGTGGTGCAGTAGTTGCGTTCGGCCTTGGACAGGGTGCGGCTCCCGTAGGTGATCACTTGTTCACCCTCTTCCCCTTCCTGTGACAGCACTGCTCCGATGGTGCAGTTGCTGGCATCTGTGTCCAGGACGTAACGTTGCTCAGTGTCCGCCCCTCAATGTAGTTGGCTTCTCCAGAGGTCCCCGTCGGGGCTGGCCTGGCTCCGGCCTTCTCTTCGCAGGCCTGGGGGCTCCCCAAACATCAGACACGACCTGCCGTCCCATAGCGGCAGGTCCGACGGCGTCTCCCCACTGGGGCAGCCCCCGCCGTGCACTTGGGTCAGAACCACTCTTCTGGCTCGCTGACCACAGGTGCGGAGCGGCTCAGCCCCATTGACTTCCGTGCGGAGCAGTGTCGACGGCTTCGCTCCATTGCTTTGTGTGCGGAGCAGCCTCGCTGGCTCTGCTCCATTGCCTTGTGGGCGGATCAAATCCGTCCAATCGACACTCGCGAGGAGCAGCTCTGGTGGCTCCGCCCCATTGCCTTGTGTGCAGAGCAGTTTCGCCAGCTCTTCCACTACCTTGTTGCCCCGTTGTGGCCTCCCGTCTCCCTTCCGGCTCCGATCGATGACTCCGTGTGGCGTCCATCGCTTCTTGGGGGGGGGGGGGGGGGGGGGGGGTTGTCCATGTGACCTGTCTCCAGTTGACCCCCCGCCCCCGCTGCATCGACAAACATAAACAGTAACCTTCGGCCGTGCTGCCGTCCACAGCTCCGGGCTGAGCACCAGGACCTCATAACCCCCCCCCCCCCCCCCCCCCCCCGAGCTCCCAAGAACAGCCTTCTTAAAGAAGGTCTCCAAATCCCCCGGCGTGATGTACAGTATGTACGCTTCTCTAAACTGGTCCCCGCTCCGCGGGTCCGTACTCCGGCCTGCCTCTTTGCCGTGGGGCGAGTCGGCCGCCATACCATCTTGACCTCGTGAAAACATGAACTAGACTTCACCTGGTTTTTCGTCCTCCCGTATGTCACCACTGCCACTAATGTAACGTTTACCTTTTGCTGGGGTAGACACCACACGAAAGAACTACTTTGTACAGGTATTCCCTTGTTTTCTGCGGTTATTAGGCCGTTTATTTCCACTAACTTCGATGTCAACAACCGACATGAAGTTTCCGTTTACAACACGGCTCCAAAACTGGTCCGGCGCATGCGCCATCCAGAACGGGTCACCTAGGCAGACTGGCAAGGCTTCACTAGGCGGTTCAACCGTGGGATCGCTTTGGTGCCCTCTATCGGGCAACCGGCACAGACGCCACAATACTATACCTTGATATCTCCTTGTGCCTCTGCTAGATTCTGTTCCAAGTCTGCAATTGTGGCTTCTGCCTTCTTGTTTTGTTCTCTGGCCTCTCGTAATACTTGAACCAAACTCTGTAATGAAATGACAACACATACATGTAATGTAGCATCACATCAAAGTGGCTAAAAATCTAAATTTAGACTAACTTTATTCAAACAAATCAGGCCAACATGTGCACACAACGAATGTACCCGGTAGTTGTTATACCGTGTCTTAGATATTGTAATTTCTCTGTTCTAGAATGGCCGCATTGTACTATGCTGCCCTTGGTGTTAAAACGCAATATCACACATCACAACAATCAACACAAATGCACACCTAAAAAATAAATGCTGTATGACTTATAGAATTCACTCGTTGCGTAAAGTACATGTATTGTCGTGATTACTCAACTGTATGTACGGTAGTCTTTATTATTTGTCATAGTTAGTTTCTAAGAAATACACAAACATCTGATTAACACTCAAGTCCCTACCGGTACAGGTACAGTACATGTAGTGTAATTTACTATGAATATCGGTACCCATTCTTTTAAATTCCTATACCATATATGCTAAACTCTACATTCAAACTGATTCTGGTGGTATGCCTTTATACCCAGTGTAAAGCACAATATGTTTGAGGGTCCAGTACCCATCCTAACAGATTATAACAAAACATGCACAGCTTTGGATTTTGATGGATTGATTCATTTAGGGTTAGTGGGAATTTACAATGAATGCGTAAGCTCGATGCACAAGTACATGTACATGCACAAGTACATGTACATAACCAGCCCTCAACAGTACGAATCCAAATGAATCCAGCTGCAAAACAAAGTTCATTTTCTGCCCAGTATTGAGCATTGTCCATTATTTAATATTTGCGTACTTCATGTATGGTTATGTTTACATCAGACTGACTAGTAGAGCTACCGGTACATGTACTTATGTACTGTACTGCTACATGTACATGTAGTAGAGACTTTGTAACATATGTCAGCATCAGTGAATATACATGTACAAAGTACATCATTCAAACAATGACTCAATTTCACCACCCAGTATATTATATTACTACACCTCAGAAATATTCATGAGCAAATTAGAGCGCGTGATTAGAGCGCGTGATTGGAGCGCGTGATTGGAGCGCGTAATTGGAGCGCGTAATTGGAGCGCGTCATTTGCCGATCCAGACGTGCGTCCGAGAAGTAAAAATGATAAGCTGCCGGGTGACGTGCTGCCAGATGACGTCATCCCGGTGAGTATTCAGCTCGCAACCATGTGGTATTCTTTTCTGGTAACCTCAAAAATTACCTCAGGAACCTGCCTCGTAGACATACATAGTCTGTGGCATGTACAATGTAATCTTTACGGAAACAGTCTCAGATTTCCCTCATTGACTGACGAAAAACTTGAATAAAGATGCAAAATTTACGAAGGCCGTTATCGACAAGGCACTGAATATTTACGAGGTGAATAAAACAGTCCTAGTGATTATAATGGTACAAGAACCTGGCATCTAGTGCTGGGCGATTAGTGATTTTTCCCACTAGAGTACTCGCGATGAAAATTACTCGCGAGTATCGAGTACTCGCAAGTAGTTGTCACAATTTTTACAAGGGGTAAAATTACAGTCACACATGTGTTTATCAACCATGTGTTTTCATTCAAAGCACAACAGTAATTTCACAGCGACTTCAGCAGCAATTTGGTGTCCTTTATCGCTAAAGTTCCCATTTAGAATGTGTTTTAATTTCTCCATGGTACCATATTAAATTGAAAATTAATAAAAAATCATCGTAAAACCATACTAAATTGTCATTAGTATAGTAGTAGTAGAGTCTGATCATGTTGCAGTATGAATACCCAGCTACCTGGAAAAATGCACCAACACTAAGAAACGTCCGGCATCTTTTCCAGAACATGTTCGGGGAGTAGCGTAATCCATTCAAAACAATTTGGATAAAATAAAGTAGTTCCAGTAAACATGAACTTTTGATAAGAATCACTTTCTTGCTTCAATTCAAGGTACGTTCAGCTAAGTGTAGTGCATTCTTATTGGCGGAGTTGCAGACAATGAGACAGTGCAGTGGGCGGTGCCAAGCCAGGGAAGCCAAGTCACGTCTGCAGTCCAGCACACCGTGGTGGTACGCAATTACGCATTCATAAATCACACACATGTTTTTGAATTTGAACACCACTCTTTTGTCACTTCTCCTTAAAATAATCTGGCCAGGGTTTTAACGTACGGGGCTGGAGAAATCTGATATGGTCAAAGCGAGGATAAAGATGGGGTCCCTCTAGATCCTCTAGGTCGAAGCATGACCGCCCAAATGGTTGCTGCAGAGGGCCGAAAATCACTAGGCCCGGAACACTCATCCTGAGCCACGCAGCGCTTTTATGCGCTTTCTACTAACAGTGCTCAAACCCCTGCCGACATTCGGCCAGATCCGTGGTTATTAGCGCAAAAAATCATGTGCTCAATCAGAGCCTCCGTTACAAACAGACCAAGGCCATTTCCCAAACCCTGGCTTTGGATCCGTCTCCGGCTACAGTCTATTGCTAAACTGTATGAATGAAGCCTGAGACGAAGACAAAGCTGGGGTTCGAAAAACAGCCAAAGGCATGCGAACCAACGCGCATTTCTACCGTTATTCTTAATTTTATTGGCGTTTACGTAGCTTTTTTTAAAGTATTTTATGTTTCTTACTTTTTATAATATATAATAGCAAAGTTTTATTTCACGTTATGTACGTTAATGTTTACAATTTTTCGGATTAATTAAAAAAATTACGTGGGAGAATGAACATTTGTGAGAACACCTCAGATGTCCAAGCTAATGGACCAATAGAAATGCACGTTGGTTCGCATGCCTTTTGCTGTTTTTCGAACCTCAGCTTTGTCTTCGTCTCAGCCGGAAACAAATAGAGGCTTACTCCATCCTTAGTAGTTTTGCTACACCTAGCAGCTACACACCTGGTCAGCATGACCGAAAACTGTTGTATTTTTACCCTGAATCAGAATGAAAAACCATGTGAAGACGGACACTTGTTGCAATGCGCGCAGTCAGTATACAATAGGCCGGGTAGCTGCGCGGCGAGTCTTTGCCTCAATTTTTTTCATACCCCTCGCGAGGTTTTATGTTAATGAGGCTTCCCTTCGAGGGGCGGAGTGGTTTGACCAAAATTCTCAAACATTATTTTCCCCCATTTATTACAGAAAATAAACACAACCACACACATAATGTTATTTTCAACAATATACTTATTATAAAAAAACTTATTACATGTTTCCTTTAATAATAATAATAATAAATAATAATAATAATAAATAAATAAATAGAAAATATAGTATACAAATTATAATAATAATTAGGTATTTCTTTAATTAAATAAACATTACATTCTTATAATAAAAATACCGAATTGCCGGGGCATTGTCCACCCTTAGCAGCAGCATAGCAATGGTGTGGCGCATTTAGTAATTCTGTGGCCGTTTTGATGGTCAAATCTGTTTTCCTTGTCAAGTGATTTGATTCGTCATCATGGTCGCATTTGGTTCGGATTAACGTTAAAACGACGATTTGTAGGCTACAATTAAAAAGGTCGTTACTCGGACTGGATGTTTAATAAGATTGTCGAGTTGCAATCTAAAGATTTACAAGGTCCATTTTCATAAACGATATTAATTTCAACTCCAAAAAGTCGTGTAAACTGTTGCCAATCATTTTCTACTACCACGCACTCGCAGCGCGCGTGTGTTCGCTATAGTATGGTGCTCTGACATAGCACTGCATTATTGATGCTCATAGGATAGGGACCAGACACATTACCAACGAGCCACAAGTAAACACAGAATGTACCATTTGTCAACTGGGATTCTGTAAATACTTTCCTATTTGGTTTCCTATTTAATAAAACTATTACCGAACAATACAAATACAGATGACGTTATGACTATAAATGATTAACATTTCCAGTTTGAAAATATCCGCAATTACTTTAATTTACGAGCTGGGGGTTCAACACTTAAGAATGGAATATGATGCTTCCCCTTTCGTTGAGTTATGGTGCGGTCTTGGCCATGCGGTTACGGGTGTATTGCTCGAAAATCGTTAGAATTTTTCTCAAATCGAGCTCAAATTCGTTTAACAAATCGAAAGTAAATACACACGAACTATAATAAAATGTATTGTTTGCGGATTTGGTTGGGTTATATAATTTGGCACTACAAAATCAATTATGAATTCATTTAATAGTTAGATTTACTTCCAAGAAAGTTGGTGACGTAACTACCCCCCCGGACGTAAAGTGCGGAAACACACATTTCACCAGCGGTTAATTTTACACACAGATAATCTGTCTGACACGCGAGTTTGTTTGGGGGTTTCCCAACTTGGTTTGAGGGACATGAAAAAAGCGTTTCGAACCTGGGGCATGTATAGTGGTTTTACGGAACACTTAAGGTTGCAGACGTAATGAAATGGCTCCGGAAATAGTGTCGTGCATGAACAAACAAAAACATTATACTGTAAGATTGGAACGCAACACGTGAACGATGAGTTGGGGAAAGATGCACCCGATTATAGCTAATAAATTAAGTTATAGCACTTTAAAAATCCAGGGCACACAAATTTAATCTCGTTCTGAAAGTATTGCCATTATATCCATGAATAAGATTAAAACTGCTGCAAACTGCTTACTGGCTAGAATGACCTGAAATATACAAATCAAATAAGTTAAGATGGCCTAATATTTCGATCTTAACAAGATCTTCTTCAGAGACAAAATGGCTGTGTACAAGAAACAAACATATACCGGTAGGGCATTATACAGCACGATGCACATCGTGGTTGGCGGAAGAAACACAAAAGAAAAAGCATAGAGTCCAGTGGAACAATCAACAAAAGGAGGATTAGGCTGAGGGATTGAAGGGTGAGGTCAGTGTTGGTAGGATCAAAGACAGACGGAAGGGATAAAGGGGTGTGAATTTGGGTTGGGAACAAAAACAGAAGGGGTAAAACCACAAGGAAGGGGGTCCAGGGTGAAGATCAAAGGGAAGAACTAACAAAGAAGTATGAATAGGAGTAATGTGGGGGGGGGGGGGGGGGGGTAGAAAAATAGACAGGGGAAACCAGAGGAGTGAGAACAAACAAAAACAAACTCCTGGCAAGGAATAAATCTGAAACAGATGACAAATAGAAGAAAAAAATTGAAGTTAAACATTTCCTAGTTGGATGTTGAGCCCATTTGGTTGAATAGTCCGAAGACGATTCATTGAAACTTCCTCCCAGCTGAGGCGGACTGAATCTTTCCAATGGCCAAGTGATTCTATGCCCTGTAGAACCATATCAGAAATGCAATGGTTATAGGCTGGTTGAAGCGATGACCGACGGGGGTATCCAGTTTCTTGGTGTCGACAGTCGATCGATGACCGTAGAAACGCTTTTTGGGGGGGCATTTTTGGTTTCTCCGACATACTGAAATTCACAAAACCTGCAATAGATGAGATATATGGCATTATATGTACTGCAAGTGATGCTACCAATAATTCTTTGAGGGTAACAGAAGAGTGGCTAGAAAGGGAGTCAGACTGAATGAATCCTGAATGTGGATCTGGCAAACCACACATCTGGAACTGCCATACGGAAACCACAAGTTACGTCCCTACCCTTGAACAAAAGTGGGGGTCACTTATAAAATAGGGGTGATCAACATGAATAGTGTTATGGAATGTACAGGGTGCATTATAATGCAAAAAAATAAAAACAAATTAAACTTTTTTGTGTTAAATTTAAACCACTTAATTGGTTTAAAAAAATGCCAATTTATTTTGTCACAAATATTTCACTTTTTTTTGGAAAAATGTTAACACAAATATCAACAAAATCAGTTTTAAAATATTCCTTTATATGTGTTCTTTTCAGTTTAAAAGGTTTATTATATTAACACAGGCCTCAACCTCTACAGCGGCCACCAGCGGCCATTGCCACGATGCCCCAGCGAATTGCCGTGAAGCCCCTTGTAAAAAACACGTACCTTACGGCTACTTGGCCGTCGTGCCCCTTTTCATTGATTCCATTATATTATGTAATCGAAAGTGTTATTAAAAATAATGTTAACGTTGTGAACCCTTACGAAGATCAAATTGTTTCGACGTATGTAGCGTACGCTCTTCCGCGCACTAGTTTTCATAAATGCTGCTTGCGCCATGCATGCATCGCGCAAGTTCTTGCAGAGGAGAACGTGGCATGGAAACCATATCAAACGTAGTTGAGTTGTTTACTACTAAAAACACGGTACCAGACTACTCATGTATAGACTGGCCAAAAATAATTCGCGATTAACGCAAAACAATATGGTGGACCAAGTCTGCGCAGGCGCGGCGTGCAAAGCTCGTCGCACCGAACAACATAGGGCACTAGCAGAGCGCCCTCTGTTGTTTGGTGCGACGAGCTGTACACGCCTGCGCAGACTTGCTCCGCCATTATGTTTTGCGTTTATCGCGAAAATTGTTAATTTTTTTTTACGCAGATTTAGAGACAAATTACACCAGACGGAACCCCGGAAAAGTCCTAATTATGGCGAAATATCGATGCGCTATAATAAATGAACCTGCATGCAGAGTTTGAAACCGAATGATTTCCATGATTTTTTTTTTTGCACTTAAATTTTTATAATCATATTTATTTCTAAGAATATCTTTTTTTAAAGAATTTTATATTCAACTTCAAGGTTGAATTTTCTGAAACAGCGGATTTTGTTTAGATTTGAGGTTTTTGGAAGGGGGGGGGGTTGACTCGGAGAGTTGGGGCGGTGGTGATCCGGGGATGAACAAATAACAGTTTGAAAATGGCCTTGGTGCCCTTCAGGTTGGCCTTGGTGCCCCTTTCATTTTTGGAGCCTTTGAGGCCAAGTGGCCTTGACCCTCTGAAGCTTAAGGTTGAGGCCTGATTAACTGATTGTATAACTCTTCAGGGTCAACAGTACTCTGTACCATCATCTAAATCCTTGACTTGTATTATTCGTATCGGAGTGGGTTTACATGTATACTGAAACGCAAAATAAACTTACCACCTTTTAAACCTTTAAATAGCAACAATAACATTACGTGTAACTGTGTGTGAACTTATTTGTGGACATTTATAAGGTTGATTAAAACACTTTAGTTTTAGGCATGTAGCTAGGTCCGATGCCCCCATAGGTCCGACGCCTCATAAGTCATTTCGGACTTATGAGGCGTCGGACTTACGATACGGCCCCCTGGGAGTCGGGTATAATGTTGTATTCTGCCGAGTGCTGAAGAAGTTTTTTTGATACAAAGCATTCAAGCATTTTACATGGAACAGAGCAAAGGGAAATTGGGCGATATTTAGCAATGATCGATTTATCTCCAGTTTTGATTAGTGGACAAAAATTCCCAGCTTCCAGTCCTGTGGAATTGCACCTGTAGAAAGGCAACAATTTTGGTCAGAACAGGAGATACGGAGGAGCCAGCAAGCTTGAGTATTGTCGGTGAAATGCCATCGGATCCATTTCACGTGACTGAACTCACTGCTGAATTAATATACGATCCCACAGTCGACAGACCAACACCTGAAACGTGGTTTTGAAACCCTGATATCTGCAGGAGAAGTATGGCTTCCATTGTATAAATTCTGCGGGCTGGGGACATCTGCGGTTGACCATTTTTGTTACATTTCCTGTCGGCTAACTCAAAGGATTTAGTTTGTTGAACCTTAATTATTTGGGAGTAAGACGTGCCATTGTAGGCGTGCAATTGTGGGGAGTGGCAAGTCTATTCATTACGAGTCGCTGCATCTTGGGATTATAACTTAATCGGCACTTGTCAACAATCATCGCTTGCTAACAATTACTAATCGTGAGTATTTATTGCAACTCGAGCTAACACAAGTAATCGAATAGTCAAAAAAAACTTGAGTAGTGCTACGAGTAGCAAAAACACGAGTACGCAAGTTACTTGCCCAGCACTACTGGTGTCCATAGCCCATTCATTTAAAGAAAACATGTAATAAGGTGTATTTTTTGCTTAAAGAGCACCTCTAACAATTTTGTAGTTTGGGTATTTGGTTCATTTTATGACAGAGTATATACCAATCTTACCGTTAGTATATAATTTTACTCCATGGGGTTTACTTTAGTGTATCAAAAACAAAGTTCAATTCGGTGTTCAAAACACGATTCTGCTCTATTTTTGAGAAAACGACAGCCATGTTTAATGTATGCAAATGAGATTAACATGACCCCGAAACGTCATCGTGTTATTCAGCTAGTATGCGATCGCAAGGCCATGCATGCCACCGCCACACCGTGCGCGTACCGCGTGCGATTGTGTTGCTTGCGGCCTTCTTTTCTCAATGTTTTTCTCGACATTAGTTCGTATTTTGTTAGATTTTTTCGAAATGCTGAAGTCCTGTGTGGTAGGTAAATGTTTGAGGAATTGTCTTAAAAACCCTGAAGAAAATTTTCTGAGGTTTCCAAAGGAGAATGTTCAGACACGAAAAGAGTGGGTCCGATTTGTAAACCGTGCACGTACATGTACATGTACACAAGGCCGGATTTTTAGGTTGTCCAAGTGGTCGCTTCTCTGCAGTGGTTCATGTTTTTCCAACACTTTTGCAATGACTTGTATTCACTGAGATAACTATTAAAGTGGCATCATGATGATACAATGTATATTCATCTAAATTATGTATTACCAGTTTGTGTGTAAAAACCGATCCTGGTTGCCTTTCTGTTCAGCGAGATTTTCCCCACCACGCGCCCCGTCATCAACGGGGGCCTCGGGTTGCGCACCGCGAACGATCGGTGCCAGGGGCCTTTACTAGTTAGTGATACATCGTCGCGATCGGACTATGGACCTGGGGGGGAAAAAACCTCCAGGTCTCCTTGCCGAGTCCAGTGCATTGCCTTGGGAATCTTCGTCATTGAATTCTTCCGAATACTCGCTCAAATCTTCCCAGGAATTGTATGATTCTGCCATAAGTATATTCCGACGCTAACGTCAATAATGTGTTGTACCAGGCGGACGATCGTGCGTGGGGCCGGCCGGTAGCAGCAGCAACACGCATGCGATTCGTTTTGTGGTTTGCACGTGGTGGGTACACGATGCGCTGGTGACATGGCAAATACGCACGTTGACCCCGCTTAGATTTGTACTTGTAAGTTGTAGAGTATAACAAAGCTCGTGTTCGACTTTCATTCAAAGTGAAAGGAAGGCTTTTGTACCTACAAATCCTCGGTGAAAATTATAAATTCGTGAGTACCAAGACAAAGTTGTTTTCTTACTTTTCCCCTTGCTTGTATTCTTGAGTGAATTGGCCTCCCCGTGAACGTCAAAGAATGGAAAGTTGTGTGCAGCTAGGGCCGGGCAACGTACAACATGCGTGTGTTGTGTGTGCATGTGCATTTGGGTTTCTCCTCAATTTCTTTGTTTTCCCCTCAATGACGCGGGTAAACAAAAGCGTGACCTTTACGTTTTTAAGAATTCGCGTCTTGGCATGAACCGAAAAAACGTTCTTTTAGACTATTTTTAGGCGGGCTATAAATCCCATTGATATTGCATTCGGTTGGGATACTTCCATATTTATTTCAAAATGTAAAATCAGAGAAAACTTGTTTTACTTAGAGGTGCTCTTTAAACCAATGAAGTATAATGTTGACAACAACATTATGTGTGTGGTTGTGTTTATTTTCTGTGATGAATGGGGGAAAATAATGTTTGAAATAATGTTTGTCACCGATTAAAATTATTTTTTCCACAGCACGAATTTAAAACATTTATGATTTGTTTTGTACAATGCCTGAATAAATCCTTGTCATCTGATTGGGCAGAGTGCGACTAATGTTGTGACTGTTGAATGGAAGTTTCATTCACCGTTGAATAGAACTTCTATTTTTATGTTGCGGCTGTGCAGTGAATGGACCGATCCGGCCTGTCAATCACTACGCGCGCATTGACCAATAAGATTACGAGTTTTGTTCAGGTAACTTAGCAACGGTTGCTACAGGCGTGGTCCGCCGTTAGCTCGGTCAAACTATCACATGTGGTTAGAAACGTGTACACAAACAAATGGCTTCGGTACGAAAAAGCACCGTATTTGACAATCAAAATACGGCTTTATGGAGTTTTAAAAATTGTCAAAAATATGCATAAAATGGTCATGAAATATGTAAATAACACGCTGGTACTCGGATTACGACATCATTTGTTGCCGTTAAATACCAAAAGAAATCTCGAAAATGAGAATTACCGTTGAACTCGTGTGACGTGAACGGCGGGAATGCCAAGAAGATAAACAAGGTCAAGGACAGTGCAGTCTAAGGTAGGATAGGGGCCTACATGTATGTAGAGTTAATAGTAATGCTCTACATGTATAGCAGTCTATTAATTAGGCTATGGTTTAATCCTGTTGTGACAAAATACGCGATTTATTCCAGTACCGGTAGTAGTGACTTACCAAGCAACACTTACATGTACACCGTCCATACAAATTGATATGCATGCATGCATGCTTCATTTCCCCCAACTGCAACTTAACCATCCTCCATGTACTGTTCATACCGTTCCTTAAAATAATGGTCATCCTTTTAGTTCGCCCGCTAGCTTACTGATAGTAATTTTGTCCCCGCCTAAAGTTTAAATCAACATTTTCGTTGTACGTGTTCTACGCCTAGCCTACACGTACATGTGTACATGTACATGTACATGTACGTGTGTGCAACTTGACCGAGGTAATGGCGTCGCCATGCTGTTGCTAAGGTGGGCGGGGCTTATGGTCAAATCCGGATCGGTCCATTGGGATGAATAATTCAATGACACATGATCAACAATCCACCAATCAGATGAAGGGGATTTATTCCAGTGTTGTATAATTACAAATGTACAGAATACCAAACAACCTTATTCTGTTTGAGTAAGCTTGTGAACTTGTTCTTAAAAGCGCAAAACACATGAGCACACAGAGTGCTACTATTACTTCATGTATGTATGTTTGTCACTGAAAGTTTAAAATCTTCTATGATGCAAAACACTAAATATATCCACAGATGATAAAATATGTACTTACGTGGTTTCTTCTCTCAGAGAATGGATCACTCTCATTCAATGACAACCCTAAAGCCTGTCAACAAAATTGGAATATAAATCACAAAGGATCCGTCAATGATTTCAAATTAATATCACATGCATGTATCAGACAACTTGTTAATTTTGTACTTTGTCTACCGAGTTTAATCGGATTTAATGATTGTAGTCATTTTTTTTAAATATTTAAAAGATATTAATAAGTTAAATAAGGGTAATGCCATACTGTTTTTTAATAAAATGTTTTGCATTATGTATAAATTGTAACGGAAAATGTATATATTTCTGAAATGGAAACGGACAATGAAATTGTCTGGATAACCCACCCTTTCTCTGTCTGCACACTGTTTCTTAAGTGCTTGATATTTCTCTCTCAGCTGTTCCGCCATCAGGCGGAAGGCATCTTTCTCTTGTCGCACATTGTCCAGTTCCTCTGCTAGGATGAGTAACGCATCCTTCTTAGCTTGCAGCTTGCGCTTGCAAAGATTGTACTGAAAGTCAAATGGAAAAATAGGTTTAGGTTCAAAACAGAAGACAGTGGTCAATGTTGCAAGTTGCAACAGACAGAAGTACATGTATCTGAGGATTGTGACCTTTGAGTAAAACCACATGCTCATCAGGCCATCTGCACTGGCTGCAGGTAATAGACATGACTAGCTGTCACCATCCTGAGAGATCTGTTTACATACAAGTTTTCTCTTCAGGGTCAACAGTACTCTGTACCATCAACTAAATCCTTGACTTGTATTATTCGTATCGGAGTGGGTTTACATGTATACTGGAACGCAAAAGAAACTTACCACCTTTTAAACCTTTAAATAGCAACAATAACATTACGTGTAGTAATGTGTGAACTTATTTGTGGACAATAGTGTTCTCACTGTCAGACCAAATGGTGTCTGATGGTCACTTGAACCTTCAATGGGCACTTCATGGCACAGCTGTTGAACAGCTGTTTTGACAGTCAGTGATTAGCCAAAGGGTATGAGATGATTGTAATGAGCTGCACAGAATGTCTTGATGTTGGTTTTAAAAAGGCCAGTGCAAAATGGGCATTTTAAGAAACATGCCACGTTTGACAAGGGATCAACGGCAGCGTGCCCTGGGCATGCTGCAAGGCGGACTGAGCTACCGTGAGGTGGCACGTCATCTTGGCTGTTCACACCAGACGATATCGGCCCTGGTGGGCAGAGAAACCCTCCACAACTCTGCAGATGACAGACCTCGATCAGGAAGGCCAAGAGTCATCACTGCAAGGCAGGACAGGCAGATGGTCCCAAGTCACCTGCAGGATCGATCCCGTCCAGCATTCCGGACTGCAGCAGAAACTCCGGGGCGTGCAAATCCACGGATCTCTAATGATACTGCGCGAAGACGACTGCATGACTATGGTCTTACTGCCAGAAGACCATACAGAGGCGCCGTGTTGACGGCTGTCCATCGCCGCAACCGACAGAGATGGTGTTAGCAGCATCAGCGGTGGACCTTGGCGCACTGGATCATCCTGATGGGCGTGAGCGTGTCTGGAGAAGAACTGGCGAGCGATATGCCGATTGTTGCGTGCGGCAAACCGACAGGTGGGTTGGGCCAAGTGTGATGGTGTGGGCCGCCATATCAGGCCGGTAACGGACGCCAATGGTGGTTGTGGATGGGAATCTGAACGCCCAGCGGTATGTGGATAACATCCTGCGACCTCATCTGTTGCCATTCCTGCTAGACACCCAGAACTGAGAACCTTTCAGCATGACACCTTTCAGCTCGTCCCCATGCTGCTCGCTTTACATCAACACCATGCAGTGGCCTTCGCTCTCCCCTGACCTGAATCCCATAGAGCACCTGTGGGATGAGCTTGGGAGATGCGTAGTTGGCAGGGCCAGGACACGGGCAGAGCTGCTTCAGACATTGAGGACTGAGTGGGACAGAATCCAGCAGCAATCCATTCAAAGACTGGTAGGCAGTATGCGCCGACGATGCACTGCCTGTATCCAAATCAATGGTGGCCACACACGCTATTGAAGGGGAACTGACATTGCACCCTCTTCTGTTCTTTACTGTATAACAAACTGGTGAAAAAACTTGACATGTCATCAATAAAATGCCAATGTTTCAATTAGCAATTGTTGGTTTGTTTTATTTTCAACTGTTACAATTTCATGACATTTTAAACACAAGTGGTAAGTTTCTTTTGCGTTTCAGTATATAATGGGTCATTCCATGTCAAATCACTAGGGCTGTGGAAACCAGGTATTCGAGTACCCAACCGTTGATGTCAGGAACCAATTGCAGATTATGAAATCAAGTACAGTATCTGTAGGGCCCGCGAAAAAACTACTTCTGTTTCCGATTACAAGGCCTTCTCATTTAGGGTAGGTAGCGGACTTCTTTTGGGGATTCCGGGTACATGGCTTCTCCAAAATAGGGTACGGTAGATTGGGGAACTTTTTAAAGGTTTAACCCTAACTCCCCAACCCATTTTTCTTACACATAACCTGAATCCTGCAAAATCCTGCAATTCTAAAACGTTAAAACTCCATGCAACATGAATCCTGCAAAATCTTCCCCCACAGAAGTGTGGGTCGATTCTACGAATGATACTTACCCAAATAGCTGCTACATATGCATATTTATCGAGCCGACAGGCTTAATCACTAAGAGATTTGATCAACCAACGAGCGCCCTCCTGGGGCCTACCCATCATGCCACGTCATGATTTTGCCATGATACTTCCTCTTTTTTCTTGCGCCCTAAAGGAGACAAACCATCGTAGCGCGAGCCGAGAGTGGAAAGGAGGGCGGGAAGCTATTTGGGTATTATCATTAGTAGACTCGACCCACACTTCTGTTGGTGAAGAGTCTACTTCATTCACTTACCCAAATAGCTACTACGTATGCATAGAGTGGCACCGAAAAACTGGTGGCAGGGTAGGCTAGACGCCCGTATATATGAG
Source organism: Crossaster papposus (assembly GCA_037893245.1). NCBI lineage: Eukaryota > Metazoa > Echinodermata > Asteroidea > Velatida > Solasteridae > Crossaster > Crossaster papposus. The sequence continues at coordinate 502,182 of JBAIAA010000489.1, read as the reverse complement.
GGAAAATATATATCGTGCTTTAAACCATTTAGATTGAATATAAATGGAACTAGAAATGTGTTTGTGGACAAACACAGAGCTGTTTCGCATTTCTAAAATGACTTTGAATATGTGAGTAGTGGTCTATGTGTGTAGCAAATCTGAAGTCGATCGGATTTACCAAAGTGCCAAATATATCTTGGTTGCAAAAAACATGGGGAAAACTACACCTTTAATGTGACATCACATGACACCTGATGACGTCATCATGACGTCAACTTAATTGTCGTCTATAACACATCCCGGAATACCTGAATACCAAGTTTGACCCTAATTGGACTTGTACTTCCAGAGATATAGAGTCTTAAAAACTACACCTTTAATGTGACGTCACATGACCCACGATTATGTCATCAAGACGTCACCCTAATTTTCGTCTATAACACATCCCAGAATACCTGTATAAGAAGTTTGACCCCAATCGGACATGTACTTTCAGAGATAGAGGGTCCTATAAACTGCACCTTTAATGTGACGTCACATGACACCCGATGACGTCATCATAATGTCATCTTAATTTTTGTCTATAACTCATCCTGGAATACATGAATACCAAGTTTGACCCCAATCGGACCTGTACTTCCAGAGATAGAGGGTCCTAAAAACTGCACCTTTAACGTGACGTCACATGACCCCCGATGACGTAATCATGACGATTTTCCTCTTGGCCCTCCTGAGGATGGTGGTTGAGGTTTATATTAAGTCTAAAGTCAATCGGATTTACCAAAGTGTCAAAGTCAATAGTCTGAGGAAAAACGTGACGTAATCGTTACGAATTTCTTCTAGGACTATCTGTGGGTGGTGGTCTTAGAGTATGCAAAGTCTCAAGTCGATCGGATTCACAAAAGTGTCAAAGTGTACTGGCTGAAAAAAAAACGTGTACAAATCCTATGGAGAATAGTCTGAAACAGAAAAAAAAAAAAAAAAAAAAAAAAAAACTTTAACGAAAACAATAGCTGTTTCGGCTGAATTGCCGAAACAGCTAAAAAGGCACGATGTATTACTGTGCAGGGTAGGGTTCCGAGAGAGGACTGTTGGGATGTCAGTATCATCTTTCCTGTGTTACCTCCAGTCTGGAGTACGTCACGTAGGTAGCAAGATGCAAACTTCTTCAAACAAGTTCGACTTCCAGCATGCTGCCTGTGAAATTTCTGAGATAGGGACCCCCCTAAAAAACGCCCAGGACGTCGCTACGGCGCATACGTCATGGGCCCGGACAGGGCATTGGACAGAAGTGTCCCTTTTGGCCGGCCAGTCCGAGTTAACAAATTTGATTGCTGAAACTACAAAATGCGCAATGGTGTCTCTTGAGGCGGGGCCATGCAACTGTGTAGTTGTAATAAAGATCTGCATGCAAACGCCCCGGAACGGCTTAGAGCGTTCAAAATACCATTTGAGGGATCACACGGGACACCATAATTTGTCAGAGAGGACAGAGGAGGTGGACCCAATTTTTGGGACGAAAATATCAGGGGGGCTAAATGCTGCCGTCTGATTTTTCGTCAGAAAGGACACTTCAAGGATCAGGCGGACCCCGCCTGGTTCCCAGTGAATATATGCCCCGGTTCAAGTGTCAGCGCATGGATTTTGCTGCTAAGTCAAGCGGTAGCCGCTGAGAGCAGAAAAGCTAACTTTATTGATATATGAATGAGAGATGCCTTGCCTAATGGTTCATATGGAGCATTGGCCAGAATGTTCAGGACCTGACACAGATCTTAGGATGGGACTAGTTTCGGGACTGTTGGCCTCTCATTGAACATCGCACGGGGTAGGTGGGTGATCGCCGCATTAGAGGTAATAGATGAGCCATCAGCGAAGCCTTTGTGGATCGCTGCTATGGCTGATCGATAATTTCGCACTGTTCCTACTGACAGATTGGCTCTGAACAATGACTGCAACAATTCCGAACAGTGAGTTAAAGAAGCACAGAGTGGATCCACAGTCTGTACCACTTATTATAATGTCATAGCCGACTGTTATAGTTTTGACGATGTCCTTTTGCGGCCATGGCTGCGTCGTCTTCTGAAAGACCTGCTGATCTGAAGGCAAGCTTGACAGTGGCCAACACGCTAGGTGGAGATCTCCTGGATACTCCTGGACGCGGCCAGAAGGATCAGTAGGATCTTGCACCTGTTTCTCTCCAGTTTCCCAATCAGCATTGTAAGGATCGAGATGTTTGTCTAGTTCATTGATAGTGTGTCTGAGGCCCATGCCTGAGGATGATGGTATCTCGAGCAGAACACCGGTAGTTGGGTGTTGATCGCCGAGGCAAACAGATCTACTGTATGTGTGGACGACCCAGGATCGAGAAGATTCGACTTGCGATACTCTGGTTTATTGACCACTCTGTGGGAATCACTCGGCCCCTGGAGAGAGCATCTGCCATGTCGTTTTCCACAACCGGAACGTGAATGGCACGTAGATTGATTTTGTTTCGGATTATCCACTGAAACAACTCCCAGGTCAGCTTGTTGATATGTTACTACCGTCGTGTTGTCAGTCTTGATTAGAAGAGACCGGCCCACTACGTCTGCTTGGAAGTGGTGTAAGACGTTGACTACAGCCTGAAGCTCTAGAACATTGATGTGTAGGGATCGGACGTTGTCGTCCCATGTTCCAGGAGCTTGTCGAGGGGGAAGGGAGGCTCCCCAGCCCTCGTTGGAAGCGTCGGTGGAGATTATGACATGAGGATCCCCCTGGGGAAACTCCGTCCGCACCGTATGTTCTGTTCCAGTAGCCACCACCGAAGGTGTGGACAAAGGACCTTGTCGATTGGGACCAATAGAAAGATTGGATCTGTCTTGGGTCTGTAATATGCCAAAAGGTGTATTTGCAAAGGACGCATCCTCAGTCTGCAGAAGGGGCTCAGGTCCACTAGGCTGGCCATGAACCCTAGAAGTTTCAGCCAAGCTCGCGCTGGGGCAGCTTGAGCGAATAGAAATAGTTTGACGCATTTCCGCAGGCTGGCAATACGTTCCCCTGAGGGGACGGCGATGCTCCGCTCCCAGGAAGGTTATTTCCTAGGACGGGATTAGTTGGGACCTCTCTTCGTTGATGATGAAGCCTAGGCTTGTTGTCAACGTATAATTGGACCTCAAGTTTCGAATAGTCTTGCTTTTAATTTCCCCACTATCAGCCAGTCGTCGAGATACATGTACATACAAATCATAATGTTCTCGCGCCGGAGACGTGATGCTATTTCCCGCACAACCCTGATAAACACTCTTGGCGAGGTTAATAGACCGAAGGGAAGGGCAGTGAAATTGTGAGTGAGCCCCCGATACCGGAAACGTAGGAATCGGGAGTGCGCTTGGAGGATTGGAATATGCAGGCACGCATCCTTTAGGTCCAATGACGTTCCCCACGCTGGTAACGAGTCTAGAATTATATGGAGATTTTCCATTCGGAAACGTTTGGGTCTGATAAACTTGTTGAGCGGTTTCAGATTGATGATCGGACGCCAATCGCCTGTCGCCTTCTTTGGTGTTAGAAAGATGGAGGACAGGAAGCTTGTAAACTGATCCGCTAGAGGGACAAGGCGGACCGCTCTTTTCTCGATAAGGGATAATATTTCTTGTTCGAGAGCTTGGCGTTTGTACGTGTTTGCCGGAACCAATGTTTCGCGAACACACTTTTCCGACGGAGGGGTGCTTGTAAATTCTAGTTGATAGCCGTGGCCGACTATAGAAAGCACCCATGCGTCGGAGGTAATCCCTCTCCAGGACGCTACGAAATTTCTGAGACGCCCCCCCGACAGGCCCCAGTGCGGGGGTTTACTCGGTGGGGGCGTCACCGGCGCCACCCTGATTGGCGGGTGGGGGCGGAATATAGGCAGTAGCCGATGGCTTCTTCAAGCTCAGCTTGTTCGCCGTTTCGATCCTGTTGGCTTCAGCTTCCAGAATTTCCTGGAATCTGCCTCCTTTGAACCAGCCGCAGCTGAATTTCAAATGGTAAAAAATGGCTAGGTTAAGTGACCTCTTCATCCCCGGAACGCATTCCCGCCGAAGATCTTGGGGGTGCCCGATTGTGGTCCGGAGTAGAAGGGTTGTCTGAGCCGATGCTGACGGCAACCCCAGGACCCAAAGGGCCCAGCGTGTTCCCCTCTTATCCCGCCCGGATCCGGTAGGATTAGATCCGGATCTGGGTTCGGAAATGTGGCCACGAGGAGAGACGTCCCGGCTGGGGTCGATCTCCACTGTTGTTTAGCCAGGGCTGCCAGTGAAAGATTGATGTTTTTGAAAGCTTTTAGGAAGATTTCTGTGGACACACCTTTGTTTTTCTTTGGCCGCTGCGTCGACTTCCCGGGGGAATCCCCTGAAGAAAACGACGCTTCCTTGCGTTTCTTTTTCTTGTTTTGGTGACTTGATTCACTTGACTGTGGGAACTCCGATAAGATCCTCGGAATTCCTGGACTTTGGTCAAAAAGAGACTTTGACTGCGAGTCTTCAGCCCGAATTGGGAAAGGAGGAAAGTCAGTCGCCTTTAGTCCTGCCCCTTCCATACGAGTGGGAGCAGGGAACTCTGAGCGCGATGAACGCACTGACGGGGCCGGTGAGGACTGAATTCTGGCACTGCCCCACCCCCGGGGGTTGCTGAGTCCAGCTGACCGGGAGGACAAGGTGAGGTAACTCCAGTGGAACAACGGGAGATTGACGCCGGGCGGCTAAGTGACGCCGATGGTCCGGAGAGCAGCGACGAGGTCGAGCGGCTAGCGGTCCCTTTTGGGGTCTTACCATTGGGACCACTGGTGGTCTTTGATGCGTCCTTTTTTACTGTGGGACCCTTATGGCTGGTCGCCTGGGGAACCGCGGGTGTACGGGGAGGTTTATCCCCGGTGCCATGGCGGTGTTCCATACGGTGGAACGTACGTCTGGTGACTGTCAGACCGTGGAAAACGGGGTGACCATTACAGACTAAGGCGATGGCTCTGCGCGAGATTCGCCTCTCCGAGCTAGGCAAGACAGCCAAGGGAAGGGAACGGCCAGCAGCCGATATACCCACGAGGGTCTCGTCGCTATCTCGTTTATAGCCGCACTAGCGAGGGGTAGGGAACAACTTCTGTCGATATACCCAACAAAACGTCCTCTACTAGCTACATGTAACTAGCTCCCCGAGCCAGCTAAGACGGTCGTGGGGAAGGAAACGACCTCTGGCGATATACCCCAGCGATACGTCTCGCTAGGCCCTAGCTCATCGCGAGCTTAGGGGAAACAAACAGGGAATAAGAAACAGTCGGGGACCGTTTTATTCCTCAAAACGTTTCGCTAGTTCTCTGAATGGCCGAAAGGCTGCCTTTCAGACAGGGGCCCCCACGTGTGGGGCGACTAGCAGGCCTTGTGGAGAATAATTCCGCACTTTCTCCACTAAGGCGATTCCTACCCGGCACTGGGTTAGCCCTAGTACGCGGTGCCGAATTGGCCCGCAGCACGCGGTGTTAGACAAAGGCTGATAGGCCTGCTACGCCACGTGAAAACCAAAATCGAACGCAAATGACTCCAAAATCACTCCAAATACAAAATAACTACTCAAAACCAAACTCTACAGATTCTACACAATTGTGTGGTTGAAAAATTATATAAAACAGAAACCTTGAAGCGAAAAATCGTACAGAAACTCTCCAAAAAGCGGTGCAAAATTTTTACTTCCGCACGATGCCGTCGCTTGAAAAAAAGAGGAAGTATCATGGCGGAGTCATGACGTGGCATGATGGGTAGGCCCCGAGAGGGCGCTCGTTGCGATTAAGCCTGTCGGCCGGATAAATATGCATGTACATGTAGTAGCTACAGTATTTGGATAAGTGATGAAGTAGACTCCTAAGATATTGAATACTGGTGACCACTGTTTGAATCCTGCAAAATCCTGCAGTGAGTTTACCATTGAGCTATAAAGCAGCCAAATATGGAACAAACAGCTGCTACATGTAAGTGCCCTATTACAACAAGGGTCTGCACACATGACCCTTGGTATGCAAATGTTTTCTATCCTTGACACATACCGGAACTCGCACCTTGACTGAAGCTCTATGAAAAATGTGCAAAGTAACAAATAACCTTAATCCTCTAAAATCCTCATTTAGATAAATACACAAGTAACCTCAATCCTGCAAAATTATCCAGCATTAGTTTAGGCCTTATGACCTGGTTCCTGCATTATCCTCCAATTGCAAAAAACCCAAACGCCCTCAATCCCGCAAATTCCTCCGATGGATCAACTTCCAAGAGACCTCAATCCTGCAAAATCCTGCAATTTGCAAAGAGGATTTTGGAGGTGGGGTGGTAAAAGTTAATGACGTACCGTAAAAAAAAATTCAGAGAAGATGGCGTACATGTAGCTGCATCAAAACCTACTGGTAGCTTTGAAAAAGACCTGTAGTCTGCACACTCGAGATGCTAGCCGACCACACCCGACCAATCCTAACACGACATCCTAACACGAAAGTGTCAACACATTCTGAGCTTGAGATGAGACTAACAACCATGTGCTAATTCTGGGTGTGCAGAATGTACTATGTACCACTTGTACTGTGTAAACCACACTCATTGCACCCACATTCGCGTTGTCGATGCACACATAATGTACATGTAACCAAACAAAAACATAATGTTAGCGCTGCCTGTAACCAGCCTTCTGATTGCACTAAATATAATACAGCGCTGCTATGATTTAGGAATAATGATCAAGCAAACAACAACATTCATTTAAAATTCATAAACGTCTTTATTTATAACTTCAGTAATTCGTTACAAATAAAAACCAGGTAGGTAAACAGGCTTATTTAAGTGCTGTCCAGTTAAGTGCTGTTTACTAGTCCACAGCTGTTTTTACTAAACAATGTACGCCATTCACCATGCTTAAGTTATCGCATTTTTTGTATTTTCAATTCCAAGGTATTTCGACCCCAATTTCCTATTGAACCCTTGGTTCAATGCGAGGTATTGTTTTGTATTGCAAACAAAAATGTAAACAAATGGAAATGGCTATAATGTAAATAATTCAATGCCAATTGCCCGGATTTGTTTTAGATGGTGACCCATAATATTGTCTCAAACAGTTGATAACAAAATTGATTAATTGCTAATTAAGTACGTCGTTACTATGAAAACAACCACATAAACAAATTACTTGTAAAACAAACAAAATGTTATATTGAATATGAAAATATGTTAATTACATGTATGTTTTATCAATTAATTTGCTAATTACAGCGATTTTAATTTGTTTACATACTTAATTCGTTTTCTCTTCTAGTAAACAGGCCTGTAAACAACATTTGTTAACCGTAACTTGAAAATTACACAAGCTATCAAGTTCACTTTTCAAATTCTTAACAACTATAAAAGTCACAACTACCTGTTCCGTCTATGAAATTCTAAGTATTAAGTGAGATAACAGGCGCGGATCCAGACAGGGGGGGGGGGGGGGAGGGAGAGGAAAGGGGGCCCCCACGGGGGAATGTGACCCCCCCCCCGGGTAAACTGAGTTTTAAAAAATGGGGTGGGGAAAAGAGGGGGAGGTGAGAGAAAAGGATCGGATCGGAGGATCTGCTGTGTCTACTCCTTTGCATAACAAAATACTGAACAAAGGGTTACAAATCATGCCACGGAACCCCAGTTTACGACCCGCACCCGTTCAATTTCTTCATGCACACGGAGCCCTCTCAGGGTCTCTACTCGCAGCAGTCGAGCGAGCTCGGAAATGGGTGTTATTTGCAGAAGACAACATGAACCCGCGCCTGGCGCGCATATAGCTGCTTCTAGATACTCAGACTACCTGGCATCGAGGTTCGATATAAAAAAAAATCCCGCGCCTGGTGGACATGTGGTCATTTAATTGGCAGTAATGTCCCCTCCATTGCCGAATAACCTTTAATTGCAGTGTCCATGTATCTGGATGAATGTTTATGTTGTTAATGACCTTCTGTAAGCATGTAGTTGGTTGGTTTGTCCAATGAGCTACGGTTTGTCCAACCCAAGCTAGTCAACATGCGAGTCGCCTTGCTTTTTATTGAAAAGTCCTTGCTTGCATGCAGACAAAACGTCTTAACTCTTTAAAGCGAAGAGATGGTTTTGGGGGTATGGGGGTTCCAAGTAGTGCTCCCATATTAAAGATGTGGGCTAACCCTCCAAAGCCAAAGTGATTCTGCTGACTCCGACTTTAATGATAACTACGGAAGACAAAAAAGAAGAAACGTTGCCAACACTTACACTACTCAAAACAACCCAACCATTGTGATATTCAACTCTCCAGATGTTAAACTTGCTCAAATAAATCCTATGAAAATAGCCAAAGCTCTTAACTCAATCGGATGTAACATCATAAAAAATGTGTTCAAAACAACGCAAGGTGGAATAAGTGTCAAATGACATTCTCCTGGACAGGCGAAAGAACTAAAAGGCATCTCCTAGTTTATAGGGCAGTGGACCGTCACTACTGAATATCCAAAATCCGAATCTCAAAGCAAAGGAGTCATCTAGGGTATTCCGCTGGAACTCCCAGACCAAGAAATACTCGAGGAATGCAGAAGTGCTGGGGTTATCGACGTACAACCTGTACGTAGATACAAAAGAAATGGGCAAATACATGTAGGTAAAAGCATTTTTGTCTGCATTACGTTTGTTTCCCCACAAATGCCAGCAAATATTCAACTACAGTAGGCTATGAGATTTTTGAGGTTAAACCATATACCTCCAGTAATACGCTGCTTTAATTGCCAACGATTAGGCCACATACATGTAGCTGGCTCGTGTCGAAGCAAGATCAGATGTGTCAGATGTCGTGGCTCCCACTCCTATGAGCAGTGTACAAGGTACCCAGAAAGACCAGATTAGATGCAGCAGATGTGGTGGAAGCCATTCCTCAGCTTATGCTGGATGCAACACATTCAAACAAGAGAAGAAAATCCAAGAAGTCAGAATAACATACAACATCTCTTATGCCGAAGCTGCTAAATCTGTTCGTACCAGTGTTACAGTGCACAAAGATAAACCTACTGATACAGTAGTGTTCCTATGACTCCTCGTTAAATAATAAACTTGACTAAGGCCATACCTCAAAATAAAAGTACCTGGGTTAACACACAAACTTCACAACCAAATGAACACAAAAAAACACACCCATCAATCCATCCGCATATCAACCTCGACCCGTCAAGAAAATGGATGCCTCCACCCAAACAGATCAAGTAGCATCATGCCAAATTGAACCAAGCCCACAGTACCTTCAACCAGACCAGTCATTAATATAATTACTCATTGGAACGCTGCAAATCTGGGAATCTACCAAAAGCACAGAAAACAGATAAACAGAAATACAATCCCTTGTTGAACATCTAATTCAACAATCTACCGACATCTCTAAATTAAGAGAAAAGCCAAGGCGACATCATCAACCGAAAGAGTGTACCAAAAGTAACCAAAACTAACCCACCTGATTCAAAGACCTCTAATCGATCTAAAGGGAGAACAAACAAAACGCAACCATGATTTTTCTCCTCATGATTATTATTTTACAATGGAATGCTCAGTCTTTAATTGCACATGGAAACAACCTCAAGAATGCTGTAAACAATTGGAACAACAAACCAGACATAATATGCTTCCAAGAAACCTGGCTGAAAGACGGAAAAAACTTCAACCTTCCAGGGTACAACATTTACCGTAGTGACAGAAGATCCGATCCCAAAACCTCTGGGGGAGGATGTGCTTAACCAAAAAAAGCCTGGCTGCGAATTACATCAATGCCCATGACTCCCCTATCCGATGTCAAGCAGCTGATATTTACACCGAAGACAAAACTAAATTCAACATTATCAATACTTATAACCCTTGCTTAAATATCAAAGATAACGACTTATCTAAAATAGAAAAACACATCAAAAACAATACTATTATTTGTGGAGATTTTAAGTCACAACCCCCTCTGGGGAAGCAAAAAATATGATAAAATTGGTCATACTATAGAAAACCTGGTCTGTATCAACAATGGAGATGGCAGGAGAATTAATGTCTCCCAGGGGACCACTTGTATTGATATTTCCCTTACTTCATCTGACATTGCAGCCAAATTCAATTGGACCACATTAGACGACACATGGGGCAGTGATCACCACCCCATCGCTATTGAAATTAACCAGAATTGTTTCTATACTTCTTATAAACCCACTTCACCCTGGTCTCTCAAAAAAGCTAACTGGAACAATTTTCAACATGTGAAGAATAACTCAATCCGACATAACCAATAGTAATGAAGAAGTTTACAATACATACATGTACATGTACACGTACCGGTACATTGATCAACATTCCAACATCTTCGTGGAATGATGACTGCAAGAAAGCTATCACTAAAAGAAAAGAAGCTCTTAAAACTCTGAAAAAACCTACCATCCCAACGATCTAATAGCATACAAACAAGCTAGTTCTATAGCAAGGAAAACCATTAAAAGAGGATGATTGGAGAAAGAATGGTCAACAACAGACTCATCTGGCATCTTGAAAAATACAACCTTTTTAGCAACCAGCAATTGGCTTTCATAAGGGCAGAAGCAGGAAGGACCATATCGTTTACCTTGAATCTAACATCAACACAACTTTGCTAATAAAGAAAGCACCCGGGCAGTCTTCTTGGATTTGGAAAAAGCCTATGACATGCTATGGCCAAAAGGAGTCATCATCAAACTTCAATCACTAGGAATTCATGGTCGCATCACTCGCTGGATCAATGATTTCCTTTCCAACAGAAAAATACAGGTTAAAATAAATAACTCATATTCTGATTCACAAGCCATTGATAATGGAATACCCCAAGGAAGTGTTATCAGTCCTACTCTCTCCAATATTGCAGTTAATGACCTCGCTGAAGCTACATATGGTGTCAACATCTCCCAGTATGCTGACGATATTGTTATATGGAAATCTAATAGAAATACTAATTTCATCACCAAAAAAATCCAACATAATCTGAATAACATAACCTCTTCAGTCTTGGTGTCAGAAATGGGGATTTAAAATCTCCATTCCAAAGACTATTGCTGTTCTTTTTACCAACAAAAGAAATATCACTATTAATAATGTGGCGAAAATACGGGCTTGGAGGATGATGTTGTTTTGTTACGACGACTGTCGCGTGGGGAAGGGGGGATAATAATAAATCCTAAACAATCATATAGATAGCGCTGCCACCAGGCGAAATAGTTAAGGCCTAAACCTCCGGAGTTTCGCCTCTCCGGTTTCGGGTCAAAATATATGACGATGCTTAACCAAGGAGAGAATACTTCACGGGAGACTGGACTTAAATAAATGTTGTCGGGGAAACCAGAAATTCAGAACAAAAATGTAACAATTATTTAATTCGAAATCAGCAAATCCAATCACAGCATAACAATAGATTGCGGAATTTGATCAGGTGCTATCAATATTTACAACCTCTAAAATGAATTACAATCCAGTTTGCAATTCAAGAAAACTATCTTAAAAATCCAGGGAGTTCCACTAATCTAGAGAAGAATGTTTACAATACAGCTTATTGATCCACTACAATCTCAAGAATAATGTTTATAATACAGTTCATTCCAATAGTTATCAGTTCATAATCCAATAACTCTAGTCAGTTTCCAATCCGTACTACACAATACTTAGGCTTAGCTTAATACACTGGGGAGGAGATGGTGAGGAGTTGGGGGAGGAGATAAAAAGGGGGAAGGGTATAGCTAGGGGTGTCACACACAAAGTAGTCGAATTGGGACAGGGTATCGTTCACCCCTATCCAAAATGGAATCGAGTATCGTTTAAACTCGTCCAACAAAGTAAGAACCAGGCATCGTTTAAACCTGTCTCTAATCCTAGCTAAATAAATCTAAGACCCCAGGCCTTTACACTTAAATATATCCAAGGCCCCAGGCCTTTACACTTAAATATATTCAAGGCCCCAGGCCTTTACACTTAAATATATCCAAGGCCCCTATCAACTGACGCCCGAGGCCTACCGTCTCAAATTTAAAACTGCTTCTAATAATAATAATAATAATGAGATTTGTAAAGCGCACATATCCACCCTGCAGGGGGCTCAAGGCACTGTAGACAACAAGTAATTAATTCTTGAAAATTTGCGAAGAAGCCAGAAGAGACATTAATTTGAGGAGTTTGCCACTCGGCTCGAACTTTATTTTCAACGTTGGCTCATTCCTTCGGATGCGTCCAAGGAATCGGAGGACGTCAAGAGAATGTGGGAGCTGCTTCTCATTGACCAGTTCCTTAATTCAGTTCGAAATGAGAATCTTCGTCTCAAACTTCGTGAGAAGAAACTGCCTACCGTGCAGGCAGTGGCCAGACATGCCGATGAGTTTCTGCTTAACCGCAAGATGGAGGAAACCATTCAAAATGCCTCCAAGCTTAACCAGACATCTCATCCAAGGCCACTGGACACTCGTACTCAGACACCAATCAGAGTGGAGTCTAGTTTCAGTCATTCTACGGTACAAGACCACCACCAAAGGGAAACGCATTTCCCCTGAAGCGTCAAAATACGTACCAAACGATCTGCTATCAATGCCGACAGCTTGGACACAGGGCAGCAGATTGCCCTAACCCCCCTGCTGGCCCCAAGACTTTCAATAAGGAGACCAAACCTACATCTCCTTCAGTTGTTCCTACTAGTACCAGTAAGACAGAGGGACCGAAGGTCAACTACGATTAAATTACGATTCAAGGTCCATGCATCATGATAAAGTTAAACGGAAGCGATGTCAAGGCCCTGGTGGACACAGGTTCATCTGTGTCACTCATCAAGCCCAGCTTGTGTGAGGAAATGGGAGCGACGATCCCACAAACATCCGAGATGCAAACACTTACCATGATAAACGGAAGCAAGTTTTCTACAAAGCCTGGCTTGGTGGAGACCATGGTGGAAGTTGCAGGAATTCTCGTTCCCCTTACGTTCTACCAAACTGATACCTTGCCTACTCCAGTCCTACTTGGAAAAGACTTTGCAATACGAGCCAAGTTGGCTATCGACTTCAGTCAGAACTCCTTCTGGGTGGACACCGATCCTAATGAGCCCTGCATTAAGTGGCCTCTGCTTGACCTCCCTCAACAAACACAAAGCGAACGCCCCCTACGTGACCCTGTGCAGCTGGACCCTTCACCAAGTGAAGTGCGCCCTGTCGCTGAGCCAATTCTTACCCCAGAAAACAATCATCAACTCCAGAACTTGCTTGGAGAGTTCCCAGGAGTCTTCACCGATAAACCTGGTCGAACCGACATAAGCACGCACAAGATCGACACTGGAAATTCCCCACCAGTTCGTACCTCGCCTTATCGTCTGTCCCCAGAACGCCGACAGTGTTTGAGAGAACAACTCGATGAAATGTTACAAGATGGTAGAATCGAGCCATCAAACTCGCCATGGGCATCATCCGTAGTTATGGTGCCTAAAGTTAAACACGGTGACCCACTCATCAACAGGAAAAGCACCATGCACAGTGATGCTAGGTCGTCAGATAAGGATTCCCCTACACAACCAATGGAATCTTCCTGCATCAGAGGAAACAGATGACCCAGATGTGGTGCAGGAAACGGTCCGTCAAACCATGCAGAAAACGCAGCAGAAACAAAAGAAACACTATGACAAACGCTGACGCGAGATCACACTCAATCCTGGAGATCTAGTAATGCTGCGAACCCATCCACGATCGGACGCGCAGAAACACTAAAACCAGCTAAAACCTTGCTAAACCATGACTGTGACAGATGCCAGTTTTCTTCGTCGCTTTTGACTTAGCTGGACTGGTCTGAAACCCGGAGTCTACTTCGTACTTATTTAGTGGACAGACTGATTTTTAAGTCTAATCACAACAAAGTTTGCAAAAATACAAAATTACTTTAATTTGCACTCTTAAAATCTTGCCAATCCTTACTTTTGGAAATTCTAAGATTTCTAGTTAACTTTGAAATTTAAAACTTTGGACAGTTGAACAAATCCAAAAAATTTAAAAAGAGATTTAATCAAGTTTTCGGCCATGCTGTAAACAAACTGAACAAATTGTTAATTTTTTATAAATCCTTGGCAGCAGTATACTATACAGAAACAACTTTAATTCTTAAGGCTAACAAAACGCTGCAGAAAGAACTCTACAGCAAAAGAGTGACATTTGCACATGTTGATTTTTTTTGTAACTTTAACAAAAGTGCCCTTGTTTTTTGCTTGATTTGTCAAAACACTCTCTTTTCTACATAATCTTATTTTAGTCGGGGGGAGTGTAACGGGAATCACTGTGCATATTCCATAGCCGTACATGTACATGTATGTGTCCATATACATACATGTTCATTGTTTACATACACATGTTCATTGTTTACATGTACATGTAGTTTGCACCAACTACACTGCCCAAAATCAAGGGCCACAATCGATGACGTTATCGTCGGGATTATGATGGGATGTTAGATAAGATTTAAGATGGCTGCCTAATGAATGTATATTGTGATTCTCCCGTAATTGTGTCAATAAATCAAGTGTTACCATATAAATGTAAAGCCAAAGTTATCCAGTGCGGCATCATTTGATTGAACCCCTAAGTGTAATTAACCGTTACAGGACACGACAATGGCTTTTCGAGCGACCACCAACGACTGTTTTATGGTGAAAGAGTGCAGGCCTGCGTTGTTGCACGGTACAGTGCAGCGATGCAGACCTGCACTCTTGCACCATAAAACAGTCGTTGGTGGTCGTTCGAAAAGCCGTGTCCCCCGTCTTCGCATAGTGTGCTTTTTATGCGAGTCGGGTGCTGTCGGGACGTCTATGTAGTTTATATTGACCGAACGTTGTGGGCAACATTGTTTTGAAGAGCTGGTTGAAATTGCTCGGATTTGCAACCCTAAATAATCGTGAGTACCAATGAAGCCATAACAGTAGAAGCCAGTGTGCGCTTTCCAAGATATTTTGTCAAGTATTTGGCCTGTTTTGGGCAATTTTTGTGGTCACAACTTAATTTGTTACGGGCAATAGGCTGAGAAACCGTTGGGGCGTTAGAACGACAGACAAAATCCAAAATTCGAAAAAGGAGTGAAAACGTCCCAATTATTGGGTCTAGAAGTAGAACGGAATAAGCAATGACTGGCGAGAAACCGACCCAGCGACTATATAGTCACGAACGTTAGAGCTGGAATTTTCAAGCTACATTTACCATGGAGGTAGGAAACCTGCTTTCTACCTCCATGATTTTACCGATCCAGAGAGGGTGCCTATCCTATGCACCTCAGGCTCCAGGCTCCAAATACTGGGCCCATAATGTTGTCCCATGGAGAAATAAGACACAGGGAGTTTGAACGGCCCGCTAATCACCCACAGGGTATTCACTGACCAATTAGCGACCCTGGATGACCAGTGGTAAAGGCATGGAGGCCTCCCTATTTATGACCGCGATAAGATCTCTCACATCTCAGGGTTTGGTACCGCTCGCCACCACTTACTGGAGAAACGAATTGCTTGTGCGGTCAATAGTTAATAGTTCACTATCAAGCAAACGAACCAGTTTCCGCATGCGCAGTAGCTCTCTGTCGGTCGAAACACGTGAGCCATTGTGGAAAATCGATGCGCCTTGAAAAACTGAATCTGCCGATATATTTTGTTGTCGAAATACGACATTCTGATGGCAAGTTAAGTTTGTTATCCTTTTAAAATATGAACGGTACAATCATGGAAATATGGTAGCATATTTGTATGATTTTGACGACTTAAGGCCGAGTTTGGCCGGCCAGAAATGGAAGGGTCTGCTCGTTGAGGCTTTTGTCTGCCCATTCGTGTATCGCTCAACAGTGTGCGACGTGTTGCGTTTTATTTTTTTTGCATAAGAAAATCAAACTTTTTAAAGAAACTTACGTACTATTTCAATATATGCGCCTTCGAATTCGTGTATACCCAGCACGATATATGTGGCAGAGGGGTACCCCCCTCTTATCCCTATACTTTATACGCACTCAACGCTATTGTAACCTAACCCATCCCCCCTTGAAACCTAAAAGGAATTCCTGAGATTCCGGGAACACAATGGTCAACACAAAAGAGGGGGGGTTTTCTCTGCCACATATCGTGCTTCATATGAATTCGTGTGGCTGCGGTCGCGAGATTGCCCGCGGGGTGTTTACAGTCAATTATCCATTGTTGTTTAACGACCGCGGTACCAGAGCCTAAACGTTTGATCCAAAGGTCGTTGTAATGCACTTGTCAATTGTAGTCCCGGCCCTGGGGGACCCGGGACTAGCGGGGACGTAGCCGGGGATGTACAATTGGCCCAGCGTGATTGTCCCGGCCAGTCCCCGCTACCGCCCGGCAGTGCGGGGCACTCGGTTTTTGTACATTCCCGGCTATACCCCGGCCCCGGCATGCGGGGCATTTTGCACAACCCCGGCACGATCCCGGCCCCGGCATGCGGGGCAATATTCGACAACCCCCGCACGATCCCGGCCCCAGAATGCGGGGCATTTGTCACAACCCCCGCACGATCCCGGCCCCGGCATGCACAATCCAGGTTTAAACGGTCTCACCTATCCGGTGTGCTGACTTTTCTGGCGGGGAAATTTCGCTTCAGCACGCATGCACGAAGTTGCGCAGTCATAAGAGTTGTACTGGTACCCGTTAGATCACCAGAAATAAATGTATATGTTACAGGGTACCAGTAGCCTCGTGGGGCGTGCTGACAAACTTGCACTAAATACACGTTAGTCCAGGTTGGACTCCTCTGTTGTGTACAACGCAACGCGTTTCTCCTGCCATGCTTCTCATGGTTGCAGGCTGTTCCACCTATTGCACACGCTGCCGGGCAAAGGGCAAACCCTCCATTCAATTTGTACAGGGATACGTGTTTTCATTATATTTTTTTTACAGCAATAAAAAATGATTTTTTTTTTTCTCGGTGTATCGTGAGAGATTTTGTTACTTTATAAAACAATGAAATTTTGAAATATTTCGGTGTAGTGTTGGACAATAATTAATTATTTAGATTTTGTTTACATATACCGGTACCACAACACTATTCATTGCTACTCATTCCCCTTTGAGACCATGTACCAGAGGGGGTGATAACTAACAGCCACCAGAGGCCAGCTCATCAGTCATACTAGGCCAGCGCGGCTGCCGGGTACGCGCGCACGCACGTAGAAAGTTCGTCTGCGATGTTCACGTCGAAAAGCGTGGATTTGCAATTTATTTTCTGTAAATAAGTAGCCCAAAGACACATTTGCTTTTTGTAACTCATGACGATCTGTGATTCCAGACACAAGAAAGATGTTAACGAAATTACAGCTTCCTTCATCAGGTAAAAATATGAAAAAAATTGGTTGTAAATTGTTTCGCGATGGCAGGATAAATTGATACCCTGGAGGCTGGACGTCAGTCGTAAATGCAATGAAGAACGTCGTCCGATCCAACCTGGTCAAACGTGTGCGAATGAGTTTGTGCATGCAGTGTGCACATTTCGTACATCCCGGCAAAGTCCCCGCTATTGTCCCGGTAGGGCCGGGCAACAAGATTGTACAACCCCGGCAAAGTCCCCGCTATTGTCCCGGTACGGCGGGGCAACAAGATTGTACAACCCCGGCCAAGTCCCCGCTATTGTCCCGGTACAGCGGGGCAATAAACTGTACAACCCCGGCCAAGTCCCCGCTATTGTCCCGGCTAGCGGGGCACGTTTTTTTGGACATCCCCCGCTATGTCCCCGCTACTTTGTCCAAAGTCCCGGGTCCCCCAGGGCCGGGACTACAATTGACAAGTGCATAACTCCCTGTGCTGTGTCTTATTTCTCCTGACCATGGTTGTCCCAAGCGAGTTATCAATTGCTCAAACAAATTTGATGATTGTCTGCCGCAGCATTGGACATTCGGCAAGGTTTGTAAAATCTAACATTACTACTGTACTAGTTCCTAAAAAACGAATTCCCATGAGCCGGATCCGAGTGATGATGATGAATTGAACTTGAACTTAAGTTGAAGGCCCTAACTCGGCTGTCTCAGCCAAGAATTGCGAATAATCGAAATAAAGGTAGGCCTAGGCCTGTTGTTTATAACAACAGCTTGCTTACCTCACTGCAAAGTGTATGCCAATCCTTCTGGCTTTTAATGTTGAGACTGAGAGCTGAATTTTGTGCTTTATTGCGGTCAGCTGCCGCCATATTGCTGCAATACGTGCGCCAGCGGAACATACATACAATACATTACATCATGTGTACACAGCATACACGTACGCACGCACACCCCTGCGCACGTGGTGCATTTTGTGTGGCTAGATCATTGATCCCCATTATATATAATGGAGATCAATGGCTAGATCGTACAACTTGACCGTTTGCCAACTGGACTCGGGACAGCTCGACCGGTGCGGTGGGATAACTCGACCGTCAAATAGAGAACTTAATTAAAATATGGTGTTCTATATAGGACACTTATCGGTTATCGTCGTGCGTGTGGAGAGAGCTCCGTCGTGCCTGTGAGTAGAGCATCGTACGTGCGAGAGCTCCATCGTGCCTGTGAGTAGAGCGTCGTAGTCGGCTTCGCCGGGTATTACGCGCACTGTATAGAATACAAACGCAGATATGCAAAAAGCCGTACAAAAGCCGTAACAAATGTTGAGGTTTCCATAGGCTTGTGCACAAACGTGGATGCAGGATGCGCCCAGCTCGCGGCATCACTTTGTACATCTAACAAGCTCTCTAGTAATTTAATATAGCTCTATGGTCTGTCGTTATTCGTCGTTTGCTGCTAGCTCGCGCTCCGCCCCGTGCAAAGATACAGCGCGAACAGCGACCTCATACGGCCAGTATTTATGCAAATCAACTGAAGCTACTTTTTCGCCTTAGATAAACCGTTTTTTAAATCTTATGTTTTTTCTATATTTTGCACCACATTTCTAGCGCATGACCTCGTATGCGAATACAGATAAGTATAGGCCACCGCTGTTTCTGCCATTGTGTATAGCGACATACAGTTGTGCACATGTGCCATTTTCAAACTAGATTAAATAAAATGCATTATTCATAAGCGGTGACCCGCGACAGAGGGACGATCCAAAAACGGAAATTACCGATGAATACTGACATTAGGGGCTTTTTTTATTTTGATGAGTTCATTCATAAGAATATCCGTGATTTAATAAACCCCCAAAACCAAACAAAATTGGAATGACAAGCGCAAAATTGAAACTTAAATACAGACGCTCCGTTTCGTTCGTCATTAAGGAAAGGATGGTTTTCAGGACAAATTTAACAGTGAAGATGAGTTTTTCCAAACTCAAAAAATGGTTTGTATAAAAAAGCAGATTGTGATCTCTTTGAATCATGTGTTTTCGAAAGAGAAAACCCAGCAAGTGATAAACAAAACTAGGTTTCAATATTTAGTTTTTTCCATCTTGAACGGACGGACGGCGCGCGAACAAATGAACAACTCGGTCTTGGAGCAAGACTAGCCTGCTTAATGCTGACACAACGTCATATAATTTACTTAAGCGATTTCTAGCAAACCACGAAATTATTTCGAGCGCACGATATGATTTCGAGCGCACGAAATGATTTCGAGCGCACAAAATGATTTCGAGCGCACGAAATAATTTCGTGCTCACGAAAAGATTTTTTTCGAGCGCACGAAATCATTTCGTGGGCACAAAATGATTTCGAGCTCACGAAATAAGTTATTTCGAGTGCACGAAATGATTTCGAGCGCACGAAATAAAAAACTCAAATTATTTTGTCACGGTGATTTTTATTCGCCATATGTCCCTTTAGGGGCTCCGTAGTTCTCCGTTGAGGACAGCTAAAACCATATGGTGCATCATTTGGGGGGAATAATTTGGACGGTCGTGCTGAGTAGTAATACTGGTCACTACACGTACTACACGGTTGGTAACCTGACTGCTATGTATTAATGCTGGGCGCTCAACGCTTATACCATCGAATAGTCTGTGACCCATTTTAATTGTACAATGTATACAGTCCCTAGTGGCGTACACACGACTTTTATACCTTTTTCTAATAACCAAAATTATTGGTTAATTATGCACCTAAATAATCTCATTTAGATAGGGTCTTATAGAAAAGGGTATAAAAGTCGTGTATACGAAAAACTAGGGACTGTATACAATTAACTAGGGACTGTATCCATTTTTATTGGTTAATTATGCACCTAAATAATCTCATCTAGATAGGGTCTTATAGAAAAAGGTATACAAGTCGTGTATACGAAAAACTAGGGACTGTATACGAACAACTAGGGACTGTATACGAACAACTAGGGACTGTATACAAACAACTAGGGACTGTATCTATTTGTATGGGTTAATTATGCACCTAAATAATCTCATCTAGATAGGGTCTTATATAAAAGTCGTGTATACGAAAAACTAGGGACTGTATACAATTAACAAGGGACTGTTTCCTCAAAAAACTTACTTTCTAGTTTGTACACGGTTCTATGGAGTAGTGATTTCATTCCCGTGTAGGATTTGTGTAGTGATTTGTTGTGCACGGGTCTATGGAGTATAGTGAGTAGGGATTTTATTTTCCCTCCAAAAATAACTTTTTAGTTTGTACACGGTTCTATGGAGTAGTGATTTTATTCTCGTGTAGGATTTGTGTAGTGATTTTTTGTGCACGGGTCTATGGAGTAGTGAGTAGGGATTTCATTTTCCCTCCAAAAATAACTTTTTAGTTTGTACACGGTTCTATGGAGTAGTGATTTTATTCTCGTGTAGGATTTGTGTAGTGATTTTTTGTGCACGGATCTATGGAGTAGTGAGTAGGGATTTTATTTTCCCTCGAAAAATTACTTTTTAGTTTGTACACGGTTCTATGGAGTAGTGATTTTATTCCCTTGTAAGATGTCGGAAATACGGTTCGAGTCATTGAAATAGTAGGTGTAGGGCTTGCTGTGCTACTCAACACATATTTGCAAATTCTTCCCCCCAAATCGTGCAGGGTATCGCTAAAATGTTCAGTTAATTTCACGTGACGCAAGAGATAGCGCGCGCCTAGCCTTGCCTAGGGCTCCGGCTCGGCGCGCCCGGCCTCAACGATAATTCTGACATTGACAGTGACATGTACTATCTCTCTGGCTGGGGCGCTCTACGACGAGTACGACGATCTTTGTTTTTAACGTGCGTGACCTGATTCTTCCAGTCGACAAACCAAGTCTCCATGGTTAACCTAATAACACATGTAACGTCCTCCAGACCATGGTTATACCTTTCAACTTTCAAGTTTCAAGGTAAGTACAAATTAAACATAAGTACCCTGTGAACGTGGCGGTATACCCATGGAGCAATAAACTAGATTCCATGGTATACCGTGGCGGTACAAGTACTTGTAAAGTTGTAACCATTTAGTATTAAACCAGGGGGGGGGGGGGGGGGGGGGCGGAAGGGGTGTTGCGCAATTATTTGCGATCGCAGTTTGGTCACAAAAAAAAGGTGATGACCATTTAACATAAATAAAAAATCCATGTATACTGTTAAAAATTCTCTCTTTAATTAACAGCACTGAAAATATAATAGTTTATATTGAAAGAGTATTTTCAATTGTTGAGGTGTATAGTTTTAAATAAAATGCGTACAAAAAAACTACAAATATTACCAACAATTTTTCGTTGGTTTATTGCAGCAGCTAACGCGTGTATGAATGGGTCCAGGTGGGAATTTTGTTACAAAACGTCTCCCCTAAAATGGCTACAAATATCGACATATTGGAAAACAATTATCGTTCATCCTCTGATTTTTTCCCACTAACGTAATAATTAGGAATAGATCTTTTATTCCTGAAAGTTAAATAAAAATCCCTCGGTACATCCTCTAGATATTTGCCTTTTTTTGGTTGAATTTAAAAAAAAAATGGTTTCTGCCAATTCTCAAACGCGAAAGTTTACGCCATGCCTGTACTGTACGAATCTGGCTTTGCGGACGTAGCGGAAATCACTGAATTCGGGGAGCGATGCACGGAGCTCATCGAGTGCAAATTTGTACGCGTTTCAATCCTGCGCTTCGAGGTAGCGATCTATAGATACGTATTTACTGTATGAGATGTGCTGCTCGTGAGCGTGAAAGACTGAATGAGATACATTTCAACGTTGGTGGCACACTTTTTTGTGCCCCCTGTATTAAACCATAACCGGTAAAAAATTTAAGCATACAGGCGGTCTGCATTATGTATGGAACGCCGTAGCAGACATATCAGTCAACTTATATCAGCCGTGTTCGCACTGGACTTTTTTTGGGGAAGGTTTTACTGAGACGATGGTCAAATAAAAATGGTCAAATTTGACCACTGTTCGCACTTGGACTTTCGACACAGGAAAATGTTACCGAGACCGTGGGAAAAGTAGCTGAGCTGTCATTATAATGACTCGTGAGGGCGCTTTGCGTGACCTTTCTGCATTGACCCCGTGATCGCGCGCGCGCTTTTTTTTTCCCGATCGCATCATTGACGCCATCGCTAGCCGTACGGTATTGCAACAACTACTCCACGCCCTCTTCTATTCTTGTTCTTATTTGTTGTCCCGAAGCGCTTCAAATCGACTTCAAATGACCAAAGGAACCCAAACTCTACGTAAACTTTTTGCAGAACCACATGCGAATGTGATCACGATGCGATTTGCATGCAGCGTGCCCTCACGTAAACAATGCAAAGAGCGCATGCGCAGTGTCTTGTTTAGCGTGACCTTGCACTGGGGGGCCGGATTAACGTTTTCCTGGGACGCTTTTACCGAGTCGCGCTGTTCGCATTGGACTTATCGTCTAGGGAAAAGCGACCAGGGACGTTTTCCCGGGCAGCAGTTGGCCGGTAGAAGTACCCACTGGACTCGGGAGAAGTACCTGAGAGGAAAACGTCCTGGGCTGTCCGCACTGGACTTAAAATGGGTAAAGGACCCATCGTCTAGGGACGTTTTATCATTTTAAGTCCAGTGCGAACAGGGCTTAAGAATGACTTGAATAAGCAGTTGCTCTTTTAATTTTGAGTCGACACAGACCGCTGTGAATTCTTGGCGAACACAAATTACTACACTGATCTCACTGAACTCCTAAGCCACAAAAACCATAATTAATGTTGGGAACATTTTCATATTGTTTTTGGAAATAAATTTGTCAACAAGTTGAGCAAAGTTTGCATACCAAGCATGTCTATTTGTTTATCTCCATTTCAAATGTGCATTTTGATCATCATTCCCTTGCCTGTACATGTACAATTTACATGTGTGCACTGGACAATGATTGTACCTGAACATACATGTACAGTGAACTCAATGGCTAGATTTTATTGACAAATTTTTGTAATCCCTGTTGGGCGTGCAAGCACTAAGAGAGGATGTGGTATTTAACAATGGTTAGGTGACTTAAGCCGTGTTCCCATTGGTCTTTTTCTTCCGCGGCCACGCGGAAACTTACTGCGGCATTCCTTAGCGTGAATCTACCACGCGTTCCCACCTGAACTTATATTCCGCGACGCAACGGTTCATTCGCTGTTCGAGACTGGCAGAATAAATATTAATGTAATAATGTCACACATTGCGGGCGCTGTGCACAGTCACCTTTGACCTATGCGGGATATGACGTGCCTGTGAGTGTGACGTATTTTTCGCGCGCTGGATTCGTCGGCCACGTCCTCACAAAATCGATCAAATCTGCCATGTTTCTAACTAGTCAAGTAGCGAAACTGCAGCAACTGGACGAGATTGAAAAAAGCGCTGACCGTATTGCATCCTACACACGCTGCGTACGGTACGATGATATACCACACCGCCATCAATGCAAACGAGACAGGGAACCATACTACCATTTTCGCGCGAGTTCTGTGTATAGTTGTGACGTATACAGGAAGTGTTGTTGTTTGCATAGCGTTTTACAGCGTGGTCGCGGTAGGTTTACAGCGCGGAGCGTTCCCATTGGACTTTTTAGCGGCCCTGATAAGTTACCGGGGCTGCGCGGAAGTCTTCCGCGACCTCTTTCAGCCTGTTAGTTTTACATCACGGTCGCGGTAAATTGACAGGGAGGTCAGTTTACCGTGCGTCCCCATTGGATTTAATTTTGTCATTCTAAAGAAAAGTCGCGGTACTCTAACAAAATTAAGTCCAATGGGAACATGGCTTAAGGTGCGTTATATGACAACAGTCTAAGGAGTGTATAGGTACATGTATATTATATAGGAGATTAAAGGGGGAAGGAGGGGGGAGGAGAGTTTCTCGGCCTCATTTTGTGCTGGGTATGCAAAAA
This sequence comes from Crossaster papposus, assembly GCA_037893245.1. Classification (NCBI taxonomy): domain Eukaryota; kingdom Metazoa; phylum Echinodermata; class Asteroidea; order Velatida; family Solasteridae; genus Crossaster; species Crossaster papposus. The sequence continues at coordinate 477,903 of JBAIAA010000489.1, read as the reverse complement.
GTGATTTAAGACAATTAGAGGGTGCTGAATCCGAATTTGGTAGTCCCCGGGTTGCACACCAGCACGTTTTGGTTGTACATGTAGATGCCCTCGAAGAAGCACAACTAGAGTTGTGCATACACCTTAACAGTAAAATTGAACAGGTTGGGATGGAAGAAGGATAAACAGCGAGAATCACACAGAAAGGCTTGCACAGACATGAACATTATTTATTTGCAGTCTTTATTTATATTTTATATTTCAATTGAATTGAAGGGAATAGAAAATTTAAGGTGGCTGGTACAGTTTGTATATCTTTGTTAAGTGGCCACAACTATTTTGTTTTACGCTTGATTGTTGGCAAATTGTATTTGCTACCACCAAAAAACATCACTTTTTATTATTCATCACCATTTGTATTTATAATAAGTTTCATTATTAAAGCTGTCGGAGAATTAAAGGGGCAGTACTTGTTCATTATGCATTCAATATGAAAATGATATTACAATACATATACAGCAAAAAATGACATGGTGGGTGCCCATGCTGGCCTATTTGATCAGTGTGTTAAGCTACACTAGATACATGTAATTAAAGGGGAAAACAATTTATCCCTGGTTATATTCAGATTTAATTAATTAAAGCTAGCATTCAAAGATTTTTAAGGGGCAGTACTCAATATGCATTCAACCTGAAATACGATGGGTTAGAGTATACAGCAAACAGTTGTATGTTATAGATACTTGGGAGTAGCCTTTGTCTCCAATTGTGACCACTATTTTCTTAATATGTGGACAGTTTCTTGATGGCTGATGAGAATACAGCTGAAGGTAAACCAATGGCATAAGTTTCCTCAAGGAAACAAGGAGTTTCATTGCAGGACTGCATCAGCAACTGTTGATGTTTAGCCAGTCTAATAAGGACCTTCTCAGAAATTATGGCACCAGGCCTGGCGAAAGAATGTCCTGTATGGTGCTTGCATGGTATTTGTCATAGCGGTGGCTTCTGCCTTGGAATACAGAACCTGAAACAACCAGAATGAAAACAGTTTTAATTAGGAAAAAATATTCACCAAACACAACCTTTGTTTCATTTTAAAAGGGTTATAAAGTACAATGTACCTGATGTTACTTAGCAATCTCATTCCAGCTTCCCAATGATAAAGTAATAATTATTCTTCATTGAATTATAGAAATACAGTCTCACAATGATTATTACCCAACTATTGTCCAACAGATTAAATTCTTCTTCACCATGACAATAACATACTTTCACATACTGTAACCTTTCATAAGAATTTTAGGTCTTGAAAAGATCAGGCTAATTAAACTGTAAACACAGTACATTGGGTTAGAGATGGCGAAGTAAAAAAAAATTGTGTGTCGAATTTGTTTGAAAAAAGCAAAAATATGTTTGTGTCCGTTATTCTAATATTTTGTTCCCTCCTCTTTCTGTTTTTCTCTCAAAAACGTTTTATTTTAATACATTTTCTAGTTTGTTTCACCTTATAGACGGCGACACTTTTTTGTATTGTGACAAAGCAGTAGTCGACTGTGACTACAAAGTATTGGTTTTGGCTTCTTTCTAAATCATACTTTACAGCAGACGCATTTTTTCACTTTCCCCTAAAAAGTATGAAATCCCTAGCTCTAACAAAATCGAGTGTATACTGTATAGTCAGATTTTCATGATTGAAAATTCTCATGAAAATTTACAGTATGCCAAAGTTGATTATTACAATAAACCTAATGTCATTATTTTCATGGTTGAACAAATTTACACATTTTGGGCATTGATGGGTACTAATTGTGGGACAACCTGCATGCTCACATTAATGTATTTTTTATGGTATTGAACTTCAATTGCTACCATAGCCCTGTCACTGATGTCTTCCAGTATCTTTTCATACTCCAGGGTCTGTGGCTTTTCTCAACTGACCACCTGTAAATGTAAAAAATAACAGCAAAAAATGCATAGTTAGAATGTTTATTTTTTGGAAAGGTCAGTCAGTGCTAGTGGTCTTCGTACTGGTACATACCCCAGCCCCAACAACTTCACATCACTCACCCGGGCGGCCCCTTCCAAAAAATTAGATTCCAGATGTGTAATATTTATTTATTAATATACAGTATAGGCTACATTGTATTTTGGCAAGATTTGGTTAAATCCATAGGCCCCTAAAAGCTAGGCCTTGTTGCTTGCTTTTGTTGCTTGCCTAACCCATGCCACTAAAAAAGCCAGTGACCCTAACTTTATACAGCATTGTATTGACTGTACAGGTTTTTTTCTTTATTTTTCTCAACTTTTCTCAACTGGAGCAGGACACATCCTTCTTAAGATTTTGAAATAAAATATTAAAATGAGGTTCCTAATCATAACTTACACTTTCAGAAATCTGTTATTATTTAATGAAAATCCAGAGGCAGGGCAAGCATTAAACCCAGCCCCACTCACCAGTCCAACGTTGACTGACCATAATGATGCATGGTCATTGCATTTGCATGCTGACATGACTGAGTGAGGGGGTTTGTTCCTTCAAAATTGGCTTCAAATTTCCAAAATGAAATGCTTATTTACATTCTCTGCCATCCAATTCCTTCCATTTTCATGATTTATGTGAGCAAGTAAAAAACTTGAAAAAAATAGCTTTTTCGGAGCACAACGACCACACTCAACGTGTTGTGGATGCCGCCATGTTGACTGTACAACCTCGTATGTATCAATGCTAAGGCGAACGCACGCACACAGTTTTTGACGTCGGCGTTATGGTTTTATTGACGTCGGCGTTACGGTTTTATTGACGTCGGCGTTACGGTTTTATTGACGTCGGCGTTACGGTTTTATTGACGTCGGCGTTACGGTTTTATTGACGTCGGCGTTACGGTTTTATTGACGTCGGCTACGAATTAGAAGCAGGCGCACTTCTAATAAAAAATTTGAAATTAATTAATTACTTGCTGTGGGCCCATATTTGTTTTCCCCTTTTCCGTGCGGTCTCATTTGAAAGCTCGTAACAAATACAATACTAGAAAATTATCAATTCAATTTCTATTTTTCAGGGTGCCACACCCAAAAAGCATGGACACAACAGTTTAACTGTTTTATTTTTCTCACAGACTCGGTCAAGAGGAATGAATGACGAGCAGCTGCTGCCTGATGTTCTTGATCACCCAAGGCCTCTGATTTCCCAACCAATGAACACGAGAAAGGACATAATTTCTAGCAGTAGTAGTTCCATCGCTACATGCCGGTCCATTCCAGCCCAGAGTCTCACTTACAAAGTATACAAGCGACGATGGTATATGTTGAGTGTGTTAGCTGTGCTCAACCTATCCAATGCCATAGTAAGTACTGTTCGTGGCGCCGATATCACTAAACTCGTCTTATCTTACGACTCATCTTAGGACTTAGGACGAGTCCCAGTTTAAAGATTTACTAAACCCATCTTATGAAAGACGCATCGCAACTAGCAATTTGATGGCTGTTTGTTTTTATCGCTAGAAGGAAACAGTCGTTGAAAAGGAATGCACAAACCAACGTCCATCGTGCGCGCTTGCATAGAGCACAAACTTTCACCAGAAAACTAGTCTACGCAATACAATCACGTACAATAGAGTCAACTAGTTGACGCATAAATAATTTATACAAAATCTTTTTAAACCTGTTTCTTCTTCGAAACTATAACTCTAGGCAGACATTTTGTCTTTAACGAGAAGATAATGCAATGGTTTCCAGACGATAATACAGATTGACGCACGTATTAATGAGATAAGACGACCCTCTGACTGATCTCAACCAGTTCGCGCCGGAGGACGTATACATGTACATCAGCAAAATTTCCCCAAGATTCAAAACGCATGACGAATAAACATGTCCCAAGCAAGGCCTGATAAAATTGTTTACTATCCACGGATGACGCGTTAATCCGTCAGGCACAGTAGTTTAATTCCGCGGAGGACGTGTATATACGCTGCAAATTTCTTGGTTGTTGCGGTTGACGTGTATTTATGCCAATTGCCCGCTAGCGCTGCGGAGGACGGGTATACACGACTTACATGTATTGCATACACAGCGTTGGACGTGAATATACCTTGACGTTGCCAAGCATGCTTTGTTGACGCGGTGGACGTGTATACACTATATCGTTGTATCACGCTTCAGTGATTACGCCTATTCAACACCCTACATGTAGTTCCATCGTCTTTATTGAATTCATACAGCCGAAGATTATCAGCTGCGTCTAGTTATTTCTTGACATTCAAATTTACCAACTATTGTTCCTTGGTCTCCTTTTACGGTGTAAATAACTGTGCTAAATGTTGGCATCTTGTAGTAGTTGCATTACCGAAACAGGAATATTTTACTATATAAAAAAAACTTTTTTTTATGAAAAAATAATCCCGTCAGTGGTCTCGGTAATAATCCCGAGGCGAACTGGTTAAGTTAAGATGAGTTCAGCCATGTTGCTATGGAAGTTAGGACTTGTAGAACACGTCTTAACTTTGGTGAAATCGCTCCTAGGACAAGTTACGAGTTGAGACGAGTTACTCTTCCTAAGATGCGTCTTAGCATTTCGTGAAATCGGCCCCTGGCACTTTAAGAATACAATCCCTGCACTGTTATTACGAACCATTAGATTTGATACGTACGGTATGCAGCTCGAATAAGTTGCCTATTAAATTTACCATTTTGCGTTGTTGTTTCATCTGGTACAGTATGTACAATATCGGCATTTTACTTCTCATATCAAAATTTTTAAATATAAGACTAACGAATAATGCAAAATGGTGATTTAGTAGGTGGCCTTTTTTTGTATGCATATCAAATCTTATGTTCCCTAAAATTGCTGGTACTTTTACCATTTTATACATTTGATGGTACATGTGGCACAGTAATAAACTACATGTAATATGCTGTCATGGCTGTATGCAGAATTGAATTTGAGTACCTGCATTTCCGTGACAAGTCCTTCAGTCTCAAGTCAAGTCACTAGCTATTCAAATGACTGTGAGTTTGGTAATATCTATCTGCATTGTCCATAAAACTTTCTAGAGGGTAAGTACCGGTAGTGTACAATAGTCGCTATTCCAAGGATAGCTGCCGTTCATCCATAAAGAAACACAACAACAAAAATATAGGAGATACACATATCCCTGACTAATACCGTAGTCTTTCGGAATAATGCACAGTTCAATAATCAGTTCAATTGTTATAAATAGATCATGTAATTGGACATTTTGTATTTGGTGTCTCTTGTGTCCCGTGGGAAATTGTTGAAAATGTCCGTTGGTGTTTGTGTGTTTTAGTGCACACTGGTGCAGGTAAACTTTAAGCCAATAACCCTATAGGATTCAATAATTAATGTAAAGCAGAATTAGGGTATTGTATAAGTTGAGTAAAATATTATTAGAGAATTACAATTCTAGCCTATTAACCCTAACTCCCTCACCATTGTTATTGAACAATACAATTCCTCCAAAATCCTCCAACTTCCTTTGTTGTGTAGGGAGTTAGGGTTAATAATGCCATTTACATCATTTTTGTTTGTTTTAAAAACAGGAACAATTATATGTTGTGATTCAGTACCAAGTGTTTGAATTAAATGCATTGTATGCCATGACTGCATATTTGAGACCATTTCTTGAACTTTCCATTAAACATACGTGTATTGCAGTTCAGTAGCATTTTAAGCATTTTAAGAAAAACAAACCCAAAATAACGGTGCTATTTGGTAACGATATTTGGTTAGGTTTTTAGATGAATAGGTGTGTTTTTTAATACTAACTCTCTATAAATACTGCCAACAGGCCAGGGGGCTGTGATACTCGCAATATTTTTTTGATTGGCAAGAAAAAGTGTGCTGCTTTAAAATTGTACTCCGTTTTACTTTTCATCAAGTCTAAATCAGCCTAAACCAAGTTAGTTTGTATTATTGCCAACAAACTTTTTAGACCTGTTGTTGTTTTTCTTATTATTGTTGTGCCAAATTCGACATCTGGTAACTTCTCGGTAAACACTTAAAGAAAGCAACATAAATGACAACCAAGGCCACACGATGGTGTCGTTTTGGTTGTAGTTGAACATTATGAAATAAACATGATAGAGATAATTTTCTGCAGTGTTCTTGTGCATTTGAACTGGACCAATATACAACGACGAGGCTCCTGCGTGAATTCGTTCTTGTTATCATACTGGTACATGTATCCCAAGACGTGATTTTCAGTACAAGAGATTTATGATGAGCAATTGTTATTTTACAGGGCTGGATATCATTTGCACCACTTGCTGATGTGACTGCTTCTTACTACAATACCAGCTATACTAATGTGAATTGGCTGTCTCTAGAATACATGGTAGCAAGCATCCCTGTGGGTTTCTTATCAGCATGGATCCTGGACAGCTTTGGCTTGAGAATTGCGGTAAGATATAAACCAAATGTTAACCCTAAACTTACTAAGCATTTTAACTAGAAACTTTCCTCAACCGGCTTATTTCTAACAGGTGCCACACATATCAGTAGTGCTAGGTACCCAACCGGCCAAACTCCAACAGGCCATGTACAGCAACTTTACCCATCCAGCCAAAATCTAATTGTTACTGTTGGGGTTTGGCTGGATGGGTCTGTGTGTTGCTGGGTTGCTAGCCAAACAGTACCCAACCTATAGTGCGGTTTTCGTGCGTTTAATGTACCCAAAAGATGAAGACAAAACAAACTGAATGAGCTCTCGATTGCTGGGACTTCGTGGAATAAAATAAATGAAGTTTTGTGAAGTTTGCACTTCACAAAAGGTACTTGAAGGTACATGTACAATGACATTACTAGTTTGTGTTCACAAGTTGAATTTTTTTTTTGTCCCATTCAAAGTATAATCATAATTCTTTGTTTTTGTTTTTAATTGCAGTTGATGATGGGTGCCTGGCTAAATGTGGTTGGTCTTGCTGTCCGATATATCAGTACTATCCCTCAGTTGGAGGGTCAGATCAGGTTTACCATTCTCTTGATTGGCCAAGGGCTTGCGGCCACAGCCCAGCCATTTATTATGTTTGCCCCAACCAAATTAGCTGCCTTGTGGTTTCCAGAAAGCCAACGAGCCTTGGCCAACACACTAGGAGCGTCATCTAACCCACTGGGAATACTTGCTGCATTCCTCCTTGGCAACATTATTGTCAAAACAAAAGATGATCTTCCAAGAATGGTATGTGTAAATGTTTGTGTGATTTTTTTTTTAAATGGGTAACGCGGGCAACAGGGGTGAGGCAAAGTCAGTTCTGTGCACATCAGTAGCCTTACGAACCTTAACATGTGTAGTTCTCACATTGAGGATATTTCTAAAGGCTGGTTCATACTTGACACGAATTCTAATTAGTGACATCATGGGGAACTAGCTTCGTGTAGAAAATTTACAAATTTCGTGTAGCAAATTTGTATTTATTAGCAGTGAATGTTGAGCTTCGCATTCGCGTGAAGTATTAACCGGCCTTAACTCTAAAAACCACGTCCCAATTTCATAGCTCATAAAAAACCTGCTTAACGTAATAGAAAATTACAGCAAGCATTTTACAAGCATTTTACAGATAAGTGAGGGATTTTGCCTTGTGCGCATGCGTACATCCCATAACTAATAATTCTAAGGTTAGCGCAGAACTATGCTGCTGGCATGGTTAGCGCAAAATAGTGATCATAATTGTGGAATTACTTCAGCAGAGCCATGAAATTAGGCCCAGGGCTCACAAACGGGTGTCTCACATTTCAGGACAACCAATAGATTTTGTTTGAAAACCATAAAAGTCTACAGTTGTTAGTTCGAGTCTAGCCTGGGACTATGGTGCATGTGCCCTTGGGCAAAGCACTTTGTTATTTATTGCTTCTTTCCATCCTACCCGTATAGTAAATGGGTACCTGTGAGAGCAGTGATGGATATTGTGGTTAATTTAGCTGCCTTAAGCCGAAATGGCAGCATTAAGCTGTATACTCCCCAGGAAGCTGAGATGGTATTTGGAATGTTTCATGGGCCCAATGACCGGGGTAATAATGTGACATCCCTTGCAATTCAGCTTCACAGCTGCCAGTAAGGATGATTAGCCCCATTATTATTTTCATGATTATTACGTGATGGTCGTGGCTGTCGCCATTGACAATACACTGTTTCTGAACTAAGGCTTACATGTACATTTGTACACTGTACATGTACAATGTACTTTGAGATTTACTGCTTTTCCATCAGTTGCAAACTAGTAACAACTTAGGGCTGGAATAACAGCTTCTAAAGTTGCAATGAGCTCTGAAGCTGATTTTTGAGCTCACTTGAACTTTTCCGCTGCCTGGCCACCATATTTTTCCGTTGAATGGACAATGAATAAACAATGAACAATGGAGTTACCGTAACAATGCATGCATGAGATGTATTTCACCAGTGACTATGCTCCACTGGCAGGGTTTGTGGTGGCTGACTCAGGTGAGCCCCAAATATGACATCAGAGCTAATCGAATGGCGTGTCGACTCGGCTGAGCTAAACGAACGCACCCAATGTGATTTAATCAGGGGTGACCAGATGACATTTTGTTTTGATTTACATTTGTATCTTTGTAGTTATGGATTTATATCATTCCTGGAGGTATAGCGGCAGTAATGATGACGTTAGGGTTCTGGAGTAGTGTTCCTCCCACACCACCCAGTGCTAGTGCTGCTGAACCCAGTGAAACATTCCTACAAGGCCTCAAAAAAGTATGTACACTACATGTATGTAAAACGTAAAATATACAAATACAACATGGTTTGAGAGTTTTATTATACCTCATGTACATGTACATATATTCATGATCGAGAGCCAAATTCTCACTGGTCCATTTACCATGTGCCAGCCGCTATTTTTGCTGTTTGCCAAGAGCGCACGCGAGTATTCACGCATACATGTACATTGTTGGGTAAATATATGTGCTTTCCGATGCAATTGTGATCTCGCACACAGGTGTGGTATGCACACACGAACATTGCCCAAGCTACACATGAAAAGATGCCAAATGTTGATCTGTGTTTTCTTGAACTTCTGAAATTAATGCAACTGAATATGTATGAGGTTATAGTAAAACGAATAAACATGTAACATTATTTATTTTGTGTACACACATAGTCAATAGAACTCTTAGTATTGGAACTTGACTAGTGCTGGGACTCGAAACAGAGTTTCGGTTATTCAAATTTGCTTCTATGATCCGGTTTTGAAAATAAATATTCGAAACACCCCCCCCCCCCCCCCCCCCCCCCCTTTAAAAAAAGGAACTTCCATTTCATTGATTGATTTAAAAAAAAGAAGCATTTGTCAGTCTATTTGAACTCACCAGTTCGTACCGGATGACATACTGATATATAAATGTACAGTCGACTCCGTTATAACGAACTCTGCAGGATTTCGTTAAAGTGTTCGTTATCTGAATTTGTATTGTGTTTATAACCCATTGTTCACTTTGTATAGACCCTGTACGTACATGTAAGTGAATGTACGTGTACGTGATGACTAAAATACACCTTTGCAATATAAAGACAAATTTACACGTACATGTACATGTAATGTGTTGTTTGTGTAATAAAATGTTTAAAACTTTGTTGTTACATGATGAGAAGCAAAATGTTAATTGTAGGTTTAAAATATACAAAAATTACGAAGGTTTCTTGATTCTTGATGTTCGATAATATTGCTGAGAATAAAGTCAATGTAACAGATGCGGAAAAGTGAATTAACTAAGTTGGATCCATTGTTTCAACGTAAGTAGTCTCTCCTGCATAAATCGTGACGGAGAGACATTTTGTATTATCCTTCAGTCTTTAGAGGGCAGGGTTGTGATTTTTAGTGGGAAATTTTGGGTTATCAAATGATAACAAAGACCAACACGAAATAAAAAATGGTGATCACTGCGATGCAAAACCGTTGATTTGGAAGGCAAAATGCGTAAGCAAATCACATTTTCTACCAGACAAGAAGTGTTCAAAACTTTACAAAATTGTGTCATAAAAGCTAAGAGAGTATTCGAGGCTGTGATTGCGAAACGCTGTGGTATACCGTCCATTCTCAAAATAGGGGGGAACAATTTTCTCATGGGAAAAATAAAGAGTTTTTAGCATCCAATCTTAACATCTTGTCTTTTGTAGTTGAAAACAGTTGTTATTTACCTAAATTTTTATCATCCAATGACAAAAATTGTATTGAAAATGAAAAAAGCAGTCAAAAAAAATAAACGTTGACGTTACGTTGATGCAAGTGGAGATTGTGCACAAATACTCAAACGACGTTAACAAATACCTCCCCTAAAAAGGGCAATAATAATCAATAAATTGTGAAAAATCCTGCTTCGAACCCACTAATTTGTTTACATGGATACGTTAAAAAAGGATGTAGCAGTGATATATACTAAATTTAAAAAAAAATCTGCCTGTGAACCCCATGCGTTTTATCGTGTTGTTTCCGAAAGAAAATGACATCTCCCCCAAAAAATTCCGTGTAGATTGTGCCTGTGTACCTGGCTTTGCGAACGAAGCGGAAATCACTAAATTCGAGAGCGGATGCACGGAGCTCATCGGGTGCAAATTTGTACGTGTTTCAATGGTGCGCTTCGAGGTAGCGATCTATACGTATTTATTGTATGAGATGTGCGGCTCGTGAGCGTGGAAGAATGAATGAGATACATTTCATTGTTGGTGGCGCACTTCTAATCCTGGCAGTCACCGCTGATTCTACACCACCATCTGCATCTAGCATGTCTCCAAGGTAGCAGAAGTTTTTCACCCTCTCGTACGACTCCCCATCCACCGGCCTTCCAGGTCAGCTGCGGATGGCTGTGCCACTTCACCCCTGCACCTTTTACACTCGAACATCGCACCTCTTGCTGCTATCAGGCTCCCCTTCACGCCGCTGCACCTCTTGTGGAGCCACTTCCTGCATCTCGTACACTCAATGGAGTTAGCCTGAACGCCCCTGCCACAGACGCCGCATGGCCAGGCTCCGGACTGTGACACGACCCCCGCACCAACACCACCGACCATGATCTTTGATTTGGCTACATTCACCCGCAACTTGGTGAATTTGAAGCTCACCAATACTGACTACTTGATTCTTTCTGGAGACATGCAGTGTAATGTGCGCACATTTTATAGGGTCACGAAGTTGTCGTTTTTGGATAATTACTATGTTCTCATAATTATTCAGTCACTTAGATGCGTTAGGAAATGTTAATGAAGTAGGGATATGTAAGTAAAATCACCAAAATAAACTTTTCAAAAAATTAAAAATATATATACCCAAATAATGGGAATGAATATATTAAGCGGCAGGGATTAATGATTTATGCAAATTAGTCATATTTCCACCACTTGAATTTGTTAAGACTTTTAATATGTCATTGTGGGGACCTTTTAGAAATGCATTGTGGTGAACAAAAATTGTTGCAATTTGTTTGAGGTCAAAACTTATTTTTCCTAGACTAAAAAAGTTCAACAGAATCATTTACTGAATATCTTGCAAAAAACTATACAAAAGAACCCTACCTGAAAAGTCTCATTTCCAGATAGTTAAGCACATGTTGTGAATAGCCTGGTAGAGTATCGATATTCATAACCCAGGAGCGCAGAGTAGTCACGGAGGGCAGCTGAAAGAGGCTTCGTACAGTATACATACATGTACATGTATACATGTACATGTAAACTCTGGGTTTTAGAAGTGCAAGGTGGTTGCAAACTGACGTACCTCTTTTAGATATTCTGCCATGTGCTTAACGAGGATTTAACAAGAGTCAGCTTCGAGCCTAAAGTGTGGATAGTACAAAGAAAAACGTATTTTGTTTAGTTATGCATTGTCTTTAAATTTAACCCCAACGGTCCTAAATTCTCCAGTTGTAATGATTTTGCTCAAACCCGATGGAGTTAGGATTAGTTACACACAGTTATTTCTTTTTTATTTCCACAATGTCTCCAATACAAATAAAATTAAAGTTCCTACAATGTGCATACATTGTAAGTGTAGCCTGATTGACTTCAAATGAAAAAAAATAATTTAGCAAATTTTCAAAACGAAATTGACAGAGCCCATGCACCTGATTAGTAAAATATTTTGCCTAACAATTTAAATGCTTCTTTATTTATAATTTTCAAAATCCCCATGACGTTGTAAAACATTAAGAATCAAAAAGTCTGCTACATGTAGATCATGCGCTTGACTCTAGCGGCAAATCTTACGATTCTCAATTTTTCTAATTTTTTTCTGGTCAGAGCAGCAATGGACGATTTTTCTTACAAAAAAGCCACCGAAATCATCTTTATATTTTTCACCTTTTAGTAACTGTTGTTCTGTTTTAAGTGGATCATTTGATTTGTGAACAATGACTGATGCATGGTATGAGGTATGTGTGATGTGGGTTTGAATAAGGGGGAAAAGGAGCTTTTTGTGGAGTCAATTGTTTAGTGACTGTCATTTTGGAACCTGGGCCTACTGATAAAACGCATACTGGTAGTTGAACCTTGGCTTGAGAACTCAAGCTCTAAAGCTCATGACATGGGGCGATTCGCATTTAAACGGCAAATCTCCCCATGCATGAACTGTTTGCGGATCGTGCAAGTCAATGGGATGGTCCAAAAATACAAGGTCTTTATTGTAAAATGTTATCAGATGTAAAGGGTACCAAAGAACAACTGATAATAGTGATTCCATAAATCTGTAGTGTTCTGAAATATTCCAATGATTAAAGAGTTTTTCACTCAGAAAAGACCACAAAGTTCAAACATACTGCAGGGCATGATATGCATGTTGCTCAGGTAATCAGTAATATGGGACCTTTTCTGTATTACTTGGAAGTACATGTATGTCTACACTGTCTGCAGTTACAAAATTACCACAAGTCATGACAATTGCCTACAATTGCCCACGTAAATTTGTCACTTTACTTCACTTCACTTTATTTTCCACATAAAAAATAAAGAAAACCAGAGGTACATGTATAGTATGTATACATCATAATATGTGGATGGGGATCCCTAAAAAGCAAAGCTTGTCGAGTAGAGATCCCCAGTTACATTCATACAAAAAATATACAAGAAAGACATACCGGTACATGTACACACAAAACAAACATAACACCAGACATAAATATGGGAATGACATACATGTACATGTAATTAAGAAATTAGTAGACTATCCTGCAGCTAGCTGTAACCCCTTGAAATAAGAAACACTTTGCAAATAATTATTCAAGGAAAAGTCGACCGAGCTTCACAGCTTGGGACCCTCCTGCTTTACAGTTGCTTTTGAGATTGTATTGGGAGCATAAGACCGATGAAATTCATGACACTGTCTAGTAAAATAAAGGTGGATGTCATCATTTGTTCAAAACATAAAACAAACGGATTTGGGTAAACTATTAGTGTTAAGTTGATGAATGAAGGAGCCCAGCTGGAGTGAGTAAATATCGTTAACCTTTAAAATATTGCAATTATAAAAAAGTGGATTACTATGTTTATAAAAGTTAATGTTGTTAATAATACGTACAGCTTTTTTCTGTAATTTGAGAATTCTATTAATATAACCAGAACCACTGTTGCCCCAGGCAAGTATACCATACATGTAGGCCATATAAAGTAAAATAAGGGTATTATACAACATCATTAAAACATCCTGGGTGAAAGTACATTTTAGCTTGGATATACAACTTATGTTTCTGGAAATAACAGTAGCTACCAAAAAACTGACACATTTCAGTACCTAGCTCAAGAATCAGCAAACCCTAAATCGGTATTTGGCAGCTTGATCAAGGGCAAAGTGGCTAGATACAAATGTATTATGTACCCACACAAAATACTTTGAGGAGAGGGTTGAATTCTTCAAGGACAAAATTCAAAAGCGCGGTTACACAAGCGAAGACCTACATGTGTGTAGCCCTCCTTCCTCAAAGGGGCGAGACTCCCGCAGACGTTAAGCGTGAACAAACTGAAAACAATATCCCACTGGTGTTCTACCATGCTACCCAAAAGTTGCGCACCCAGCCCTCAAACGGGCCCTTCTTTAACACTTGCACTTGTTTAGTGAAAACGAATACTTAAAAAGGTTATTTGATACCCAACCCATCTTGGCATAAAAATGGCAGAAAAACATAAAAGATGATTTTGTTCGATCTAGGATGAAAGCATCTCCACAATCCAACCAAGAAAATCTGGATGAGGATAATGTGCAAATACAATTGGAATTATTGGAAGAACAAAATAACGATCAAAGAAATGGATCTCAAGACTAAAACAAAACAAATAAGTCAAGATATCCTCCTTTCGATCATTAAACCCCCTCTCCCCCCCCCTCAAACAAAACCGGAAAATCTGGCATATAAACCGACACACAAATAATAAGAAGGAAAAGTAAACTGAAAATATAGTGACGGATGAAGTGCATGGAATAGCACAGAAAATATGCTCTGCTCCCTGTCCAAAAAAGGAAAAAAAGAGAGGACAGCATATTATCACCGGTAATATAATCAATCACTGAGTGAACTAAAACAAGGGATCACTGTGGCAATACACAAACCAGTCATCTTGTCGCCAAAACCAGAGACGGAGTTTGAAACTCCCACTCTCAAGGAAAGTCTAACCCAATTGGCCCGCAGACGTTTGATATATTTGCCCGTTCACGAACTCCAACCACTGACTGTCATCTAGCAGAGATAATGTGGCTAAAACTGACCCCCCAGATGCATGTCCCACAAAAAAGGGGAAAAAGATAGTTAAGAATTACGCTCTGGGGAGGCCACTCAAACAACCACTCTCTGGCATACCCACTAGATAACGTACAATTACAGATTTATCTCTGCAGACCAGTCACAAATACAATCCATATGATATTTGTCAGCAGAACCTTTTCCGCGTCTCCAAAAAATAACGAAAAACACTAAGATAAAAACTTAAATTAGAAACATAAAATCCTATGATACTTCATGCAGCAGGACTGTTTTAGCATCTCAAAAATAAATAACGAAAACGATGAGAAATAGTTCTTGGCTTGTGAAAACTCCCATAAACACCCTGCACCCTTCCCATATAGAATAAGTTTTGATTCACTGCAGCTACCGGTATAAACTCTAGGATTGATCAAATAAGTTAAGATGCCACAAGGTTGTTAGGCCAGTTTTTTTGTTTCACTTTGTTTTTCATGGCACTTATTAGCTGTGCTGTTATGTTTGCTGCATTGGGTTCACTTACTGGTCACAAACTGTGTAACTGGTTTGTTATTTTGCAGCATTGTTGTGTATATGATTTCCTGTTCCGTATTTGATCTGTCAGTGCTGCCATCTGCAAGTATACTGATGAAATCCTCATCTTTTCATGTAGAACCTTGTCGTGAAGTATTTCTTCATCCTTCCTTTATTTGTTTTTCAATTAACTTTGTCAGTGTTTTCTCGATTGGTTTGTCTTTTGTCTCAAGTTTGGAAACATCATAGGCTGCTTGGGCTACTTTGTGGGGATCACTATTTTTATGAGCCACGATATTGCTGAATCTCAAACTGCTGCAACCTGTATCCCTGAAAGCATTGCGCTTGCTGCCTTTATCATAGCCTTGGCAAACAATACAGTACATACTGTGGGATAAGTCATTATCATACTTAGCCATGGATTGCCATCTCTCCAAGACTTATGGAAGTGGTATACTTTTACTTTGGCTTTTCTTTGATGTACATGTGGTCACGATTGGGCCCAACATCGCAACTGCGATCGCGAGAAGTAGGCCTAACATCAGGTTCCACCGTGTCATTGCCACCATTTGCAGTTGAATCGGCTGGGGCAGATGTAATCACGTCAGTCTCTCGCTCTTTATCGGTTTTTTTTCTTCCCCAAATTGACAAGATTGTGTTTTTTGGAGCGGCGACTTGTTTCCTTTTTGGAGGCATATTTGCTGGCCGCAGCACACAGGCACACAAACAATGTATGAAAACTTTAAACCAGTACAGTCACATTATCGCACGAGGTTTACTTTGCCGATATCACTGCAGTATATACTGCATAGCATGCCCATGCAGCGATCGTCCAGAGAGGGGTATTCCTAAATGCTCAATTGCGACACCCCCTAGTCTTTTTTCCAGTCGTTTTGAATGCTCCGCCCTGTGTAGTTCGGTTAGGCAATACCAGACCAGGTACGTATTTAGGCCTAAAAAAAAGTATGTGCAGGTTGTATTAGAGGTTTACATGCACAGATGAAAAAGTACATGCACCTGTGCATGCGTGCCCCCTGCTAAACCGAACACTGGCCGACTCCTGTCGACCCTGAGATGATATGTGAGTTAAATAAAAGACCTGGGGCAAACCCGAGTCAACCCTGGGGTGGATTTCATGAAAAACAGATCAATCTTAGAAAGACAAACTCATTCTAACTTGCATTGGACCTATTGCAAGTTAGGATGTGTTAAGCCTCAGTCTCACTGAAGCCGGATATGCTACGGATGGCCCCGGATGAAACAGACGTTTGATCCGGGGTCATCCGGGGTGGTCCGGGAAGGCAATGGGAAAAAAAAGTGGCATGTTCCCCGGTCCTACTACGGTTTGACTACGGTTCCGCCACGGATGGGCCCGGATCATCCCGGATGGTCACAGATTCACTACGGTTCCGCCACGGTTTCACTACGGGTGCGCCACGGTTCATCCCGGATGTGCCACGGTTCACCCAGGTGAACCGTGGCACATCCGTGGTGAAACCGTAGTGAATCTGTGGTGATCCGTAGTGTATCCGGGGTCATCCGTAGTGGAACCGTAGAGGAACCGAGTGTGAACCAACTCCCGTTTCATCCCGGATAAACACGGTTAAACTACGGTTACACTACGGTTACGCTACGGTTTATCCCGGATACACTATGGATCATCACGGTCGCACTATGGTTTCACTACGGTTTCACTACGGTTTTACTACGGTTCTCTCCCTTCCCGGATGGCCCCGGATCACCCCGGATTCTAGATGTTGACCCGGGGTGACGCTCGACTTTCCGGACGTACTACGGATGTCCCCGGATGGCCCCGAATGGTCCCGGATTGGCTACGGTTCATCACGGTTTGACTACGGTTCCACTCCGGATGACCCCGGATATGAACCGTAGTGCATCCGGGGTGATTCGTAGCGTATCCGGCTTTCGGTTTGACTGGGGCTTTACTCTTTCTAAGATTGATCTTAGCATTGGTATTCTCGGCCCCTGGTGAGCTAAACAAATGCACCCAATAAGAGTCGAGGAAATACAAACTGGATTCATGAATACCGAAGCTGACAACCAATCCAAACCTTTGCTTTGTCTTGCAGATATTATGCAACCGTGCCTACTTATTGCTGCTGCTGGTGTTTGGTTCAGGGCTGGGCTTGTTCAACACTGTTAGTTCATTGGTGGAGCAGATCCTTTGTTCAAAAGGCTATGAAGATGTAAGTTGATGATGTGGTGTGCAGATATTTTCAAGTACATGTAAAGTGGTACATGTATTGTTTTGTATCACTTGATGACCAGCTTTGGAATATTCCGCTTATTTTTGGCAATTTATTTTTAATACACACATGTGAAGGGGTACAAGGCAGCTGCAATGTAGACTGATTTTTCTGACCTTATAATTCACCAACGTCTATAGATTGCTCTTTTCATCTTAAGTGGGATATGGGAACCAGACTAGAAGAACATGATTGGTTTTCTTGATTTTTTCCCTGCATCTACGTTCCTAAAAGTGAAGTCAGTGTAACAATTTCGACTACTTGTATATCACACCCATTTCTGAAAATTACAGCAAAAGCAAATGCTGTAATGACATGTACATCCCTTTTATATTTCACCATATTTTGAGCGGCCAAAAATTGATCACAATCATCAAAAAGTATGTGTGGAGTTTTTCCACCTTAAAGTTGCACTTATTCTAGGCAGAATAGGGGCTTTCCCCTCGCAGTTTTTGCTTGTCATTATCATTTCTTACTTTATTGTATTAATAGGCTTGGGAAGTTCCATATCTTAAGATGTGATGTTATTATTATAAACAGTGTCCGAATTGCTTGGCTATGACTTGAAATTGCACACGTGTCTATGGTAACGGCTGCAGCCACCTCCCATAGACTCGTGTGTAAATTCAAGTCGTAGCCAAGTAATTTGAACACAAACGAAAGACTAAAGTTTGTTGATCTGTATATTTGTGACCTTGCAGTCCTTTGCATCTATGGTTGGGGCATTGATGATTGGTGGTGGAATAGTTGGAGCTATTATTACTGGTGTGTACGTGGATAAAACCAAGAAGTTTGAACTGACAGCCAAGCTGAGCTTCACTTCAGCTGTACTTGGACTCATTGCCTTTTGTACGGTAAGCTAGCCCATTGTAAGAATAGCAGTAGTAATGCTAACAGTGTTTATTGTAGGATATTTTCTGATACAATGTACATGGGGCTTTTAGCTTTGTCCTTGACTAAAAGGTTTTAGGTCACTGAATTTGGGGGCTAAAGTTTGGTTCAGGCTTTTTTAGAACGTTTTTATTTAGTTTGCCACCCAAGAGAAGCAAAGGGTTTGAAAATCCCCATACTTACATTTGTGTTTGGGTCAAAATTGCCCCAAAAGTGGGCAGTAGCACGAAACAGCTGGTCGGAAGCTACTAAAATTGGGATTTTTATATTTTTTTGCAAAATAATTCTGTAAAACAAATATGAACTAATTGGAAGGGTTTCAAGTCAATTTTAACATATTTTGGGTGATTTGGCATGGAATGACCCAGTGGTTTACAATGTAATTTGTGGTCAGTTAGTAGTAAGCAAAGAAGATTTGTACAATTAATTTTGCAACACAACACATAGATGTACATGTATAAGAGACATGGTATCCCCTGTTTTGAATTTTTCATGAAATGTCAGATTTCTCAGGAAACTAAATATTCAAACATACCATTTCCAACATCCAAGAGAAATATCAGGATGGCATGTAACTAGAAATGTAGCAAAATGTCACACTCTGTGTCCTACATGTAACTTCATGGAATGACTCATATACATACGTGTATGTATAGAATACAAAAATGTGATCCACTCCACAAAAGAGTTCCGGTCAGGCCTGCTGGAACACATTTTTTCAAGGGGGTGCTGGAATTTAAAAGACAATCGCCGAGTGCGAAGCCATTTCGGCGTGGGCCCCGGAAGCTCTGGGGTCCTATGATGCTCTGTGGTGCATTCTGAACCATTTTGGGACACTTTTTATTACGTCTTCTCTGAGGAGAGTGATTTAATTATTAGACCAGAATGAGCCATGTACAGTACATGTAACAATTGTTATTTAAATAAGTATTGTGGTGTTTTTTTAATATAAATAATAAAAAAAATAGGTTTGTTGCCAGTTTGAAACTGCAAGCGCTTTGGGCTAAGCCCTTTTGGCGTGCGGTCCGGGGGAAATTTTGAATTCTAGATGCTCTGTGGTACATTCTTAGCAGTTTTTGACCACTTGAATAGAAAGCAAAGTGACAAATTGTATCTGTTATTGGTTGGCATGTTTTTCATAAAAAAACGATCATATACATGTATCCTGATCATTATCCCAAATAATTAAGAAGCAAACATAATCACTTTTTTTAAAGCTCTTTCTTGAATGTGCCAAAATTTGTATTTTTGTACTAAGGGGCCGTCCAAAGTTTTCAACATTTTTAAGGTCGTACACAGAGTACTACTTTTCAAGACACCCTCCCCCCTCCCCCCAAAGTACATGTAGTACGGTACTTTTCAACATTCTTCTTTTCAATGTGGATGCGCATGTTTTATATATAATTTTACATGTGTGCTGCACTGAGTATTACTATCAATGTTCATGTTGCTGATGATCAATGCAAGTTAAAAACAAAATCAGATGAAAATTAAATGTACACATACTTGTATTGTTTATTTTAAACATACAATCCTAAAAGCATGGCTGGTCTCTGGACTGCAATGATCAGACTGCAACAAGTGCGACGCCATGATCATTGGCAGTTACAACCTCGTGCCAAGTGTACAAACTCCAAACATTGGTAGAGCGCGGTGGGGCATGGCGATGGCGTGCAAGATGTCCATGCACAGCTGTGGGAACGATTCGCAGTACAGTCGTGTCAAAGGTTATTCGTCCACGCTTGGCACATTCGCTCTATTCAGGGCACTTATCCGTGTATGTACAGTCTAGTCACACACATGCGGGATTCGTTTATGAACAGCGTATGTACGTATATTTAAATACCTGTACACCTCGTGGTTAACGCGACGTTGCGCTATATGAAATCATTGCCAACTCGGCCGCCGCGGCATGATAGGGCGGACAGGGTCAAAAGTATACCATCCTCGCCAGCTACTCACGTAAAGTCGGCCAGGGACGCATCAGATTTGTTTTATCGGAGTTGCACAATAGCTGTAAACAAGGTACCGGTATAACCTTGAAGCAATCCTTTTTGAACAGCGGACTTTGTATCGCTTCTGATTTTAATGTTGGAATTTCTTTTGAGAAAAATTATATGATACAAAATCAGCGTATCAACTTATCAACAAAATCATTTTAGTCACAATTTAAAGTCGTAAGCTCCCCCCCCCCCCCCCCCCCCCCCCCCTTCCGTCGTACGCTTTGTACGACCATTAAAATTTTGGACGGCCCATAACAACACTGATCTTGTATATTTTGTTAACAAACTTGAAGCATTCTCTTTCCTGTGACTCCACGATTTACCGGTATATGTTGTGAGTGACCGTACTAAGAATACGGCTTAAGATTGAAACTGGTGTAAATTAATCGCTCGTACAGAGTGCTGGAAGGCACTGATGAATTTGAGCTCTGATTGGATAGATTTTTGTGACATATGACAAATAACACGCAAATAATGTGCTACGTCTGTTTATATGCATTCGTGGCGCGAGCCGATCTACCGTAGGAACATGCGAAGGTCACGATAAATTACCCATAATGCTACCTGTACTTCCTTCACAAGATTCTGTGAAGCCCACATCAGCAACCTCGTTCCATCAAACTATGCCCTGCAGCGCGGTGCCGCAGCGCGCGCCTACTAAGACTGACGCTATGGCTAGTTTATACACGCTAGCATGGTGCCTTCCATACCTGCACAATGTGGGCAAGCGCGGTCGCCTGTGTCTTGCGTTGATTTCTTTGATTAAGTGCAGACATGACGGGAAATAAACTTGAGATGAGGCAACCCTTGGTAAGGTTTTGGGATGATTCTATGACAGGATGTGCATTTATTTCTGCTAAATGTAGGGAGTGCTCCAGCATATTCCAGCACCCCCCTCCAAAAAGTTGTAGGTGCTGCAGCACCCGGCTTGGTACCGGTATTATGTCGCAAAAAAGAGTTGTATTCAACATGGCTGGAAAGCCCACAATTTAAGCTTTCATTTGGTTATTCTTGTTTGTAAGACAACCTAATCGCGGAAGGAGGGCGCCCTCTAACATTACACCGTAGACCAAGCCATGACCTTCCAATGAGTCAGCGATTATGCATGTTACGTCATGCAATTATGCGAAAAGTCACACGTGCCTGCAAATGCGTCACAATTTCGCTCAGAATTTTTCAAGCGATTGAAGTAGAGAGATAAGACGACCTATTTGAAGGTCATGGCTTAGTCTATGGTGTACATTAGAGGGCGCGCGCATCGGCGGCCTACGCGCACTGCATACTGCGATTAGGTCGTCTTGCAAACAAGACTATCTTTTGGTATGAGCTCTATAGCCCCTCCCGTTCTGGAGATATGGCATGTGTGCATATTGATTACTTCCTTGGAGTTCAAATTACACAACTGAGAAAACAGGCTTTGAAAAAGCTGGTTTTGTTGAAGAACAACAGAATGAGGCACACAAAATGGTTGTTTTTCCATTTTATTCATCAAAATCAACATTTGTGTGAATGAAACTAAAGATGTCATTTATGGGAAAAAAAAATGAAAATCAATTTTTGATAAAATGTTCACCTTCTCAACGTTGAGCAGGCCATTACATGAATGCACAGCGCGACTTAATACCCTTGTTTTGTGGAGCCGGTCACAACTTGTTAAATGTATTGCATTTAATACATGTGGGTGCTTTTCAATGGTTCTTTTTAATAATTGTATTGCTTGGACCGTTGTATAGTTTTATTGAATAAGATTAAAACTGCTGCAAACTGCTTATACTGGCTGGAATGGCCTGAAATATACAAATCAAATAAGTTAAAAGGGCCTAATATTTCGAACTTAACAAGATCTTCTTCAGAGACATAATGGCTGTGTACAAGAAACAAACATATATAGGGAAACTTACAGCTTGATGCACATCATAGATGGTGGGAGAAACACAAAAGAAAAGCATGTACAGAGTGGTGTGGAACAACAAAAGGAGGATTAGGCTGAAGGTTAAAGGGAAAGGTCAGTGTGGGTAAGATCAAAGAAAGAACTAACAAAGAAGTATTAATAGGAGAAATGTGGAATGGGGGGGGGGGTGTTAGGACAATAGACAAGGGGAAACCAGAGGAGTGAGAACAAATAAGAACAAACTGCTGGCAAGGATTAAATCTGAAACAGATGACAAATGGGAGAAAACAAGAGAAGTTAATCATTTTCTAGTTGGAAGTTTAGCCCATGCGGTTGAATAGTCCGAAGACGATTCATCCAATAGCCAAGTGATCCTATGCCCTGTAGAATCATATCAGAAATGCAATGGTTAGGCTGATTGAAGTGGTGACCGACGGGGGTATCTAGTTTGGTGTTGATAGTCGATCGATGACCGTAGAAACGCTTTTTTAGGGCATTTTTGGTCTCTCCGACCAAAAATGCCCACACCCACGCATTTCCGGCCTTGCTCGCTGCTGACAGACATTTCCGAACTTGAACTTGGCGTGTTTATGCGTCATCCGTTTTGAATTTGAGGACAACTTTGCGTTTATATACGTCATCCGGCGTGAACTGGTTAAAGGTATCGAAAAAATTTACTACCGAATTATTAAGAAATATCTTACTTATTTAAAAGTAAATAATGATTGTAGGCATCCAGCAAAATAAGGGCCCTAGATATCCTGTAATTGTTCCAAAAAATTGAATTGTATAAACCAAAATTCATTCTCGCCGTCCGGCGAGCGCGAAAAAACAAAGATAACATAAGAATAACTGCTCGACGCCGGTGGAAAACAAACGCTGTTTTTCATGCTTTTCTCGGCATCCATGAATGTAAAAATTCGGACAGGTCAGTTAAACGATATTTACTATAAAATACAACCCCCCAAATCCACCCATTCCTGATAATTCAACAAATTACCAATGGTGTATACTACCTTTAAGATCGAAATATTAGGTATAGTTTTATTGATAGGTTTTAAGATATAGTCATGCATGACATCTCAGTAAATGGTCGGCATACTAAGGCTGTATTAGGTTAAATCACCTCGGAGCTCGTACGCGCAGACTTTGTTTTTGCACGTTACTAGGATGAACTGCCTGATTCACTGAGGTCTGGGGTGGTTCAGCTATCGTTTCGGGGGGTGGACCAGTTCGCTGAGTTGACATACATGTATCTGCCATCCTGAATGAATTTGATTGTTAGTGATTTGTGGGTTTGCGGGTTGGTGGGGGGGGGGGGGCTGTTTTAATCAAGGTTTACCTTAATGTTTTAGATGAATTAAAGTTTGATTTTAAGTTGATCAAGTTTTAGCAAAATCCGACCAGCAGTTTTCGTGCTACATGTACCTCTGCAATTTGTTGATGATAATCAATTTTTTAAAAGATTTTTTATGTCGGAGCAATTTGACCTACAATGACCTTAAGACCTCTACTTTTGACCTTGTGGATCACGTGAACTTGAGCCGACTCTGGGTTCAAATTATACCCTAACATGTTTTTTTACAATATCAACAAAATGGCTGTAGAGTATTTTTTTGTCTGCTTCCTAGCTCATTTTAGAGTTGGAAAAATTTGATATTCCTTTGTATTCATGCAAATTGGATGTACCGGTACATTTATCAATTATAAATGTACATAGAAAAATCACATTTTTCCAACTTTGACTTTAGCTTCATGTAGGAAGCAAACAAACAATATTATACCTCAATTTTTTATATATATATTACAAAACATGTTAGGGTATATTTGAACCCAGAGTCTGCTTATGGTCCAGTGATCCACAAAGTCATTGTAGGTCAAATTGCTTGGATATAAAAATAATAATGCCAAAATTAAACGTTTGACTTTTGACAGACTTAATTCACTCATTTGTGACCTGCTCCCACAAAATCAGAGTAAAGTTGACATTTTGATAATATTGAGCAAAACCAGCGGTCATTACACACATCAAATTAAGAATAGTTACTGTGAAAACACACTACATTTTACTTCTTGGGTATACGCTCAGTAAATCAGATTTTTTTCTGCTAATCTTTTGCCAAAAATACTTGGTAGTTCGAAAGAAAACATATGTAGGAATTGTATCATGCAAAAACCTACAATTTTTTCAATCATAACTCAATATAGCATAGCGCGGCTTTACGCCGTTTTTGTCGGAGCAAGTTTTGGTTCGCGGGACTCTAAAACACCTGTCAGCATCGGGTGTAATATACGGTACATGATGTACTTGTGTACTTGTGCCTTTACTAATTTGCTTGTTACTACACTCCCCAGTTATCAAGCTACCGAGAGCTGGCTGTGTACATAGCAGTGGCAGCAGGGCTATTTGGGACATTTGGCTTTGGTGCCTACCCAGTTGTTATGGAGCTTGGTGTGGAGACGACCTTTCCTGTTGCTGAAGGAACCAGTACTGGATTTCTGTTCATGGCAGGGTCAGTCTCAATTAATGTACCAGTATTCTGCAGTGTCTTCCCAAAAAGTGTCTGTCTGAATATTTTGTCTGAAATAACTACAAAACTACCGGTATAAGGTCAATTTTAAAGTTGTTTGATTGTGCAGATAATCTATATCCTTAGACACTGTAACCAAGTTCCTTGCCAAGTAATGAATTTCAGTGCTGTTTAAAATTCTGCATGTTGTGAAAAGGGCTGCGGTTGAGATTAGAATCATTGGTCGCCCAACCCAACAAAATGAGTCGCAAGTCGGTAGAACTACTTAAAAAAAATATACCTTTAACCAGTTCGCGCCGGGATGATTTTGACAATGACTGGGCCCAGACGCAGGATTGTTTTTCCCAAACCTCGATCAGAGACGGGTTAAGGCTGACTTCATGGGTAGAACACTCCGATATTTCCGGCCTCGCTCACTGCGAGCTGGTCGCTGACAGATATTTCTAGCCTTGGTTGTGACATTTGTATCCGTCATTCGTTTTGAATTCCGGAAAAACTTTGCTTGTATACACAGCATTCCACGCAAACTGGTTCTACACAACAGAAAACAATGGAAAAGGTCCCATTTCACCCAAATAATAACTGTACAGTACATTATAGGAGTGATACATCAAAACGAAGAGGAAATGATGTGTTTTCTACTACACCTTAAAACCTGTCCTTCAGACTGTGATTCGATCACATTTATCTGGCTTTCAGACATCAATGCTCAAGGGCAAATGATTCCTATCCCAAACTATTTCAGCCTTTTTTTCCCACAACATCTAGGATTTTAAACAGCTTACACAACACAGCACTGAAATTGATTAAGACAAGGAGCCTGGTCATGGTGTCCAAAAATGTTGATGTTATCAATTACCAGACAACCAGCCGTAAGGGTCCCACGGTAAAAAAGGGCGCATCAAAGACCACCAGGGCACCAAGGGCAAGACCCCAAAAGGGTCCGCTAGTCGCTCGACCACGCCGCTGCTCTCCGGACCATCGGCGTCACTCAGCCGCCCGGCGTCAATCTTCCGTGGTTCCACCGGAGTT
Source organism: Crossaster papposus (assembly GCA_037893245.1). Classification (NCBI taxonomy): domain Eukaryota; kingdom Metazoa; phylum Echinodermata; class Asteroidea; order Velatida; family Solasteridae; genus Crossaster; species Crossaster papposus. Next base: position 452,089 of record JBAIAA010000489.1, on the reverse strand, counting down.
ACCCCGCCTTACCTCCTGGTCTGCTGGACTCAGCAACCCCCGGGGGCGATCAGTCACGGGGCGGTGCCAGGATTCAGTCTTCACCGGCTCCCTTCAGCGCGTTCATCACGCTCCAAGTTCCCTGCTCCCTGTATGGGAGGGGCGGGACTCAAGGTTACTGACTTCCCTCGTCTCCCAATTCGGGCCGAGGACTTGCAGTCAACGTCTCTTTTTGACCAATGTTCCGGAAATCCAGGGATCTTATCGGAGTTCCCACAGTCAAGCAAATTAAGTCACCAAGGCAAGAAAAAGAAACCCTAGACAGCCCCGTCCTCTTCAGGGGATTCCCCCAGGAAGTCGAGGCAGCTCGCGGCCAAAGAAAAACAAAGGTGTGTCCACGGAAATCTTCTTACAAGCTTTCCAAAACATCAATCTTTCGCTGGCAGCCCTGGCAAAACAACAGTGGAGATCGACCCCAGCCGCACTGGGACGTCTCTCCCCGCGACCACACATATCCAGACCCAGATCCGGATCTAATCCTACCGGATCCGGGCAGGATGAGAGAGGAACACGCTGGGCCCCCGGGTCCCGGGGTTGTCGTCTGCATCAGCTCAGACAACCCTTCTACTCCGGACCGCAATTGGGCGCCCTTAAGATCTTTGGCGGGAATTTCATTACACCCGTCTATGAATTTTGACACTTCTATTCAGGATGTTCCTGACATAGATTCCAACAGTGTCCACACCCCTTCCACGCACTCACAAGACGTGCGTTCCGGGGATGAAGAGGTCACTGACCCTAGTCATTTGTCACCATTTAAAACTCAGCTGCGACTGATTCAAAGAGATATGGTGCGAGTACTGAAACTGCCAAGGGCAGCAAGCCGGAGACCACCCGTCGTTCTTTCAAACGCCGGACTGGCACGGAGGAATCTCGAGATCCACCTTTCCCCACTATGCCAATGGATTGTTTACGCACCGATCGCATCCAACGCATCCCAGATGCAAAGAAATGGACTGCCTTCAACAAAAGGTCAACAGCCTTGAGAAGAGTTCTTCACAGTTCCTCTTATTCCGGACACTGCCAAGGACAAATTGACGGGGGGTAGTGGCAAAGCCCGACCAAGTGAATATTTGTTGATAAAGCTAAAGCTACGATGGAGGAAACAATAAAGAAGGTTGATGAGGCAGCTAGATTTGGTTCTCAAACTTTCGCCTTTCTACTTCTGTTATCTGAATATATCGTCTGCACATGTGAGGAAGATTCACAAATCCCGGCCGATATGTTAGCAGTAGCCTTCAAATGTTGGACAATATAATCCGTCTTTCCCTAGATCAGTTTACGAGGATCTCTCTTTTGCCCGCTCGATCATGTAGGACTAACGTGGTGGAAGCACTTTACATTCCACACGAGGGGATAAGAAGAAGTTAAGAGACCTTCCCCTTTTGGGCAAGGACCTCTTCAGAGGCAGATTCCAGGAATTTCTGGAAGCTGAAGCCAAGAGGATCGAGACAGCGAACAAGCTGATCTTAAAGATGCCATCGGCTGCTAACAAGCCCAAGTACTCTGGGAACAAGGCTCCCTCCTTTCGCCCTGCCCTTAGGAAACCATTTAAGCTTTTTTGCCAGCAGACGGCAAGGGTCAATGGTTTCAGCTCCACGCCCATATTCCGCCCCTACGCGCCAGAACGCACAAACTAGCAGGCGGGGACGGGGCTTCGGACCACCGGCCCCCCCCGCTCAGGGTGGCGGCGGTGACGCCCCTACCGAGTCAACCCCGCACTGGGGCCCGGCGGGGGTCGTCTCAGAAATTTTGTAGGGTCCTGGAGAGGGAAAACCTCCAACGCATGGGTGCTTTCTATAGTCGGCGACGGCTATCAACTAGAATTTACAAGCACCCCTCCGTCGGAAACGTGTGTTTGCGAAACATTGGTTCCGACAAACACATACAAACGCCAAGCTCTCGAACAAGAAATATTATCTCTTATCGAGAAAAGAGCGGATCAGTTCACAGACTTCCTGTCCTCTTCCTAACACCAAAGAAGGCGACGGGCGATTGACAGCCGATCATCAATCTGAAATCGCTCAACAAGATTGAAATGGAAACTCAATATAATTCTAGACTCGTTACCAACACCAGCATGGGGAACGTCAGACCTAAAGGATACGTACCTACATATCCCCATCCTCCAAGCGCACTCCCGATTCCTACGTTTCTGGTATCGGGGGCGCACTCACGACTTCACTGCCCTTCCCTTCGGTCAATCAACCTCGCCTAGAGTGTTTACCAGGGTTGTGCGGGAAATAGCTTCACGTCTCCGGCGCGAGAACATTATGACTTTTATGTATCTCGACGACTGGCTGATAGTGGGAAAATCAATAGACGAGACTATTCGAAACTTGACGGCCACTCATACGTTGACAACGAGCCTAGGCTTCATCATCAACGAAAAGAAGTCGCAACTAATCCCGTACCAGGAAATTACCTTCCTGGGAGCGGACATCGATCTACGCAGGGGCATCGCCGTCCCCTCAGGGGAACGTATTGCCAGCCTGCGGAAATGCGTCAAACTATTTATATTCACTCAAGCTGCCCCAGCGCTAGCTTGGATGAAACTTCTAGGGTTCATGGCCAGCCTAGTGGACCTGATCCCCTGGTGCAGACTGAGGATGTGTCCTTTGCAAATGCACCTTTTGGCAAATTACAGACCCAAGATGGATCCAATCTCTCTATTGGTCCCGATCGACATGGTCATTTGTCCACACCTTCGGTGGTGGCTACTGAAACAGAGCATGCGGTGCGGACAGAGTTTCCCAAGGGGGATCCTCATGTCATAATCTTCACCGACGCTTCCAACAAGGGCTGGGAAGCCTCCCTTCCCCCTCGACAAGCTGCTGGAACATGGGATGACAGCGTTTGATCTTGTTCTAGAGCTTCAGGCCGTAGTCAACGCCTTACACCACTTCCAAGCAGATGTAGTGGGCCGGTCTGTTCTAATCAAGACTGACAACACGACGGCGGTAGCATATATCAACCAGCAGGGCGGTACCAGATCACCCCAATTATGCTACCTGACCTGGAAGTTGTTTCAGTGGATAATCCGAAACAAGGTCGATCTACGTGCTATTCACGTTCCTGGTGTGGAAAATGACATGGCAGATGCTTTCTCCAGGGGCAAGTGATTCCCACGGAGTGGTCATTAATAACCAGAGGATCGCACGTCAAATCTTCTCGATCCTGGGTTGTCCACACATAGATCTGTTTGCCTCAGCGATCAACACCCAACTACTGGTGTTCTGCTCGAGATACCATTATCCTCAGGCATGGGCCTCGGACGCGCTCTCAATAGACTGGACAAACATGTTCGCCTTTGCCTTCCCTCCGATCTCGATCCTTACAAGGGTCATCGGGGAAACGAGAGAAACAGGTGCAAGATCCTACTGATCGCCCCCTTCTGGCCGCGTCAGCCCTGGTTTCCACAACTGGTTAGTCTCCTCTCCGCTAATCCTCCCAGATTGTTACGACCTACTCCTCCAGCCTCAGTCGCGGTTCCGACACCCGGTTCCAAAAGATCTCCACCTAGCGTGCTGGCCACTGTCAAGCTTGCCTTCAGATCAGCAGGTCTTTCAGAAGATGCTACAGCCATGGCCGCAAAAGGACGTCGTCTCTCAACACGACGAATCTATGACATTATAATAGGTGGTGCGAAGAACAGACTGTGGATTCACTCCGTGCTTCTTTAACTCACTGTTCGGAATTTTTGCTGTCATTGTTCAGAGCTAATCTGTCATTAGGGACAGTGCAAAATTATCGATCAGTCATAGCAGCGATCCACATAGGCTTCGCTGATGGCTCATATATTTTCTCTAATGCGCCGATCACCCACCTACTCCGTGGGATGTTCAATGAGAGACCAACAGTCCGGAAACTAGTCCCATCCTGGGATCTGGGTCAGGTCCTGAACCTTCTGGCCAAGGCTCCATATGAGCCATTAGGCCAGGCATCTCTCATTCATATATCAATAAAGTTAGCATTTCTGCTCGCAGCGGCTACCACTCGACGTAGCAGCGAAATCCATGCGCTGACTCTTGAACCGGGGCATATTCGCTGGGAACCAGGCGGGGTCCGTCTGATCCCTAAAGTGTCCTTTCTGACGAAAAATCAGACAGCAGCATTTAGCCCCCCTGATATTTTCGTCCCAAAAATTGGCTATACCTCCTCTGTCCTTTCAGACAAATTATGGTGTCCTGTGTGATCCCTTAAACGGTATTTGGCACGCACTAAACCGCTCCGGGGCATTTGCATGCAGCTTTTTATTACAACTACACAGCCGTATGGCCCCGCCTCAAGGGACACCATTGCGCGTTGGGTAGTTTCAGCAATCAAATTCGCTAACTCGGACTGGCCGGCCAAAAGGGACACCTGTCCAAGGCCCTGTCCGGTCCCATGACAGAACCCTACCCTGCACAGTAGTTCTTCTCGGCCTCGCCAGGAGACTAACTGAACAGGTAATACATCGTGCCTTTTCCCATTTATATTCAATCTAAATGGTTTAAAGCACGATATATATTTTCCTTTATACGGGCGTCTCGCCTACCCTGCCACCAGTTTTTCGGTGCCACTCTATGCATACGTAGTAGCTATTTGGGTAAGTGAATGAAGTAGACTCTTCCCCCACAGAAGTGTGGGTCGAGTCTACGAATGATACTTACCCAAATAGCTTTCCGCCCTCTTCTCGACTCTCGGCTTGCGCTATGATGGTTTGTCACCTTTAGGGCGCAAGAAAAAAGAGTAAGTAACATGGCGGAGTCATGACGTGGCATGATGGGTAGGCCCCGAGAGGGCGCTCGTTGGTTGATCAAATGTTTTAGCAATTAAGCCTGTCGGCTGGATAAATATGCATATGTAGCAGCTATTTGGGTAAATATCATTCGTAGAATCGACCCACACTTCTGTGGGGGAAGAATTAACTTCATGGTATTGTATTTATTTAAAACAGTCAGACGGACACTTTTGGGAGGACATACTGTCCAAGCACTCTGCTCATTTTTTGTACATGTTTAGCCAACTAGTCTGGTTTTCTAACCTGATAATTCCCTGACATCTATTGATTGCTCTGTTTAGTCTGAAGGAAGTCAAGGAACCAGACTACAAGTACATTTTTCTTGGTTTGTCCAGGATCTGTAAACACAAACTTTAAACAGATCAGCGTCACAATATTTACTTTAAAAGGTGAAATCCCAACTCATCCATTTCTGAAAATAACAGCAAAAGCAATGGTGTATAATTCATGATCTATTCACATATATTTACCATTGCAGGCAAGTTCAAGGCATCATGGGAATCCTACTTGGCCAGTTTTTAGGACAGGACCTGTCTCCTGCCCAACAAGTTCTTTCCAAGTGTCAGGCATCAGTTACACCTCAAGATTTAACCAGTATGTTGTGGAATAATTTGTGAGGAGTTCTGGCAAAATGAAACTAAACTGGGCAGAGGTTGAAATAAGTGTTCTCATGTATTCAAAAAGAAGATAAATTCACCTAATAATGCTGTTTGTTTGAATTTATTCTGACATTCCATTAACAAGTTAGGGCTGTTTAAAGTTTGCATTAATCAACATGTCGCAAAAGTGTTGAGCAAGGGGTCTTTGAAGTTGAGTTTTTTACATTTGATTTGGAAAAATGTCAATTGTTTTCCCTTAAAAACACTATTATTTCACTACATCCATACTATTTCTTAACAAAATATAATTAGTCACCAAACCAAAGATTACAAATAGCAAATAAAACTGTTTTACTGTTCTGTTCAGTTCCATCCCATTTTGCCAGAATGCCTCGCATTTAGTACTGGGCGAGTTACTAGAGTACCTGCCTACTCGTGATTAGTTGTTACTACTTTTAACTATTCGATTTCTGATGCCAGCCCGAGTATCAATAAATACTCGTGAGTAGTGATTGTTAGCAAGCGATGATTGTTGACAAGTACCGATTAAGTTGTGGTCTTACAATTAGTGAATTGACTTGCCGCTCCCTACAATGGCACGTCTTATTCCCAAATAAATAAGGTTCAACAAACTAAATCTTTTCAGTGATCCGACACGAAATGTAGCAAAAATTGTCTACCGCAAATGTCCCCAGCAGAGTTTATACAATGGAAGCCATACTTCTCCTGCGGATATCAGGTTTTAAAACCACGTTCCGGGTTTGGGTCGATGGGATTGTAAGATGGGGTGAAGCTACAATTGAAGAAACTTCAGCAGAAACAAATCCTCCCAGGCATTTCAATTAATTCATAAATACACAGTCGATGTATTAAACTCCATACGTTTTTTATTATGTGGCAGATTGCAGACTTGTGATTTTGCGCCACACAATAAATTCAAACAATATTAACGTCCAAGGCCTGTCACAAACATGAACGACAACAAATCCCTTATGTTGTCTGAAGACGTCTGTGCTGTCACGCCTCAATACAAACAAAATTCACTTGATTGAACCCAATACAAAACAGAAAGAACTTTGCAAATCTGATCTATCACAGTGGTGAGTTTTCTTCAGAGGAATTTTGCTTTTGCTACGGCCCATGGCAAAGGGCTATGTCACGGGTTGGGTGGAACTGCATCTTGCTACCAAAGCGAGTCTTCAGAGGCCCTTTGAGGGTCAAATCTTAAACCCACATCAGCTCTATTTGTGGGCGAAGGAGAACATTCCAGGAATCACCTTTGTTTATGTGGATACGACTAAAGTGCAGCAGTGTGCCAAATTCCTTCAGGATCGGTTTTCTGCCGCAGTGACAGTTCAGGGCACCAAGCAATTTCATGCCTTTTATCCAAACCCTGTCCAACAAACCACGTTATGTTGAAACGTTTTTCATCGGAGCTTAATTCTAAAACTGTAAAGATTTTCAAACAGAAGTAGGGTATGAATCCTTTGGGATACAGTCATGAGATGGGGTACAGTGAAGCATTGGATTCGAGGGAAACAGTCTAGCATTGGATTAGAGGGAAACAGTCTTTACAACAGGGTTTGTGTCTCGCACCAAGGTGATACTTTTAGGGTAAACATGCAAGTAAATCATTAAGTTTTAGAACCCCCAACAAATTCAATTGTGTTGTGTACGGAAAACCTATATTATATAAAGGGTGTCCATAAAAAAGGATACCCATTTTCAAATTCATATTATTGCAACACTACTGAATATTTAAATTTGTCAGGTAAGTGTACCACAAAAAAAGATTTATGGACCCTGTCGTAACTTGTTCAATGTGTTCAAACAGCAAAAGAATTTGTCGTTAAAAACAACTGCCTGATCTTTGTCACCCAAGTAAAAACAACTTGTCACAGTGCCGATTTTAGTGCCTTTTATAACTGTCTTGTTTGTTCAGTCATCCATGGCAATGACATAGTTAACCTTTTACCATTGGACAGAGGACATTCTACCCTTCCCACAGACATTTATCTTTGTCTGAAAAATTCAGTAGTTTACAATAATATTACTTTGAAAATCGGTATACTTGTTTATGGACACCCTGTATATATAACCTGTCTTATTAATTTTGAGTGATCCTTTTTTTTAAATCTGGGTAAAAGTCAAAGGTCATAGTGACCTACTTATGATTTGGTTTAATTTTATAGATGAAGCGTGCATACCGCCTGATGCCATTAAGTCGTGTGTAAACTGTATAACTTGCAGATACCTCTCTGGCAAAACCACCATCAAATTTCCAATTTTAACTGTTTCTTGTTCAGAGAGACTTGCTCTACCAACCAGATTGTGTTTCATGAAATTTCGTAATGATACTTTTGTATATTCTAGGTCAGAGGTCAAGGTCACGGTAACCTACTTTAAACAAAGAACTCGGGGCACTTTTGATTATAGCATTTCATTTTGATACCAAAACCCTCTTTTTTTTTGGGGGGGGGGGGGGGGGGGGGGAGCTGATGCACACCGGCCACATGGATGGAGGGATTCACTAAAAATTGGCATGCCTTTAATACTCATTGGTACCTACATGCACAGCAAATTTTATAAAAATCGAAGACCTAAGGTACATATATGAAGGTGTGTTGGTCTGACATGGAATGACCTTGTACCATTGAGTAGTTTGGGGAGGTCAATTACATGTAGAAACATATAAAACATTTTACGGCACAATTCTGAACAATTAAATAACTAAATCTCATAATGCGACCGAACCTGACCCAACAAAACCGACGCGAAAAAAGAAAAAGAAAAAGGATTTCTGCGATACAATGTAATTAATTAATAACCAAATATTTTGCATTCAAGTGAGATACGTCTGTTATTAAATAAAAAAAATTCAGAGTGCACAAACCATCAAATTCAATATGACCTGCAGTACAACAGATTATGTTCAGCACTGAATTGACTATATATAAACTAAATGATGTAGGTTTTTTTAATTGGCAAAACTTAATTAAAATAGAATTGTGCAAGGGCCACTTTACATTGATACATAACGTTCAGCATCTGAATTAATTTTAGAAGAGTTTTTAATAACTTTAAAATGTGAATACAATTTTAGTGAGAAGTTTGTTTTGCATATGGCCAAGACAAACATTTGATGCGTTGTTGCTTAATGGCTTGTATTTCAGTAAAACAAAAATTTACAACGATTTACAGTTTGGTACACATGGTACATTAGGACAAGCACGTATATTGTTTTTAGACATTGATGACAAACGCACTCTGTAAATAATAGCATTACAGTACTATCTCGAAGGGTCGTGCTTTTCCATTTTGATGACTAGAGTGTTAAAACATACATAGTGATTCACAATGCCCACAAAATACAATGTACCCAACAAATTTACATCTTTAGTTGCATACAATGCTAGGTCAACGTTCAATCACGGCTTATACTAATTTGGGTTGGAAACAGTAGTTCCCAAACTAGGAGTTTGATGTATTGTGATTGTATTTTTGTCTTGTTGCTGTATAGTCCCCCTGTTGGTCTTGGCTGGCTATGCATCCTTCAATGCCTGCATCTTCCTCTTGTTCTTCAAGACTGACTATCACCGGTTGAAAGCAGAGGAACGCCATGCTGCAGACAGCATATTAAGCTTCAGGACTCCCTCGCATAGTACCATACGTACCTCAGTATCCAGCCAGGGCAACTTGACCTCATGATTACACCAATACTACAATTTAGCCCTGTGTCTTGAAAACGTTATGCACTATTTACTGCAGGGCATAATGGGGTCCTCGCCCGCCTTGTATACAAATTAGTACACTAGCACTTTCCACGCTTATATTTTCACTCTGTGGCTCCCGAGGAAAATAATGACTGATAGTACATATAATAAGTTGCATATATTATTTCTTTAAAAGTTGAAAAATTAAAGCAGTGTTGATGTTACATGAAAATTGACGTGTTATTTGTTTATATAAATAGCTATGCAAACCCACTATGCAAACTAATTTTTTTAAACTCAATGTTACAAGAAAATACTTTTGTTATAATATTCTTTGTCCAAATACAGCATCAGGGTGCGAGTGCAGATGTAACATTTGTCATGTTACGTCCGCACTACTATTCTTGCTGTCCCTGCTATATTCGAACATTGACTACCATAGTAAAAGTGTTGTTGCATATGTGCTTCTTTTAAAAATGCATATAGTGAGTTCTCCATTTTTTTGTATTAACCATGCGACGTGCCGTAAAAAAACAAGTACTATTTCATCCTGTGTTAAAAACATTTCATATTACATGTATTCCTAGTTCAAAGCAAGCCGAATAACATGGTAAGTGCCGCTTGAACCCTGGTTAAACCGGTGACCAAGATTTTTGCAAAGCAAAGGCTGCCCCACGAGTATCCCCCTACAAAAAGGGTCTTTGAGGTGTGGATTTTACCGCCAGACCTTCCCAAGCAATCAATCATGCTATTGTTGCCTTGCCTTATTCAACACAACCAGCTGGTGTCTGGAAAAGGGCTGTGTTGACATATAAAGCCATAAAACCGAACAGCAGGGGGTATTACACGAAATACAAGCAACGTTTTTAAAAAGTACGGACGCGCGTTTGTATAAAAAACAAATCGCACGTCACAAGGTTAAAGTGTTGAAAACAACCATACAAAAATAAAATAGACATAAAAATGACAATCTTTTCATATTGTTATTAAACCTTCCAAAGTTTTCCACACCCAAATACGGTTGTTACATCAAATGTAATGATACTTTCCAATGATTAATAATAAGATAGCTAGATGCACACATGATAGACGTGTGATATGGCATTGCAATATGAACTCATTGGTTGTACTGTGCATGCCGTGCGAGGTTTCAACCAATGAAAAAGTCAGACAACTTTATATGAGTTCAAATTTAATGTGACCTGGAAAAAGTGTTTAAAACTGGCTGGGCCATGTTTTACCCATGTGTCTGTCGGGCACTCGACCAATAGGAATGGCTAATCTGTCTCAGGTATTTATAAATAAGCAATAATACTTTCACTTGATTGAATTCAAACAATGCACTTAATTCAAGTAACATTAAACAGAGATTCGTTTGCTTTTCTACTCTGCCTTTAATAAAAAAAAAATATATAATAATGTCACATTTTTAGAATAATGCACATCATGGCTTGTATATTTAATCATAACAGTGCTGAATACATCAATTTCAATATAATTATGGTTATTGTTTGAAAATAATTTAATATACAAATAATGTATGTTTGTATTAAAGGGATTGTACATGTTTGGTAATTGGAACCCATTGTTTGTTTCAATCCTATATAGTTATAGATATATACCATAAAACTAACCTGTAAAAATGTCATTACAAAAGGTGGTAGCGATTTTGAGATATTGCCGAAAATCTGGAGCAGTTATGTCCACGCAAAAATAATAAACTGCATTGGAATACACAGTCTGAGAGATGTCACTGCAGTAACGCTTCTCAGATTCAATTTTTTGGGGGATAAAAAGGTATATCTTTTTCCATAACCGCAGTACTTCGAAGTGAAAAGTTACTAAAAATGCATTATACTATCCAAAGCTGCTGTACTTCTTACCAAGTAAGTTTTTATTGCCATAAATTTTTGGAGTAATTACCAAACGTATACGATCCCTTTAAGTGCAATGGTAAGAATAATGTCATGATTTGACAGATGGTATTTCCATTCCGTTAGGCAAAGCTGAGAGAAATGGAACATTCCATCACTCGAATGTGAAGCATTCATTATTCGTTTGATACAACTGGCCTGAATAAACGTCATCTGATTGGTCAGAGCGCGACTAATGTTGTGACCGTGCATTGGAAGTTCTATTCACTGTTGTATAGAACTTCAATTTGTTGTGGTGTGGCCTTGCTGTGCATTGGGACGTGTATAAATGAAATGCATGTGATCAATAATCCACCAATCAGATGACTGTCATCTGATTGGTGGATCGTTGATATAGCTAATTGAGTTATTTATTCCATTTAGACGTCCCAAGCCCCAATCGACATTAACCCCTGCAAATACTGTAGTTAACCTTTTCTCCTCATCCATATCAGATGCTGAACACAAACTTTTATCCAAGGGTCTCAACTTCTGTCCCACTCCCCGTAATGTGAACCAGGTACAGCTCAGCCAAGATCGCACGGAATACTATCGTAGGATCCGTCTCCGTGAGGTTTTTTTTTACTCCGACCCTTGTGACCCAGAAACCTTCCGTGTCAAGAGCGTATGGGTACCCCCCAAGAATTGTGTACCAGCCCTTGAGACATGTTCAAGTTGTCAATACCCAAGTCACTTAAGCCGTGTTCGCATTGGACTTATTTTGGGGAAGGTTTTACTGAGACGATGGTAAAATAAAAAATGGTCAAATGTAACCACTGTTCGCACTTGGACTTTCGACACGGGAAAATTTTACCGAGACCGTGGGAGAAGTAGCCGAGCTGTCATTATGAGGGCGCTTTGCGTGACCTTTCTGCATTGACCCCGAATGTGATAACGATGCGATTTGCATGCATCAGCGTGCGGCGCCCGCACGTAAACAATGCAAAGAGCGCATGCGCAGTGCCTTGTATAGCGTGACCTTGCATTGGAGGGCCTGTGGACGTTTTCCTGGGACGAAGTTACCGAGTCGCGCTGTTCGCACTGGACTTATCGTCTAGGGAAAAGGGACCAGGGACGTTTTCCCGGGCAGCAGTTGGCCGGTAGAAGTACCCACTGGACTCGGGAGAAGTACCTGAGAGGAAAACGTCCTAGGCTGTCCGCACTGGACTTAAAATGGGAGAAGGACCCATCGTCTAGGTACGTTTTATCATTTTAAGTCCAGTGCGAACAGGGCTTAACCCTTATAACTTTCCCCACAGGACCCATGATAACATCCCTAGAGAAGAGCGCCTTGCACTTACTGCTTTGCGTTCTCGTACCGACATCATCATCATCAAGCCAGCTGATAAAGGCTCAGCCGTGGTCATCATGGATCGTCAGCAGTACATCGACGAGGCCCACCGTCAGTTGGACAACCGTACTAACTATATCTGCCTTGACTCTGATCCCACAGGTACATTCTCTCGAGAGATACAGCAGTTGCTTAATGACATGCGATCACGTGACCAACTGTCAAAAAAAACTTACAAATTTCTTTCACCAACTGACTGTAGAACTGCTAGGTTTTATCTTCTCCCGAAGATTCACAAGACTGGTAACCCAGGTAGGCCCATCGTCTCGGGCAATGGCTCACCCACGGAACACATCTCCCTGTTTATTGACAGTTTTCTTAAACCCCTTGTCCCTAGGATTCCATCATACATCCATGACACCACTCTTCTGGTACCACACATAAAATTATTGGTAACATCTAATGTCGTATATCTCATTTCTTGCAGGTTTAGTATGTTGGAGAGACCAAAAATGCCCTAAAAAAGCGTTTCTACGGTCATCGATCGACTGTCAACACCAAGAAACTAGACACCCCCGTCAGTCACCACTTTAATCAGCCTAACCATTGCATTTCTGATATGATTCTACAGGGCATAGAATCACTTGGCCATCGGAAAGACTCAGTCCGTCTCAGCCGGGAGAAAGTTTGGATGAATCGTCTTCGGACTATTCAACCACATGGGCTCAACATTCAACTAGGAAATGATTAACTTCTATTGTTTTCTCCCATTTGTCATCTGTTTCAGATTTAATCCTTGCCAGCAGTTTGTTCTTATTTGTTCCCACTCCTTTGGCTTTCCACTTGTCTATTGTCCTAACCCCCCCACTCCTATTAACTTTTTGTTAGTTATTTCTTTGATCCTACCCACACTGACCTTTCCCTTCAGCCTAATCCTCCTTTTGTTGTTCCCTCAGAACTCTGTACATGACTTTTCTCCTGCCAGGTATGATGTGCATCATGCTGCATGTTGCCCTATTTATGTTTGTTTCGTGTACATGTACACAGCCATTATGTCTCTGAAGAAGATCTTGTTAAGATCGAAATATTAGGCCCTCTTAACTTATTTGATTTATTCCATTGCATGGCACTCTGACCAATCAGATGGCGAGGATTTATTTATAAGTTGTATTAAAAAAAATGAATGTTTAACGTTCGTGCGATAACAATAATAATTTCATTCAGTGACAGATGGAAAGGTTCATTCCATCTGTCACCTCATAAAATTATTCTTACCATCGCACTCACAAACATTCATTATTTTGCATTGGAAACTGAAAACAAATATGAATGTTTGAAACACTAATAAAAAAGTCAATGCATTCATTTGATTCTTTCTTCTCTTTGAAATGAATGTGGAGATATTAATATTGAACTATGTTCACCCCTCCCACCTTGTTTATGCTATTTTTGTCGAGTAAAACAAAATTGTGCTACTGGATTAAATAAAATACATTTATTGTTATTGTATGTATCATTTTGTCTGGTTAAAAAAAGGGTTATGGAACTTCTTTTCCGTACCATAATCGGAAAAAAAATGTGAATTTTATGAAATGTTCTCCAATTAGTCCAGACATACTACCTTTTGCAGAATTTGAACGATCGAGGTACTGAAAAATGTCGGTATGGGATTTGCGAGTTATTACGAATAGGATTGCATTTGTTAGACAAGTTTTATTTTTGTAGCTTTGATTATATGTGACCTTTCATCACAAAAGGCCTGTAAAGTATACTCCATCAAAAATAAGATTGTGTGTTTAAATGATAGAGTATTTAATAAGCTTTAAAATGTAGGGTCAAACAGCTCAAGAAAATTTGAGCAAGGTCGGTTGCAATCAATCGGAAAGCTGAAAAAAACGAATGTTTTAAACCAATTTCACGCATGATGCCCCACAAAAATCACTTAATTTTTATATTTTAAAACACCTTTGGGCTTCAAAGCTTTACAGAATGTAAATTTAAGGTTTGAACATTTAAACGAAAATCGTATTTACGACATTGTGCATTTTGACCTTTATTTATGATATCTCGAGATAGCACTGCGGGTTTACAGCCCTTTTGTGATGACGGGTCACATATGCGTTTGTTTATGGTGTAAATGGAGGACACATGCCTGGCGACACGAAGGTGAATTGGGGGTTAGAATCGAGGATGTCCTCGATTGAGATTCGTGTACCAAACCAATGAGAGCCGTCGGAAAAGCCTCGATTGAGATTCGTGTACCAAACCAATGAGAGCCGTCGGAAAAGGTTAGAGTCAAACAAAGGAAATTATCGAGAGGAACAAAAACTCCTCGATTTACACCATAAACAAACGTACACATTCATACATGTAGCTCGACGTGAAAAATGAAAAAAGTCCCAGACCTAAATATTCTGACTACTCAGAAACGAAGTGGTGCACAAGTATATTGGAATTAACATACGTGTGGAGATGAAGTGTTATTCAATTAACACGTTGTACATATTGATATTCCATGACTGGGACAGTAATTAAAATGTGATTAGTAAAATATACCATGCAAAAGATGCCTCTTTCAAGCATGATTAATCTTTATTTCAGAACAATTGGAATATTCTTAAAATTCACATGCGTCAGCATAATCCAGTGACGGAGTGTACATTATGATAACTAACATTATAAACTTGCAAATTAACTTTCCCTTTTAAATGAAGGCTGGGTTTGGGCATTCTGTTCTTCTTGACAGTCGTGCAGAACTCATGCCGCAAGAACGCAACCCAAGAACATATCACACCACCTATCCAAGGTTTTGCACAAACAAGTTTCACATGTCAAGAATATACCTCCTAAACCCAGCCATATTTTTACATATCTTGAATTTAACCAGTTCGCGCCGGGACTATTTATATCTCGGGAAAAACTTCAAAAACCTTTGGCTCTCGGGATTAAAGTTTTAGTCTAGAAAATAAAATTAGTATTGTATTATTACATTGTGAAAGTTAATGCACAATTACATGTCAGCTGAAGATAATACTAAATGAAATGTAAATTTATGCTACATACAATTTATGTATTGTAGCTTTCTATATTGAGAAAAAATATTGCATAGTTACTGTAATTATTTTTAACAATAGGAATAATGAAAACTTGACTTTGAGAAATGTTAAAATAAATCGTCCATTGTAAGCATTGCATCACACTTTCGTTTTTTATTATTTTTGCCACGCACAGTTACAATATTTCTGTTCATTTGGAATGGCTTAAAGTTATAGTATACCATTTGTCGGTTATTATTAAAATCTAATAAATGGTGCTTTACAATTTACTTGACAACGTTTTAGCTCTGTAAATGGTGTAAATTCCGAGAAAAAAATATTCTAAGATTTCGATTTTGAACCAACTACTCCATAGCAATTTTTTTTTAAATGGGGTGGGTCTTATAAAATGAGAGGAATAACACCTCTGTAGTTGGAAAATATGTGATAGCATTGCAACAGTGGCAGCTTTTAGGGTGTTAACCATTTTTCTTTTTAAATGGCTGCCAATACGCCCGTTACTGCCAATATGCTCGTTACCGTATTAATTATGTGGTAACACCCAAAAAGCTGCCCCATCGCTTATGCTGCAAAGCTATTATACATTTTCCAACTCTACATAAGGTACATGTAGGTGTGCATATACCTCGCCCAAAAATTGCTATGAACATTAAATCTCTCGATCATTTGATACTTATAACTGATATGGCTCATTATTGCGATTGAGAAACGTATTATTTTTTAAAAACCTGGTATTAAATATCTCTCAGGTAGAATTTTTATCCTACAAATCCTCACCTCAGACACAGATCATGGTGCCTGGCCTAGAGGTCATTCTCCATCTGTGCTCCTAGATTGTGGAATGACCTTCCATCGACACTACACAGCTCATGATGCCTAGAGGTCCAAGGATGGTTGCAAAGATGTTATTCTCTAGCCATGCTCCTAGATTATGAAATGACCTCCCATTAACACTACACAGCTCATGATGCTTTAGAGGTCAGAGGATGGTTGTGGAAAGGTCATTTTCTATCCATGCTCCTAGATTGTGAAATGACCTCTTATTAATAATACACAGCTCAATATGCCTCAAAAAAACTTCTTTTTTAATGAAAAATAATCCTGCTAGCGGTCTCAGTAACTTGAAAATACACCCGGCGCGAACTCGTTAAATTACAATTTGGCATGGTCATTTCATTTGGCGCACTATTAGTAACGTGCATTTAACCAGTTCGGGCCGGATTACGAATATATACATGCAAAGCTTTCCCCAGATTCAAAACGGATGAAGCATAAATACGTCACAAGCAAGGCCGGAAATGCGTGGATGTGCTTCCCGGTACCATCTGTCTGAACCCGCCTCGAATCGAGTTTCATTAAAAATAATCCCGGCGCAAACTGGTTAACATCACAAGTCTGCTAAAATAACCCCACACGTATTCACTCACTTTACTGTAAGCCAAGCAGAAATTGATCAGTAAATAAATGTTAAATCCAGGCGTGATGTTTTCCTTTTGATGCTGCACGTCAATACTAAGGGAATAAATGTGTGTTCGGGAGGTTTTAACCACTCTGTTTAATACCGCTTGGAGTCTGGGTGCTGATAATTACCCGAGCCGAAGGCGAGGGTAATTATCAGCACCCAGACTCCAAGCGGTATTAAACAGAGTGATTAATACCGACCGAACACACATTTATTCCCATTCATAAATACCTTTTTTGTAAAATTTAGCCAAAAAAGCCCCGAAAATCACGGCAAATTGTCGCAAGTAAATTTCGGTGTTTCGCCATTCTGTGTGTTTTCCCCTATCCATGTTCACGGGCCACTGTCAAATGACATGTTTCCGCCTCTGTCGCTCTACGTCACAATACATGCAATAAAGCGTATTTACCATTGATCTCCATTATATAGACTGGATAGGCCTCCGAGTCTAAATGGCGTACGCGCGCGTGTTTTTTTTCAAAGGGAAAAGAACGAACGTGACGCGACCGCGTTTGTGCACGACTTATGGAATTTTTTTAAAAAGTGGAAGACTTTTTTTCTTAAATTCGTCATATTTGGAGGAAAACAGGATTTTGCACCCGAATGGTTCAAAATAGATAAGAACAATGGTCTGCGCAGCAGTGAAGTGCCCGGAGAAGGATGTCCATTGAGTTGTCCATGTGCAGGGGCTACTTTTGTTGCCAACTGGTTTTAAACACTTCTAGCCATGTCTTTATCGTCCGTTTAAAACCGGCCACGTGACGGGCTCTCGACCAATAGGAATGCCTAAACTGTCCCAGGTATTTATGAATAGCCGATAATGGCTTGTTAGACAGAAACTCTTCATTATTAACACAACAATTCTGCATTTCCAAAACAATGATATTAAACACAATTGATGTCTCATTATTAAGTAAACCAACAACAGTCCTGTATTACTGTGTCAAACCAACTAACCAAATAGAACAGAATTTGTGTCAGAGAATAAACTCTATAGTTCACACTGCGTCATTGTGCGGTGGCGTCATTGTGCGGTGCCGTCAATAAGCCACACTGGCAGTGCACATATTATTACACTGTAGCCTTATTGTACTCGGTCTTTTTTGTTCTTTTTAGTGAGGCCATAATTTTACATAGGCTATTAGCTTTGGAACATGCCAATACCAGCGATAATCAGGCTCGGCGCTATCGTGTGCTTTGCTACTTTTTTTATACACAACCCAATCCTGCCAGCTACGGTCAAACTTGACAAACAACGCTGATGACAGTGGTAAGCAATCAAATAATCTCATGAAAAGAACAACAGACTGGGAGCACGCACAGCAACATTATTAGGCTTTAAAGAAAAAAAGCCCAAATAAAGGTGCTTGGGGATACTCTGAACTTTAATACATATAGCCGGAGTCTAAGTATGGCCGATCAAAGAATGATGCACAGCCTCCTTAAAATACTTTTGATTGGCTTAGATACTCGAACGACCATGGCCAAGTTCGATCAAGGAACTATAGTTAACTAGTGGTTAGTTCGTGACGTCATTAGGGCATGCGCGTTGAAGTGTGAACGACTCTAGTCGAACTATTGATAACTGCCAAACTGGTCCTCTCTGTACTGTGCTATTAAAGCAGCTATTGGTTACCATCGATGCGACCAACCGCGGTAGGCTGGTCGTGAATAGTCAACTAGACTAGTCCAACCATCGTCGACTAGCCCGAGTTCGATTAGAGTTAGTCAAACTATACATGTAGTCCTTGATCGAACTTGGCCTAGATGTCCGGTTTATACAAAATACATGGCACCTTCCCAGTGTGATGGGCACCTTCCCAGTGTGATGGGCACCTTCCCAGTGTGATGGGCACCCTCTCAGTGTGAATAGCACCCCTCCCAGTGTGATGGGCCCCCTCCCATCGTGATGGGCACCCCCTCCCATCGTGATGGGCACCTTCCCAGTGTGAATGGCACCCCCCCCCCCCCCCTCCCAGTGTGATGGGCACCCTTCCCATCGTGATGGGCACCCTTCACAGTGTGATGGGCACCCCCCCCCCCTTCCCAGTGTGAATAGCACCCCTCCCAGTGTAATGGGGCCCCCTCCCAGTGTGATGGGCACCCTTCCCAGTGTGATGGGCACCCTTCCCAGTGTGATGGGCCCCTTCCCAGTGTGATGGGCACCCTCTCCCCCCTCCCAGTGTGAATAGCACCCCTCCCAGTGTGATGGGCCCCCTCCCATCGTGATGGGCACCTTCCCAGTGTGAATGGCACCCCCCCCCCCCCCTTCCCAGTGTGATGGGCACCCTTCCCATCGTGATGGGCACCCTTCACAGTGTGATGGGCACCCTCCCAGTGTGATGGGCACCCCCCCCCCCCCCCTTCCCAGTGTGAATAGCACCCCTCCCAGTGTAATGGGGCCCCCTCCCAGTGTGATGGGCACCCTTCCCAGTGTGATGGGCACCCTTCCCAGTGTGATGGGCACCCTTCCCAGTGTGATGGGCCCCTTCCCAGTGTGATGGGCACCCTCGGCTTAGCTTTGGGTGCTATGTGTCCCTCAGGTGTTAAAAACATCCAATCCCACATCACAGCAGTCAACAATCTATTGTGGATCTGGCAACATTTCTTGAAGTACCTCTGCAGTTTGGCCCGTGTCTAACGCAATACCCTGCATGCAATGTTCGTATGTGTCAAAATGATTCAACTCGTTTGAGATGCCTCTCCTCATAAAATGAATGTTGTTTGTCTCTTGGGTCGGCATTCTTGGGAACAAAGAAAGAAAACAATGAAGCTGTTCCCTTGGCACTCTCATCTTCATCCTCATCATCCCTGCAAAAAAGTAGGGGGAAAAAAGAGAGTAAAAGTCTACACATGTACATGTAACAGTCGTATTCTACAACTTGGGTTAACGTGTAGTTACGTAAAACCTTTCAGGGATCCTGTGAGTAGTGGAATCGAAGGACAGGTCCTTGAGGTGCATCACAGCTGACTTTTTGGAGTGTCGGCAAGAGCTAACAAGGGAAGAAAGTTCTCCTACTGTGACCGGCGACGGTAGGAAAATCACATGGATGTAATACCTCGTCTACGCGCCGTGTGTCACTAGACTGACCATGATGAGGATGACGTTTATGTACCAGACTGGGATGCAATTGCGCCCTCAGTTGGCAGCAAAACAGACAAGGCGCAATCTGTACTCGGCCATGCCCCAAAAGTGAAAGCCGTCTATAAATGAAAATAATCCATTTACAAATAGACACAAAACCTCCCTCTATCTCAATCAAAAATGCACAATGCAATGTTGGAAATTGAAGTTACACTGGATGAGCCAAAATACATTTCCAAAATTTCCTGTGAACTTCCAAGCCTGCCTGAAAAAAAGCTTATCTGACACCGAGGTTCTGTCTGGGAAGCCTCCTCGGATAGCTACTATAATAGCCGGTAATTTCTAACCGTGGCCGTAGCAAGGTTACTCTCGAACAAGTATACCACAATATATGCAACTTCCCCTACAGAAGTATTGGGGGGATGCAGAGATCGGCGTCTACACCATTTGTAAAAATGGCGTAATCTACTGTCGTAAATTTTTCTAGTCGATGCTCTCCAACTGCACTTGCAATCGCCGCAGCTCGTTAAGAAAGGCCTGTCGTGCGGAGGGATTGCACGCCAGTACCCAGCACGTCAGGTTAAGTTCCTGCGAAGCCGGGTGAAGGAGGCCCGAGCTGAGCTAGAACAGAATGTCTGCTCTGTGCAGAAGAACCACTGGCCGGTGAACCAAGAGTCTGGTCAGTCTTGGAGGCCAGAATGAGGCTATAAGGAAGACTTTGCAGTCCTCTTGTGCTAGGGGGGAGGAGGCATACACGAGTAGCCCGTCCCACCGTATCATCAGTGCATCTGTCTGCAAAGCGCAGGGGTCAAGGCCCCTCACGCAGTAGACCAGTAATTGGTGAATGGTGATTGACCTGTGAAGCAAACAGATTGACATGTGGTTTGTCGATCAGCAGAAATAGTAACTAAGCGTTCTGCGGCTGCAGTGTCCACTCTGTCGGGAGGATCTACACCCTGAAAAGGTCGTCGGCAGCGACGTTTTCCCTGCTTTTTGACTGCTGAAGGCATGACATTAGGGCACAAACACCAATAGAGGAGCTTCCATGTGAGCGCACACAGCTGGGCAGACCGCATGCCCCCCCCCCCCCCCCTGGTGGTTGATGTAAGCCACTACTGTGGCATTGTCGCATCGAACCAGGACAGCTTTAAAACCCATCACTGATACGCGAACATGTTGGAGAGCGTTGGAGACAGCCAACATCCTGAGTACTTGAGCAGAGTTCGAGGTCCCACCGGCCCGCTACTTGGCATTGGTGAAGGCAAAAAAAGGGACACGTCTGTTTTGCAATCACTGACCGCTTGGGCCTGCGAAAGACATGGCCTCCGGTGAGGTTTGCAATGTCGAGCCACCACCGGAGGTGTGGTACCAACCAAGACGTGATTGGCACCAGATAATTTATGTGGTGGCGACTGGGTTGGTAGAAAGAGAGTAGATGCAGTTGGATGGGGTGCATCCTTAACCTGCAGAACCCTACAACGTCCACCAGGCTTGCCATGAGGCCCAGAAGCCTGAGCCAAGCCTGTACCGGGGTCATCGTTGCCAGGAAGAAACAGAGACACGCACTGTCGAAGGTTCGATATGCGTTCCTCTGAAGAACAGGCCAGTCCATTCTGGAGGTCGAGTGACTATCCAAGCAGCCGATTTCACGAAACTGTGCGTAACTTACGCCTTAACTAGTTGTGGCGCAAGACTTACGCCACAACTTTAATGCGTAGCTACGCCATAAGTTAAAATCTACTGGCGTTAAAATCTATTTTCACTTAAAACTTTTACATTTTAAGGACGAGAGTGACCTTAAGTTCTAACATTGACTGTTTGCAGTTGTTGCACAAATATACATAAAACAGACGTAACATTATACATGTTTAGGCGGATTTTTGTTGGAGGCCGCCATTTTTTCGGGGCTGTGTTTGCAGTGTGTACATGTACAATATATCAGTAATTCATTGCGTTCATCGATTTTGAAGTCGTTTTTCTCGATGAAAAACCCCATACAATCGCGCCTTGTCGTGACCTATAATGGGAAAGTGACACAGCAACTTGAACAAGGATAAGAAGGGGGTTCGTCAGTCACGTTTAGTTTTGATCATTGTCGATCGTTGCGTCGATCGATCGAGGAGCGGCCGGCGGTGTTCGTCTGCTAATGAAATTTTGCGGGTAAGTAAATCTGGTAAATTTGTTTTGGCAAATTGTTTGTGATCGATGTTGAGCGTTACCGTAAGTCACAATGAGTAAAGTAAAACAATGTGGCACTAACTGGGGGGAAGCAGAACTAAACATTTTAACTGAATTTGTGAGAGAAAATTCAACACAGTTGTTTGGCAACAACTTATAAAACCTTTTTTTTTAAAGATCACAGGCGAATGTAGAAAAGGTCAAAAAGCTGTGTTGGCAGGGTGCTGCATGTGACTGTGATAGTGCTCATATTGAACAAAGGAATGGTTTAAAGTGAGAAAGAGGTGGGGGGGAGCTTGCTGCAAAAGCCAGAAAACACAAAAGGGATAGAGAAAAGACTGGTACTTGGTATAAAGCATAACAATATTAGGCATGATAATCTATGCTTTTTTTTTCTCGTGTTGAGTTGAATACAAGGAAGGAATTTCATATGGCCTAGGCGTTATTAGGCCTAACGTTTACGGACCTTATCACCCTGCACAAACCAGGCTACATGTAGCATGGCTAGGGATGAGACTGGTCTGAAAAAGTCCGTAGTGTTTTCTCAGTTCCTAGGCCCAGTAGTAGTAGTACTAGGACTAGGTTTTTTTGCTTAGATATTTTCTGAGCTAAATTTAACAATTGTGTTTAATGCAGCTTTTTCTCAAATTGAGGATTGCGATAAAGATGATGATGCTGCTGCTGCTGCTGATGATGATGATGATGACGACGACGCTGATCACAACCCATCAGAAATATTTACTAACTAAACTGGAAGCCTCCATTGCCTCTACATCATCAAGGCCAGCCCCTACAACACATACTGCAACCCTGAGTGGTGTAGCACATGTACAACCTAAGAAATCATCAATAACAAATTTTCTTTTGGAAATTGAGAAGGAAAGGCTACAGGTTGTAAGGTAATATTTGAAAGTGTCGCAGTATCCTAATGCTAATTTGCAGATGGTGATTGCTATTGCCTGTCAGTAGCATCACTTTGGTGCCAGCTGATGAAGATAGTGGGTCCACGTAAATATTTCCAAAAAGTGTCCTTGGCAATTTTTTTAAATTTTTTAATATGAAAGGACTTGGTAAGCAAGTAACCAAAATAGAACTGATTTTCTTTTCTGTGGCCATGGTAACATGGCCATTTTGTGTTTTTGGCATTTTTAGCCAGTTTTGGGCCCGCCAAAACTGTTTTTTAGCTTATTTTTTAAAATTCACCCCGTAAAAATGCAGAAATATATCACCAAATCAACTATATCATTACAAAGAATTATCATTGGCCTTACTTGAGAAAAATTAATTATGTTTTAATTGTCACCAATATGCTACCGGTATGTTTAGAACATGCGTTAAAGCATGTTTTTAGAACTTCTAAAATTGTAATATTTACCCTATTTTTGTCGCTCAAAGAGTCAACTTGCAAGGGGTCTCAGAATATTGTTCTTTTGGATTTGATTAGAGCCAACATTGGTCTTTTTATATCTGGTTAGAAAAGTTTTGGGGTTTGTATCCTCTTTAGGCAGTACTGCATCAAAAATGAACATTTTTCCAAAAAACTGGAAAATGAAATGTTAGGTTTTCCTTATGTTTGAAGTAATAAAACACACAAAAATTGTACTTTTATGAATCTGGCTCCTTTTTCAAATTATAAGGGTGAGTTGTAGGTCTGTGAATTACTCCTACTGAATAAGCAGCTTTTTAGATGGCGAAAAACCCCTCCACAGCATTTCTTACATACCATTTTCTGATAACATTTTATTAGTGGCATATAAAAAGAGGAAACAATACTTGTGTACTAAAACATTATTTATTCAGAGCCCAACTAAAGCATTATTTATACAGAACCCAACAGCCCATTTAAGCATGTCACCCCTCAAAAGCACTGCTTTATTGCTTGCAAGTGTATCCAAAGTGTTGCGTTATGTTGTGTTATCCGATAATGCGTAACTTTGTAAAAGTTATTGCGTAAGTTGCGCAATAAGTCCAGTCCACTTACGCCATAAGGTAAAGTTTTGTGAAATCGGCTGCAGGAAAGGTGAGAAACTGGGAGAGGAGTGGATGTGAGGGGTTCGTTGGAGGCGCCATGTTAGGTTGAATACGCAGCCGTGGCCTCCCTAGATTGACCCACGATGATCCAGTCGTCGAGGTACATGAATATGGTCATTCCCCGACTCCACAGCAGGACCCCGATCAACTTCACTATCCGGGTAAAAACTCTGGGTGAGGTGGAGATCGCGAGGCCGAATGGGAGCACCGTGAATTCGTAGGAATTTCCAGTGCTCCAGCCTGATGGGAACGTAAAGGGCGTCCTTCCGGTTTAGGCTGGCCCCCCATGCTGGCGTATGGATCGACTTGAGGACCATCTTGAGTGTAACCAGGAAAAGGGTCGACATGAACCCCGACCGCGTCTCCTGCATAGGAAGAACGCGTATTGCCCTACTGATCTCCCCTTCGAGGACGCATCGCTTCGTTAGGTCAGATGGTATTGGTGTCGGCCGAACGAGCATGTCAGAGGAGGGGGGGGGGGGGGGGGGGGGGGGGGTGCTCGAATATTCGAGTGCGTAACAGTGACTGATTAAATCAAGCACCTGTCGAAAGTAACTAGAGCCTAGGACCCTGCAAAGACTCAAAGGTTTCCCTTGAAGAGTGGCCCCGGGAGACATTTGAAGAAAACTTGGGTTATGCCTGGGGCAATGGGACCCCTTAACAACGGGAAAATTTTGATGACGAGGGCAGACCCTTAGAGCGAGATAGCATAGAGCCAACCGGTCCGGGCATCGCTCATGTCCTGCCCGGCCAATAGCACTTTAACCCCCATAAGTTGAGCGGGCACTACTCGGTACGTGCAAATGTCCGTCCCGACACACTGTGGTGTTCGCCACTGTGCTGGAGGATACGGGTGATTCAAGTCCACTAAACCAAGAAGGACAGTCTGGACGTGAGACTGGCCCACGTTCAGGGACAGGGCAGAGGGTGTAGTGAAGCCCGTGTCTGAGCTACGTTTACCCTGATGGCTCTTCTTAGGTTTGGCTCTGGCACAGGAAGGTAATTTTGGGTTAGTAATCTTGCCGGAGCAAACCTTTTGTTTGGATGTTCCGCTTAAACTGACCACAGGTGAAAACTTTGTTGGGTCCCTTACATGGACAACTAAACTGCAAGCACCAGTAGCCCAGAGGGGGGACTGGCGAGGTGGCATTGTGGTGCCACCGGCACAGTCCCCCTCGAGAACTCGAGTCTGTCCCGGGGGAATTGTAGTACCCCCCAGATGTGACAGGACCAGTCCTCTCCAAATGTTTCATATCACATAAAATAAACAACACTCTACAACTCTACTTTATGCAATTCAACTCTTTTCGTCAAACACAATAAGCTCTCTCTATCAAAGAAAAGCACTTGGTTAACAAGGGAATTTTGTGTTTTTTTGTCAAAATACAGTACACAAACAAAATTTCTTTTCTTTTATATTATATTTTTTCCCCTGTGATGAACTGTGGTAAACAGTGCATAACATCATGGATCTATTTTGTTATTGTTGCATTTTTGTGAAAATTTGCTTCCAGGGATTGAGTTCGGATGTGGCCTTGCTTTTTATTTAAATGCACTCACCAGTGTACATGGTGCGCCTTGTTTTCCAACAGTGTACTTGTTGTGGACCAGCTGAATCTGACAAACTGAGGATAACCAAAGACTTTGTCCACATTGTTTGCTAGCCAATGCTTGGTTGCTGGATCTAAGTTCAAATACCAAATAAAAAGTTTACAGTATTACAATACCGCTACTACCGGTACATGTACACATGTACATTGTACTTGATCTTTACTCAGCTCAGTGACGGCAGTCGGGCTTCAGATCAGCCAATTGTTATAATACACATAGATCCAGCTGGCAACTACCTAGCAATATGTGACGCTTGCCTAGCCGACACGTGCACAGTGTATTACATCCATGTGTAACAACGAACGAAAAAGTTGCCTAAATCAGTGACATCACAATAGAAATTTTAAGCACATCCACGCCTCGAAACTAGGGCTTAACCAGTTCGCGCACCGAGCAGAGGCGCGGGATTATTTTTAACGAAACACGATTCGAGGCGGGTTCAGGCCGATGGTACAGGGAAGCACACCCACGCAATTCAGGCCTTGCTCGCTGCTGACAGACATTTCCGGCCTTGCTCTTGACGTGTTTATGCGTCATCCGTTTTGAATCTGGGGAAAACTTTGCGTGTATACACATCCTCCATCGCGAACTGGTAAAGCAGCAGTATGGTTTTCTACAACAGTAGATACAAATTTTCAGTAGAAGAAGCGCTATGACATTTGGCTTAAGTAGATAATGGATTCAGAGCGTACTATGGAAACTAAAATAAAATCAATTAATCAGTTCGCGCCGGAGGACGTATACACACGCAAAGTTGTCCCCAGATTAAAACTGAATGACGCATAAACAAGTCACGAGCAAGGCCGGAAATGTCTGTCAGCAGCGAGCAAGGCCTGAAATGCGTGGGTATGCTTCCTGATACCATTCGGCCCTTACCCGCCTCAGATTAAGTTTCATTAAAAATAATCCCGTGCCTCGGCTCGGTGATGTTAAAATAATTCTGGCGCGAACTGGTCAATAGTGTGAATATATAATTCGGACAAAATGTCGGCAATTTGTCCGACCTTAAATCGTTCACTGTGATTGGTCAATTTGTTAAGGTACATGGGCTACAACAGGATTTGATCTATGAATGGACTTTACTGGTGACAGCTTTAAAAAAAAAACATGTCTGAAGCTGGAAAAGAAAACCAAAAACATATGGAGTTCTTATAATGAGTATAGAGCAGCCAAACATACACGTACAACTTGTATTAATATACCTCATTGAGAGCCAAATTCTCACTGGTCTATGTGCCGGCCGCTACGTTTGCCAAGCGCATACGCAAGTATTTGCGCACAGAGTAAAAACGCATGCGTAGTGGATCAGCACACGGGTTACCTGTGCTCTAGTCTACTACGCATGCGCTTCACGATGCAATTATGGAACTAGCACATGGCTACAGAAAACAAGGTGCGTACATCACCCAAGTTACACATGAAAATATGGCAGCACAGACAAAATGTTAATGTTAATCAGCGTTTTCATGAGCTCTTGAAATTGTAATGCAACTGAATATGTAAACATGGTTTATTTCGGATGGGTAATCAATAGCTCCTCTCGGTATTGGAAATTGATTAGATCCCAGTTTGTCAACTTGCAATACCTCGTGTAGTCTTGCCCAACCCTTGTGTTATTTCAGTGCCCGAGCGCAAATTCACTAATGTCGTGTCTTTTGCAAAACCTTGGCTTCATTGCATACTGGTCTCACGCATGGCATGCGTAGTTTACATAATGCCTGGATCTTGCATTCGTTGGCAAGCAGTTCTTAACTTTTTCCTTAGTTTTTGACGATTCTTCCTCACTTTTTTGAGGATTCCAATTATTGTTAACGTCAGTTCACACATTTCCGCATTCAACGTTCTACATGTAAATCTTGCATAAAAAATATCAACTTTTCAAATCATGGACATACCGGTACAGTATATGCTTCTGAGAAACATTTGTTGCCCTTTTCAACTATTAAAGTTGCTTGCTTCTTACTGCTACTTTTCAATACTCTTGTGATAAAATATTCTACAAAAAAAAAAATTGTTGGAAATTACACTTTGAGTAATAATAAAAATAATGATGATTCAATAATCTTGAATTTATCGCCCATATCCTCGCTCTGGTGTTAAAAGTATGCGCCAGCATGAATATCAAGAAAGGCTTATGCCCAATCTTTAGGTCTGCACCTATTTGCATATTCATCCATTATTATCACGTGATATGAATACTGCATATACATACCGGTATTACCACAGTTTGGTGGGTTCCCCCCATAGCCAAAAAAATCCAAGATGTTACAGATACAAAATCTGATTGCGCTGTCGGCAATGCGGCCTGTAAAGTGCACCCTCTGTTAATATGTATTTTGTAATGCATTGCAACTGCAAAAGTACAAAGACTATACCCGGGGAAGCTAAATCGACTTCCCACCCTCAAACCATGTTTTATTTGTATACTGTTTCTGACTTTCTGGGCACCCTTGAGTAACATTGAAAATCTATCAATATGCACATTAACTGCCACAAACTACAAGCTTTATCATATATCAGCAGGATCTAATCCAAACTTATCCAATCGAAGTATCTAGACTATTGCAGTGGGGAAAGCAGCACTGTGCCTTGAATTCAATTTTTTGTATTTATATATTTATTTTGTACGTCTTTAGTATTGTACCCAGGAGTCGGACTTAGGTACTCGGATTCGGACCAGTACTCGGTCTTGAATGTACTCGTACTTGGGGCTTTGGACTTGGAATTCTTGAAGCTTTTCTTCAATGATAATGTGCGTCTTTTGTGCAAATGTGCATCTGTCTTTATCAGAAATGTAACTTAAATGCAAACATGTCTCTATGCAGGACTTATGATAACATGATAGTTACCTGAAGGATAGCCGCTTCCATAATCTCTAGTGGCAATATCACCACCTTCAAGAAATGTCCAGGATTTCAAGACTTGATCACGTACAACCTAAGCATAAAATACAGGGTTGTGAGTTAAGAAAATTCACACACACAAAAAAGAGCACTCGGTAGAGTGCAGACCTTTGCCCCAACCGCAAATGTAAAAAAAACCAAACATATAAAGTGATGTAGATTCCTGATCTACATCACTTTATATGTTTGTTTTTTTTCAAAAATCGAGCTTCGTCCCCGCTTGGCTTCGTTCATGTAGTTTAGCAATAGTGATGGAGCCGTAATTGAAACTAACTAGGGTTTAGAAAACGGGGTATTTCATTTCGTGTGTCGTGACCTTTGTGCTTTGAGGAAATTTTAGCCTCGTCCGCAACTTTCTTTTACTGTAGTGATAAATCGGTACATTGCGCAGCTACGCCAAGTTTCGTGAAATGATGCGTAAGGAAATGGCGCAGCTACGCAACTTTTTTGTTGCGTAAGCCTTACACCACTTTTGAAAATAGCGCAAGCTATGCACTTTTTCGTGAAATCGGCTGCTGATCTGGATCAAAATCAATCCAAAAATTTAACAGAATCTTATAATCCCTCCAGTGAATTTTTAAAAAATAAGTTTTTCATATTTTTAACAACAATGTTTGATATGTTTGGACACAAAAATCGGGAGCAAATAACAGTGGACTTTATTAAATCCATTGACTTTTATTGACACACAAATCACAAGCTAAGGAGTGTGTTCAGTATACCTGTGTTCGGTATAGCAGCAATCCACTGTATGTAAATAGCCTACATACACTTCATATATGACCTGCAACTTGAGTTTTAAAAATACATGTAGGAACCATTTGAAATGATTTGAAAACAGGAGACCTTCCGGTATGTACATGTAGCTCGGTAAACCTGCTAAATGAATCACCATTTTATGTAGTTATTTAATTTAGCACACTATAACTGCACATCAGAAAGTTTTTCTGAGCTGCATGTATCCTCATGGTTCCTATGTGGTGAGGCCTGCCATCTGTGTTTTTTCTTTACAAAGCTCTTTCTTTATTCCTTAAGCACTTTCTGAGTTTTAAAACCCCCAAATAAACACTTCAAACTAAAACCAAATGGAATATATTCTTGGCATCATATTTTAATGTAGGATTTGACCTTTCTGAAGCAGATCTTTAACACTTGTGCTCCTTCTGCATCTAAGCTCTTGGAAGAACAGTTGCAGTATTCATACACCCAAAAGCCTTTATTGTGTGATTTACATGCGACAGGGTTTAATACTTATTCAAGGCCTTAATTCTTCAGGGTTGTGGGACAAAAAAAGTAGGAAACAGTAGGAATTTCAAGATAAAATTGAAATACTTGAATAATAATACAATAATAAGGCAGAGTTCTTCCATTGAGGGACAAGTAACCTTTTAAATGCAAAACTGCAAATAAAGACGTGTTTTCACAGATGTTATAGTTGGTGTATCCGTGCTTTTAGGGGGTTGGACCCTGAATATTAGATTTTCAATTTGAATTGATAATTTTCTAGCATTGTATTTGTTATAAGCTTTCGAATGAAACATCGCACGAAACAAATCGGCCAACGGTCAGTTATTAATTAATGAATTAATGAATTAATAAATTTTCATTTTTTAATTAGGAGCGTCTCACTCCTAATCGGTTGGGGCCTTGTATACTTACCCTTTAATAATTGTATGGCCCAATAAAATGTGCGCGTAGCATTGCTTATTTTTATTATAAAATCAAATTTATTGTTTTCGTAAATAACTCTCCGTGTCCACCAAGTTGTGCCGCTATTTCCATGCCATTTATCATCGGACGTGAAAACGCAGTTCCTTGGAACCCCTTACATCATGTGCAATCAGCATAACTTTCCAAAATATACATTTTGTAAGTGTTATAGAGGGCCTCAACCCGCTGGTGAACTATTTATATTCGTTTCCTCTTGGTTTGTATTCTTTGCGTCTGTTTATTATGTACGCATGTCATAACACGTTGCCAACACAAAGTTCTCAAGATACTCCTTTTTACACATTTCTAGCATGCTAGGGGTAAATTTTGTTTGTGTCACAACCAAGCTTTGTAGCCAATGGCTAATTTCTGTGGAGTACTGCGTAATCGCTTCCTGTCCACTATTTGGGCATGCATTATGTACGAGAGAAGCGGAAAGTGCAGGTGTTTTCTTGCCTGACGGCCACATTTCTTGAAAGCTATGATTGTAACAACAAAAAGTTACAGAGAAGCTGAATAATCTTTTTTTGACAAATAATTACAGTAAAGAGTATATAAATCTCAGCATTTTTTTGACAAAAACTGAAAATTTCCCACTAACTTTTCTAAACATGGCTGATGAATTTTGTACAATTATATAAATTTCACGGTGCCATCATTGTATAACTTCTTGGTGTCGGATTTAGAGATTACTCTTCTATTTTATACCGTTTACTTTAAACTGTTTACTTGAGAATTTGTTTGTGAGTTACCCACGACCCTTAGACAACTTTACACACGTGCAGCTTGTGAATGCGATGCGCAAAACGGATCGGTTGAGCGTTTGCATTAAATTTTACATGCATTCCCGATAATATGCGTTTTAACGAACATGACGCACATGCGGTCGAAAAATGCACATATGTGACCCGCTTCTATGAATTCTGACATAAGTCGCACAGGCTATTTCGAGATACAGCTCGTCAAAGTTGAAGTGAAAAATCGGGCGGACATCGATTTTTGTTTTTTGTAATTTTTTGTATTCTTTAATTTATTCTTTAATATGTATACTTTAACTCTTAGTTAGGTTAAACAAAATCACCTTTATTTGTGAGAAAGTACAACAAAATCATGCATTTATTAAGGCAAACTGTGTCCTAAAAGTGGTAATTTATCTCCCAAATACATTGAAATAAAATCCTCAGAAAATTGGAAGTATGTATGGTATAAAGGTGATTTTTGTACCAAATGAAAGCTGAAGATATGTACTAAATGGAAATAACAATATCTCACTTTTCAAAAAAACCCACTTATGTCTGTTTTTGTGGGAGCTGCAGCCAATTTCACGAAACTTTACTTTATGGCGTAAGTGGACTTACGCCATAACTTATTGCGCAAGTTGCGCAATAACTTTAGGACGGATTTCACGAAAGTTACGCATTATCGGGATATGTCGTAACTCACCGAGTTACGCCATAAGATGTGGCGTAACTTACGCCATGACTTTAGGTGGCGTAAGTCTTGACTATGTGTCGTAAACATGGCGTTCAACGTGAACACCGAAGAGCGCTTCGCCGTGAAAGATTGTTCCGTGACCGAATAAATCCCCTATATATCATCTCGAAGACGACAAAATCAGAGGACGGTATCGCTCTTCTCGGAAGGGTATTTTCTAAATCGTTAAAGATTTACGACATGTTTTGGAGCGTCCTACAAGGATAGTTTCTCATTTTCCGTTAACGTTAGTAAATGTCGCGTGCACAAAAAAACACCGTGACCCTCGTTTAAATCTCACTTTCTCAAATCATAACAAATCTCCGGCGCACTTTTTTGTCTCAAAAGTTAAACAGCGCCCTCATGCACCCCTAAAAGATGAATGTAGGCCTATATTGGTCGAACAAAATACATAATGTACTCGGGAATGAAAGGGAATGTGGTTTGTAAGGAGTGCGTTCTCCAAATGTATTGTTAGATAAGCAACCCACCTGTTAAAATCAAAGCCAGAACCAAAGGATTGTTTTTGTAGTTTTTGTACCCAGTTTATAGGCTTATAGGTTATATAAAACACTACAAAACATGACAAATTGAGAAACCTATGCAAGTCTAGGAACAAGGCTTCTGTTTTTTATTTATAAATAAATTCTACATGTACATTGTATATACACAAATTGTTCCAAGAAAGAAATTATAATAAAGAAAGATAATAAATATAAACAAGACTTGTTTGTATATCCAATGAGAAGTCAAGTTTATAAAATTGCCATGATAATACAAACAATATGCCTTTCCCTGGCTTCGTCTTAAGTTGATTTTTGGCCTCTAAATGCAGGAACTCGGGTGCATTCTCCATTTTTACAGTATATTTTTACATTATTCTGCTACACAGTGGGTAGTCTTGGTTGCAAGACGTCCTAATCTCAGTATGCAGTGCGCGTAGACCGCCTATGCGGGCGCCCTCTTAATAAACGCCATGACCTTTAAATTAAATGCGCGTGTGACGTGACATTGTGTGTATAATCGCGTTGACGTAACATGCATAATCATACTCATTGGTCAAGTTTCTGTTACGTCACGTAATTATGCACGCAACGTCACACGCGCATGGAAATGCATCACAATTCTGCTCATAAATTTTTGAGCGATTGTCAGTTAGCCAAGACATCCTATTTGAACGTCATGGCGTGGTCTGTAGCGTATGTTAAAGGGCGCCCGCATCGGCAGCCTACGCACGCTGCATACCGCGATTAGGACGTCTTGCAACCAAAATTTCATAGTGGGGTGGCTGACTGGGTTTTGTAAGATCACTCCGCTTACGTAATCTTGGAACCAAGACTAATTTGTCAAGTATAAAGGGGCATTCAAAATATCAATGTTTTTAAGTTTGACTTTTAACCAGTTCGCGCCGGATGACATATACAAACACAAAGTTTTTCGCAGATTCAAAACGGATGACACATAAACAAGCCACGAGCAAGGCCGAAAATGTTCGTCAGCAACGAACAAGGCCAGAAATGTCTGTCAGCAGGGAGCAAGGCCGGAAATGCGTGGGTGTGCTTTCCGGTACCATCGGGCTGAACCCACCTCGGATCGAGTTTCGTTAAAAATAATCCCACGCGTCGGCTCGGCGATGTTAAAATAATCCCGGCGCGAACTGGTGGAGACTATGGAGCGTCAAAAGCTAGTACATGTAGAACAAACATTTTAAGTTTTCAGAAACTGCGACACAGATAGTAAAATCCAAATTTCTGCTAGCATAAAATCCAGTTTTTTTTAACCAGTGTCGCAATTTCTGAAAACCTAAAATTATACTAGCTCTGAGAAAATCGGAAAATATGGTTGTCCACTTTTGACGCTCCATAGGAGACAATTCCCCTACATTTTAGAGTCAACATTTTGTAAACGTTGATTACTTTTAATGGCCCCAATAAATAGGGAAAATTATGACAGGAAATAAAGAACATCTGGAAATGAGAAGTTAAGACGTTAAGCACTATCTTCAGCTGGCACCAAAATGATGGCACGCTGCTGACAGGCAATAGCAATGACCATCTGCAAATTAGCATTAAGATACTGCGACACTTTTAAATGTTCCTTTGCAACCATAGCCTTTTCTTCTCAATTTCCAGAATTAAATTTGTCCAATTCATACATTTTCCTATTTGTTATTGATAATTCTTTAGGTTGTACATGTTCTACACCACTCGTGGTTGCAGTCTGTGTTGACAGGGCTGGCCTTGATGATGTAGAGGCAATGGAGGCTTCCAGTTTAGTTAGTAAATCTTTCTGATGGGTCGTGATCAGCGTCATAGTCATCATCAGCAGCATTATCTTTATCGCAATCCTCAATTTGAAAGAAAGCTGCAATAAACACAATCGTAAAATGTTGCTTAAAAAATATCTAAGCAAAAAAACCTACTAGTACTACTAGGGCCTAGGAACAAGAAAACACTACAGACTTTTTTTCAGACCAGTCTTATCCCTAGCCATGCTAGCCTGGTTTGTGCACAAATCAGGGTGATGATGTCCGTAACGTTAGGCCTAATAATGCCTAGGTCCCTATGGAATTATTCCGTAGAACTGTATTCAGCTCGATCAACACGGAAGGAAAAAAAGAGCACAGATTATCATGCCTAATATTATTATGCCTTACCAATGAATTACTACCACTCTTTTCTCCATCCCGGCCATTTTTATTTTCTAGCTTTTGCAGCAAGCTCCCCCTTCCCCCAGGCCCCACCTCTTTCTCGCTTTAAACCAATCTTTTGTTGACATCCGCTGTCACAGCACTCTGCCAACACAGCTTTTTTACCTTTCTATATTCATCTATGACCTTTTCCCTTTTAAGTTTTATAATTGTTGCCAAACAACCGTGTTAAATTTTCTCTGACAAATTCAGTTAAAATGTTTAGTTCTGCCCTCCCCCCCACACCCCAGTTAGTGCCACTGCCACATTTGTTTTCTTCTAGTTCTATCATTGTATTCGGTATATAACGCTCAACATCGATCACAAACATTCAAGTTGCCATGTTGTGCTCACTGTTTTTACCAGATTTACTTATAATTACCCGCTAAATCATTGTTAGCAGACGAACACCGCCGGCCGCTCATCCTCGGCTCGATCGATCGACGCAACGATCGACAATATGATCAAGTGACAAAACCTTACGTGACTGATGACAATCCCTATCCTATCTTTGTTCAAGTTGCTGCTTCAATTTCCCATTATAGGTCAAGACAAGGCGCGATCGTACTATGGGTTTTTCATTGAGAAAAAAAACGGCTTTAAAATCGGT
Organism: Crossaster papposus; assembly: GCA_037893245.1. Lineage (NCBI taxonomy): Eukaryota > Metazoa > Echinodermata > Asteroidea > Velatida > Solasteridae > Crossaster > Crossaster papposus. The sequence goes on along the minus strand of JBAIAA010000489.1, from coordinate 416,943 downwards.
ATTCACGCTACAATTAACACAGCCCCGAAAAAATGGCTGCCTCCAACAAAAATCCGCGTAAACACGTATAATTGTAACGTCTGTTTTATGTATATTTGTGCAACAACTGCAAACAGTCGTTGTTAGAACTTGAGGTCACCCTCGTCCTACAAATATAAAAGTTTTTAGTGAAAATAGGATGTTGCGTAGCTAAGTCGAGTTTCGTGAAATTGATTTTTACTTATGGCGCAGCTACGCATTAAAGTTATGGCGTAAGTCTTGCGCCACATCCAGTTAAGGCGTAAGTTACGCACAGTTTCGTGAAATCGGCTGCAGATCACATACATGTATTTATAATGTTTTTGGTTTTTGTTGTCCAAGATTTATAATTTAATGTGATGTTTAACAGATGCTACGAATAGATAATGGTCGTAAACGGCGATAGGTCAATTGTTGATTAATTTCCAAAGGGTAACTGTGTACTTTTAAATCAGGTGCCGAGATTGTTACCAACCTTAGCACATATACTAGCAGCACTGACGATAGGAAACTTGGCATCAGCCTTTGGAGTGACTGTAATCTCCAGCTGAGGAAATAACCCCTTCAGCTTCTCTTGATACTTGCTAGCATCTCCTACTGTGTCAACATAGACCTACATGCACATCAAAGAGAAAACAAGAACAGTTGCCAAAATCATAAAAGTCTGAAAGAGTGCTATCTTTTTATTTTGATCACTTCACCTAATCTCAAAGCTGGAGTATACCTTTTGCAGCTATCCAAAAAGTAACCAAACAAAACATTGTTAAAAATATTGGGGAAAAAAATGTACATACATGTAGCTTCTGACTAGCGCCCCCTGAACAAAGATAATGACTAATTTAGGGAACCACCAACACAGGGCTGGATAGCTCAGTTGGTAGAGCATCATATCGGCAATACGGAGGTTGCTGGTTCAAGCCCCACTCGATCCGTCAATTTCTTTGTTTAATTTTCAAAAATAGTATTAACTTCACCAAGTCAATTTCCCTTGTTGTTTCTTCTAGTATGCTATCACTTTAATAAAGAACAAAATTGGTCATTTAGATACGTCTCAACATAGACATTAACTGTGCGCACACGTGTGTATGGGTGCTATTGTTGATTGGTTCAGTGTTGACACACGCGTACATACAGGTAGATGCATTCGGCTGAATGAGAATGCGTATCAAATGCTGACTGTGGTCACAATTTAAATTGTGATTCGGCAAATTTTGAATTGAAATCAAAATCTTAGAATATTATTTTCATGGAATATACAGCATTTGCAGAGATACAACGTTATCAGGTTAGTTGTCAAGCACCTTTCTCTAGATTTTGAGCACTTTACTGCTTCAAATGATAAAAATGCACAACTAACATTTACTGCTCTCTTAAATCCTATTGCTTAGCATATTTAGTACGTGTGCCCACAGGCATTAAAATACCATATCCCACATCACAGCAGTCAACAACTGTTATTTATTCTAGCCACGGTGTTTGATTATTAATTATAACACACATAATGGCTGTTAGGTGCCCCGACCTCTTTGATGTTGGCGCCTTGTTCAATAGCCAGTCTCAGTAGTCCAATGGCAGAGTCCATAGAGATGGCATTCAAACTGTACTTGGTTCTGCCAAGGACAAAATCACAAGAGAAAAACTTTTACATTTGTGACAGAAAAATGCATAAGTGCTTACGCTACATTCACAAATACCTTGAGTTTACTCGTTCCTACTGTTCATTTTCAAATAAATTAGTATTCAATTATTCGAAAATGTATTTTAGAAATTTGGCGATTAACGTATTACACACGTTAGCTAAAGCTTCCATCCTCCTTGGTCAAAAGTTGCACCAGTTGGTTAAAATGTGCATGCGGCGATAGATATTATGGTCTACTGGAGTGTTTTGAAGTACGGGTAAGTACTGCATAACTAGGGGACTTTCCTCAGCTAAAAGAACTGGGGCCGATTTCTTGAAACTCGTCTTATTTTACGACTCATCTTAGGACGAATCCCAGCTCAAAGATCGATCTATGACGTGTCCTAAGATCGATTTCACTATACCCATCTTATGAAAGATGCATCGCAACTACCAATTTAATAGCCGTTTCATGTTTGCTTTTACCACTAGAGTAAACATGCCTACCAACTTCCCACATACGAACACAAACTTTCACCAGAAAACTAGTCTGTGTAATACAATCACGGTACGGTAATTCTGCACGTTCTATATACGACAGAGTCGACTGGTTGTTGGCGTACAAATAAAATTGTTTTTAAAACTATACACACGTAAACAAACAAAATCAAATCTGTTTCTTTTTTGAAACTATAACTCTAGGCCGACTTTTCGTCTTTAACGAGAGGATAATGCAATGATCCCAGACGATATACAGATTAACGCAGGTATTAATGAGATAAGACGACCCTCGGACCGATCTACCGACCAAAGTTAAAGGGGTTAATATATGTCTGAATCTATTCTCCAATATCAGGGCTCTTGGGTTACAAAATGAATCGAAGTACAAATGTACGGCAAAAAATGTTCATGTTCTTGTATTATGTGTTCTGCATTTATATTTCTTACAGCATCAAATTACTGAACACATTATTTTCAGTTTCAATTTAGTACATTCATACCGTCTTAGCATTGTTGTTGAAATGTAATTTGGAGAGAGAATTTCAACTTCAAATCCCAAAAAGTCATTAGCATCCTTGATCTTGGAGAAAAGCTCATTTCTTTGCTCTTCTGATAGTGTCTTGGAATCTACAATTCAAACACAAATGGAAACAAAATGGGATTTAAACTTGTCTAAGCAACTTCATACAGGAAACTTGCAGTCATCTAGCTATCAATATGTACATGTATCAATTAATAGAAGAGACCAGAGTTGTAATGACTTGAGTCAATGACTCGACTCAAGTCCAACTCAAGTCACAATGTTTGGCGACTTGACTCAACTTGACTCAATTCCTGATGGTTAAATGACTAAACTCGAATCTCACTGCAGGCAAATAAAGTTTGAGTGAAGTGAAGTTCCAAAATTACAAGCAAAAACTTGCGGAAAATAATATTTGCAATGACTTAAGGTGTGTTCACGTCTCTTCACAATACATGGTACAGCGGCTACTTATTGTGTGCGAACATATGTTACAGACTCCCACCTTGGGGTTCTGTAGTGCACAAAATACTACCCTGTAAATGGACTTTATTCTTAACAATCCCTATCAAGTGAAACTCCAACACCAGGTTTTGTTTCGGATGAGTACTGGCCCTTAAACTTACAGTCTTTTACACTGGGTTAGACATACACTCAAACACATCAGAGTCCAACAGTTTGTGTATACAGTTTGCCACATGTATGGTGTTGGAATTTGCAAGGATGGGTATTAATGGTTCTTCAATAGAAAATTACACTTGGGAGTTACAAATTTGCTAATTTGTGATTTATCATTGGTCTTGGCCAATTTTCAAAAGAAAATGTAAAATGCCCACAAATTACTTTCTTGAATAACTTTTTTAACATATTTATTATACATAAAGTGTTCAAAAATTTGTGACTCAAGTTGACTTGAGCTAAATACTCTACTCGACTTGACTCGACATGACTACCGGTACATACTTGTCATTTCTTTTGACTCAACTTTACATACGTGTACTTGAGGCAAGTTTGTTTAAATCAACTCGTTATTACAACTCTGAGAGACACAATATCTTACTTCAATTGTATCTTATTTGTTCAATAATAAATGGGATCAATGATGTGGAATTATTATTATTATTATTATTATTTATTCGGCCAAGAAATAAAAAACAGTACATTGACAAAGTTATACAGCTGTACATGAAATCATTGCAAGTATAAAGTAACAATGCTTTCAATATAACAGAAACAATAAGTTTGAATAGTAAAACTGAATTATTCAAGAGGTAAAGAGGTAAAGAGGATTAGAGAGCTGGGGTCAGTGGGGGATGGGGTTATCGGAGGGAAACGAAGGAAAATGAGAAGTAAAGTATGCAATGGGGATTGGGGAAGGATTGAAGTGGTTGAGGAGAGGATTGAAGTGGTTGAGGATTGGATTGGTGGAGAAGGGGAGGGGTGGAGGAGGGGATTGGTGGAGGAGGGGAGGGGTGAGGAGGGGAGTGGTCAAGTGGGGGGGGGAGTTGTGAGTGTGTGGGGTAGGCGAGTGACGAGTGGTTGTGGGTTTACGGAAGGAAAGGAAGGGAAATAGGGAGTGAAGAATGTGGTCTATTTCGGGGGGGGGGGGGGGGGGGGGGGGGGGGAGGTTAACTGTGAAACTTCTTTATACTAGGAACCTTCCTCCTGCCTGCAAAATGCAACACCATTATGACAACTCATACACTCAAACTGTTGGACTCTGATTATATGGTGGTGTGCCTGACCCAATGTAAAGCATAATCAGTTTACTTAATTCAGTTAAGTACAGTACCCGATCCAACTATTCCAACATTCAGGTGAATTTTGACTAGGGTTGCGGTGGTTAGGATGTGGAATGATTGTATAAATGTATACACAGTACAGTATGCACATTACACCATGGGTTCAGGATATGTGCACATGTACCAGGTACTATGACAAAAGTACATCACCTACCAGCAAATCCAAGCTTTCCAAGTCGTTCCTTACATGACAATGGACAGAAGCTGACTCCATACACCATAGGACCTGCATATCAAACAGCAACTACACACATTAATATCACTCATCGGAACTGGGACAAACACAACTATTGCACCTACAGTACAGGTCGCATTGTACAAGAGTCATCCTTTTTTTTTTAAATATAAAAAGAGAGTTTGCACATAAAATTCATTATTTAATACCGGCAGGTTTTAGGGTGTATAAGGTTATATGATAGACTAATTTGAAGCAAGATATGGGATGGAATGAAGTGCCGTAAATATTACAGGTAAAAGTCGCCAAAGAAGTGCCGTAAAGATTACAGCTAAAGTGGGCAAAGAGGTGTTGTGGATATTACAGGTAAAAGTCGGCAAAGAAGTGTCGCTAAAGCCGTGTTCGCACTGGACTTTTTTTGGGGAAGGTTTTACTGAGACGATGGTAAAATAAAAAATTGTCAAATGTTACCACTGTTCACACTTGGACTTTCGACACGGGAAAATTTTACCGAGACCGTGGGAGAAGTAGCCGAGCTGTCATTATAATGACTCGTGAGGGCGCTTTGCGTGACCTTTCTGCATTGACCCCGGTGTACTCATTCGCGCGCGAGCGCGTTTTTTTCTTCCGATCGCATCATTGACGTCATGCCATCGTAGGTACGGTATTGCATCCGTTGTCGTGCTTTCTTTCGTCGTAAGACACGTTGACGTCCTTTATTATCATTTGGAAATGATGCACTGGTAGCACCAATCAAACTTCCGACTGTATCAATAATAATATCTGCCATAATATTGACTAAAGGAACCCCAACTCTACTTAATCTTTTTGCAGAACCACGTGCGAATGTGATCACGGTGCGATTTGCATGCGTGCCCGCACGTAAACAATGCAAAGAGCGCATGCGCGGTGTCTTGTGTAGCATGACCTTGCACTGGAGGGCCGGCCGAACGTTTTCCTGGGCCGCTTTTACCGACACGCGCTGTTCGCACTAGACTTATCGTCTAGGGAAAAGTGACCAGGGAAGTTTTCCCGTGCAGCAGTTGGCCGGTAGAAGTACCCACTGGACTCGGGAGAAGTACCTGAGAGGAAAACGTCCTAGGCTGTCCGCACTGGACTTAAAATGGGTAAAGTACCCATCGTCTAGGTATGTTTTATCATAATAAGTCCAGTGCGAACAGGGCTTAAGATTACAGGTAAAAGTCAGCAAAGAGGTGTCATAAAAATTACAGCTAAAAGTTGGCAAAGAAGTGCCGTAAAGATTACAGGTAAAGTCGGCAAAGAAGTATTGTGGAGATTACAGGTAAAAGTCGGCAAAGAAGTGTCGCTAGGATTACAGATAAAAGTCAGCAAAGAGGTGTCATAAAATTACAGCTAAAAATTGGCAAAGAAGTGCCGTGCAGATTGCAGGTAAAAGTCGGCAAAGAAGTGCCGTAAAGATTACAGGTGAAGGCTGGCAAAGAAGTGCCGTAAAGATTACAGGTAAAAGTAAGCCAAGAAGTGCCGTGAAGATTACAGGTGAAAGTCGGCAAAAAAGTGTCCTGAAGAATACAGCTAAAAGTCGGCAAAGAAGTACCTTGAAGATTACAGGTAAAGGTCGGCAAAGAAGTGCCGTAAAGATTACAGGTAAAAGTCAGCAAAGAAGTGCCGTAAAGATTACAGGTAAAAGTCAGCAAAGAAGTGCCGTGAAGATTACAGACCAGTCGTCAAAGAAGTGCCGTGAAGATTACAGGTAAAAGTCAGCAAAGAATTGCCGTGAAGATTACAGGTAAAAGTCAGCAAAGAATTGCCGTGAAGATTACAGGTAAAAGTCAACAAAGAAGGCCTGGTTTACAGTAAGGCCGTATGCGTTTACGTCCTTCTTCCCAGATTGGTGGATGATGGTGTAGTCGCAACTGCCAAGAACCTGTAACCATCGAGCAAACTGTCCTACTGGGTTACTTAACTTTGTAAGCCATGATCCATCCATATTATAATCATTCGTATACAGATTAGATACATGTACTGCAATAAAAGGGTAATTGACAATGGAGGGGACATTACTGACAATTCAATGACCACATGTCCACCAGGCGCGGGATTATTTATCGAACCTCGGTGCCACTGCCAGTTAGTCCGAGTATCCGAGGTTAACGGAGCCACCTCTGATACCAACGAGCGGCTAGATGTGCTCCGGCAGGTTCAGGTTGTGTTCGGCGGATAACACCAATGTCCGTCCGGCCTCGCTCTCCCACTGCGAGTAGAGACCCTGAGAGGGCTTCATGTGCATGGAAAACTTGAACGGGTGTGGGTCGCCAACTGGGGTTCTATGGATTGATAACCCTTTTTTGTCAGTATTATATTAATATGCCAAAAATTAGACAGCAGATCCTCCGATCCGATCCTCATCCCTTCCTTTTCTCCACCTCCCCTCTTTTCCCCCACCCCCGGTTTTTTTTATTACTCATTTTACCCGGGGGGGCACGTGCCCCCCCGGCCCACCACTGGATCCGCGCCTGATGTGGAGGGTACATCACCTTAAATTTGTCCGGTAAGTGTACCACAAAAAGAAAGAGATCAGAAAAAATGATTCATCAACCCAGTCATTTCTTTTTCAATGTGTTTAAACTGTAAAATAATTTGTCCTTACAAACCCCTGCCAGAGCTCTGTAACATAGGAAAACAACTTGCCACAGTGCTGATTTCAGTACCTTTCATAAATGTCTTGTTTGTTCAGTCATTCATGGCAATGACATAATGAACCTTTTAATACCATTCTACCCTTTTAACAGACATTTGTATTTTTCAGAAACATTCAGTAGTTTGGCAATAATATGAATTTGAATATATGGGTATACTTCTAATATGTGGACACCCTGTATAATTGAAAATCATCTCTTCAAGGTAACTTGATGTTTCTAAAAAAGGTAAAACAGGGCCAGTTTTCAATGCACTTTCTTTCGCACGCAAAAAGATGAAGATCGACCCCATTACACTGACCTCCCTATTTTCGGGACTTTCCGCCATTTTTACATGTATGGTTGCTGTGTGGCAACCTCGTTAACATGGCTACGATCTTGCTGAGCCATGATGTCCCATCATGCCTTGCGCGATCTTAACCCCTCAAAATGTTCTAATTAAAATGTGCCGTATATTGGCACATTTAAATTAGAACTGCAGTTGATGCAATTAACGCACGGCACGACGCCTAAAAAAATTGCCTAAAAAACATAAAAATGCCAATTAAACATGTGTGACCCCGCCCCGCCATGCCCCCTTCTCCCTTGCGCGCTGCATGCAGTTTAACTAGCCGGCTTTGCAGGTCGCGGGCGGCTGGAATGCCACCATCAAACGAACGAGCTTGCATGCAATCAACAGATTGTCGAGAAAATGATTGAGCCGACGTATCCGACAATCTGATTGGCTGATGTGAGAAAGTTTATGGCTAGCTGGCCAATTTGTATGCGTGTGCCAGCCTACCTTTTTCTTCAACTGTATTATAAACATATCGTCTGGTTGTCTCCCATGTGATACATTTTTCTATTTCAAAGATTTCATGACAAACAATGAATAATGAAAAATGAAAAAATGCCTCATGTGTTTTCATTTATGCTCGGCCTAATCATCAAGGACAGGATTTATTATAGACCATCTAAATGACAATTTTTTTTAAGATACAAGTTTTTTCTCACCAACTGACAGGAAGCAACAGGATCGATGTGTGATTCTTACGTATTGTTTAGTCTGGTTCCCATACCGCTACAGTCAAAATTATTTTGCTTGGGGACCAGACTAACACATTGTTCTGCTCATGTACGGGTCATGTGACGTACCTGAGGGCTCGACAATTTTTTGAAGGTGGTGAATTATCTTGTTTTAATCTCCCACAATGTGAATACAGTGCGCTGTTGTATTACATAATACAACTTTCTGCGCCGTCAACGTGCCTTCGTTTTTTATATTGTTGAAAAAAACACGCTTTTGGCTACTTTTTAAAACAAATGTTATGTCTACTTACAACCTGTAATCATTTATATTTAGCAGAGAAAACAAAACAGTTCACGGTTGTCGTTATTTCTAGGTTTTGCATTTCCCGGTTTTGATTATTCCTTACTTTTTTGTTTGTTCTTTGTTGGGGTGTTGGGGTTTGTTCGTTAGTTTGTGGTGGTTTTGGGGGGTTTTTTTTGGGGGGGAGGGGGTGTGCTATTTAATGTAGACTTCAGAGAGAAAAAAAAATGCAGGAGAAGTAATATTGATTATCCCCTGATATTGCTCTAATTGATTGCACCAACGTGTGTTTCTCTTTTGTTTGTACTTTTTTGGAAGGCCTCCCCGATATGTTTTGCACAATTTGAATCGTGGACTTTCAATCGTGGACCCCATTCATTGTCCTCTATTTGAATGGTACAAACTCATACATCGCCTGAAATTTTCATGGGGGGGGGTCGTGTTCGAAAACAGAAAAAAGGGAGTTTGTTTAAATTCCAAATTACTTTTTTGAAAATGCTGACGTCTTCTTTTAACTTAAGTCTTATCACAAACACACACACTGTGGCTGTACACTCTGTGGCTGTGCTACAGAGTGTTTTAGTGCGGGGCCTAGGCATAGACTAGGGCTAGGACATGCATGTAGCCCAGGTTGGACTCCTCCGTTGTGTACAACGCGACGAGTCCAGGGTATCAATGTATTCTGCCATAGCGAACAATTTTACAACTTTTTTCATATTTTTACCTGATGAAGGAAGCCGAAATCTCGCTTATGTCTTCCTTGTGTCTGGAACTACAGATCGTCATGGGTTATTAAAAGTTAATGTGTCTTTAGTTTAGGCAACTTATTTACAGAAAATAAATTGCAAATCCACGCTTTAGTTTTGGACGTGAACATAATGTACGAACACTCTACAAATCAAATCCCTACATGCGTGCGCGGGTACCCGGCAGCCTCATCAGTTGTAGGCCGGCACGACTGCCGGGTACCTGCGCACGCGTGCATGTAGGGATTGTAAGAGTTCGTACATGATGTTCACGCCCCCAAAAGTGTGGATTTGCAATTTATTTTCTGTAAATAAGTTGCCTAAAGACACATTAACTTTTAATAACCCTTAACGATCTGTAATTCCAGACACAAGCACAAGGAATACATAGTCATAAGCGAGATTTCGGCTTCCTTCATCAGGTAAAAATATGAAAATAGGTTGTTGTCAAATTTTTCGCTATGGCCTATGGCAGGATACATCGAGTCCAGGCTGGACGTCAGTCGTAAATGCAATAAATAAAAGAACTTCGTCCAACCATGGAGGAATAAACTAGGTCCAACCTGGGCTAGACATGTATGCATGATGCAGCACGTGTGTACGGTGTATGCTACCATGGAGGTAGGAAAACCTCCATGATGCTACTCACCAAGAACAGGCCCCCTTCCTGCCTCGTCGATGCCTAAGCAACACGGTTCTTTCTTACAAATTTGAGGGACGATTGATTTTAAGATAGCATTCTTACTATTGTCTCTCGTAAAATCTGACAAATCCATGTTAAAATGTGTATCAACTTTATGCCAAACGGCACTGGACTAGCGTCAGCATTTAATTTTGTTCGCCCATTCGTTTTTGGCGTAAGTTGTACGTACGTCGCGTCGATCGGCGCATCGCCCTCTACATCGCTAGAGGGCGTCAATACCTTACCATTGACGGCGCTTATGGCATGGTGCGTACGCGTTCCAATCGCGTCGTGTTTATCGTGTTCACCAAAGTTCACCCAAAAATGTCCGAAGGTTTCCGAACACGTTTTATTGACGTATGACGGGTATTATCGTTAACGAGTGTTTTCCAGGAGTTAAGTCATGTAAGTGGTTTCCGCGATTGTAAGATAACGTTAACAAAATAAAAGCCCATCAGATTCTCACGGTCGGAGGCTGTTCCACCTATTGCACACGCCGTCGGGCAAAGGGGTAGCCCTCCATTCAATTTGTACAGGGAATTACGTGTTTTCTATATTTTTTTTACAGCAATAAAAACATATGCATACTTTTTTTTTCGGTGTATCGTGGGAGATTTTGTTGCTTCATAAAACAATGAAATTTGGAAATATTTCGGTGTAGTGTTTAATAGATATTAGACAATAATTAATTATTTAGATTTTTTTCAAATAGACCACAACACTATTCTACTCATTCCCCTTTGAGTCCAGAGGGGGTGATAACTAACAGCCACCACTGACCAATCAGAGACAAGAAACAGGGCCCGGTGACGTCATGCCGACCGCGAGAATGTGTTTTGTTATGTCCGACTGTGTTGGACAAACGCAAGCGGACATATAGCCCATTCATGATTCAGGCTATCTAGTCTTGATTCCAAGACATTACATTTTGTACTTTTTGCATTTGCAATGCACTTTAAAAAATATTTATCAACAGAGTGCACAATTTACAGCGCGGTTATATTTTGTATCTCTATCAACATCTTGGATAAAGTTGGCATTTAGGGGCCGTGGTAACTGCAGTATTCATATCATTATCACTAGGTTGATGAACGGAAATGCAACTGATTTGTTTTGTATTTGGCCTTGCATCTTATTTTATATTTAACTTATATAATTTATTTAACTTTATCCTATTGTGCCATTTCAGTGATGGAGCGCAAGACAATGAGACAAACAAATGGAGAGGATGTGCCTGATACTCTCAACGGAGCAAGCATGAGTGAACTGACTAATGCTGTCCAGGCAGTTCAGAGCAAGTCATCCTGGTGGGAAATGTATGGAGTCGACTGGTGCATCATTGCATCGGGGTTTGCCCTAGTACCCCCAGGCCTGCTACTTATTGGCTACCCTACCTGGCCGCCCTTCCTAGCTGGTATCCTGCTGCTGGGGCTCTTTCATGGCATGGTGATGACTAAAATGTCTCACCTTGCTGTCCATTCAGCTCTCTGCCACTCCAAGATCGCCAATCGATTCTGGGAAGTTTTCTTTGTGGAGTTTTTGGGCTCATTTACCGTGGAGTACTCCAAGAGTGCTCATATCAAGGTTCACCATCCTCACACTAACATCATCGGTTTGGGTGACTCCAGTACCTGGCGGGCCCCTTTTCTGCCCAGTCTCATCTATATGTTTGTGGCTCCCCTTTTCCTACCCGCTTATACTCCTGTACTGGCTGTTACTGTACTTCTCCAGGACAAGAAGCTCAACAAGGCTCTGCAGTGTATTGTAGTGGTCCTGCTGGGACTGATTGCTAACATCTCTCTTCTAGTCTACGTCTCGGGCCTATCCTTGAAGTCCGCTGTGCTGAGCCTGCTTTCATACCGTGCTGTCATGGAGATTCCTTACATTCATGTCAACATCTTCCAGCACATCGGCCTCCCTATGTACCTTCCTAAGAATCGCCCACCTCGTCTGTACATGATGTCCTCTGGTGTTCTCAACCTAGTGCACAATCCTCTGCTGTCCTGGAATTTTGGGCACTCGCTCATCAGTTGCCACATTGAGCACCACCTGTTCCCAAAGCTGTCTGACAACATGTGCCTGAAGATACGGCCAATTGTGAGAAAGTATCTGCAGGACCACGAGTTGCCCTACAAGGAGAAAGGATACTTCGATCGACTTAAGCTCTTCGTCAAGGAGTACAAAGCTCTGATGGTTGATGTTCCAAAAATCACCGAATTTATTGGAATACAGTAGAGAACATGTACATGTAAATCCAAGCATTATGTCTTGTCCATCCCAGATCTAACCCTCTCCAGTTTAAAGGTAGGATACATCATTGGTAATTGCTTGAATTATCATTAATGGGTAGATTTAGGGGGTTGTATTTCATAGTAAATATCATTTACCTGACCTGTCCGAAGTTTTACAATAATGGATACCGAGAAAAGCACGAAAAACAGTGTTTGTTTTCAACCGAAATTGGGTAGTTAATCTTATGTTATCTTTGGTTTTTTCGCAATCGCCATCCGGCGATCGCGATTTTTTTAAAATAAAATTATAATTTTCGGAATTATTACAGAATATCTAGCGCAATCATTTTGCTGGATACCTAGAATCATTATTTACTTTCAAATGAGTAAGATATTTCTTAATAATTCGGTAGTAAATATTTTCGAAATCTGCAAATGGTGTATACTACCTTTAACAATGCTGAAATATAATAATAATAATAATAATAATAATAATAATGGGGGAAGAGGGTATAATCATCTTGACTGGCAGCTGAGAAGCTTAATTGCAGAGGATGTAGCTACAATGTTGTCAAGTCGATAGCATGTATACAGCCGTCGTACGACCTTATTTCTGAACATGGAGCACAGCCAGAGTTCGATTGAATTTTGCTTACAATTATTATAGACGAGACTATTTATGCAGCAGCTCAAGATCAGCACCATTCGATCTCTACCTTCACGGGTACCATTTATATATTCCTGGGTGGAGAAAGGAAATTGCAGTGAAGTGTCTTTCCCAAGAACACAAGCACTATGTTCTCGTCAGGATTCCAACCCGTGTAGCATCGCACACTGCAACCATCAGACCACAGAAAAAGAAAAATGAAAGGAATCAACATTTCATTTGGACAAACAGACCATTATAATTTTGCTCTCTGAACAAAGATTATACTTTAATTACATGCTAAATAACAGCTCAAATGTTACCGTCTTGTTCACATTTGAGTGATTTTTGTCCCAATTTTACACTGTGTTTTGTGCAACTTGCATAATACAAGAGTTAACAAAAAAAATTCATGACATAGTTACAACGGAATTCAACAATTGCAATAGATTTGGGGGAAAAGACATTTTGCTTGTAGTCTTTGAATGTAGGCAAAATGAAGCAGACAATGAAATACACTGTGTTATGTTGATTGTATCTTTTGAATATATATTTTATAGATGGCCAGTGGATACATTTAGATTGTTTAAAGGTTGAATATTATATAAAAAGTAACCAACCAAAATTATGTTGAAAAGCGTACAGATTTTAATGATTCTAAACCCGCATTTTTCCTTCTGGCATGCTGTTATTTTTAAAGAAAATAACAAACCTCGAATGCAGATTGTGGTTGCGATTCAAAATCGAGATCTTAGAATATTGTTTTTTCGAAATATGCGACATTCAGAGCTAAAAACTTTATCGGGTTGTTGTCAAGCACCTTTCTTCATATTTTGAGCACTTTTGCTGCTTCAAACGATAAAAATGCACAGCCGACAAATGGTTTATAACTTTAATCAAGTTAGAAATAATATGTTGAAAATATGTGAGGGTTTTGTTTGCAGTTACATGTTAACCCTGCCAGATGCTGCACAGTGCATCAGGTACAAAGTCTGGTGCACTTTGATGCATTTAGCTGTCAACACCAGTGCATAAACTACCACAGTCTAAAACTAGGAGAGCTAATTCCCATGAACAATGTCAGAGATTGATTCTACTGCGTAGGTAACCTGTCATTGTATTCATAATTAAAAGTGTTCTTTGAACTAGTAAAATAAACCAAAATTGTACTTTGAGGCCTGAAGATTAACAGTGTTATGTACACTATTACATGTACATCTCTATCAGCTGATTAGCTGAGTCCGACCAATAAAAGTTGGCCCAGTTGGTGTCGCATTAAATTTTGACTCGGTTGAAGTCTGGTCCATGACCCTTTCATTGATAGAAACATCACAGGACATGCGCAATACTACCAATGAGTCTGTACATGTATATTGATAGTCCCAATTTGCTCTGCAAAACATATCACTCCACATCGAGCAGCAGCTAGGTGAAATACATGCGTCAATCTCCATCATAAGGGGTACATGCGTGTGGCACATACCTTTAAAATCCTTAAAATGGGTGAACAAAATAGTATACCCAGCACGATATACTCCCCCTTAGTCCCCCATACCTATGCACTCTCTAGACTATTGTTACCTTGCGACCCCTCCCTCCCCCCCCCCTAAAAACCTAAAAAGGGTCATTCCGTTTCAAATCAACATGACTGTACCCAACCATCACAGATTGAAATAATATTTGGTGCTATGCATGGTTGACCAATATGGGAAACCCCAAAAACTTCTTTGTTTTTGTAAATTGGCTCGTTACTTTTTGAGATACAGGTCAGTGAACTTTGAACTAATTAGCATGACCTCCAATCTTATAAAAAAGTAGGCCAAGTTGTATATCATTTTGAAGCTCTTTAAATGGTCTCCTGTTCATAAAATGGAATAAAAATCATAGCGTGAAGCATAGAAACAAATATGATATGATGACCTTTTACGATGTTAGGAACAATTAGTCCAGTCAAAATACCAAATTTTGTATTGTTGACCTCAAACAAATTGTAACAAATCTTTTTTCACCACAGTGCACTTCTAGAAGGTCCCTAGAATTACATACTAAAAATCTTTAAAAATCCAAATGGTGGAAATATGTCTAATTTGCATAAATTGTTAATCCTTGCCGTGTAATATGTTTATTCCTATATTTTGGTTAATTTTTTTTTACGAAAAATTTATTTTGGTGATTCTACTTACACATCCTTACTTCAATAACATTTTCTAAAGCATGTAAGTGACTGAATAATTTTGAAAATAGAGTAATGGTTCAAAATGACTATAAATTTAGCCTATAATTTGCACGCATTTACCTTGTCTCCAGATATCATCAAGTAGTCAGTATGGACGAGCTTCAAATTCACCAAGTTGAATTACTGGCACAGTTATCCTATTAAAACCTTATGAAAAATCATTATGAACAATGATAACATTGTGATATTTAGCCCAGCAAACAACTGGGGGAAAATCGTGTGTCCATAAATTGGGCTAACAAGTAGGTGAAGGGTTACCTAAGGTGAGAGACTTGAACAAGTTCAAGGAAATCCCCAAAATTAAAGATTTTTGTTGCTTACAATAGTCATATCTACGTTAGAATGTATTTTGAGGATTTTCTTGAACTTGTTCAAGTCTCTCATGTTAGGTAACCCTTTAACTTCTTTTTCGCCCAGTTTATGAACAAACCATTTCCCCCCAGTTTTGGTTTGCTGGGCTAAATATCACAATGTTATCATTGTTCATATGATTTTCCATAAGGTTTCAATATGATAACTGCCAGTAAGCAACTGGGTGAATTTGAAGCTCACCAATACTGACTACTGGATGATATCTGGAGACAGTGTAATGCACGCATATTTATAGGGTCACAAAGTTGTCATTTTTGATAATTACCATGTTCTCATAATTATTCAGTCACTTATACGCTTTAGAAAATGTTATCGAAGTAGGGATATGTAAGTAGAATCGCCCAAATAAACATTTCAATTTTTGTTTTATATTTTAAAGACCCAAAAATGCGAATAAATATATTACGCGGCAGGGATTAACGAATTATGCAATTTCCACCACTTGAATTTTTTAAGACTTTTAATATGTCATTGTGGGGACCTTTTAGAAATGCATTGTGGTGAAATTTTTTTTTTTACAATTTGTTTGAGGTCAAAAATTATTTTTCCTGGACTAAATCTTATGATGGGCACTTATGATTTTTTTTAAAGCTATTTTCTGTCAGGATTTTTTTTTAATAATAAACATATATGCCATAAGGAGCTAGGCTACTGTACATTGTAAGCCAAGTACATGTAAATAAAAGCACAAGAGCTCTATTCCAGTATATTTTCCCAAAAAAAAATATTTTATGAGCGCCCATTGTTCAAAGAGCTTCAACTTTATGATATTGGTTATAGGTGCTATAACTCGTAGGAGGTATTTATTAATATATATTTAAAGTTTACTGACCCTTATATCAAAAACGCATTCAGTTTTGGGATTCCTCATTATAGGTCAGTCATAACACCAAATACCATATCCATTTCAATATATGTATAAGCGTCGGGTACAAGTATTGTCAAAATATTGACAAAAGCTTAATAAAAACATAAATAAATGTTTCCCGCGTGCGCGGCGCACGACCTAATTTATCTCGTGTGCACGAGATGTCCGCACATCCGTTTTTGCTGCCGCTTCAATTATTTGTTCCTATAACATAAAGCTCTATTTTAAAATGTTTCTTAGTCTCACTCTCAGAAATTATTTTGCATTAATTTTATAATTTCCATAATATTTGATGACAGAGAGCGGCATGCAACTATTTTGACTTGCCCGGTAATTATGTTTTATCACTTCAACCCGACGTTGCAGCACATTTATATGATAATGTGTGGCCGGCCGGCCGGCCCAGCCAGCCGGCCGCGCCGTATGACGGGCGCGCGCGACGTCACGGTCACAGGTCAAATGTACCATACAACGTAGTAGCTGTACACGGAAACCATTTACTACACTAGCCTACAGTCTCCATCCATCCATCCATGGTTCAACTGAAGAATAGATGCTAAGATTTCTCGAAAATTGTGAGGTAAGATTATAGTATTTAGTAAAAGCATGGAGGAGTAAAGCTAAGAGATAGGACCCCGTTACTAGATTAGTACATTTGTACTACATGTAGCCCCGCACTGCAGTACAGCACATGCAGAGTGTAGGGCCATAGACTATACATACATTGTACGTATACAAGTTCGGCCTATCTGTTCAACGTGTCAATCGTATGGTGTTCTAAAACGGACGGGCAATGTCGTGGTTCAACTTTTAAAACGTTGGTATACCCCAATACCCGGCCCCATAGAATACAGGGCCACTCCATTTTATGTGATAGGGTAAATAAAGTCGAGAGGGCTAGGGGTTGAGTGGCCCTGCATTCTATAGTTGTACCAGTCGTTTTCCTAGTTCCGGATAGCAACAAATATTCAGGCTGTTTTCGGTAAGTCTAATCCTCGAAATTCAAATGAAATAGGTAGTTTACCTTGGCTTGAGTGATGGAGAAACTCCCGGTTCAGTTTTTTTTTTGATATTTATGCTCTTCTTATTTTGAAAATATGACGTCAAAAGTACATCACTAAATTCCTAGTTGCGGAACGGTTTAAACCAATTCAGGATCGGGTAAAAAACTGCTCGTACATGAAAAATAATCATGCTAGAACCAACCCGAATCAAGCCTATATTTCTGATAAAGTAATATATAAATACAGTTTAAAATACATTTCAAATACTTCCACTTCCAGTAGTCCGAGTAACTAGGACCCAAATATTGCTTTTTTAACATCAGGGGCTGTTTTCACAAAACTTAAACTTAGGAGAATACTTAAGTCAGACCTAAAATCTAAGCACCCTGCCATTAAGTGGTGCGCTTAATTTGGTATTCACAAAAGATCTAAGCAACCCACTTAAATCTTAGTGCTCCACTCAACTTAAGTGTTTAAAGCAGTCACTGTTGCTCATGCGCAAAACATTTTCGTCATAAACGTTCCTACTCAACGAAAATGTAATCTATCTGCGCGGTTTATCATGCGCGTGTGCACACAGTCGTGAACCACATAACGATCGAGGATAGATATTGTGTTTTACTTTATTCCTATGTTATACCCAATCCCCATTGCTTTGCGCTTGCGTACCGTCGATCGAGGACCGAATTTTTCCATTCATACCGCCGACCGAGGGGCTTTTGTTTCCTTTGTTCTTTTTTGTGTCTCGCCCCTCGGTCGTTATGTGGTGCAAGAGCACACGCACACAGCTATCGACGCAGTTTTCAAGCCCAAGTTAGTGCACCAAAATTGTATGCGTCACGAGCGCGTCAAACGAGTTCGTCATGCACGTTTTAGATGTTTAAACACAGAAAAATAGTGAAATGTTCATTTTATTTACTCTCGAGTGTGAAACAAATTGTGATGGTGATTTATCCGCTTTCTTTCAAACATGCTGGAAGAAAAGGTAGTTCTTTTGCATTTTATAGTCGGCAGTCACGTGTATTGCATGTCATTGGTTAACGATAACGTAACATGTCATCAATCGCAATCATTCCGCCCACCTAAAATTTAACAAATCGATTGATAAAAATCGTTAGAATGTCAACGATTTCTAAGGCTGTCACACATTAACTTCAGCTTGGCTTCCTTTTACAATAATTTGATACTGACGAGATTTCCCATAGCCCCTAGAATATCAAATTTTGTGCCCAAAATGTACAAACCGAAGGACAGAAAAAAGCTGCCATGACACCAAAGCCCCCCCCCCCCCCCCCCCCCCCTCTTAAATGAGTTAAGCACCCGCTATACTAAAACGAGTTAAGACTAGTCAGACCACACTTAGATTTAAGACTCGAAAATAAGTGGGGTACTTAGCAAAAACATTTTGTGAATACCGCTAAGTCATTCAGATTTGTCTAAAGCCGTGTTCGCACTGGACTTTTTTGGGGGAAGGTTTTACTGAGACGATGGTAAAATAAAAAATGGTCAAATGTTACCACTGTTCGCACTTGGACTTTCGACACGGGAAAATTTTACCGAGACCGTGGGAGAAGTAGCCGAGCTGTCACTATAATGACTCGTGAGGGCGCTTTGCGTGACCTAATATATAATAAATATCTGCCATAATATTGACCAAAGGAACCCCAACTCTAAATAAGTATATGACACTATTTGCTTTCTATGGTAGTTTATTCGTCTTCAAGCAATGACGACAACGTCTGAAACAAATATGAAACAAGATAATGGCAACAGGTAAACGTTAACGCATAAACATGGAACATGGTAAAGTCAAAGTTCTCTATGCCCTCCCAAATCTTTGGAGGGGAGTGACAAAGATTGAAAAAGTTGTCATTTCTTGACAAAGTCCCCATTTTGCATCCACTGTGGTGGTTTGGTCTGTCGAGTTGAGCGACGTGTGGTAGGGGTGTGCGGTTGAGAAGGGGAGGCCGGAGGCTCGACGGTGACGATGGGCTGCTCCTCAAGGCCGGGGGCGTTGTGCGGCATTAGGGCCCGCAAAGCCCGAGGGATGGGGCCGCTTGGTGCAGGGCTCTCGGGTTGCTGTTGGCGGATGGTGGTTTTGGGGGGAGGTGGTGTCAGGCTGGCTGGTGTTGTCATCCCAGCATCCGGTGGGTCGTCCGGGGTGGAGAAAGGACCAGTGTAAGAAGGCCCATGTGTTTCTAGGTGTAGCGGAGCAAGGATGTGCGAAGCAGGCTTGGCCGACTGGGTTGGTGGGATCGACACTGTTGTCGGGCCGGGTGCCATGGCTAGTGATGCACGAGGTATGACGGGCAGGTACTTGCGCAGGAATTTCCTGTTACGCAGTGTGACACGTCCAGAGCCATCTACTCTTACAACATACTGGTCAAACTGGCGCACCTCAACCACAGTGCCAGTCTTGTCCCACTTGGTGGGGTTGGGGCCAGTCTGGTTCTGGATGCGAACACAGTCCCCGACGATCAAGGGAGGAAGGGTTCGGGTGTGCTCCGAAAGGCGCTCAGCAGTACGCATATGACGGTTGCGCAGTGCCTCCTCTCGGGAGTAGAGGGTCTCCCGCCATGTTGTGTGAGGCTGGTACTTGCCGGGGTGGATGGGGATGAAGTCCCTTATGGGCCGTCCAAATATGCACATGGCAGGGGAAAGGTGTGTGTCACGGTCAGGGGTATTGCGGTACTGGAGCATGGCCCGCTGGAACTTGTCGGTGTTCAATGTGCCGGCAGCATTAGTTGATGTCGTCGAGGGAACGGTCACCAAGTATTTTCAGGAGGGGCTTGTGATCCACAGCAACGATGAGGTCAGAACAGCCGAGGACAAAGTGGCGCGCCTTGTCGAGTGCGTCAATGACTGCAAGTGCCTCCCCCTCTACTGGAGCATAGCGGGACTCTGCCCCCGAGGTAAAGCGACTCCCGACGAGAGTGATTTTCCAGCCAGTCTTACAGCAAAAGGGCTTGGAGGAGGGGCAGCCACAGTGCTTCTGGAGGAGCCAGAATCCAATGCCCTCCTTGCTCCAGTCGGTAGCCAGGCAGGTTGGCTTGGTCTTGTCGAAGATTTCCACCCCCTGGTAGATCTCACCGATGATCAGGGATTTGGACTCCTCAAAGAGGTGGTTCAGTTGGTCTGACCACATGAAACGTGTTCCAGGTTTGAGGAGTTCGCGGAAGGGCAGCATCCGTTCCGCCGAGGCAAAGGCATAGGAGACCTGGTTAACCAGACCGAACCAGCTTCGGACATCTGTGATGTTGCGTGGTGTGGGAAAGTTCTGTATGGCCTCGAGGTAGCGAGGGCAGGGGCGTACAGAGGTTGGAGTGATCTCAAAGCCAGCGAACTCGACAGATGTCTTGGCAAATGAAAATTTAGAGGGGTTCAGTGTGACTCCATTGCGGCCGCAGACGTCGAGCCACTCAACTGCCTGGAAAAATGCCTCCTCAATTGTGTCAGCCCACATCAGAGTGTCATCCACACACTTGGTTTTCTGTGGGATGTCGGCGACGATCTCGTCAAAGCGGCGGCTGTAGCCATCTCCTGAGGCAATGTACCCTTGCGGGGCAACACGGTACCGATAGCGACCCCATGGAGTGATGAATGTTGTGAGGTGGCGGTCCTGTTCATCGAGGGAAATGCTGTGATATCCGTTCCACGCGTCAAAGACGGTCTTGCGTGTGTGGGATGGGACTGTGCGTGCCTGGTGGAAGGGTGACTGTGTGTGGTGAGTTTCACGAACAGCATGGCGATTGAGTGACTGGAGGTCAACTGTCCGTCTGGGTTTGCCTGACCTCTTGGCGCAAATCACCATCTTGTGGCACCAAGTAACAGGTGTGCCAATGGGTACCGGTTCAATGACCCCGAGGCGCACGTCTTGGTCGAGGCCTGCTTTCACGTCGTCTCGCCAGTGCACAGGGACGGGAATCGGTGTGTGGTGAGCGACCGGTCGAGCGGCAGGGTCCACCATGAGTTGCATCGGGGGTCCAGACATCATGGGGAGTAGCTGATGCTCGCACACATTGAAAGTGCTAGATTTGTAGCGCTCAAGCAGCCATTGCTCGAGCCTCTCGCGGTTCTCCTCCGTTGCCGAAAATGGAAGAGATGTGGGGGGAGGTGGCGGTACCTGGCGTGGAGGGCATTCGCAGGTGTGAGTGATACAGGAATCAGGAACAGGCATTGGTGTGGTTGCTGCAGATGAGATTCTGGTGCTGCCGGGCTTGTGTGTCTCCCCAATTGTGGGAAACCTATCAGATATCAAGCCAAGGGCGACACAAGCCTGTCGTGATAAGAATAGTCTATCAGAGGAGTCAGTGAAGTAGACTATCTGACGAGTCTTGAGCGTCTCTCCGGTGGCGGAAGTTCCGGAAATTCGTAGGACGGAGGCACCCGCAATGCCGATGCCGTGGTCATTGGCAGCAGTCATCTTCATGGTGACGGGGATGAGATGGCGCCTCCCCAGGCCCAGCTTGGACAGGAGTCTTGTGCCAGCAAGGCACGACTGGCATCCAGTGTCGGCCATGGCTGGGTAGGAGATAGGAGGAGTAGGGCTAAGGAGGGGTGTGGGGAATCCAAGGGCTCGGGCGTCTGATGGGATGGCCCGTATAGAGACATCGACGAATGGTTGGGGGTCAGATGCCCGCTTCTCCCACACATTACAGAACTCACTGTAGATGTGGGCACTAGTCACCGACGCGTCATCTACAGAGCACAGGGCTTCAAAGATGGCAGTGGCATTGTCTCGTGGTGTCGGTGCAGTAGGTGGGGCAGTTTGCCGCATGCGCTGTGGCTGGCGACACACGTTCTCGTGGTGGTGTAGGATGCCACACTTGGTACACGTGTGGTTGTAGGCTGTGCATTTCCGTACACGCTCCTGTCTGCTTCGCCCGTGGCCCGATCTGCCACAGTGGCCGCAAAGTGAGGTTGCGGGTCTGGCATCACCTGACGTGCCCCGCAGGTGTCCCTTCTCCTGGCGCCTGTAGGAGCTGGTGGCAGCTGCAGCTGTGGTGGTGCCACAATGGAGGAGGCGACCGGCCGACCGTTTTCCAGACTCCTTCGCTTCGATGTATTTGAGTACCTCCTCGAGTGACATGTCCTGTTTTGATTCACCGAGGATGTCCAGTCGAATCTCCTCGTCCTCGAGCCCCCGGATGAGGGTATCTCGTATCACGATGTCGCTGTAGTCAACCTGAGTTGCGCATGTGCACTCGACCCTGAAACTGCATACCCCGGCTTGGCCTCGGAGGCGAGCGGAGAAGGCCCGCACTGGCTCGTCACGGTCCTGGCGCATTTGCTGTAGCTGCACTCGGGCAACCATGATGTTCTCTTGACGCACGGCAAGTGTCTTGATGTTGCAAAGAATGGTCTGTTCATCACTGTAGGCGAGGGCGCCAAAGGTTCGTGTGAGGTCCTTCCGGAGTGCCTCATCACAGCACTCAAGTAGCTGAAAGACTCTGTCGGACCCGGTAAGGTGTGTGGCGGCTTTGTAATCGGACCATCTCTGCGTGAAGTATGCCCATTCTGCGCTCGTGCCAGCTGCTGATATCACGGGCCGCTTTACCTTCTCTGCCCTTGGCGTGCTGGATGCAGATGCTGGCGCGTAGGCGTGGTCAGATGGATGAGCAGTCCTCTCATGCAGATCGATCAAGCGGAGCAGAACCTCAGGGGGTGTGGCAGTAGGCCAGGTTGTTTCGCAATCAGGTGCCGGGCAAGGTATGGTGCTCATTGTTTCTATTTACGTTGTCGTCATAAATAAGTATATGACACTATTTGCTTTCTATGGTAGTTTATTCGTCTTCAAGCAATGACGACAACGTCTGAAACAAATATGAAACAAGATAATGGCAACAGGTAAACGTTAACGCATAAACATGGAACATGGTAAAGTCAAAGTTCTCTAAACTCTACGTAATCTTTTTGCAGAACCACATGCGAATGTGATCACGATGCGATTTGCATGCATCAGCGTGCCCGCACGTAAACAATGCAAAGAGCGCATGCGCAGTGTCTTGTGTAGCGTGACCTTGCACTGGAGGGCCGGATGAACTTTTTCCTGGGCCGCTTTTACCGACACGCACTGTTCGCACTGGACCTATCGTCTAGGGAAAAGTGACCAGGGAAGTTTTTCAGGGCAGCAGTTGGCCGGTAGAAGTACCCACTGGACTCGGGAGAAGTACCTGAGAGGAAAACGTCCTAGGCTGTCCTCACTGGACTTAAAATAAGAAAGGTACCCATCGTCTAGGTATGTTTTATCATAATAAGTCCAGTGCGAACAGGGCTTAAGTCTGGTATTTAAGTGGGGTGCTTATTTTTTTTTTACTTAAAGGTACATGTACATGTAGTATACACCATTTGCAGATATCAAAAATATTTACTACCAAATTATTAAGAAATATCTTACTCATTGGAAAGTAAATGTTGATTATAGGCATCCAGCAAAATGAATGCGCTAGATATCCTGTAATTATCATTATAAAATTACATTTTTCAAAGATAACATAATATAACATAAGATAACAAAGATAAAACAAAGATAAAACAAAGATAACATAAGAATAACTGCTCGACGCCGGTTGAAAAAATGCTATTTTTCGTGCTTTTCTCGGCATCCATGATTGTAAAACTTCGGACAGCTCAGTTAAACGATATTTTCTATAAAATACAACCCCCCAAATCTTCTCATTCATGATAATTCAAGCAATTGCCAATGGTGTATCCTACCTTTCAAAACCACAAGGCAGCCACTGTTGCTAAGATATTGGTTGATGTTTTTTCTGCCGTTTTGACGTTCCAGAGAAGCTCCACTTCAGAATAGGGGAGGAATTTTGAATCATTCTTGATTCGCGAAATATGTACCCTCTTGGGCATGAAAAATACTCGCACCAATCCCTGAACTGCACCTTAGTTTAGATGCTGCGGATATAGTTGCGAGTGATATTCAGACAGATTGGGAAAATCACCTGCCAAAACTCTTGCTGGCATACCGCTCAAGTGTACAATCCACTACTAAATTCATCCCTCACCGACAGATGCCATGTTTGGGGCCAAGGGGCAGTTATAGATGTAAGATACTTGGTGCGGGTATTTTGTCCAGCTTGCAAAAAGGGTCTGTCAAGGAAACTGCATAAGTGCTTGGACAGGCCCTAGATAAGAGTGAAGAAAATCACTGATTTTGTCTGAAGGGTCAAAATCCCTTCAAAATCTATCAAAATCCCTTCCCTGTTTTGGAGGAGTTTGGCGGATTCAGGATACCTGTTGAATACTGTTCGAATCTGATAGATTGAGGATTTTAAGCCTAGCGGTACTGCAGGATTTTGATTCAAGATACCTCCATATACTTTGAGGCCCGACGTAAGAACAATGGAACGACAAATGTGAAAATTATACAAATTTAGGTCCCTTTTTCCCCATATAAAAAGTGATATTGGGCCTATTGTTTAGCTTTTTCACGTTTTTCATTCCAACAGTCGCCAACACCAACTTTTTGTGTGCATTTATTGTTGAACATTGGCGGATTCAGGGTACTTTCTAATAAAAGTACTCAAGGGGTTAGGGTTCGAAAAGGGACTGTGATCTTACACCAAACATGTACACTACACTACACATACACTACAGTATGTATGTGTCGAAGATAATGCTAATCGATCAATTGTAATTTTCACACAGATTAGGCCTACTATGTGGTGCAGCTAAACTTTGAGGATTCTTTCAGCATGGAAGACTCGGAAAAAAGAAAACTACGCCTCAACCGTGTTGCCCTAGTAGAAGACATAAGACCCAGACAAATCCTGGACCATCTCATAGAATGCGAGGTCTTCACACCAGATATGTATGATGATATTACATCCAAGCCAACAACTAGAGTAAGTTACTTTTTTCATCCTAAATTACCTCTTTTAAGGTCGGTCATTGCAAAAAAATAGTGCAAGTACATTTTTGTTGGAAAATACTTTAAAAATGCACTTGACTCTCCATAGAACCATGACTTATAAATCGGACACACGTTTTGCACATTTTGAAAATTGAGCCAAGAAATATATTGGAGCGGGGTTTGAACTAGGCAGTTTCCCTTGTTCATTTGAAATGTATTGAATGAAAGCCTGATCCTCATTGAGTGATTCCTGTTTGCTATTTCCTATGTACATGTAGATTGTATGTACATTTCATTTGCATACCTTATAACAAACCATCTCCCCCCCCCCCAAAAAAAAAAAAAAAAAATTGAAATAATCCAAGCCTGAACTAGTTAAAATAGTTAGAGGGGTGTTTCTCACAACACAAGGTAAAATTGTTGAACGAAATTGTTTCAAAATTGTACATTTGTTTACTTGTTTTGATATTTGTTCCAAAAGGTATAATAAATGGAAATAAAAAGGTGGTTGGCTGGTATTAAACAAGTATGTTTAAACAAGTATGAGCCAACTAACTAACTTTAAAACCGGCCAACAACAAATTGTGACCCGCTTCATCGAAATCAGGAATAAGTCTCGAAATGACTTTTTGAGATATGCACACGGTGAGAAAGGAAAATTCATAAGCTTTCTAATGATACACATCACACGTGTGTATCTTCTTAGGTTAACAAGTTATGGTCTGATAAGATGACAGGTGTATATTTATTTGCCGAATCCACATTACGAGAAAAACAGCTTTGAAATAAACAAAATTGACCAAAATCATACGGACAGCGCACACAAATCATCTTCATTTTCATCTGTATTGATCGTTTTTACATACAAGGCATTAATGACAATAATCTGTGATAACTACACTTCCTAAAAATACAATGTTCAGAAAAACGACTTGGTCACGATTTTCACCCATGCGTTCACTTCAACGACCGATTGCGTAAAACGACGCCAGCGACTTATTCCTGATTACGATGGAGCGGGTCACATTTGTATTCTCTTATTAATATTACAGGTATAAATAGTACTTGTTGAGTATGTTTCAGGTTGTTTGAATAAATACTTCAAGCATCTTATTTCTGAATTTTTTCCAGGAACAGACAGGCAAGCTGTTAAACATGCTAGAAAAGCGAGGATGTTACGCATACCGTCATTTCCACAACGCACTTCTGAAAACAGGCCATGAGCATCTGGTGGAAAAATTAGACCAAACACAAACTGATGCAGGTATAAGTTCTTTTTGTTTGTTTTTTGTGTGGATAGGTGTGTGGGTGAGTATGTTTTTGATTAAAAATATAAATAGGGGATGTAGAACCTTAGAGGACAATAGGGTTTCGGTGGTTTTTTCCGGTCAGTGTTGTAACCGTAGAAACTGGACTTGTTGGTCTCGAAACCAGTTTGACGTGGACACGTGGTCTTGAGATCAGTTGAGGTCTTGGACTGCTGGTCTTGGTCTTGGTCTCATACCTGCTGTTCTCAAACTTCTGGAACAAAACCAGCTTGAGACCAAATAAAAAATGCACTTTGCACCTTAACAAAATCTTGCAGTTGCCTAACAAAATAGAAATCCCATTTCCGAAATTAACAACAAAATATATAATTTGCATGGTCCTGCATCTAGACATGTGTATTATGTACTGTTGGTCGATCTCGAACATAATTGGCAAGGCACTATTCTAGGATAGTGTAGGTACGTTGCCATATGGAAAGTGTGCGTGCGACGCGGCCTGATTGTGAGAAAGTTTGTCACTTTTTTTCTAATAGATCACAGTATACATACAAGGACTACAGGTACAAGGAGTTTGTCGATGCCAAAAACTGAAACAAAAAACATGTCGCAGTTCGTTTTTTTGCCAGAAAAGTACCAGCATCAGGAACATCTGCCTTTATCAAAATTATCGGCAGGGAGGACGGAGGGGGGGCGGGGTGCCCATGAGGCTGCGATTGCGAAACGCTGTGGTACATGTACCGTTCATTCTCAGAATAGGGGGGAACAATTTTCTCACGTGAAAAATAACTCAGGTTTTTTTGCATCCAATCTTAACATCCTGTCATTTGTGGTTGAAAAAAGGTTGTTATTTACCTTAATTTTTATCATCCAATGACAAAAATTGTATTGAAAATGAGAAAAAGCAGTCAAAAAAAATGAACGTTGACGTACCGTTGCTGTACGTGGAGATTGTGCACAAATACCCAAACGACGTTAACAAACACCTCCCCTAAAAAGGGTAATAATAATCGATAAATTGTGAAAAATTCTGCTTCGAACCCACTAATTTCTTTCCATGAATCTGTTTAAAAAAAATATGTAGCAGTAATATACTGAATTTTTAAACAAATCTATCTGTGAACCCTATGCGTTTTATCTTGTTATTTTCGAACGAAAATAGCAGAAAATGGCCTTTGATTCCCATGCTTTAAACAGTTGGCCGATCACAACACCACGCGACTACTGGTGTGTCATAAAAAAAGACAGGGCTTACAACGCGACCAGACAGGGCGTGATCAGCGTGCCTCGTGCGTGAGCAGGGAAAGTACATGCATTGTGCCGTGTTGCGTCCACGTACGTGTGTACACAATGGTATGAATGTGTGAATGATGTTGATCTTGCAAACCACACATCTGTACCACTGCACTTGAAAGTTCTTTGCTGGGTGTGAGGAGATGCATCCAAGGTTGGAACTTCGGCTTGAACAATGAGGTCTCGTAGATTGTGAGGGCATCTATAAGCCAATAAAGGGCTGTCAGGGATGGTACGGACAAGGCGATCTGAAATGTGGAGAATGTGATGGCTGTCAGTGATGATTTTGCGAAGGGAAGGAAGACTGGGATAAAAGGGTAGTGACCAGGGGAATCTTTACCTTGAGAGCCAAATTTCTGGTTACAGCTTTGGCTCTGTCAATGGCACGTTAAACTTGGCGGGAGCTGTGACCCCTGGCAACCAAGTTATTCTTCAGAAAAATCAGAGTCGTTAGAACAAATCCTTTTGAGTCTGAGGGCCTGACTGAATGCTATACCAGTCTTACAATGCCTAGGTTGACAGCTGGAGGAGTGGAGGTACTGGTGTGTGTCTGTGGGTTTAGAATACAGATCAGTGGTTATTAAGTTATCCTCCTTGCAGATGGTGACGTCCAGGAAGTGGGCCTGATGATGCGAGTACTCTGAACGTGATGGTCATGTGGAAGGAATTCATGTGATTAGTGAAAGTCAGCAGACTATCCTCATCACTGGTCCAGATGAAAAATACCCAATGTATTTCCACCAGTTCAAGAGATGACACGGTGCTGCTGAGGCAAGCATGCGTTTTTTTAGGTCTCCCATGAAGAGGCATGCAAAGGAGGTGTTTTTCTGTTCTTATTCTTCTGGTTTCTCCCGTTCATTTTCCTTTCACACCCCTTTCTTGTAATACTGTTGCCCACTCCTTTTTCTCACAACTTTTATTCCGGAGGTCGCAGGTTCAAATCCCGCCATGCTAATTTCTTTGTTCACTTTAAAATTTATGCAAATTTTCCTAGTCAGTTTCCTTTGTGGTTTAATATGTATTATAAGATAAAAAGTCGTATCCTCATTGAGTGATCCCCACAATGTTGCTTCCAAGGTTGTATCGTAAAATTGGGCATGATCCCTGGCCTCACGGCATTCTAGTGTTTATGACTTCTGACTAGCGCAAAGATACTGACAGTTTGGGAGACCACCAACATAGGGCAAGATAACTCAGTTAGTAGAGCGCCGGTCTGGTATTCCGGAGGTCGCAGGTTCAAATCCTGCCTTGCCAATTTCTTTGTTCACTTTAAACTTTATGCACCTTTACCTAGTCAGTTTCCCTTGTGGTTTATTTGTACATGTATAGTATAATCAAATTACAACAGAAATATGAAACCCTGGCCAAACTGCACAATGACAGGCGCGGAGAATCTTCTATTGCCATTAACTCGTTTTAACCCGTGTTGAAGGCACGTGGTCCCCATCCCCCACTTCCCGGAAGCGCGTGCCCCCTATCAGAGATCCGTGCCCCTCATCGGAGGTCCGTGCCCCTTGTCGGAGGTCTCTGCCCCCCTTTCGAAGGTGCGTGCCCCCGTCGGAGGTCTGTTTGAAATTGCAAACAAACAATATTGCCATTCAGTGCCCCCTTGACACATATTTGTGCACCTCCAGGTACCCCCCTACAAATTTAACCCTAGTTACGCCGCTGCAATCAGCGAGGCCTAAAATGTCTGTCGACTTGTTTCTAGTGAGGTTCCTTGGTATGAGATGAGAAATGACATTTCAAGGACTGCCACACCTTCAGACAGGAACTAATACCCATGTTGGCCCAGGCAGACATCAGTCCTGGGTCACAGCAGTTGAAGGCCATTAAGGTACCGGTACACCAACCCGATCCCCAAGTGTACCCCAGATTGTAGTCCACAACATTCATGTGATCATTTTGTGTACTTTCTCTTGACTGTGGTAGATGAAGTTGATGCCAAGGCGATCAAACCACCACGAAAGGGAAAAGATTCCAGCATCATTATTTCTGGAGCTCGGGGACAACCGAATGCACAGCACATCACCAATAATGTCATCGGAGACAACAATTTTGCAGTATTCGGCAGCCAAATTGTGACAGTCAACAACTACAATGAGGAAGGCTAGGAATGAGTTCATCATTTCCTTATTGAGTTTGCGCCGGGATTATTTTGACATTGACTGGAACCAGGCGTGGGATTGTTTTTTTACGAACCTCGATCCTGGATGGGTTCAGTACAGGCCGGCATCTGTGCGAAGCACACTCTGATATTTCTGGCCTCGCTCACGCACTGCAAGTTGGTTGCTAACAGATATTTCCGGCCTTGCTCGTGACGTGTTTATTCGTCATCCGTTTTTTAATTTCAGAATTGTTTTGCGTGTACATGTATACACGTCATCCGACGCTAACTGTTTTGAATAACGTAGCAATCGGACTGCATGTCAAGAGTCATCAATGGGCAATCCCATTGTCAAACCAATTTGAAACAACAAAGTAAAACATATAGTATTTAGTTGTTTTAAAAAACGCCTTAACTTTACCAAATGCATCAAAATCCATGCCCCCATTTTTGTGGATTTTTGGAGACTGAGTCCCGCATGCTGGAGGTGAATAGATGGATTATGATGGACTTGAGCCAGAAGGTCCAAAGCACTGCTAAGGTAATATCCGATTGATTTTGTCCATATAATGAATACTGCTTTTGACAGTTTACTAAGTCTTTAATATTAACCGACAGTGATTCCATAATCCATGTTATCACATACTGTGTACATGCACATGAAGCTGAGAGTCAATGATGGATTTCTGACAGATTTTAGCAGATTTGGTCGAGTACTGGTGAAAGGCAGGGAGTTATTATATAGGGTTATTGTACAACAATAACATGATTTGGCTAATGTAGTGTTAGCTGAATTAATTGATGAGATACTGTAAAATGACTGTTACGGGCGGTACGCTTTAAGGCATAGATTTGTTGGGACTCTTTTCTTTTTTTTTATAAAATCATGATATACGTTTACTCTATTAAAAAACAATTACATTTTACAAAAAGGAACTTTGATATGGAAACATCAAGCTTTTGTTGTTATGGGTGTTACATTGTAAAGTTACAGATGTTTCATGTCTGAAATCAACTTCAAACATGCCATGAACATATACTAACTGGCATACAGATCCTTTTTATTTTGATTGGTTGAACTCACATCATGTGACATTCAATATTGCTCCCATTCATACCTGGGCTCAACAAGTCTCATTCAGCCATGGTGAATGAGATTTACTATCAACAGTTAGGGTTATCCTTGGTCTCACAGCTTTTGAACACTCAACTCTCACTCCAAAACCTGGGGAGAAGGTTGTGACCTGAAGTTGTGCTGCATATGTTGACAACATCACACAATCATGGCGACCCTGGCAACATCAACTGATGAGCCAGCGTCAACAGATGAGCCAAAGTCAATAGATGAGCCAACGTCAAGTACAGTACAGATGAGCCAAGGTCAATAGATAGATGAGCCAATTGGTCAATAGATAGATGAGCCAACGTCAAGTACAGTACAGATGAGACAAGGTCAATAGATCAGCTAACACCAACAGATGAGCCAATGTTCGTGGATCTGTATGTTAATTATATAAAAAACTAATATGGAGTGGCTTTGAATTGTAAAGGGAGGAATATTATTGCCCTGTAAAATCTGGACTTTTCCATTTCACTCAGCTTTACCCTCGTAAAAATGAAAAAGTCCAGATTTGTATTACCTTGTGATAATAATATTCCTCCCATTTCACTCTGAGCTGCTTAATTTTTGTATACTGAATCATGGTACATGTATTCTAAGTTCTGTGTAATATTGTAATATAAAATGTTAATCACAATCTTTGCCTTACCCCTAACCCTGCTAAATGCATGCAACAGAATGCACCATCAGCGGTAAAATAAAATGTTGCAAATGTTCTAAGAGAATGCCTCTTGAGGTAAAAAAACAAAACACTTGCACTACATTGTGCATGTGAAAACAAGGTGAGAAACCGGTGACCAAAAACTAATGTCAGCCCCCAAACCATTTTTATTTTAAAGAAAAAAAATACATTTAACCACAATCTACCGAGTACTTCACTGGCAAACCACTCAAATAAAGGCCATTTTGTCCTGTTGTTATAATGCTTGTACATTTGTATCGTAGATTTCATCAATTTGCAACTTTTCAGCATTGTCTAATTTCGGTTGAATTGCTACCCCGGTAGCTACACCGTCATCGTGGGAAGGTGCAGTTCTAGAATAGTAGGGTTCTTGCGTTTTAGACCGTCGATTACCGTTGTACGCGAGCCTAGCCAATCAGCACTTGCGAGTGTTCATGGGATCAGCGGTGCTTTCCTTGTTATCCAATAAACTATCGAGACTGTACCTTAGCTTGTTGTTATTCGTGATAAGGCCTGGCATACGATCCACATGAATATTATAATTGTTAGTATATACACGCCCTTCTCCCGCTGGTGACTGACACATCAGATGTGCCAGGAGGAGGGCGTGTATACTAATGTTAGAATAATCATGTAGATCGTATGCCAGGCCTTATACATTATTTATGAATAACAATAAGCTAAGGTACAGTCCCGATAGTTCATTGGATGGGACGCAAGCATCGCTGACCCTATGAACACTCGCAAGTGCTGATTGGCTAGGTTTGCGCACAACGGTAATTGATGGTCTAAAACGAACGAACTCTACTAAGACAAATGGAGGTATACCCCGTAGGTTCATTCCTTGTAATTAATCTTTACTACCGGTACATATCATGTAGATATAATTTTTATATTGTATAATTACAAATTTGTATTGTTGTAACCAGCCCAATAAAGTAAAGAAGCATATGGTTCATACATGTACCGTACAGTGGTAGATTCTGGTGTTTAGCTATCGGCTAATGTTATGATTACATTCGAAAAGCCATCAAATATCAACACTCCCACCTTTTGTACAAAGCTAGATCCGCCCCTGTCGCCCCTGGTTCGAATATTCGTATTTTGTTTTACTTACAGTGTACTGCGCTCATTCCTTTGTTATATACACCTCCATGTATACATGTACGGTGGCAAAAATGCCGTGGGCACTAAACACCATAATTCCTTGTGCTTTAGTAGAAGAAAAGTATTTTGTCGCAGAGCTTGATAAATCCCGGACGCGACTTTTTTTAACGTACCACTAACGAGCTATTACATATAGAATTGTGCAGGAGGGCACTTAATTAGGCAATGATAGAATTATTAAAACCACGCAACTGAGCGAGACATTGCTGTACTGTAGTGAATAATGCTCAGGATTATTAAACCGGAGGCGCGAGATCGAATCCCATGAAGACCCCTTTTAATTTTTAATGTTTTTATTTATTACTATTTTGTATAGGTTTGTTAGTAATTTGCAACATTTTCCTTTTACTAATTTCTTGTTTGGAGGATTTTTTCCAAGGGGATTAAAGTCCGAGAACCTGACTTGCAACTCGGACTTAGCTCGTTAGTGGTACGGAGAAAAATATCGCTGTATTGCAAAAAAAAATTCTTCAGAGAATCAAACTCAATGGTCATGTACCAGAAAGTTACACAGATCAGAAAGTACAAGCAACCATAATTATTAAGCCCAAGTTTCGAATATGTTCGGTCATAACGCAGTTTCAAATATCAAATACTAAATTATTCGAAAATGAACAGCCCTAATTGGGACCGAGTTGAATGGGGCTATAGTTAAAAGTAGGATATACCATTGGTAATTGCTTGAATTATTATGAATGAGTGGATTTGGGGGGTTGTATTTTATAGTAAATCTAGTTTAACCGACCTGTCCGAAGTTCTACAATTATGGATGGCGAGAAAATCACGAAAAACAGCGTTTGTTTAGACCATGCATGCCAGTATTTGTTTTGTATTGGAAATAATATATTATCCGCCACTAACTGTGAAAGATATCTGGGAGTCATGATAAATGACTAATTAATTTAATTAGTTTAATTTAAACTGGAACAATCACTGCAATGACATTTATGCCAAGTCCGTCAAAACGTTAGTACTTATCAAACGAAATGTTGGTAGTTGTTCAGCCAATATTTTAACTAGTTCGCGCCGGATGACGTATATAAACGCAACAATTTTCCCAAATTCAAAACAGATGACGCATAAACACGCCAAGTTCAAGTTCGGAAACGTATGTCAGCAGCGAGCAAGGCCGGAAATGCGTGGGTGTGCTTCCCGGCACTATCAGCCTGAACCCGCTTCGGATCGAGTTTCGTTAAAAATAATCCCGCCCCTCGGCTCGGCGATATTAAAATAATCCCGGCGCGAACTGGTTTTAAAGAGGCTCTACATTTTTTATTCGATCACGACTAGATTACTGTTGCATAGCCTGGGCTAAACCACTCCTTTGTTGTAGAACGTGTACAAAACCAAAGCGTTAGATTTATCTGCAGAGACTGGCATTCACACTATGACACTCTATTAATTTAATAATAATAAATAATAATTCCGGGCCCATTCTAGTGTTGAATTCGCTCAGTATCGTCAAGAAATTGTGAAATGGTACTCCCATTACTATGGTGGCTCTGAAGGGACATCGCACATCGCACATTTCTGCGCAGATTTCTGCGATGTCGCCGATTTTATCGCACATTTCGGCGCCGATTTCTGCAATTTTGCACATTTTATCGCACATTTCGGCGCCGATTTCTGCGACATTGCAGATTTTATCGCACATTTCTGCGCAGAAATCTGCAATATCGCACATTTTATCCACTGACCTCTACACCTGGACGGATCATTGTCCATATTCTGCTGTGCTAACACTTGAAGTCGGCGCGAACTGGAAGTGCAACATGGCGGGCCCGAGACGTCACTGCTGTGAGCCAATGAAATGTCCAGGTGTAGAGGTCAGTGGATTTACTCTGTACATTTTGTATTTATAAACATTACGTAATACGTATCGTACCAACACCTGGACATTTCATTGGCTCACAGAGTGACGTCGGGGGTCCGCCATGTTGCACTTCTCCGCATGCCGACTTCAAAATGAAACAATGATGATCTGTCCATGTATAGAGGTCAGTGATTTTATCGCACATTTCTGCGCAGAATTCTGCGATATTGCAGATTTTATCGCACATTTCGGCGCCGATTTCTGCGATATTGCACATTTTATCGCACATTTCGGCGCAGAAATCTGCGACATCGCACATTTTATCGCACATTTCTGCGCCGATTTCTGCGACATTGCAGAT
Organism: Crossaster papposus; assembly: GCA_037893245.1. Lineage (NCBI taxonomy): Eukaryota > Metazoa > Echinodermata > Asteroidea > Velatida > Solasteridae > Crossaster > Crossaster papposus. The sequence goes on along the minus strand of JBAIAA010000489.1, from coordinate 381,862 downwards.
TTTATCGCACATTTCTGCGCAGAAATCTGCAATATCGCACATTTTATCGCACATTTCTGCGCAGAATTCTGCGATATTGCAGATTTTATCGCACATTTCGGCGCCGATTTCTGCGATATTGCACATTTTATCGCACATTTCTGCGCAGAAATCTGCGATATTGCAGATTTTATCGTACATTTCTGCGCCGAAATCTGCGATATTGCAGATTTTATCGCACATTTCTGCGCAGAAATAAGCGATATTGCAGATTTTATCGCACATTTCTGCGCAAAAATCTGCGACATCGCACATTTTATCGCACATTTCTGCGCCGATTTCTGCGACATTGCAGATTTTATCGCACATTTCTGCGCAGAAATCTGCAATCGCACATTTTATCGCACATTTCTGCGCAGAATTTTGCGATATTGCAGATTTTATCGCACATTTCTGCGCAGAAATCTGCAATATCGCACATTTTATCGCACATTTCTGCGCAGAATTCTGCGATATTGCAGATTTTATCGCACATTTCTGCGCCGATTTCTGCAATATTGCACATTTTATCGCACATTTCTGCGCCGATTTCTGCGATATTGCACATTTTATCGCACATTTCTGCGCAGAAATCTGTGATATTGCAGATTTTATCGTACATTTCGATCTGCGCCGAAATCTGTGATATTGCAGATTTTATCGCACATTTCTGCGCAGAATTCTGCGATATTGCAGATTTTATCGCACATTTCTGCGCAGAAATCTGCAATATCGCACATTTTATCGCACAATTTATCGCACATTTTTTTCAACATTCGAACGTGTGTTTGGCATTTGAATGTCGAATAAGGAGCTGGTAGTATGAATATTGAACGTCGAACGAGGAACTACGTGCAAACAGCTTCGTACAGTATACATGTACTTTCAGAATTTGACCTTTTCTATCTGTTACCACACACAATCACTCCATTTCGAATGCAGAATACTATGGAACTATTGAAAACAATTCAAATAAAATTAACCACCAGGGAGATAAATGTCCATTCTTAATTGTTTTCTTTTCTTTTCGACTTTTGTTTTATTTTTAACTCAACAAAATACACAAAACAAAACAAATTATATAATTGTTATTATTCAATCTGCACAAACTAAGTTTGAAGAATTTGCAATTTGAGATACAAACTTATGCACAGTATTTATACTGGCAAAGGCTATATTTTTTTTACATAATTGAATCTGAATAAATACTCAAGTGTAGGCACCCGATGCTTAAATCTACAGTTAAAAATAATAACAAAATAATGCAAAGATTCAAAATAAAATCAGGATGATCAATATTGTATCCAAAACAATAGATTTATAACATAATTATGTTTAAACGCACATGAGCATGGCTTTCCCACCAGTTTTTAAATTAAATCCATTCTTTTTAACTTGTTCACACTCAAACAAAATATGCTTCATTGTCTGAAAGATTTGAACAAAAAGAGTAAGAATCATCATCCACAATTTTCCTTTGGAAAAGTCTAACATTTGTCATTAACCCTAACCTTTCAAAATCCTCCAGAATCCTCCTTGCAAAATGCAGGACTTTGCAGGGAGAATAGGTCACTTGGAAGTTAATGCATCGAAGGACTTTAGGGCTTTGGGTTTTTTTGCCACTGGAGGATAAAGCAGGATCCAGGTCATAAGGCCTAAACTCTGATGCTGAATGATTTGGCAGGATTAAGGTTACTTGGGTATTTATCCAAATAAGAATTTTGAAGGATTCAGGTTATTTGTTAATTTGTACTTTCACACTGCTCGTGCTCTATGCGCATGCTCCATATAGCTTCAGTCAAGGTGTAAGTTATGTGTCAAGGATAGGAGACGTTAACAAACCAAGAGTCATGTGTGCAGAGTGACTGCACTGAGTCGACCCTTGTTGTAATACGATAAACCAACTCATTGTAGGATTTTGCAGGATTCAGGCAGTGGTCACCAGTAACAAATAATGTAGGATTTTGCATGCAGGATTCAGGTTACATGGAGTTTTAACACTTTGGAATTGCAGGATTTTTCAGGAATCAGGTTATGTGTAACAAAAATAGGGTAGGGAGTTGGGGTTTAAGAATTCATATTAATTTTATACTGGAAGATTTATGTTTTAAAGTAAAACAATTAATCTTACTCCATTCCTCCTTATGAATGTCAAATTCACGACTAAATTTAGTCAGTACTAGTACTAGAGGTTCGAAAATTATAGAATATAAAAAAGGAACACATTTGTTTAGTAGACAAACCTGCATTATCATAATTATACATATATATATTATTTCCTCTATAACCCAACACTGATTTATAGCAAAAACCACTTTCAAAATATTCTTTCAAATGACCGGGATGGCAGAATTAATACCTCTCCAGTACATAAAATAAATAGTCTCCAACGAAATAATGTTGCCATTGCACACAAAAAGATGGCTTTTATCTTATCTTCATTCCCTTATCCAAGGTTTTGAATTGTGGTTTGAATAAAGGGAAATGTCCTCACAAAAACGTACAGGATGCATGTTATTAAATTAATTGAAAAAGAAAATAAGGTTATACATGTACATACAAACACAGTATACGTGTACATGACATGTACATAAAGAGGTTAAGGTTATACATGTATAGTACATGTGCATATAGTATATGTGCATATAGTACATGTGCCAGACATGTGCATATAGTACATGTGCATATAGTACATATAGTGCATATACATTGTAGTACATATAGTGCATATAGTACATATAGTGCATATAGTACATATAGTGCATATACATGTAGTACATATAGTACATGTGCATATAGTACATGTGCATAAATAGTACATGTGCATAAATAGTATGTACATGTAGTACATGTACATGTACTATGTACATGTAGTACATGTACATGTAGTACATGCACATGTAGTACATGCACATGTAGTACATGCACATGTAGTACTTGCACATGTAGTACATGCACATGTACTACATGCACATGTACTACATGCACATGTACTACATGCACATGTACTATACATGCACATGTACTATACATGCACATGTACTATACATGCACATGTACTACATGCACATGTACTACATGCACATGTACTACATGCACATGTACTACATGCACATGTACTACATGCACATGTACTACATGCACATGTACTACATGCACATGTACTACATGCACATGTACTACATGCACATGTACTATATGCACATGTACATGTACTATATAACCTTAACCTCTTTATGTACATGTCATGTACATGTATACTGTATTTACATGTACATGTACATGTACATGTACATGTATAACCTTATTTTCTTTTTCAATTAATTTAATAACATGCATCCTGTACGTTTTTGTGAGGACATTTCCCTTTATTCAAACCACAATTCAAAACCTTGGATAAGGGAATGAAGATAAGATAAAAGCCATCTTTTTGTGTGCAATGGCAACATTATTTCGTTGGAGACTTGGGTAAATAGAGGGGTCCAAGATATTTATTTTATGTACTGGAGAGGTATTAATTCTGCCATCCCGGTCATTTGAAAGAATATTTTGAAAGTGGTTTTTGCTATAAATCAGTGTTGGGTTATATGTATAATTATGATAATGCAGGTTTGTCTACTAAACAAATGTGTTCCTTTTTTATATTCTATAATTTTCGAACCTCTAGTACTAGTACTGACTAAATTTAGTCTTGAATTTGACATTCATAAGGAGGAATGGAGTAAGATTAATTGTTTTACTTTAAAACATAAATCTTCCAGTATAAAATTAATATGAATTCTTAAACCCTAACTCCCTACCCTATTTTTGTTACACATAACCTGATTCCTGAAAAATCCTGCAATTCCAAAGTGTTAAAACTCCATGTAACCTGAATCCTGCATGCAAAATCCTACATTATTTGTTACTGGTGACCACTGCCTGAATCCTGCAAAATCCTGCAATGAGTTGGTTTATCGTATTACAACAAGGGTCTGCAGTCACTCTGCACACATGACTCTTGGTTTGTTAACGTCTCCTATCCTTGACACATAACTTACACCTTGACTGAAGCTATATGGAGCATGCGCATAGAGCACGAGCAGTGTGAAAGTACAAATTAACAAATAACCTGAATCCTTCAAAATTCTTATTTGGATAAATACCCAAGTAACCTTAATCCTGCCAAATCATTCAGCATCAGAGTTTAGGCCTTATGACCTGGATCCTGCTTTATCCTCCAGTGGCAAAAAAAACCAAAGCCCTAAAGTCCTTCGATGCATTAACTTCCAAGTGACCTTAGTGATTCTCCCTGCAAAGTCCTGCATTTTGCAAGGAGGATTCTGGAGGATTTTGAAAGGTTAGGGTTAATGACAAATGTTAGACTTTTCCAAAGGAAAATTGTGGATGATGATTCTTCCTCTTTTTGTTCAAATCTTTCAGAGACAATGAAGCATATTTTGTTTGAGTGTGAACAAGTTAAAAGGAATGGATTTAATTTAAAAACTGGTGGGAAAGCCATGCTCATGTGCGTTTAAACATAATTATGTTATAAATCTATTGTTTTGGATACAATATTGATCATCCTGATTTTATTTTGAATCTTTGCATTATTTTGTTATTATTTTTAACTGTAGATTTAAGCACGGGTGCCTACACTTGAGTATTTATTCAGATTCAATTATGTAAAAAAAATATAGCCTTTGCCAGTATAAATACTGTGCATAAGTTTGTATCTCAAATTGCAAATTCTTCAAACTTAGTTTGTGCAGATTGAATAATAACAATTATATAATTTGTTTTGTTTTGTGTATTTTGTTGAGTTAAAAATAAAACAAAAGTCGAAAAGAAAAGAAAACAATTAAGAATGGACATTTATCTCCCTGGTGGTTAATTTTATTTGAATTGTTTTCAATAGTTCCATAGTATTCTGCATTCGAAATGGAGTGATTGTGTGTGGTAACAGATAGAAAAGGTCAAATTCTGAAAGTAGATGTATACTGTACGAAGCTGTTTGCACGTAGTTCCTCGTTCGACGTTCAATATTCATACTACCAGCTCCTTATTCGACATTCAAATGCCAAACACACGTTCGAATGTTGAAAAAAATGTGCGATAAATTGTGCGATAAAATGTGCGATGTCGCAGATTTCTGCGCAGAAATGTGCGATAAAATCTGCAATGTCGCAGAAATCGGCGCAGAAATGTGCGATAAAATGTGCGATGTCGCAGATTTCTGCGCAGAAATGTGCGATAAAATGTGCAATATCGCAGAAATCGGCGCCGAAATGTGCGATAAAATGTGCAATATTGCAGAAATCGGCGCAGAAATGTGCGATAAAATGTGCAATATCGCAGATTTCGGCGCAGAAATGTACGATAAAATCTGCAATATCACAGATTTCTGCACAGAAATGTGCGATAAAATGTGCAATATCGCAGAAATCGGCGCAGAAATGTGCGATAAAATGTGCAATATTGCAGAAATCGGCGCAGAAATGTGCGATAAAATCTGCAATATCGCAGATTTTTGCGCAGAAATGTGCGATAAAATGTGCAATATCGCAGAAATCGGCGCCGAAATGTGCGATAAAATGTGCAATATCGAGGAAATCGGCGCAGAAATGTGCGATAAAATCTGCAATATCGCAGATTTTTGCGCAGAAATGTGTGATAAAATGTGCAATATTGCAGAAATCGGCGCAGAAATGTGCGATAAAATGTGCAATATTGCAGAAATCGGCGCAGAAATGTGCGATAAAATCTGCAATATCGCAGATTTCTGCGCAGAAATGTGCGATAAAATGTGCAATATCGCAGAAATCGGCGCCGAAATGTGCGATAAAATGTGCAATATTGCAGAAATCGGCGCAGAAATGTGCGATAAAATCTGCAATATCGCAGATTTTTGCGCAGAAATGTGCGATAAAATGTGCAAAATTGCAGAAATCGGCGCCGAAATGTGCGATAAAATCGGCGACATCGCAGAAATCTGCGCAGAAATGTGCGATGTGCGATGTCCCTTCAGAGCCACCATACATTACTGCTTCTGTAAGGGTCTCGTGGAAGTTTTTTAGCCTGTTGTTGTGTAGACTTGATGACAAGTCGTTAGATAGTCGTGTTTAATCCGTGAATTTCAGTCGAAATTCATCGGCACGGCTGGTTTAAGACTAGTAACGTGCCGAGTTGCGACAGATCTAACGACTTGATCAATACGTTCTCGCACCGTTATTCATATATGCGTGCAGCGCAATACATATGCAATATATTTCTGCGGTGAGATCCAATGGCGCGCTGCTATGCAAATGTTGACTCATCCATTCCGCTACATGGGGAGTTCTTCTCAATACTTTGGGAACATGTTTCTAGATCTGGTGATGTTTAACGACCAACACACTCAGCTAGGTCAATTGCGTGTTGCAATAAAATATATCATTGTGATACACTTGATTTATTTGAGTTGTGTATGCTATATTATTACCTTAGTAATGTTACACAATACAAATTACGAACCCTTGAAGTAATGAGAATGATCTACGTAAAAAAGAATAGTATCTAAACACCTCTTTTAACCGCATGTGTTGTACGAGATCTGTGAAGGTGGTTTAAAAAAAAGCTGGCGTATACACGTTCGTGCTAGTATTAGCGCACGACCGAGAAAACGAATTTAATATCGCAGGAAACGAAGTTAATATCACAAAAACAATCCAGTTTGATGAGGAAGATTAAGTTAAACATAACTATAACACCCAAGAATTACATGTTTACGCCAAGTTTGAATGCTAAATAGACCTATTTTGGGGAAAAGATACAAGACATTCGTGTAAGAAGATGCAATGCAGTGCAAAGTCTATGGGATATGTCGGACAAGTATTTTCAAGATTTTTACTTTTTTTTTTTTTTTTATTGTTTTGGGGGGAGGATAATTCCACATCATAACTTTATGCACAAACCATAGGAAATTGCAAAACGACATTTTTCGAAATTGTTGATTTAATTTTACATTCAGACAATAAAAAAGTGCCAGTTTTATGATAAAATTAAACAGAGAAAATGTCAGTGTGCTTCATGAAAATTCAATTGGCACATTAATTGGTTTGTTCGTGGGGTACTGCCACTGTGTCACTCTCGACGGTCTACGGTACGGTACATGCACGATACGAATTTCGCACGATACGAAGGCAACACTTCACGGCTCGCTATCCTATCAATGTACGATCGACCTATCCAGTTTGTAGAGATCAGTGGTACCGGGTACCAGTACAATACGCGAAGCAGCGTAGAATACATGCTCTATAAAGCTGCTCATACATTTTTATCCCCTCTGGAATCTGAACTAATCAGAGTGCTCGCATAGAATTCGCTAGCGATTGTCATAGGTTGTGTTAGCCTTGGTCAAGGCGTTCATCGTTACCCGTCCGTACGTACAGCGCAGCGGTAATCGGAGCTCAAACAACGACCTCACGCGGCCACTATTATATGCAAACTAACTGAGGATACTCGAACGCCTTGGATCATTAGGTTTTGGGGGCGGTGCTCATTAATGCTAATAGATTAAGCTGACCTTTATAGTCGTTTTCTTATTGGTCGATCGTTGCGTAGAAACTGCATAATTTGAGCTAGCGGTGAAAGGTCATAGCTAGCTCGCAAGTGTTTACGAACACCGCCATCGTTGACATATTTTATCGGAGAAAGTTGAGTGATTTTTACGAAGGCTTGTAGATTACACATGAAGATTTTCGTTATTTTCGCTCGTTTTGCTGGGTATTTTCTTGAGTGTTGACAAAGTTATGGTCAAAACTAGTTGTGTTTAGCTGCTTAGTTTTGAGTTTTCAACCGCGGTGACTGGAGAAGGCCGCGACTCTATTGAAACGTGTCGAACTCGGTCCTACATTATGTCGCACACATCTAATCCAGCTGATCTGAAAACCATGGCTCGGTAAAACGCGGAACTCTGATAATAAAATGCCTTGCCGGCTGAATTTTGCCAAGAAAATAATCTGAGGAGTTATTGGGGATATAAGACACTTGTCCCTGTTTAAATTACGATATTGCGAACACTTTGAAGGTTGGTTCTGCAGCCGTAAATATGCCCCCTCCCCACAGCGTTGGACCATGCTTGAACCACAATGTGGCGATACTGCACAGACCAGCATGCCTGGGTTAATGCCGATTATGCGGCGATAAGAAACTGACCGAACACGCTGAAAACTGACGCAAACTGGCCGTACGTGCGAGCTCCGAGCAAAATGGGGCTCAGGCTGCCTGAAAAATGACGGATTTCCCATAACCTGTCGGCAAATTCACAAAGACCACGAAGAAAGGATTCTAATGGCCTTTCGCTGCTCGGGTCTAAAATCTTCGAGGGATAATATTTTCGCTGCAAAATTCAAACAACACGACAGATCTTCGGACGAAAGACGACGCTGAATATCTGCCATTTTGTCTTAAATGTCATGCTGCATCAAATTTGATGACGTCGGGTTTCAACCGCGTTGTGATTGGACACTTCACATCTTAGCCCCGCCTATACTTATCTGTATTCGCATACGAGGTCATGCGCCACAAATGTGGCGCAAAATATAGGAAAAACATAAGATTTCAAAAACCCAATGATCCAAGGCGAAAAAGTAGCCTCAGTAGATTTGCATAAATAGTGGCCGTATGAGGTCGCTGTTCGCGCTGTATCTTTGCATGGGGCGCAAGCTAGCAGCATATATGCGGGGCGCGCGCACAGTGTATTTCTGGACGGATAACGACGGACGGATAACGACGAACTCGCCTTGACCAAGGCTAAGGTTGTGTACAAAACTGAAAACGAATTGTCCAAGTCGGTAATTTAACTTCGAACTCTGCACATTGGGAACGAGGCAACCGCAACCTCCCCCGTGTACATACCGAGTGGACCGCTATTACCGACTTGGCACCAAGTCTAGTTGTTGTGGTGCAGCGTTGGTTGACGAGTAGACTACAAAGATATGGGCGGCCAAAAGGGCCAAAATTATCATTTTTCTTACAAACAAAAAAATAAACCAAAAATCAAAGGAAAAAGCGGCAAGCAACGGACAATATTTTGTAAACAGACGAACCAAAAACAAACCAAAAAATCAAAGGACAAAGCAGCAACTAACGAACAAATACCAACAAACGACGACAAAACATTATCGAAGATGGACGAGGGGAAAGATAGACGAGGAAAAAATCGTCAAAGAACGAAGGACACGGAATTAAAGAAGGTCAATTAGAGAGTGACACAGAAAGGTCAATGCAAAAACAAACGATAGACAAATCAATATTCAAAAGACATCACAGCAGCAACAATTAAAAGACACGGCAGCAATCATAGAACAAGCATCAATAAACGAAGAAAAAAATAAGAAAAGACAAAAATCAGGAAAGAGGAACAATATTTTTCAACAACGGGCCTGTTAAAAAACAAAGATCGAACTGGCACAAATTGGTGAGTGGGCGCCACGCATCGTACGGTCTCTCGCAATCAACAGACGAACGTTCACAAGCGAAAGACGAACTGGCAAGTAAAAGACTTTTGGGGGCGCTAGTCGCCCTTTTTGGGTACCAAAAAGTAAAGTGTGTACACATCAACCATGACTACCAATTCCAAGATTGCTGTAAACTATGTGTGCCACATTGACCTCTACACATGGACGGATCATTGCCCGTTCACACTTCGGAAGTCGGCGCGAACTGGAAGTGCAACATGGCGGACCCACGACGTCACTCTGTGAGCCAATGAAATGTCCAGGTGTAAGGTTCAGCGGGTAAGGTACGTATGACGTAATGTTTATAAATAAAAAAATGTATAGAGTAAATCCACTGACCTCTACACCTGGACATTTCATTGGCTCATAGAAGTGACGTCTTGGGTCCGCCATGTTGCACTTCCAGTTCGCGCCGACTTCAAGCGTTAGCACAGCAGAATATGGACAATGGTCCGTCCAGGTGTAGAGGTCAGTGGTCTGCCAATGTCAGGAGAAGAGTTGAGGGCCTTTGTTTAGCTATCGAAAATGGGGATTGTAGTATCAGTAGTATCGAGTACAGACTGCTGCAGTATCGAGACTATTAAGTCCTAACTATGAAGTCATAGCTGAATGACTAATAATCGGCGAACCAAATTCCATACATGTAGGTATCCACTTTCAAAAAATGATACAAAATATTTAATAGGCCTGTCGTATTTCCAACCAAAAAATGTGTCGCTCATGGTGAAATTTTACTTTTAGATATGCGGGTTTATTAAAGTTTACATTTCAGATTGGGTGGAACTTAGTGCCCTTAGTGGAACCCTGCCCAGCGGTGTTCGCCTACTTGCGGCTGGGGTCAGAGCCTGGGCGGGACCGGGGGCCGCCAGGGATCGGGAAGATAACGCGTATGACGGGGCGGGATCTGATGTCCTTGCCCATGTGTCATGTGCAAAGCACTGCCACTCCTGCCAGATTGATTTCCGCCAGGGTCATTGGCGTCAAAAACACTTTGGAGGGCATTTAGGGCCGACAGCAGACTTCTTGCTGTTTTTTTCGCTGACGAGTCCATTTAAATTAGCCATGAAGTGCAGTTATGAAAACGAAATTAAGAGCAGAACACGTTAAAATTATGATGACTATTTAATATTTCCCGTCACGTAAACTTTTTTTTTTACCGCGCGCGCAATCAATCGACCACGCGTTAATAAATGGCGCCCCCAAACGTCTTTTACTCCACCTGCCCCGGAGCAATCTGGTTTTGAGGTGCCAGAAACCCGCATTTCCACCTCTGCCCTCAGTCCAAACAGGGATCCAGCACGTGAAGCCGGGCATAGTTTGAATTCAGAGAGGCTATTGGAGACGCTGATCATATGGAAATTTTGATGGAAGAGGAGTGGCGCAATCTTCCTCACTGCCCCGATCATCCTAATCGCTTTAGATCCCAATTCGGCTCATAGAAGTGAGATGGAAAGAAGCGTGCTGCAGCCAACCCTTGCAAATGACAATGAAGTTAGTTTGATATTGGATATTGGAAATTTACATAGGTTTGTACAGCGAATCCCCATAGGTTTGTACAGCGAATCTCCATATTTTATAAGTCCGGGGGGAGGAGGCGTGATTGAGATGTACCCCTGCCGTGAATGGCGCCGATGACTCCACACGAGACGCGCTGCTAAGTTTGTCCGGTAATTCCCGGACATTGCATATGCTCATACTAGGTTTGTACAGCGAATATAAATATTCGCTGCACAAACCTACGAGAATCTCCGAAATATCCAATATAAAACTAACTTTATTGTCCTCCCTTGCAACCCTAGTCTTGAATACAAGGCTGCGCTGTATGCAACGTGCGGTCGTCGCTACGCACAGCCCACACTGTATACATGTACTGTTCGCGCCCGACCCATGCACCGCACGCGAATTTTTTTTTCCCACTATGGGAAAGGGTAAATGGGCGTTTCTACACCCCTCGCGTCATGATTATTCAGTAGTTTCAACAATAATACTTTGCGAAGCAAAGTAAAAAAACAAATTCCTGACGGAGCACGTGGGCTAGACTCTCACGGGGCGGTGCCGACAGGCGCTATGCATAGCGACGACTGCACGTTGCATACTATGGTGTTCTAAAACCGACAGGCAAACGTCGTGGTTCAGTTTCAAACGTCGTGGTTCAACTTTCAAAACCTCGTACTTTAACTTTCGAAACGTCGTGGTTCAACTTTCAAAACGTCGTACTTCAACTTTCAAAACGTCGTACTTCAACTTTCAATTAACGTAGTGGTTCAACTTTCGCGCGCTTTTACCTGGCTCAAGGTAGCCGCGTATTCGGCCAGATTTCTGGCCGCGGATTCAGTCACGCATTCTCCAAAAGCAAAATTATTATTATTAATATTATTTATTTATTATTATTATTTTTTATTTGGGAGGTGGGGGGGGGGGGGGTCTTCGGGTCTTCCAAATATACACAATGTGACATTTAGGAATGACGGTTCTGAAGGTCACACACCCCACCTATACCCACTGTCACGATCAAACCTGTTTTGTTCGAGGTTCTAGTTAAAGGTAGGACACACCATTTGTAGATATCAAAACATTTTACTACTAAATTATGAAGAAATATCTTACTTATTTGAAAGTAAATAATAATTCTAGGCATCCAGCAAAATGATTGCGCTATATACCATGTAATTGTTCTGAAAATTGAATTTTAGAAAACAAATTTTACACAAAAAAAGGGAGAAAAACTGCCCGACGCCGGTTGAAAACAAACGCCGTTTATCTTGCTTTTTACTCGTCATCCAGGATTGTAAAGCTTTGGACGGGTTCAGTTAAACGATATTTACTATAAAATATACCCCCCCCCCCTCCCCCTCCCAATATCCACCCATTTCTGATAATTTAAACCTCGCTGGGCTCTCGGACTAAGAAACATTAAATTACATTTGATACGCGTACGGGATACAGATGCGGCTCGGAAAAGTCGCCTATTAAAACACCATTTTGCGTTATAATTTTATTAGTCTTACGTTTACATTTCAACATTTTGATACGAGAAGTAAATTGCCGATAGTGTACCAAATGAAACAACGCAAATTGGTGGTTTAATATGCGACTTTTTTCGAACCGGGATATACGTACTCCGTATGCGTATCAAATTTAACAGCCCCTATTCGGTTCATACTGCGAATGCGAACGCAAATTTATGACGTAATCGCGACAAGTATTTGCGCTACGATTTCGCAAATGTTAAACACATTTTCAGACATCTATTTTATTCACGTGAAGTATGAACCAGCGAAGTTTGCGCTATAGGGATATTTGTTTGCGACTATATCCAACAAAATAATAGGCTGAATTGTTTCTACCGTTTTTGTTCTCTTTTATACATGATAATAATTATATAGATATGAAAAAGTGGGTGTTTTGTTTAAAGGAATTTTGTTAAAAGGAAAACTCATGCTAAACTACCCAGCATGTATGACTGGCTCTGTGTACCACAGATGGTAAAATCTTCCCACGTAGGACAGAAATATGCTGTCAAACGAGGCATGTAGAAGTTCACGGTCTGCGGTCATAAATGTCCCAGGACCGTGACGCTGTTCCTTTTTTCTGGAAGAATATCTACGCGCACATGAATGGTATTTTATGTGGAAACTACAATTGTCTAGTGAATCTATCTGGTTTGATGCGATGTGTATAAAGCTGCACAGAGGGCATGCACGTCACCAGGGCAGCCACTTTGTTTGATTTTGCAGGCGGTTATTACGAGCTTTAGAACAATTCCTTGGGGGTTTGACTGGTATTACCCGCTTGTTCATCATCAGTGCGGTGTGAACGTCACTGGAACAAACCTTCTTACTATCTGGAAGTTCCGAAATAAACGTGTGTTCGTTGGAAGTGGAAATCCATTAAGAAAAACTATTTGATAATATTTTTTTTTTATTAAAACGAAATCGGCCGCAGACAGGTGGCGGAACAGTACAACTGACATCTCCTCTCTTACCATGCTTTAAGTTCAAGGCCAGCTGTGCCGGTGGAGCCTTTACGACAGTTTATGTCTGGGTTGTGGTCAAAAAAGTGGACCACCCCAATGGATAACGTGTTCTAAAATCCTCCAATTCTCCGAAAATATTCATTGTACGAGTAGGCGTGATGCTCATGAATCCTGGAGAGGTTTATGGTAAGCAAGAAATGTTCTCTCCGCATAATGGACCAGTCATCATTTACTGCAATGGTGCGGTCAGCCGCTATTGCTGTAATGTTACGATCGGTCACGTATGTAATGTGCTACACCCTACATACAAAGAATGTAAGTGCAGAGACAGCGACTTGGCTGGGGCAATATTTTTTAACGCAAATAACGATGTCCCCATGCACAGATTGCCCCCCGGCTACAAATGGTGCAAGTGAAACGCATCTTTGTAATCATATCGTTATGACAATAGCTTTGTTTAGTCAGAAACACAACAAAATTGGCTTTCAGGTGATTTTTATTTCATCTGGTTTTGTTTTGTCAGTCCAGAGATCTACCCAATTAACTAAAGCTACCTAAAATGGTGTGCCACTTTCCAGTTTATTTAATAACCCGAAGACAAAACACACATTTTTACACGTGTACGGCTACATTCTCCAAACAATCGCCCATGTTGTGTAAAATGTTGGTATATTTTGGTGTTTAGAATTATACATTCCCTAAAAGTGGCAAACACTCGATTTTGAGTGCTAGTTAATTAAACATAGGCCCTATCATTGAATTAACAAAGGCAAATATGGTAAAACAAACGGCATTTCATTTATTTCATTACTTTCATTTCTTTCATTTCTATTTGCAAGTTCCGAAAATGAAGATTCTATTTCGCTTTCAATTTTGGCCGATCCCTAAATAAGGTGTATTGTGACCTATCGCTCTCCTAATTATCTTCACTTGGGCATGCGCATTACAACCAACGAGTCCGTATTTCATAGGGTCGGAAATTCACGCTGCACCGTGTAAAATATTAATAGTAAAATTTGCAAATGCATTGTACTTGACAGTTTTGTCACGGGCGGGAGCTTGACGTGCGTCGAAACACGCATGTCCCGTATTCTCATTACCCAATTAGCCTGCCCATAATCCTGCCCATAATGGACACACCATTTCCCCCCAGTTGTTGTTTTCTGAGCTAAATATCACAGTGTTATCATTGCTCATATGACTTTCCATAAAGTTTTAATATGATAACTGTGCCAGTAAGCATCTTGGTGAATTTGAAGCTCACCAATACTGACTATAGTCTTGATGATATCTGGAGACAGTGTAATGTGCGCACATTTATAAGGTCACGAAGTTGTCATTTTGGATAGTTACTATTTTCTCATAATTATTCAGTCACAATATATTATGCTTTAGAAAATGTTATCGAAGTAGGGATATGTAAGTAGAATCACCAAAATAAACTTTTCAAAAAATTAAATATATATATATATATACCCAAATAATGGGAATAAATATATTACGCGGCAGGGATTAACGATTTATGCAAATTAGTCATATTTCCACCACTTGAATTTGTAAAGACTTTTAATATATGTCATTAGATTTTTGAGTGGGGATGGAACAGGTTGTACTTGTTGTTGGAGATACAGCTGTCTATTTCAAACAAAACGAATTGCCAACAAGGCCGGTATCTGGGCTATACCTAGGCATGTCCCTTTGTTACAATATTGCCGAAGTCAAAACAAATAATCCTTATAAACAGTGATAAGGAACTGGCCCGTATACCCAGCACGATATGAGACCGAGGGACTCCCCCTAGCCCTCAATACCCCATACCTATATACATTGTACTCTTCTAGACTATTGTTATTAAACGCGGGGTTCCCTAGTCCGTCTCATTTTTTGCTTCATAATGGCGCGGGTCATCATCTAAATTTGAAAGCATTGATATGGCCGATAAAAATGACAACAGAGTTTATGTCAACAAAGACGTGTGGCAAGCCTATTGTCAGGTGATATGCATGTGAACTGATGAGGTAATGCGGCTATTTTGGATCAAACTTTGAGCCAACAACGGTAAAGGAATGCAGAGGTACAAAATGCTGACCGGTAAGATTAAGATAGGATTGTGCCTTTAGTGGTACAAGCATGGAATTTGGCACACAGTCAGGGTGTGTCAAAAGAAAGATATATGAATGTAGGGCCATCCTTTGAAAAATATAGGTAGAGTAATGACAGCCATTTTGAAAATGTTGTTAATAAATTGCTTGTTATTCTACCTTTAGGACTTGTTCAGGTTTGTTTTCTAATTTCATTTATCGTTAATATTATAAATTAAAATAAAAAATATCTTTTTTTCTAACAGTTTTTATTTACCTTTTAGTAAAAAGAACGTCAAACTAATTATTTCAAGAAAACTACTCGCTTTACACGTTAAAGCTGTTATTCGATGTGCCCGGAAGTTTCTCGTAAAGTCTTGTACGTTCCCGAGGTCAGCTTACACCCTCTCTAATCCGGTTAAGTACTTACTAAAGTGGCAAAGTCTACGTCATAATTCATGTGTTGTATTATCTCATTGGATTATGTTGTTATTGTGTATACAGTCCATGGTATACGTGAGACTAGGCATGTGCGCAACTGCATGTGTAGCGATCTCTGAAATATTGTCACATTCAACTTTTAACCTTCGTATAATGTCTATGGGGCAATCTTTTGTTTTGGTCATTGTGTTTAGAATCTCGGGGAATCTATTCAGATATCCAAGGGATGTTTTTAATACTAGGTAACAATAGTCTAAAGTGTGTATTATGGTATAGGACCAGAGGGGGCACCCTTATTCCCCATATCAGGCAGGTCGGAAACGTCATGACGTATAATGTCTTTGTTTACATGCACGTGCGCTATTACATGACAGCCTGAAGCCAATTTCATGGAGATGCTAAGCACGAACATAGCTCAAAAAGTCCTGGGCCCATGTTCCCAAAGCGCTCGTTATAGTAACAAGTCAGTTAGGTCCTCGCTAGCCCATCGTTATGACAAGAAGGCTGTTCCCGAAGCTCTCGTTGTGTCTTACGAGTCCGCTATAAATTAACGAATGTTTCATTCATTCATTCATTCACTTCACTTTAACCTTCGTATAATGTCTATGGGGCAATGTTCCGGAGTTATTGTCAGGATCTCGTTATTAAATCATAAAGAAAAACAAGGTTTCGCCTGCTGACTATAGTTTTTCCCAATTTGTTTTCATCTACATTCAATAGCATTTCCCTTTGACTTTTTGACCCTAATTAAGCACTTATCATGTACATTAAATGTGCAAAAATATATATTCTTCGGCACTTCTTTGTGTCTTCATTTTACTTTGACAGATTTTTGTTCCATTCGCAGCCATAATGCCCATAATGCTCAGAACCTTTTCTTTTTGTTCAGTTATTGTAGTGTCTTGAGGCTTTACCGCCGCCGGTTTTTTTCATTTCTTTTTTCTGTATCATTCCTCTGCCTTTGGTTACGCTAGACCAATCGTGCCATTTTCGGCAAACTTTATCTGTTGTGCGGGACACTTGGGATATTGAGTTAGTATTTCATACGCACTGTGGACCTCCGAACAATAATTGACGTCCATAGGATGCTGGAAGAGGTTACGGTTTGTGGACTTGGACAGGTCCACAGTCCGTTTAGCCCTCTCTGAAAAAGAGCCTAAGAGGAAAAACGGGTTAGGGTTATATATAGAAAAAGCAAGAGAAACAGCCGAGAGGCTCGAGGTTAAAACAAAATAAGTATTTAGCCAACGTTTTCTTAACTACACGAAGACAAAGGAATGTCCAGAGTACGTATGGAAGCTAAAGCTAATTGAATTTACTGCAGTAAATATTTTTTGCCATGAACGCTTTTTCTTTTTGTTTATAGTGACAACGTCAGAAAATTTGCTATGAGATTTTTTAAAACCGTCTACGAGGACATCCAAGTGAGGTGAGGCTTTCTCTGCTTGGTTTCTGTCGACTGAATATCACCATGTATACAAACTGTTTTTTTTAACTTGTAAGTCGAGGTATGATTTTGTAGACGGTTTGAGTTGTGATTTTATTTGCTGCGCCCTGACCCAGCTAGAAAATATTACAGAAAAAGACCACTGCAAATCGACAGAAAAAGCGATGATCTTTCGTATGGTACAAAGTTTAGCTTGTGGCGACATCGAGTTTGTTTTCTTGAGCCACTTATTCCGAGCGAGATTTCGCTTTTTCGGCGGATTTTAAATGGGGTTTCCACATTTGCGCATTCGCTATGCATATGTACATGTACGTGTACGTTTACACATGTACATGTATGCCCCATAATTGTTTACAAGTACATCCGGGTATGTGCAATACTCGCCATCCACCAATCACAAGCCTAGAAATCCATGTGCAAAGGTGGCGGTTGTACCGTTTCAGTCTGCCGGTAGTTTGTGGCGAAAACCTTGCGCCCTGACCCAGCTAGACAAAATTGTGAGTATAAAGGTACATTTTCATGTAGAATATGAAGTAACCTGTTTGTCTAGTGAAAATTTGGGCTGTGGGCACACAAAAAAGAAGAGATTTTAACGTATTTTCTATCGCGATTATTTTCTTTTTTGAACCAAAATTCGTCCCAATTTTTTTTCTTTTTAATCGATACAAAATCTTTTTTAAACTTCAACAGTTTAAATATATACACTTCATCTGTGATTTTTATATCAACAAAGTGATCATAC
Source organism: Crossaster papposus (assembly GCA_037893245.1). Taxonomy (NCBI): domain Eukaryota; kingdom Metazoa; phylum Echinodermata; class Asteroidea; order Velatida; family Solasteridae; genus Crossaster; species Crossaster papposus. The sequence goes on along the minus strand of JBAIAA010000489.1, from coordinate 363,678 downwards.
ATGCCAAAAAAGCCGAGTATTTTCACACATTCCACAGGCTATTCCAGCTCATTAAATATGCAAGGCGAGGTCACGCACGGGATTTTATGAATACGTTGCAAAGAAAAGGAAGCACTTTCGCGTGCACTGCGGACTGGCTGCACTGCGGACTGGCTGCACGGGTATACGAGATCGTAGCGGACAGGTTAATAACGAGAACCTGACGAGCCCCATGCAGGGCTTCGGCTAACCCTTGTTAGCCCTTACGTTATAGGCAATATGTAGGCACGGGCGCTTCGGAAACATGCCTGGGCCCTGCTCAGGAAAAACAGGTTATCAGCTACAACTCCATGTGTTTCATATGCCAAGCAAAAACCGGCTGAATAACGGTCACAAACAATACTGATATACAACACATGACAATTTGGTTTGTAACCCTGTTGTTTTTGTTGTCAAGGAATAATGTTATACCAAGCAAACTGTTTGTGCTCAGCAGCTCCAAGAAGTTGGCCCCTGGTCGGGACGCCAAGCAATCATCCCCATCTGGCTCCCATAGGAAAGCGCAAATGTAAACAGCGTGACGTCACTACGTCTTCGGTCTATTACGCAAGCATACCTTTTCCAGCTGAGCTCAGGAATACAATTTCGTGAATGTGCAAACAAAAGTAACTTGTATTCAATCAACTGAACAGCAAGCGGCACTATGAAATTCTAAATCTGATAGAGAATAATATGAATTCAAGCTAGAATACAATGGTATGATACCAGGGACTTGTTCTTAAACTACTCTTGTGACGTCACTCTATTCAGAAAAGTGTCGATTATTTTAAAGAATGTTAACTGTACATTCTTTTAAGAATTAACAGAAAAAGAACGACTCAATGGACACAGAATTTGCTATTGTTATATTTATTACAACTTAGTAAGAGCTATGTTGACAGTTTCTCTAGAGCTCTCAATAGTTGTCTTGGAGGTACGGTCTCTTTGCTGTGTCGACGCGCTTATGCGGTTTCAGCCAGGCTGACTGCTCTCCTATGGTCCTCACTGGTTCTCTATACTCTTGTAGATGACGTTGGACCGGTTGTGGCATGTGGGCTTGGCGATGAGCTTGGCCACCGAAGCTCTTGTTCTAGAGGCGAGATGCTGCCATGCTCGATCGTCTGGAGTGGTTCGTCCAAAAGCCTTGTTGCATAGATTTGCCACAACCTGGGATATCAACAATAACAAAAATCTAATAAAATGGAAGCGCCAACCTGCATGCTACAAATTGCATCAAGGTTTGTCTAAAACATTTTAAAATGAAAATGACCCAACGGAACTTATTACGAATAAGAAATAAAAACGGGGAGGATAAACCTTTTTATTAGCAAGGTCGAAGCGATGGTTTGCGATTTAAAATATGTACATGTAATAGGAAGGGATTCTTGTAAATGTGAATAATTTTCGACGGATATAGGCCATAGTTATGTCATACGTTCGAAGGTCCTAACAAGTTCTACTATGCAAAACTTTAAAAGGGCTTGTATACAAAAACAAAAATTATACGTACAACACGTAGGCCTACATGTAGGCCTGTCGTATACCCGTGTGGCAAAAACGGCAGAAAAACCATCAGAATTGGAACCAAGAGAAACTCGTCTCATGCGTCCTGTAAAATCACGGCACCTGCATGGTGTGCTGTGGTAAAAAAAAAAAGGTGGGGTTTTGTATCAAACACTGTTCCAATTTATAGGTTTTCCCGGTCAATTTCGGCAAATGAGCAGACAATTTAACCACCGCGCTATTCTATTTCGCGCGAAATCGAATGTTTCTGAAAATGGTCATTTGATTTCTTTTTATGACTAGTCAAAAGTACTGTTGCGTCATTCGATTTAACAAAATAACCATTCAATTTATCAATTCAACGAAACAGCATTCAAATTCACATGAGCTTTTTCGAGACGTATAATTATTCGGTCATTCAATTTCATTATTGGGCAGACATTTCTGTCATTTGTACAATCTAAAAAACGCCGTTAAAATGTTGTTTCCTTTAGAATGTTAAATGCATAAAATACGGTTTACTTATTGGCACAGAAACAATAGAAAACCAAGAAAGAAAAAAACCCAATAAAGAAACACTCAAACTATAAAAACGTTAATGTTTCACAAACACAAACACACAAAACAAATTAGATCTTGGTCAGGTAACCCCCCTCCAAAAAAAAACAAATAAAAAAAAAGAAAGAAAGAAAGAAAGGACCAATATAGGCTCCATTATGAAAGCTACATAAAACATTAATGAATAAAGAAAAAATAAAGGTTTGACTGAATTATAAGTGAAGATACGAAACAGAATGTCTAGCACAACATTCGTCACAGATCAAATTTGTCTATGCTGTTGCAAACGGCAGCATTCAGAGAGAATTAGTCCTATATCAATCATTTTAAAACGTATGCTAAGTCTGGTGTGTGATTTTGATCGATTTTGACGAATTTGACCTGTAATGACGAATATTTCCGAGACAATGACTAAATTGGTTTGGTATAAAAGTGTGTGATTTTTTTTCTCAGGCAAAATTGACTGTGAGAGTTGAAAATTTTTAATGAATTAAAAAAAAAAAAATAGCCAGGAAAACCGATAATTGATTGAATCGAAACGAAATCAAATGCTCTTGTACTTAGCGAGTAAATTAAACGAGTAATCAGTATACGGGAAAACTTACCGATATATTTATTTATATTGAAGGGGCACTTGCAACAGGTCTGTGTACGTGTATACGTGGTATTAGGCACGCAGGCGGCGTAACAAGAATGTGTTTCCCTGAAAGAGTGACTCAGTGACGCTTTTTCATTATCGTTTAACTTGACACCAACATGTCACCTAAGACTTCAATGAACACTTTGTTCCGAAAGGTGGAACTTTGAGAATCTTATTACCAAAACGAGACCTTTGTATTCAGATTATTGAATGTTTGTTACGTTTGGAAAATTATATTATTGTTATTTATTTTCATAGTTAGTTATTTATTTTGTTACAATTGTTCTCTCCCCCCCCCCTTTTATTTTTGTTTTGTTTGGGGGGAGGGGGGCTTCATTATGCCTTGTGGGATGAATCTGTTAGCTAGCTTGCTCTCTATAGCATTTCATTTATTACTTGGAACCCATTTTAATTGTAGTATCAATTATTCATAACATTAGTCCAAAGATTCGTTGTCACTACATGTCAGCAGGTCATACGCTTGGAATTGGGATGGGGCGTATTGTATCTTACCAAAGCCTACTAATCTCGAAAATCGCTTTTCATATTCTGGATATCCATGTACTTCTTGGGTAGCTTTCAATGCTCAGAAATATAATTTCTTAGGACCTTCACGTACACTAAAGGTAGGATACACCATTTGCAGATATCGAAATTCTAAACAAGAACAACATAAGAACCACTGTCTGACGCCGGTTGAAAACGAACGCCGTTGTTCTTGCTTTTCTCAGCATCCATGATTATAAAACTTCGGACAGGTCAGTTAAACGATATTTACTATCAAATACAAACCCCCAAATCCACTCATTCGTGATAAACCAAGCAATTATCAATGGTGTATCCTACCTTGAAACGATCTGATACATCCACGTGGTTGCGGCGGAGTCATACACGTGGTTGCAGGACGCGGATTGAACAGATATTAATACCCCCCCCAAAAAAATTTTTTTTTTAAAAATCCTTATTTAACATGACATGTAGTAGTTAAAACTGACTTGCATGCCGTTTACAATAATGGAATTACAATTAGAAGACATATTTATGAATATTAAAAATATTTAAACCTAAAGCGTTCTCTGTACTCTGTACGAGAATACGTAAAATACATGTAGAGGCCTATATATTAACAAATTTATTAAAAGAAATTAAATTGTACATTGTTGTTTAAATAAAATCACTGGGCAAGAAATAGTACATGTATTATGCATTATGCATTCATTTAGAAGAGTTGTTAAATAAGGCAGGGGGTTGCATCTGAATCGTTTGGTCTTGCACTTATAATGTCCCAAATACATTGGGGTGTGGGATGATTCCTCGGGCAATCCACACTTTTTTTGCGGTAGCTCGTTAGCCAGTTGCTGGTGGTAATGTTCGAAAGCTGATCTTCCTTTTGACCTCTGTGCCATTCACTTTCAGAGAAGTTCAAGTGGTGTATCCCATACTCTTAAGGGAACACTTTGGCCATTATTATAACCGAATGAGTTAAAAAATACCCCTTGGGATTATATTCCGAGTTCACGTACTGTCATATAATACACCGAACCTGCACCTACTTGTTTAAAGTGCCCACCTGTCTTCCCCCCACTCATAAAAATCTTAAAGATGGACATGTCATGACGTCACTCCTACCACTAACCAATGGCATCGTGCGCTTTACATCACAGTGCACCAACTGGAATTCAAATTTGTTGCGGATTTCCGACGGATGGGCTATTTTGGGAAAGGGATATTGGCACCGCAGTACCGGTTATTATTCCGGGGGAAATCTTATAAAGAGAACCACTTCGTTTTGTGAACGTAAGCGACGTATCAACTGGTGGTGTTCAGACGGCAGCTAGTTGACAGAAATTATTATTGATTGCTGCGGTATAAATTACACGGAGACAGGAAACAAGACTAAGAAACAAGCATGAAGGTAGGCCTTCAAATCAGTATACGTGAAACTAGATGCTTGTTCTTTTTTGGAAAGTATAAGTAAATATCAATATTTCTAACGTTTTAGGTTTTTGTATTGATTAAACAGTGTCTTCTGATATATTATCGAATTTATTAAATTTTTGTTAAAAATTTATTGTATATTGAAGTTGAAGTCTCTGTTTTCAAATTTCAAGCAAGCTTTCGGCCAATTTACTGCTGCCATAGTGCCATTATAATATTGACCAATGTGCTGAACTTTCTGAGTAGCTCATTATGTTCGGTTAATGCGTTCCCTAACAACTATCTGTGAATGTGAATAATGTGTGAATATCCGTACTAATTAGAAGAGACTGATATCATTACTGACATTATTGATTTAAAAAAACGGGTTTAACATTGTTTGGAATAGGTTGACTTTTATTTTCGAAAACCCCCAAAGATGAAACACTTTCAAAACATGTATTAACATTTGGTTGGTTAAAAACGTTGGTTAAAATGTTAACAATGTGTACAGTTCTCCAATTGGACCAATGTTGGGTACATTTTACCCAACTATTGTGTGGTTTACTTGGTAACAAACGGTTAGTAACAATTTGTTATTTTACAAACCGTTAATTAACTTTAACCAAATTTAACCAACGTTGGGTAAATGTACTCATTTTAATCAACCGTTGGTTACCAGCTATAGTGAACCTCAAAGCAGTTGGTAAAAAAAATTGGTTAACAAAATGAACAAAAATCCCTCAACGTTGGGTAAAAATAATACACATTTTTGTTGGTAAAAAAGTTAACCAACTGTTTTTACCAACCGCATTTTAATACATGTTTTGAGAGTGTATATACAAAATAATAACCCGATTTTAGATGAAACAAATTTGGTTGAGATACCACGGTCTTTAGGCTCAGTCTGTGAGCTGCAGACGAACACGTGCTTATAGGCCTCTTATCCTATACATACAGGACGATTATCGGTGGACATGGTGCAGTGGGTGCGTGTATCACTAGCCATTTGCCTGGGTCATAATCCAGTTAGTTTGAGAGCAGCGAAAGTACTCAGACCTAAAATAGATACCACCGGCCAAACGGGTAACGCACGTGTGGGTCTAGACGCGATCCCACTCATGGGTGAAACAAAACCGGAAATATGACAACTACTCAGCATTAATTCGGTTGCAATTAAGTCGGTTGCAACTAGAGTCTCACAGGAATAAGCGCACGGCAATTAGACTTGAGAAATAGAGATGCCCGAACCCAACAAAGTAAGGTATGTTAAATCCATTTGTTGCGCGTTACTTCCAAAGTTTTCGCGGGAATTTAATACGAATGATGATGACTTTTATATTCGAACGGGATCCGTCAGTTGACGTCTATCAAAACTATAAATAAGTTGTTTGCGGTATCACCATGTGGTAATTCTCTTACCACTTGAAAATTGCCACATGGTGCTACCGCAAACAACTTATTTATAGCCTTTACACCATGCAAACCTTTAAATCCAATCTATCAAAAGCATACTATTTCTAGTTATAGTAAACGTACTGAAAATGTGTTAATCTTTATGAAGTAATAATTAACCGAAAAGTGTGTCCGAACCGGATCACTAACCTTTTCTCGAATGGATGAGATGCGTATCTGAACCCGTTCCTGAACGCGTTTATACTTGCCGTCAATTCCCCCGTCGGATCCCCCTTGCTGAGTAAGACCCCCCCCCCCCCCCCCCCCCCGACCCGCCTTCGAACCTTGGTAGGTTCAGCAGACTAATATTCCAGATGGATACACCAAAACCTGCCGATTCACGCAGGCCTATTTATTGCACACAAATTATATTATTAGACGCGTGTATAGAAAATGTCCTTAAGTTAAACACAAAGTACGGAGCTAGTGAACTTTACCCAGTAATAATTTATACCGTCTGCTGTCGATCCGTTGTTTGTTATTAGATGTCCTCAAATTTCCGTTCAGAATATAAGGAGCGAGTGTTGTGGGTTACACTCCTCGCTTTCTGTTTCCTTGAATTCAGCAGCAGTGAGTGAGATTTATACAAATAAATGTGTACACACCCCATGCGGTCATTTACGTCCACACCTTGTATAATGTCGAAAGCCAAGACTACGCCCGACACCCATCAATGTACAGAGCCGCGCCGCTGGGCTGCCACGCGACTCACAAAGTAATGAATGACAGTACCGCCGCACTGGGGGCCGGCTTGGTATTTCACAACAGCAGTTTAAAGTTGACGCAATCCTCCATGCATGGACAGGGTGAACCTTTCAAACAAGTTGATTTTGATGCACTGGATTCTGTTCATCTTGATCACCTCGCAGGTTAGCATGACGACGATTAACATGGCAATAACACTACTCTTGATAAGTACTACAACCACGGGTATTCCCCTGAAGAACTCGAGATCAGAAATAACTTCGGATGAAAGATTACTGGGAACGACGGACAGACAAACGCCACGTGCACACAGCAGAACGCAACAGAATGAACCGGCGACTACCGAAAAGGCCACGAGACCAATGTTACTATTGATAAACGGCGGAAGAAATTCCAGTGTTTCACAATCAGGTGAGAACCAATGACCACGTAATTTTGAAGATGAAATAGTACAATACATGTAATTTATTTGTCCTTCAAGGACAAGTTTACGTATGAAGCAAGATATGGCATATATTAATTGCCCCCCCCCCCCCCCCCTTTCCTCTTTTGTGTTAGTCATTGTGCTCCCGGAATCCCAGGAATTATTTTCGAGGGGGAATTCATACATATATATATTTTTTTATTTTGTATCATTATTATTATTATCATTATTATTTTATTATTATTATTATTATATTATGGGGGGGGGGGGGGGGGGGGGGAGGTAACACATTCTGGAGTGTGTAGGCATATACGGTATAATAGCAAAGGGGGGCTCTATCATAAATCGTGCTGGATATACAACGTTTGGCCCAACCTTGACAAAGTCTATAATTTCGTCACTATTTCCTGAGCAGTTCTTTCAAGAATATTTTGTCTAGTTTGGTTTTTTAGATGCTAATTTGATGTACAAGGAATAAAGAAAGGTGTCAAAGTGGATACGGGTTTTAAACACCAGATAATTCACAAGTTGTTTTTTGAGGTTGTTTGTTTGATCGTTTTTTGTTTGGGAGGCTGAATTTAAGGGGGCATTCAAAACAAGGGCGTAAAAGATGTATAGAGAATTAGTATGTAAACAGATAAGACAGGGGCTTTCTGGAAAATAATAATAATGAAGTTGGTGTTGACAATCAATTTGTATCAATTTTTGTCCGGATGAGTGGCATGCAGTATTTTCTTTCATATTTTCACCACCCAAGGTGAACAGACGCAACCACTTGATGGCGCAATCTCAAGCACGAGCCTCTGCGAGTAACATCTTATTGTTGAAATCTATCCTTCAATATCCTAATCGACACTCAACTATGGGTCTTTATATCGGATTGCCTTGTTCCCAGCCAAGTTCCATTGACCTTGGTGCCCATAAAATACGCTTCCACTTTTAACCCACGAAGAAGCCAAATCCCACGTTGGACGGACGAGGCGCAGCCTAGACTCCCTTTCATCGCACAGACCTCTCCATTCCCGACGCCTTTTTGCAATGACTGACGCGCGCATCACATTACCCAACTTAGTTCCTAATCAACAGAAAATGCAGCAATCGAAACCCACTTGGCATTTCGTTTAACTCCCCCCTTCGTTTAATTAAACTGTGTCGGGTTTTTTTTCACAGCTGAAAAGCAGAGGACAAATCCACATCTCTCCAACAGCTTCACGCAAAACGAACAGGTTAGCTCTCCCAAGCAGAATTAAGAGTATATACCATTCGGCATTAATTGTGGCCTATCTCTTTCAGTGACACAAACTCTATTTGTCAAAAGTACCAGTTCAATCACAAAACTCGCTTGAAATGTATAGGTTAGCGTGCTTACACGGACAGTAGGCCTAGGCCTATACTTTTTGCAACTATACAAAAAAGATAATGTTTAAAATTTTACTTTCATAGAGCTAAAACTTCGTCAGGAAAAGTTGTCAAGCGCAATTCTTTAGAATGAAAACTTTTGCTGCTTCAAACGATACAAACAAGCCACCCAATTTGACTAGTTTGGACGTAAACAGAAATTAATAATAATAAGCACTATAGTGCAAAACTGCGGTGTTAAATTTAACACTTTTGGTGTTTATATTGGACCATTCGCCTAATTTAACACCGCTGTTTTAGAAGTATATCGCAGAATATACACATTTTCATCTTTGGGTAAAATGAATTTCCCAGAATACAGTTATTCGGGATTGTACAAAATGTGACCACGGGGGTACATGCATACAATAAAGTACAATTTTTGCCCTTTTCATTACGGTTTGGTTTACTTTTATAGGCCCTATATACTTCCTTGTTTTGGGCTGACAGATATCACTTCCACTCGAGTTTGTTAATGCCAATAATGTTTTGATTATATTTCTGATATTGGCACAGACCCATAGGCATGTACCAAGTAGAATACGCAGAACGGCTCGTTGCAGAAGACAGACAGGCGATGAACTGATGGAGTTGCTTCAACGCACGGGGCAGATCAACACGAGATACGCTGACAAGTCACATCAGGGATTTACTAGTCTCATTTCACATCATACAAATCAGGTAGGCTGGTAACTGAACCACAGGTGTTAGCGGCTGCAGAGGTACACACAACGCCATTGTAAACTCCCTTGAGAGAACAAACTGGTTAGGCGATAACACTGGCCCTTTTTAAACTGAGAAACGTCTATAGGGGAAGAAAAGTGATCAGAGAAACTAACACAAAAGAAGTCCAAATATGCGTCTGAGAGACACAATTTTGAAAATGTCCATTAGGTTAAAAGTTCTTAGTTCCTTTTCCGAGGCATTTTTCTATAGGCTATGTAAATTTTACATTAAAGAAATACAAACATTACAGTATTTTTTCCAACGGGAATATTTATCTGTTTATATTAGAAAGGAAACGGAAACATGTTCAGGACCAGACGTCAATTTCCTCCCTTGTATAATGCAGTAAACCGTGTTTTAAAAAGTGGAATCCCTGAATAGTCTGAAGCTCACATAGAGCGTGCGTACAGAATACGACGTTTATTCCCTAATTTCCATAATGTTAATTTATAAAATGTATGTCTTAACCGAGCCTTATCTCACTAATCCCCAACGGTGTAACTATAGGGTTAATTTTTAGGGAAAACCCTGCCCCCCCCCCCCCCCCCTTCCCCCGTAGTTACGTAGTTACGCTACGGCCAATAGAGCGTGTATAAGTTGACCTCGAGAACGTACGAGACTTTACGAGAAACCAAACTTCCGGGAACATCGAATAGAAGCTTCAACGTGTAAAGCGAGTAGTTTTTTTGAAATACTCAGTTGTTTTGACAGTGTTATTTGTTACTAAAAGGTAGATACAAACGTTTAAATAAATATTATTTTTTTATTTCAATCAACAAAATATGAACGATATATCCAATTAGTGAAAATGAGAACAAAAATCAATAGCTATGTCATACGTACGTCATTCCATTGTTCTCGTTCACGCGCTAGTCTTTCTAAGCGTAGACTACATGCAGTATAAGACGGTCATCACATAATAATTTATGTACATTTCGACATTCGCGCACGTCAGCGCACCGGGTGCCGGGTTTTCTCTTCCCGACATACAATGAGCCAATCACGTTGAAACCTGTGCGCTCAGGTCAAAATTTTTTCCTACTTTTATTCAATCATTTAGACAACCATGAATGTTTTCATATTTTGTACAGTTAAGTTTAAATTGATCACCATATTTATGACCGTCAGTACATGGTTCAGATATTCGTAAAGTATTACAGAAAACAAAATCAACCACGCGTAAAAGTTATATATAGCTGGTGGCTCGGAGGTGCCAATTGGGACCTTTATGCGCGAGACTTTATACGGTAGACGGTCTATTCTTGACAATAATAATAACGCCACAATATCTCACACAATATTCTATACTGTCAACCTGAACTTGGCATTTCAATCGTTTCAATCACAGGAACTTGACAGGCTGACTAAGCTTGAGATCGAAGCAGTGCTGAGAGGCAATCAGAGCTTGGAGCAATCCCTGTCATATGGAGACATACAAGCTATCCGTGCTAGCCTCGTCACGCCGGAAGAAGTTAACGTCCCCCGGATCAGAAGATCCGTCGTAGGTTAGTGTAAATTATTATCAACACGCATTTTTGTTATGTGACTGTGTCATGCGGAGGTGTACAGTTTTCCTGCAACAACGCCGTTTGGTATATGGACCTTATTCACAAGAAAGCCAATTTGGTCGTGTTCCCTAAATCGAATGGTGCCTCACTTTCAATATTTCTCAAAATGTTAAGGTATGTTTAATCGCAAATTTTATATTATTAATCAGAGAAGACTGGTATGAATTTATAATTAACTTTTAGGTCATTGCTTTCATAATTGTGAATAAAGCCCATTGGTCTGGTTCTGAACATTTTGTTAATAAAACGACCGTAGCATCACTTTGGCGAGAAGTATACAGCAACGGGGCATGGCTATATCATTTTAAACTAGAAAATATTACTGCTACCGTTTTTAAATACAATGTCAGACACAATGTAGCATTATCTCGTAACATATTTGTATATATTATATTTGTGATCTTAAAAATAATGTTTAGTATTCTGACGCCATTTTAGCGGTTGTGTACAAGAACATTTTCCAAGTATTTTCTAACAAGATGGGCAATGTTTCTCAGTCTCAAATTCGTGTCTTTTTAACATTTCTGCCCTGATTGACTTATATGGAGATGATTATACATTGTGAGAAGAACAAAAACAGCGCCAGGTTGCAACATTTTTTCCGTGATCTTTTTTGTTGTTGCCAGAAGTCACTGAGATCATTTTTATCCTATGTCAGCAATCGCCCTAAACCCCTAGCAAGAACTCGAAGAACTTCACGAAACTCTATTTTTAACAAACCCATCTGACCCTATTTTTTGATACCATTCCATGTTCATCCTTGTCCACAGGAACAACGGTCTCCAATTACTGCGTGCAGAGCGGTCAGGAGACAGCCGCGGGCTTTGTACGCATGTGCGACTCGTGCGCGGCAACAACCGAACTTTCTGACGACCTTTTCCCGCGTTACATCAACGAAGTCGTATGCAGCAGTAACACAGAATGTCTTTCAGGTAATTTTCCAAATACTTTGTATGAGTGAACAATAGCCATCAATACACTGTATGATAATATTGGGAATAAGTGAAATAATCTATGCGTAAATGTAACCTGTACAAGCGCACAGGAACGTGAAATCACAACAAATCAAGAACGTTAACGATAGCACCCGACAGTCAACAGAACGTATTCGGAAAACTTCGAAAAAAGGAAGAATTCCTCCAGTTTGGGTCACGTGACATTGGTGCTACAGGAACTAATAATTCATAGGAAATAGTCAGAATTATTTGGTCTGGGAACCAGACTAACTTTGTTCCCGAAAAGGCCACTAGAATGAAAACTACTGGACCGAATTGGCCGTTCCGGTTGCGGTTGGTGTTTTTTTTTTCGACCACTCTGATTAATATAAGCACTGAAAAAGAAAAAAGAAATACTCCCAAAAATGTTGTACCGTGCCTATTTTTATGAACATAATTTATTATCCCTTAAATCGCAGATAGAAAGGTCTGGCCGCAGTTTATAAACATACTTTTTTATCCTTTGAATCGCAGAAAGAAAAGTCTGTCCGCAGAGTATAAAAATGTTTCGAGAAAATCGCATTTAAAGTGGGTCTCTTTTTGCATCGCGTATTTTGCTGTAATTTGACACTCTGCCGACCTAACTGTGTAACTACACAAAAGAACACATTATAAATGACAAAAAAACGCAAAATAACATTCACATTAATTAATAATTCTTAATTATTAATGAAACATTTTACCTCTTCTTGAAAACGGTACACGCAGAGTGCGCGCATAGGGAAAAATCAACTTTGTTCTTGAAAACGGTAAAATGTAGTTTTGTCCACCGCGCGCACACGACATTATAACATGTTGTCTTTTTCGTGAAAAACGTTACACGCAGAGTTCGCGCATTACACGCATAGACGAAACTCAACTTTGTTCTTGAAAACGGTAAAATGTGACCAACTCTGCAAAAATGAGTCTGATGTGTTACAAATGTTTTTTTAATTTTTTTTCTTCAATTTTACAGTTGGTTAGAAAAACCCCAGAAAATAAGCTTTTAATTGATATATGGCACAACTCTGTATAGTGTAATGCATTGGTCTTTTACAATTTTGGGAAATTTGCTGTTTCTCAGAATTTTTTTTTATATTCAAAATGTATTTGAAAAGAAATGAAGATTTACAATTGTAGTGCTTCATCAGATGCTATGGTAAGAGAATAACAAAACCTGTATTAAATTTAATTTAGGGATCAAAACAATCTTTTCAATCGATCAGATCTGAAAATATAGGTGTCGGAGAAACCAAAATGTTAAAACAAAAATATTATTTGTTGAAAGAAAAATCAACTCCGATACAATAAACAGCCCTTTACGTCAAAATGTATTTTGCGACATCAGACTCATTTTTGGAGAGCAGGTCACAAATGTAGTTTTGTCCACCGCGCACACACGAAATTATTACATGTTGTCTCTTCCTGAAAACGGTACATGCAAAGTGCGCGCATTACACGCCTAGGGCGAAATAAACTTTGTTCTTGAAAACGGTAAAATGTAGTTTTGTTAACCGCGCGCACACGAAATTATATCATGTTGTTTCTTCGTAAAAATATTCTGTGCTCCTAATTCAAAATTTGAATTTAATTTATTAATTACTCGCTGTTGGCCGATTTTGTTGGTGGGATGTTTCATTCAAAAGTTCATAACCGGTACAATGCTAGAAAATTATTAATTGAATTTGAAAACATTTTTGTCATGGTGCACACCACCTATAATAAATTTTCGGCCAGAAGTTTTGTTAAGGGACGATTTTGGCGATTTATTTTTTCTTTGTGAAAACGGTGATGGAATTTACACGCTGAATTGTCATTCTGTTTTATTATGCAGGCGGTGGTCTATGTAGCGAGAGAACGCTAAGCATGACAGTACTGCGACGAACTGAGCACTGTTCAGTGGCCGCAATCACCTCGTCCTCAGGACAGGTATTGTACGTGGAGGATTGGGAACCGACAATACAGCGAATCAGGGTGGCGTGTGAATGCGACATTAGCGTACAATCAGTCTTTGCTCCTTACGTATGACGAAGACCAACCCTGCAAGTTTTCTCTATTTCATAAACTGTTTACTTTGCTATATTTAGGCCTATTGGTCTGAATGCTGGTACATTTGTAAGCGCAGCGGGTATGAATCTGCTAGGCAGCTGTTTTTTGGTCAAGACTCCCATGTCTTTATGGTTGCGGAGTTCATTAAGGACAGCGTTTTATTTATTTATGTCGGTGTTCAACACCGCTGTTTCGGCAAGTGTGTAAAACGAAATAAAGTTGTGCGCATGTGCTATTTTCAAATCCAGGTCAAATAAAATGCATGAGTGGTTCCCCGCGAAAGACGGACGATCAAAAATCGGGAATTACCAAACAATACTGACATTAGGGGCTTTTCAATCTTCATGAGTTCAGTCATAAGAACATCCGTGATGTAATAAACCCACAAAACAAAACAAAATGGGTATGACAAGCGCAACATTTAAACTGATCTAAAGCCTGCCAGTTCTCTTGGCTGGTCATCGTCAAGCTGCTTGTCCATGCGAGCAAGAACTCTGGTAAAAAAACTTGTACAGGTGACGTAGTAAGCAGCTAATAGGTCTGTAGTTTTGTAGTTTTTTTGGGTCCTCTTACAATTTTGGACTCGGTTCTACTGAAAAGGAATTGCTACCTCTTGTAAGATTTGGTTGAATAGGACTAAGTTAGTGATTGTAGGGATGGTTTCCAGACTGAGGATATCTGATGTAACTTAATCCTCTCCAAGGGCCTTTCCGTTCTTCATTTTCCTCAAAGCATGCAAGACCTCTTCGGTAGAATAGGAGGCACTTCCTCTGATCTACTTGACCAATCCTCCTCAGGTCTCCAATACAGATTGTTCACTGCTGTATAATGTGCTATAAAAGTTCCTTACTATTTGACTAAGCTGGTGTTTGTCGCATGTTTCGGTCTCGTTGTTGTCCTTCATGCAGGACAATTTATCGAGAATTTCCGGTTTTTGATCGTGTCTCTCTGTCGCGGGTCACCCCTCATGAATTATGCATTTTATTTGACCTGGATAAGCAACAGCGGTGTTCAGTATAGGCTTCAGTGTTTAGACTTGTATGCTTTATCATTACCATGAAGCCGCTTTTTGATTGTGATGTACCACTTTTTCGGTTGTTGGGATGAGACTTGAGTATCGCGCGCTTGGAATGGCTTTTGCTACCGACTAAACCCAGCCAACTTGCCAACTTGATTTCCAATCTAATAAACCATTGACTGAACAACAAATTCATGTATTTACAACAATACCTAATTTGTCAATTTTGAATGTATTGTAAAATATTTATTTATTGTTTATCGAGTATAAATGGTGTGCTTAGGCGTACTCCTAGCTTTCGTGTGGAATGGGGTGTATTTTCCAATCCATGTATTCAATACGTATGAGATACAACGACACAAGGTTAAATAGTATTGATCTAAAACTTGCATCAAAATTCGTCCGAAAATGGGTGATTCGTCACCAATTTGGCTGCCAAATTTATTAAATTG
Source organism: Crossaster papposus (assembly GCA_037893245.1). NCBI lineage: Eukaryota > Metazoa > Echinodermata > Asteroidea > Velatida > Solasteridae > Crossaster > Crossaster papposus. The sequence continues at coordinate 348,273 of JBAIAA010000489.1, read as the reverse complement.
ACCGGAAAAACCTATATTAATATTACGATTCAAACGACAAAAGTTAAAAAGTGCAGTGAACCTGTGTAATAATGTTGGGAGTATACAGCCTAAACGGGCACATTTAAAAAGACAATTCAAATAATATTGTACTTTTAAAGTTTTTACGACAATTTTCTGGATTCAGTAAGTATATTTTTATGGTGTTCTAACCTGTGTATTTATTTTAAAAACAAATTTAAGTTGTATATACTTGACAGCCGAAATGCATTGCAAAGCTGAGTTATTTGTTTATTTATTTATGTATTTATGAATAGGACAATAAAACAATTCTATACAGCTGATGTTGTTTAGTTTTGGTTCATTCACAAGTTCATAACTGTACATCGTGCTTCACTATAATGTTTCTTACAAGAATGCCCCAAAATGCACTGTGTGGCCTACATACCAATATTTAATCCCATCTAGTTTGTTAGTTTTGCGATTTCCCTCACGAGTATAGACGAATTGGATATAGCAATATTCGCTTTCAATGCATGAAAGTGCTTTGGAATATGGAGACAACTTAATATTGCATTAGCAATTCGCTAAAACGTCATCCGTATTGCGACGTTTCCACAAAGTAATCACCCTTATATTGGCAAACCTGTCAATTTTGTCTGCATGTAAGCTTTTTTTTTATTTGAAAGTGTCAGTTCGGCACTTTCTAGTCTGATTGTAAAATTTATGCAATTTACACATCTTCACTCTAAAAAAATGTGTTTATAGCGAGTAAACACTTTTCTTGCCATCAGTTTGTAAACATGTTCGAAGCTAAACGCACGTGTCCAATCCCTAAACATCAATGTTCAATGGCTAAACACTATTCGTCCTCAATGTTAAAATAATGTTTAGCATTTAAAGAGTTAAAGCATTTACAAACTGATAGCAAGAAAGTGTTTACTCGCTGAACACATTTTTGCAGGTTTTCAAACTATTTGTATTTTTCTGTGAAATACCTGTACAGTCCTTCAATGGACCTTTCTGAAGTCGTGTCATGAAGACTGTTTAATAAACTACAGTTCAAACGCACGTTAAATTTCTTTCTTTAAAATACAACTGCTATTATTTGAAAACAATATGCTGTTTTTGCACAAAAAGGAATTCCCGAGCGGGACTGAAATTTGAAGCTCATGAAATTCAATGCGTAAAGGAATTATTTTGCTGTCTACTTTTTCGCGTGAATGAAGATAGTAATTTACTCTGTGAAATTATTCTAAATTTTTCGAACGCTAACTGATTCTGCAGTGACAACGCTTGCCCTTTTATGCGAATCTAAATGAAATTAATAAATAACAATACCAGCTGTTCTGTAAGTGCTCGTGAATTTCCTATCAAACACACGTACAGGCTACATGTATAATAAACTGAATTAGAATGCACCAATGTTCCGCTGAATTTGCCCTTGTCATAAAACATAACAATACATTGTACTGCCAAAAGCTGTTGTATATTTGTGTGCAGCTATCCAAAAAATAACCAACAAAAATACAGTTGAAAAGCTTACTTGTTATTATTGACACACTGTAAAAAATAAAATCGCAATTTTACTGGAAATTTCTGGCAGTTTGGACGCCAGTACTTTACTGTAAAAAAAAAAAGGTGGAAAATGTTAACGGGGGACGGGCTGTTTTTGACGGCTTTTGAAAGCTGTCGGTTTACATTACTGTCCCCTTTAAAGTACCTTGCTATTCCTGTAAAAATACAGGGTATAAAAAAAATACAGTACGTTGCTCGAATTTAGCTAGGTTACTATAGTAACTGCAATGTTATAATTTACAACAGTGAGAACCAAACTTTAAAATAACTATATTACACATTACTATACAAATTCTACAATAACCTACTTAACACTATATACTGGATCCTGTCGTGGTTTCGTTTTATATTCAGCTTTTCGTGCCATGGTGAAGTTACGGTTTCAATATTTTAATATTTAAATACGAACAGAAATTTCATGCGATTTTTGACTTATGTTTGCAACAAATCTAAATTTGATCATAGATTCGTTAGAATAATAATTATACATTTCGCTCAAGAAAGTGTTGTTTTTTTGGACAAAACACCACAATTTAACATGACATATTTCGTGAGTTCTGATTGGTCAGTTGCTGCGTAATAAGATTCATGTTCGATAACAGTAGAATCGTTGTAAATAAACAACACTTTGTTGGTGTTGCTGTATATTTACACATACAGGGTGGTCAAAAAAAAACTATACCCAACTTTGGAGGCCATTTTCTCCTAGATGATAAAATATTTTAGTAATTTGGTTTGCACATTATTAAAGCATATATCGTTGAGCATTATTGGTGAAAATAGGGAAGATATTACATTAATATTTTTGGAGATATTCCTATTTTTAGCGAGTATGTGTAAAAATGGCTTTTCCACGGGAGCTGTCAATGCATCAACATGTTTGAATATGATATGACACAATAATGTAATGACGCGATAGTCCTTTGACAAATGTTTTTGCGAGAGCTTCTTTTATTTACACTAAAATGGATAAATAATACTTTTTAATAGATAGGCTTCTGGTTTTGCAGCATGCTTGAACTGATATGTACACAGCAATGAAAGCATGCTCCAAGAGTGAATTTGAAAAGCCCGCTCTGAGCATCTTGACAATAAAGACCTCTACTACATGTACTTAAGCCATTTTTACACATACTCGCTAGAAATAGGAATATCTCCAAAAATATTAATGCAATATCTTCCCTATTTTTACCAATATTGCTCAACGATATATGCTTTAATAATATGCTTTAATAATATCCAAACCAAATTAATAAAATATTTTATTATCCAGGAGAAAATGGCCTCCAAAGTTGGGTATAGTTTTTTTTGGACCACCCTGTATATGTTGCATTTTGACAGTGTTCTTGTAAATTTATATAATCTTTGCATAAATTAACGTCCGCGTGATATTTTCAAGGCACACTACCGTAATTGTACGTTCAAAATCCTTAAAAAAATAAATACGGCGATTTTTTTATTATTTTTTTTAAAGATGAAAATCCCGAAAAGTGCACTAATTCCCTGTGAAATGATCTCTTCTGGCATGCTATCATTTTTGAAGACAATAATTAAAACAGGCTATTTCCAAACATGCGTCTCAGAGACGATTTTTGGAAATACAATTTCCCATAGTAAAATGTACGTCTCACGGGAAATTACTCATAACTGTAAACAATTATCAGATTTGGACTTTATATCTAAGTGGAAATGTGTATCTTTCAAACACATACCTGTGTGTAGCTCTGTATATTTTTTCTGCATCTTTCTTCTAGATGTATAAGAATTATGCTCGACAACATCGCGGTAGGAAATCACACGTGGTACCGAGACGGAATGCCGAGTTTAAATGGGGACGCGATAACCATAGTATACTATATTGTACAATCCTCTATTAAAGCCTTTATAGTTTGGTCCAGTTCGTGAAGATTCCCATCGTCAGTTCCAAGTCCATTTAACCACTTGCCCCCGATCCAGGATTCTTGATCAATTTCCCGCATGTTTCTTCACACAAAGTGCATATTCAGAAAGTCTGTTCTGCTTTTGAAGTACGGTCCCCATGGGTTCTTAGCAGCATCTTCAACACGGCAATTATTGTCGACACCACGATCAAATGCATTCCCACGGGACCGCCTCGACAAATCCGATATTGTCAGACAGTTATTTCGTCGCACTGTGGCGCTGTTGATATAAGCGTTGCTGTGGATCTTATGCGGGGACACCGCAGAATCTGTTCGATGGGGCATTCTTGATATCTGTATGTTTTATTTTGTATGCTTAGAAAGTTTAGCCTCAGGAAATGGAAAATATCAACGTAGAAAAGGATGTATTTTCTCCAGAATGTCAGCGATGTATACCAGGAGCGCTTGTCAATGTTGCAAGTTGGTGTACATTTCTGTGAACAATAAAAGTAAAACACGATTAATCAACAGTGTTTACAAAGAAATTGTATAGGCCTAATTATTTAGAACATTTCATTATACAAGGTATGCCCAGGCATTTACGGTAAACTGGTTTACAACGGGGCATTGCAAACAATAAAAAGGGGAAAAAACCAGAAAGATTGTGAAACAAAAACTCGAGATACAGTTTCTACATAGCCGGTGTGGACGGTATTCTGTCCCCCTTTAAAAGTGTCCCCGGACACATTTACATACTCCCTGCCCAGTTAATTATGTCCTCTCTAGGTAATTAAATCCCTCTTTTCTCAACGTATAAGACCCGTTTCCGTGTATTTCTTTGATGAGTTAAATCAACTATAAATAAATCCAGGGCTTTTTGCTCTTTTTGACCCTATCAACATGAACACAATATTTATGTTAGAATTCAGAAATAAATCGAACTATGTTTCTTGCCGTTAAAGGCCGACACCCGGCGAACATAGGTCAAAAACAGTTCCGGTAAATGGCCCGCCGAACAAATTAGCGCACACTGGTTTCCACGTACTTACTTCGACCACCGCTGAACTTGAAACAAGGTCACAACCAGCTGATCTTCAATGCTTATAGGCCAAGTACTAACAGTCCATCCTTCAAATACTAGCATGGATTATAGCGTATGAAGCACGATATGTGGCAGAGAAAACCCCCCCTCTTTTGTGTTGACCATTGTGTTCCCGGAATCTCAGGAATTCCTTTTAGGTTTCAAGGGGGGATGGGTTAGGTTACAATAGTGTTGAGTGCGTATAAAGTATAGGGATAAGAGGGGGGTACCCCTCTGCCACATATCGTGCTGGGTATAGATTATAGCATGCATGAACAATAATAAACTTACCACATTAGACCATGGAGGTTTCCATGATTAGACATACAACGGAGGTAGCTGAGCAGATGACAATGAATCTCGTTTACTATCCTCATGAAGCTATAAAGAATATAGAATACAAAGTCAACGGAAGGAAACGTCCAAGTGCTCCGACACTTTCGGGTGCAAGCGTGAACTTTCTCAGTCTGCTCACTATCATGCACTTGTGGAAACGCAGATATTTGTCCCAACATCATGAACACTTGAGGCACTTGTCTCACGCACCTCTGGTGCAAGTTGAGTTGACTAGCACATGTTGACTAGCACATAATCACTAGCACTACCTTTGTCCCAGAATCATGAACACTTGAGGTACCTCTGTCACTTCAAGTACATGAGGCGTGGATTTGCATACACCCCAGATGCCAGTCAAGTTGCAGGTCATGCACCTCGTGACTAGCACGTAATGACTAGCACCACCTTTGTCCCAGAATCATGAACACTTGAGGTAGTTGAAGTACATGAGGCATGGATTTGCATACACCCCAGGTGCCAGTAAAGTAGCAGGACTAGCACCTCCCAAGCTAGCACATGTTGACGAGCACGTAATGACTAGCACACCTTTGTCCTAAAATCATGAACACTTGAGGTACTTCATGTACTGTTAGCCTTATCTGACCTGAAGCAGCAGTAAAACCAACTGACCATCATACTGACTATAGCACTTGAGATAACAAATAACATGTACACCCATGCTTAACATGTCACATGTTTGAGAGAACATTATAGTTGACAGATGAGGACAGTTGAGGACAGTTGAGGACAGTGCATACCTGAAATGACTCAAGCTAAAATGACAAATATCAAATCACAATATAATTTATTCCTGATGGTAATCATTACTTTCAATTAAACTTCTGTGATCACATCAACCATAACATTCCTACATCAACTGAACTAAAAATTATTACGGTAAAATTAACAGGCATAATTGTTTGTTTAATCTTTATTAAAATATTTGTCAGCATTCATTTGTTGAATTAGAAAAACAACAACTCTGAAAACAAGGTTAAATCTGGATTTGTAGCCACCCATAAGGAATAATGCATGTGACCAGAAAAACTGATTTGACCATGATGTATATAGTTTAAAACTTCACGAACATTGGAAACAAACTGGAAACTCTATCAAAATCTAACCTTCATTTAAGAATCATATAAGAGCATTAATTAAAGGTAGGATACACCATTTGCAGACATCAAAAATATTGACTACCGAATTATTAAGAAATATCTTCCTTATTAAAAGTAAATAATGATTCTAGGCATCCAGCAAAATGATTGCGCTAGATATCCTGTAATTATTTCCAAAAAAATAGAATAAACAAAAAATAAACTGCCCGACGCCGGTTGAAAACAACTGCTTTTTTTCGTGCTTTTCTCGGCATCCATAATAATTGTAAAACTTCGGACAGGTCAGTTAAATGATAATAACTACAAAATACAACCCCCTAACTCCACCCATTAATAATAATTCAAGCAATTACCAATGGTGTATCCTACCTTTAACTCTGTCTCTCAGTAAGTAATTGTTTTCCATTATGTATTATAACACCTCACTCACAGATTCTGTGTCTTGATTGGCCGAGAGCGCGGCACGTGTCACTTGCTATTTTTACTATTTTTTACTTGCGCTATCCAAAAAGACTATACCACGCAAAAAGGACTATGCGCATAGCAACGAAAGCGTGACTGAAACCCAGACGTGTTTCGGTGCATTGCGTAAACATTGCTCTATCACCTTCGCACCCGTTCATCAAGGCAACAAAGTACACGTATGATCGAGAGACGTATAATTCGGAGATTTTTTGTCATTAATATACTTTCAGGAAGCTTAAATTGTGCAGAATCTGTGAGTGAGGTGTTATAAAACAAATATTGACTGCTTTATTTCGCGGTATAGTAAAACTAGCCTCCCTCGGTGATCCATGGAGCATTCTATTTTCCCTCGGCTTCGCCTCGGGAAAATAGAATGCTCCATGGATCACCTCGGGAGGCTAGTTTTACTATACCACTCAAAGCAGTCAATATTTGTATAGTATAAACAGCACAAATGATGTATTCAACCTGTGAATTCGAATCCTGGTTGTGTTCAAACCAGGGGGAAATCAATCTCAGGGTTGGCGCAGGGTTGAACATTTTCTACTGTTAAACGCTGCATGTGTCAACCCTGCGTCAACCCCGAGATTTGAAAACCTTTTACTCAATTTCCGCTTTTAGGCAAAGGGTTCTGATTGTTTTTGGTAGATCCTTAACTACCTTTCCGAGCAAGCAATGTTGAATAAACTTCAACATTACAGAGTACCCTGCGGGGTACTCCAGATCCAGCAAATAGTATATGGAAATTAGAGAGAGAAGTCCAGCCTTCATTGTCCCCTCTCCTTCCTGCTTCTCCACAAGGGACTTTCCAAACCCGATGACATGGTATGAAGGAACCGAGTTTCCGTCAATGGTGATGACTAGGCTAGGCGAAGACTTGTTGACGTATAGGGAGTCTGAAACCTCACTCAGCTGATTAATGAGATAAAACAAAAGAGGAATCTGCATATTTGACACAGGCATGTCCATGACCCTGCGGCACATAGTCATGAGATGTGCTGCAGGGTTGTGGACATTTTTATGGTGTCTGAAGGGGAGAGACGTACATCCCCACCCCCCTTGATCTGCACCTTTGACATTTATGTGAAAAGCAGAGACCTATCGGAGTTGGGGTGGGGGGTTGGAGGCAAGGGGCAGATGAGGTATACAGCAGGTTGAAGGAATTTTGAATGTGCAATTTGCATTCCAGCTCATGTTTCCACAAACCCCACTGCTCCAGGAAGTTAGCAAAATAAATTAAGTATTACCTGGATAACCTTGATAAGTTCTGAATTTCTGGTACGCCGGTTAAGCTTCATCTCCGTCTCCTTTATCACTTGGACACCATCAAAGTCTGTCTGCAAAACAAAATAATACAAGTTTTAGTGAGCATTAAGGAAATGTTTTTTAAATGATTTCTGCACATTCTCATTTAAACAGGCAGCATTAATGTTTTGATTAAAACAAATCTTGATGGTTGATTATGCACTTGGAGATCTTGGAAGTGCTTGGGCAAAAATATCCGGCTTCTACAATTATCGGTCTTTCTTACTTTAAACATTCTGAAGTTTAGTATGTACCTTCAGATCATGGCCTTCTTGAACATTACTTCTTGGTATATTTAGAAATGTATAAGTCATGTTGATACTGCTTGGTTGAAAGCCAACAAAAAAAGAACTCAACAAATAGATTAGTGGAGAAAACTGTGCATTCCATTTGTCTGGAAATAAATTTATGTTAATGTTGAGTGAGACCAAGTATTTGACTGGACTCGGTGCCAAAATTATTCGAGCTGACTCCTAGATTTTCAGTTGTAATTGATTTGCTTATTATTACAACTTTAGTTTAAGAAACAATTGGGTACATACTTTGTAAACCCCTAAAACCAACACTTCACTATTCAATAAAATTAAAATCAACAATTTGAAATGCTCTCTATCTGTGACCATTTCTAAATGTCAATCTAACTACAATGTACTTACATCAAGTGGAAGGTCATGGACCTTGGCCAGTTTCTGCACGACACCCAAGTAGTTCCTGTTATATGTGGTCTCAGAGTCTACGCCCAATCGTTTGATGTCCTCAAGGAGCTGCATTAAAAGTGGAAATAAGAATACTTAACAATTGTTGTTGGCTGTGATGTGGGGCGCAATTCGCCTCCGGCGCTATGCGTCCCCGAGGGGTTAGAACGTCATATCCCACATCGAAGCTGTCAATAAGTCAAAACGATAAAAGGATGCAACTTAAAAACAACAAATAAATTAAATCACTACTGTGGGACCTTTTGATAACTAAAGGCATTCCTGTTGGACATGAAACAGACTGGCTGCAGTTCTGTCTTGAGAGCAATGCGCGGTGCTATGTGATGTTGACCCGTGTAACCTGAATATTTTCAGACCAGCCACGTGACTGTTTTAAAAAATGAAATTCTCCAAGCACACGATATCACAAATGTAATTCGTTTAAAGGAATAGTATCACCATGCAAGATGAGTCCGACTGAAATAATTTTAGTTTTGAAAAGTTGCTAAGTTACAATTGTGCCCATTTGAAACTCAACCAAAAATGTATCCAAACTCTGTAAATATATTGATGCCAAAAGCATCAATGAAGAACACTGGACAGCTTTAGTAAGGGGGTGTACGGGGCAAGGTGACTGAAGAAAAGCGTTTAATTTCATTTGGGTAAAACAGGGGAAGCAAAATTTAACACTTACTAAAGCCTCGTTTTGAAGGCATGGAAAATCTGTCCAAATCTTGTCAACCAGTTGTGTTGTGTCCATGATTTCCGAGTTCAATATAAGCTTCCTTCTCTGTGGGAATGTCTCTTGTAGAAGTTGACCTAGGTGGGCCATCACTTTGGGTGATGTACCCTTCTTTTGACAGCCTGCAAATACTTTCTAAACATCAAATGAACAGTTCTGATTAGATCACATTAAGTACAGAACTGAACATGAGGGTGACACACACGCCATGCAGGGTTGAAGGGAGAAACACAATGGAGGGATAAACCTGAACAGAAAGGATGGGATGAACAAAGAACAATGAGGATAGTGGACAAACCACATGGGATTGAGTAAGGGGGAAGACCAGGGAGAGTAAAGACCAAAGAGCACAGAGCAGTGGAACAAACAAAGGAGTGTGAGGGAGGGTAAATATCAAAGGGAACCAGTAATGGAAAAAACAAAGGAGTGTCATTGTGGTGAAGATAGGGTGGAGGATTAAAGGATAACGAGTCTACAGAAGTGCGAGAGGGGTCCAGTGGGATGAAAGGAGGGAATCAAAAGGTGAGGGTGAGATGTGGGAAGACAAAGAACCTGAGTGTTTACTCAACTGTTAGACCATGGTATGCTGTAATTGACCAGTATGCTCTAATCATCCTCAGGACACACATTCAGACAAGGGATTTGTCCATGCATGTTACCGCAAACCTTACTACATGTACTTTATTGTTTTCCACCATGCACAGCCTCAAGTCTCACTGTATACATACATGAACATGCATGTTTAAGTATCCGTATTTGCACCCATTTCAAATGCTGCTTACCTGGATTTCATTGACATGCTCAGCATATACTGCTTCACTGATGCTGGGATCTTCGATAGAAGGAATTGCTGGCAGTGGTGGATCAGTACGTTGACGTTTACATGATGTACTTGCTGCATCAGATGTCGAGGAGGACGGGCTGCCCTTGCGTTTTGCCAATTTGCGCCTCTTCTGTCGCTCCCACCTCACTTTTGAGCTCAAACACTTGTTGAAGTGAGACTGAAGAAAGAACAAAATGTACAAGCAAATCATTTTCCTTTTCAAAATATTGTATATGTAACACAAGCTTGATGTGTTACTTTTAGATTAGAAAAGAATTACATACAGTCGCCACTCGGACCTCCTAGCTATAGGGCCATGTCAGAGAAAGTAATTTTAAACAATAACTTAACAGTTTTGCACTATTAAATTAGTGTTTTCTTATCAGTTTTATTATAAGTCAAATTAGGGAAAATGAGTGGTTGCCGTTTAAGAAATTATTTGTGTAGATTGTCTTAAGCTTTCAAGGACGCCACAAATTTGCATCATTCTTGTGGAGCCACTATACAGCAAGCTTTTCCCCCCAGATACCCATTTACTAAATAAGAAAATATGCATCTATGTACGTACCCATGCATTTTGTCCAGCACTTTTGATGCAGGGATATTTCTCGAACATAGATCTACCTATGCTGTGGTAGACAATCCTAGCCAAGCCATCTGATGTTGGGATGTCCGGCAAGTAGAATATGGCAGATTCTCTAATAAACTGATCCCATTCCTTGTAGACGTTGCCTTTTTGTAGAGCCATGTGCACTAGCTTAGAAAATCTTGGTAGTTCACAGGGATAGGCCAGCTTCACAGTCCCAGAGATTTCCGTGTCCCCCAGAATTGTGTCATCTACAGTTTTAAAGTGATAAACAATAATATAAATGTTATAATTCTTCAACATTCAATGAATGTGTTACTTCTTGAAGTACAATGTACAAGAGTTCAGAGATTGATCCAAAAGGTGAAGCTCAGCCATTTTCCACTCGATCAAGTATACTGGGGCGATTTATTACATGAAGTACGGGCGCACACACGAATAGTTTTAATTACCCAGGTATCTCAAAGAAGCATACAACGATTGGTCGGCAACATTTTGATATTCAAAAGTAAACATGGCAAACAAAATTAAACAATTTCACTAAATGCCGTTAGTGTTACATGCTTAACCGCAGGGCATGCATTTCAAACCACACTGAAATCTCAACTGACCTGGTACCAAGCAGGCTTGAAATACCAAGTGAGATTGCAAGAATTACAATTATCAAGGAACTAACAATTACCTGATGACTTTCCAAGATCCTCATGACAAGCAACTTCATCATCTCCAGCACTGCTGAAGATACTACTTGTACTTGGCAAGCTGCACACCTGCTTTGAAGCTGTATCGGCACTGTCAGGGGAACTGATGCTTTTGTCATGACACAAAATGGGCACATCTTCTAGGTCTGCATTCTGTTACGATTAATAGTTACAACTGTTCCACATCAATATCGCCATCTAGAGTGACAAATAACTTGGTAGAATTCTTATAGAAAATAATAGGCCATGGATACCACAAGCTCTCTGGTACAGGGTAAACACACACATCTTCATGTGTGAGTTTTACTTCATAGCTGTTCAGGTGTGAATTGAACGTTACAATTTCCAGCTTCTTTAAGATGAAATATTTCTGCATGTTTACAACAAAGATGCAGAAAAGTTGGCCAAAGTGATTGATGTCTTGCTCTCGTTTATAGTAAAGGACATCCCCAATTATGTATGTGATTGCATTGATGGTAACTTGTTGGGTGGACATGCCCACCAGAGGTGCATTTACCCCGATTTGGGGATTTGTTTCTACAAGGGCAGGATAAAAATGATGATCCTTATCAATGACTTCATCTATCCCTTCTGTCACCTTGTCTGCTTCATGTAGGAAGTATGGCAGACTGTTACCATCACCAGATGACATTTTCCCACACATCCACTTCTGATACTGTACACTGACTGAATATGGAACATTGCGGAAATTTTTCCATTTCCTACTCTTGGCCTGAGAATGCTTGGCCTCCATTCGCATTGCCCATACGTTGCGTAGAGGTCCAAATTTTTTCATTTGCTCGGGTAGGTGGACACAGTAGTGCATTTTAGGTGTCACAGCTTCTTCAGGATATAATTGTGTATATTTCAAATGATGAGTAGCAATTAACTGTTCTAATGCTGCTACTGTTGATGCATCAACTCGATGGGAAGTACAGAGTGTTATAATCTGGACTAAACGAATGAAGTTCCTCCATTTTTCATCATTAAGTGGAACCATGTGACCTATAATTAGTGGTAAATGCAGAGTCAAACACCATGTCTGCGCTGAATCCTGCTTCAAATGATGTCCAGGGAGAATATTCTGGGGGGTAATTTCACATGGCTTGTTTTTTGACCACCGTGTACCGAAGGTGAATGATTTTACAGCGATGTTGAACTGATGAAGTGTGAAGTATCCTTCAGATATACAGTGACGAAGAAGAAGTGCGATTTCATGTGGTGCTAAACCTTCAAAAAATATATGCATTACATCATGCATGAGGCATTCGGTGACCTTAAAGAAAGGAAAATCGAGAAGAACACTGGAACTGTTGATTCCAAAATGCTTGGACCAGTACACCTGTGCCTCCTTGCTGAGGGTTTTCAGTGTCTCGCATCTTTCTCTGTGCTCATCTTCTTGTCGGAGAGTAAATTCTGACTCAGTGAAATGCTGTGTAATATCCTCTACACCACATTCACAGGTTCTGCATTTTTTTCGGGCGAATGACACACCTTCCTTAAATCCACCGATAACATGCATTGCTGGTGTATCTCCAAGTACACATATAAGCCCCCCTGTCTTTATGCACTCCTTGCCATCATGGTAGAATCGTATTCCATCTGCTGCAAGCTTATGAAGGGACACCCTGAAATCTTTAAGAAGCTTACGTAATGCAGGTGAGTCACTGTTAAAAGCAGCCTCTTCATTCTTCAAATCAACTGATTTAGCAACAGCAAGCAGGTTAATTGCAGACAACTTTGACCTATATGATGGGCGTATATTTGCAAGAGACCAATAAAGCATCGACAGTTTGTGCTTTTTTACATGGGAGCCTATGGGGTTGACAATTTTGATATCATCAATGTACATCAAAATTTGAATGGCATTATCACCTTCTTGAAACAGAGGGTGGTCTGCAACATAAGACCCATCACAAATATCATACATGAATCCATCCCCTGAAGCATGTCCTTTCACCACTTCTTCAGCAACTTCACTGTGTTTTAAAAGACCTTCCAGAGATTTCCAAAATGGCACATAATATCCAACCACAGCCTCTGAGAACATTGCACGTTTGTTATTTTTTGTCCTCTTTACCACAAATTTTGTTCCTATTTCAACTGCTTCTGGGGCAACATAGCCCATTCTGGATTCAAAATGTTTCTCTTGCTGAGCCCTCGTTTCCAGCCCCCTAAACGGGTTCTCTGTAAAAATATGTTTAAGGTCAATATTGTCTGTGTTGACACCAACTGATTGAAGATGGGCCATCACGTTCTGACAATTTACTAAATTTATATTTGAGATAAGATCTCTGGTGTTGCTAACAACATTATCTATAGCAGTCTGTGAAACATTTTTGGTGGTTTGTAACTGAAGGATGTATGATGCACACTGACCCATTGAAGTAGGCCCACTGGAATTGTCTTTGTCACTATCAATGTTGTCATCTGGGAAACTTTCCTGATCACTCAGGTCATCTTTGGCGATGTCTGTCTCCAACATCAATTTATTTTGATGTTTACGATATATGTGCTTACGAAAGGAATCATATTTCTCATATGTGGCTTCACAATAACCACATTTAACAATGAAACGTGGATCATTTTTGTGCTTTGCTATTAGATGTTTTGAAAAACACACTTCTAAATTTGTCCTAAAAGGACACAACAAGCAATGATATGGCATCTTTTTAAATTAGCGCACATTCAAACTATTAATCACCAAATATCCCAGGAGCTGAGGGATTCGTTTCTGCAGAATCCGGCGAGGTCCAAGACGAGGTGCAAGATCCATTAGCTCTGCCATTGAAAGTGGTAGCACTTCACCACAAATCCCTTCACCTGGAAATCAACAAGAATTATAACAATTAAATATTGCTTCTTCTTTGTTAAAGCAACTCGACTATTTTACCCCTTAATATACCGGTACATGTACAACAAATATTTGGCCCGCTCTACATGTGGGTAAAAAACAGGGGCGACAGGTGGGGGCCAGTGGTGGAGGTGGTGGTAGTACTGGACTAAACTACCCGCTTATACAATTACGTGTCGACTGCGAACAGTTACTAAAATGATACTCGGCACGCTGGTTTTCCTACCCATAATATGCAATTCCTCTTTTTGCTCAAATTACAACATCGCTTTTTGGTTACGCATTTCAGGGGGTATAAATTTAGAAAGTAAGCCACGTTCATGACAGGTAGGCACCTATCTAGTATCAGGTCGAAAGATTTCAGTCAAAAAATGACATCATTTTGGTAACTTTCACCAGTCAACATGGTATATAGCCATCAAGAGCCCATCATGTAGGCCTATAGTTTTATAGTCCAATGCAACAAAATGGAGACACAGTTTAGTCCATGGATTTTTGCACAAGTACTGAAGTAGGCCTACCGGTATATCATGGTTAAGGGCCAAGCCTAGTCCGAGTATATAACTAGGACCCTACATCGCTTTTTTTAACATTTGGCACTTTGCGATGAGATGCGATGCGGTATGCGTGTTGGTACCACGCGCGACCAACACGCATCGCATGGGATGCGCATGGGACCAACACGCGCGCATCGCATACCGACAAGGCAGCAAAGTGCGAGGCAGCTTGTGGAATTAAGCTAGAAATTTCACTTTTTATCCGAATCGTAAGTAAACCTTAGTACATGTACCACAATCTTAATCGTCGATGTGTACTTAATTCAGATGGCTTATCAAGTACTTTAGAGGCCGTTTTCAGGGTGAAATCTGATGTTTCTTTGGGTAAACAAATGGAAAAAGTGTCATTTTAATTGAGATGTAATAATAATATATCCAACGGAAGTCCCTAGGAGTACCCTACTATCGCCAGATCATGTCAAAATGTTTTAAAAAGCGATGTAGGGTCCTAGTTACTCGGACTAGGCCAAGCCCAAGACAAGTAATAACTTAAGTTAAGTATGGCAATTATTACTGTGGTTTATGACACCAAATTGTTATCGAAAGTGTTAAGGAAAAACCTGGAAGTGGAACTAGGAAAATGACATACATGCAGTGTTGTTGACTCGAGTCGGTGACTTGGACTCGAGTCCGACTCGAGTCGCCAATTTTTGTGACTTGCGACTTGACTTGACTTGGAGAAAAATGACTTGTGACTTGACTTGACTTGACGAAAAATGACTTGTGACTTGACTTGACTTGAGTAAATTTGACTTGACGACATTGCAAGTCATCATGTATTTACTATTTGTATGTTATTTAAACAAATTTGTGTTCAATCTGGCCACGGCAGCCGATGTATTTTTGTGACGGCAAAAATGGTTTTGCCGCGTCGCGAATCTGTACTATGTACTGCATGTACTGTGTGTACGGCTAGCTACGCACATGCAATATTACATTGCAAAGTCAAAGTGTGGGCTACATCGCCTACGGCCTACATGTCTAGTCTTCCAATCCGTCGTAGTGGAAGCTGTGTGAGCTTTTACTGTTAAAAGCTGTGCATTAACATTCAACACAATTTAACAGACAGCTGGAAACGAGGTTATAGTGACATTGTTAATTGTTTTAAGAATTTGAAAAGTGTTGAACAAATTATCGCAAATTTACCGTAAACGAAACCGAATAACTATTTTGACTCAAACTGTATTGATTTATTAGTGTAAACATTATAGGGTACATATACTTTTTAAATGGTTTACCCCCTAAAAAGAGAATTTTAAAACATTTCACGTGCGTAATATTCAAATTCTCCTTATATCACCGATACACATGCATTTGGTAAGTTGTTTATCTCAGCGCGCATGCTTTGAGTGCATGCGCATAGCATGCGTACACGCACCCCGCCGTGTACGCACATGTACACACAAGCTTATGTACGGTAGGCCTGATCAATCATGTCGTATTGGACACCAAAAGTAGTTACTTTCTGATTTAAAAGTTACGAAAGTTCGCGACTATAAATGACTTGTGACTTGTGACTTGACTTGACAAAAAGTGACTTGTGACTTGACTTGACTTGGGAAAATTTGACTTGTGACTTGACTTGACTTGAGAAAATTTGACTCGAGACTTGACTTGACTTGAGAAAATTTGACTTGTGACTTGACTTGACTTGAGAAAAAATGACTTGGTTACAACTCTGCATACATGTATGATGACTTGATTGATGAAGGCCTACCACTACCATGACCATGTCAATTGTGTATGTGTAGTGTAGGCCTACCAAATGCAAAGGCCAAAATACCATGTCATGTGTAGGCCTACTTGATGACTTAATTGCTTGTCCCTTAACATTCTAAAATTGTCATTTTTTCTTGATAGGAAATTCCAGACTGCACAGAGTCTACCCTATAGTGCGGGGCTAGCCCAGGTTGGACGACGTTCCTCAGTCATTGCATGATTACACAACGGAGGAGTCCAACCTGGGTTATGAAGGTCTATTGTCGATCGGTTGATTTCAACAGGTGGCGCCCTGCGCTACGCAAGAAAGGGAGCATCGCGCGCACGGCGAACCACTCGAAAATATGTCGTCACAAAATTCCTAAATCTAAAAAGAAGACCAACTCTCATCGTATTTGAGGGCCAGAGGTGTTGTAGTAAATAATGAAAATAACAAAGAGCTTGCTGAGAAGGCATACCGGGCCGAAAAGCTTGGTTTAGTGCAAAACTGCTCCCTTTTCTACCCATCATGCTTTGCGCTATCGCGATCAGCAATAGACCTTATTCTCGCGGTCGGCATGACGTCACTGGCCCTGTTTCTTGTCTCTGATTGGTCAGTGGTGGCTGTGAGTTATCACCCCCTCTGGACTCAAAGGGGAATGAGTAGCAATAAATAGCGTTGTGGTCTATGTGAAAAAAATCTAAATAATTAATTATTGTCTAATATCTATTAAACACTACACCGAAATATTTCCAAATTTCATTGTTTTATGAAGTAACAAAATCTCCCACGATACACCGGAAAAAAAAGTATGCATGTTTTTATTGCTGTAAAAAAATATATAAAACACGTAATTCCCTGTACAAATTGAATGGAGGGCTACCCCTTTGCCCGACGGCGTGTGCAATAGCCATAGGTGGAACAGCCTCCGACCGTGAGAATACTCTACAGAACATGTAGCCCTAACTTAAATAGCTGTAGGACTAGGCTGGCTCGATCCGTTGCCAAGAATACATGGCAAACTTACTTACTCTCAAATTTGATGACAACATCTTCGGGTATTTGGTTTTCCCGCAAGAAATCACATAGTTCTTCGCCGTTGTCTTTGTCTGTAGATCAGCAACCGACGCCATGATCATGATGATGTACATGTATTACGCACGGCCGTACGCGCAACGATTCAAAACGTGCTAGCTTAAAACACGTACAAACGTGTTACAACAGGCAACCGTATAACGCTGTTTTTATTTATGCGCGGCGGGAAATATAATCCGGTTCAAGTCTGCCCGTACGTACATGAAATTGTATAGGACTACTTTTATTTACAAATGTTACTGTCCCCAATATACGACGGAAAGAACAGAAAGTAATATTTAGGACAGTATAGGCCCCTATACTATACTTGGCCATTTTATAATTATATTATAACAAATCACAAATTGAACATTAGACATTAATTTATGTGAAATTAATACGCTGAAGTACGTCCTTTCACTATCACGTGACCAAAAGGGCGGTAAATGATGCGTCAGGTGCTTCAAGTGATTAAGCTACACTTAACACGCTGTCAGGCATAGCCTATGCTGCTCATGCACCGGCACCCTTAACGCACATCACAATTAAGCTTCACACACTATACTCGCATACAGTCTTCAGGCATACCACATGGTCGTATTATGCCTGTCGGTATAGATGTCGGCGACTTTAAAATATTGAGGTCTCAAAAGCCGACGATATTAATTGGAGTGCCTCCATCAGCGCGATTAGGTTTTAACTTGGCCAGCGCTTGAAGTTTCGCATTATTGTTTTGCTATTATTTATTAATTTTTCACTTGTTATTAATACTATTTCTATTTCGGCTCATGCACATGTAATTCAGGTGTCGATATTTAGTTACTTGCACATGTCAAGTGCAGCACGTACCAACTCACACGTGCATACAGGTGCATGAAGTGGGAGCGAATGCACTTCAGGTATACTAACTAATACTTCAAGCACATGAAGTGTTACGCTTCAAATATTTAATATCACCTCATGTAACTCGGGTGTCAATATATTGCTACTTGCACATCACACGTGGAGCAAGTACCAACTCACATGTGCATACAGGTGCATGAGGTGGGAGCGAATGCACTTCAGGTATACCAACTAATACTTCAAGCACATGGAGTGTTACGCTTCAAATATTTAATATCACCTCATGTAACTCGGGTGTCAATATATTGCTACTTGCACATCACATGTGGAGCAAGTACCAACTCACATGTGCATACAGGTGCATGAGGTGGGAGCGAATGCACTTCTGGTATACTTACTAATACTTCAAGCACATGGAGTGTTACGCTTCAAATATTTAATATCACCTCATGTAACTCGGGTGTCAATATATTGCTACTTGCACATCACACGTGGAGCAAGTACAAACTCACATGTGCATACAGGTGCATGAAGTGGGAGCGAATGCACTTCTGGTATACTTACTAATGCTTCAAGCACATGAAGTGTTACGCTTCAAATATTTAATATCACCTCATGTAACTCAGGTGTCAATATACTGCTACTTGCACATCACACATGTGCATACAGGTGCATGAGGTGGGAGCGAATGCACTTCAGGTATACTTACTAATGCTTCAAGCACATGAAGTGTTACGCTTCAAATATTTAATATCACCTCATGTAACTCAGGTGTCAATATATTGCTACTTGCACATCACACGTGCAGCAAGTACCAACTCACATGTGCATACAGGTGCATACAGGTACATGAGGTGGGAGCGAATGCACTTCAGGTATACTTACTAATACTTCAAGCACATGGAGTGTTACGCTTGAAATTTTAGTATCACCTCACGTAATTCAGGTGTCAATATGTTTTCACTTGCACACCTCATGTACAGCAAGTACTTAATTACATGCGCATACAGGTGCATGAAGTGAGTACAATTTTTACAGTGTACTCAATTGCACACAATACGGGGACCTTATCAAAACATATAGAGGTCACTCAGATTATTGTCGGCACACAATGTAAACACGATACGACGGCTATATAATACAGCGCAAAGTTTATCACGTACCACATACCCTGTTCACTTGTACTTTTGTATGTACGTACCTATGGACAGGGTTGTAGTCGAGTCCCTGCAAGTCCTTTCACAAGTCCTTTCGTGAAGCCAGTCACAAGTCCCTTCATAAAGGCAGTCACAAGTAACTGGATGAACAATGACAAAGGAATGCTTTTGTCGAAGCTGATTTGAATAGCTTGTGATTTGAATTTGAACTGGAGGACTTGTGATGGACTTGCAGGGACTTTCAGGGACTTGCAGGGACTTGTGATGGACTCGACTACATCCCTGCCTATGGAACGCCAAACGTACCCACTTATGATGTTATACGGGATACAAGTTATTGCGCGATGTCGTCAATCCATTACGTGATGTAGTCAATCTATTAATAATTCAGTTCGTCAATGTATGTGATGTAGGAGTGTTACTTTTCTTCAAGTTTCGAGTTTCGATTTGACTTCTCGAATTTCGAGTTGACTTTTCGAGTTTCGAGTTGACTTTTCGAGTTTCGAGTTGCTTTTCGAGTTTCGAGTTGCTTTTCGAGTTTGGTGTTTTTCAAAAACAGTTAATTGATTTGTGATTCAAAAGAGGGGCTATTTCTCACTCCCATTTTGTCTTGTTTCCACCAAGTGGTCCACACAGTTCAAGGTTAAATTGTTTATTGCAGTTATTGCTGCAGCTAGACATAAAAAAAAAACCTGAATTAAAAGTAAGATCATAAAGAAAACCACCAAAATAACATTTCACTTGCAATATGATTGTAATATAGAATCAGCTCACATGTTCACCAAATCATTGTAAACAGGTTTGTTTTCTTCTCTGAAACCCATGTTTTTATGTAAGTAGACCACACAGCAGGAAATGATACCAGTACAATGTACAAAGGTACACGTACCACCTTTTTGTGTTGCCCCCCCCCCCCCCCCTGTGGTTCTCAAGAAAAAATGTTGTTATTATATACCAGACTATTTTCAAACACTTCCCTCAATTTATTAAATTTAGTTAGGTACATTATAATTTTTTGAAATTGTTTACGTCCGTGGATGGGTCCGGTTTCCCGACGTGATAATTCCCTTACATTTTTACACCCTTGATGAGAATACATTTCATAATTAAACTGTAACCAGGATTTTTCGAAACCAGGTCAAATCGAAACTCGAAAAGTCAACTCGAAACTCGAAAAAGTCAACTCGAAACTCGAAGTCAACTCGAAAAGTCAAAAAAGTCAACTCGAAAAGTCAACTCGAAAAGTCAAAAAAGTCAACTCGAAAAGTCAAAAAAGTCAACTCGGAAACTCGAACAAAAGAAACCCTCGTGATCGTTTCCGCATACAGCTCGCGATATTATCCGCAGCCTATGGTTCTTGGGCACTCTTTGTGCGGAAATATCGAGCTGTTAGCTCTAGCCGTACCAAAGAGCTCTCGGCGCGTATATTATTCGAGCTGAGCTCACAGCACACTAGAGCTACGTTCTTAGCATGTAGTGTAGCCTTGTGCAAGGCCTTCGTCGTCCGAAATCTACGCCGCGCACTGCAGGTTTATAGTTTAGCCTGCACAGTGCAAATCGCAAACAGAGACCTCACGCGACCACTATGCAAATCAACTAGGCCTACTTTGCAGAAACAAATCTCGTGAACTGAACTAAAGGGTGTACTATCCTAATTGAAGGGAGGATTTATCCGCCCCCCCCCCCCACATTTGTTTTTGAAAAAGGAGGCCGTTTGGTAAAAGAAATGGTGGGATTGTGTAAATAATGGCTGGGAAACTATCACTCTTCGGGAGGCGAGTGTTTGGTGTGAATATTACAAATTGTAATTGGCTAACCCACCCAAAATTGAAAAGAAATGGACAGATAAAGGCCAAGACAATTATCTGATTATTATTATTATTATTATTATTATCTGGTAATGAAACCAAGGATCCTTCAAAAGCGCTCAAGGCACTGTAGCTCGTAAGCCAGAAGAAACCCGTAAACAGAGGCTGTGTCAGCCAGGAACACCGGGGCAAACCCCTTCTCTTGGCGATAAGTGTTCTGGGTTCTTTTACGTGCATTATACAATTTTATAATGTTATAATAATGTGAAAGATATATACACACATTATAAATTATACAACACACGGGACCTACAACTTTACGTCCCATCCGAAGGACGAAGCAATGGTGGTTTAATTGCCTTGCTTAAGGACACACGTGTCGACACTGGGACTCGAACTCACTCTCTGCGGAACAGAAAACCCAGCTCTTAACCGCTCGGCCACGATAAACCCCAGTGATGTCCGTTTGCATGAAACCTGGCCCTGAACTTTGTTGATTTTACACTGTTTTCAATGGGGCTTGAATTAGGCTAGTGCACCCTATATTTCAAAATGGCCGCCTCTTTGCAGTCACGCGGGGATTTAAAAATGATTTGTGTTGTTTACGTTAGTAGAAGACAAGAACAAGCTTGGGGAGACAATTGTCTGGAATGTGACACGTCAGAGATATTTTATTACTGGCAACAGGTAAACAAAAAAGTTTAAATCACATGATAATTATGTACAGTCGTTTTGTAAAATTTGGAACATGAATTTGTATGTTTTTGATTTTTTTACCAAAGATTATCGGACACAAAAGTTATAAATTATCGGTTCCACAGTCTGAGCAAAATGGAGGAGAAAAGTAACATGGTTTGACAAAACGAGTGCCAAATACAAATAAAAAAAAACGTCTGAAGCCGTCCACAGGCTGTTTGTCCGCGCCCACCCCCCCCCCCCCCCCCCACCCGGTATTCCGGAGGTCGAAGTTCCTATGTGAATCTTCACAATATTTAAAGGTTATTATAATGTATGAAGAAATTAAATACCTGCTTTTATCTATGGATATGTATAAAACTATTTAAAGATGGACTACAACGAAAACTCACACATTAAATTTATTATCGGACCTTGTTTATGTTGTGTTCAGGTAACACTTTATTGTTACGGTCATGTTTTTCTCTAAATAATTTTGTTGCAATTTGACCGAAAAAATTAGACCTCGATTCTTCGATTTTGAAATTTCCCGCCCTGTACTGGTTCCCGGCAAAGATCCACTGAAAACTACAATGAAATCCACGATATAGTACCAGCGGACTTGTAAACCAGCGAAAAGTGATGACGTACTACCCATGAGCAACCGAGAGTAAACAAAAGACGCCATGTTATTCCGTGTGTATTATGTATGCGTTTTCATGCAGAGGCATGAAGTTTTTACGAATCTTTTTTTTATAGTGTATCACTATCAGCTACAATAATGCCAACTTCATGTGTTGTTGGTGGACTGGATGCACGAGAAATTGTTCGAAGAATCCAGAGATTCATTTTGTGCAATTTCCGCGGGATCCTGCGTTATCAAAGGAATGGGTGAAGTTCGTAAATATTACACGAAAGGATTTCACCTTCTAACCTTCTCGGCAAGAAGTAGGCCTTTGATTTGTTCAGCACATTTTTCAGAGGACTGTGTTGAACCTTCAAGTGCTTTGAAAAATTCACTGGGATTGACAACAAAGTTTCGTTTAAAGCCTGGATCGATCCCCACATTGAAAGCGCCAAACATCGAGAGAATTCGTACTACTACCACCAGGCCTACTGCTTCTACGTCGGCCGAGTCATCGGCAACCGCCGGGTCTGCCGTGGCCGCAGAGTCATCGCCTTCTCTCTCGTCTGGTGAGCTCCCCTCATCGCTAGAGCTGCCATCACTGTCCTCAGAAGTACCTCCACGAAATGCCTCTTCCTCATCTATACTGTGGTCTTCCCAATACTCGCTGCTATCGGACATTTTTCGCTGTTTTTCGGTCGAAAATAGTTGTACCAAAATATAGCCTAGCTTGTCCGCTGTTATTCCGCATTGCATTGTACGGTAAAAATGCACGCACACGATCGACCCGAGTAAATCGTCATGGGTAGTACGTCACACACAACGTATGAATTATTCATGAGTTAAGGGCTTTTGCTGAAACTGAGTTTTTCTGGGTCGTAGAACGCCGATCAATTTTGGTTTTTTTTTGCATGAAGGAACAAGATTTATTGAATACTAATGATATATTAGTAATCATTATACATTTCTCGAACAAAAAAAGGCAACAAAGCCTTTATCATTATTCCGTTGTAGTCCATCTTTAAGTTACCGCTGGTTGGATACAAATCAACACAAGATATTCAGACTCCTATGATTGTTTAAAATTCATCGCAAATTGTTGTCATTTTACAATGTACTGTGAAATTATTCCTTCTTGTATGTTGTCATTTTTTGAGAAAACAACAATAAAGGGTCATTTCGAAAGATGCGTTTCGGAGACACATTTTGGAAAGTTACGTTTGTAGTTAGTTTGCAGTATAGTCCAGGAAAAATAAGTTTTGACCTCAAACAAATTGTTTTTCACAACAGTGCACTTCTATAAGGTTCCTAGAATTACATACTAAAAATCTACAAAAATCCAAGTGGTGGAAATATGTATAATTTGCATAAATCGTTAATCCCTGCCATGTAATATGTTTATTCCCATATTTGGGTATATATTTTATTTTTATTTTGTGAAAAGTTTATTTTGGTGATTCTACTTACATATCCTTACTTCAATAACATTTGCTAAAACATATAAGTGACTGAATAATTATGAGAACACGGTAATTATCCAAAATGACAACTTTGTGACCCTATAAATGTGCGCACATTACACTGTCTCCAGATATCATCATGTAGTCAGTATTGGTGAGCTTCAAATTCACCAAGTTGCTTACTGGCACAGTTATCATATTAAAACCTTATGAAAAATCATATGAACAATAATAACATTGTGATATTTAGCCCAGCAAACAAAAACTTGGAAAAAATGATGTGTCCCTAAATTGGGCTAACAAGTAGGTGAAGGGTTGCCTAAGGTGAGAGACTTGAACAAGTTCAAGGAAACCCCCCCCCCCCAAAAATTTTTTTTAAAGATTTTTGTTGCTTACAATAATCATATCAACGTTAAAATGTATTTTGGGGATTTCCTTGAACTTGTTCAAGTCTTCCATGTTAGGCAACCCTTTAACTACTTTTTAACCCAATTTATAGACACACCATTTTTTCCCAGTTTTTGTTTTCTGGGCTAAATATTACAATGTTATTATTGTTCATATGATTTTTCATAAGGTTTTAATATGATAACTGTGCCAGTAAGCAACTTGGTGAATTTGAAGCTCACCAATACTGACTACATGATGATATCTGGAGACAGTGTAATGTGCGCACATTTATAGGGTCACAAAGTTGTCATTTTGGATAATTACTGTGTTCTCATAATTATTCAGTCACTTATATGCTTTAGCAAATGTTATTGAAGTAAGGATATGTAAGTAGAATCACCAAAATAAACTTTTCAAAAAATAAAAATAAAATATATACCCAAATATGGGAATAAACATATTACATGGCAGGGATTAACGATTTATGCAAATTAGACATATTTCCACCACTTGGATTTTTGTAGATTTTTAGTATGTAATTCTAGGAACCTTATAGAAGTGCACTGTGGTGAAAAACAATTTGTTGCAATTTGTTTGAGGTCAACAAAGTAAAATTATGTATTTTGCCTGGACTAGTAGTACAGGTAAGCATTGACACGATGCACATATGTACAGGTAGTTTCTATCATTAGTGCGCGACATCAGATAGCAGCTATTGATGGAAAGAGGACATGTCCGGAATTTTGACCTTTGGTGAAATTCAAAATACGGCTTGGCAAATTTCGAATAGACCCGAGACCTAATGACTTCACGCTTCGTTTACATGTATGCTTTCCTATTTAGGTCTATTGAAATCGAGATCTTAAAACTTTGTTTTCTCATAATATACAGCATTCGAGGAGATAGCAATTCATATAAATACAACTTAGTTTTCAAGCACAGGGTTTTATAGGTTGTTATAAATTTTGTTGGGCCCAAATAAGCGCACAGTTTACAAAATGGTGTTTTCCCACTAAGATACTGCAAACTCTCCGGTCTAAAATTCCATACACCATGATCCATTTGTCTGTGAAGGGGATGTTTACATTTTTAATTTGGATTTGGTATGTTTGTGTTTGCTCTATATCACTCTGGAATATTGAGTATACGTCCAAGTATTAGAGCCAAGTCTTCAACAACCTATATTGGAATATCTTAACGAATACAGCCTAATCTATACAGGGTGGTAAACAACAAAACGAAACAGGAACGGCCTATTTCCAGTACCCTCAAACCAGGACAACTAGTTTTAATAGATAGACAGGGAATTTTGTCTGGATGAACAATGATACAAGATTATCTGAATCGGTCCAGTAGTTTTCATTCCAGGGACCTTCTTCTGGAACCAATTCGGTGGTCAATTGACAGGTTGTAACGGCCGTCAACAGAATTAAGCGCGAAAGCAATGAATATGCTTATTGACCATGCTTATTGACCGTATGGTGGAATTAGAAGGGGGATTGATATCAGTGCGAGGACCCAGTCATTGCTTAATTTCCATAAATGTGTTAACGCCAAATGTTGAATCTGGGCCTTTTAGCTAGGTGTTTCCCTTCATTTGTCTATGAACCCTAACCCCATTTAAAGCTCTTTTTTAAGAAAGGAGGAAACAGACTGTGGACGTGTGCAAGTCCACAATCCGTAACTTATTCCGCATCCTGTGGATTTCAATTGTTCAGGGGTCCACAGAACATATGAAATGTTCGTACACACCCATACACATACACCTTCTATATGTATTAAAGTAAACACAGATTTATAGGATTCATCAGTGAATAAACACAATACAAATAAAACAGTGCACTTTAGTTCCTTGTAAGTTAATAACTTGAAACCTTTAAAAATAATTATCATGCTCTTATACAGAAGCCCCCAAATGAAAATTATAACCTCAGGACACAAACTGTGGTGACACACATAGTATACACCCACAACATTTCTAATTTGTATGATTGACCTCTAATCATCATCATATGCTGTATTTGGAATCCATGCAGAAACATTGTTATTTTTGAGAGAACAACATTTTGGAATTCTTGGGTGTATAGCCACCCTTACAGGCTATGCATACATCACACATCCTACTCGGCACTCAGATCCAGTAAACATTCATGGAATCCTTAATACCATCACCGCCTTTCGAACATGAACAGTGAATTTATGCTGGCATAAAACAATCATTCACAAGTGTCCCAATGTCACTAATCGAACCTGTTTGCTTGTAAGAGTTTGTTCCAGATATGTGAGTTCACTTGCAATGCGAATCATGAGATCCTTGACCTGAGTACGACAGAGATGTTTGTGACTCTCTCGAATATCACCTGCCATGTCTCGCAGCATAATCACCACTGTTGCTAAATCCTCCTAAAATTAAAAATGCATCAACATTATTTTATGTCAAGGATGAACAAAATAGACATTTAATCAAAATTCTCATGGTGGCGCATTGTAAATAAGTCTAGATTTGATAGTCTTAATTAGTCTTAATAATAGAAACAAGATACATTTTGGTGATGCTGTTGATAATCTTGTTTAATGCTTGTGTATAAAAATATTTTCCGGATCAAAAAGTGACAATAACATTCAAGTCTTTTGAAATATAGAATGTTTGTATTGCATTTTCCTAATCTCTCAGTCCAGCATAAAACCAGTTGGAACTCGTAGGGCTGTATTTTGGGATATAACAGATTGTTATAGAAGGTACAATAACACTGTAGATACATTTTTAATTAAGTTGAATTTGTACATTTCCCAACTAGTTAATTTGGTTATCTTTACGGACACATTTCTCAATCTTTCCACAGTGAGAAGATAACTCCATCAGATTTTGTCCAGGTACCATGTTTTCTCATTGGAAAGTTTATCGAATGTCCTTTCCAACGATTCAAAATAAAGTAATTGGTTTTGTGCAGAAGGGTTACAAATTTGGCTTCGATTTTGACATGCAAACAACAACACAAGAAAAACACGCACTAGAAAATCACACTGTGATACATAAATATACCATGAAACCACTGGGCCTTCAGCCTCGTGGTATGTGGTACACAGACACACTACGTTATTCCTGTGTTTCACTCATGCTCGTGGGATTACTAATAATATGTGCAAGCGAAGACAGAACGGTTTGGTTTTAATTCTACATAAAGGTATAAGTTACATCTGTGCATTATATGGACATACTACTTACTTTGTCTGGTGACTGGTACAGCTCTTTATCGTACCCCACAGCTAGCTCAACTAGGGTAATGAGACTGTGAAGTTGATAATAATCAGTATCCGTTTTGCTCCTTGGCTTACATAAAGCAAGTAGAGGTATCAGGTCACTCACCTGTACAACATGAAATTGAACCAAAAAGGGAGAAAATTAATAGTATGCTAAACATTGATGCATTTGTTAATGCCTACAGAATTGTATGTCTAATTTGGTTGTCAATTGGTATTCATAAATACCTGAAACAGTTTAGTCATTTCTATTGGTCGAGAGGATGACTTGTTGGTATATTTAAACGGCTGATAAAATATATCCCAGCCAGTTTTAAATGCTTTTTCGGTGTCACATTAAATATGGACTATATAAAGTCTGAAACATGGCCCTTTTCATTGGTTGAAACCTCACACAGCATGCGCATTACAAGTCCGATATGGTTGTAACTTGATGAAAAGTGATGTCATGATGACATCATCACGTCATATATATGGTGTCGCATTAAAGTTCCATGTTAAATATATACAGGTACATAATATTTGTAATATTATAACATGCAGTTATTAAACGAAAACCACTGAAACAGCCGTGTTTGATCACAGTTTTAACATTATAAACCAATAATTTGATCTGTCCAATGACTTCTTCCTATAAAACAAATGATATATTGAACAGAATATTGATCTTAAATGTTTACATGTTTCATTTTCTAGATCACTTTTGATATCAGCACACCACAAGTTTGATGCCATCTTGCATTGACTGAGATTATATCTGTACTGAATTTGTGTATATTACTCTGTTATACTCAGATTCAACATTAAACAACAAAAAAGACAATTTGTTGAGTAAAAATGTTGTTTTCATCCGGATACCAAATTATGGGCATACCGGTTAATTATTAGTAATGTTAATGGCACACCAGGCCCAAAGCTACATACATGAGCCAAAAGCAATTTAAATAAGGCAACAATAGGCCCCTGGGCAGCAATAGGCCCCTGGGCAGCAATAGGCCCCTGGGCAACATTAGGCCCCTGGGCAACATTAGGCCCCTGGGCAACAATAGGCCCCTGGGCAGCAATAGGCCCCTGGGCAACATTAGGCCCAACCAGTATGGGCAATACCACTGCCCAAAGCTACATGTACATGAGCCAAACGCACGCTAGCGCGTTGCTATGCACAGTGGGCATTAGTGGTGAGCTAGTCTGGTCTCAAAGTATGGGTTATAATAACAACACATATTGAAGAGACATGGCCCCTAAACATGAACACAAAACGCTTGAAATATCGCCGAAAGGAAAGTCACGAAATTCAGAGCATTTTCACCATTTTTCTCGTTAAAAAGGTATTTATGAAAGGTAGTGCGAGGACCCGGTTATTACTGCGTGATAATGACCGGGTTGGGGGATGACCGCTGGTAATGGACCTCGCCTTCGGCTCCTCGCACTGATAAATACCTTAATGCTAGCCAGAAGTTGCCGTGAACTTGTGGAGTTGTCAGGGCACCATATTCTCTGAGTCACCTGATGACCGCTATCAAACCCTGGTGGTGGCAATGACTGTATGTAGTAACAGTGATACGACCAGTCGTTCCGGCTTCCATCCGAAGCGGCTATCGAAATGCAGAAGAGTTACCCTTTAGGTGATCAATAGTGACTAGTGATCAATGAGCTCCGCACGCCACACAGATACGGCGACAAGTTAGGTGACCGATATAAATATGCTTGTTGACAAATGGTGCGCAAGATATACCGGTAGACAGCTTGGAGGCTACGCATAGCGATAAGAGCAGCCTGCAAGAACATCCTAAGAGGCTGCCACACTCGATACGTTCCGGGCATTGACGCTCAAAGTAGCAAACTATATGAGCAACTCCATGGAGAAGACCCCTTTGCTGAAAGTACCATCTAAGAAGGTAAGAAACTTATGACCTCCATATCAGAAAGTCGCCAGCAGAAGTGGAAAAACCTGGTGAGACAACTGATATGGGAGAAAAAACGCAAAAAGGGGTTGAGTCTTTTCAGAAAAATCAGCAATGATCCATCGACCCCAACACAGCAACAGTAAACCACCACAGACAACCAAGTTGCGCACCAGCTGCTGCTCAATAAAAAATCCACCACCAAACTGCCAAGACTAAAGGTAGATTGAGTAAAGCACTCCTAAACCACTGGACGGACCAAGCCTTTCCCATTTGAAGAGCTCAACATCGGCATCAACACCCTTAAGACCGGTAAAGCCATCGGACTGGATAATATTTTCACGAAAAAGATCCAGCATATGTGAAGAGCTTTCGCCCAATCTCTCTGCTATGCCACCCAGACAAGCTGTTTGAGCGTCTGATCCTTATCAGGCTTGACCTGTTACTGAACCAGCCATCATCCCTCAACAAGCTGGATTCCGACCTGGCAAATCTACCACGGCTCAACTATTGAACCTCACTCAGCACATTGAGGATGGGTTTTAGGAGCCGTCTTTGTTGACCTGTCTGCATCATATTACACTGTAAACCACCGCCTTCTCCTCAAAAAGATCTTGGAGCTGACAAAAGACTTGGCGCTTACAGACTTTATTGGAGCCTTCCTAAACGATAGGTGCTTCTTTGTTGTCCTGAATAACAAGCAAAGCCGCTGGCGACGACAACAGAATGGCTTACCTCAAGGTAGTGTGTTGGCTCCGCTAATATGTAACATCTACACCAATGACCAGCCAATAGACCAGAATTCTGAGTGTTTTATCTACGCCGGCGACCTCTATGTAACATCCCAAGAGAGTACATTTAAAGCAGTAGAAGCAAAACTCACCTCAGCCCTAGATGAGGTCCTCCTTTACTATGAGCGCAACCACCTACACGCCAACCCTTTGAAGACTCAAATTTGCTTGTTCCATCTCAGGAATTGCAAAGCCAACCGAACTCTTAACATCAAATGGTCTGAAACACTACTTGAGCACTGTACCCGCCCTGTCTACCTTGGAGTAACCCTGGACCGCACCCCCTCCTTTAAGGAGCACATTAACAAGACTAAAATCAAAAGTCGGGTCCTGAAACAACATCCTAGGGAAACTGACCAACTCTTAATGGGGAGCCACAGCACTCACACTAAGAACAACTTCCCTGGCCTTGTGTTATTCTTCTGCGGAATATGCCTGTCCGGTTCGGGAGAGATTTTCCCATGTAAGGAAACTAGACCTAGCCGAGCCGAGATGACAAAAGCAATAAGTGCCGGATGAACGCCCCCTCATTCATGGAAATCATCCCTGGCACAAGGACTGAATTCAAGAAGAAGCTTCCTCAGCCATGTCCAGCCTCTAATAAAATCTAGGGAAGAAACCAGACTCCAGCTTTGGACGGAAAAGTTCCAGAACGACCCACCTCCAAATGACATGAGAATCCAACCTGCTGAAGACCTCTCCCTTGGCTCAGAAGCAACAATGGCTTCAGTGGAAGACACTAAACCGCCTGAGAACGAGAACAAAAACGGGACGATCCAAAGCTGCACTGATCAGATGGGGCTACAAGACAGGCCTAGTCCCCTGCGGAGATGGGAAAGTAGACCTTTAATACTATGAAGCACTGCCTTGTCTGCCCTTTACTGCCAAACCATTGCAGCACAAAAGACCTCGCAGAGTTCAATACACACGCAAAGAACTGTGTCAAGAAATGGGAAACTGTCATTCAACCAGCCATGCTTTGAAGAATCGAAAAGAAAAATAATCACTCTATTCAAAGGGGCTAAAGTTTAAAAGAAGATGAGCAAATTACCTCAAGTTTTTCAAATGAACCAGTTGTATAAAACAAGCACAAATAATTTGTCTTTATTTGATGGCACTTGTAATGTTATTTTCCATATGTGCCCAAACTTCAGTCAATTATCAACATATAGATGATGTTCTGGTTTTTAATGCAGTTAATGCATTTTTACATGCATTGTGCAACATAATGCACCTATATTGCATGCTAAAATTTTGTCCTTCCATTTGCTATCTGCATTCAAATAGTGGACGTCAAACAATACAGCCAACAAAAATATTTACACACTTGGGTGTTTGCGCAAGGAAACACAGGTTATGCACTTTTTCACATAGGGCATGTTCAGACGGTGGCGTAAGTTAATCTAATCCAAAAATACTAAGTTATTCTGTTTTTAATCCAAAACATGCTTGCGTTCAAACGAGAAAGTTACGCCATTTCCCAGGCGGAAAAGTTGGTCAAGTTACGCCATCGTGGTTACGCAACGCAATCACCACTTTCTCAGCCTTCCGTTTAAAGCGCGCGCGCGGGAAACAAGGACAGCGTTGTATGTACATACAGTATACAGTATACATTAGAGCGCAAGCGTACTGCCGTTTTCCAAACTCCAGCCTCTTCGCAATATCGGCTTTGTTTATGCAGTTTGGCTATAATAATGGAGCGCAGTGACCGACTGGCCTAAGCTAGGGTTTGTAAAACGGTCTGGTAATTTGTACACACACACGCATACATGTTCATGTAATTGCACGTGCGACAGGCCATGAGTTATCAAAATGGCGCCGATGATGATCAATGCTTGAAGTTTTTCTCGCGTTTTTGCTTGCCTGTATTCGGGATAAAAGGGAACGATCGTCGGATTCCGAGGCCGGAGAGTTGAATACTAAATCGTGTGCTGAAGAGGCTCAGAAGACTGAAAAACAACCGATTGCGTCAACAAGACCACGCTACTCGCTGGCGTTTTTGGCAGTTTGTCAAACGAAGGCAACGGGCAATCGGATGTATTCTCGGCGCGGTGGCCATCATTGCGAAGGGTTCACAAATATATCGCCTTGTCCGTGCCTGGCTAAATGAGCACGGCCTGGACCTGTTACGAAAAAGGTCAATGTGAATAAACTACCACCGGAAGTGGCAGGTCAGTTGCGTTCCAACGGCACTTCACGGCTCATCGCAGCGGGGGGAGATCGTTATCTTTCGCTCAACTTAATCTAATCGGCCACTTTTGGGAAGCGTAAGTTACGCCATTTTGGTCGCGTAACTTACGCCGCGCGGGTGGATTAGAGCGTTCCAACGGACAGATTAACTTAGTATTTTTGGATTAGATTAACTTACGCCACCGTCTGAACGTACCCATAGTGGATGGTTGAGTTACCTTAAATGCTTGAATATCTTGTGTGCACTGCAGCTTCTCCACTACTTTACTTTTGTTGCCTAACTTTTCCAGGAAAGCACAGCTGCAATTAAAAATATATATAAACAAAAAATATGTTGTGGTATTAATTTACACAATATTTATAAAACCTGTTTGAACTATTTTCAGGGCTTAAATGGTTGAATATAGTACATGTGACACCAACGTTACGTATTTTTCCATGGTTACGTATAGTCGCCTTTCTAGTGTTGGCTACAGGTAATATTTCCTTGCGCTGTATAAAAGCCATTGTTTTATTAACTACATGAAGACAATGGAATGTCCACATTACATATGTAAGGTAAAGCTGCTCGTATACACGCAGCCCTATGGAGAAGGTAACACAATAGGACAATAGGATAAATTTACCCCAGAGCGAAAATCCTTAGAAATCTATTTACCTTAGAGTGGAAACGCCATAGCGTTAAATATTACAATAGGACAAAGGAAAACAAAAGAGGGTAACAAAGGTTTTCCCCACAAGTCTCCACATGCGCAGTTACGTGTGTGCGTGCTCGTATACACGCAGCCCTATGCGGAAGGTAACACTATCGGACAATAGGATAAATTTACCCCAGAGCGAAAATCCTTAGAAATCTATTTACCCCAGAGTGGAAATGCCATAGCGTTAAATATTACAATAGGACAAAGGAAAACAAAAGAGGGTAACAAAGGTCTTCCCCACAAGTCTCCATATGCGCGGTTTGATGCTCTTGTATCGTAATACGATCGAGGATCGAAACACAAAAAAGAACAAAGGGAACAAAGAATCCTCGAAGGACGGTTTGCTTGTCCGAATTCGGTCATCGATCGTTCGGGCAAGCGCTAGGTAATGGGGTTAGGTTATAGTACAGGAATAAAGGAAAACACAATAGGGGACCCTCGGTCGTCATGTGGTTCACGGATGTGTGTGTGTACTTGCGAGTTATTTCATACGCATTGTGGACTTCCGAACAATTGACGTCCACAGGATGCGGGAAGAGGTTACGGTTTGTGGACTTGGACCACAGTATGTTTTGCCCTCTCTGAAAAATAGCTTTAGAAAAAACCTAGGAAATCTGTAGGGGATTTATTGATATTTTAGACCAGAATTTTGTGTATAAAAAAAAATTCAGGTTGCCACCAAAAATCTCGCCCAACGTCTACAAACACATTTCTAGTTTTTCATTTTAGCTGTTTTGGCACAGCAGAAACAGCTCTTGTTTTTGTGAAGATTTTTTTCAGGTTTCTCGGCAATTCAGCTGTTTTTGTTTTCGTCTTAATATTTTTTTGTAGCTTTTTCGCAAGATGCGAAAACCCTTTGTTTTTGTTCTTTTTTCTTTCTTTTTTGGTACCCAAATCCCATAGACTTTGTACGTAATTTTGTGCATAACAATATTAATTAGGTGAATACCCTATAGTGAACTTGTGTCTCACAGACAGACGTCATGATGACGTCATCATAGGTCTCATTCATCATTTAAAAGGCGCATATTTCAAGACCTTATATTTAGGCAATTGTAAGCCTGATTGGTTCAAACTTGGTAAGTGCGTAGACTGGGACGTGTTATGAAAAATGAGGTGACATCATGATGATGTCATCATACGATTTTATATGAATTATTACATTTAAGCCATATCTCCTCAATGGAACTTGATAACATTCTTTTGTTAATATGTTTGGTGGGTCACAGATATTGACGTGATCTAAAATGTGATAAAAACAAAATATGCATATAAAGGTAGGCCCGATCGTCATAACATTTAGTAGGATGTTAGATACTATTACTAGTACTCAAAATCATCTGAAGTGACGTATAAGTTATGTCATCAGTTAATTTATTTTTGAATTTTTACATTAATCTTTTTAAAATTATACTAACAAAGTTTAACATTTCCCTTAAGCACAAGGACTCCAAACTTGGCACAGTTCAGACCACATTGAAAGTATATGAACTGAAAAGTTTCGTCATGATGACGTCATCATGGCATGTTAAAAGTGCATAAAAAATTATTTTAAGTGCCAATAGTAAAAAAGGCCTTACAAAAATATATATTATATAATTTATTTTACAGATAGCCTGATCTGAAATTCGGTACCCTCTGGAGACCTGAACACAATGTGTATAATGGAGACAAAAGGTCTCCGGAGGGTAAATTTCTATAGATGAATAGGTCTCCACAGGGAATTTCACGAATTAGATTTTTGGAGTGTGCCTCAAATTACTCAAAAACTAGGTTTAGGATGTGGGTTAGGGTTAGTGTTTGGGTTAGGGTATGATATAGGGTATATTGGGTCGAAATTTCAACCCAGGAAATTAATTGTGGTTGAAATAGGAGCATTCTGAAAAAGGTGCCCGACTTTTTAACCAGTTTGTACACGAGAACAAAGAGATGTCTCCACTGGGATACAAATTTGAGAGCCATTGTACTTCATAACTTCTCTGACATTGAAGAATGTACTATAATTACATTCATAAAAAGGCCAGAGTCATCTGAGCGGGGATATGCTATCTACCCACCACAATTGGTTAAAATCCATCCAGTAGTTTTCCCGTAATCCTGCTAACAAACACGACAAACGAACAGACAAACATCGGCAAAAACATAACCTTCTTGGTAGAGGTAACAAGCACGTGTAGCTGTACGTTACACAGGTTGCACGTGTGTTCGGAAGGCTACATGTTTTATTGCCCATATTGAAATCCGACTAACCTACCCGGTATGTTGATTCTGTATTGGCAAGTATTGTGGCAATCAATTATAGTTCGTCCTAGGTATTACTTTCTGGTCCAAGTGGGTTTTTTTTGGTACCATCCACCACATTGCAGGCAGAATCACCGGCACCAAATAATAATAATAATAATAATAATAAAGTATTTATAGAGCGCTTTTACAAGATAGATCAAAGCGCTGTACAAGAGAGGACTATAATGTTATGAATAAGAAACTTTTAAGACGTTTTTTGAAAATGGTGAGAGATGGGGCGTCCCTGATGTTGATGGGAATAGTGTTCCATAATTTGGGGCCTGCTATTGAAAAAGATTTATCCCCAAGAGATTTTGAACCTGTAGGAATAGAGAGAAGAAGTTTATCATTGGCAGATCTTAATCCCGGTCTGCCTGGTTGATACAAAGTGAGTAAGTCACACAAGTAAGGAGGAGAAACACCATGTAAGCACTTGTAAACCATCAAAAGAACTTTGAATGATATACGCTGATGGATGGGTAACCAGTGAAGATTGGTGATGAGAGAAGTAGCATCCACAGTGCATTTGACAGAGAAGATGAGCCGAGCAGCACGGTTTTGGATTTTTTGTAGTCTATGTTTTTCACCTTGGGTTATACCGAATAGAAGAGAATTGCAGTAATCAAGCCGGGATGTTATAAATGTACGAACAACATGGTGACATGTGTTTTCATCGATGAATTTACGAATTCGCCAGAGGTTTCGTAGGTGAAAATTAACTGATCTGCAGATGGAAGAAACATGGTTGGACATAGAAAATGACGAGTCAAATATAAAGCCCAAGTTTTTTACAGTGCGAGAAGGTGAAATGCTCATTGGACCAGCGTTAAGAGTGAGATTGCTGTCCAGCTTGTTTAGTACACGTGGAGAAGCTGCTACAAAAAACTCAGTTTTGTCACTGTTGAGTTTAAGCATATTAGTGGCCATCCAATCATGTATTTGGGAAATGCATTTGGAGAGGTTTTCAAGAGCAATTGCAGAATCACCAGGAATAGCTGGGTTGAAATGAGTGTAAAGCTGTATGTCGTCTGCATAAATGTGATATTGTAAATTGAAGTGTTCAATGATATCAGCAACAGGTTTGATGTAATATGTGAAAAGTGCAGGCCCGAGTACAGACCCTTGGGGTACACCAAAAGCTACCCTAGATTCGTCAGACATGGTACCATCGACCCGGACACGGTATCTGCGATCACAAAAGTAACTGGTGAACCAGGATAAGGGCATGTCGCGGACCCCGTACACTTTGCACAACCTATCGAGGAGTATTTCATGATCTAAAGTGTCGAATGCAGATGACAGGTCAAGCATGACCAGCAAAACCACTTTCTTGTTGTCAATGACTCGGAGAATGTCATTTTGTACACGGAGAAGGGCTGTTTCTGTGCTATGATTACATTTGTAGGCAGATTGGAGTGGGACTTCTAAGTTGTTATGGGCAACATGTTCACGGCGCAAATCACAGCTTGCATTGGCCCGTGGCACAAACACACCTGGGGCCGCGATTTCACGAAACTCGTCTTAACTTTAATACGAGTCATCTTAGACTTAGGACGAGTCCTAAATCAAAGATCGATCTTGGCCAAGACGTGTCCTAAGATCGATTTCACTAAACTCATCTTATGAAAGACGCATCGCAACTACCAATTTGATGGCTGTTTCATGTTTGTTTTTACCACTAGAGGAAACAGTTGTTGAAAAGAAACACGCGAACCAACTTCCAGCGTACGCACGTGCGAGAACACGAACTTTTGCTAATCTGCGCAGCACATTCACGTACGGTAGTTCTGCATGTTATATACACGACAGAGTCGACTAGTTGGCGTATATGCTATGTTCCTTGAACAGACATATTTCTAGTTAGTTTTTAAAACTATACACACATAGCAAAATATAAATCAAATCTGTTTCTTCTTTGAAGAAGATAATGCAATGGTTTTGAGACAATTATACAGACGTACGTACTATGTAATAATGAGATAAGACGACCCCCGGACCGATCCTAAGTTAAGACGAGTTTAGCCGCGTTGCTATGGAAGTTAGGACGTGTTGAACGCGTCTTAACTTTGGTGAAATCGATCCTAGGACGAGTCGCAAGCTGGGACGAA
Organism: Crossaster papposus; assembly: GCA_037893245.1. NCBI lineage: Eukaryota > Metazoa > Echinodermata > Asteroidea > Velatida > Solasteridae > Crossaster > Crossaster papposus. The sequence continues at coordinate 310,604 of JBAIAA010000489.1, read as the reverse complement.
TTACTCTTCCTAAGACGTGTCTTAGCGTTTCGTGTCAATGCTTGGGACAATTCAATTACTTTGTACAGTCAAGTATTAAGTATTTCTTAATAATTGTTTTTAAATAATGTATATATAAAGCAAATATTTTTGCAATATTACCTGAGCATAGGGCACATAATTTTCCCTCTCCAAGTGCCTGTCCGCATTAGTCTAACCAGATGGACTAGGTTGTGGTGATGATCACTACAGAGAGTAAGCTTCTTACACAACTTGCTTGCCTGTCGGAGATTATAATAAAAAGTGATATTTTTATTATGATAAATAAACCAATTAACTGTGGAGTCAGCATCTTAGATCTCTCAAAGACGCTCCTTCCTGTACGACTTTTACAACAATCAAATGAAAAAGACGTATGGAGACTGGAGTCGGGTTATTGTACACTTATACTGATAGTCTACTAATAAGCGTCTACACAAAAGACGTATACAAAGACATATTGAGTGCAGGCCACTCAGATGTGTACGACCTTTCAAACTACGATCCGAGTCGCAAGCTGTACGACGCTGTACAGGGTCATCGGTAAAATGAAGGACGAGTTCAGTGGTAAACTCATCCGAAGATGTACTGGATTTTAACCGTGAACGACATCAATCTTAAAAAAGCCAAGGGAGTCACCAAGGTAGCCACAGACAAGAATTTAAAACACAGACAATATTACAATTTCATCTTTAAATACAAGGCTCAACACAACACAACGGCATACATCAGATCAGAAAAACACATCTTGTACACCGTAACGCAAAATAAACTATTGTCCTTTGGATACCAAGAGGTACATTTTACAAGATGGTATGAACGGGTGGAATCACCATGAGCTCCTGTCAATACAAAACTTTGATTTGGTCCTTGATTTAAGATAATACAGAGCAGGTTGACTGAGATCTTATCGATACCAAACACCTCGATATTCCAAATAGGGTCGGTATCTCGTCTTCTAGAATCTCCCTCCAACAGTCCAACTCACCCGGGTAAATACAAATATCTCACTGGCGTACCCGTTTTGAACACCTCTTGTTCCAACTCTGACTCAGAGTCTGCACTTCTCAACTGTCGCATTTCTGACTATTTCATAGCTCGTCTCGGAGTGAGTGGTTGTTAATCTTTGGTTGTTATCCATCTTGTCTCTTTGTCGTTTATTGCTTTGATCACGTCCGGCAATTTTTTGTACCCAGAGTCATGATCTTTAGATCAGATTCACGATTTTCATAGCATATTAATGTCCAAACAGTCCTGAGGCCAAAGTCCTGTTAAATCTTTCCATGATACATTGAGCCCTATGATTACCCACTACTCCCACCAGTACGTGAACCTTTGTTAAATCCATCAACTTTTTAAACTCCCAGTGGAACTCTTTACCTGCGTCAACGCCGATCGGCTGTAAATTGTATTGATGGCTTCAGCCACCTTTTAGTGCTTGTCTTGTTGGCGAGTGGTTTGGCATCTTTATATCTAGTCGCCACATGTACAACAGTCAACCAGGGGCGTAGCGAGGACCTTTTTATTGGGGGGTGTGGAAGTAAATTTGCCAAATCGGAGCTGAGCGAAAGCAAAGCCATTTACGGCGTAGGGGCCGGTTCCGCTTAAGGGCCCCGAAAAAAATTGAATTCTAGATGCTCTGTGGTGCAATCTGAGGCATTTCCTGGCAAATTTTCTCTGACTTTTTGAATCAAATTTGCTAAAAAAAATCTTTGCATTTTTGATTGCATTATTTTTCTTCTGAGCGGAACTCATAATGGGAGCGGGGGATGACTGGCATCATGCATGGTCATTAGGTGATCAACATCAAGACATCATCACCTATTCAACATTTCACTGCAAAATCGCCTACTTTTATCAATTCACTGTGTGTACACATTTAATTAAGTTTTACTGTTCTGTGGTAACTTTGAACACTCAGTGACCTGCCTAATGGTCACTTAGTCTCAAGTCTCACAATAACTCGGGGTCAAATGGGGTCAAATGGGGTCAATGTACACCTGGCTATAGATGATGAAAATATTATGCTAGAAAATTACCAAAAAGATTTTCTGTGTTATTTCCCTGTCGGCATTTGGAGCTTCAGTCGGCAAATGGCCCATTTTGTCGACTTAGTTTTTGTGGTCACATTGCCGACTGAGGCTCGAAATGCCGACTGAGAAAAGTTATTGGGGGGTGTGACCCCCCCCCCCCCCCCCCCCCCCCCCCCCCCCCCACGGTCGCTACGCCCCTGCAGTCAACACGTACTTGTATTCCTTTCTACCGATCTTATCGTAAGGTAAAAAAAAGTTGGCTTGATGCATTATGTTGAAAAATCACGTCGCTCTATTTAAACTAGTGGGTTGAGCTACACACTTCCACTAACCAAGTTGACCCTTCCACTAACCACTATTTTTTATGAGCTTTGCTTACATTTTTTTGAATTAAAACAAGATTTTAAATAAAATTATAAGCTGAAAAACCTAACAAAGCCCTTCCTCCCAAGGCAAACGCCAACTCATCGTTTTTCTGAGCTTCGATGGGTGTATAAAATCAGACAGCGTATGTTTGTGCTGTAGGTATACAGGTAGCTGCAGATCGTTCTTGAGTCACTGCATTATGAGATCTTCGTCTATATTACTGAACGTTCTTTAGCTTGTTTTTTAGGTTGGTCATGGATCCAATCGAGGTACTTAACCCGAGATTTTTCCCATTGCGCCAATTTTCTCCAAAGCCAAGTAGTGTCTTTTTCACTCTAAGTCGTCTCTCATACTCAAAAATAAAAAGTTTGAGCCTCCTAAAAGCCTCATATCATCACAGCAACAGTCGCTTTATTTTTGTTATTTATTAAAAAAATAAAAAAAAAATAAACTAGTTTTAATATAAATAAAAGTAAAATAAAAGTAAAATAAACGCAACTTATGGAAGCAAGTTGAACCCACATAGCTGTTAAACGAATACCAGAGGGATCAAAGGCACTAGAGAGACGGTCTTCATCACTCACAACCCAAGCTCGATCGACGGAAACCACAGTCTGACAATAAATTACCCAGTTTGAGCCCCGACGACATGGTCGTTCCGGGTCAACTTCTACATCAACTTGTCATCGGACGACGATGCCAATCACACGATCTACAACAATCTAGGGCAAACCCTCATCAAACAAATAAAAGTGAGCCTGGAAGGCCGCTAAATTTTAAACTTGACCGACGCGTACATTGTTTTTTTAAAAGACATGTGGCTACTGCTCAATACCATAAACTATTACAGCGGTATCGAGCCGGCAAATGTCACGATACTGATAATCGGTGCTGACAACGCAAACGCCAGTTTTAACAACGGCACAGACAAAGCGATAGCAGATGCTTTCACAAACAGATACTTTATCCCTCTAGACTTTAAATAGGTAAAGGATCACCAACTGTTTTACCCCCATGCTCTTAGCAACCGGCTGACTTAGGACATTACCTTCAGCAACCGGCTGACTTAGGACATTAGGCTTTGGCTCTATATGAGAGCAATGGAAGGCAATACAAATCACGGTTCCGGTAAGCAACTGGGTGAAGTGTCCGGGAGCATCTTGATTTTGATGGAATTGCGGAACTGAAATTGCAGGAGCTGTCGCATATTACTTTTTCCTGGTAAAGGACGCGCAACTCAATATCAAAAACGGGAGATTAAGCAGCGTTCACTTTTAAATTCAAAGCTCATCTCATTAGTAACTAAGCTACTGTGGTAGCTCAACTTGTGCCGTCTTCGTTCAAGTATAACAAAGAATTGTTATGGAGCAGGATGTAAGGTAGGTTAATACCGGTACACTCGGTAGTGCGCCGTTCGTGGTTGATGAAATGGCCTTAGGGCTGCGCCCTCGAGCCATTCTCACCCATGAATGGTGCTCTCCTCATGTATTATCCTACGCGTAACACTACAGTGACAATACTTAAAATACAAACATGTCTACAGAAAACAGACCTGGGAAGTCCATGTATGATCTTGAAAGCAATTGAGAATAGCAGCTATGCAGTGTTGAATATCAACCTGTACAGGGCACCTACAATCAAATAACAGGGATTAGATTGTCAAATTAGAAATAACGGTTAAGTTTTATGAAAATATGACTTTGTTTGATGGCCAAAGTGGATGAATTGGGGGGGGGGGGGGGGGGAGGAGGGGTTAGAAAAAAAGTGTTTGCAAAAACACAGATATACATGTAGCGGTAATTGTGAAGTTGAGGTTTTCTGTACAAATTTGTTGTTATGTTTGCGCCCGAGGTGCTTAATTATTTCCGAATGCCTTTATGCAACTAAAGTAGACTTCTCGTAATGCCAATGACACATGCTTTGTAAATGTTGTTTAAGGCGTCATGTTTCCTCTCGGTCCAAATCAAGTTTTTTTGGGTCATCTTAAACTCAGATTTTACTTTTAAAAAACCCGCAGTTTTTCTTCGACTTACCCACAATTCAGTATTTAACATGACAAATCTTCACACAAGCAAGTATTTGGGAGGGGATAAATGGGAGGGCGCATAATCCCTCCGGACTTCAATTAGCTTGGTAGAATTACAATCAAACTTCATAGGATTCTGGAAGATGTTTAGAGTGTTGTGGACATTTGCCTCCACTTCACAAGACAGGTGTTACCTGTCTGGCTTTTTCAGTATCTGGCAAAGGTTCGCTCACTTGCCCACCAACTGAATCCAAAATAGCTTGCGCTGGCATATATGTGTAGACTGCACTCACTACTGCAGACCTGTTTGAATGCCTCTGTATCTGAGCCTGCCGTTTTCAAAACCAGGAGTACATGTACCTGGAAATTGGCTGATACGGCTTGTTGTATGTAATTAAGAGCCGAGTATGAGCTTGCCTGTCTTTTTCTGTTCATTGAGATACTCTCTCAAATATGTAACTAAACATGATCTCCTATCTGGAGCATAAGCTGTAATTTCCACTGTCCCTTTGTAGAAGCCTGGCCTTGAAGTTAAGTCTCCAATATAGAGAACCACCTGGTTCTTTAATACTAAATGTATAATATCAACATTTCGAATATTAATATCAAAACCGTTTGTCCCCACTCTGGTGAGAGCAATAACAGCAACACGGCTGTTTTGAGTAAAAGTTGCTTTGGTGATAAACAGTTGGCTGGTTACCACACCCTTAATAGTTTAAACACCAAGCCAACATCCCAAACTGAAGAGGTGTGTGGCATTGTACATGTCCATTTAGGTCTCTCTTAGAACACTCCCTTGAGAAATTAAAAACACAAATCAGTGGATGCTTTCACAACGAATCTGAGGATGCAATTGGCAGATGCAGTGAAACCACTGCTGTATTTATCGCACTATAACTCAGTCCCGCTTCATAAAGCTGAGTCAAGAACTCAAAAATTGTCTTTACAGATGGCTGCAATGGATCAATTTTCCGGCTACGACAAAAAAACATCAATTTTGTGATATAGGAGTTTTACTATTTCTTTGTATCACTCCTCCATGATTGGAGCAATATGTCTGTTGTTGTCATAGAAAGTCCTTGGCTTTTTAAAGTTTTACAGGATAACCTGCATTCCAACAGTCTTGAGTTGTTCCAGAGTGGGGTGTTGGTATTCTAGCTGTGGATGTAACAGTAGGTCTTGGGAGGATGACTGGTGGTTTTGCAAGTAGCTTAAAATATTTGTGAACTAAGCTTGTGTCGTCCACAGTGATACGAAGACGCAAACTTCGGCCTGTTCTTGATAAATACATTTATCCCGGACATAGTAGGTACACGGGTTCACGATTATTACGTTCGTAACAAATTCTCAGTTTTCGCAAAGTCGAATCTCTCCACTGTGAGCATGAAATAATTATGAATTTGCACTTCAGGAACTTTTTGGTACATGGCTTCGTTCAGTGGAGTCCCAGTGTTCACACAATACTGTACATGTAGCTGCTCATGCACCGTGACTGTGCTATTGTATTGGTGTAAACCAGAAACGCATTCAGAACGAGGCCCGTTTGCACCCGGGAGCAATGGCGGCTTTGGGGGGGGGGGGGGGGGGGGGGGGGGGGGGGGGGGGGGGGGGGGGGTCTTTTTCGCAACATGCCTAATGTCTGGCATATTATCCTCATCAGAGTCAGAAAGCTCATGTGTGGAATGCTTCCTTGAGATTTTTGTTGTTTCACTCACATTTTGAGTGCGAGGGGGAGCCCCCGCTGCAGCTGCAGGCTTTGTCCGAGGCTTGTTATCGGGTACTGGCCGTGCCCCCACTCGAGACATTTTTAGTGAAAGTCTTGGCAAGTTCCAACTCATCATCCCTTTCACGACATCACCCATGGCGGCCGCCTGTTTTTGCTGAAATGTCTGCAACCACGCTGGCTCCGGTTGAGCTATCTCCATTGCATGTTCATCCAGATTTTCTGTTCCGATGTCTCTTATTTCAAAGTCCGTTGGACTCGACGGTGTCTCTTTTTCATTCATTTCATGGCCACTTGTCCAAGGTTAGGCACTTCTATAAATAACCTGTTCCTAGTCTGTTAGAATTTCTCTTCAGTCTCCCGAATATGTGAATTTTTGCTAATTTGTTCGTAACTTGTTATAGCAAAACGTTTGAACTGTGCGGGTTATTTTCGCGCACTGAAATTTAGCCAAGTCCAGTGCAATCTCGCAGTTGTAACGGAAGTTAGCAAGGTGGAACTAACAATTTTCAAGTACTTTGTGGTCATGCCTGGGTACGAGTAAAAGTGTACTCAACTAGATAAATACCGTAAACAGAACAAAAACAAAGGCTTTCCGGCATTGTATGCGGAAAAAGCCAAATATATGTACCTATACATGTACGTACTTACCTTACAAGCTGCTTGTCCAAGGAGATTTTGCAAACCATGTATGCAAGTAAGATCAAATCATCTTCATGTAGTGATGAATTCCTAAATATAAAACATTTATGTTTTGTTAATGTTAATATGGTTAAAGTTTGGCTGTTCGTGCTTTTAAAAATTTTGATGTTTTTTTCCAAACAAATTTGAAAGAAAGACCATGTACTGTATACAAATACATTTAAATTTTAGCATTGGCAGGGCTTTACACATTGTTAAAAAGTGTTTGTTATCATTGTGTCAATTGCGTGTCAAATTAGAAGCGGGATGCTTCTAATTCAAAATTTGAATTTAATTAAATAATTACTCGCCGTTGGCCAATTGTTTTGTGGGATGTCTCATTCGAAAGCTCATAACAAATAAAATGCTAGAAAATTATCATTTCAATTTAAAAATCTATTTTCAGGGTGCAACCCTCTTAACCCTCCTATATACAGTGCAGTTACCATAGAGCTGTCAGACCTTTCAAAACCTTTCTGGACTGAAGCGTTTTGAAAGGTGAGAAAGCTGTCTGACAAATAGAACCTATGAAAGGTTTTGAAAGGTAAAACAACTCTCTGAACAAACTGGTGTTAAAAAAAAAAAAACTTTCAAAAGGTTTTGAAAGGTGTAGTAGTGCAGTAGCAAAAAATTCTGGAGCGTTTTGAAAGGTTCATACTTATTGATAGCCATTTTGCCCATTAAGCAGATTTTGAAAGGTTTTGAAAGGTAAAACCATAAGAGGGTTAAAGTACGGACACACCAACTTTAAACTATGAATTTGTATTCGAGTTGACCATTTTGATTAGAGACGCCTGCTTTGATGATCAAAATGTTATTGCACTCGCATACACACACTGCTTTACCTTTATACATACGTACTGTGGACATTCCTTTGTCTTCGTGTAGTTAAAAAACGTTGACTAAATACTAATTTTTCTCGATTCCCCAAAACAAATTTACCCTCAAATTTTGATTCTGGACCTCTCAGCTGTTCCTTCTATCTTTTCTATATATAACCCTAACCCGTTTTTCCTCTAGCGCTTTTTCGGAAACTGAAAAACGGATTGTGGACCTGGGCAAGTCCACAAACCGTAACCTCTTCCCGCATCGTGTGGACCTATATTGTTCGGAGGTCCACAGTGCGTATGCAAGACTAACTCACCCCTAGCACTTTATAGTATGGTGGTGATTAGAATAGGAAGCATTATTTGAAACTGGAGTGCTGGTATGCAGTGATTTTATTTAAGACAAGGGGATCTACAGATCTCAAGTAACCATGTAACCCTAGTTATGCCACTGTAGCCCATCTTATATACATTAAAATCCATCATAATAAAACAGTGGGGTTGGTCAGAATAAAACAAGCACGAATTCATGCGGGAGCTGTGGTGTTGTGTATTGGTCTAATTTGTGACTGGTTACAGCGCCCTCAAGCGGTTTGCTAGGCTCATCTTAATATGAATATGGCAGCGTCTGGATCGGATCACGATTATTTCATATTTTGGACCAAGGTGTGTTATAAAACACATATGAACTGGCATGATTTGGTCACTAGAGCACGTCTATCCCCCCCTCGACCTGTAAGTGACCAAAAGGGGGACCTGTCCCCCTTCTGGTCACTCACAGTCCCTCGGGGGAATAGACGTGTTCTAGTGACCGCATTGCCAGTCCATATGTGTATAATATTTCAATTTTCTTTTCAAATCAAAAATCGAATCGTACCAACCAAGACGTGGTCGGCACCAGATAATTTATGTGGTGGCGACTGGGTTAGTAGATAGAGAGTAGATGCAGTTGGATTGGGCGCATCCCTTAACCTGCAGAACCCTACAGTCCACCGGGCTGGCCATGAGGCCCAAAAGCCTGAGCCAAGCTTGTGCCGGGGCCATCGTCGCCAGAAGAAACAGAGACATGCACTGTCGAAGGTTCGATATGCGTTCCTCTGAAGGACAGGCCAGTCCCTTCCAGCGGTCGACTGATGGTCCCAGAAAAGTTGGACTTCTCGGTGTTAATGATAAAACTGAGGTCCAACGTGAGGTGCCATGTTGGGTCGAACGTGAGGTGCCATGTTGGGTCGAACGTGAGGTGCCATGTCGGGTCGAACGCCGCGGCCGTGGCCTCCCCGAGATTGACCCAGATGATCCAGTCGTTGAGGTACATAAATATGGTCACTCCCAGTCTCCGCAGCACGACCATGATCACCTTCACTATCCGAATAAAAACCGAATGGAGCACCGTGAATTCGTATTGGATATCCTTGTATTGGTACCGATGGAATTTCCAGTGCTCCGGCCTGATGAAAACGTGAAGGTAAGCGTCTTTCAGGTCTAGGCTGGCCCCTCATGCTGGCGTGTGAATTGAATCAAGGACAATCCTGAGTGTATCCATACAGAAGCGTTTCGGTTGAATATATCTGTTCAAGAGCTTTAGGTTTAGTATGAAGCGCCATAGGCCGGCCTCCTTCTTGGGTACCAGAAAGACGGTCGAAATAAACCCCGACCACGATAACAAATCCTCATCCCTGGGAACATCCAAAGAAAGCTTGGGTGATGCCTGGGGCACTGGAAACCCCGAACAAAAAAAAAATCCGATGACGAGGGAGGACCTACCCTAAGAGCGAGATAGCTTGGCCAGTAGCGCTGCAACCCCCAAACGTTGAGCGGGCACTACTCAGTCTGGTAACTTGTGCAAAAGTCTGTTTCGACACACTGTGGTGTTCGCCACTGTGCTGAGCGGATACTAAAGGCATGTTCCCATTGGACTTAATTTTGTTAGAGTACCGCGACTTTTCTTTAGAACGACAAAATTAAATCCAATGGGGACGCACGGTAAACACACCTCCCTGTCTATTTACCGCGACCGTGATGTAAAAAAAACAGGCCGAAAGAGGTCGCGGGAGACTTCCGCGCAGCCACGGTAAATTATCAGGGCCGCTAAAAAGTCCAATGGGAACTGTAAAACTACCGCGACCACGCTGTAAAACGCTATGCAAACAACAACACTTCCTGTATACGTCACAACTATACACAGAACTCGCGCGAAAATGGTAGTATGGTTCCCTGTCTCGTTTGCATTGATGGCGGTGTGGTATGTACCGTACGCAGCGTGTGTAGGAATTACCGTGTGTAGAATGCAATACGGTCAGCGCTTTTTTCAATCTCGTCCAGTTGCTGCAGTGTGCTAGCGTCGCGTTGCGTCGCGTCAGTGTTGTTGTATGTTGTTTACGTGGCAACGAGTCTAGCGCGCGAAAAATATGTCACAGGCACGTCATATCCCGCATAGGTCAAAGGTGACTGTGCACAGTGCCCGCAATGTGTGACATTCTGCCAGTCTCGAACAGCGAATGTACCGTTCCGTCGCGGAATATAAGTCCAGGTGGGAACGCGCGGTAGATTCACGCTAAGGAATGCCGCGGTAAGTTTCCGCGTGGCCGCGGAAGAAAAAGTCCAATGGGAACACGGCTTAAACCAAGTCCACTAAACCAAGAAGGACAGTCTGTATGTAAGACAGACTGGCCCACGTTCAGGGACGGGGAGGAGGGTGTAGTGAAACCCGTGTCTGAGCTACGTTTATCATGACTGCCCTTCTTAGGTTTGGATTCGGCACAGGAGTGTAATTTTTGGTGGGTGCGGGTGCTGGATGGGGGGACTGGCGAGGTGGCATTGTGGTGCCACCGGTACAGTATCCTGAAATCTTGGTCTGTTCTGGGGTTTGCTCCTACACGACCTGCCACTAAAAGAAAAAAGGAAGTGCATGACGTTTGCCGCGGGGCACTTTGGATAGGAGGCCACATGGGGGCCCTATTGTATAAACGCATTGGGGTAAAACTTGCTGGTCAAGGGAAATGTGCATAAGTAGATTGCTCTACAGGTAAGTTGAATGATAAAGAGTAATGTATTTATTTGTCCAGGTCTTATCTTATTTCATTACAGGATGGATACAATTTCTAACTTCCATCTTCAGTGAGTCCGCGTTGTCAATCTATTTGGGAACGTGCACTTGAAATTTCACCTCCTTTCCTCACTCATGTACATGTACATGTAGTTGTTAGGCGCGATTGTACTGCGTCATTAAAAAATTGCCTTGTAAGCAGTCGACCACCTTTTTGCTGTAAATTTATGGCTCCGAATAATAAACAAAAAATTACAGGCCATGCAGGACTGAGTAAAAGTCTGAAATTACAGGATCAATCCAAAGATCGGGCCCAACGTTTTCATTACACATTTTTAGTTCCCATGCATTGTAAGATGACCGCATGATTTTCATGGTTGAAAATCTTCACAGTACATAGCCCTTATGCCTCATTAACCAATTGTCAATCGTCAACCAATCAACGCGCTCAGTACAGAGAGCGCACCCTCACATCAAACTATTTATTGACTTTCTTTTGCCCGCTATTTAATTTCCAAACACCAAGCATAAACCCATTTTCTTCTTTTTTCACACGTCCTCAACCTTTGCTTTTGCCCGGTACTCATTTTCCATACAGGCAGTGTTAATAACGACTCATTTTCTCCCACAAGGCCCCCCTCTCCTTGATTTTGTCTGCAGCTAAAAGATTTTTTGGGGGAGGGCGAGATTATGCCTTGATGAACAACCCGCTGGTTCGAAAAGATATTTGGTCAGCTTGTGAAGCACTGCTGATCCCAGGAATTAATTAGTTGTTTCACCAGAGGCTTCTCTGTACTGTGAACATGCCCTTAATCAGTTGAGTTATTTGGGGCTGTTGGATATGTTGGATTCATTTGAAAAGCCCATATGTAAAATGGCCATCACTGATCCATATCTACGAATTGTAGAGATAAGCAAGCCATATTGAAAAGATGAGGACAATCCCCAATGTCTGTTAAAGATGCATTGTGGGTATCAACAGCCTGGTTGGTACACCATCTGACCGAGTTGTAAACAATTATTGTTAGTTCGTCGTGAAGATGGTCGCCTTCTTTTGACTACCATGGCTGTAGCGTCCTCAGAAAGGTCTGCCTCTCGCAGGGTGCGTTTGATAGCATCTAAGATGATTGTAGTGCGTTTTTTTGTATTTTATCCTTTTCTTGAAATGGTATAGTCTTACAAGTTTTGGCCTATATCACTAACTACATAACCGGTCTTACTCCGTATGCATTGTGTAATTATTCTATTCAGCAAGCAGCAGCCAGCATTTTCGGTAGTTGTGTTTGTTTCACTTGCAGCAGCATTTGTAAAGCCATGGTTGTTTGTAAATAATAGTGTTGACAACACAGCACGTTATAATATAAATCCAAGTGTTTAGACAAGGGTTACTAAGGAGTTGTTGTCCCAACTGGAAGGAAATATGATGAGGTCAGATGAGTTGTGTAAGGAGAGCGGATCAGATTTTGGTAGAAGACGGACTGACGGACATATGTTTTTGGGTAGGTGTGATCGCATGGACCTTAGCCACCAGGCGTAGCAAGCTACAGCAGGCCTTCAACAGTGATCCTAAAAAAACCTTATCAAGGCAGTTAATAACTTTAAATCAGTGCTTGCATTGTCAAGTCTTGAGCATTTTCACTCATGTAACGCACACCAAGGAAGGGTTCCAGAAGTTTTTGAAAATCAAACAGTAAGTGTTTATTTCAAACTTATTTTTGTATAGTTATTGTGAACATTAATTTAAGTCAGTTTGTGAAGATAAAATGTTGGATTTGTTCAAATTTGTGCCCAAGTTCCAGATAGTTCCCAGTATCCTTGATACCCGTGTCCAACTCCTTCATACACTGGTAGACTTTGTAAATGTATAACCTATACATTTGTTTAAGGAAACTGTCCAGTGCGTGTTTAATAGTTGCTTAAATTTGGTAAATTCAGGCATGCCCGACCTCTAGGTTATATTCAGAACACATTCAATGAGCAACACTTTCACACCATTTGTTCAAGTTTTTGTCATCACCAAATAACGAACGCAATTTGTTGAGTACTTTGTCTACTTTGGGTACATGTCCATGCACTAGCTCTCAGATGGGTCCATTTCAGACAGTTACAACAAATGCAAATGGTATACATTACCTTCAACACAGCATAAAATCTAACGTCCGTCGATATATCGATAATACTCAAATACTTGATACTATTTTGACATCGATATCGCCGACGTCACTTTTTTAATCATATTGAAATATCAACATTGCGATGTATAAACATTTTTTGATGTATCTAAAATTCGATGTTCCTAAATGATATCGAAAACACCGAAAGAGTGTCAGATTATCCAGAAAATCTGCCGACTTTATTTGTAGCTTAAAACATTTGAGTAGGCCTATTAAATAAAATACGTTCGACGACCAACTGCGGTTGTGAAGTTGTTCTTTGTGTTTCACCCACGGCCCGCCGCTATAGTTCACGACTGCTTGCACAGTAAAATCTCAAAAGAAACCGGTCATGCCACCCCAGCCTATCGGTATCCTGAAATCTTGGTCTGTTCTGGGGTTTGCTCCTACACGACCTGCCACTAAAAGAAAAAAGGAAGTGCATGACGTTTGCCGCGGGGCACTTTGGATAGGAGGCCACATGGGGGCCCTATTGTATAAACGCATTGGGGTAAAACTTGCTGGTCAAGGGAAATGTGCATAAGTAGATTGCTCTACAGGTAAGTTGAATGATAAAGAGTAATGTATTTATTTGTCCAGGTCTTATCTTATTTCATTACAGGATGGATACAATTTCTAACTTCCATCTTCAGTGAGTCCGCGTTGTCAATCTATTTGGGAACGTGCACTTGAAATTTCACCTCCTTTCCTCACTCATGTACATGTACATGTAGTTGTTAGGCGCGATTGTACTGCGTCATTAAAAAATTGCCTTGTAAGCAGTCGACCACCTTTTTGCTGTAAATTTATGGCTCCGAATAATAAACAAAAAATTACAGGCCATGCAGGACTGAGTAAAAGTCTGAAATTACAGGATCAATCCAAAGATCGGGCCCAACGTTTTCATTACACATTTTTAGTTCCCATGCATTGTAAGATGACCGCATGATTTTCATGGTTGAAAATCTTCACAGTACATAGCCCTTATGCCTCATTAACCAATTGTCAATCGTCAACCAATCAACGCGCTCAGTACAGAGAGCGCACCCTCACATCAAACTATTTATTGACTTTCTTTTGCCCGCTATTTAATTTCCAAACACCAAGCATAAACCCATTTTCTTCTTTTTTCACACGTCCTCAACCTTTGCTTTTGCCCGGTACTCATTTTCCATACAGGCAGTGTTAATAACGACTCATTTTCTCCCACAAGGCCCCCCTCTCCTTGATTTTGTCTGCAGCTAAAAGATTTTTTGGGGGAGGGCGAGATTATGCCTTGATGAACAACCCGCTGGTTCGAAAAGATATTTGGTCAGCTTGTGAAGCACTGCTGATCCCAGGAATTAATTAGTTGTTTCACCAGAGGCTTCTCTGTACTGTGAACATGCCCTTAATCAGTTGAGTTATTTGGGGCTGTTGGATATGTTGGATTCATTTGAAAAGCCCATATGTAAAATGGCCATCACTGATCCATATCTACGAATTGTAGAGATAAGCAAGCCATATTGAAAAGATGAGGACAATCCCCAATGTCTGTTAAAGATGCATTGTGGGTATCAACAGCCTGGTTGGTACACCATCTGACCGAGTTGTAAACAATTATTGTTAGTTCGTCGTGAAGATGGTCGCCTTCTTTTGACTACCATGGCTGTAGCGTCCTCAGAAAGGTCTGCCTCTCGCAGGGTGCGTTTGATAGCATCTAAGATGATTGTAGTGCGTTTTTTTGTATTTTATCCTTTTCTTGAAATGGTATAGTCTTACAAGTTTTGGCCTATATCACTAACTACATAACCGGTCTTACTCCGTATGCATTGTGTAATTATTCTATTCAGCAAGCAGCAGCCAGCATTTTCGGTAGTTGTGTTTGTTTCACTTGCAGCAGCATTTGTAAAGCCATGGTTGTTTGTAAATAATAGTGTTGACAACACAGCACGTTATAATATAAATCCAAGTGTTTAGACAAGGGTTACTAAGGAGTTGTTGTCCCAACTGGAAGGAAATATGATGAGGTCAGATGAGTTGTGTAAGGAGAGCGGATCAGATTTTGGTAGAAGACGGACTGACGGACATATGTTTTTGGGTAGGTGTGATCGCATGGACCTTAGCCACCAGGCGTAGCAAGCTACAGCAGGCCTTCAACAGTGATCCTAAAAAAACCTTATCAAGGCAGTTAATAACTTTAAATCAGTGCTTGCATTGTCAAGTCTTGAGCATTTTCACTCATGTAACGCACACCAAGGAAGGGTTCCAGAAGTTTTTGAAAATCAAACAGTAAGTGTTTATTTCAAACTTATTTTTGTATAGTTATTGTGAACATTAATTTAAGTCAGTTTGTGAAGATAAAATGTTGGATTTGTTCAAATTTGTGCCCAAGTTCCAGATAGTTCCCAGTATCCTTGATACCCGTGTCCAACTCCTTCATACACTGGTAGACTTTGTAAATGTATAACCTATACATTTGTTTAAGGAAACTGTCCAGTGCGTGTTTAATAGTTGCTTAAATTTGGTAAATTCAGGCATGCCCGACCTCTAGGTTATATTCAGAACACATTCAATGAGCAACACTTTCACACCATTTGTTCAAGTTTTTGTCATCACCAAATAACGAACGCAATTTGTTGAGTACTTTGTCTACTTTGGGTACATGTCCATGCACTAGCTCTCAGATGGGTCCATTTCAGACAGTTACAACAAATGCAAATGGTATACATTACCTTCAACACAGCATAAAATCTAACGTCCGTCGATATATCGATAATACTCAAATACTTGATACTATTTTGACATCGATATCGCCGACGTCACTTTTTTAATCATATTGAAATATCAACATTGCGATGTATAAACATTTTTTGATGTATCTAAAATTCGATGTTCCTAAATGATATCGAAAACACCGAAAGAGTGTCAGATTATCCAGAAAATCTGCCGACTTTATTTGTAGCTTAAAACATTTGAGTAGGCCTATTAAATAAAATACGTTCGACGACCAACTGCGGTTGTGAAGTTGTTCTTTGTGTTTCACCCACGGCCCGCCGCTATAGTTCACGACTGCTTGCACAGTAAAATCTCAAAAGAAACCGGTCATGCCACCCCAGCCTATCGGTTGTTTGGGACGTAACCCTCCATTGATCTGATGTCATTTTGGGGTGGCCAATCACGAGTCGGGAATTGCGGGGAGCGTTCTCTGCACCCTGCTATTCGTCTAGCAAGCGGAAGCGGCTACCATAATAATTTCTTCTCTTCGTTGTAAAACCATAAACATGCGGGCTGGCGCAATTTAATATTGTTTGGACCGACAACACGCGCGGAGGATCAAGCTGAAAACCAGTATATATGCAACCCTATTAAACTGTCGGTCTTCAGTATATTGAGCGCTGTTTTTAGACTTCATCTTGCACACGGGAAATAATCGATATTCAAAGTCCATTCTAAAATATGGCACATTATATATGTCCCTGTTTTTTCTTACCTCTCATCTGTATAAAGCAGACACTGTGTAATGATTTTTATGACTTGCTGCAAATTGTAAACAGGAAGAGACATTGGTTTGGTCTTGCATCCATGAATCTCGGAGTCCTTGTCCTGACTGTACCTAAAAAGTATCAACACAATTTGTATTTATTGGCATACAAAAACAAATTGACCAGCAGCTGAAAAGATCCCTTTACAAAATATAATTACACATACAAATCCATCAAACGTGATCAAAATGAAAAGGCTAGGATAAAAACACAGATGAGTAAAACTTGCTTGGTAAAAAAATACAATTGGTAAAACTTGCTGTTTTGAAGAAATAATAAGACAGTTAAAATACAATTTAAAAAAAATGAAATACATACACTTAAACTACTCTTGTGACGTCACTCTATTCAGAAAAGTGTCGATTATTTTAAAGAATGTACAGTTAACTGTACATTCTTTTAAGAATTAACAGAAAAAGAACGACTCAGTGGACACAGAAATTGCTATTGTTATATTTATTACAACTTAGTAAGAGCTATGTTGACAGTTTCTTTAGAGCTTTCAACAGTTAATTGTCTTGGAGGTCTCTTTGCCGTGTCGACGCGCTTATGCAGTTTCAGCCCGGCTGACTGCTCTCCTATGATCCTCACTGGTTCTGGCCACCGAAGCCCTTGTTGTAGAGACGAGATGCTGCCATGCTCGATCGTATGGAGTGGTTCGTCCAAAAGCCTTGTTGCACAGATTTGCCACAACCTGGGATATCAACAATAACAAAAATAAAATAAGATGGATGCGCCAAACCGCATGTAACAAATTGCATCAAGGTTTGTCTAAAACATTCGAAAATGAAAATGGCCCAAGAACTTATTACCACTAAGAAAACAAATGGAGGATAAACCTTTTTATTAGCAAGGTCGAAGCGATGGTTTGCAATTTAAAATATGTACATTTCTTGTAAATGGGAATAATTTTCGACGGAGATAGGTCATAGTTATGTCATACGTTCGAAGGTCCTAAAAAGTACTACTATAATGCACAACTTTAAAAGGGCTGGTATACGTATAACACGTACATGTACTTTACATTCGCTAACTCGCCCATGTTGTCCTGTCCTGTCGTATACCTGTGTAGCAAAAACGGCAGAAAAACCAACAGAAATTAGTTTTGTTCCGAGTCTGGTTTGACGTGTGATAATGAAACCGTTCAGGGTTTAACAAAAGGCTGGTATACTTTCGACACGGAATAATGACTACTGACGATATTGTTACACCATAAAAAGGGCTAAAATTGGTAAAAATATTAAGCCAAAATGAGCTGCTGATGAGAGCTAAGCCAAATGTTGGGAATAACAAGTTCTTGTTTCCTTTTCTTGCTTATTTTCCATCATTACCTGATCCGTTAGGGGTCCAAATCAGCCACGAGTAGTAGGAAGTTTCTTCACCTCTGAATTTGCCGCTTTAGTATAAATCCTCATTGGAGTATAAAATCCTCATCGAATATGTCCCAAAATACTGGTGTAAATCACCATCAAAATAAATTGGCGAGTCAGTTCTTGAAGTGACACAACATATCTCCCAACGTATTCCTACTCAAAAATATGTACGGATCCTCACTGGAAGACATATTAGCGGAGTTAGCAGAGACACACCCGACGCACAACAATGTATGGCATCAAATGACTTCGAAGTCGAATGTACTGGGCATTTTAAACACCCTCATTTTACCCAACCTTTATTCACTTGTTTGGTTACGCAACACGGAGACTAGACAGGACAAAGCTTTCACATTCCTTAGTAGCTTGCACCACTGAACAATGGAATTAAATCGTCTCATACTTTAAAGCATTAGTAAGAATTGACACTTGTTGTTCCTTTTAAATATTGACAATGGGTGTAAAAGGGACGTAGTTTAAGTCGGAGAAACGACTCAAAAGGTGGACATTCTTTGATTCAAATTGGGCTCGGACGCTGCGCGTCCTCGCCCATTCGAATCAAAGAATGTCCACTTTTTCGTCATTTCTCCTTAACATAACTCCATGATCTGGGACAAATGAGGAGTGGGGAATTAGGAGACAGAAAAACTATTCAAAAAAAAGGATTTTGTCGAGTAGTGGAGTTGTCACTGGGGTTGGATATGCTTCCAAGGCCACTGTAAACAGGTTAGGGAAAGACAGACTTGAGAAAGAACCGCTTCTAGTTTCGCTGATGGACGTGCTGGATGATTCCGTTATTAAGTTGGGGCGTACGTCCTCCCAGATTCTTTAAAGAACCTTGTCTCCCGTGGGAGGTCCCAGTCCGATCGTTCTGAAATATCAGACAAGGCTTCGCCGTACCACTGTTCGGCCATTGTACGGGGCCTTTCTGGTGTAGTGGCTTGCCTTGCCGATTCCTCTAGCCATTCCTGGCGTCTGCGGCAAGTTCGCTGGTGCAGTCGTACTTGGGGCGCACTTAGGAATCATAGTGAAGATGGCGCAGAGGCCTTTCTGTTGATCATTGTCACTTGGGCATCTTGACAAAGAGGTCCACGTGGGTCCGGTTTTTCCCTTTTATACAAATTCCATTACGTAAAATGTTCACCTTAGTTTCAGCTCCCTGGTCCCTAGATTCTAAAATGTGTTTTTTCTTTTTCTTATTCACTGACGTAGTCCCGATACTGGCTTAGTCCTCGTCGTGGGCACCTAAGATATCTGCCAGTACCCTGTGTATCCCATAGTGGGATGTCGGACTCAGGGTTTGGGGTCACTGGCAGGATTAGAGGATCCATTAGCACCCCATTATCATCCCGGTCTCTGTTCGGTGGCGCCCTTTCCGTCTCATTATTTTCTACTCAAATATTTTCTACTACAGGGGGTGCATACCTTGCCAAAAATAACCATGATCATTATTCTCCTCATTTGATACCAATCAACCCCCCAGGCTGATGGCCTGCCAGGAAGGGTTAAGCATCTGTTTTGAACACCTAGATATATACCGTGTAGGCCTACATTTATGTTGATGTCTTTCACAATTTTGTTTATGATAACAAACAGCTTCTTGCACTCATTCTCTGTTGGAACAGAACTGAGAAATACTTTTCTCATCTCCGTAATATCAACAGGATCACCCACAACCCCAAAAGATCATTTATAGATCTGCAGTTGATAATTCATTCGCTAAAATGGAGAGATATGCTCGACCCTTTATGGCATCGTAAAGCTTAGTTGTGTTTTGTCTTAACCCGCAAAAATATTTATTCATCTTACAAGCAAACTACAAGTTCACCCAAACTGTTCAAAAAAATACACTTTTTGGTGTCCGCATACATCAATCTGACAGTTGTACGTCAGCAGAGTTTATATTGATTTTTTTTTAGTATTCCTTCTGGCATGCTGTCATTTTGGATTAAATAAAATTGTACATGTACAATATTTAAGTGACTGTCAATAGGACAGGTGGGTACTTATTTACCTTGCACAGACATCTTCAATGGTGAAATTTGTCGGAAATAGTACAGAAGGTAACAGCGTATCCAATCTTGCACCTACATGTACAAAGTAAGAAACAGTTAAATCCTACTAGTACATTCAACAAAATATTCAGTCTTGCTTGACCTCTTGATCCTCAGCTCCTCCAAGAGACACCAAACTTTTTAGACATATAGTCCTGCAGATTAATAACTGTTTTCACCACAATATTGCATTTGATGATACAAGCACCAAAATTGGCATAACTACTCTTTTGGGGTCACTGTACACAAAAACCCCGTTAGCCAAATTAAAATCCAATATGGCGGCCATTTTTTTCAAGATGGCCGCCACTAAATGGTAACACTTAATGTTACATTGGATTAATTGGTCATACAAGCACCAACAGTTGCAACTATCCACTAAATGTACCCCTTATCATTTTCAAAAATAGAAACAACTTAAACATTCAAGATGGCGGCCATTTTTTCAAGATGGCGGCCATGTTTTCCAAGATTGCTTTTATTGAATGACATACATTGGTTATTTTACAAAAGAAACCAAATGGTCATACAATAAAGCTGCAATTTACCTCTCGTTGGTCATTTATAATTAACAAATCATAAATCACTGGAAATCAAAGATGGCCGCAATTTTTCAAAATGGCGGCCAACACGTACGTACAATACCAATTTATAACAATAGCGGGTGTCAGTAAAGAAGAAAATGGTTACAAGAATTGCGACCTGACTTGAGATTCTTACCATTACTGTTGTAATTGCTTTCCAAGATTAACTCTTTATTTTGTATTTGCGTTACTGAACATTTGAAGGCATACTTAGCGTGCCTTTGATGCTTACAGTCTGTGTTTTAACATTCCATGCATAGATCAAATCGATCTCATCAGTCCTGGTTGAGCTTGTAACCAAGGTATTAACCAATCTATTGGTTATTCATAACCAATATATTGGTTATCCTCCAACTAGTTATATTGGTTGAGCTTGCAACCAACCCACTGGGCATTTTACCCGATATTACCCGGGTTGTAACGAGTAATAACGCTTGTTATTACTGGGTAACATACCGATATTACCCGGGCTGTAACGAGTAATTACGGTTATTACTGGGTAATAGTAGACCAATATGTCCCTGTTATTACCACCCGATATTACCCCATTTACCCACTGTTACCAGGGAGAATGTTACCGATATTTCCGGCATTGCATTGTTATTACCACCCGATATTACCCCATTTACCAGGGAGAATGTAACTGTTATTTCCGACATTGCATTGTTATTACCACCCGATATTTCACCCTTTACCTATTATTATTAATACCCAATATTACCAGAGAAAATGTAATCGTTATTTAACGTTATTTCTGGCATTGCATTGTTATTACCACCCGATACCACCCGATATTACTGGCATTGTACTGTTATTACGAGTAATATATATTACCCAATTGGTTAATTATATTGGTTAATACTAATTTAATACTACCGGAACAATACTACAATATATACACATATAAACATCAATGACGCTTGCCACTGCTACAATCTTAGGATTTACTTAAACGCTATATATGTGCCCAATATCACCGCCGTCTATAATCACAGTTTGCAACTAATTTTGTGTTATTTATTTGTGTGTTGGCTTTTTGGCAAATTTGTTTCTTTGAGACTTGGAGTAAATAAATATTACACAATTATCTCTACGAAAACACCCTAAACGTATCGCTATTACGCAAAACATAACGTTCATGTAGAAAAAGTGACACAAATGTTTCACCAAAGTTTATCACGTCCACTTGGGGTCAACATGTAAATTGGGTCACCCGATATTACCCCATTTACCCAATATTACCAGGGAGAATGTAACTAATATTCCTGGCATTGCCGTGTTATTACCCCTTGATATTACCCTATTTACCAAATATTACCAAGGAGAATGTAACAATATTTCTGGCATTTTCGGCATTTTCGGCATTTCCATGTTATTAACTCGGTAAAATGTTACCCATTACCTCTCATATTACCCTGTTATAAACTCACCAAAAAACTCTGTTTCAACAGGGTAATAACAGTAATATTTGGACTTGGACATTTTTCTGGAATTGCTATATTTAATTTTACTGTTATTACGCAAATTCCCAATGTAATGACCAATTCAAGCCTTTCACCATTACCCACATTACCTGTAAAATGTCGGTTTCAACAGGGTAATAACAGTAATATTTTGGTTATCCACATATCTACCAACTGGATTGGTTGAAATCGACCAATATATTGGTTATTTTCAACCAATCTGTTTTTAGAGTGTGTTGTATGTCTTTGTACAAGATATGTTACGATTTATGTGTCACTTTTTGTAACATATAGGCTGAGTCATCTTGTGGCGGCCATCTTTAAAAATGGTAGCCATCTTGAATTACCAAGTGGTTGACAATTTTAGCATAATATTGGATTCAAATGGAGATTAAATGCCCATTTTGGTCCTTGTATTACTGTTTGATCCTTGGTAACACTACTACTAGCCAATTCAGTGGCGACCATTTTGGAAAATGGCAGCCATCTTAAATTTTCAAGTACCTAATATACTGTTTTGGATATGCCAACAACAGGGAGACCAAACAGATGTTAAATGCCAAGTTGTGTGCTTGTATTACCATTCTATCCATCCGTACATCAATATTTCGGTGACATTTGGCCTTCATTGGCGGCCATCTTAAAAAATGGCGGCCATCTTGGATTTTAATTTGGCTAACGGGGTTTTTGTATAAAGTGACCCAAAATGAGCATGTGTGCCAATTTTGGTGCTTGTATCACTAAATGCAATATTATTGTAGTAATCTGCAGGACTAATACTAATAGGTCATGGGCAGGCCTCGAAATAGTACTAGCCCGGCGTACAAAGTCTAGCGAAAACTGCTCCGGGCTACCCAGACCCACTTCCTTGCTTGCCCGGTGGGCTAGTGAAAATTTCAGTAACCTACCTGTAAAGGTTTAGATCAAAATACATGTTAAAATTGTTATTGTCTTTTTGTGTATTAATTAATATCGGATCAAAATAAAGTCTTTTGTTTGTGTTTTTTGGCATGATTATTGATAGCCTGCGAGCGCTCGATCCAAGTATGCATGCAGTGCACTGCGATCTCACGTACAGAGTAGACTGGTGGGCTTCAGTGAGATTAGTATAGTATAAACTACGGCGCAGGGTACCGCACATATGTGCACTATTCTCTTTCACATCGTTCAGCCTTTCTTACCATAACGGCCCACTGCGTAGCTGTATAGTACATGATCGTTCTGCCGTGTCACTAGTAGTAGCGTCTGATACAGAGTCTGTTCAGAACAGCGCCCTCTGTGTACGTTACTATGGATGTACGTATGTGTACGTGCGCGCGCCGAACGAATAGTTTGCATTGTGCATACGGGCTAGCAAAAATGTAAACGGGCTAGTAAAATCTGCAGTTTGCTAGCCCGGTGGGCTACCCAGGATAAAAAGTTAGCGCAAGGCCTGATGGGCTACTTAGAATTTTGATTAGGTTGCTAATCACCACATTAATTGGGGTATGGGCTTCATTCGCATACACAGGGGAAACACCCTGCAAGTTCAAGCATGGTCTAAAGGTGGAACGGGGAAAACACCCTGCTTGTGCAAGCAATAATGGTCTTATAATATATTTCTTATACTGTGCATTTTCAAACATTCTCAATATAATTACTAAAAACAAATCATATTACAACACATTTCTGTTTGCTTGAATATGGCGCCTCTTCTCATGCATAGCACAGGCTGGTATCTATTTCTACAGATTTGTTTGTTGCTAGTCCTTGTGTCGCCTTTGTACTACTGGTACATGTAGTACCTATGTGGTCTGCTTGATAGTCCGAAGGTTTATTAATCCAAAGGTTTGATTGTCCGAACACATATATTTCCCATAAGTGGGGGTTCATTAGTCAAAAAATGAAATAAGGTTTGTTAATCCGAGCATTTGATGCGATAGTCCAAAGGTTGTGTCCTTTCACGAAACAGTTGACTTAAATCACATGCACCCGCCATTTTGAAAACAATTTTGTCAGATTTTCTGTGGAGTCATGCTGCAACTCCCAAAATGATGTAACAAATTAGCAATTCATTTATTTCAAACACAGAGCTGTGAGTGTATTTTACCAAGCTTGATGACTAGGCTCCATGTTGATCACAGTTTGCTGGTAAAATAAGTCACTATGCCATAAAGTACGCCACCTAAATTGATTGCACAAGTTACGCCATAATTCGTAAAATTGTTACAGATACAATGTTGCACAACTTATGCAATAAGTAGTGGTGCAAGGGGACTTGTGCTATTGCGACAAATTGGCTGCTAAACGAAATTGGGGTGTTGAAATTGGGATGTTGAACCACCCCCGGTGTTGAAGATTGAAGGTAGTGTACACCATTGACAAACAAAAAACTATCCTATGAATTTACAGCATCTGGTGTGCTGTGGGTTTCAAGAAAAGTGGATTTTTGTATCAATTACCAACAATTGCCAGCTGGGAATCGTTGAAAAAAACTGACTATTTTCAATCACTGCCCCCAATTTATTAAATTTAGTTTGCAAATTTCAATTGCAAAACTGTTACACATCTGTGATAATTCCCCGGGCATCCCTAAATTGCTTCGTTTCGTGGAGTGCCGTGGCCTCATGGTCTGGAGCATTGAATTTGTAATCTGTAGGTAAAGCTACAGGTTGTGGGTTCGAGTCCGGCCTGGGACTACGGTTCGTGTGCCCTGGGGCAAGGCACTTTTGTCACTCATTGCTCCTCTCCACCCAGGAGTAAATGGGTACCTGTGAGGGCAGAGATGGTGAGGGCGCTGTTCATGCGGCGACCACCGGCCTATTTTACTGTCTCTGTAAAAATCGTTTTAGTGTCAATGTATCCGTTTTGTTTTGTGCCTATTCTTAAGATGAGGTATCAGAAGATGTACCATGACATGTGGAACCCGTTGTTAGTGATTTTGGTCATTTTCCTGACCCTTTCATGGAACACCAAGCGGATTTGTTGCATGGGTTACAGCGGTGCTGGAGAACGTACGCCATTGTTGGTCTACAACCGTGAGTTTTTACTGAGTCGGCGTGCTTTTCCGACAGACATAACACTCCCCCTACCTGATGAGTGTAAACGCACTGAAACCGAAGCACCCAAGATTCGTAAACGGGGAAGAAAAGGAGGTGTGAAAAATAGGTTGAGGAAATACAAGTTTAGAACAGCGCTACCAACTATCATTCAAGGAAATGTACGAAGTATTCGCAATAAAACTGACGAACTAAGGGCAAACGTGCAACATATTCGTGAGTATCGTGAGTCTAGCCTGATATGCCTAACAGAGACATGGTTATCCGTTAATGACACGGATTCTTCGGTGGACCTAGAAGGCTATCAATTTCTGAGGATGGACAGAAATCAGAATTCGGGAAAGACAAAAGGTGGAGACGTTGGTGTTTTTGTGAATAAACGGTTCTGTAACCCATCGCACATAACAGTGAAACAACAAATATGCACAAAAGACATTGAGCTTCTTGCCATTTATATGCGGCCATATTATCTGCCAAGAGAGATTCCCCAAATCCAGCTGTTTGTTGTGTACATACCACCTTCAGCAAACACCCAGATCGCTGCAAATACTATTCATCATCTAGTATCCTCAGCCGAGACCGACTCACCGGAGGCAGCAAAAATAATCCTTGGAGATTTCAACCAGTGTACACTCTCTGACTATTTACAATCTTATCAACAATATGTCAACTGCCCAACACGACAGGAGGCATGCCTGGACCTGTGCTATGGAAACATCCAGGAGGCTTATCGAGCGAAAGCACTACCGGAATTGGGAAATTCTGACCACAATATGGTTCACCTCATTCCGTTGTACCAGTCGAAAATGCGGAGAGAACCAGTAAGGAAGATGAAGATTAAGAACTGGTCTACTGATGCCACTGAAACCCTAAGGGAATGCTTTAGCTGTACGGACTGGAACGTCTTCATGGATGCTGCTGATGAGGACTTGGACGAGGCTACGGACACTGTTACAGAATATATTAATTTTTGTGAAGAGATGATTATTCCAAAAAAATTAATTAAAATTTTTCCTAACAACAAACCTTGGATCACTAAGGAATTAAAGAGTCTGCTAAATGAAAAAAAAGAGAGTGTTTCAAACAGGTAACAGAGCAGAACGAAAAAAGGTTCAGGCCAAAATTAAGCGTAAAATTAGAGACTGTAAGAAGGCATACAAGGATAAGATTGAAGGTTTTTTTCAGACAAGTGATACAAGGAGCGTATGGCAAGGCATACAAACTATTACCGGCTACAAACCTCAAAACAGAAACGTGTGTGTAGAAAATGAGACTGTGTATGCAAATGATTTAAATGAATTTTACAGTAGGTTCGATAAATATGATAGTAGCTTGCAACAAGATAGCGTGGTAAATGCCTTGCATGCATCCCCAGATGCTGAAAGTATTCTAATCAATGAGAGTGAAGTCCAGGTGTTATTTAAAAGATTAAACACACGAAAGGCTCATGGGCCAGATTCAATCAGTTGCAGGGTACTGAAATTATGTGCTGAGCAATTAGCGTCACCATTTCGGTCATTATTTCAGGAATCATTGAATAAGGCGTTAATTCCTGCATTATGGAAAAGGTCGGTGATTGTTCCAGTTCAAAAAAATGCCCACCCTAAAGTCATGAACGATCTTCGTCCGGTAGCTCTTACCTCAGTAGCCATGAAATGTTTAGAAAAAATAGTTAAGAATAGGTTAATTGATGAAGTTAAGGGTTCCTTTGATGAATATCAATTTGCCTATAGACCACGAAGAAACACAGAAGATGCAATTTTGACATTGATTAATGGTATTTGTGAACACCTGGAGAAGACAGGGGCTTTTGCTAAAGTTGTGTTTGTAGACTTTGCGAGTGCCTTCAACACAATTCAGCCATACTTGCTGGTTCAGAAACTGTTGGATCTCAATGTAAATTCCAATATTATACGTTGAATCAATAACTTTTTAACAAACAGAGGGCAGCAGGTTAGGTTAAATTCCACTCTCTCAACTCTCCGTTATATAAGTACTGGGGCCCCACAGGGCTGTGTTCTTTCTCCCATTCTGTACACACTATACACCAATGAATGTAGATCTTTGAATCCAAATCACAAGTTAATTAAGTACCCAGATGACACTGCACTGGCCGGTCATTTATTTGCAAAAAGGGATAACTTAGCATCGTTTGATCACGAGATTTCTGAATTTGTTAAGTGGTGTGACAAAAACCACTTAGAGATCAACACAAAGAAAACTAAGGATATGGTCTTTGATTTTCGAAGGAATAAAACACACATTCCGGCCACTGTGATTAAAGGAGAATCTCTTGAGAGGGTCACTGAGTTTAAGTACTTAGGAATTGAGATTGATAACCAGTTGCTTTTTGATAAATGCGCTAAATCAAAGTACAATAAGTTACAGCAGCGTCTTTTCTTCTTCTTAAGGAAACTTAATTCATTCCATGTGGACAAAACCATTTTACAAATGTTTTACAAGTCTGCCCTGCAAAGTATTATTACATATTGTCTTATTAGTGTTTTTGGAAACATGCGGGCAGTGGATCGGTGTAAATTGGACAGGGTAATTAAGCAAGCTAATAAGGTAACTGGTACTGATGAATTAACGGTTGACAGTCTCTATAAATCTCTCATGCTGAACAAAGTTGAAATGATTCTGTCAGATGAAACTCACCCATTGTATGAACAATTCAATAGAAGTACAAGGAGTAAACGTCTTTTACAGCTAAGAATTAACACTAAGCGGTATGCCAACTCATTTGTTCCCTCGGCTGTCCGGGTTTTTAATGCACAATTGGAACGATGATTCTTTAGGCTATATTACACACAACGACATGGGTTCTATTTTTTTTTATACTAGAAATGTTTAATATATATTTTTGGAATTGCAATTGTTAGTGCATTTTTAGCTTTTATATTGGTGTCGCTCATTATTTTTATATAGAGAGGTATTGTGGTTGTTGTATTTTTGTAATGAAATGGTAAATTTACATATTGTAATTTTTGTAAATTTAACTTATTGATGTAAAGGCCGAAATGAATTTCCCATTTGTTTGTGGATAATAAAGTAAATTGAATTAAATTGAATTAAATTGTGGTTGATTTAGCTGCTTTGCGCCGAAATGGCAGCATTGAGCTGTATACTCCCCAGGGAGCTGAGATGGTATTTGGAATGTTTCATGGGCCCAATGACCGGGGAAATCTCAGCGCTTAGAAACACTTGTATTAAGCGCTATATAAATGTTATTTATTATTATTATTATTATTACTAGTCAAAAGTACCCGTGGGTGTAATATATGACCGGAAGAAGGGAAGTTGGGGATGGGGTGACGTACCCGTACCCGTAAGTTTGGGCGAGATCGGACCAAGGACTTGGGAGGAGTAGCGAAAAACGAACATTTGACCTTTGACCCCAGTGACCTTGACCTTTCCAAAAATGAACCCCTCAAGGGCAATTCTGGGGTCAACTTACATCCACCCACCAAGTTTGGGCGAGATCGGACCAAGGACTTGGGAGGAGTAGCGAAACAAACAGACAGACAAACGTTGCTCGAATTAGTATGATTCGTCCGAAGGAAGATAAAGAAACTAGATTACAAAAATGGCATTAAATTAATTTTAAAAATACGTCAGCGTCACATCATTTGACATAAATATGAACCTCCTAACCCATCCATTTTCGAAAATTTAAACAAAAGCAAATGGGGTATACTACCTATAACTTTCAATTAATGAAATTGAAAAGTTTCATTTCATTTCTATTTTAACCAGTACTGTTTAACAGTCTTACCATAGTTGACAAAGACAGCAGCAATATCAGAAAGTATAGGACACCACGGCTTAGCATTTGGAAGTAACTGTTGAAATGAGTTCATCAGTGACCACATGGTATCAAATATCATCCCAGCAACCAATGCATTGTCACAGATGGATACTGAAAGGCAATAAGAAAGGCAACATTTCAAAACTGCATTTTTTAGGTAAAAAATGCTTTATTTAAAAAAAGGAAATGAGTTAATTCCATAAAACTATAATTTTGTCCCGGAAATGCATTTTGTATCAATCAATTTAGATTGGTTTATGAATAATTCATACATTTTACAATGGGGATACCAAATAGGGCCCGGATATGCATTCACTAGAATATGTATTCACTCGAACATGTACACCCATTGTTCGCCTTTATGGGTACTCTTATGTGTACAATTTGATATTTTAGGGCAGTTTGTTTCGTTTTCGAAAACGTCAATTTCATGAACCCGCAGCTTTCGAGTTCCAATCGAGCTTGTTATGTTATAAAGCCAGTAGCATTGGAGTTGGAGGCCTTCAGGTCATACAGTAGTTGCTAAGTAAACTTCTTTTTACCTAAAGGCATGTGCCACTTGTTAATAGTTATTGTTTGTTTGTATTGTATTTATTTTAGTTTTATTTTGATGACATGTCAAATATAATTATAAATACCCAAGACAGTTGACCTATTTCCATTGGCCGATGGATAATAAAGACATGGCTGGCTGGCACTAGCAGATCTTACAGGTAGGCTACACCATTGGTAATTGCTTGAATTGTCAGGAATGGGTGGATTTGGGAAGTTGTATTTTATAGTTGTAAGTTTTATGATCATGGATGCAGAGAAAAGCAAGAAAAACTGCATTCGTTTTCGAGCAGTGGTTCTTGACTTACAAATGTATGTTGTTTGAGATAACAAACAAATTTCAGTGCAATTCCAGGATATCTAGCGCAATCATTTTGCTGAATGCCTACAATCATTATTTACCTTCAAAGAAGTAAGATATTTTTTAATAATTCAGTAGTAAGACTTTTCGAAATCTTCAAATAGTGCATCCTACCTTTAAACACTTTTCAAGTGTCGCATGAAATGTTGAACGTCAAAGGCTTCTCCACAACTTGCGAAAAAGCCAATACCAAAATTTTGAATAAAAACAACTGCCCCTAAAAATTAAAATCTTAACAGTACCGATACATGTGAATTGCCAAAGCCCTCTCAAATGGGAAATTATTCACACAATTAAATGAAGCTTTGTTTTAGCATGAAGCAAAAAAAAAGAATTAGTTACATGTAAGTTGCAGCTGAAACTAAATACGTAAACAAATTCAGTAACTCACAAAGTTGTAAAAGCCACAGCATGACTGAGTCTGGACATTTCTTTCCCATGTACATGTCTAATATAATCCGAGACATCAGCAATTCCTCAAGTTCATCTGGTTTGGATGGAAAGACAAAAAATGAATAAGGGTCTGTCCATAAATAGGGGTCCATAATAACATAATTATTTGTTTTTGTTTAGGTCACATTCTTTGATGCCTTCCGTCTCCGATCGTGATTGCATAAAGCAATTTCCCCAGGATCTTAAAAAATAAAATAAAAAAAGGTCCCACTTTTGGACCTCTTATTTATGGACTAACCCAAAACAAAATGGTCCAAATCACCTCTTAAAATGCCAAGATAAATTTCTGGCCTCTTAATATACAATTAAAAATATTAGTTACATGTTCTTGTAGATAGTGTACACTGTAAACGTATGTACATGTATGCATGGGGTAGGGGAAAATGCACAATTAAACAGCGTGTACTTCGAGGGGGAACCTTGGGGAACCTTGGGGAACCTTGGGGAACCTTGGGGAACCACTCTTTAAATCATGGACATATGCTTCTGAGAAATACCAAGCTGCTTCTCACCGCTACTTTAATTTTCTAGTAAAATCTTCTACAAAACCAAATATGATGTGTAAATATGAAACGGATACATTATTTGTTTGTTATCTGATGTTTTAAATCAATCGGGTATTTACCTGGACTGGATGTCATAACAAGCTTCTCCATTGCATTTGACTCGGACAATGATAATCCTACAGGAAAGGTGAAAAGCTGAAAAATATACCAATATACAACAGAATCAAAATTTAACTGAAAGGACCGTTAACCAAGTAACGATCAAAATGACATGAACAAAATATTACCAGTAAAACTAGCCTACCCACTCAGCGGAGAGAATGAATTAGGGATGCCCTGTACTGTGGGTACATATTTCTAGACTTTTTCTGCACTGTGGGGTAGCCTGTACAACCAATAATACTGCAGACTACATGTTGCATCGTTAAAGGTAGTATACACCATTTGCAGATATCAAAATAATTACTACTGAATTATTAAGAAATATCTTACTCATTTGAAAGTAAATGTTGATTCTAGGCATCCAGCAAAATGATTGCGCTAGATATCCTGTAATTATTCCGAAAAATAGAATTTTAAAATGAAAAATTAACTGCTCGACACCGGTTGAAAAAAAACGCTGTTTTTCGTGCTTTTCTCGGCATCCATGATTGTAAAACTTTTGACAGCTCAGTTAAACAATATTGACTATAAAATACAACCCCAAATCTACTCATTCATGATAATTCAAGCAATTACCAATGGTGTACATGTATCCTACCTTTAAAGGCCAGATCACACTTAGCCGATTAGCCTCTCCCGACCTTGATGGTCTGAAAAGGTCAGGGAAGGTCAGGGAAGGTCAGGAAAAGGTCAGGGGAGATCAGGGAAGGGGCGGGGCAAGTCTGGTAAGGTCCTGAAAGGACATTGAACTTGGTCGGGGTGTCGCCGACTATTTTGAACTGTTCAAAACAATCAGGAGTGATCGAGAATGAAGAGCGGTCGTGCTATGGACGTTAGGAGGTCTTGAAAGTCATTAGGTGGTCGTGAACACACCGTTGGCGAAGGGCGTGCATGGTCTTGAAAATCTGCCGCCACGCTGTGGCCTTGCTCTTGGCATCTTTGTAGAATACCTAAAATAGCAGATGTTCACCTCTCGACGTCGGCAGTTGAAATTATTTTACAGCAAGACGGAAACCGGTCATATACAGGTACAAAGTAGTGCGAATGTCAGAGAAGAACTGGCTAGTCGTTAGATCGTTAGCAGGTCAGGAACAGGTAGAACAAAAAACGTTGACAAGGCGGGAATAGAAGTTAGTACGTCCGTTGTTGGAGGTTCACTTAACAAAATTAACTATTTTGCCGGGAGTAATAGGCTACCTCAGGAAGCATAACAAACTTCCTGGGTTTTATTTCTTTCAGATTTGGCAGCCATAAATATGGTGGAAATCTACCTCTTTAATCTGCTTCTCTCTGCCTCTCTCTGTCAAGTGTCCAGACTTCAATGTTTTTTGTTTTCTAGGTTCTCTCCCATCTCCTTTCTGCAATAAGTTGTTGGAATTTGTCGTTTCGGTGACGACATTTTCAGTTAACAATTGATAACCATTTAAAGGAAGTTGTTATTTCTGATTATTCAAGATGAACTTTCTTAATTTTTGTTGAAACAACGCCAACGTATTTGCTGCATATTTTTTGACATAATTTTTGTTTAACCATTATAACGCGCTATTTTTTTTAAATGTTTTGCTTGCGTGTTGCATTTAGAGTACACTCTCAAAATTAATTTAATCTAATTTCATTATGTTCTAGAAACATGCACATGAATAAGCCAGTTCAGTATTCCAACTGTGCATGTAATTCCAAAAACGGTACCCTCTGGAAACCTCACAATGGGGACAATGACAGTGAAACTGAAAATGTGACCCGATATAAGAGGGGTTATTAACGAAACATATCTCTGGCTCTAACACACCAGGTACATGTGTATGTGGGTTGTCAGAACATAGGGTTGTCAGAACATACATAGGGCTGTCAGAACATACATGTGTAGGGCTGTCGGAATATACCGTAGATTGACTAGTCGGAAGGTTGGGGTGTCGGAACATACATGTACATGTGTCGGAAGGTTGGGGTGTCGGAACATACATGTACAGTAGGTTTGGGTGTGTTGGCACATACCGGTAGCTTCAGTAGTCGGAACATAGGTTGAGTAGTTAGAGCATAGCGATGTCAGAACATAAGGGGGTCCGAACCCATAAGGGTGTCCGAACCCATAAGGGTGTCCGAACCCATAAGGGTGTCCGAACCCATAAGGGTGTCCGAACCGATAAGGGTGTCCAAACCCATAAGGGTGTCCGAACCCATAAGGGTGTCCGAACCCATAAGGGTGTCCAAACCCATAAGGGTGTCCAAACCCATAAGGGTGTCCAAACCCATAAGGGTGTCCAAACCCATAAGGGTGTCCAAACCCATAAGGGTGTCCAAACCCATAAGGGTGTCCAAACCCATAAGGGTGTCAGAACCCATAAGGGTGTCAGAACCCATAAGGGTGTCAGAACCCATAACGGTGTCAGAACCCATAACGGTGTCAGAACCCATAACGGTGTCAGAACCCATAACGGTGTCAGAACCCATAACGGTGTCAGAACCCATAACGGTGTCAGAACCCATAACGGTGTCAGAACCCATAACGGTGTCAGAACAGATAGAGCAGTCACCAAATATACAGGGGTCCAAACTTTCTGGTCAGTTTCAATCTGTCCAAAATTTCTGGCTTTTTTTCTTCAAAGGAGCCTCTTTGGAGCCTCTTTGTTTTGCGCACATGATGTCGAGTGAAATTAGCAGGGCTCCTTTACGCACAAGTAAAAACAATACCTGTGTGATTCGGGTACCATCCATGTCACGACGATACGCGGTGCATGCACATGTGGCCTGGCTACATCGACAGGGCATGCACTATAGCTGCCGGTAATCCAGGTGCCTAGGCCAACTGGTCCTCAACTCTCTGCTTGTTTGGTGTCGCGAATCGGCTCAAAATTTGATGGATGATGGTACCCAGGTCACTGTACAAAAAGCCTTGCTAATTTCTCTTGACATTGGGAAAACACGACAAAAAATGTAAATTTATGCTGGATAATATTACTTATGACAATTTTAGAGGCATCTTTAAAGAAAATAAAATGGAATCATGGACAAATTGATAGAAAATGACCAGCAACATTGGCCTCTGCACATTTTCAATGGGGCCGCAAGTGACTTCCTAATAGTAGTCTGGTTGCCTATGTCATGATAGCATAAGTGAACTAAAATGTTCCTACACTAGAAATTGTTGATGTTTTGTTGTAGTTTTGACGCTCAGGAATCCAAATCAAATTGTTACCATTTTTTCCGATCAGCCGTTTGGCGGCCATCTTGAATTTCAAAATGGCTGCCATTTTCAATCTAGTTTGTACTATATCTCAACTTGTGAGTGACATAGAGCTGTGAAATTTGTGGCAATACCCCCCATCTTTATGATACCAAGCTTTCAGTTGAAGCCATAATCAAACTTGTATCAAGTGCCCGCCATCTTTAATTTCAAAATGGCCGCCATAGTCACTCTTTTTGCACTATATATACTTGTGCAGGTAATATAGAGCGGGGGAAATTAGAGGCATACTAATTTTTTATGCTAATCTTTCAGTTTGAATCATAATCACACTTTATCATGTTGTATCAACTTTCATTTTCTATTCCAAGAAGATGGCTGCCATTATGATGCATTTTAAATAGATCCTCATGAATATATCTAGTATTGATGCAAGTATAACAGTGTCATATATCAGGTTTGCCTGTATATATTTGCTTACATTGATATTCATGTATGTACTATGAAATACGTTACATTTGCAGGTACTTCCCGGATGGCCCTTATTGGTATCCTTACTTCTTAATATGACCACCTGAGCCCTCCAGAAATGCCAGGCCGAGATGATAGAGCCTGTCGAAGGGGAACGATTTTCAGCGGACTTGACCGGCTCTCTAACGGCTTCTCGAGTAAAGCTGCAATTGTACGAGGAAGGGCCTTTGAGCGTGTGACGGCCAGGCATTCGTGGGTGGTAGACCCACGAGCAGGAGGTGCCCCGAGTGCCATCCGACTTGTCGTACCAGGAAGGCCCTGTGAGCGTGCGGCGGCCAGGCATTCGTGGGTAGCAGACCCACGAGCAAGTTGTTCCCCGAGTGCCATCCGACTTGTCGTACGAGGAAGGCTCTGTGAGCGTGCGGATTCCAGGCATTCGTGGGTGGCAGACCCACGAGCGGGCGGTGCACGGAGTGCTCTGCGACTCGTCGTACGAGGAAGGCCATGTGAGCGTGCGGTGGACAGGCATTCGTGGGCGTCCGGGCCGAGATGAGACGGGCCAGCTGGGGCCTGTTGGAGGGGTACGATTTTTGGCGGATTTAGAGACGTTCTCTCGATTAGGCCGGATGGGTGCGCCGGGACCTGCGGGCGGAGGCCGCCGGTCGTTGACAGCAGGTGCCCGGGGAAGCGACGAAACTTCTGTCGGCGGAGAAGGAAGGCTGCGTAGGAGTAGCCGAAAAAGTCCCCGTTCAGGCGATCCGAGGCGAAAAAGACCGAGAGGCGATTTGTACACGTTCCTATGAGATAAGCGAGAATTAGACGGGTTGGGTCGAGTACGAGAGCGTGCGCGGCCCAAAATCGCGGGTAGCCGATCGACGATCCCGCGTTCCTCCGATTGCCTCCGGGTTTTTTTGTACACATCTGGACGAAGAGTGGGATATTTGTTCGGATTGGGTCGAGTCCGGGAACGGGCACCCGGTCCCGATCGTGGAGAAATCGCGCCGATGGCCCCAAGAGCTCCCTCAGCTCCGATTTGGTCGACCCTTTTTGTGTCCGGTTTCTACACAACCCTATGGGACGAGCCTAAATGGGGGCCATCGCGTTGGTGTGGCTATATATAAGGGGGCAGGTGGTCAGGCGAAGGTTTGTACACGACCTATGGAGCGGATCACCACTCGGACTGTCCCCCGTCGCACACCCGTCGTCCGATCGGCGTGGGGTGCATCCGGATTGGTTCTCGATACTCTGGGTTGGCTCCCCTGGGTTGGCGACAGAACCGAGAGCTGGCCCGTGGCTGCGGTGCCCTGGCTTCCGGAGAGCGAGGCGGAGTGGGGGATGATTTCCCTGCCCGACTCCGCGTCCCCGCCGACCTGTCGCGCCCAACCCGGGCGGTGAGAAGCGAGTGACCGACCGCGCCCGCAGCTGCGGTGCCCGGAGAGTTGAAGCAAGTGGGATGGGGGATTCTTTCGCCCGCCCGCCAAACCTGTCGTGCCCTTTCGAGGCACTCGGACAGGCCCGGCACAGTGCGATGGGATCGCCGTGGCCGGCCCGCCCGCACCGCCCGCGCCCGCGCCCGCTTTGCGGCACGGGGCGGCACGGGGCGGGCCCGCCACGACATCCCGCCGGGCTCCCGGAACCCATGGCAATCAGAGCGGCCGCGCGGGCCGTCGAGACGCGGGAAGCCAAGACCCTCCCGCTCTCGCCAGCCGAGCGGCACCTATTTCGAACGCCCGCCGCAGTATCGCGGCGGCCGGTAGCAAGTTCCCCAGGCGGGGCGCCGAGCCGCGGCCCAGGCGGCGGAACGGGCGGCGGGCAGCAGCCCGCCCCGGAGCGGACCGAGGCGGCCCACCCTCTTCTGAGGGCTGGCCCTCTCAGACCGCCGGATTGAGACGAGAGGAGGCGGCGGAGGAGGCTCCCGGGTCCCTTAGCCCGGTCACGATGCCTCCGAGAGAGAGTGAGTGTTCGGATGAAGTACACTGGCGCCGCGGCCCGGCAGCCGCGGCGGGTCCGGTCGGAGAGCGGCGGGCCCACGCGCGTGGGTAAGCCCGCCCACCCAGGCCCCGAGGGGGCTACCTGGTTGATCCTGCCAGTAGTCATATGCTTGTCTCAAAGATTAAGCAATGCATGTCTAAGTAAAAGCTTTTACAAGCGAAACTGCGGATGGCTCATTAAATCAGTTATGGTTCCTTGGAGCGCACCCCCCCCCCCCCCCTACATGGATAACTGTGGTAATTCTAGAGCTAATACATGCCAGCAAGCGCCGACCTCACGGGAGGCGTGCTTTTATTAGGAACAAGACCAACCCGGGCTCGTCCCGGCTCTGTTGGTGAACTCTGGATAACCTGGCCGATCGCACGGTCTTCGCACCGGCGACGGATCCTTCGAATGTCTGCCCTATCAACTTTCGATGGTACGTTATGCGCCTACCATGGTCGTAACGGGTAACGGAGAATCAGGGTTCGATTCCGGAGAGGGAGCTTGAGATACGGCTACCACATCCAAGGAAGGCAGCAGGCGCGCAAATTACCCACTCCCGACACGGGGAGGTAGTGACGAAAAATTGCAATACAGGACTTTTTCGAGGCCCTGTAATTGGAATGAGTACACTTTAAATCCTTTAACGAGGATCTATTGGAGGGCAAGTCTGGTGCCAGCAGCCGCGGTAATTCCAGCTCCAATAGCGTATATCAAAATAGAGTGAAATGGCGGCCATTTTGAAATTTCAAGATGGCGGGCACTTGATACAAGTTTAATAATGGCTTCAACTGAAACCTTGGTATCGTAAACATGGGTATTGCCACTTATTTCACAGCTCTATGTCACCCACAAGTTGAGATATAGTACAAACTAAATTGAATATGGCGGCCATTTTGAAATTCAAGATGGCGGAAACTTGATACAAGTTCAATTATGGTTTATACTGAAAGCTTGGTATCATAAACATGGGTATTGCCACCAATTTCACAGCTCTATGTCACCCACAAGTTGAGATATAATGTAAACTATATTCAAAATGGTAGCCATTTTGAAATTCAAGATGGCCGCCAAACGGCTGATCGGAAAAAATGGTAACAATTTGATTTGGATTCCTGAGCGTCAAAACTACAAAAAACCATCACAAATTTCTAGTGTAGGAAAATTTTAGTTAAATAACACAAGTAACCATACTATAGCTCTCAGTTACATGTACATCATTTTCGGGGAAAAAGGTCTATTGAGGTGACGTCATGATGACGAAAAATGCTAAAATCAAAATTCCTTTCGCAATAGATATAGTTTGGTCATAGATATTTGCATAGAAATAAGTCAAGTGTGTGATGGCATGAAGACGTCATCTAAAGTTTGCATCATTTCAGAAGATGACAATCTCCTATTTCCTGTGATACCTTTATCTTGCATATTATATCCATCTTTATGTTTCAAACTGCTAAACGAAAAAAAGAACTTTACGCGATATTATACACGAAACGGCCAATTTACACGATTCGAACCGTGGGAACTAAGTGCAAGACAGCAAATTGTCATGGGACGGAATTCTAGCACCAATGAGATTATCGGCCTGAAGATGCTAATAAAGACCCAAATACTGGGGCCGACCAAAACAATGATGATTGCATAGCAATATTGTTGTCAAGGAAACCAGTGTTAAATTGTTAAATTGCTTTTGCTCTTGATAATATTTGTTTTATTGCCTGACGCGACTGGGGGAGGGGGGGGGGGGGGGGGTACATTCAGACTATTATCCAATCCTGAAGTCCAGTTAAAAAAATCTTCATTGCTAATAGGTGTTGACGTTCTCTCAACAAAAAGTGCTACTCAAAGAATGTTGTCCCGGCCTGCTTATCTCCAACAAAGATACATTGTGTTTACTTACACTAACCCTCGCCTGGCAGTTCCAGAATTTATTTAAAAGGCGTTGGTCGGTGTATTCCTCGAGCTAATTTATTTATTTCTAGACCCCCAACCGATGGTCATTCAATTGGCTGTAAGTACTTTCACAAAAGTTTGCCGTACTGATTTACAAATTGTATTAAGATGTACAAATAAAAAGGTGTTAAAAACCCGAGCCTGTTTATTTACGAAACCCTAGTCCTAAAAAATTAAAAATATTCCTACATGTAAGGTTAATTATGTAGTTGTCCTTGTTGTTATAGAAAAAAAAGATAAAGGGTACGTACTAGTTAAAGACCGAATTGAATGAACTTCTAAAATTTCTCCAACCGATTTCAGGGGTAAATAATAATACGATTTATTCTTGGTTTTTTTGATATCTATAATAATAATACAAGCATTTGTAAAGCGCCATCTATCTATGTAGACATATTCCGAGGCGCTTTAAGAAAAGTTACTGTACAATAATAATTAATTTCCAAGTCACTTGAAACAAAACAAGCATTCTAATTATAAGTTGAGTTAAACATGAATGTTTTAAGAAGGCATTTGAAGGTTTGTAAAGATTGACAGCTACGAATTTCCTGAGGCAAAGAGTTCCATAGAGTGGGGGCCGAGACTGAGAAGGCTTGGTCACCATACAATGTTCTAGTTCTTGGTATCACAAGAAGATGTTTGCCAGATGACCTTAGGTGGCGATGAGGGGAATACTGGGTGAGGAGATCCTGCAGATATGTTGGTGCACTGTCATTGAGGGCTTTCCATGTAATTAGCATTAATTTGAAGGCAACCCTCTGTTTGACTGGAAGCCAGTGAAGATTTATAATAAAATCTAATAAAATCGACATACAGGTACACCTGACCATTAAATTACGAGGCTAGCAAAATAAATTCCAGGTTTATTTAATAACATTATTTCTGGTTTCAAAGGAAGAAAAAAATAATAAACCTTAACACCTAATATTTTGAGCTCCTAAACATTTTTCCAACAGATTTAAGGGGGAAATTTAATACGATTTATTTTCCGTTTTTCTTGTCTTTAACAAAAACAATCTATTTCGTGGAAATTGTAAGAGCTCGTTACATTTTTTAAATTTATAATGGTTCCGTGGTGTAATTTTACATAATAAACGCTTTATAGTGCAAGAGGAATATTTAGTAAAACCACGGGAGATTTATTCGGGAGTATTTTCCAAATATTTTCCTACAAAAATGTACTACATTGTAGCAAGCGGGCCGACATGTGGCCGACCATTACTTTGGGATTTCAATAGGCTGGGAAATGTCACTTTGTGGCATACAATTATACCCAATGAAAAGAAGAGATTCTTAGAAGGAAGAACAAGATTGGACGTTTCTTTTTTGGATGGTTTATTTTTGATGTGGGTAGAAAAGGGGGGGGGGACACAGTCAATAACGAGACCGGCCATATATGTAACACTATTGTATAACATTGCCTTTGAGGGCAGTTCAGGGCCGCGGTAGTCTTGTTTGCAAGACGATCTTAATCGCGGTATATGCAGCGAGCGTAGGCTGCCGATGCGGGCGTCCTCTAACGTACGCCGTACCATACACGCAATGACCTTCGATAACATCGTCTTGTTTAACTGCTCAAATCTCAGCGCGTGACCTCTATACATAATTCAACAGGGAGGTCAAAAGCATAATGACGCTTGCGCACTGAAGGAAGTTTGTGTTTTAGAAATGAGGTTGTTAGTTAGGTACCTTGCTCTATGGGTACTGTGCGCGCGATGTACATGAATTACAAATGTACACTAACATGTACATCGCGGCAATCAAACGTACGGGATACGTGGACAGTTATTGATGTCGCGACGGGTCGCGAACAGACGGTACAATGGCTTCGGCGAAGCCGGGCCCAGGGGCATCTTTGCTGTAACATCGATTGCTTCGTCCACTCGGACATTTTTTCACTAAACAACGCTATAACAACAACGCATGCGACGCGCTCACATGGTCTATTTTATATTATGTCCACACGTCGCTGCGACGTACAGAAACTATACCAGTGAGTCAGCGATTATGCAAGTTACGTCACGCGATTTTTCACGCAATGTCACAAAACAATTCTGCTCGGAATTTTCCGAGCGATTAGAGCAGATAAACAAGACGGTCTTAGCGAAGGTAATTCGCGCGTGGTCTACGGCGTACGTTAGAGGGCGCCCTGCATCGCGAAGATCGTCTTTCAAACAAGACTAGGGCCGCGGCTGCTTACTTACAAAAAATGTAGCTTAAAAGGTGAAAAAAACATGCCGACCAGTGAAAATTCTCAACATTACTGGTTCGGACTGTCGGCCCCGTGATGAACCATTCATATTTAAATTAGCCTTCTGGGCACTGAGGGTAGTCCGGCGCCTCCGCGGGAAGAACGTGAATATTCATGGCCTTTGATATGTAAATGACCGTTCCAGACGCGGTTATACCGGGTTGTCAATGGGTCTTTTGTTAACTTTGGTCCTGGGTATCCCGCAGACTCTTTAGTATCCCGCAGGTCTTTAATGAGACCGCGCCTTAGCTTCATACATGTAGTTGAGACTAATCTCTGTAAGTTTCTGAACAAGTCAACTTACATAAGTTACAAACCTACATGTAAATGTTATAAAATCATACCTTGCCAATGTTTGCATTACAAAAGATGTCTTCTCCTGGGTGCAGAGTTGGAATACTTTCATTCTGCAATGCATACTGTGGGATAACAATCATGAATCCTTGTAAGTAATAGCATTCAAATTAACTTTTTATACCATACCGGTAGGATGATCGCTAAAATGTTTCATCTTCCTTAAATATGTAATCCCCACCAATGCACCACGTACATTTTTGTATCAGGTATCAAGGATGAGGATTCCAAAATAAATTGTTGCTGAACTTTAAACCAAAATAGTAATGGAGAAAGTGGGCAGAGACTAGCCGGTGGCTAATGTGTTTAGCGTGTGATTGGCATTCGGGTCTATTTTTTAGGTTTCTTTCATATTTCATGCATGTTAAAAAAAAAATTAAAATCAGAAAATTGGCTGACTAACAAAAACGTGTCTGAAATCTGGGCTGCGCGCATGATGTGCGTGATGTACAGTAAAACTAGTGCCAAACTTCCGGACACTGACTCCGGTATAATATTTTAGGTCCGAACAAAATGTTTAAATAGCAAATTACAGTAAGTGTTTCCTCAATTAAAAAAATCTGGTCTACTCCTCTCAATTACCCAATTAGCCACTACTTACAAAAGTATGCATATTCATAGCCGACAGGCCGAATCGCTAGAAAAGGTGTAGTTAACCCATTAGGCGCCCTCTTGGGACCTACCCAGCATGCTATGCGGTAGCGCCGCCATCTTAAATCCTTCCTTTTTCTAGCGATGACCGGGTACAGACGTGTTTCTCATCACGCTCTCGTTTTTCAGCGTTTTCTTTACTCTTTGCTATTACGATAAGGTTTTACAGTTTTTCAACCCTTCTAATTTATTGTAGAGACTTATTACTGTGTGTATTGAGGATTTTTGTTTCGTTTTGGAGTGATTTCGGAGGCTGGTTCTTGCCTTACGTGACATTGGCGCCAAGTCGGCCCCCGTTGTCGCGTTTTTCTTATTTCCTGGATCAAGTTAAACCCCTTCAGATTTTTTTGGGCACGTGGATAAGTGTGTTATTTCCACGGCGCTCCATTTTGTTAACTTGCTGTGACAGATACGTCTCGAGTTCCTTTTTCTTTCTTTTCCTTGGAGAAAAGTGCGTTTTTATCTCCTCGGCTGTTCCTTGGGTTATCCCATCCTGAGACAGCTACGTCTCTTGCGTGGTTCGTACAGTAACCTAATTAGCT
Source organism: Crossaster papposus (assembly GCA_037893245.1). Lineage (NCBI taxonomy): Eukaryota > Metazoa > Echinodermata > Asteroidea > Velatida > Solasteridae > Crossaster > Crossaster papposus. The sequence goes on along the minus strand of JBAIAA010000489.1, from coordinate 268,473 downwards.
AGTCGCTCCATTCGTGGGGCTCCTGTACGAGAGAATTACTCCCGCCAGACAGGGGACTAGCGAAACGTGGTGCGGGGAATAGCGGCTCCTCGGCCGTTCTCTTTTTCCGGTCAATTCCTTTAGCTTACAGAGAGCTCGAGTCCTAGCGAGGCGGATCGCGGGGGTATACTGACCGTCGGTCTCTACCTTCCCTCCGGACGTCTCTACTGGCCTGCGGTACCAGTAAGCTAGAGCAGACGGATTGCTGGTTCAATACTGGCCGTCGGCCCTTACCTTACCTACGGACGTCTGAACTATATACTATTCGATACGATATAGCGAGCCAGGAGAGAGAATATCGCTGAAGCTTCAGCAACGTTATTCATTTTTTTGTTGTCTACGAACAACCCACTGTCACCAGACGTGAAGTGCGGTATGAATCAGAGTACTGGCTCTGGGGGTAAACCCCGAGTGTCCACGGTCCCTGTGGCTTCCAGCCGTCGGGGTTCTGTAGCAAAAAAAAACTCATCGAAGGGTGCGAGCGGTTCCAAGGGTAAAGCCCAGAAAAAGGACCCGAAACGCTCAAAATCGCCACCGGCCCCTAGACCGGAGGCGTCCCCTCCACCCCCATCGACGCGGGATTCACGCAGAGCCCCATGCATCCACACGCATGGACCCGGGCCTCATGGGCTATGTGACTCGCCTCCCCCTCTGTATCGGACCGGGGTACTCGCAGTCGACCTCGATCCTAGATCGATGCTCCGGGGTTCTGAGAATTAATCTCTCCTCGGAAATTTTCCAAAGGAGCCACACAAGCATTCATAAATGCAAACACGGTTTTCTGGCCTCATCCTTTGGGGATTCCACCAAGGTGGCGAAACCACGAAAAAGAAAAAACAAACTTCTCTCCAAGGGTCTGAACTTCTGTCCCACTCCCCGTACTGTGAACCAGGTACAGCTCAGCCAAGATACGGAATACTATCATAGGATCCGTCTCCGTGAGGTTTTTCTTGATTCTGACCCTTGTGACCCAGAACTCTTCCCTGTCAAGAGCGCATGGGTATCCCCCAAGAATCGTGGACCAGCCCTTGAGACATACGTTCAAGTTGTCAATACCCAAGTCACTAACCCTGGTAACTTTCCCCACAGGACCCATGATAACCTCCCCAGAGAAGAGCGCCTTGCACTTGCTGCTTTGCGTTCTCGTACTGGCATCATCATCAAGCCAGCTGATAAAGGCTCAGCCGTGGTCATCATGGATCTTCAGCAGTACACCGTCAGTTGGACAACCGTACTAACAATATCTGCCTTGACTCTGATCCCACAGGTACATTCTCTCTCGAGAGATACAGCAGTTGCTTGATGACATGCGATCACGTGACCAACTGTCAAAGAAAGCTCACTAATTTCTTTCACCAACTGACTGTAGAACTGCTAGGTTTTATCTTCTCCCCAAGATTCACAAGACTGGTAACCCTGGTAGTAGGCAGATCACACTATTTTTTAAAGTTCTGCCAATGCCTTCAATATTAGGCTCATATTGTTCAGCTTGATGAAAGAAACAAAGAACTGAAAACCAAATTAAAATCCGACATTCGGTTTTCTTTTTATTTCAAAAAAATTATGCCGTTTAAAGCACCTGTTTCATCCATTTTGGGCAAAAAGTGGAAAATGCACTTTTTTCAATTTTTTCTTATAGTTTTCATTGTTTTTTCTCAATTTTAAAACCTGTTAGTGTTTCTTTTCTTAGAGTACACAAGTCAAACCTACTTGCAAAAGAGAAATGGGGGTTCAATCACCTTTCGGTTTTTTTTTAACAGTCACCAAAACTGGCATATTATCAAAAATTCTATAACGGGAAAGCCCAAAATGTTCAAATAATGACTAAGTCCAGCTAATTAAATATGCGTGAGGTTCTCCTGGGAAAACTAAAGCAGTTACAGCTATGAAATTTGGCCAAATTATTGCTTGTGTACAGACATTTATTTTAAAGTGTTTATTTCAAAGTTTTAGACGTTATTATGCAAATTAGCCTGATTAATTATTCATTTTGTACTCACAATCACCTAATTATTGAAGAAAAAAATTTGAATTATTTACATTTTTAGAGCATATTTTTCTCTTTTCATGACAGTTAAAAAATAGTGAATGAAAGAGGTACATTTAAAAGGGTTAAAGTATTCTCTTTATACATTTATACATTATAAAAACATTTTCTTTATTAATCTGAATACACAACTTTGCAAAATGTAAAATTCGACAAACCATTCCCAAGACCAAACGGAGTACCGACAATAAATGGAACAGCCTTGATCAATACAATAGCAACATCTGAACCGTTTTGGGGGCCATTACGTTCACTGTACACCCGCCCTGAATTACTAATTTCTCATAACTTTCCGAACTTTACTTTCTAATTTTACCTAACAAATCTACACAGAGGGTAATTTTATAACGATGATATTAAAATATATTATCTTGAAAATTAAGGAAAGTATTTATTTCTCCCCTGGAACGCTGCATTCCGTGAGCAATAGGTCATGTTCGTCTGATGTCCAGCCAGAATTATGTACTTAACTTCGTACGCGAACGCATGGCCATTGAGCTCCACTGTTGCCGGAGGTTCTGAATTGACAAAGCAAAAATGTCCTTTTTTAGATCGCTATTTCGGTATGCATCGGTGAACGAAATTCAACAATCTACACATCATAGCAAACTTTAGAATGTATATTTTCATGTTTCTAGTTCGTAAGTATTTATATTTGAGATATTTAGGGGAAAAAAAGGTGGCTTACCTGCTTGACGTTTCCCGCGTTAACGGGCCGCCATTTTGAAAATTTCTTTGACAGACGCATCACGAGTGTGAGTTTCCCCATCCTAAAAATAGCTTCACAGGGTCCTACGTCACCGGCTGCACTCGAATCGTCCATTATAAGAGAATAGGGGGGGTTAAACTGCGCGAAAAAAAAAAAATTTGCCCTCCCACGCGCGGCTGCTCCGTGCGGGGCCGACAAACTAGGCAAACTAAACTTACTGTAAAATCTATATTTCTTGACCAATTCGGATCAATTAAGCAGACAAACACGGGGGAAGTCTATATTTTTTATTCATGTAATTGGTTTCTTCATTGTATTATTCGTTTCTCCCTAAAACGACTTTGATCTGTACCCATTTTTCACATTCGACCCGTTGGCCGACGGTTGTACGTGTGGAATATGCATGGTCGGCTGAATTTTTTTCGTGTAGAGTGATCTGCCTACTGGTAGGCCTATCGTCTCGGGTAATGGCTCACCCACGGAACACATCTCCCTGTTTATTTACAGTTTTCTTAAACCCCTTGTCCATAGGATTCCATCATACATCCATGACACCCCGGACTTCCTGCGCAAGCTGGAAGGAATCAAGGACCCAGAACGGCCATCATTGGGACTTTTGGGACTATCTACAGGTACATGGCACTGTAATGGGTACTCGTATGGCACCCTCCTTTGCATGCCTCTTCTTGGGTGACCTCAAGATACATTGATGATGTATTTTTCATCTGGACCAGTGATGAGGACAGTCTGCTGACTTTCACTAATCACATGAATTCCTCCCACAGGACCATCAAGTTCACATCAGAGTACTCACATCATCAGGCCCACTTCCTGGATGTCACCATCCGCAAGGAGGATAACTTAATAACCACTGATCTGTATTCTAAACCCACAGACACACACCAGTATCTCCACTCCTCCAGCTGTCACCCTAGGTATTGCAAGACTGGCATAGCATTTAGTCAGGCCCTCAGACTCAAAAGGATTTGTTCTAACGACTATGATTTCTCCCGCCATTCACAGATACTGAAGAACAACTTGGTTGCCAGGGGTCACAGTTCCCGCCAAGTTCAACGTGCCATTGCCAGAGCCAAAGCCGTACCCAGAAATTTGGCTCTAAAGGTAAAGACCCCCCAGGCTAATGCCAAACCCATGATCCCCCTAGTCACTACCTTTCACCCCAGTCTCCCTTCCCTTCGCAAAATCACTAACGACAGCCATCACATTCTCCACACTTCAGATCGCCTTGTCCGGGCCATCCCCGACAGCCCTGTATTGGCCTATAGACGCCCTCATAATCTACAAGACCTCATTGTTCGAGCCGAAGTTCCCAGCTTGGATGCATCTCCCCCCATCCAGCACGTAACTTTCAAGTGCAGTTCCAGATGTGTGGTCTGCCAGATCCACATCCAGGAGTCTGACTCCTTTTCTGGCCACTCTTCTGGTACTACTTATAGGATTATTGGTAACATCACTTGCAGTACATCTAATGTCATATATCTCATCTCTTGCAGGTTTTGTGGAGTTATGTCGGAGAGACCAAAAATGCCCTTAAAAAGCGTTTCTACGGTCATCGATCGACTGTCAACACCAAGAAACTGGATACCCCTGTAGGACATCACTTTAACCAGCCTAACCATTGCATTTCTGATATGATTCTTCAGGGCATAGAATCACTTGGCCATCGGAAAGACTCAGTCCGCCTCAGCCGGGAGAAAGTTTGGATGAATCGTCTTCGGACTATTCAACCACATGGGCTTAACATCCAACTAGGAAATGATTAACTTCTATTTTTTTTTCCATTTGTCATCTGTTTCAGATTCATTCCTTGCCAGAATTTTGTTTTTGTTTGTTCTCACTCCTCTGGTTTTCCCTGTCAACCCCCCCCCCCCCCCTCCACATTACTCCTATCCATACTTCTTTGTTAGTTCTTCCCTTTGATCTCCACCCTGGACCCCCTTCCTTGTGGTTTTACCCCTTCTGTTTTTGTTCCTACCCTGCATTTGATCCTACCCACACTGACCTCACCCTTTAATCCCTCAGCCCAATCCTCCTTTTGTTGTTTGTTCCATTGAACTCTGTGCTTTTCCTTTTGTGTTTCGTCAGCATCCATGATGTGCATCATGATGTATGTTGCCATATATATGTTTGTTTCTTGTACACAGCCAAGAAGATCTTGTTAAGATCGAAATATTAGGCCCTCTTAACTTATTTAAAAAGAAAAAAGGATAGTACATGTATATATCCACAGCTGACTTCATGAAGTGTTTTTAATCGATCAACTTTTCGTTATCAGCACTCTTCCAACAACAGTGGAGACCGGCAGTTCCGGGGCGGACAACCCCAGCCTCCACTTTTCCAGATACGGGGCTTGTCCTTCCGCGGCCAGACGGGATATCCCCACGGGCCATTGGACATTGGACATCGGCCCCATCCTTCGACGATCCTTGAGGCCTCGGCCTATAGTGATCACAGCGATCACGTCACTGAGAGAGTCGATCCTCGTGAATCTCCTACCTGGTCATACATTTCGCATTCGGGAGATGAGGAAATCACGGATCCTGCCAGCCTGTCTACTTTTGAAACCCAACTCCGTCTAATTCAACGGGATATGGTTCTGGTCTTGAAATTACCAGAGAACGCCACGCCAGACGAGTCTAGCCATCGCTCCTTTAAACACCGGACCGGAGTGGATGAACCACGGCAACCAGTTTTTCCGACCATGCCGCTGGATCGCCTATGTGTAGACCGCATTCGGCGGGTGGCCACTTTGAAAAAATGGACTCCCTTTCCTTCAAGAGCAATGGCCTACTACCAATTTCCAACCGAGGACTGCGAGGACTTTCTGTCAAAGACCTTCTGATCTTCCGGCAAGATCAAAGCTGTTTTTGTAGACAAAGTCAAAGCCAATTTTGACGATACTCTACAAAAGATCGACGATGCAGCTAGGTTCGGCACTCGTACGAGTGCATTCCTCCTGCTACTGTTGAAATATATTGTCTGTGCGTGCGAAGAAGAGTCTTCAATCCTAGCGGATATGTTAGCATTGGCCTTCCGATGTCTAGACGAGACCCTCAGGTTCTCCCTTGACCAGTTCACCTGAATCTTCATTTTATCAACGTTTTAGATACGCTCTTTATCCCTTACAAGGGAGTGAGAAAGAAGTTGGGCGATACCCCCGCCGTCTCTTAATACCGTGGGAAAACATGTTCGCATATATGCCTTCCCACCGATTTCCCTCCTCCCCGAGTCATTGGGAAAATCGAGTGAGAACAATGCAAGATCCTTCTGACCGCCCCCTTCTGGCCACGCCAGCATTGGTTTTCGAGATTGGTGAGACTTCTGGTAGGAACTCCTCATCCTCCCAGTGCTCCCCAACTTACTGTCCTAGCCCCGATCCAGGCTCCATCACCCGGCGCCAGGAAATCAACACCTGACGTGCTGGCCACTGTCAAGCATGCCTTCCATGCAGCGAGCCTTTCTGAGGACGCTGCAATCTTCGCCGCGAAGAAACGTCGCCTGTCAATGAAACAAGTCTACGACAGCAGGCTACGACATTTTGGTAGATGGTGCGACAAACGAGCGGTGGATCCGCTCTCTGCGTCTTTAACGATGGTTTCGGATTTTCTACTATCACTGTTCAACGCTAATTTAGCTGTAGGGACAGGAATTACAGGTCAGCCATCGCGGCGATCCCCAAGGGCTTCCCCGAGGGCTTCACTTCTCCATCTATCCGTGAAGCTAGCCTTTCTACTCGCGGCCGCCACAGCCAGACGAAGTAGTGAGATCCATGCGCTCACTTTAGATACGAGCCACATTCGATTGGAACAAGGGGGAGTCCGCCTGATTCCCAAAACATTCTTCCTGACCAAAAATCAGTCTCCAGGCTTCACCCCTCCCCCCTGATATTTTTGTCCCAAAATTGTTTACCACCTGCTACATCCACAATGTACTCGGACGTAAAGGCAGAACAGGGAAAGCAGCCCTTATCCGACTTTCATCTAAGAGTTCTACACAATAGAAGCGGTCCCACCGGGACCCAACCTCACGAGGGTATGTAGCAACTTTTTTCTTATAACAGTTGTCAGTCCGATTTCATTTTCTATAATTTCTGGCTATCCTCTGTTCAGTTAGGCGTCTCGCTTTACCCAACCACCTAATTACATGTACGGTGCTACTCTATGCATAAGTGCATGTACGGGTAGTGGCTATTATGGTAAGTGAGAGAAGTACCGGTACCTGTAGACCTCCATGAGCAAATCTTGGCCTATTTATGAGCCATGTACAATACAATCTGTGAGGCATTTTTACAACATTGTATGATTTAATAATTTAACGTTTCTTCGCGTCCAATCCTTCGTTTTGTTGGCTCTTTTAGCGCATGACGGGTACCAGTTTCCCATTGCTGCATGCAGTAAAAGTAAGAATAATGCGTGCAAGTGTGTTCTACGACAAGCGATCATGATGCGGCTACCGTAGCTGCACATGGCCTGCAGGCAGGCAGCGCACATAAAACTCGTAGTCGTACTAGTGGTCTTGGTTTTGACTTCGTGCACATTAAGCTCAAAAAGACATACACGTACATGTACATGTACATAAGCCTTTTCCTAAAGGTTTGGCACGCTAAGATTATAAAATAGCGTTTTGTGTGTATACTGAAACTGCAAATGTGATGGGCAATTTTGTTTCTTCTGCTTATCGGGCTGCACAAATTCCAGCATATCGGGAATATAGTTTCGCATTTACTTTTGTCGGCCTACAGTGTACAAGTTGACTTGACTTAAAAATACGTACGACTTGGTGACGACTCTGCCAGACACTCATGCAAACACACAGGTTTCAGAAGTTTAATTTTGCTTACTTTCCATTATTCATGTGTAGACGAAACCTAGTGGGTTCCTCTAAATGGGGCTCTCAAAAGTGGTTGTTCACACCATAGAGCAATGTTCACACATACCGTACACGCTCTTACATGTGTACATACATGGTATTATGACCGAAGATCGAAACACAAAAAAGAACGAAAGGAACAATGAAACCTCGAACGACGTTTTTTTGTAAACATTCGGTCGTTCCTTAAGTTAATGGTTACAAATGTAGGTTATAGTACAGGAATAAAGGAAACACAATAGGCGATCCTCAGTCGTTAGGTGGTCCCCGACTGTGTGTAGATCTACATGCAATACACACAGAAATTGTTATTTTGTGGGTTATTTTGTCGGGGTCCGCTCGTAAGTCCGACGCTTCATAAGTCCGACGCCTCATTAGTCCGAAAAAATACCAAATAAGGCCCATAAGTCCGACGCCTCATAGGTCCGACAATTAATTTTACTTTTATTTCTGTCCATAAGTCCGACGCCTCATAAGTCCGACGCCACGTAAGTCCGACAGTCATGATCTCCAGCAATGTTTCTACAACCTATCTCACATATAGGTTGCGAGGACCGCTTTATACACGAAATCATCGGTGGGATCACAAAATAATGATTAACGAGCTCGAATTCAGGAGTTCACAGGGTTATGGTGGTCTGTACCCCCGGGCCTAATTTGTGCTTTGCACAGTGCGCCTTCTCACGTCCGTAAGTGGACAACCTCGCTCACATCGCCTGTAACAAGCTTTGGTAAAACTCGTGTTTGCCTTGTCGGACAAATGAACCTTTTTTATAATAGTCTATAGCTCCGACGCCTCAACAGTCCGACGCCTCATTTGTCCGACGTCGGACGCATGATGCGTCGGACTTATGAGTCGTCGGACCCATGAGCCCGAGTGTATAAGGCCAGTGCCAAAAAAGTCAGACGACTCATAATTCTGAAATTCGGACTTATGAGGCGTCAAACTTATGAGGCGTCAAACTTATGAGGCGTCGGACTTATGAGGCGTCGGACTTATGAGGCGTCGGACTTACGATACGGCCCCATTTTGTCTAAAGGTAAATGTATGGTTACACAACTATGCAAAAAATGAATATTGCGTCTTTTACTTGATTTCACTGCAAACACGTCTTCAATGCTTATTTTCTTTTGACAAACCTTGTTTAGCTATACAAAATCACTGTGTGTTTTGGGGCAATTAATGTTCCTACATGTTTGCCTTCTACGGAGGATACCATATTATTTACATGCAAAACTTCAAAATTCAAAATTCAAGTAACAATGTAGAGTTTGACTAGGGGTTTTAACTTACTTGTTGCAGTGTCTTCTCATGTTCTGGCAACAATGGCACATTTTCCATATTTCTTGATTCCAGTGCTGTTGATTTACCACCAAATTCTTTGTGCTCTTCTGGATTCGTTGTCAAGTCCTTCTCTTCTTCTTGTTCATCATCTTCTGCAATTTTGGTTATCCCACCTTCAACGATGCCATGACGTAGTGATTCATGAAGATTAGTAAGCCGTGTATCTTTTTGGTCCTGGTAATTTAAAAATACAGTTGGATAATTCCATTTATTTGGGTTCCAACTTGTGACATTTCAAAATAGTTAAATCCTTTAAAACAAGGTGCCTTATTATGGTGTACATGTACATGTAGCATGTTAATTTTGGAAACTATTTAATTGCTAAAATTAACATTGTTCGAGTAAGAACAGTTCAAATGGGCACGCGTCTGGCAAATTTCCCATGTAAATGGGACACCAAAATGTCATACCCGGTATGTCTATTTAATAAATCAGAGTTTACACCAAATTGATACTTCACTTTGACCCTTTTTAACATTAACCAGTTCACGCCAGGATTATTTTGACATCATTGAGCCGAGGCGCGGAATTATTGTGTAGTGTGCAAACTGTACAATGTACATGTACATGCAATGCATTAATAATGCAGTAGCGAGCTACTGTAGCTTGCCACCACGCACACGTGGTCGGGGGCAGCGACCTGGAATTTTGCGCCAGTCCATTACACATTTTAGGGGAGAACAAGACGTTTACAATTTCGCTTTGTACGCCGCCCAGGGACAGTGATTGGCAGAAGTAGTGGCCCCCCAACATGAATATATGTTGGCACATGCAATGCCGCTGCTGATCCTGTAGCCGAGTTCATTGGCTGGCGCACTACTAAAGTGGTGCAATGGCTCGTGATGAGCAACATTGTCAATAGGCTGCATTCTTTCGCGTTATTTGATACACCTTCTTATCAGATCCTAAGTCTTCACTGTGTCTGCGGTCAATGCTTACAACGTCGAGACTCAATTTACAGAGTCGGCATCAGTTAGTGGTCCTGAGACCGGCTCCACAGAGCAGTTGGGACTCGGTCTTTTAAAATCGGAACCGACGTAACCGGGTACTCGGTTCCACAAAAGAGTGGACCCGCGGGTCCGGTTCTCAATTTAGAACTGGGTAGAACCGGATAACCGAAGGAATCGCCCAAGCTTACTACTGAGTACCGTATTTATGGAAACACCCTTCATTTCCCCCCCTAGAGTTCTCACAGCTGATTATCATTTCAGTTAATAATGTTTTTCTCAGAAATATTTTCTTGAATTATTTCTTAACTTATTTAGAATTTGTTTCTTGGTGTTTAAGAAAACAGATCTTGTCAAGTAATTATTTCTTATACTACCCAAGAAAACAAAACTGGCTAGCAGTAAGAAAACAAGAACATTTTCTTTAATTGCATGAGATTATTTTTCTTGATTCAAGAAAAGTAAACTTATTTTCTTGTGTCACTCACTAGAAAATTTATTGAGAAAACATATCTGGCAGAGTTTCAAGAAAACTAATCTTAGACAAGTTTTTTGTTTTAGACCCAAACGAAAAAGTATTCACCAGTTTTTGAGAAAAGTGAATCATTCTTAGTTTAGATTTTTTTAAATCAAGAAACTAAGAATAAAATCCAATACACGTTTTTTTAAAACAAGAAATGTCAATTACAAGCATTTTCTTGTGTCACTTTAAAAAAACACCTTGTTTTAAGTTTGCTTTTCTTCAAAATAAGAAAACTATTTTTGGCAGTGATATAGTGCATATCAACTGGGAGTGGGAGTGGGGGGGGGGGGGGGGGGGGGCATGTCTTGGTACAAAGATGCATGTTACCCGACATTTCTCCCATTTAACAAGTGCAAATGTCCACCAGCAGTAATCATGCCTAGGCATACTACGTACATCGTAGCTGCTATGATTGTGGCTTACATGTACATGGAATAAGCGTCCGACCCGCCCCGCCGCACTTATTCTGAAAAAGGAGATCAGGGTGTATTCGGGTGTATTCCTAATGAAAAGTGTCCAATCATCCACAACCCCCCCCACACCCCCCTCTCCCCGTATTTAAAAAAAAAAGGGGGGGGGGAATAAATTACTAAAATAACCTGACCCCATTTATTTAAAAAAAACATTATGTCGGGTGTATGATACATGTACCGTGGGGCCCCACTCAATCTGAAATGGGTTAATGACCCGAGCTAAAGGAGAGCCAATAACAATGTGGTTAACGATTACAAAGAAAAAGTGTCTTACCTGAATGTTGTTTGTCTGCAAAATGCAATCCAGCGAGTACTTCAGTTTTTTGACAGAAGTGAAGGAAGGATTACTGCATGTGGATTCCACTGGCTCCTATATATAGTAGACACATAAGAGTCATCACATTTCTCATTATTTATTTGATGAACTTGGTTAAATTTAACCTGTAGCACCTGGCAGTGCCTGCAGACAGAAGGAGCTGGGCTCAATTTCACAGCACTGCTTTTGTAGTCTGGTACGTGTGGTGCGACTAAAGATAGAACTTTGTGGTGCTGCATCTACATGTATACCCCTGTTGCGTGATTGTGACCTGTTCCAACGAAACACGGACAAAGTCGACTTTTTAGTTTTTCAGATTTTGCTTTTTTCAAATTCTCTAGGTTCTCAGCTTTAAAATGATGTATCATTTACATATGTACCCCCACCCTATCTTCCCTGGGGTCTGGATTTAGTGATAAAACCCTGACAACCTAATTATGAGATAAACAGCTTTGAAGTTTAGAAAAGCGTATTATTTCTATACACAAATGTTTCACAAAATTGACAAAAAAACACACTTCTGGTAGACGGATTTTGTTTAAATTTGAGGAGATTGTAGATTAATAGTGAGTGACTTAGGAAAACCTAAAACCTCAAAATGGTAAAATCCATCCCGAAATTACTTCAGGAGTACATTGTGACAAAACACATTGTGCGACTTTGTCCGGGTTTCGTTGGAACAGGTCACGTATGGACTTCATTTAAAATGTAGCTAACATTTAGCGATATTTTTTGAGATATGTACGGTACTTAATATTTTCTTGGAACTTTTTTTTTTTTTTCATCACGAAAATGAACGTTAACAATGTAACAATTAGAGAAACGAAAAGTTACGATGTGCTATCGAAAATCAACTTAACTCCCATCCTAAACCAGGTCACTTTAAGTTTGAAATTACACTTAACCTCATGATTTGGCTTACTTTTGATAACTTAATTGTAAAATAATTGATGTGTGTATTTTCATTCAACCAGGAAGGTCTCGTAAAGAAGGTCAGTGTTAATGTCACACCATTTACCTAAAAAATAGGGAGACATCACAACGTTTTTTGGGTCAAAATGCACATTTGTTATCAACATTTCATTTTGCAACAAACATGAATACTTTCACTGTTTATTGATTAATGATAAAATATACAATTTATTTTGGTAAATATTATCACACATGTTGAAACATGGTCATTTCAAATTCATCATGTTAATTCCTCATTGGCACCCACATAAAAAGAAACACCCATATGTGACCTGCTCCATCGTAATCAGGAATAAGTCGCTGGGGCCGTTTTACGCAATCGGCCGTTGAAGTGAATGCATAGGTGAAAATCGTGACCAAGTCATTTTTCTGAACATTGTATTTTTAGAAAGTGTAGTTATCACAGATTAGTGTCATTAATGTCTTGTACATGTATGTAAAAACGATCAATAAAGATGAAAAAAAGAGGATTTGTGTGCGCTGTACGTATAATTTTGGTCAATTTTGTTTATTTCAAAGCTGTTTTTCTCGGAATGTGGATTTGGCAAATTAATATACACCTGTCATCTTCATCAGACCATAACTCGTTAACCTAAGAATATACACACTTGTGATGGGTATCATTAGAAAGCTTATGAAATTCCCTTTCTCACCATGTGTATATCTCAAAAAGTCATTTCGAGACTTATTCCTGATTACGATGGAGCGGGTCACATACACAACATGCACTGTACGCATTACAGGATCCTTTATGGGACTTGAAGTGGATGTGGAAGGTGTACCGATAGATTGGGTGGCAATCTTTTCAGTGAATCTTGTGAGCTTGCGAGCTGATAAATGTAGGTAAAACAGCACTGAGTCATATCAGAATCTTAACACACAACCAAGACATGATGAGACAAGTAGTGAATAGATTAGTGGATCAGTATAGCAGTAATTAGCTAGGATGAATTAATTCATGATTAACCCACAAGTAGCATGTGTTGAAAAGAATAAATGAACTCACCAAATCCTCCATCTTGGGTGTAACTTGTGTTTTAGTAGAATTTTCCTTAAACCTGCCAACAAACAAAACCCCACCCCCCAATTTGTTTTACTTTTTTTTGTAATGATTCATTAATTACTTTAATTCATTCATTCATTCATATTTGGGTCATTCCACCAGGTCATTCCACAAAAACTATCATTACATTTAATTCAGTTATTTCATGTGACATCCATCTTTGGGTGTGAGGTTATTTAAAGGTAGGATACACCATTGGTAATTGCTTGAATTATCATGAATGGGTAGATTTGGTGGGTTGTATTTCATAGTAAATATCGTTTAACTGACCTGTCCGAAGTTTTACAATCATGGATGCCGATAAAAGCACGAAAAACAGCGTTTGTTTTCAACCGGCGTTGGGCAGTTATTCTTATGTTATCTTTGTTTTTTCAAAATAATTACAGTATATCTAGCGCAATCATTTCGCTGGATGCCTAAAATCATTATTTACTTTCAAATGAGTAAGATATTTCTTAATAATTCGGTAGTAAATATTTTCGATAACTTCAAACGGTGTATACTACCTTTAGGAAAGTTTTCAATCATGTACTGGTAAGTTATATTTTAACCAAAATATTGTTATTTTGAGGTAAAATAGGCGTAAAATGGACACTGTCTCCAACATTTCCATTTTGTTAAACAAAGGCTGTCCCATAGCTTTTTATATTATATTATATTCAAATTTTGGTTATTACAAAAATATCCTTGGTCCCTGCAATTAAAACTGTGCATGATTCTACAGAGAAACAAAATCGCTTAAATAACGAAATCAGCCTTTATTGTACAAAATTCATGCAACAACTAAAGATTTTGGCAACTGTTCCCCCACAAATATACTTTTCGAGTACGGTAACAACTAACTCCGCCCACAATCTGTGTATCTGTAAATCATGAATTATTCAGTAGTCCAGTTTACATGGCTTTTTCTATAGTCTTGTAAAACGTTTTAGTGTCGTTTTCTTATGTAAATATTATGTTAATTATGTTAATTATGGCAGTTCTACAGTGACAAAATGTGGGTTGTGTGTGCTGCCGTGTGTACATGCTCTTGCACCACATAACGACCGAGGGGCGAGATACAAAGGAGAACAAAGGAAACAAAAGCCCCTCGGTCGGCGGTATGAATGGAAAAATTTGGTCCTCGATCGACGGTGCAAGTGCAAAGCAATGGGGATTGGGTATAACATACAATGTAGGAATAAAGGAAAACACAATATCGAGCCTCGATCGTTATGTGGTTCACGACTACGTGTACATGTGTGTGTGCTGCCGTGTGGTGCGAAATACGGTACCCTCTGGAGACATGAACACAATGTGTACAATGGAGACAAAACGTCTCCTGAGGGTAAATTTCTATAGATGAATAGGTCTCCATTAGGAATTTCACGAATTAGATTTTTGGATTGTACTTAAATTACTCAAAAGCTAGGGTTAGGATGTGGGTTAGGGTTAGTGTTTGGGTTAGGGTATAATATAGGGTATATATTGGGTCGAAATTTCAACCCAGGAAAACAATTATGGTTAAAATGGGAGCATTTTGAAAAACGTGCTCGACTTTCGAACCATTTTGTACACGAGAACAAAGCCATGTCTCCACAGTGATACAAAAATGCGAATATGTACTAAACATGTACCGGTAGCTATTTTGCACGTGATGGAACTATTTATTATTAATGATTGGATAGGGTGTGTCATGCTTTTAGCTGGTACATCAATGAGATCACAGTACTCTGTCAGGTCGAAAGTGTGATATCACCACAGAGCTCTATAGATCCACCTACATGTACCGGTATAATACAAACAATTCCTAATTTATTGCTAAATAATAAAAGTCTTGTTAATGGTAGGATACACCATTTGCAGATATCAAAAATATTTACTACCGAATTATTAACCCTTTGCACGCTATCGGCGACTCCAGTCGCCCAGCGCATTTATTCCCACACTGCTATCGGCGATCGACCACAGTCGCCTGCGACAACGTTCTATTTATAAATATGAAAGAATATGACAAACCATTGACCTCTGACCACCACCCGGGTACCATTGGATAGATGATTACGAGGCTAACGCTGTTCAACCATAAATTCACACTCGTTTCTTACAAAAATCTCTGCTATTTTTGATTGAAAATCTGTCCGTTCCGCTGTTCGAGTGTTCAATGGACGCCGGAGCTGCATTTCAGGAGATTTTCGGGGACTCAGACTCCGGAGATTCGGACTTTGAAGGCCTTTTTCAGGACGATTATGTCAATTATAGTGTCGACAACGAGTATGCCAGTGTGTACAAGAACGTGATGAAGGTTCCATTGATGACGATAGCGGTGATGGGGCACAACGCGACGATGGCCGCGGTGAAGTTCGCCAGCAAGCGGGAGGTGATGCGGCTCCTAACGCGACTCGGATCGTAGCTCGTAATGATGCATTTCGGAGGGCTTACCACCACGACTGGCTGATCAATTTTAGCCATCCTCACGGCCACCAATGGAGAGGAAATTTTATACTGAACAAAAGTTTATGTTGCATTTTCCTGTAAAACACATCCATCATAGAGTAAAAAGCTTCAGAACATAATAGTGTGCATTACTTAGTGACTTGCACAGGAAATCCAGCGCCATGGGAATACGTGTGTATATGAATGGTAGCGTGCTAAATATCTTACTCATTTGAAAGTAAATAATGATTCTAGGCATCTAGCAAAATGATTGCGCAACATGTAGATATCCTGTAATTATTCAGAAAAAGTGAGTTTTATAAAGAAACATTCGCGATCATTTATGATAATTCAAGCAATTACCAATGGTGTATCATACCTTTAAACAGAATTTGAACAAAAATAGAATGTATAGAAGTTATAGAGCACTGTTTGCCGAACTACATGTACATTATGTACATGTAATCTATTAAACTGATGACAGCAGTCTGGGATGTTCATTCTAATGTACTATAATATGTACCGGTATGAATGGAAATAAATAAACATACAAACAAATGCAGTGAACTGCATGCACGCCGATAATGAGCAAATATGGCTGGAGTTGGCCAGCGACTGTAAATGTTGAGAATGTTGGTTTGCACGAATTTAATTTCTCCGTTGCTCTTTTAAATATTAATTACGGCAATTTTGTGTGTGTCAGTGTTGATAGCCTTCTGGATGCAATCCAAATAAATATAATTTCTGCATAGGAAAACCAGCACTAGCAGACTTTGCTCTCAAGCATTTGGAGATTTGCGGTCACATTTTTTAGCCACAAACTCACAAGCCACATTAGAAAAAAAATCCTGACCGACCGACCCTTCAATATTTTGGCGATGTTACCGGAAACACAAGATTTTGTTTTGCCATAACAAATGTTTCTGAACATTTTTGGCTTTGTTGTTCTCAATTTGCCTTTATAACCGCCATTGAAACTAACTGTGTAGGAGAGGGCAGGATTCTACAAGGTAAAAAAATAGCGTTTATTGCATTTTAAACAACTATTAATGTGTTCTTACATTTTGTACATACCTTGAAAGAGAAGGTTCTTGTAAAGCTGTAGGTTGAACATACAAGAAGTTGTCATCACTATCATCATCTGTATCTTGAGATAACATTTCACTTTGAGTAGCTAGGCTGCCATCCATCGTGTGACTGTGCAAGGTTCCTGAAATACATTAAACAAAAACTTTAACATGTAAAACAAGTAGTTGTCTTGAAACAATTAGCTTTGATGCCATTCTTACCGATATTACTAAAAGGTTTATGCAGAGAAGAACTTTTCAATTATAATTTTAATACAAAATGTTAAAAATACGGTATATATCACATTAAGAAAAAGGAAAGTGAAAAAAGTAGAGTTACAAAGGGGTCATTAAATTGGTTATGATACGGTGTGCGACATTTTGTATACTACTGTTTTTGCGTTCCTTGCTATATTTGGACACTGGCTTCCAAAACAAAAGTGTTGTGTTGCATATAGTGCATTTTTTTGTTAAGTACCGTACATACACACTTTACGGTCAACCATTATAACGAAATCCGCGGGAACTAGTTAAAGTGTTTGTTTTATCCAAATTTTGTATTTTCCGACCCAATGGTTTCCAACTTTACCGGTATTGTTCAATTTGTGTAGACCTATACACACACGCACAAATACAGGTGTACTTGCTCTTGCACCACATAACGACCGAGGGGCGAGACACAAAAGAGAACAAAGGAACAAAAGCCCCTCGGTCGGCGGTATGAATGAAAAAATTTGGTCCTCGATCGACGGTGCAAGCGCAAAGCAATGGGGTTTGGGTATAACACAGGAATAAAGGAAAACACAATATCGATCCTCGATCGTTACATGTATGTGGTTCACGACTGTATGCCCGTGCGTGATGACCAAAATACACCCTTGCACGTAATGTGTTTTTGTGTATATTAAAAAGTTCAAAATACAACTTTGTTGTTACTGTATGTGAGAAGCAAAATGTAAAATGTAGGAGAAAATTAATCAAAAATTACTAAGGATTTTGATGTTCGATAAAATTTGATACATTTGGGCCTATATTTGGTCAGTGACATCTCTGGACCAAGCTGCAACAAAATATGAGAAGCCAGGAAGTCTTCTTGGCATATCAGAATCAGTAAAAATAAAATTAAAAATAAAATACAGCTCGATAAAGTCTATAAGCAGAATGTACACGGATCAATCATGTACATGGCTGATGCCATACGTGGATGATGAATTTCAAACACTATGGCGACAGTGTGGAAATTACGAATTAAGAACATGCTTTTATTGCTGCACATTCTTTTCTTTGTGCCACATTTGCATGCAATTATACATTTCTGTAAAACACACTTGCAAGGACCTTTTTTATTTCTCCATGCAACCTGGACAAGTTGCCCGGTCCCAATATTTCCTCTTTAGCAAGTGTTCTTGCAAGGACAAGTGACATGTTTCCTAGATTCCATTATGTATGCTAATATTGATCTTTGTCATTATAACCTTTTGTTCTTTGTTTCTTTTTTTGATTGTGACATTAAATAGTGATTTGCGTACGAAGCATGCTATCGCACTCTTACTCCCATGAAAGAAATGCACCCTCGTTAAAATGAGGTTTTTATCGGAAATCGTCTTTTACCTAACAATCTAAGCTGACAAACTGGTGATTCAAGGAGCCACCTAAAAAAATAATGATCCAGAACATGGTTAAAGAGCTGTTATGTTTTAACAGTTATCGATCTCATAAAATCAGGCGTGAAACTGACTGTGGAGATTGTTGATCGACGAAACCAAATCCCCGTGAATATCGTGCGCCAGTTCAGTCTAGCGCCCTCTTGTGGTCGCTCTTACTTCACTTACTGTTTTGATTACTCTATTGTGATTGGGGTTATAATTCACCTGTTGGCAGTATTAAAAGCCGTAGTTTCTCATGAAAACCAGTATGTTTGGACATCCAACTACTACTACCATAGTGGCGTAGTGGCAGCATTTCGAAACAATTCTACGCATCTCAAATCCAGTAATTGGACGCTATTGAACACAACGGATAGCTCCCTTTTTGTGGCCGTCTTCGGACTCCAGTCTCTACGTACATATCACGAATAAAGGTGAACAATGAGCCAGCTTAACACGCAGCTGTTTTACTACTCGTATTTCTCTACGGACTACTCTCACCCTATCTCAATATGGCATCTACACATAAGGCTCCGAAACAATGGTCCCACAGCAAGAATGAGACAGTTAATTCCTTTGAAAATTGGAAGCATAATCTCCAGTACACCCTCTCCCTCAATCCAAACTTCACCCAATTTCTCACCAAAGACTTTAAGTGGGAGAAAAATTCCAAGTCTTCCCCACTCCGTGGATTCACAGACGATGGTCCGGACATTGAGGATACAAAACGCCGCACCGCTCAACAAAAGGTCACCATGTTGGAACTCATGCTCGGGCACGAGTCATATCCGGTCTCGACACGTGTGTCCTTAAGCAAGGCACTGAAACTACTATTGCTTCGTCTTTCGGATGGGACGTAAAGCTGTAGGTCCCGTGTATTGTATAATAATAATCATTACAATGCACGTAAAAGAACCCAGTAACACTTATCGCTAAGAGAAGGGGTTTGCCCTGATGTTCCTGGCTCAATTGGACAAAAAAATAAAAAATATATAAAATCACTTTCGATCTCAGGCTGTTCTCCATAGTCATGAGTCGATGTGGCCGGCTGCCATAGGCGCCTTTACGTGCCAGCGGCCCAACTACGTTGTAGCCGCGTCCTTCGCAATTCAAATTGTATAACTGCTGGGCTCTTCTGAAAAAACAGTGTTTCACTAAGAGGTTACCACAGGGTAAATAATTCGCTGGGCCATATGGGAGAACAGAGAGATACTCCACCTCCATGTCCAACATCTGGCAGGCAGTACGCTTACATGTACATTTCGGGTTTCAGTCAACAGGGGGTCACTTCATTGACTTTGCCTCAATACAGCTACAACCAGACGAGCGCCCGGAAGATCTGTATCAATGCCTTGTAGTGTTTGTTGAGGACAGCCTTCTTGTTTGCGACTCCGGCATATGCCATCATGGCATACCCATTCTAGAAGATGAGGAGCTCACCCCGACACTTAAAAATGTTATCGTACTCGCGTACATGTAGCTAAGGCTCATCCACCCCACCCTCCCTAGACATGTCAAACAACGCTATGGTACCGAACTCCGCTCACGCACACTGGCATCTATCAAACCCGAGATCTCACAAGCCCTCGACCCCCTCCTGGATTAACTCCACACTTCCTAGGACGCACGATCAATGCACACTTCCACCTTTCGGCCAACCTCATCCACGAGACCGAAACCTACACAGACGACACCGCGACCCTAGATCAGTAAACTGTTCAAGTCATGTCCACTGTGTAAGCAGGTTGGTCGATCAGACTCTCTGGATCCACTTCCTTAGCGAGTGCCCACACATACCCGTACGAGACCACAAATATAGCGAGAGCATTTACGAGGAGGTGGATGACTCCAATGAGAAAACCCTTGAGCTAACATGTGCACCAGTGGACCAGTTCCATGAACTATCCGCACTCCGTGTCCAAATTCGTCAATCTCCATACTTTGACGCATTTCTTGGCCATCACGCGACACGCATCATATTTGACAGCGGAGCAACTGGAAATCTGATTCGCAACTCTACAGCCATAAAACATGGGGTCAAGATCTCAGAGTTCCCAATCGGCACACCAGGCAGATGGATCATCCCACCTGAACGAGAGATAGCAGAAACATTCAGTTCGAGGGCCTCGTCGTAGAAAATCTTGATGTCAACATTTTGGCTGGTACTCCATTCATGGAAACCAATGACATTTCAATTCGGCCAGCCAAACGCCAAGTTATTCTGGGTGATGGCACTCCCTACCTGTATGGCTCCGAAGGAAAGCCCCCCTCAAACCATACGGTCTGTCGAGCCCATGTACTCCGAGCCCCCTCCCACGGCACCACCGTATGGCCGGGCGAGTTCATCGAAGTTCAACTTCCCAGCGACGTCCTTACAAACGACAATTTTTTCGTACTCGAGCCCCGCACCGACACGAGTGCCAAATCACAGTCGTCGACGTCATGGCCCCCTCCAAGCCTCATATACATACCGGTACATGTAGTGTCGCTGGCAAAGTGCGCATCCCAAATCTCACTACCGAGCCCCGCGTTCTACGACGACAGGAACAATTCTGCCAAGTACGGTCATTGTTCATCCCTCAAATGCCCGACGAACAATCAGCCACCACAACAGTCACCAAATCAGTTCCCGGCAAGCCCCCATGCACACCCAACGGGGCCCCTCGCTTCTCTGTCTCTATCGAACCCGATAACACTTTGACACCATTTATTCAGTCACAGTTCTTGTGGTCGCTCTTACTTCACTCCTGTTTTGATTACTCTATTGTTATTGGGATTATACTTCACCTGTTGGCAGTATTAAAAGCCATAGTTTCTCATGAAAACGAGTTCTATTTTGATTGTGTATGTTTAGACATCCAACTACTACTACCATAGTGGCGGTGAATAAGCCGGATTGAGTGGTGCGATATTTAGTGTCATATGACTGTGAAAACTGTTAATTAATTTCACCCGATCGTTTGAGTATGAACAAAATTGTGAACAGAATCTTAGAAAGTTGACTGGACATCGCCGTTAGGCATCATCATTCAGTTTGACTTCACGCCGGTGCCGTGCAAGGCATAAAAAAAAAATGTTATGTTGGCGTAACGGGCCCAAAAAAATAGGGTAGGTAGGTAGGAATTTTTAGCTGTTTCGGCATTTCAGCCGAAACAGCTATTGTTTTCGTTAAAGTTTTTTTTATTCTTTTTTTTTTTTAGCTGTTTCGGTTTTTCACCGAAACAGCTTTTGTAATCGTTAAAGTTTTTTTTTTTCTTTTTTTTTTTTTTCTTTTTCAGACTTTTCTCCATAGGATTTGTACACGTTTGTTCAGACAGGTCACTTAGGTACTTTGGTAAATCCGATCGACTTGAGACTTGGCATACATTTAGACAACCACACAAGGACGGTCCTAGAAGAAATTCGCCGCGATTACGTCACTCAAGGTCACGTGACTTCGCGTTAAAGGGGAAATGTTTCCAATAGGTTTTGTACACGTTTTTCTTAAGACTAATGTCTTTGACACTTTGGTGAATCCGACCGACTTGAAACTTGGCATACACTTAGAACACCACCCCCAGATGTTCCTGAAAAAAAATTGGCACGATTGCGTCATTCAAGGTCACGTGACGTCACGTTAAAGGTTCAATTTTTCCCCCATAGGTTTTGTACACGTTTTTCTTTAGACTATTGACTTTGACACTTTAGTGAATCCGATCGACTTGAGACTTGGCACACACAAAAGACCACCACACACATATTGAAAGTAATTTTAGACACTCGAAACAGCTCCGTGTTTGTCCACAAACACATGTCTAGTTTTTTTTTTTTTTTTTTTTTTTTTTTTTCTTTGCCTTTTGTTCTTCATAGGATTTGTACACGTTTGTTCAGACAATACACTTTGACACTTTGGAAAATCCGATCGACTTGAGACTTGGCATACACTTAGACAACCACCCAAGGACGGTCCTAGAAGAAATTCGTCGCGATTACGTCATTCAAGGTCACGTGACTTCGCGTTAAAGGTGAAATTTTCCCCATAGGTTTTGTACACGTTTTTCTTCAGACTATTGAATTTGAAACTTCGGTAAATCCGACCGACTTGAAACTTGGCATGCCCTTAGAACACCACCCCCAGATGTTCCTGAAAAAAATTTGGCACGATTGCGTCATTGAACGTCACGTGACGTCACGTTAAAGGTGCACATTTTTCTCCCATTGGTTTTGTACACGTTTTTCTTTAGACTATTGACTTTGACACTTTAGTACATCCGATCGACTTAAGACTTGGCACACACTTAGACCACCATCCACAAACGGTCCTAGAAAAAAATCGGCACGATTACGTCATTCAAGGTCACGGAGCGTCACGTTAAAGGTTCAATTTTCCCCCATAGGTTTTGTACACGTTTTTCTTTAGACTGTTGACTTTGACACTTTCGTAAATTTGATCGACTTGAGACTTGGCACACACATAGACCACCACACACACATATTGAAAGTAATGTAAGACACTCGAAACAGCTCTGTGTTTGTCCACAAACACATGTCTAGTTTTTTTTTTTTTTTTTTTTTCCCACTTTCAGACTTTTTCTCATAGGATTTGTACACGTTTCGTTCAGCCAATACACTTTGACACTTTGGTAGATCCGATCGACTTTAGACTTGGCATACATTTAGACAACCACGCAAGGACGGTCCTAGAAGAAATTCGTCGCGATTACGTCATTCATGGTCACGTGACTTCGCGTTAAAGGTGACATTTTTCCCATAGGTTTTGTACACGTTTTTCTTCAGACTATTAAATTTGACACTTTGGTCAATCCGACCGACTTGAAACTTGCCATACACTCAGAACACCACCACCAGATGTTTCTGAAAGAAATTCAGCACGGTTGCGTCATTCAAGGTCACGTGACGTCAAGTTAAAGGTTTAATTTGTCCCCCATAGGTTTTGTACACGTTTTTCTTTAGACTCTTGACTTTGACACTTAGTAAATCCGATCGACTTGAGACTTGGCACACACATAGACCACCATCCACAGACGGTCGTAGGAGAAATTTGGCACAATTACGTCATTCAAGGTCACGTGGTGTCACGTTAAAGGTTAAATTTTCCCCCATAGGTTTTGTACACGTTTTTCTTTAGACTATTGACTTTGACACTTTAGTAAATCTGATCGACTTGAGACTTAGCACACACAAAAGACCATCACACACATATTGAAAGACACTCGAAACAGCTCTGTGTTTGTCCACAAACACATGTCTAGTTTTATTTGTTTTCCTTTTTTTCCTCCCAGCAATGAAAATGATGTTTTCTAATTGTTTAAGCCGGTAGTGATACACGATAGCGTGTCCAGGTTCAATATTTTCACAATCCACACACACAACAATGAGAAACGGTCAGAAATGGTTTCAAACGTATTTATAACTAGATTTATATAGATTTTAATCATTAAATTTCGTCTCTTGAAAAAAAAAATATCCAGGGTCGGCCGTATTTTTAGGGTCGGTCGGGTTACGCCAACATAACATTTTTTTTGTATGCCTAAGCGTAAAACAAGATTGCTAGATTCCGTATTGTGTCTTGTGTATGCGCATGCTGCACGTGTCAACAGAGGGTGTAAGTGTAACTATCTGTACATGTAAATGTAATCTTCCTAGAATAGCATAACCAGAGGGCGCTATTAAAAATGTTACTCTCTCGTTTAATGAGCCGGCGTCTTTCAGTTTAGTATCACAGCATTGCAGACACCTTCTGTTTTATAACCTTATTTTTCTTACACATAACCTGAACCTGCAAAATCCTGCAATTCCCAAGTATTAAAACTCCATGTACATACACATGCTAACCTAAATCCTGCAAAATCTTCCAATATTTATTATTGGTGACCACTGCCTGAATCCTTCAAAATCCTGCAGTGGGTTTACCATTGAACTTTAAAGCAGCCAATTAACTACGGTAAGTGCCCTATTACAACAAGGGTCTGCTCACATGACCCTTGGTACATGTATGCTAACAATTCCTATCTTTGTCATGTAACTTACACCTTTACTAAAGCTCTATGAAAAATGTGCATAGAGCATGAGCAGTGTGAAAGTACGAAGTAACAAATAACCTAAATCCTCCAAAATCCTCATTTGGATAAATACTATACATTACCTCAATTCTGCAAAATCCTCCAGCCCTAGTTTAGGCCTTATGGCCTGGATCCTGCATTACTCTCCAGTGGCATAAACCCCAAGTGACCTCAATCCTGCAAAATCCTGCAATTTGCAAAAAGGATTTTGGAGGATGGTTAGGGTTAATGAAATAAAACTTGATAACAACGATGTAACAGTTACCGGTACTTCATCTATTTCTACTTTGAAAAAAGGTCTTTCTTAGCTCCTAGCCTACATCCAAAATGTAAGGCACACTAGGCACTGTGTGCCTTACAAGAGTTTTAATTAGGGACCTCGTAACTTAATAGGATTACAATTACCACCCGTTCGACTTCACCACGCGAGTGCAATCTTGATTTGAAGCACCAACTTCAACGATAAAATAT
The DNA here is from genome assembly GCA_037893245.1 of Crossaster papposus. Taxonomy (NCBI): domain Eukaryota; kingdom Metazoa; phylum Echinodermata; class Asteroidea; order Velatida; family Solasteridae; genus Crossaster; species Crossaster papposus. The sequence goes on along the minus strand of JBAIAA010000489.1, from coordinate 243,488 downwards.
AGAGTTCACAGATGTCATTCATAATGCAAAAGAACGAAACAATATACCCTTATTATTAATAGAAACCACTATTTGTATTAAATATTACCAGCAGTAAGCTTTGAGAACTTGCGGCAAATGTGGTTTAATATGTGCACGAAGAATGGAAAATTTCACACACCGGCCTTCTCAGACTCGACCTCACTTCCATACCACCCAATCAGTTGGCAAAGAATAAATGAATAAATCGAAATTACTCAAAGCAATCAGACACCACTGAAAAACAAAACAGGGCACTACAGTATCATGACGCAACCGGATTAGAGAAAATATAATTTTCTGAAACACCAATAGCTGGTAAGGTCTGCAGTAGTGTAGTGATTAGGGTAAAGCCTCGTGAGCCGTTGGTTGTGGGTTAAAATCCACTTATTCTTTGTTATTCTTTTTTTTCTTATTTTATTGCCATTCTTCTCTTTTAAAAGAAGGTTTGTCAGACTTTGGGAACATTTTTGCTCATGTGGTTTGATGTTTTTTTAAAGAGAAAACAGTCCAAGAAATTTGCAAAATAATTAGCTCAATGTTGATAGTTCATACATAGTCTACACTCGACGAGCCTCATGGGTGCGATATGCATCATGAATGTATACATGTACAGTAGTACAAATATATTACATCGCAATAAAGCTAGGCGTGGTTACATTATGATAACATTTGACAATTGGCGGCCATTTTCGAGACCATCTTGGACACTACACTGTATCTTGGTTTTAAATACCTAGGTCTTGAATCCGTTGGATAATGATTTTATTGGATTCCTTGTGCTTTAAAACATATGTTTAGACACTTAATTTGTATTTCTAACTCGTTTGGTTGCAAAGTTATGCTTAAAATTGAAAATGGCGGCTATTTTGGACGCCATCTTGTATTTTGGGGAGAGCTCCAGAAGGGATTTTTGGGGACTTTTAGTATGTTATTCTACAGATATTCCTAGATGTATCCTGAAAAACTCAGCTTGTTATGAGATATTTCCAGGGTTTGGCCTATATGATCTAATGCTCTTGGCCTATTAGTAGTCCAAGAACGCTGTAGTTTACATGACTTGCTTTCTTAGGAAATTAATGTTTGATAAAGTGGAATTCTAGGTCAAATAAAAAAAGCATAATTTTAATCCCATTGATTGAGTTGAGGGGTCCCAAAAAGCCATAAAATTTGGCTTGTTGCTATATATCACATGATTCGGAGCAAGCTCTTGCATAGTTACGTACATGTAAGAGATGCTCAGCACCAATATGAATATGATTGATCACAATGCCGGGTGTGAATGGGGTTGCTTGCGTAAGGCTTGCCCCGAATCACGTGAAATAGTAACAGTCTCCTTGGTCTGGAGAATTTAAAGTTAAAATGTGCCAAGCATGTTGAGCAGTACCAGATGTTATTTAGGTAATAACAGTGCGAGGACCCGGTTATAAGGTTGTTTCACGTTCCAATTGCGCATGCTCAGTAGAGCGCCCTCTGTAGGCCTACTACATGTTGTAGAGGGGATCACCCATATAAACACGCTATCATCCGGGTAAGTTGCGTACCCCTTTTTGCGCTGAATCCAAGATGGCCGCGGAACGTGAAACAACCTTATTACTGCGTGATAATTACCAGGTTGGGGGATGACCGCTGGCGAGGTCCCTTACCAGCGGTCATCCCCCAACCGGGTCATTATCACACAGTAATAACCGGGTCTTCGCACTGTTATTACCTTTAATAAATACCTTTTTAACAAGAACAATTTTGAAAATGCTCAAAATTTCGTGACTTTCCTTTAAGCGATATTTCCAGCGTTTTGTGTTCATGTTTAGGGGCCATGTTTTAGCTTATGCACGGTACCCTGTCTCTTCAATATGGGTTGTTATTATAACCCATACTTTGAGACCAGACTAGCTGACCACTGATGCCCACCGTGCATAGCAACGCGCTAGCGTTAACAGATGACACGTGCATTGTGAAAAATGCCGCACGTATAGATACAAACGTTCTACGCGTACATTTATAGCGCGCAGTATCAAGATTTGACGCGTCCTTGTTACAAGTTACCGTAGAACTGTTGCATTCGGCCAATCATTGGATGATGCTTGATTAATGCTGGTTTAGGGAAAATTTATTCGCTTCTTCTTGAAAGCCGGGTTATTACTACATAATAATCAACTCCACGTGATCGAGTCTCGACCAATCAGAAGCCAGCAACTCTCTTAGGTATTTATATTTAAGCGGTCATATATTGCGTAAGCTGCGCCACTTTTGTTTGCTGCGCAACATTTCGCTTACGACAGTTTCACGGAAGTTTGACAGTGCGTAAGTCCGCGGCTTACACAACAAATTATGGCGTAGCTTGCGCAGTCAATTTAGGTGGCGTAAGATATGGCGTAGCGATAGCCCAGGTTGGACAAAGTTTTTTATTGCATTACGACTGACGTCCAGGGTATCAATGTTTCCTGCCATAGCGAACAATTTTACAACGCGCCTGGCTCATCAGTTGTAGGCCGGCGCACGCATGTAGGGATTTGTAGAGAGTTCGTCCATGATCATGATGTTCACGTCCAAAAGCGTGGATTTGAAATTTATTTTCTGTATAAGTTGCCTAAACTAGCCTAAAGACACATTAACTTTTAATAACCCATGACGATCTGTGGTTCCAGACACACGGAATACATAAGCGAGATTTTGGCTTCCTTCATCAGGTAAAAATATCAAAAAATGTTGTTTCGCTATTTTTCGCTATGGCACGAAACATTGATAGTAGTACTAGCCCAGGTTGGACGCCAAAGTTCTTCATTGCATTACGACTGACGTCCAGGAGCCAATTCCATAAAAGCACTCTAAGCCTACAGTACATGTAGTTGGTTGCTAACTTCCTTTCTATCTCTAGTTACTTGCTAAATATATTCCATAAAACCATTATACGCTTAGCAAGGTTCCTAGTTGCTTGCTAAAATTAGAATAGGTTTGGGGTATGTCTAAATCCTTAGCACCATTCTAAGTCACTTTCAATCTTTCATCTTTTGGGAATTTGTATTGACATCCTTCAAATGCGCAGAGTCAAGGACAGATTTTCCTGAGTCGAGTAATTATAAGGCTTCTTTCCTCTTTTTTAATTTGAAACACTCTCTGAATTAGCCATTTCTGAAACATGTGCTTAGGCCGATACGAATGTACACCCTAAATAGGGTACAGAGGAAAGCATTGACAATACAACCCACAGCGTGACCTGATTTGAACTTTTTCTCTATTAACTCAAACTGACTGGTTGTACTTTGGCGATTATGCAAACCCCACACCATTCTAGCTGCAAGCAAACTATACTAACTAGTAATTAGATTGTTTCATGGAATGCGATTTAGTTGATTGCTAGCAAGCAACCAACTAGGCATTTAGAATCTTGCTAAAACCTAGTAATATACTAAGTTAGAATGCGTTTATGGAATTGGGCCCAGGACTCCAACCTGAGTCCAACCTGGGGCTGGGCTACCCCTAGAATTAACTCTGGGTCTAGGGAGACCCAGAGTTCTAGGGGTAGGGCTGGGCTACATGGGGTGCCTGGACTCCGTCGCGTTGTACACAACGGAGGAGTCCAACCTGGGCTAGCGTAGCGACTGAAAATGACCTATTTTACCAGCAAATCCTAATTGACGTGGAGCCCGTCATTGCTCAACTTATTAAGACACTCACACAGTTTCATGATTGAAGTAAAGGAATCACTGTTTTCCCCGTGACAGAATTGTTAATGTTGCCCGGTGTGAAGTTGGTAGGTTGCACGTTCCTTGTTCGAAGTAAACCAGATCCTTGTTCGATATTCAAATAGCTACACTGCATGTACAAATCCTCCATACAGTGTATCCACATCTGCATCCGAATTTGCAAATGGTTCATAGACTGGTTAACTATCCTGCCTGCTAAGACGTACGTACGTACGTACACTGTAGGCCGACTGAGATATGTAATTATTCTGAAAAATTGATCGCGAAAAAACACAAATAACACTAGAACTACGTCTGTTCGAGGAACAGAACATAGGGCTTTTTCGCATTCGCAATTTCTTATTTATTTATTATTTATTTTCTGATCTTTTATCAGGGTAGCTCGTTCACATATAATGTGGTCTTCCACGGGGCCATGAACATAAATTATAAATTAAAAAATCGAACAATTTAAAGGATTAAAAGTGTGTACAATTATCAAAACAAATAAGAAATAGATAGGAAATAAGATCATAAAAATGTGTAACCTTTAAGTTATAATCATTAAATAAAAGAGACATGGACGGGTTTACAATAATAAACAATATAAATGTGTATCTAAAAACGACAATAGACAAAAGTGCTGATTAAGAAGTTAAATTTAAGAATAAGATCACAAAATGAGTCCTAAATGCAAATATATACACTTAACGTGCTAAGAAAACGTACAATTAAAACAATAATTTAGAAGTAACTTAAACGGTTAAAAAGTTAAGTTTCATTATTGACTTAAAAGACCCAATTGAGGCTGCTGATCGTATTACTTTATTTAAACTATTCCAGACAGTAGCCCCAGCAACAAAAGGACTATGCTTTAAGCAGTCTGATATATATTTAGGAATGAACACGGTGTCCTCAGTTGCTTGTCTTGTAGAGTGATGGTGCATGTCAGATATTTTAATGAAATCTTCTGTCAGGTAGGTAGGGGCAAGATTGTTGGTACATTTGTACATGAGTACTGCTCGCAAGTAGCAGAATCGTTTTGGTAACGGCATCCAGCCTAGTGTATTAAATAGTGCACTTGATGGAGTATCATATCCGGTCCTTTACCTAGAATTAATCTGGCAGCACGTTTTTGGAGTTTATACAGCTTGTCTGTGTGCATGTTGAATCTCTCTGACCAGATTTGCGAACAGTAATCAAAATGGGGTAAGATAAACGCATTATAAAGTAATTTGACAGAGTCAGCCGGAATATATGGTTTTACCCGGCGAATAATACCCAGTTTTGCTTGTACAGTACTCACAACTTTGTCTATGTGATCAGTCCATTTCATTTCATCATCAATGATCACACCTAGACATTTGGTTTTATGAACTCTTTCAAGAATAATGTTATTTACCTCTACTCTAAAATCGACAACGTCTTTGAGTTTTGCTCTAGATCCTATGATCATCACATTCGTTTTATCATAATTTAAAACAAGACGACTTGTATTCAGCCAGTTAGAGATCTGCATCAAGGCAACAGATAATTTGTGTTCAACATCTGCAATCGTCTTGCCACTAACTGTGAGAGTGGTGTCGTCGGCGTACATGTCAACAATACCGTTATTAACCGACGAAGGCATAGAGTTAACATAGATAGAGAACATTAGTGGGCCCAGGATAGAGCCCTGTGGAACGCCATTCACAACACTCTGAGATTTGGAATAGGATTTGTTTAAATAAACTCTTTGTGTGCGACCTGACAGGTAGCTAGCAAACCACTTCAGAGCACTCGCTGAACAGCCAAGTGAGCTTAATTTAGCCAGAAGAATTCCGTGGTTGACAGTATCAAAAGCTTTTCTGAGGTCTATGAAAGCCACTCCTGTCAGGTCGCCACGTTCAACATTTCTGCTCCATTGATTGACCAGTTTGGCAAGAATTGTGGTTGTGGAGTGCATTGGGCGAAATCCTGACTGATTAGGATGCATTAGATCATGTTCATTAATAAATTCATACAACTGATCACAAACGGCTCGCTCTAAGATCTTACTTACAATTGGCAAGACAGAAATGGGACGATAGTTACCTACATCAGAGGTATTGCCAGACTTAAAGATTGGTACCACTTTGGCACTCTTCAATCCTTCAGGAACATGTCCATGCATCAAGGACATATTTATGATTTTGGTTAAGGAATGAAGGATGGCAGGGCAAGCAACTTTTAGTAACCGGCAGCTGAGTTGATCATCCCCTGTAGCTTTGTTAACATTCATAGTCAGGAGAGTTTTTTTAACAAAAGCAGGTGAGACTGGCCTAAGATTAAAAACACAATCGTTGCCACCTGATACATCGGTGAACACAGTAGGTGTTGTGACAGGCAAGTCTTTTGTGACGTTTTGCGCACAAGTCACAAAATAATCATTAAATGCATTAGCAATCCGATCACTGTCACTGCAGTCTGATCCATTGACCTCAATCGAAATGGGGAGAATACGGCCTTGCTTTGGGGTTACCTCTTTAAGGCAACTCCAGATCTTTTTGCTGTTACCAGCATTATCACGGATCAGACCACAGTAATGATCGGTCTTTTGCTTCTGCATCATATGTGTAACTTTATTACGTAAACATCTATACTCATTCCACAAATTCGCACAATTATGTTTGACGGCAGCCTATCTGATCACGTTCTCTCATCAGCTTAACAATGTCGTCTGTGATCCAAGGACAAGCATTATGCCTAATTTTCTTTTTACAATGTGGGGCATGCAGGTTCACAGTTTCCATAAAACTAGTTAACCAGGTTTGCCAGGCTAGTTCAATGTCAGTTATGTTAGCAATAGCATTCCAATGTACATTTTCCAAATCATGAATAAAATCTTGGACATTCATCTTCTTGAATGGTCTATACTCAATATAATTATGACCTTGTTGGGTGGATGATTTAAAATTAAAACAACGAACTGAATAAGTAAAAAAACGATCACTTATACTAGTACAGAATACACCATTATCAGTAAAAACATCTGGATTATTTACAAATATTAGGTCGATGAGAGTGTTGCTATGGCTGGTGGCCCTTGTTGGGGTGGTGATCACTTGAGCAAATCCATATAGAGAGGTATAAAATTTCAAGTTATCAGTATTAATATTAGTGACACCATCCATAAAATTACAGTTAAAATCACCCAATAAAATGCACTCCTTGTTTTCAGTTGAGGCGGTTGCTAAAACTTCATCAATGTTATCAAAGAAATCAATACTCGTGCTCGGTGGCCTATAAAATGCACCAACAAGGATAGGGGATTTATATTTGTTATATTTCACTTCAATCCACACACTTTCTAGAGCCGCATTCTCAAGATTATGTCGCCTAGTAACCTGGACATCGTTTGATACATAAATAGCTACACCGCCACCATGTCTAGTTCTGTCACTTCTTAGTATGGAGAAACCGTCAATACATATCTCCTCATCCAAGATACTAGAATCACACAACGTTTCGTTCAGACATATAATATCGAAAGGTCTATGCTTCAGCAAGAGACGAAATTCGTCTATCTTACTGACAAGGCTATGAATGTTAAGATGACCAAATTTAATACCTTTTGTTTTAATGGGAGGGATACTGCCTTCAACCAGTTCATTGTAGCTATATTGCAGACCTTGTGTTAAGTAGTTCACGGACGATTGCTCACTGGCGATTTCTTCACGAACAGACGATTCTTCCTCTGGTACTGGAACCACTCGGTTTCCTGAGATGGCAATGATCGACGACGAATCAGGGGACAAAGGGGCTGCACCTGTTGACTCGGAGTCAGATGCCTTTTCCGTGTTTTCCAGTCCTCGTGATGGAAATCCTGATATATGTGTACAGGAATGTCACAGCTTGAGCCAGGTCTGGTACTTACAGCCTGGGCATAGGTTGAAGGTGGTTGGCCATCTCGGTCCTGGAGTATAGACGAAGTCCTACATGATGGAACCGGTGAATTTGAACGTCCGCGACGGCGTGTAGGTCTATCATCGTTGACTACAGGCACCTTTGTGTGATTTGTGACTGGTGGTAAGCCCCGTAGATGCCTGATGAGGTTACGAGCGAACACAGTGATACCAGCGCGACCAAGATGGACCCCGTCGGATGCCAGTAGTCGTTGATGATGTTGTCATTGTCGATGAATTTCCAGTTATTTGCACGGCACATCTGTCGGATGAGTTTATTGGTAGAGACTATTTTGTCATAATCTCTCTTGTTCTCCTGGTGTCTATGTATTATCGATGATATTGTAGCGGTTTTCCCTCGGTTGGTAAACCCCCGACTCCACCGGTATTATCTGACCCCAAAAGCCGCACAGCTATGGCCAGGGACCGGATCCGTTTGGGTGGAAATATACCGCCAGTTACAAAGAGGACAAGGAACACGTGATAAACGGCACACCAGAGAAGCAATTCTATAGTTCGACTAGGATATTACAGCTAGCTACTTTATTGTCTCCACTTCCACTTACTTCCCCCACCGGGTCCTATATATACAAGAATAAACACAAATTACATAATGAGCCTAATCGGCCCCAGGTACATGTAACGTACCCCACTATAGCGCGGTAGTCCCTTACCCTACATCTACGTAGTGCTACTTACATAATCCCAGCACTTGTGCTCCCGCGTCCTAGATCCCGCGTATACACAATCGGCTTCCCAAGTACATAGACTTATATGATACACTTGATCACAACTAAATCTGCACTCTATCAGAACCACTTCCATCAATGAATATCGAACAACTGCCCCTTTTCCCCCTTGTGCTCTGTAATTTATACGCAATAACTCCTGTTTAGTCTTCTATTATGTTTCCATAACTAACTTAAACTGGCTACTATGTATTTCCATGAAACCCTTTTATTTACAAACCCTTTCTAAACAGAATTAGTCCCCTTCGGTGATCTGCCTAGTGTCTGCTGTCAATGCATCAAGAAGTGTTCCAAAACAACTCTGTTTTCCCCTTTTCAAGTTGTTAAGTTAGTCCTTAAGCATATATGCCAGATTTCATACACCTCATTTATACAACTCACAACACCCTGTCAGACCACTGACAGCTACTCTTATCTTATGCTATACGATTCCGTTGTGCTTGGCTTCCCTGTGTTTCTAAACTTCCAGTACCAACCCACAAGGCTCCATTGTACTCGCTATAAGGAGTTTCCCAAACATCCGATAGCAGACCCTACCTATTTACTTGCCCATAGCCACCGTGGCCCTATGGGTTCATCAAGAGTTCATGCACCAGACCCTTTTCCCGTTACACAGCACCCCCCTAGGTTTGGTCCGTCCCGGTCCATCTAACCGACAACATATAACTAAAAATGGCTGGTGGGTTATATAACCAATATACACTTTTACAAAAGAACTAAACCTTTACAAGTACACTGTATACCGTTTCCCACTTGTTAAACCCGTTTACAACGGTTTCACCTCCCCATCTTCAAACTGGGCGTGGAAAACCACGTCATATGTCCGGGTGACTCTCTCTTCATGGATTACCGCCCCATTGTTATAAGAGAGGTTGACCCTTTCTTCCGTGACCTTTGTCACCGTGCCCATAAGGGCTCTATCAATTGACAAGAGTCCAAGTGTTTTATTGTCCACTGCGGGTGGTGCCTGCGTCGTCTGTCCTGCGGCCTCGACCTGCTCTTCGGCATTGACGACCTCCACTTTTTCCTCTGGGATATCGTTATCCCCGTATATGCTTAGCGAATCCGGGTCTTTTTCCAGTTCTGGCATGCTGCTGTAGGTCTCCTCCGGCGGTGGGGTCCACCCTTTCAAGTATGGAGGTTTCCCTCCCCGTCGAACCGGTTGTCCACTAGGGGGTTGAGCGCCGCTTGGCCCTGGGATGGCTGAGGACTCCTCTACCTCTTTGATGCCTGTCATCTCTACACTGGCCTCCTGTCTGCCGCCGTCTTGCTCGATGTCCCCAGGTACCTGTAGCGTCCTCTCCTGGAACTCCTTCGCCATCAGGTAGAAAGACCGTTGAGTCCTCTGGCGCTCCCCAGGGTCCCGAGGCTCCCTCATGATACACAGAAGGTCGGCCTCCCACTCGGCGTGCTCGCTCCTGCAGTGTCGCTGAAAGTTATCTCTGCGTGCCGTCTGGTAGACACACCTCCGGCAGTGCCAAGCAAGGCCATCCGGCCGGTGTGCTACCTTCAGGTGGCGGGTCAGGTTTCTTCGGTTGCTCAAGACTATGCTGCAGTGCCAACACCTGAGCCCGGTTCCTCCTGCCTTCGTTACCCCCTTCATCCTGTTATATAACCAAAGAACAAGGACTTGTAACCAATCGAGCTGGCTACCCACCCGTAGTGCCCCCTTTTTGAGGTCTACTCCCTGTATCGTACAGGTTTTCTTCGCATCCTGGAAGGATTGCGCCGGCCTTGACTGGCCATCTCAACATCCGCTCGCTCCTCTCCGAGCGATGCATTGTCCACACCTAGAAAGGTGTCTTCATGCCCGACACTGTACTCGGGCTGAACTTGATCAGCATCTACCCCACCATGCTGGGCTTCCCCATCCATACGAATGTAACGATCCTGCAAGGGACTCATGTCACATTCATCCTCCACTAGGATGTCTCCCAAGGTTACATCACCATTTAGTGGAACCTCAATCGCCTCTGCCACAGATGGCCCACCGCTCACCAACTCAATCTCTGGTTCCTGAGGAGGTACCAGATTTGGCCCCTCATTGCCTGATGGGATTGTATACTCCCACCCCTCAATGGGGTCCCCCTCATAGCATTTCAACCGGTCGTAATGAACAACCTTAGCTTTGCTACGAGGTTGGCGTTGGATCCGGAAGGTAACATTTGACAGTTGCCCCACAATAAAATATGGCCCCTCCCAACGGCATTGCAACTTCGGGGAAAATCCCTTCTTCTTTGCCGGGTTAAACAGCCAGACAAACTGTCCCGGGTTTAGCTTCTTACCCGCTATCCCTTTGTCATAGTTGCGCTTTTGGCGCCTAGCACTCTTTTTTAGGTGCGCTTGCGCCCTCACATGCGCCTCCTGCATACGCTGCCTAAGCACTGCAGCATAATCGTCGGACACCTCCTCTACAGGGGGTGTCTCCACCGTAAGGTCCAGCGGAACTGAAACCTCCCTCCCAAGCATTAACATGTTAGGTGTCTCTCCGGTAGACTCCTGAGGTGTACACCTATATGCAAACGTTGCGTAGGGCAGTTGCTTGTCCCAGTCCCTTTGTTTCTTGTTCGGGTCTATCATCACTGAGACCATGGTAATGAGTGTCCGGTTGAACCGTTCTATAAACCCATCGGACTTGGGGTTATAGGGGGTCGTGCGTGTTTTATTTATTCCAAGGGTTTTGCACACTTCAGAAAACAGAATGGACTCGAAATTTCGACCCTGATCTGAATGCAACTCGCTTGGAATCCCAAAACGGCAGAAGTACTCCTCTACCATTTTACTAGCCACTGTTTCCGCTGTAGCATCAGGCAGAGAGTAAGCCTCTACCCACTTGGTGAAATAATCTCCAACTACCAAAATCCACTTCTTTCCCTCTGTGGTTTCTGGTAGGGGCCCTACTAAGTCCAACGCAACCCTAGCCATTGGCTCACTGACAATTCGCTGTTGCAGCGCGGCTCGCTGTTTTCTGGGAGGAGGTTTCTTACGCGCACAAACATTGCACCGCCTCACATATGAGCGCACCTCGGCATCCATCCCTACCCAGTAATACCGCTGCTTCACCTTCCCCAATGTTTTCCTGTGCCCTAGGTGACCCCCAGTTACCCCACCGTGCAACTCGTCCAGGACAGTTGCACGCAGCGGAGTTGGTAGGAGTACTTGCCACTTAGTCTCGGCACCAGAGTCAGATTCCCACCGTCGGCACAACACCCCATCGCGCAAAGCGATCCGCGCCCATGACAGCCAATAGGTCTTTGTCGTTGATGTCGCAGGAGTCACCCCGTCCCAATTTGGCCGGGCATCTGACTCCCCTTTTGCTAACAACAACCACCCCATTGTCTCGTCTTTCGATTGCGCGTCCCGGATCATATCCGTTTTACACCAGGGCTCACCTGCCACCACTCTAACCTTAGGATGCTCTGTGGGAGCATCCCCCCAGAGTGGTCCCTGGGTAGCTTCTGCTACCCCCTCGTCACCCTCTAATCGACCACATTGTCGACAGGGCTTCCGAGATAATCCATCTGCATTGGCATGTTTCAATCCGGGTCTATGGACCACCTTGAAATCATACCCTGCGATGACCTCCAGCCAACGAGCTAATTGGCCCTCCGGATCCTTTAGGTTCAGGATCCACCGAAGAGATGCATGGTCGGTCCTGATCGTAACCTTTTGACCATAGATGTATGGTCGAAAGTGTTTCAGATATACCACCATTGCCAGCAACTCTCTTCTTGTCACGCAATAATTGCGCTCAGGCTTTTGCAAAGCCCTACTTGCGTACGCAATGGGTCTCTCGACTCCATCTTGCACCTGGGAGAGTACCCCTCCAATGCCAACATCACTGGCATCAGTATCCAGGATATACTCTTCCCCCGGCCTTGGGTAGGCCAACAAGTCTAGCTTTTAGTTCCACAAAAGCAGCTTCGCATTCACCATCCCACACAAACTGACGGGACTTTTCCGTCAGCCTATGCAACGGCTTGGCTATGTCCGCAAAACCTTGGATGAACCTTCGGTAATACGAGGCCAACCCCAGGAAGCTTCGTACTTCCTTTACACAAGATGGAGTAGGCCACGCCCTGACCGTCTCCACCTTATCCGGGTCAGTCCTGACCCCCTCCTGGGACACTACATGCCCAAGATAATGCACCTCCTCCTGAAAGAGGTGGCACTTCTGTGGTTTCAACTTGAGACCAGCCGCCCGGAACCGCTCCAGTACAGCCTTCAAGTTAACCAACTCCTCGTCTACATTCTTTCCGTAGACGATAACATCATCCAGATACACCAGAAGTGTATCCCATTGCAGTCCAGCCAGGACTCGCTCCATCAACCTCTCGAAGGTCGCTGGAGCATTGCATAGCCCGAAAGGCATGACCTTCCAGCTATACAACCCTTCCCTTACGACGAATGCCGACTTTTTCTTGGCATCGTCATCTAAAGCGATTTGCCAATACCCAGAAGCCAGGTCAAGGGTGGAAAACCATCGCGCCCCAGCCAGAGAGTCCAGGGTGTCATCTATACGGGGAACCGGATAGGCATCCTTGATTGTTACCGCGTTGAGTTTCCGGTAATCTACACAGAACCGTTGGGTTCCATCTTTCTTTTTGACCAAAACAACATTAGAGGCCCAAGGGCTATCAGAGGGTTCAATTATGTTCCTCCCTTTTAGATTCTGTATCTACTGAGAAATTTCTTCTTGTTGGGTAATGGGGTGCCTACGCGGCCGTTCCCTTATTGGACGGGCTTCTCCCGTACTGATTGAATGTTTCACCAACCCCGTTTGACCAATGTCCTCTGGGCCCCGTGAAAACACGTCCTGGTACTCAACGAGGAGGTCCGCCACCTTGTCGTGATCCTTCTTACTTATCATGCTAATGGCCTCCTTATAGAGTTCCTCCAGATGTGGGGGAACTTCTATCTCGGCCGCACCTTGCCTTGCCTCAGGCGAGGCCCAAAGAGAGATGTTAGTGGGGTTTCTAGCCATACAAACTGTTTTGGGGTCCACTGGGGACAAAATGCCCACCATTGTGCCACTTTTCACGACGCACTCGTGTTTCCCAGGGTTCAACACACGGACCCCCAGTGTACTACTGGAAGAGTCTACCAGGGACCTCCCAACAACCAGGCCCCTCTTTTCTATCTCACCACCCTGTTCCACTGGTTCTATCACCCCAATGCCCCTCAAGTTAAACTTGCCGGATATCTTGCCAGGGATAACAGCTTCGTGCCCAGCTGGTATCACCATCGTGTTTTCTACGATGATTCTAGCGCACCATGCCCCACCCTTTTTGTCAGTGCACTTAACCCCGACCCCGTTGAGGTTAAGCTCGAACTTCCCGAAATCAATTACCCCTTTTGTGGGTACCAGGAAATCTGTTCCTAGTATCCCGTCCACTTCAACCGATGCAAATGTCGCACGCACAGTATGTAGGCTTTTTTCCACTTTAATCTCAACCCACGCATCTCCCAATACCGGTAGTGCAGTACCATCCGCCTGACGGATGGTTACATCTTGCCTTTCTAACTCTGGCCTTAACCCTACCGGTATCTGGTGATAAATTGATGTATTGAGTATAGTGTCTGTTGCCCCTGTGTCAATTAACATTCGCAGCTCCACTGACCTTACCACGCCCACCACAAACATTCCAAGTCGTGGGCTCATCACCGTCGGCAAGTATATTACTTTTCCGCCGGTGGTTTCGCTATTGCGCCCTGACTGCGCAGCCTCCCCTCGGGCCTCTGGGTCAGCTGGTTGCCGTTTCCCGGCCACTGCGGCCCCTTTTTCCTGGGTTTCGGACAGTCTCTCTTAAAGTGACCTGGTTCTTTGCAGTTATAGCAAACTCCAATCAGTGTTTTCTGCTCTCCCTCTCTAGGGGAAAAGCCAGCGGCTCCACTTGGAGCATTTTGAGCAAGTGCCCCTATTATTTTTCCGAGCTGCTGAGCCTGCTGGTTCAAGAGTTGTTCTAGTTTCGCAATGCGGGTTTCAGTGTCGCCTTCTAAAACGCGCGCAAACTTCTCCACTCTTGGTGGCCTGCTACGCCGTTCCTCAATCCTTTCAAAATTCTCTGTTTCTAACGCTGCGCGAATTGCTTCATCAAGACTTCTGGGCTTTGCCCTAAACATGCCTTCCCGGATGCTCTGATTTTCAATCGCATCCGCGAAGTGGTTCTTGGCCAGCCGGTCTCGGCTGTCCCGAGGGATATCTGGGTAGGCCTTGTACGCCAAGTCCCTAATTGCCTGCCCTAACTCTTGCAGCGTTTCTTTTTGTTTTTGTCGGCGAACTTTAAGTTCCATTAGGTAATTTTCGGCTTGATGCCCCGGCCCAAACCTGCGACCCAGCAAACCTAACAGCTCCCTATAGTCTTGGTGTGGTTCACCATGGCAACTGCCAAGAACCTTCAGCGCATTGCCTTGTAGGCTTGCCTTAAGATACCGGAGGGCTTGCTCACCCGTCCACTCGTTTATTTCGCAGCATGCTTCAAAGTGTTGCTGGTACTCATCCCAAGACGCTTTCCCATCGTACCGGTCCGGTACGATGTGTGGCCGCCGTGAGGAGCCCTTAAACCTTCCCGCACACTCTTCTTCCCCATGGAAACGTCGGTCCCTCACAAGGGGCCACGGTCCCACAGCGACCGGCCTCGGTCGCTCCTCGCCGGCTCCTCGTGAGGAGCCCCTCACGACATCAATCCCCCTTGATGGCCTAGTGGTTGCGAAACTCACTTCCTGAGGTCGTACGCAGTCCTCTTTCCCACTGCCTACTCCTCCCGAGTACCCTAGCTCCTCAAGTGACTTGTAACCCGCCGGGGAGTGTCCCCGTACCCTGGGTTCAAGCCAACCAGAAGTCAACCAGGGCCCTCGTGAGGGCCCCCGAGAAAAACCCCGAGAAGGGCTGCGCCTCCTCCACCTCTCCTCACGAGCAGGCTCCTCACGAGGAGCTGGTGGCTCTTCCCATGGTCCCTGGCTGGCCATGGCATGCCCCAGCATCCCTTGGTCTGGCCAACCGGAGGTAAATCCGCGTCCACGCAAGGACCCTTCTTGGGGGTCCCAACGAGGGCAGTTCTCCCCCTTCTCCTCATCTTGAGGAGGCTCCTCATGAGGAGACGGCCGGTACATTTCGTCCTTTGCAGGCAAATGTTCCGCCATATCAAAAGCCTTTAGCCTATCTGCCTTTACAGCCAATTCCTCCATGGCCTGGCTCACCATAGACTCCCAAGCCTCGGCTTTTATTCTCTCCCCATGCGCATTACTACCCTGAGACTCCTCACTACGGCCCCTCGCATAGCCTGTAGTATGTACCCCTTCGGGTGCATTTCCACAGGCCGCTAGACCCAATCCGGAGGGTGACTCCCCCAACCCCCCTTTTTGGCCTACAAAAGACTCGCACGAGGTTGTCCCTTCGCTAATGCTATCTGCCTCAGGAATTTCCTTACCATACTGGCCACTCGTGAGGATGGCACCGCCCAGCGCAGTGTCCTCATCCTCCATTGGTCCAGTACCCGGCGAATTCCCCTTGGCATCACTTCGGGACCTTAGAGTTTTCCCTAATTCCCCCCTTCCCATCAAAGGCCAAAAACTAGGTAGTGACTTAGAAGTAAGAATTCCTCTTTCACCCTTTCCTGGTGCCCCAACCGGTCCGTAACTATGGGCCTCGTTCCCTACGGGTCCCATTCCGGCCAGTTCTGTGGCCGGAGGCGGCGCCCATGGCGCCCATGCCCCCTGGCCGTAAGGTCCCCTGGTATCGGAAGTAAGTGGAGTGCTCTGCAAACCACTATCGGCGAAACTTTTCTGTCGATAGTGCCTAGCTATCCAGTTTTGTGTTTTTGTATGCCGCCCCTCGCTCTGTGGTGCAGCCCGCCTCATAATGATCTCTATTAATTTTGTTTATCTAAACTCAGAAAAAGCTACTTTACAAGTAGTGGGGTTTTCTTTCTTTCTCTGTGTGGATGTGTACCAAATCGTTCCTCCGCTAATTTTCCTCAGTGTAACAATCCCACTTCTGACACCATTTTGTAGCGGTTTTCCCTCGGTTGGTAAACCCCCGACTCCACCGGTATTATCTGACCCCAAAAGCCGCACAGCTATGGCCAGGGACCGGATCCGTTTGGGTGGAAATATACCGCCCGTTACAAAGAGGACAAGGAACACGTGATAAACGGCACACCAGAGAAGCAATTCTATAGTTCGACTAGGATATTACAGCTAGCTACTTTATTGTCTCCACTTCCACTTACTTTCCCCACCGGGTCCTATATACACAAGAATAAACACAAATTACATAATGAGCCTAATCGGCCCCAGGTACATGTAACGTACCCCACTATAGCGCGGTAGTCCCCTTAATGTGGACTACCCTACATCTACGTAGTGCTACTTACATAATCCCAGCACTTGTGCTCCCGCGTCCTAGATCCCGCGTATACACAATCGGCTTCCCAAGTACATAGACTTATATGATACACTTGATCACAACTAAATCTGCACTCTATCAGAACCACTTCCATCAATGAATATCGAACAACTGCCCCTTTTCCCCCTTGTGCTCTGTATTTTATACGCAATAACTCCTGTTTAGTCTTCTATTATGTTTCCATAACTAACTTAAACTGGCTACTATGTATTTCCATGAAACCCTTTTATTTACAAACCCTTTCTAAACAGAATTAGTCCCCTTCGGTGATCTGCCTAGTGTCTGCTGTCAATGCATCAAGAAGTGTTCCAAAACAACTCTGTTTTCCCCTTTTCAAGTTGCTAAGTTAGTCTTTAAGCATATATGCCAGATTTCATACACCTCATTTATACAACTCACAACACCCTGTCAGACCACTGACAGCTACTCTTATCTTATGCTATACGATTCCGTTGTGCTTGGCTTCCCTGTGTTTCTAAACTTCCAGTACCAACCCACAAGGCTCCATTGTACTCGCTATAAGGAGTTTCCCAAACATCCGATAGCAGACCCTACCTATTTACTTGCCCATAGCCACCGTGGCCCTATGGGTTCATCAAGAGTTCATGCACCAGACCCTTTTTCCGTTACAATATGGTGGTGTTGTTGATAGCACATTTCTGCTGTGCCATTTCACACAGCAATTCCAATTTCTTAGATATCGTTTCTGCATCATCGCAAGTATTGTTCGTACCCGCATGAACAACCAGCTCAGTTGTCTGGAGTTGGATAGATCCGTCCAAAATCATGGATAAAAGATGTTCAATTTTGGCTCCTGGGCGTGAGATGACAGTTACTGATTTAGATTTGCTCAGTTTATGTCCTTGGATGCGTTTGATCATGGAGTCGCCTAACAAGGTTACGCTCTCTGCGGGTATGTTTTTAAACTTCATTGTCTGCTTGGCTCGATATTCATCCATCTGCTGTTGGAACGATACTCCGGTCAGATTCGAAGTTGGGACTGTATATGCAGAATTCTTTGGGCGGCTGGCTTTCTTTGTCTGGTCAATCAGCTCATTGTAATACTGGTCAAGTTCCTCTGGCGTGAACTCTTCAGCTTGATCGGCCAGTACAGAGAAGCGATTTGACAAAGGAACAATGGGTGTTGATTTCACTTCGGAAGTATTTGGGTGTACCATTTGTGTTTGGCTTTTGTTATTTGAAGGAGTCCGTAGGTGAGGTTGCTTACGCTTTGTTGACATTTCTTTGTCGATAGTGAAAGAAGGCGTTGTGATTGCTATGGAACAGTTTTCCTGTGATGTTTGTTCGCTTGTTAGCAAATCAATGGCGGTTTGCAAGCTTTTACGTTCACTCTCCAGTACCTGGATCTGTGATTTTAGATCGAGGTTTTCATTAAGTTCAACTCTCATTGATCTCACTTCATTTCTTAATTCGTCAATAGAGAATCTTAAGTCTCGTATTTCAGAGTTGAAGGGAATTTTCAGGGTGTTCTTATTGGTTGTAGTCTTGGTTTGGGGGGTGCAAGTTGTGTCACTATTCCCTATACGTCCGTAGTGGCTTGACTAGTCGTTGATTCAATCTTGGTTGTTTTTTGTTTAGAGAAAGACAAGCAGGCCTTACGAAACTTGCTGTGGTCATCATCAGTTAGGTAGAGGTATAATTCCAGGATATCGTCAATGACAGCCTCTACAGAGCGTCTTGATTTTAATATCAACTGATCCCTGGCACCCATACCTTGCGTGCTGTTCTGTACGTCGCCATGTTGTATTCTTTCGGTGTGCTTGATTATAGCAGACTGAAACAGACTCTTCCGTGCTTCATCTAGATTATCCGGGTTTATATCTTGTTGCATCTGTTGCCTCAGATCAACATGAAATAATCCCGGCGCGAACTGGTTAACTAAGGTATTTCATAATAATTTGGTAGTTCTGTGTTTTGATGTTTGTTGTATTTTTATCTTTAATCTTTACAACCAAATCAAACAAATGCTTGTTATTTAGATCATGGAGAAATGTGTCTTATTTCTCCATGTTTAGATTTTGTTGAATTGGAGTAATCATACCATTTTTTTCTTCTCTGCGTTATCCTTTTTTGCAATGCAGCGCAAACTGACGTCAGCGGGCCCTGCTTGCCTCGCTTCTACTGCAACGAGTCCTCGACCCGCCCGGACCAGTCCATTTGTCCCGAGGGGTACTTCTGCCAGGGGACCACGTTTAACCCCGACCCGTGTCCAAGTGGAACATTCTCCAACGTCACTGGTCTGGCCGTTGCTTCGGAATGCCCGAATAAAAAGGATAACGCAGAGAAGAAAAAAATGGTATGATTACTCCAATTCAACAAAATCTAAACATGGAGAAATAAGACACAGGGAGTAACAACGACCTTTGGATCAAACGTTTAGGCTCTGGTACCGTGGTCGTTAAACAACAATGGATAATTGACTGTAAAGTGTAAACACCCCGCGGGCAATCTCGCGACCGCAGCCACACGAATTCATATGAAGCGCGATATGTGGCAGAGAACCCCCCCCCCCCTCTTTTGTGTTGATCATTGTGTTCCCGGAATCTCAGGAATTCCTTTCAGGTTTCAAGGGGGGATGGGTTAGGTTACAATAGTGTTGAGTGCGTATAAAGTATAGGGATAAGAGGGGGGTACCCCTATGCCACATATCGTGCCGGGTATACACGAATTCGGGAAGATGTGCGCCTGCGCACTAGCGCGCACTCACGCTAGTGCGCAGGCGCAAATCGAAATAGTACGTAAGTTTCTAAAAAAAGTTAGATTTTCTTATGCAAACAAAATAAACGCAACACGCCGCACACCGTTGAGTGATACACGAATGGGCAGACAAAAGCCTCAACGAGCAAACCCTTCCATTTCTGGCCGGCCAAACTCGGCCTTAAGTCGTCAAAATCAAAAAAATATGCTACCATATTTCCATGATTGTACCGTTCATATTTTAAAAGGATAACAAACGTAACTTGCCATCGGATTTCGACAACAAAAATATCGACAGATTCAGTTTTTCAAGGCGCATCGATTATCCACAATGGCTCACGTGTTTCGACGACAGAGAGCTACTGCGCATGCAAAAACTGGTTCGTTTGCTTGATAGTGAACTATTAACTATTGACCGCACGAGCAATTCGTTTCTCCAGTAAGTGGTGGCGAGCGGTACCAAACCCTGAGATGTGAGAGATCTTATCGCGGTCGTAAATCGGGAGGCCTGCCTTTACAACTGGTCATCCAGGGTCGCTAATTGGTCAGTGAATACCCTGTTGGGGATTAGCGGGCCGTTCAAACTCCCGGTGACTTATTTCTCCATGATCTAAATAACAAGCATTTGTTTGATTTGGTTGTAAAGATTAAAGATAAAAATACAACAAACATCAAAACACAGAACTACCAAATTATTATGAAATACCTTAGTTAACCAGTTCGCGCCGGGATTATTTTAACATCACCGAGCCGAGGGGCATGATTATTTTTAACGAAACTTGATCCGAGGCAGGTTCAGGCCGGGAAGCACACCCACACATTTCCGGCCTTGCTCGCTGCTGACAGACATTTCCGGCCTTTCTCGTGGCGTGTTTATGCGTCATTCGTTTTGAATCTGGGGAAAACTTTGCGTTTATATTCGTCATCCGGCGCGAACTGGTTAATGTCTCAAGCACATGGTGTGGTCATTTAAACAAAAAGTGTATTGTTTTTGTATCAATTTCCGACGATGGTCGGCTGACTATCATTGGAAGAAAAAAAAGTGACTTTTTTAAATTCAAGGCCGCTAGTCTGGTTTCCTTTAAGGTCGCCTTTGACTTTAAGGTCGCCTTTGACTTGGCCAAAGGTTTTAAAAGTAGACGCGGGTAAAGAATTTCACGGGGAATTTTAAAAAATGATGTCAGAGAAAAATGTCGTGATACAAGTGGGAGAACCGGGCAACCACAGAGCGCAGGGTATCGTCGAAAGATTTAACAGGACTTTGGCGGAGAGATTGTTTGGGCATCAATACGCCAAAGAAATCCTTAATCCGACGGAGAGATCGCGACTCTGGGTTAAAAGATTATCCGACGTAATTAAGGCGTTACACGACGACACCACCAGATTGATAACGACGGAAGACTACGAGCCACTCACTCCCAGGCGGGCGATGCAAGAAACGCAAGTTCGTCAAATCAGTTCTTCCGCGGACGAGGTAGAAAAAGAGTTGATCAAAAAAGGCGATCTTTTTAGATATCTTTACGCGCCCGGTGAGTTAGAGGGAGGAGAGCGCAGGCGAGCGACCGACCCTATCTGGAGTCTCGAGGTTTTTGATTTAGATCGCGCGATCAAAGACCCCAACCAACCCACTCGTTACTATCTCAAAAAAGGTCCCAATCGAAGTTTCGTTAGTCAAGAGCTTCAAGTCGTTCCACCGGACACCGAGTTACCTCCAAGTTTATAGTGACCAAAGGCTAGAGTAGACGTTCCATCTTGTAGTATATATAGCTTTGTGTCCAGAGGACTCAACGACAGTTTGTTTTGAGTTATGGTGTGTAACGCGTGATTTTTTTAGATCTGATGTACGTCATCTTATCGCTTTGAGAATCTTTTTTGTTGTTGAGACAGTCGAGATAACGCTCGTGACTTAATTTTTTGTCGGTGACTGCTTTGGTTACTCCCTTGGCTTTTTTAAGCTCAAAGCCGTCTGTCATTAAAATTGAGTACATCTTTGGCCTTTAGCAAACGCATTGGCTGACTGGTTTTCCCACCAAATTCGTCTTTAAATTTACCTATTACCTTTTTGTTGACGCGGTCGTACAAAGGGTGATCGGTGGGATAGTTTGACAAGTCGTACGAGTCGGAGTCTTTTTTTATATCTTCGTAAACGTCGTCCGTCTCAACGTTCAAGAGTAGACTGTCTGTGTCGGTATAAAATAACCCTATTCGGTCTCTATAGGTTTCTTTGAGGCGGTTGTAATAAAAGTCGTACATGAGAGTTTTTGAGAGGTCTAAAATACTCATCCCCGCATAAATAGGTTTGTTTAAATAACGTCTTGGTCTTGTACATTTCGATAAACACTAGATTGCAATCGGTAAAAATCGTCGTATGTTTATAGCTCGGTTTACGCGACAACGCTTGATATTTAGAAACTTGGTCGCTTCTAAGTAAAAATGCCTCTGTTCTTTTTCTCACGTTTTCCATCGTCTTTCCAAAAACGCTGTTGTTCACGAGCTTAAAAAAGTCCTTTTCAAAGTCAGACGTTGCGTGAGTTCTGAGTTGGGTGTTTTTGTCGATGTAAGATTTCATCCAAGGGGCTTGCTTAAATTGTAATACGCCAACAACCCCAGTTGAAACTCGGACAACCACTCTACTTTGATATTTTCGGGGGCCAGCGAATAATCATTGTGCCAATCGTGCAAAGCGTTGGGATAATCCAAGTCTACCTCTAAGAGACACCCTACATCGGCCGTTTCTGAGATTGACATAATGCGTTCCGTCTGAAGTCTTTGGGTTTTGCCCATTTAAGATCGGCGTAAGGTAAATATTGACTCATGGCCCAACCATACAAATTGATGGCGTCGAGATACATGATGTAAGTCGATGGTTTGTCTGGATCGTAGTCGGAAAGATATTTATTGTTTGCTTTATAGTGCCTAGCACCACCCACGCTTGATAGTCCTCCTCTTTTTGCTTTTTCAAAAAACAAGTGTTTGTCCACATCGGTCAACAACTCGAGCTCGACGTCCGAGTGTTTTAACAACGCGTCCCACGACAACCCAGGAGAGGTGTAATAGTTAGCGGGGTCTAACTTGTAGTTCTTTTTACACACTTTTCTAAAATTTTCAAACACACCTGCCAAAAGTAACGCGTCGGTGGTGACGTACAAGTCGTGATATTCACCCAAGTTTTTGACGTTAAATTCGACCCACAATTGTTGAGCCCTAGAATAATCGTCTTGCGAGATATTCGAGTCTTTGAGGCTGCTGTAAAACTCGTCGATGGGTGGTAGGTCGATCTCTTCAAACTTATCGAACGAGTCCATATACTCGTACGGGTAAATACCTTTTTGTAAGAGCAGGTCGACATTTTGTTTTTTGAGTAGAGTAAACGCCTCTTTTGGACACGCGTTGAATAGTTTATCCAACGACGTCGACATACATTTAAACGAGTCTATAAATCTCAGATTACCGATCGAAAACGAAATGTATTTTTCCGAGTTGCTGGGAATAAAATCGATATTTTCTTTAGTCTCGTACAAACCTTGCATGATTAAATGAGCATCGTAATTTTGTAAATTGTGGAAGATGACGGGTATCTGAGTTTTATCCGATACCACCTGCAGTTTTTAATTTCAATAAACGTGCGCGGCTCCCCTGTATCTACCCGTGATGTGACAGTGATCTCTCACCTTTCTAAATTTGTTGATACGCTTTTTACACTCGATACACTTTGACTCTTTAAATCCCTTTTTGTTTACGTAACAACATTCTTTCTTTTTTTCGTTAGTCTTCGGTTCTTTCGGAAGCGGGCACTGACAGTTTGAGGATTAATTAGGATATATTGACTTTTCGCAAATCCAACACGTACTCGTGTTTTGGTGATCGATGTTGTCTAGCGATGTAAAGTCTATGAGCTTGGGGTTTTTAAAAACTTGATTAAACTCGTATCTTAAACGCAACGTCGAGTCTATAAATTTAGTCATGGCGTCTTTTCCTCTATAGGTCTCTTGAAATTCAAGTTTACCGTCGTACCTTAAAGCAATCAACGAATAACCGCAAGATTTGTGAGCTTGAGTCTCCTGCGTGTTTGCCTTTAATTTTTTTAATATCGATTCAAAGTCGGCATAAATGACAAAAGGCGCGTCTTGCGTAAACTTTTGATTTTTAAATTTTAATATCGGAGGGTCGTCGTTAAAACCTTTTGGAAAGACGACCTTAGATGGTGGCATATCTATTCCCTCGCAATCTTGCGTATGCCTGTCCAACTTGTCTCGTGAGTTGTAGTGCGCCAAACATCTAAAACAGATGTATGTTTTATGCTTGTGTCTCGTTTGGTTCAAAAATATTCTAGATATATGTTTTATCCAACAATAGTGATTCGTGTCGTCCGAGGAAAACAACAACAGATTTATGGCTGCGGGGTCGTTGGCGTTTTTAGATAAATATAACGGTCGTACTTTAGCCTCTTCGTACGCGAACACATTTATACTCAGATTGTTTTGTCTCTCGCTCTATCTTTTCTATTTGATTGATTGGAGTAGGAAAGTCTACGTCTTTAAAATTTAATCCATCGTTTTTATCGTAGTGTGACTAGTTAATGTGTGCTTTTATACTGCGAGGAACTTTTGTTTGGTCCCAACATGGCTTCACAAATGCAACAATTAAAGTAAACACTGTGCAACTTCTTTTATACTCAAAGGCAGAAAAGTTGACAAGATAAACTGACTTAATACCCCACTTGATCAAACTGTATACCTTTCTTCTGTCTGTCCTTAGTACACATAGGTGGCTCCTTTGGCTGATCAGATTCTGCATCAGTGTCATACTCTAAAAACAAACAGTGTATAATTTTAAGATTATATTGTTTGCCCTTCACTTAAATTTCACACAATATTTATTTTTCTGCAGTCTTCAACGTAAAAATACATGTACATATTCATGCAGTCTCTAGCATTTAGGGCTGTTCATTTATTTTACAAGTTAGTATTATTTTTTGTTCTACAAAACTGGGTTGGCCAAATTGTTGAATATTCAATACTCGGCGAACAAGTTTGTCATGTGTCATCTGCAATTGCGTGCCACACTAGTAACAATAATACCGGGTTTATGGACGGCATCAATGTACCAAATATTGAAACCGGCAAAACCAAATTTAGTATATTTGTGACAGCCCTATTAACAAACAATACTCAGATTCCCCCCCCCCCCAACGTTTGTTTTTTGTTTGTTTAGTGTGGTTTTTTTGGGGGAGGGGGGGTTGAAGAGAAAGGAGTTGGGACAGAACACAATGCCAAAGCTCATTTATGTAGTCCATAAGGAAAAATTAATCAAAATTATTTTACAGGCATTTTACCTTCGGAGGGATCGAGTTGGACATCTTTCAAGCTCCTTCCTGCAAGGCCCTGGATGTCGCCCCTTTCCATTTTTAGTAGGACTTTCGAGACTTTTGCCAACTGCAACGTTGATTCTGGAAGGCGATAGTATTGTCTGTGTGTCCGAACATCATGCCCCATAAAATTGGCAAGAAGGTCCAGTTCATTGTCCTGCAGGTTCATTACCTGCGAAACAGTTGCAATATGTTTTCGCAACCTTGTGGCTCTCAGATTAGCTGGTTGCTGTGCATTGCACAGGTTGGCATGTTCACGGACAGTGTCTTAACCTCTGAGATGGCTTACCCCATATCGAGCTGCAAACAAGTAGGTATTGTTCTCATCAATTCCTGCTTCAGTCCTCTTGGACGTCAACGTATCCAAGTTATGTTTCATGGCAGCAGTCAGGAAGACAGGCACAGTTCTGGAAGGTTTCCCAATTATTTCAACTCGCCACAGAACCCGGCAGAGAGCTTTCTCCCACTTTGTCAGTGCCCCATCTATTATGCCATCTTTGCCATTGGTGCACTTATGGTAGTCGCCAATGGTCATCTTGCGGTTGAAAACAATGACCTGGGTGAGGAGCACTTCAGCAAGCCTTGGCCATGCTTTCTGGATTTCTTCTGATTCAGTCGCATTTCTCAGCACCTCTTCTCTTAATCTGGCCTCATCCTTGAGATAGACTGACAACTTGACCACATCCTCCGTCAACGGCAACAACTTTGGGTTGTTCCTCTTTGCCTCACACAAAGTGCGCAAGGCATGGTGACTAACTTTATCTTCCCACTGGGTGGAGTACAGGGACACGAATGCTTTACACCTCTTTTCAGTAGAGTCATCACCTGACATGAGCGATTCACCACGCAGAATTTCAGAGCATGTCTTCAGGCTGTGTCCGATCTTTAAGGCAAGACTGGGTGTGTTGTACAAGTTTGATCCTTCATCGAAGCCTGCGGCCATTCTTGTTGCACATACTACAGCTTCAAACTTCTTGGGACATATAGTTCAGCTAATCTGGCATTTCTTTCACCTGTCAAAGTTCTGTATTCCAACACCATTCGTGAAACCTCCCTCACCCGTTGTCTTATATATCCTTCTTGTTCTTTGCAGTGCCCATGTTTCATTGTTAACTTCTCTGCAAACTTCTTTATCAAGCAGTCAGATTTGACCACGCGAGAAATATCATCAGTCTTCATCTTCGACAGTATTTCATGATCCTTTGACCAACCCCAGGTGTACTTGGAAGAAGCATCCTTCCTGGCTTACAGTGCAGAGTTCTTTTCAATTTTTTTGAACATGGCTCAATTGACTGCTCTTCTTCAGGTTTCTGGCTGCATTTGTGCTTCCACAAATCGGACTTGGCAAAATAGCCATAGCAGTGTTGGCAAGGAAGATAATCCCCAGGGCTAACATCATATGTAGGCCGATAAACTACAATGAGAGTGCCTGTTCCTGCTTGCATAACTGAGGAATTGTGTAAACAATTCCCATAATTTCGCATCATGGTAAGCTGCTTCTTCTGGTCTTGAATGTCTGTCGTAGCAAGCCAAGCCTTAATCTGAGGTTCATTCTTATGCATTGGAGTTAGCAAGTGGCGTGGAAGTTTCTTTTGCTTTGTAAGGCAGAATAGACAATACTGTGGCTTGTCCCAATGACGCTTACCCTGTTCATTTGATGTTGTCAATACCTCAATGTCCTTTGAGCTGGAGACAACATTGCTGCTGTCTGGCCGATCAGTTGGCACAGACTTTGATACAACAGAATTTGTAGCTTCCGGAAGTCGCCAATTGGTTCCTGCTGGTATTTGTATGATGGGACTTGAGGGCCTTGGATTTGCATCACATTCATCAGAAGATTCTGGAACTATTTCGGATTCGTCTGACGAATATGGCATGAAGTCCGAGTCGTCGTCATCTGTAAGGTTTAATTTCTTTTCATCTGTAGATTCATCGAAGACGTCAGGTTTACTTGAAGATGCTGGACAAAGATTCACTTGCAAATTTCCAGCTTTGACAGAAGATGCAGATGATTCAACTGCTGCTGACGGAAAACAGCTGGCTGATCGCACAAATGATGCAGGAATGAAGACTTTGTCTGCCGATTTAACAAATGATGCAGCAACACGGCCTGCAGATTCAACAAATGATGCAGGAATATAGCTTGCCGACGGTGCTGCAGGAACACAGCTTGTCAACAGTGATGCAGGAACACAGCTTACTGACAGTACTGCAGGAACACAGCCTACTGATGGTACATGTACTGCAGAAACACAGCTTGTTGACGCTGATGCAGAAACACAGCTTGCCGACAGTACTGCAGGAACACAGCTTGCTGATGGCGATGGAGGAACACAGCTTGCTGATGGCAATGCAGAAATACAGCTTGCCGACGGTGCTACAGGAACACAGCTTGCCGACGGTACTGCAGGAACACAGCTTGCTGATGGCGATGCAGGAACACAGCTTGCCGACGGTACTGCAGGAACACAGCTTGCTGATGGCGATGGAGGAACACAGCTTGCCGACGGTGCTACAGGAACACAGCTTGCTGATGGCGATGGAGGAACACAGCTTGCTGATGGCGATGGAGAAACACAGCTTGATGATGGTGATGGAGGAACACAGCTTGCCGACGGTGCTACAGGAACACAGCTTGCTGATGGCGATGGAGGAACACAGCTTGCTGATGGCGATTGATGAACACAGCTTGCCGACGGTGCTACAGGAACACAGCTTGCCGACGGTACTGCAGGAACACAGCTTGCCGACGGCGATGGAGGAACACAGCTTGCCGACGGTGCTACAGGAACACAGCTTGCTGATGGCGATGGAGGAACACAGCTTGCTGATGGCGATGGAGGAACACAGCTTGATGATGGCGATGGAGGAACACAGCTTGCTGATGGCGATGGAGGAACACAGCTTGCTGATGGCGATGGAGGAACACAGCTTGCTGATGGCGATGGAGGAACACAGCTTGCTGACGGTACTGCAGGAACACAGCTTGATGATGGCGATTGATGAACACAGCTTGCCGACGGTGCTACAGGAACACAGCTTGATGACGGCGATGGAAGAACACAGCTTGATGATGGTACGGGAGGAACACAACCGCAGTCTTGCTGTACATCCTTCCACTCTTTCTAAAATTCAAGAATAAATGTCAAATGTCAAGTTAAACCTACGAGAATGTCATTTCTGAACATGCTGTTCAGTGGCTGATGACAGGCACAACACATAGGTTATAATAGCAGCAAACATTTGTAAGGGTCAGGTGAAACAATTGTGTTGAAATGACAAGGAATTACCCATTTGCTTTCATTTCAAATGAACTCTCCCTATTAATAGGTAATTAATAAATTGTAATTAATTGTAAGTTTAATGTACGCAATGTATGTACCAGTAAGTAATATTCCAACAATACCAATTGGTCCTTACCTGTCTCCAGGGCAAGTCATCTGTTTCATAGTCATGTCGAAGTTCTGTGTTTAACTGAATATCCTCTAGTGCAAACAAGCAAAGGTGGGGTCTTTGGGATGTTTGGAACACCATTTTTTTCACTTTGCAGTTTGGATGACTGCAGTCATCATTGATCCATCTTGCCAGACAGGAATCCTCACTTGATGCATCAATCCTACAAATGCATTTCAAACAAAAACATGCCTTTTTTATTTATTTTTTCTTTTTACGAATTTTGAACTGATAAATTTGCTGGTTTGCATTGGCAGGCCTTTCTACAGTTTTTAAAAGTAATTTGTTTTGGTCATTGCTCAAATTGTCATTGCTAAATATTTATATTATGACAAAACCAACCTATTTATGCTAATTTATGTCATTGACAGGCATGCAGTACCGTTGCATTACAGCAGGGCCATCCTTTACCAGCAAGGATTATGTAAATGGATACATGTGACCTACAAGCTATATAATTTAGAAATACAATAGAAAAATAGGGTGCCAACTTTTAATAAGGTGTCCACATGTAAAATTAAACAAAACCAAGTGCAAGACTGTCCAAACGTCAGAACATAGTGACCAAAACACACTGGGACATGCAAGCACAATT
Organism: Crossaster papposus; assembly: GCA_037893245.1. Classification (NCBI taxonomy): domain Eukaryota; kingdom Metazoa; phylum Echinodermata; class Asteroidea; order Velatida; family Solasteridae; genus Crossaster; species Crossaster papposus. Next base: position 214,571 of record JBAIAA010000489.1, on the reverse strand, counting down.
ACACTAGTCAACACAGAAAATATTACCCAGTCCCCCATGAAATGAACTAATCTGTGCAAATGATGACAGAACAAGGACCCATTTTTTCAGGTATTATAATTTCAGGCAAAATTTGATAATTTAATTTTTAATTATACTGACCTGTACTCCACACCATTGTGGCAAAAATGATACATGTACGTCATGTCATCACCTCCGTCATCTTCAGATTTGCTGAGATTTCCGGATCCTCTGTACTCCAGGAGAAAACTCTCCTTCTTGAAGAACTTTGTTGTGAAAAGCCCATTGCCTAACACGACATATAAATAAAATTACTGTTATGTACAAACACCAAACAAATTGCCAAAAACAAATCTTCATATTTGTGCCTTTTAAGCTACCCGGTACACCATACATGTAAATGACTACATGTATTAAGAGTTTGTCTGCGTATCTTTCTGTTCTGTGTTTTTTTGCATTTAGGAAAGATTATGCTACATGTAGGATTGAGCCACCAGGCCCTTCTACCGTACATGTACATGTATATCGTAACTTTCATCGATTAAAAAAAAAGTAACACAAATCTCAAGGGTAACTGACTAAGTAAATTAATTTTGGTTTCTTACCAATGCAATTGTTAATTAATTGTATTTTGAAGCCTTCCTGGTCAAGACCAAGACCACACCACTTCTCAGACTCTTGGGATGGTGAAATTCGTCTCGTTCAGGTCTGCTTCGTAGCCATTTTCTGTCAGTGCAACATAAACATAATAACCATTTATTAATGTTGTCACTTTAAAAGGTAGGATACACCATTGGTAATTGCTTAAATTATCATGAATGAGTGGATTTGGGGGGTTGTATTTTATTTTATTCACCTGTTCAAAGTTTTACAATAATGACTGCCGAGCAAGAAAAACAGCAATTATTTTTAACCGGTGTCTTGGGCAGTTGTTCTTGTTGTTGTTTTTGCGGCGATCGTGAATGTTGGTTATACAATTAAATTTTTTGGAACACTTTACAGGATATCTATCGTAATCATTTTGCTGAATGCCTATTAAGATATTTTTTAATAATTCGGAAAAAGAGTATAGTCAGTATACCCAACAAAAAAGAAGCCTTTTGAAAATATAAGGACTGGCCGGTGCACATGTAAATGTTAGAATGTGTATTGTACATGAACTATGCAATAGAGGACATGTACAGTAAGCCCTATTTATTAACAATTTAAAGTATTTAAAATGTTAGAATGTGTATCGTACATGAACTATGCAATAGAGGACGTACAGTAAGCCATATTTATTACCAATTTGGAGTATTTGAAATGTTACATTGTGTATTGTACATGTACATGAACTATGCAATAGAGGACATGTACAGTAAGCCCTATTTATTAACAATTTGGAGTATTTAAAATGTTAGAATGTGTATTGTACATGAACTATGCAATAGAGGACATGTACAGTAAGCCCTATTTATTAACAATTTGGAGTATTTAAAATATTAGAATGTGTATTGTACATGAACTATGCAATAGAGGACATGTACAGTAAGCCCTATTTATTAACAATTTAGAGTATTTAAAATGTTAGAATGTGTATTGTACATGAACTATGCAAAAGAGGACATGTACAGTAAGCCCTATTTAATAACAATTTGGAGTATTTAAAATGTTAGAATGTGTATTGTACGTATTTAAAATGTTAGAATGTGCCTTGTACATGAACTATGCAATAGAGGACATGTACAGTACAAGCCCTATTTAATAACACATTGGAGTATTTAAAATGTTAGAATGTGTATTGTACGTATTTAAAAGGTTAGAATGTGTATTGTACACGAACTATACAATAGAGGACATGTACAGTAAGCCCTATTTATTAACAATTTGGAGTATTTAAAATGTTAGAATGTGTATTGTAAATGAACTATGCAATAGGACATGTCTCTTGTTTGGATGACGCCAACAATTAAAAAAGGTGTCTGTGCCATTTATTACAATCGGTGATGCACAGATATAGCCCCATCGTTGCAGGCCCGGAACTTGGGGGATATTTGATTCGGCAATGACATTTAAACCTCACGTCGCTAACACTGTCCGTTTGGCATCATTCCAAATTAGAAACATTGGTCGTATTCACAAGTATTTGAATAGAAGTGCTACCGAGCACATTATCCATGCATTTGTGACTTCACGACTAGACAACGGCAATTCACTACTCTACGGACTCCCTCAGAATCAAATATACCGTCTTCAACGTCTTCAGAATACTGCTGCCCGCATCATCACCTTATCTAGGAGGAACTGTCACATAACCCCCATTTTGAAGGAACTACACTGGCTTCCTGTCTCCCAAAGGATTGTTTTCAAACTCATGCTTCTGGTCCACAAAGCTCTCAACAACAAGGCTCCCTACTACATTAAGGAACTACTACATGAATATTCTCCAGCAAGAACTCTTAGATCAAGTAACCAGCAACTTCTCAAGGAACCAATTGCTAAACGAACATGGGGCGCCATATCTTTTTCTGTTGCAGCTCCTCGATTTTGGAATTCATTGCCATCACTTGAACTCAGATCATGCCATTGTACAACTAGGTTCAAATCGCTTCTTAAGACTTACTTGATGTCGCAAATTTTCAAGGATTAATTTACTTGTTGTTGTCTACAGCGCCTTGAGCACCCTGCAGGGTGGTATATGTGCGCTTTACAAATCTCATTATTATTATTATTATTATTGTACAGTAAGCCCTATTTATTAACAATTTGGAGTATTTAAAATGTTAGAATGTGTATTGTACATGAACTATGCAATAGAGGACATGTACAGTAAGCCCCATTAACAATTTAGAGTATTTAAAATGTTAGAATGTGTATTGTACATGAACTATGCAAAAGAGGACATGTACAGTAAGCCCTATTTAATAACAATTTGGAGTATTTAAAATGTTAGAATGTGTATTGTACGTATTTAAAATGTTAGAATGTGTATTGTACATGAACTATGCAATAGAGGACATGTACAGTACAAGCCCTATTTAATAACACATTGGAGTATTTAAAATGTTAGAATGTGTATTGTACGTATAAAGGTTAGAATGTGTATTGTACATGTATGAACTATACAATAGAGGACACGTACAGTAAGCCCTATTTATTAACAATTTGGAGTATTTAAAATGTTAGAATGTGTATTGTAAATGAACTATGCAATAAAGGACATACACAGTAAGCCATACTTATTACCAATTTGGAGTATTTGAAATGTTACAATGTGTATTGTACATGAACTATGCAATAGGACATGTACAGTAAGCCCTATTTACAGAGTTGTATGACTCGTGACTCGGACTCGGACTCGAGTCCGACTCGAGTCCCATTTTTTGTGACTCGGACTCGGACTCGAGTCACGATGACAAGTGACTCGGACTCGGACTCGGACTCGACCTTGTGGACTCGGACTCGGACTCGGACTCGACCTGCGTGACCAAAAAATACCATAACAACTATTTTCAGACTATTGTTAACAAGAAACTCACTTTTTGTTTGACCAAGACTAAGAGGGAATAAAGATTGTTCACGCAGATCCGACGCGACGCGACGCAACGCATCTCTCTAGAAATGCACGTACTGTGCGGTTGGCTTCCGATATTTCCGATTAGTCTTTGGGCAAGACGTTGTTACTTTAGATATAGATATACGCGATAACCAGCCGCCGCGAGACGACGTTATCGCGTATCTGACGTCTTGCCCAAAGACTATAGTTTCCGATATATTGACTAGCGAAATCAATGTATCGAAACATGTATCCCGGCGTCCACATACGGTGATACTGCGTAATGCAAATTGAGATTGTCCGGATTATCCGTTCAGGCACAGACTGCTAGACTGGCGCTGTTCCAGGCAATAGCTTTGAATCCTGTGTGTTGCTAGCTATATTGCACGCGCTCATAAGCCAGTTCGATATTCCCGCTGCGCGTGTGCACATGGAGATTTGACGATTTTTTCTTTGAGATAAACATTTCAGCGATTGCGTGCAAAAGCATAGCGGGGTACCAGCGAATTTAAAGAGATCGTCGTGTTCTAAAGTTCCTAAGTAACATTTTTTTTTTACGTTTTGGTGTTTTCAGGTGTTTTGTGTGGCCAAACTTTTGTTCGAACAAATATTTTTTGTTTTTCGATTTCACAAGAAAATGAAAAAAATGCGGATTCGGTTACCACGTCCCCCATAGCCTTGTGTGCATTTGTCTGCCGTGTTTATCTCAAGAGAAAAATTGTTGAATCTTGTTGTGCATATGCGCAGTTGGAATGTCGAAGTGGCTTATTATCAGTGATGCTTGTCCTCCTAATGCTTATGCTATGCTGTTCATGTAAAGTAAAACGCTGTGACTGAGTGTGTGTGAAGTACGTACAACAATACTCAAACTCAAAGTAGACATACGCGGTCATGGCTTCCAACCCAAGAGTCACAGTGTAGATCGAATAAATTCAATGGTTTATTTGACATAATCATGTACATGATCTAGACAGTTCATTAAAGTAGAGGAAAGCTGTAAAAATTGAACTGTTTATACCGTTTGCGGTACTTCACTAGTTAATGGTGACTCGTGACTCGGACTCGTGACTCGACCTTTGTGACTCGTGACTCGGACTCGGACTCGACCTGTATGACTCGGGACTCGGACTCGGACTCGGGTAGGGGGACTCGGACTCGGACTCGGACTCGATGTTTGGTGACTCGAATACAACTCTGCCTATTTATTAACAATTTGGAGTATTTAAAATGTTAGAATGCGTATTGTACATGAACTATGCAGAGGACATGTACAGTAAGCCCTATTTATTAACAATTTGGAGTATTTAAAATGTTAGAATGTGTATTGTACATGAACTATGCAATAGAGGACATGTACAGTAAGCCCTATTAATTAACAATTTAAAGTTGTTAAAATGTTTAAATGTGTATTGTACATGAACTACATGTATGCAATAGAGGACATGTATACATACAGCCCTATTTATTAACAATTTGGAGTATTTAAAATACAATAAACAATAATACTGAGTATTTAAAATGTTACAATGTGTATTGTACGTATTTAAAATGTTAGAATGTGTATTGTACATGTATGAACTATACAATAGAGGACATGTACAGTAAGCCCTATTTAAAGTATTTAAAATGTTAGAATGTGTATTGTACATGAACTATGCAATAGAGGACATGTACAGTAAGCCCTATTTATTAACAATTTGGAGTATTTAAAATGTTAGAATGTGTATTGTACATGAACTATGCAATAGAGGACATGTACAGTAAGCCCTATTTATTAACAATTTGGAGTATTTAAAATATTAGAATGTGTATTGTACATGAACTATGCAATAGAGGACATGTACAGTAAGCCCTATTTATTAACAATTTAGAGTATTTAAAATACAATAAACAATAATACTGTACATGAACTATATGCAATAGAGGACATGTACAGTAAGCCCTATTTATTAACAATTTGGAGTATTTAAAATGTTAGAATGTGTATTGTACATGAACTATGCAATAGAGGACGTACAGTAAGCCCTATTTATTAACAATTTAGAGTATTTAAAATATTATAATGTGTATTGTACATGAACTATGCAATAGAGGACATGTAAAGTAAGCCCTATTTATTAACAAATTTGGAGTATTTAAAATGTTAGAATGTGTATTTGTACATGAACTACCGTATGCAATAAAGGACATGTACATGTATAAAGTATAAGCCCTATTTATTAACAATTTGGAGTATTTAAAATATTAGAATTTGTATTGTACATGAACTATGCAATATAGGACATTTACAGTAAGCCCTATTTAATAACAATTTGGAGTTTTTAAAATGTTAGAATGTATATTTTACATGAACTATGCAATTGAGGACATTTACAGTAAGCCCTATTTATTAACAATTTGGAGTACAAAAGTACAGTATCTATTAGCCTAGGTTGGACGATGATCTTCATTGCATTATGACTGACGTCCAGGGTATCAATGTATCCTGCCATAGCGAAAAATTGTATGACACATTTTTTTCATATTTTTACCCAATGAAGAAAACTGAAATTTTGTTTATATCTTTCTTGTGTCTGGAATTACAGATCGTCATGGGTTACAAAAAGCGAAAGTGTCTTTGGGCTAGATATTTACAGAAAATAAATTGCAAATTCACACTTTTCGACATAAACATCATACGAACTTCCTACGTGCTTGCGCGTGCACGCGCGAGGCCGGCTCATTAGTCTAGTCCTAGGCCGACTGTAACCCAAACTTAAACTTCTTTTTGTCTTTTTTTTTTTTTTTGGGGGGGGGGGGGGAAAGGAGTGTTTTTGTCTTTCTTCGAGTCGGCAAATTTTTGAAGTGACTGACATTCTACACAAAATTTACAAATACACTCTTCATATAGCTCCATGATTTAAGTTAGGCCCTACATACATTACATGTATATGTACCGGTACATCTCTCAGTCTCAGGCCAACAAAAGAAATACCCTAATTTATTTAAAATTCATACAATAAACGAACAGTTAGGCCTAGGCCTATTTTATTTGGCCTCATCAGACAGACCATATTTGTTTCTTATGAAAATATTATGGAATGGATTATTCGTGGATATGGATATGGATGGATAGCTTACCAACTTGTGCAACTGCAACTGAAAGATAAGAAATCACAAAAACGACTGTCACTGTCACTGTCAACACAACAATACACAGAACAAGGATACAGACAGCAATAATTAATCTTCTTAAGTAATTCTGAATTACGACAATTTTTTAGCCGTTTTCCGAGAATGCAGGACCTGCCATATTAAACCATGAAACAGTGAACGACAACGACGAGGACTACACGACAAGTACGACCCGTATACCGCCGGTACGCGATACGGCGGTAACGTTAGTAAGTTATCAAAGTTCTGCAAAACCTCTCGGGAGTTATAGTAATTAACGTTAGGCCTTCTTAAAATTGTTTAGAAAGCGATTAACAAAAAAAAGAAACATTAAAAATGTTTTCTTACCATTTTAGAGCGGTGTTGACACGTTGAGCAGAACCGAATCACCGTGGACAAAAATGGCACCCATGATGCATGTGATTGATCCCGCACTCCAGCCGGCCTGTGTAGTCTTGAATCACGACGTTCATTGGTTTTGATAACAAACCGTTATATCGTACATGTGTGTGAGCCAATGACCGCGCATTACAAATATAAATAACGGCTTGAATGAAGGTTGTCTAACAACGTTGCCATGGAGGACCACCACATGAGGGCGTACTTTTACTCGGCTACACGACGATAAACGTAAAATGTCACACGATACGATGACGATCGAGGTGTATAATTTCACACAAAATCTTGACGGTTACTATACAAACGTGGACAATCGTCGGATTTTCTGGAAATCGTAACTGCGTCCACATTTGATCGTATAACTACAGGAAATTTGATTATTGTAACCGTGGACGTCCGCGATCGCAGTGCGTCCACGATTGAAAGGTGTGTAGTTTGCTAAAGGTCCACGATTGCAGGTATTTACAAACGCATTATTTCTCCCCTTCCAGGAGTAAATGGGTACCTGTGAGGGCAGATATAGTGATTGCTGCTTTGGGCCAAAATGGCAGCATGGAGCTTTATACTCACCTGGGAGCTGAGATGGTATTTGGAATGTTTCATGGGCCCAATTAGCTTTGAGCACCTGTCTGATGCTTAATAAATATGTACTTTGTTTGTTTGTGTACAATACAGACTGTCGAAAAGTTAACCAGTTCGCGCAGGATTATTCTGACGTTGACAGGACCCGGCATATGGGTGAAACCCTGATATTTCCAGCCTCGCTCACTGCGATCTGGTCGCGGACAGATATTTACAGCCTTACTTGTGTTGTGTTTATCCGTGAATCGTTTTGAATTCCGGAAAAACTTTACGTATATACACCTCATTCGACGTGAACTGGTACCCATTTATTCTTGGGTGGAGAGAAGCAATGAATGACAAGATGCCTTGTACAAGGGCACACACACCGTAGTCCTAGGCTAGACTCGAACCTACAACCTGCAGCTTTACCTACAGACTGCAATTTCAATGCTCCAGACAACTAGACCACAGCACTCCACTGATTGTGACTTAACATGAGACCATGAGTTCCGAGTTGACTTTGCAACGAATTTGATGAATGCTCAAAGAGTTTGCATGTTTAACCCCACCTGGTTGTCAGGTTGTTGAATGTTCCGTACGGGCAGGCAAACTCCTCTGCGTATGTTGTCCAATTCAGGCAGTAATACCCACTTGGGCAGACGTAGGATCCGTATCACACCACGGGCCCGACGGTGGCATTACAGTAATGCCCAGCAGGGCAGGGCAGGTCTTGCAGTCCCACTGTCCCACTGTGTCCTGGTAGGTGCCGGACGGGCAGGGCTCCGGATCGCCATATCCCTCTCCACAGAAGTGACCCTGGGGGCAGGTGTGGTCGGCCGGGGTGGCCGTAATCTGACCAACAGGGCAGTAGTAGCCCCTCTGGCAGAAACACGTAGAGGTGGGAAGACCCTCACGATGGCAGTACATCCCCTTGGTGCAGATCTGGCAGCTGGTGTTAGCGCTTTGCTCGGTGGCGTCGAGGTAGTAGCTAATCGGGCAAGGGGCGGGCTCCCAGGAACCCACAGGGCAGTAGTGGCCCCGGGGGCAGACGTTGCCCGTCACGTTGTCGGTGGGGTTGCTGACAGATGCCTCCAAGGTGCAGTAAAAACATAAATTAAGATTAATACAGAAAACAAGTGATCCTCGGATCGTGAGTGCTGTGAGTGTCACCTGTTTCAATGATGACCTCCAATTATCCCACAACGGTCACTGCATCCAAATGTTATCAAAAGTCATGAAAGCATGTAGAAGTTATACATTTGATTCAGAGACATAACCGGAAACTTTAACATACATACAAACAATGACCTCTAATGACCTATAATGACCCCTACAGGGCCTTTGACCCCAGAAACTCATACATGTACATACGGTCATAGTATACGGATGTACAAACATACAGAATTTAGGACTGGTTAGTGTCCCTAAAACTTTGTTTAATATGTGACCCAAAAAGAGAAATTATCTCAAAAATAACACTATCTGATGGAAGTAAGGAAAAGTATGTGTAGAATGGTTTCTTGCTCCCTGTGCTATCGATTCTGATGGAGGCGGGAACCAGTCAACCTTCTGATAACCTAATTATTTCAATTATTTTTAGACTTGATTTTTTTTTTTTTTTTTGGTTTTTAATGTATTTTCATATCAGAGCAAAATAGCAGCGTAAATACTTTCTGTAAAAGATTCCCAATAGATCAAAATGATCAAAATATATAAGAAAAATAGGCTCATAATGTCCAGGAATGCACCTCAGAGCTTCTACTGTAAAAACAATTTTTTGGGGAGAGGCCCCCACACCCCCCGTCCATGGCTAGGACCCCCACATTCCTAAATTCCTGCATCCGCCCCTGATTAAACATTTTGCAAATTACTTGTCCTACAACTAAACATGGGTTCATTTTTTTTGTTCGTCTCTTTCGAAAGTAAATAACTTTTGTAGAGTAAGCAAAATAACCAAAAAAAACACACAAAAACCTCCAAAAACCTACCAAAAAGGAATGCAATTGTGTATATTCATTTTTTATTATTCTCTTTAACCAGTTCGCGCCGGATGACGTATATAAATGCAAAAATTTCCCCAAATTCAAAACGGATGACGCATAAACACGCTAAGTTCAAGTTCGGAAATGTATGTCAGCAGCAAGCAAGGCCGGAAATGCGTGGGTGTGCTTCCCGGCACTATCAGCCTGAACCCGCTTCGGATCGAGTTTCGTTAAAAATAATCCCACCCGTGGGCTCGGCGATGTTAAAATAATCCCGGCGCTAACTGGTTAAATATTCATATCAGGAGAAGAAGTTCCAAGCCCAGGCTGGGCTCTAATCCACAACTTGCAGAATTACAGCAAATCATAAATTCAGTGTTACAGACCATGGCACTTTTACAAACATAAATGTTTTTCCACTTACCCTGTGAGCATTCAAGGTGAGGCACGGCCAGCCCCGCCCTCTCACAGTAGTACCCGGGATCGCAGGGGATGGGCTTTTCAATACCCCCTGGGCAGTACTCTCCTGGGGCGCACCGACCTCCGATGGACGGGTCTGTTGGGGTGGGGCTGGAAGCGCCTTGGATGCAATACCAACCATCGCTGTGAGAAAAGGAGGGAATTATTATTACATCTCATGGTTTTTTATGGGCCAAGTCAATTAGTAGGCTCTGAGCATAATGTCTGTAACAATGAAATTGCCAACATGTATCAACCTTTATATTTAAGAATCTGCAGGACTACCTGCAGTTGGACGTAGGCGCGTCGTTGCCAGTGCCCATGCAGTAGGATCCAGCTGTGCACACCACGCAGGCCACGTCGTCAATCTGCTGGGGTAGGGCGTTGAAAGTCCCCGGTGGGCAGGGGAACTCGTTGGACATTGTGGTGCCGTTGGGACAGTAGTGGCCCGTCGGGCAGACGTTATCGACAAAGTCGGTGGAGTTGGCCAGGCAGATGAAGCCTGGGGCCAAAAAGAAAAACAAATTGGAATGAGAGAAACTTTTGTTTATTGACTGACTAAAAAACTGACTAAAGTAGGTTCATTGAATCGCAAGTGAATCGCAAGTGAATCGCAAGTGAATCGCAAGTGAATCGCAAGTGAATCGCAAGTGAATCGCAAGTGAATCGCAAGTGAATCGCAAGTGAAATCACAAGTCTAGGTTGATTTGAGAAGCTTGTAATGGGCCGGGGATGGGCCGGGGATGGGCCGGGGATGGGCCGGGGATGGGCCGGGGATGGGCCGGGGATGGGCCGGGGATGGGCCGGGGATGGGCCGGGGATGGGCCGGGGATGGGCCGGGGATGGGCCGGGGATGGGCCGGGGATGGGCCGGGGATGGGCCGGGGATGGGCCGGGGATGGGCCGGGGATGGGCCGGGGATGGGCCGGGGATGGGCCGGGGATGGGCCGGGGATGGGCCGGGGATGGGCCGGGGATGGGCCGGGGATGGGCCGGGGATGGGCCGGGGATGGGCCGGGGATGGGCCGGGGATGGGCCGGGGATGGGCCGGGGATGGGCCGGGGATGGGCCGGGGATGGGCCGGGGATGGGCCGGGGATGGGCCGGGGATGGGCCGGGGATGGGCCGGGGATGGGCCGGGGATGGGCCGGGGATGGGCCGGGGATGGGCCGGGGATGGGCCGGGGATGGGCCGGGGATGGGCCGGGGATGGGCCGGGGATGGGCCGGGGATGGGCCGGGGATGGGCCGGGGATGGGCCGGGGATGGGCCGGGGATGGGCCGGGGATGGGCCGGGGATGGGCCGGGGATGGGCCGGGGATGGGCCGGGGATGGGCCGGGGATGGGCCGGGGATGGGCCGGGGATGGGCCGGGGATGGGCCGGGGATGGGCCGGGGATGGGCCGGGGATGGGCCGGGGATGGGCCGGGGATGGACCGGGGATGGACCGGGGATGGACCGGGGATGTTGTATATTACTTTTAACCAAACCTTAATAGCAGTTTTTAAATGAATGGGTAAGCAAAACTAAATTCCTGCTTACCTTCAGGGCACACTTTACAACTCCCATGTCCCTCCTGGTCCTGGTACTCCCAAGCCTCGCAGCCAATCGGCAGCACTGTTCCCAGGGGACACCGCTGGCCCCTCGGGCACACCCCGCCGACCCCAGTGTGACCCCCGAGGATCGGGCAAGTGGCCGGGTAGGTCTTGTTCTCTGAGGGGTTGTTGGGGTTGGCTCGGTCCACACCGGAGTCGCACCAGTAGCCCTCATCGCAGAGGAGGCTGTAGGATGTGGCCGCGTTGTTGGGGCAGTAGTAGCCGCGGGGCAGTCTGTGCACTGCTGGACCTGTTTAGTCACGAGCAATATGGTTACTAAAAAGAGGCAAGGCGGTTCTCGAACCATGATTTTCGCGATATCTCTATTTTACAACTTGACCTCAATGACCTTTTTCACTCAGCATGTGAACCCCACATGGCTGTTTCCATATTGCATCTATGACCCAAGTTTGATTGCAATTGGACTTCAAGTTTTCAAATGAGACAAGTTATACAATCATATATTAGGGCCGTTTGTTTTAGCCTTAACAATCCAGATAACGATCAGTATGATCCTGTGTAGCGTGAATGTCAGACTCTATAAAATGTGGATATTAGATAAAATGTGCATGTTTAACCTATTCGCGCCGGATTATTTCAAGTTACCGAGACCACTGGCAGGATTACAAGAACAAGAACAAAAAGAACAACTGCCCAACGCCGGTTGAAAACGAACGCCATTTTCCTTGCTCTTTTCTCAGCATCCATGATTGTAAAACTTCGGACAGGTCAGTTAAACGATATTTACTATAAAATACAACCAACTCCCCCAAATCCACCCATTCCTGATAATTAACAATCCAGATAACGATCAGTATGATCCTGTGTAGCGTGAATGTCAGACTCTATAAAATGTGGATATTAGATAAAATGTGCATGTTTAACCTATTCGCGCCGGATTATTTCAAGTTACCGAGACCACTGGCAGGATTACAAGAACAAGAACAAAAAGAACAACTGCCCAACGCCGGTTGAAAACGAACGCCATTTTCCTTGCTCTTTTCTCAGCATCCATGATTGTAAAACTTCGGACAGGTCAGTTAAACGATATTTACTATAAAATACAACCAACTCCCCCAAATCCACCCATTCCTGATAATTAACAATCCAGATAACGATCAGTATGATCCTGTGTAGCGTGAATGTCAGACTCTATAAAATGTGGATATTAGATAAAATGTGCATGTTTAACCTATTCGCGCCGGATTATTTCAAGTTACCGAGACCACTGGCAGGATTACAAGAACAAGAACAAAAAGAACAACTGCCCAACGCCGGTTGAAAACGAACGCCATTTCCTTGCTCTTTTCTCAGCATCCATGATTGTAAAACTTCGGACAGGTCAGTTAAACGATATTTACTATAAAATACAACCAACTCCCCCAAATCCACCCATTCCTGATAATTCAAGCAGTTACCAATGGTGTATTATACCTTTAAGTGTGGATAATGGGGAGAGTGACCGGTCACATAGTACGAAAAATAGGAGAAAAATAGGAGCCAGATAGAAAAAGTAGAAAAAGTAGGAATACTAAAAAACTTTCAACTGGATTATAAACAGGGGTGACATTGTACAAGTTGGTCTGGTTACTGTATGTACCGGCTGGGCAGGTACTCCAATCTAGACCGGTGCCATTGGTGCAGAAGTAACCAGCAGGGCAGTCAGTGATGCCTGGCTGTAGGTCTGGGTTCCCGACTGTTTCATTCTCTGGCAGGCAGTAGAAACTGTTGTACGACAATATCAGAAAAATGAAAGAAAAACAATTTAAATGATGATTTGGATAGAAACCAAAATTGCAAAAAATAATGGAACAGTTCTTTATCATACTTCTAAAAGGTCCTTCTTGAAAAATTAAAACAAAAACAAGTTTAAATAAGAATCTAATAAGCAGAAATTGATTTGGATTAAATGTCCACAAAACACGCAAAAGATTGTAAAACAGGACAAGTAAGGTTTGGTTGAGCATAGCAACAACTCTGTTCTAATCATTATTTTTTTTTGAAAATTTTCACACATACGAAACTATTGCATAAACAACAAAATATCCAAATTTCGAGACTGTGAGATAGTTACGAGGACCTAATTTGATTACCGCGTTAATTAGACCAATAACGGACTTTAATCCAAACACTTAAACTGCGCAAACACTATGCAAAATAGTGTAATTTAAGAGATTCCCGATTATCGCACCTAAAAAATGGGAATATGTAGAGGAGGACTTTAGGTTTTCCAAATTGCGCAAAATCTTAAAATTGACCACCCCTCCATATTTTGACTTTGGATGGCTATATCTGCACACCAGGTGCCGCGATTTCACAGGATGTTTGAGACTGTTATTTACTTATAGTCAAGCAGGGGGATTTCACAGTAATTTGGTTGTTTTATCGTTAATCAGCCAAATTGGCCACAACCTGAAAGCAATATTTGACAACACAACAGATGATGACGCTCACCCTCTGGGGCATATCTTGCATTCATACTGCGTGGTTCGGTCCGTGTAGTAACCGGCCAGGCAGGCCTTGGGATCCGGGGAGCCCGCTGGGCAGTGCAGTCCTATGGGACACTCGACGGGGTTGGGCCTGTCAGAACCTAGTAAAAACAGAAACATCAATTGTAGAAATTTGTGGCATTACAGTTTAGTATTGAAGTGAAGATAATTGCAATGGATCACAACCAACAAATAACTGTACAAAAGAAGTATCTGTATTCAGTGACGAGGAATCTGGTACTGCACATGGTTTTCATTACTTCACATACTGCTTTTTTATGCATATTTCTGACCGGCTCTACAAAAAGGTGTATTAAGTCGCGCTGTGCACTATCATGTAATGGCCCGCTCAACGTTGAGAGGGTAAACATTTCATAAAAATGTGATTTGTTGTCATGAATGACATCTTCAATACCTACAGTTTCAGGTTTCATTCAAAGAAATGTTGATTTTGATGATTAAAGTGGGAACAAATACCATTTTGTGTACATCGTTCTGTTGTAGTACAACAGAGGCCGGCTATTTCAAAGCCCGTTTTCTAAGTTGTGTAATTTGAACTCCAAGGAAGTAATAAATATGTAAACACGTCATATTTTTTAAATAAAAGCGGCTATAGAGCTCTATTATATACCAAATGAAAGCTTACATTGTGGGGTTTTCAACCATGTATATAACTCAATTTTTGTTGCGACATAATACCCATTTTTTTTTAGAGCTGGTCACATTTGTCCAAATCAATTTGTACAAGATAAGTTTGTAGCTTATGGTAGAATAATATGAACTATACATTTCACGGAATTTGTGTGCAGTTCAACTTTACATTAAGTGATTACACAGAAGGTTTGAAAAGGGCCACAATATCAACAGGGAATACTATGCTGATCTCCTGAATATCATAAAGATTTGAAGTGGGAAACTGATGTAACCAGCCAGACTGTTACGCTGCCTGGTACTTGTAGATTATTTTGTTTGCACTGTAAATAGCGCCACCAATTGAAATTATTATTGTATAACTGAGTCGCCTGGCGGCGCCCTATAGTAATCGATTTACATATGGCATGCTGTGCACTAGTAGTATATAGTCGGCTGATTTTAGAATGACAATGCTCGGGCTTTATTTTGATAAATTCCTTGCATTCCACTTAGTTTTCTTCTTGGACGCGTGGTCTTATAGGGAGTCACTCTATAGCTGAGCCAGCAACGCAGCACATGCCTTTGCTTTGCGTATGCCTTTGCCAACACACTTTGCGAACATTGGTATTACAAATATTATGTCTTAGGACAAGTTTGACGTCTTCTTGGAGGCATGTGAGGTGTGGGGCCGCTTTGGTCGGTAAGTGTTATAGCCTGCATTTGTTTGTGTGAAATTCCTTTATTAATTCCTTTTGCATTTGATGCACTAAGTTGTCTACTCGGGACAAATTATCCTAGAGTATAGTGTACCTTATTAAATATCTCAAATTGATGCACCAGGTTGTGTACTCGTGATAAATTATCCTACGAGTATATTGCACCTTATATTTTGAGGTTAGTAACCTCCATCCTCACATTGCTTAATAAATTCAAAATGCACATTTGGGAATGTTTGGACACACTGCAGTGCATTTTGATTGCAACATTTATATTGTAGTATATCGTTAGGAACCTAGCTTGGACATTGTTTGATCTTCACACTTTTAGAAACATAGTACTTAGTGATACATATGTGTATATTTATTGATACTTGTTGTAACTTGACAGGGTCCTGGATTCTGGAGTTGAGGACATTTAGTGTTGCGTTTTTAGGGTTGGTTAAGTCAACCTTGAATAGGTATGTTCAATTTAAACAAATATATGTATTCATCCACTGGCATTGTGTCTTAACTTTAATCCATACGGAAGCAATGGTGCTTTGCAAGTTTCATATTTGCACAACCTTAAATTATGAATGTTTAGATATTGTATTGTGAATATAATAATTTGTATTAGTAAATTGCTTGTCTTGAAAATGTTTATGAATTGTATTATCGACAGACTAACTGGATTGTATTGATCTTTTCAAAGTCAATACATTCCTTCTTTGTATAAAAAGGTACAATTGCCAACTTGAGATTGCCTATAACAGTTGATCTTTTCTATTTTTCTATAATAGACCTAATGGCTGTCGTTTTTGGATAGTGCTTGTCATTTTTGATAGAAGTAGTCGTTTTGATAACGTCATCGTTTTAAATAGCGGTTGTCGTGTTGATAACGATTGTCATAGTTTGTATAGTTGTCATACCAAATTTTGTGGAAATATTGTAAATTGAATTGTCTATGTAATATCCAGCTTGCATATCAAATGTGTGCAACTGTTTGCAACTGTGCCAACTGTTGACAAATTATATAAAAATCAATAAAATTGTAGATTTATATTTTCTTCAAGAAAACAAGTTTGCTTTCCTGTCCTAAATTTGTGCAGTAGCCCTTCCGTATCGGTTACACTGACAAGAGGGGTGCTCTTCTGCCAGGACAATGCTCCAGCCCACATGACCACAGTGGCCATGCATGGCTGCCAGATATGTGGATTTTAGAGATGCCAACTTTTGAATTCTGTTGTCAGGGAGGATTTGTAAAGTACATTTTTAGGTCGTTTTATTTGCTTTCACGATAGTCTCCGTCATGTTGAACGTTGAACAGAGTTGCTTGGTTGCTTTTTCATTTGGGCTCATTGGTAGTATTGCGCATGCGTACGTATGATAATTATGACAGCAACTGATCACATGAGAGAGATTAACCAAAAGGGAAAAGAAGTCCGATTTTCACGTAAAATCAAGTTGCGAAACTGTGTTTCCGCCGGTCTTGTGACTTGCGTGTACAACATGTAATGTACACATGTACATGTACATTCATTGTAATCACTGTGCACCATGCATACGTTAATGGCTTACTACAGAAGTATATGCAGGCGCGCTGCAGCTAGCCGTGTACCGAGTGCTCCATCAGGCCGCACCGGCATGCTTGGTATGGTAACTGTGCATGCTGTAATGCATTGAATGGCAGCGCGTGCGCAGAAAGCAACAAAAATGCTGATACAAAAAATAAAGGCGCATTAATATTGCAAATCCGGGAGGATATCTTATGTGCCCGTAAGGTCGGGAGTTTAGTTGATTTTCCGGGAGCCTTCTGGCGAAATCGGGAGGGTTGGCATTTCTGTGATTTGAACTGGTCAAACACCCGCCCTATTCTCCTGATTTGGCACCCCTCTGACTACTACCTCTTCCCGAAGTAGAAAGAGCTTGGTGGTCACTACTTTGCCTCAGATGATGACGTAATTAATTCTGTGGATCTCCTTCTGAGGGCCTAAGACAATGGCTTCTAAACTGAAGGTAATTACATGCTCCATGACTGATGGACTACGTGTGTTAATGTAAGAGGGGACTCTGTTGAAAAATAAATGTGTTTCATTTTCAAAAACTGACTCCTTCTGGCAACGAACTTATCAACAATCCTCGTAGAATCTACTTTAGGTACAGAACTACAAGAGAAATTAAAAGAAGAAAAGATACTAATTAACATTCTTCTTAAAGTGCGGCAGATCATAGGTTGTGGGAAACAAGCACCAGGTAAGGAATTCCGAAGGGATCCAGCAAGACATCTTGTTCTAAGACAACTGATGATCTATTCAAACCAACTGTAAACAGGAAGTACTCAGATTTGAGTCACGAGGTGTCCGGTCACACACACAATTCTTTTTGTTTTAATCCTGCTTACCTTCAGGGCAGTAGTAGCCTTCCATGCACAGTCCTTTCTCCAAAGTCAGCCCGACCTGTCGGCAGTACCGTCCGGCCATGCAGTTCCGGCACTCCCAAACGTTGCTCAGTCCGGTGTCGTTGGAGTAGGTTCCACTGGCACGCACAATCTGACCGCCGGGGCAGTAGAAACCTAATGGGTTTAAAACAGAAACTATTACACTAGGAAAGGACATGGTGTGATTTTGCATTCAAAACGGACACGGCCATTAGCAGGATTTATCAAATTCACATCCAAATGCTTTAAATTCACATCCTTGATCAAGTCGTAAAAATCTAAATTTACATCCAGTTGTGAAAACACTTTGCACCTTAAATCATTGCAAATATTTTTGGGAAGGTTTTATTTTTATTTCTGGCACTTACATGTAACTTGCTATAGTCTTCACTCGAGTTGAGTTGAGTCGACTTGAGTCTTCTGCCTGCCATAGCAAAAGCGAACGCGAATTTGTGATGTCACTTGCCATTTTTACGTTGCAAAAGAAATAACAAATGATGAACACATTTTAACTTCACAAAGCCCTCGCTGCCAACATTTGCCGAAGTCAAATTCGTTCGGCATTCGCTTAATACACGATAAGTATGAACTGGCCTTAACTCACAGAGCCCGACGCAAACCCGACAAAACCTGTTTAGAGAAATTACCAACTTTGGCACGTTAATTTACATCAATATTCATGAGCTTGGGGGGTTTTAATAACACATTTTCATACACATCGACAATATTCTTTTACAAATTCATTTTTTTAACCCAAAGTCACTTGAAAATCTGGAAAAATGTGACTGGTATCATAATTATCGCCATAAGGTCTGTTGCTGATCGCGATCCCAAAGTATAGCGCAAAGCATGATGGGCAGACAAAGGGAGCTGTTTTGCAACTAAACCAAGCTTTTCGACCCGGTATGCCTTCTCGGCAAGCTCTTTGTGCTTTTCATTATTTAATACAACACCTCTGGCCCTCAAATACGATGAGAGTTGGTCTTCTTTTTAGATTTAGGAATTTTGATGACGACATATTTTCGAGTGGTTCGCCGTGCGCGCGATGCTCCCTTTCTTGCGTAGCGCAGGGCGCCACCTGTTGAAATCAACCGATCGACAATAGACCTTATGCTGCACTGCGCGCGCCTCGCCGCTGTAAATACACCGACCTACCGGTACAAGCGCGCCGATAGATGGCGCCCTTCGGCACAACCGCGCCTCGATCGTTTACCGTTCAGGCCACTGACCTCTATAGAGGTCAGTGGTTCAGGCCGGTTCATTTGTTGTGGGCGGTGAAAATAGTCCGGTTCCATGGCCTGACCATTTAATTGTGTACACCCAGACGTCGAAATTGTAGTCGCGAACGTTAACGATAATACCCGACCGTCAATAAAACGTGTTCGGAAATCTTCAGACATTTTTGGAAACGACAGTTTGGCCAAGGAAAATGTTTCGTGCTAAGCAAATTGGTGTGCTTACATTTGTTATGAAATTGGGCCCAGGTAAAACAGAACACGAGAACAAAGCTAATAGACCACACGCGAAGTGTCAACTCACCACATTTCCAATGTTTTTGTTAAATCCATGAAAATGTGACCCAGGATATCAAAATCACTAATAAGCGGGAAATGACAATTCGCGATATGTATACATAGTAACATTGGAAATTCCATAGGCTTTCTAATGATACCCATCCCTAGTCTGTAACTCGTAACCAATAATTTCCGAGCTAAAGGCTTGTGATGGATGTCATTACAAAGCTTATTGAATTTCCAATCTTATTATATTTATATCTCTGAAAGTCATTTTCCGACTTATTCTTGATTTTGATGTGCTGGGTCACGGGTATAATATCATTCACGTACTTTTACAAACTGAACATGCATGTACTGTACAGTACGCGTATTACGTGTATATATATAGAGTACAGACACAACGCGTATTTCTTTTTGCTTTGTTGAAGTCACAGCTGCGCGCGTTGCATATTTAATGAGCTAGTTTCATATCTATTGAATGTCACCTGGATACACGTTAAAACACACCCGCGCGAGGATGAAAACAAACACTTTCTCAAGCAGAAAAAGGGAAAATTCTTTACAAAATAAACGAAGCTATTGGACAAACCCAGCGGGCCTTTGGCTGTGAAAGTGTAAATAAAAGTGGAAAATGTAAATGGCCGTGTAAGTAAAAAGTTCTTAAAAATCTACAAATGTAATATCTAACTTTGTCTCTTTTAAAACTTTATTTAAAAATGAAGAACAGACAGACAGCGGCGTTTCTCTCTTGTAATTATGTGGTGGCCCTGAAAAGAGCCTTTTGGTTTTGTATGTGGAGGCCAAGTAATTTGTTTGTATTACTTTGATACTTTGGCGGTCTTTTTGGGCAGAAGTACTTGCTGGATGTTGGGAAGCACACCGCCTTGCGCGATGGTAACTCCACTCATCAACTTGTTAAGCTCTTCGTCGTTGCGTATAGCAAGCTGCAGGTGTCGAGGGTTAATTCTCGTCTTCTTATTGTCTCGTGCTGCGTTACCGGCCAGCTCCAGGATCTCCGCGGTCAGGTATTCCATCACGGCTGCCAGGTAGACTGGTGCACCGGCTCCAACCCGCTCAGCGTAGTTGCCGCTTCGCAAAAATCGATGAACACGACCCACGGGGAACTGCAGTTCCGCCCTTGAGGACCTGCTCCTGCATGGCCTTGTTTCTTGCTTTTCCGCTCTTTCCTCGTCCAGTCATCTTGAAGTAATTGGTGGCAGTAGATTGCGATCTGCAGTGAAAGTGCCGTACGAGGGGGGTGACGGCACTAGTTATAGCGTTCCGGTGAATTGGCCGAAGCACGCCAAGTAGCCAATCACGCGCGACACACTGACTGTACGGTTGAGTGCACCGCATCAATTTTTTGGATGCGTGGAGACAGAGATACATTTTTTGAACGAGGTCTGTCTGTCTGTCTTCAATCTAAGCGATGAAATCATAACAGCAAAAACCCAAAGCACCCCAAAACCTTACCTGCTTTCTCAGACGATTTCTGTCATCCCGACGGAGTGTCTCTGTTGCCTACCGATTGACCTGCCTCCACGCTGGCCGCAGATCGGCCGTCATATACCGCATTGAAAACTGTCACGGATTTGTCTGCACGGAGATATGACAAACACATATTAAACATACATCAAACAAGAAACCAATACTTCTCGTAATGGAGACTGAATGAACTGAAACTAGTGCGCGCACAGGTGCTGAATAACAAAAGGCTGTGCCGCCATTTGAAATTCTTACGTGACTTACTGAGGCTAAATTAACAATGACCCCCATTTGTCAATTTCGTTGTTGGCGGGCACGCGTATAATTGTTTTGGTCAAAATCCTTCCAGTCCATCCTTCCGTCCATCCTTCCAGTCCGTCCGTCCGTCCTTCCGTCCATCCTTCCAGTCCGTCCGTCCATCCTTCCAGTCCGTCCGTCCTTCCTTCCGTCCATCCATCCTTCCAGTCCGTCCTTCCGTCCATCCTTCCAGTCCGTCCTTCCGTCCGTCCTTCCAGTCCGTCCTTCCGTCCGTCCTTCCAGTCCGTCCTTCCGTCCGTCCTTCCAGTCCGTCCTTCCAGTCCGTCCTTCCGTCCCTCCTTCCAGTCCGTTCTTCCGTCCCTCCTTCCAGTCCGTCCTTCCGTCCATCCTTCCAGTCCGTCCTTCCGTCCATCCTTCCAGTCCGTCCTTCCGTCCATCCTTCCAGTCCGTCCTTCCGTCCATCCTTCCAGTCCGTCCTTCCGTCGATCCTTCCAGTCCGTCCTTCCGTCCATCCTTCCAGTCCGTCCTTCCGTCCATCCTTCCAGTCCGTCCTTCCGTCCATCCTTCCAGTCCGTCCTTCCGTCCATCCTTCCAGTCCGTCCTTCCGTCCATCCTTCCAGTCCGTCCTTCCGTCCATCCTTCCAGTCCGTCCTTCCGTCCATCCTTCCAGTCCGTCCTTCCGTCCATCCTTCCAGTCCGTCCTTCCGTCCATCCTTCCAGTCCGTCCTTCCGTCCATCCTTCCAGTCCGTCCTTCCGTCCATCCTTCCAGTCCGTCCTTCCGTCCATCCTTCCAGTCCGTCCTTCCGTCCATCCTTCCAGTCCGTCCTTCCGTCCATCCTTCCAGTCCGTCCTTCCGTCCATCCTTCCAGTCCGTCCTTCCGTCCATCCTTCCAGTCCGTCCTTCCGTCCATCCTTCCAGTCCGTCCTTCCGTCCATCCTTCCAGTCCGTCCTTCCGTCCATCCTTCCAGTCCGTCCTTCCGTCCATCCTTCCAGTCCGTCCTTCCGTCCATCCTTCCAGTCCGTCCTTCCGTCCATCCTTCCAGTCCGTCCTTCCGTCCATCCTTCCAGTCCGTCCTTCCGTCCATCCTTCCAGTCCGTCCTTCCGTCCATCCTTTCAGTCCGTCCTTCCGTCCATCCTTCCAGTCCGTCCTTCCGTCCATCTTTCCAGTCCGTCCTTCCGTCCATCCTTCCAGTCCGTCCTTCCGTCCATCCTTCCAGTCCGTCCTTCCGTCCATTCTTCCAGTCCGTCCTTCCTACCATCCTTCCAGTCCGTCCTTCCGACCATCCTTCCAGTCCGTCCTTCCGTCCTTCCGACCGTCCTTCCAGTCCATCCTTCCGTCCATCCTTCCAGTCCGTCCGTCCGTCCTTCCGTCCATCCTTCCAGTCCGTCCGTCCATCCTTCCAGTCCGTCCGTCCTTCCTTCCGTCCATCCTTCCGTCCATCCTTCCGTCCGTCCTTCCTTCCGTCCATCCTTCCAGTCCGTCCTTCCGTCCGTCCTTCCAGTCCGTCCTTCCGTCCGTCCTTCCAGTCCGTCCGTCCGTCCGTCCTTCCAGTCCGTCCTTCCGTCCGTCCTTCCAGTCCGTCCTTCCGTCCGTCCTTCCAGTCCGTCCTTCCAGTCCGTCCTTCCGTCCGTCCTTCCAGTCCGTCCTTCCGTCCATCCTTCCGTCCTTCCAGTCCGTCCTTCCAGTCCGTCCTTCCGTCCATCCTTCCAGTCCGTCCTTCCAGTCCGTCCTTCCGCCCATCCTTCCGTCCATCCTTCCGTCCATCCTTCCGTCCATCCTTCCAGTCCGTCCTTCCGTCCATCCTTCCAGTCCGTCCTTCCGTCCATCCTTCCAGTCCGTCCTTCCGTCCATCCTTCCAGTCCGTCCTTCCAGTCCGTCCTTCCAGTCCGTCCTTCCGTCCGTCCTTCCGTCCGTCCTTCCAGTACGTCCTTCCGTCCGTCCTTCCAGTCCGTCCTTCCGTCCGTCCTTCCAGTCCGTCCTTCCGTCCGTCCTTCCAGTCCGTCCTTCCGTCCGTCCTTCCAGTCCGTCCTTCCAGTCCGTCCTTCCGTCCATCCTTCCAGTCCGTCCTTCCGTCCATCCTTCCGTCCTTCCAGTCCGTCCTTCCAGTCCGTCCTTCCAGTCCGTCCTTCCGTCCGTCCTTCCAGTCCGTCCTTCCGTCCGTCCTTCCAGTCCGTCCTTCCGTCCGTCCTTCCAGTCAGTCCTTCCGTCCGTCCTTCCAGTCCGTCCTTCCGTCCGTCCTTCCAGTCCGTCCTTCCGTCCGTCCTTCCAGTCCGTCCTTCCGTCCGTCCTTCCAGTCCGTCCCTCCGTCCGTCCTTCCAGTCCGTCCTTCCGTCCGTCCTTCCAGTCCGTCCTTCCGTCCCTCCTTCCAGTCCGTCCTTCCGTCCATCCTTCCAGTCCGTCCTTCCGTCCATCCTTCCAGTCCGTCCTTCCGTCCATCCTTCCAGTCCGTCCTTCCGTCCATCCTTCCAGTCCGTCCTTCCGTCCATCCTTCCAGTCCGTCCTTCCGTCCATCCTTCCAGTCCGTCCTTCCGTCCATCCTTCCAGTCTGTCCTTCCGTCCATCCTTCCAGTCCGTCCTTCCGTCCATCCTTCCAGTCCGTCCTTCCGTCCATCCTTCCAGTCCGTCCTTCCGTCCATCCTTCCAGTCCGTCCTTCCGTCCTTCCGTCCATCCTTCCAGTCCGTCCTTCCGTCCATCCTTCCAGTCCGTCCTTCCGTCCATCCTTCCAGTCCGTCCTTCCGTCCATCCTTCCAGTCCGTCCTTCCGTCCATCCTTCCAGTCCGTCCTTCCGTCCATCCTTCCAGTCCGTCCTTCCGTCCATCCTTCCAGTCCGTCCTTCCGTCCATCCTTCCAGTCCTTCCTTCCGTCCATCCTTCCAGTCCGTCCTTCCGTCCATCCTTCCAGTCCGTCCTTCCGTCCATCCTTCCAGTCCGTCCTTCCATCCATCCTTCCAGTCCGTCCTTCCGTCCATCCTTCCAGTCCGTCCTTCCGTCCATCCTTCCAGTCCGTCCTTCCGTCCATCCTTCCAGTCCGTCCTTCCGTCCATCCTTCCAGTCCGTCCTTCCGTCCATCCTTCCAGTCCGTCCTTCCGTCCATCCTTCCAGTCCGTCCTTCCGTCCGTCCTTCCAGTCCGTCCTTCCAGTCCGTCCTTCCGTCCATCCTTCCAGTCCGTCCTTCCGTCCATCCTTCCAGTCCGTCCTTCCGTCCGTCCTTCCGTCCGTCCTTCCAGTCCGTCCTTCCGTCCGTCCTTCCAGTCCGTCCTTCCAGTCCGTCCTTCCGTCCGTCCGTCCTTCCGTCCGTCCGTCCGTCCGTCCGTCCTTCCGTCCGTCCATCCGTCCGTCCGTCCATCCAGTCCATCCAGTCCATCCAGTCCATCCAGTCCATCCAGTCCATCCAGTCCATCCAGTCCATCCAGTCCATCCAGTCCATCCAGTCCATCCAGTCCATCCAGTCCATCCAGTCCATCCAGTCCATCCAGTCCATCCAGTCCATCCAGTCCATCCAGTCCATCCAGTCCATCCAGTCCATCCAGTCCATCCAGTCCATCCAGTCCATCCAGTCCAGTCCATCCAGTCCATCCAGTCCATCCAGTCCAGTCCAGTCCATCCAGTCCATCCAGTCCAGTCCAGTCCATCCAGTCCATCCAGTCCGTCCAGTCCATCCAGTCCATCCAGTCCGTCCAGTCCGTCCAGTCCATCCAGTCCGTCCAGTCCATCCAGTCCAGTCCATCCAGTCCATCCAGTCCAGTCCATCCAGTCCATCCAGTCCAGTCCATCCAGTCCATCCAGTCCAGTCCATCCAGTCCATCCAGTCCAGTCCATCCAGTCCATCCAGTCCATCCAGTCCAGTCCATCCAGTCCATCCAGTCCAGTCCATCCAGTCCATCCAGTCCATCCAGTCCATCCAGTCCATCCAGTCCATCCAGTCCATCCAGTCCAGTCCAGTCCATCCAGTCCATCCAGTCCATCCAGTCCATCCAGTCCATCCAGTCCATCCAGTCCATCCAGTCCATCCAGTCCGTCCATCCAGTCCATCCAGTCCATCCAGTCCATCCAGTCCATCCAGTCCATCCAGTCCATCCAGTCCATCCAGTCCATCCAGTCCATCCAGTCCATCCAGTCCATCCAGTCCATCCAGTCCATCCAGTCCATCCAGTCCATCCAGTCCATCCAGTCCATCCAGTCCATCCAGTCCATCCAGTCCATCCAGTCCATCCAGTCCATCCAGTCCATCCAGTCCATCCAGTCCATCCAGTCCATCCAGTCCATCCAGTCCATCCAGTCCATCCAGTCCATCCAGTCCATCCAGTCCATCCAGTCCATCCAGTCCATCCAGTCCATCCAGTCCATCCAGTCCATCCAGTCCATCCAGTCCATCCAGTCCATCCAGTCCATCCAGTCCATCCCGTCCATCCCGTCCATCCCGTCCATCCCGTCCATCCCGTCCATCCCGTCCATCCCGTCCATCCCGTCCATCCCGTCCATCCCGTCCATCCCGTCCATCCCGTCCATCCCGTCCATCCCGTCCATCCCGTCCATCCCGTCCATCCCGTCCATCCAGTCCATCCAGTCCATCCAGTCCATCCAGTCCATCCAGTCCATCCAGTCCATCCAGTCCATCCAGTCCATCCAGTCCATCCAGTCCATCCAGTCCATCCAGTCCATCCAGTCCATCCAGTCCATCCAGTCCATCCAGTCCATCCAGTCCATCCAGTCCATCCAGTCCATCCAGTCCATCCAGTCCATCCAGTCCATCCAGTCCATCCAGTCCATCCAGTCCATCCAGTCGTTAGCGTTAGCGTTAGCGTTAGCGTTAGCGTTAGCGTTAGCGTTAGCGTTAGCGTTAGCGTTAGCGTTAGCGTTAGCGTTAGCGTTAGCGTTAGCGTTAGCGTTAGCGTTAGCGTTAGCGTTAGCGTTAGCGTTAGCGTTAGCGTTAGCGTTAGCGTTAGCGTTAGCGTTAGCGTTAGCGTTAGCGTTAGCGTTAGCGTTAGCGTTAGCGTTAGCGTTAGCGTTAGCGTTAGCGTTAGCGTTAGCGTTAGCGTTAGCGTTAGCGTTAGCGTTAGCGTTAGCGTTAGAGTCATCCGGCGCGAACTGGTTAATAGTCTTACACTGAATTACCTCTAGGCATCTGGTCCTGAGCACTCCTACAGCTCCAGAAGCAAGAAACGTTTTCACACCCAAACCGACCTGTTACAAATAACATCATGAATAAGAAACACACAACTGATATAATCATTATAAATATTGCGAGTTAAAGGCAGGATACACCATTTGCAGATATCAAAAATATTTACTACCGTATTATTAAGAAATATCTTACTTATTTGAAAGTAAATAATGATTTTAGGCGTCCAGCAAAATGATTGCCCTAGATATTCTGATATTATTCCGAAAAATTGAATTTTATAAAACAAAACTCGCGATCGCCAGACGGCGAGCGCGAAAAAACAATAACAACATAAGAATAACTGCTCGACGCCGGTTGAAAACAAACGCTGTTTTTCGTGCTTTTCTAGGCATCCATGATAGTAAAACTTCGGACAGGTCATTTAAATGATATTTACTATAAAATACAACCCCCCAAATCCACCCATTCATGATAATTCAAGCAATTACAAATGGTGTACCCAACCTTTAAATAAAACGTGTACTTAATTTTCTCTGCATTACATATTTAAATCATTTTCTGTTACCTCAAATGCCAGTCAAAAACAATGCAAAGAAGCACTTGACTGCATACAAATTGGCAAGTAACAATTCACCTCCCGTCTTAGACGCATCTTTATTGAGCTGCCCAAAATATAAACCTGTAGAGAAGACAAAAGAAATTACAGTTTTAGAGGTGGGAGAAAAATCCCAGAAGAATATTCTGGGGAAAATCGACAAAATCAGGTAGGGACTGAAAAACCTGCTTGCTGTGTGCCGGTGGCTGACAGATATTGCCAGTCTTGCTTGTGACATGTTTACCGTCATCCATTTTGAATCCCGAAAAAAATGTGCAAGGTACTTGTACACCCACCCTCCGATGCGAATTGAAACCTTGATTAATGGAGTTAAAACTTGAAATAAGTCCAACATCCGCCACTAATACGTTTCGGAAAACTTTCGACGACTCTTAAAAAATACATATAAGTCATCGTATTGTACTAAAAATACACCTATTACAAGTTGTACTTTTGTGTTTTGTGAAATGATTCATAGGACACGACACAGCTGCAACCTGAGATGCATTGAAGTTACGACGAGTTTCATGAAAATAGATTAAGGCAACAAATGTAAAGTATTTTTTTACCCTAACGCCCTAGGCATTTATTTGGGGTACAGTACACAATACTACCCAGTTCTTATAGGCTAGTGTAATAAGAGTACTGCATACAAGTAGTATTTTGTAGTATTGGGTAAGGTGATAGGGTTAATGTTTCATGGTCTTTAAAACCTCACATACTGGGGAACAATATTGGAAAATGTTCATGTCAAATATGTCATCTACAAGCTGTTTTGAATACACAGCAGGAATACACAGGGAGGAGGTCCACTTCTAAAGAATGCACAATCTTGTTTCTGAAGCATTATATAATTTGCTGCTTTCTTACCTTTGTATGTCAATTAGAATGTGTTGCAGCCAATTTTTGCTTAGCCTTTGCAACACTTAAAAGGTCAGGCAGTTTGTGTACATGGAGGATCTGTGAACAAAAAGGAGAAATAAATACAAGAGAGGGTATTCAGTATTAGAAAGTATGTAACAAGTTGTAAAAAGAACCAAAAAGGTGCATGTTGTAAATGCACATAAGGAACCTTGAGTAATTTAGATTTAACTTCAAAAAGCAGGCCAGGCATATTATGTACATCAACATAGGAGGACCATTATGATTACAAGCCTAAGCTTGTTAGCCTTGGCCGGCAGTCTACCTGAAATTGGTGAAATTTGAAGATTGGTGAAAAAGGCGTGGAAGCTTTAAGAAATGCGTCGAAGAATGCAGCAGATTGTTTTAAATGAAAAGAATTTAAAGAATCCACAGAAGAATTCGAACTAGAAGTTAGCATTAGAGTTAGCGTTAGAGTTAGCGTTAGAGTTAGCGTTAGAGTTAGCGTTAGCGTTAGCGTTAGCGTTAGCGTTAGAGTTAGAGTTAGAGTTAGAGTTAGCGTTAGCGTTAGAGTTAGCGTTAGAGTTAGAGTTAGCGTTAGCGTTAGCGTTAGCGTTAGCATTAGCGTTAGCGTTAGCGTTAGAGTTAGCGTTAGAGTTAGCGTTAGAGTTAGCGTTAGAGTCTGTCCTTCCGTCTGTCCTTCCGTCCATCCTTCCTTCCTTCGTTCCGTCCTTCCGTCCATCCTTCCGTCCATCCTTCCTTCCTTCGTTCCGTCCTTCCGTCCTTCCTTCCGTCCTTCCTTCCGTCCTTCCATCCGTCCTTCCGTCCTTCCGTCATTCCGTCCTTCCTTCCATCCTTCCGTCCATCCTGTCCATCCAGTCCATCCAGTCCTTCCGTTCCTTCCGTTCCTTCCGTCCTTCCGTTCCTTCCGTTCCTTCCGTTCCTTCCGTCCTTCAGTCCTTCCGTCCTTCCGTCCTTCCGTCCTTCCGTCCTTCCGTCCTTCCGTCCTTCCGTCCTTCCGTCTGTCCTTCCGTCCATCCTTCCTTCCTTCCTTCCTTCCTTCCGTCCATCCTTCCTTCCTTCCGTCCGTCCTTCCTTCCTTCCGTCCTTCCGTCCTTCCGTCCTTCCTTCCGTCCTTCCGTCCTTCCGTCCTTCCTTCCGTCCTCCAGTCCATCCAGTCCATCCAGTCCATCCAGTCCTTCCGTTCCTTCCGTTCCTTCCGTTCCTTCCGTCCTTCCGTCATTCCGTCTTACGTCCTTCCTTCCGTCCGTCCTTCCATCTTCCGTCCTTCCATCTTCCGTCCTTCCGTCCTTCCGTCCTTCCGTCCTTCCGTCCTTCCGTCCTTCCGTCCTTCCGTCCTTCCGTCCTTCCGTCCTTCCGTCCTTCCGTCCTTCCGTCCTTCCGTCCTTCCGTCCTTCCGTCCTTCCGTCCTTCCGTCCTTCCGTCCATCTTTCGTCCATCTTTCGTCCATCTTTCGTCCATCTTTCGTCCATCTTTCGTCCATCTTTCGTCCATCTTCCGTCCATCTTCCGTCCATCTTCCGTCCATCTTCCGTCTGTCCTTCCGTCTGTCCTTCCGTCTGTCCTTCCGTCTGTCCTTCCGTCTGTCCTTCCGTCTGTCCTTCCGTCTGTCCTTCCGTCCGTCCTTCCTTCCTTCCGTCCTTCCTTCCGTCCTTCCGTCCTTCCGTCCTTCCGTCCTTCCGTCCTTCCGTCCTTCCGTCCTTCCGTCCTTCCTTCCGTCCTTCCGTCCTTACTTCCGTCCTTCCGTCCTTCCTTCCTTCCATCCTTCCATCCTTCCGTTTGTCCTTCCGTCTGTCCTTCTGTCCATCCTTCCTTCCTTCCGTCTGTCCTTCTGTCCATCCTTCCTTCCTTCCTTCCGTCCTTCCGTCCTTCTGTCCTTCCTTCCGTCCTTCCTTCCGTCCTTCCTTCCTTTCGTCCTCCAGTCCATCCTTCCTTCCGTCCTTCCGATCTTCCGTCCTTCCGTCTGTCCTTCCGTCTGTCCTTCCGTCTGTCCTTCCGTCTGTCCTTCCGTCCATCCTTCCGTCCGTCCTTCCGTCCTTCCGTCCTTCCGTCCTTCCGTCCTTCCGTCCGTCCTTCCTTCCGTCCGTCCTTCCTTCCGTCCTTCCTTCCTTCCGTCCGTCCTTCCTTCCGTCCTTCCTTCCTTCCGTCCTTCCTTCCTTCCGTCCTCCGTCCTTCCGTCTGTCCGTCCGTCTGTCCTTCCGTCCATCCTTCCTTCCGTCCTTCCGTCCTTCCGTCCTTCTGTCTGTCCTTCCGTCTGTCCTTCCGTCCATCCTTCCTTCCTTCCTTCCGTCCTTCCTTCCGTCCTTCCGTCCTTCCTTCTTTCCGTCCTTCTTTCCGTCCTTCCGTCCTTCCTTCCTTCCGTCCTTCCGTCCTTCCTTCCGTCCTTCCGTCCTTCCGTCCTTCCGTCCTTCCGTCTGTCCTTCCGTCTGTCCTTCCGTCTGTCCTTCCGTCTGTCCTTCCGTCTGTCCTTCCGTCCATCCTTCCGTCCTTCCGTCCTTCCGTCCTTCTGTCCTTCCTTCCGTCCTTCCTTCCGTCCTTCCTTCCGTCCTTCCGTCCTTCCTTCCGTCCTTCCGTCCTTCCGTCCTTCCGTCCTTCCGTCCTTCCGTCCTTCCGTCCTTCCGTCCTTCCGTCCTTCCGTCCTTCCGTCCTTCCGTCCTTCCGTCCTTCCCTCCATCTTCCGTCCTTCCGTCTGTCCTTCCGTCCATCCTTCCAGTCCGTCCTTCCGTCCATCCTTCCAGTCCGTCCTTCCGTCCATCCTTCCAGTCCGTCCTTCCGTCCATCCTTCCAGTCCGTCCTTCCGTCCATCCTTCCGTCCATCCTTCCAGTCCGTCCGTCCGTCCTTCCGTCCATCCTTCCAGTCCGTCCGTCCTTCCTTCCGTCCATCCTTCCAGTCCGTCCGTCCTTCCTTCCGTCCGTCCATCCTTCCGTCCGTCCTTCCTTCCGTCCATCCTTCCAGTCCGTCCTTCCGTCCATCCTTCCAGTCCGTCCTTCCGTCCATCCTTCCAGTCCGTCCTTCCGTCCATCCTTCCAGTCCGTCCTTCCGTCCATCCTTCCAGTCCGTCCTTCCGTCCATCCTTCCAGTCCGTCCTTCCGTCCATCCTTCCAGTCCGTCCTTCCGTCCATCCTTCCAGTCCGTCCTTCCGTCCATCCTTCCAGTCCGTCCTTCCGTCCATCCTTCCAGTCCGTCCTTCCGTCCATCCTTCCAGTCCGTCCTTCCTTCCAGTCCGTCCTTCCGTCCATCCTTCCAGTCCGTCCTTCCGTCCATCCTTCCAGTCCGTCCTTCCGTCCATCCTTCCAGTCCGTCCTTCCAGTCCGTCCTTCCGTCCGTCCTTCCAGTCCGTCCTTCCGTCCATCCTTCCGTCCTTCCAGTCCGTCCTTCCAGTCCGTCCTTCCGTCCATCCTTCCAGTCCGTCCTTCCGACCATCCTTCCAGTCCGTCCTTCCGTCCATCCTTCCAGTCCGTCCGTCCGTCCTTCCGTCCATCCTTCCAGTCCGTCTTTCCGTCCATCCTTCCAGTCCGTCCTTCCGTCCATCCTTCCAGTCCGTCCTTCCGTCCATCCTTCCAGTCCGTCCTTCCGTCCATCCTTCCAGTCCGTCCTTCCGTCCATCCTTCCAGTCCGTCCTTCCGTCCATCCTTCCAGTCCGTCCTTCCGTCCATCCTTCCAGTCCGTCCTTCCGTCCATCCTTCCAGTCCGTCCTTCCGTCCATCCTTCCAGTCCGTTCTTCCGTCCATCCTTCCAGTCCGTCCTTCCGTCCATCCTTCCAGTCCGTCCTTCCGTCCATCCTTCCAGTCCGTCCTTCCGTCCATCCTTCCAGTCCGTCCTTCCGTCCATCCTTCCAGTCCGTCCTTCCGTCCATCCTTCCAGTCCGTCCTTCCGTCCATCCTTCCAGTCCGTCCTTCCGTCCATCCTTCCAGTCCGTCCTTCCGTCCATCCTTCCAGTCCGTCCTTCCGTCCATCCTTCCAGTCCGTCCTTCCGTCCATCCTTCCAGTCCGTCCTTCCGTCCATCCTTTCAGTCCGTCCTTACGTCCATCCTTTCAGTCCGTCCTTCCGTCCATCCTTCCAGTCCGTCCTTCCAGTCCGTCCTTCCGTCCCTCCTTCCAGTCCGTCCTTCCGTCCATCCTTCCAGTCCGTCCATCCTTCCAGTCCGTCCTTCCGTCCATCCTTCCAGTCCGTCCTTCCGACCATCCTTCCAGTCCGTCCTTCCGTCCATCCTTCCGTCCTTCCAGTCCGTCCTTCCAGTCCGTCCTTCCGTCCATCCTTCCAGTCCGTCCGTCCTTCCTTCCGTCCATCCTTCCAGTCCGTCCGTCCTTCCTTCCGTCCGTCCATCCTTCCGTCCGTCCTTCCTTCCGTCCATCCTTCCAGTCCGTCCTTCCGTCCATCCTTCCAGTCCGTCCTTCCGTCCATCCTTCCAGTCCGTCCTTCCGTCCATCCTTCCAGTCCGTCCTTCCGTCCATCCTTCCAGTCCGTCCTTCCGTCCATCCTTCCAGTCCGTCCTTCCGTCCATCCTTCCAGTCCGTCCTTCCGTCCATCCTTCCAGTCCGTCCTTCCGTCCATCCTTCCAGTCCGTCCTTCCGTCCATCCTTCCAGTCCGTCCTTCCGTCCATCCTTCCAGTCCGTCCTTCCTTCCAGTCCGTCCTTCCGTCCATCCTTCCAGTCCGTCCTTCCGTCCATCCTTCCAGTCCGTCCTTCCGTCCATCCTTCCAGTCCGTCCTTCCAGTCCGTCCTTCCGTCCGTCCTTCCAGTCCGTCCTTCCGTCCATCCTTCCGTCCTTCCAGTCCGTCCTTCCAGTCCGTCCTTCCGTCCATCCTTCCAGTCCGTCCTTCCGACCATCCTTCCAGTCCGTCCTTCCGTCCATCCTTCCAGTCCGTCCGTCCGTCCTTCCGTCCATCCTTCCAGTCCGTCTTTCCGTCCATCCTTCCAGTCCGTCCTTCCGTCCATCCTTCCAGTCCGTCCTTCCGTCCATCCTTCCAGTCCGTCCTTCCGTCCATCCTTCCAGTCCGTCCTTCCGTCCATCCTTCCAGTCCGTCCTTCCGTCCATCCTTCCAGTCCGTCCTTCCGTCCATCCTTCCAGTCCGTCCTTCCGTCCATCCTTCCAGTCCGTTCTTCCGTCCATCCTTCCAGTCCGTCCTTCCGTCCATCCTTCCAGTCCGTCCTTCCGTCCATCCTTCCAGTCCGTCCTTCCGTCCATCCTTCCAGTCCGTCCTTCCGTCCATCCTTCCAGTCCGTCCTTCCGTCCATCCTTCCAGTCCGTCCTTCCGTCCATCCTTCCAGTCCGTCCTTCCGTCCATCCTTCCAGTCCGTCCTTCCGTCCATCCTTCCAGTCCGTCCTTCCGTCCATCCTTCCAGTCCGTCCTTCCGTCCATCCTTCCAGTCCGTCCTTCCGTCCATCCTTTCAGTCCGTCCTTACGTCCATCCTTTCAGTCCGTCCTTCCGTCCATCCTTCCAGTCCGTCCTTCCAGTCCGTCCTTCCGTCCCTCCTTCCAGTCCGTCCTTCCGTCCATCCTTCCAGTCCGTCCATCCTTCCAGTCCGTCCTTCCGTCCATCCTTCCAGTCCGTCCTTCCGACCATCCTTCCAGTCCGTCCTTCCGTCCATCCTTCCGTCCTTCCAGTCCGTCCTTCCAGTCCGTCCTTCCGTCCATCCTTCCAGTCCGTCCTTCCGACCATCCTTCCAGTCCGTCCTTCCGTCCATCCTTCCAGTCCGTCCGTCCGTCCTTCCGTCCATCCTTCCAGTCCGTCCGTCCTTCCTTCCGTCCATCCTTCCAGTCCGTCTTTCCGTCCATCCTTCCAGTCCGTCCTTCCGTCCATCCTTCCAGTCCGTCCTTCCGTCCATCCTTCCAGTCCGTCCTTCCGTCCATCCTTCCAGTCCGTCCTTCCGTCCATCCTTCCAGTCCGTCCTTCCGTCCATCCTTCCAGTCCGTCCTTCCGTCCATCCTTCCAGTCCGTCCTTCCGTCCATCCTTCCAGTCCGTCCTTCCGTCCATCCTTTCAGTCCGTCCTTACGTCCATCCTTTCAGTCCGTCCTTCCGTCCATCCTTCCAGTCCGTCCTTCCAGTCCGTCCTTCCGTCCCTCCTTCCAGTCCGTCCTTCCGTCCATCCTTCCAGTCCGTCCATCCTTCCAGTCCGTCCTTCCGTCCATCCTTCCAGTCCGTCCTTCCGACCATCCTTCCAGTCCGTCCTTCCGTCCATCCTTCCGTCCTTCCAGTCCGTCCTTCCAGTCCGTCCTTCCGTCCATCCTTCCAGTCCGTCCTTCCGACCATCCTTCCAGTCCGTCCTTCCGTCCATCCTTCCAGTCCGTCCGTCCGTCCTTCCGTCCATCCTTCCAGTCCGTCCGTCCTTCCTTCCGTCCATCCTTCCAGTCCGTCTTTCCGTCCATCCTTCCAGTCCGTCCTTCCGTCCATCCTTCCAGTCCGTCCTTCCGTCCATCCTTCCAGTCCGTCCTTCCGTCCATCCTTCCAGTCCGTCCTTCCGTCCATCCTTCCAGTCCGTCCTTCCGTCCATCCTTCCAGTCCGTCCTTCCGTCCATCCTTCCAGTCCGTCCTTCCGTCCATCCTTCCAGTCCGTTCTTCCGTCCATCCTTCCAGTCCGTCCTTCCGTCCATCCTTCCAGTCCGTCCTTCCGTCCATCCTTCCAGTCCGTCCTTCCGTCCATCCTTCCAGTCCGTCCTTCCGTCCATCCTTCCAGTCCGTCCTTCCGTCCATCCTTCCAGTCCGTCCTTCCGTCCATCCTTCCAGTCCGTCCTTCCGTCCATCCTTCCAGTCCGTCCTTCCGTCCATCCTTCCAGTCCGTCCTTCCGTCCATCCTTCCAGTCCGTCCTTCCGTCCATCCTTCCAGTCCGTCCTTCCGTCCATCCTTTCAGTCCGTCCTTACGTCCATCCTTCCAGTCCGTCCTTCCAGTCCGTCCTTCCGTCCCTCCTTCCAGTCCGTCCTTCCGTCCATCCTTCCAGTCCGTCCATCCTTCCAGTCCGTCCTTCCGTCCATCCTTCCAGTCCGTCCTTCCGTCCATCCTTTCAGTCCGTCCTTACGTCCATCCTTCCAGTCCGTCCTTCCAGTCCGTCCTTCCGTCCCTCCTTCCAGTCCGTCCTTCCGTCCATCCTTCCAGTCCGTCCATCCTTCCAGTCCGTCCTTCCGTCCATCCTTCCAGTCCGTCCTTCCGACCATCCTTCCAGTCCGTCCTTCCGTCCATCCTTCCAGTCCGTCCTTCCGACCATCCTTCCAGTCCGTCCTTCCGTCCATCCTTCCAGTCCGTCCTTCCGTCCATCCTTCCAGTCCGTCCTTCCGTCCATCCTTCCAGTCCGTCCTTCCGTCCATCCTTCCAGTCCGTCCTTCCGTCCATCCTTCCAGTCCGTCCTTCCGTCCATCCTTCCAGTCCGTCCTTCCAGTCCGTCCTTCCGTCCATCCTTCCAGTCCGTCCTTCCGTCCATCCTTCCAGTCCGTCCTTCCGTCCATCCTTCCAGTCCGTCCTTCCGTCCATCCTTCCAGTCCGTCCATCCTTCCAGTCCGTCCTTCCGTCCATCCTTCCAGTCTGTCCTTCCGTCCATCCTTCCAGTCCGTCCTTCCAGTCCGTCCTTCCGTCCATCCTTCCAGTCCGTCCTTCCAGTCCATCCTTCCAGTCCGTCCTTCCGTCCATCCTTCCCTCCGTCCTTCCAGTCCGTCCTTCCGTCCGTCCTTCCGTCCGTCCTTCCAGTCCGTCCTTCCAGTCCGTCCGTCCGTCCGTCCATCCAGTCCATCCAGTCCATCCAGTCCATCCAGTCCATCCAGTCCATCCAGTCCATCCAGTCCATCCAGTCCATCCAGTCCATCCAGTCCATCCAGTCCATCCAGTCCATCCAGTCCATCCAGTCCATCCAGTCCATCCAGTCCATCCAGTCCATCCAGTCCATCCAGTCCATCCAGTCCAGTCCATCCAGTCCATCCAGTCCATCCAGTCCATCCAGTCCAGTCCGTCCAGTCCGTCCAGTCCATCCATTCCATCCAGTCCATTCCATCCAGTCCATCCAGTCCATTCCATCCAGTCCATCCAGTCCATCCAGTCCAGTCCAGTCCAGTCCAGTCCAGTCCAGTCCAGTCCATCCAGTCCATCTAGTCCATCCAGTCCATCCAGTCCATCCAGTCCATCCAGTCCATCCAGTCCATCCAGTCCATCCAGTCCATCCAGTCCATCCAGTCCATCCAGTCCATCCAGTCCATCCAGTCCATCCAGTCCATCCAGTCCATCCAGTCCATCCAGTCCATCCAGTCCATCCAGTCCATCCAGTCCATCCAGTCCATCCAGTCCATCCAGTCCATCCAGTCCATCCAGTCCATCCAGCCCATCCAGCCCATCCAGTCCATCCAGTCCATCCAGTCCATCCAGTCCATCCAGTCCATCCAGTCCATCCAGTCCATCCAGTCCATCCAGTCCATCCAGTCCAGTCCATCCAGTCCATCCAGTCCATCCAGTCCATCCAGTCCATCCAGTCCATCCAGTCCATCCAGTCCATCCAGTCCATCCAGTCCATCCAGTCCATCCAGTCCATCCAGTCCATCCAGTCCATCCAGCCCATCCAGCCCATCCAGCCCATCCAGCCCATCCAGCCCATCCAGCCCATCCAGCCCATCCAGTCCATCCAGTCCATCCAGTCCATCCAGTCCATCCAGTCCATCCAGTCCATCCAGTCCATCCAGTCCATCCAGTCCATCCAGTCCATCCAGTCCATCCAGTCCATCCAGTCCATCCAGTCCATCCAGTCCATCCAGTCCATCCAGTCCATCCAGTCCATCCAGTCCATCCAGTCCATCCAGTCCATCCAGTCGTTAGCGTTAGCGTTAGCGTTAGCGTTAGCGTTAGAGTTAGAGTTAGAGTTAGCGTTAGAGTTAGAGTTAGCGTTAGCGTTAGCGTTAGAGTTAGCGTTAGAGTCATCCGGCGCGAACTGGTTAATAGTCTTACACTGAATTACCTCTAGGCATCTGGTCCTGAGCACTCCTACAGCTCCAGAAGCAAGAAACGTTTTCACACCCAAACCGACCTGTTACAAATAACATCATGAATAAGAAACACACAACTGATATAATCATTATAAATATTGCGAGTTAAAGGCAGGATACACCATTTGCAGATATCAAAAATATTTACTACCGTATTATTAAGAAATATCTTACTTATTTGAAAGTAAATAATGATTTTAGGCGTCCAGCAAAATGATTGGCCTAGATATTCTGATATTATTCCGAAAAATTGAATTTTATAAAACAAAACTCGCGATCGCCAGACGGCGAGCGCGAAAAAACAATAACAACATAAGAATAACTGCTCGACGCCGGTTGAAAACAAACGCTGTTTTTCGTGCTTTTCTAGGCATCCATGATAGTAAAACTTCGGACAGGTCATTTAAATGATATTTACTATAAAATACAACCCCCCAAATCCACCCATTCATGATAATTCAAGCAATTACAAATGGTGTACCCAACCTTTAAATAAAACGTGTACTTAATTTTCTCTGCATTACATATTTAAATCATTTTCTGTTACCTCAAATGCCAGTCAAAAACAATGCAAAGAAGCACTTGACTGCATACAAATTGGCAAGTAACAATTCACCTCCCGTCTTAGACGCATCTTTATTGAGCTGCCCAAAATATAAACCTGTAGAGAAGACAAAAGAAATTACAGTTTTAGAGGTGGGAGAAAAATCCCAGAAGAATATTCTGGGGAAAATCGACAAAATCAGGTAGGGACTGAAAAACCTGCTTGCTGTGTGCCGGTGGCTGACAGATATTGCCAGTCTTGCTTGTGACATGTTTACCGTCATCCATTTTGAATCCCGAAAAAAATGTGCAAGGTACTTGTACACCCACCCTCCGATGCGAATTGAAACCTTGATTAATGGAGTTAAAACTTGAAATAAGTCCAACATCCGCCACTAATACGTTTCGGAAAACTTTCGACGACTCTTAAAAAATACATATAAGTCATCGTATTGTACTAAAAATACACCTATTACAAGTTGTACTTTTGTGTTTTGTGAAATGATTCATAGGACACGACACAGCTGCAACCTGAGATGCATTGAAGTTACGACGAGTTTCATGAAAATAGATTAAGGCAACAAATGTAAAGTATTTTTTTACCCTAACGCCCTAGGCATTTATTTGGGGTACAGTACACAACACTACCCAGTTCTTATAGGCTAGTGTAATAAGAGTACTGCATACAAGTAGTATTTTGTAGTATTGGGTAAGGTGATAGGGTTAATGTTTCATGGTCTTTAAAACCTCACATACTGGGGAACAATATTGGAAAATGTTCATGTCAAATATGTCATCTACAAGCTGTTTTGAATACACAGCAGGAATACACAGGGAGGAGGTCCACTTCTAAAGAATGCACAATCTTGTTTCTGAAGCATTATATAATTTGCTGCTTTCTTACCTTTGTATGTCAATTAGAATGTGTTGCAGCCAATTTTTGCTTAGCCTTTGCAACACTTAAAAGGTCAGGCAGTTTGTGTACATGGAGGATCTGTGAACAAAAAGGAGAAATAAATACAAGAGAGGGTATTCAGTATTAGAAAGTATGTAACAAGTTGTAAAAAGAACCAAAAAGGTGCATGTTGTAAATGCACATAAGGAACCTTGAGTAATTTAGATTTAACTTCAAAAAGCAGGCCAGGCATATTATGTACATCAACATAGGAGGACCATTATGATTACAAGCCTAAGCTTGTTAGCCTTGGCCGGCAGTCTACCTGAAATTGGTGAAATTTGAAGATTGGTGAAAAAGGCGTGGAAGCTTTAAGAAATGCGTCGAAGAATGCAGCAGATTGTTTTAAATGAAAAGAATTTAAAGAATCCACAGAAGAATTCGAACTAGAAGTTAGCATTAGAGTTAGCGTTAGAGTTAGCGTTAGAGTTAGCGTTAGAGTTAGCGTTAGCGTTAGCGTTAGCGTTAGCGTTAGCGTTAGAGTTAGAGTTAGAGTTAGAGTTAGCGTTAGAGTTAGCGTTAGAGTTAGAGTTAGCGTTAGCGTTAGCGTTAGCATTAGCGTTAGCGTTAGCGTTAGAGTTAGCGTTAGAGTTAGCGTTAGAGTTAGCGTTAGAGTTAGCGTTAGAGTCTGTCCTTCCGTCTGTCCTTCCGTCCATCCTTCCTTCCTTCGTTCCGTCCTTCCGTCCATCCTTCCGTCCATCCTTCCTTCCTTCGTTCCGTCCTTCCGTCCTTCCTTCCGTCCTTCCTTCCGTCCTTCCGTCCGTCCTTCCGTCCTTCCGTCCTTCCGTCCTTCCTTCCGTCCTTCCTTCCGTCCTTCCGTCCATCCTGTCCATCCAGTCCATCCAGTCCTTCCGTTCCTTCCGTTCCTTCCGTCCTTCCGTTTCTTCCGTTCCTTCCGTTCCTTCCGTCCTTCCGTTCTTCCGTCCTTCCGTCCTTCCGTCCTTCCGTCCTTCCGTCCTTCCGTCCTTCCGTCCTTCCGTCTGTCCTTCCGTCCATCCTTCCTTCCTTCCTTCCTTCCGTCCATCCTTCCTTCCTTCCTTCCTTCCTTCCGTCCGTCCTTCCGTCCTTTCTTCCTTCCGTCCTTCCGTCCTTCCGTCCTTCCTTCCGTCCTCCAGTCCATCCAGTCCATCCAGTCCATCCAGGCCATCCAGTCCTTCCGTTCCTTCCGTTCCTTCCGTTCCTTCCGTCCTTCCGTCATTCCGTCTTACGTCCTTCCTTCCGTCCGTCCTTCCATCTTCCGTCCTTCCATCTTCCGTCCTTCCATCTTCCGTCCTTCCGTCCTTCCGTCCTTCCGTCCTTCCGTCCTTCCGTCCTTCCGTCCTTCCGTCCTTCCGTCCATCTTTCGTCCATCTTTCGTCCATCTTCCGTCCATCTTCCGTCCATCTTCCGTCTGTCCTTCCGTCTGTCCTTCCGTCTGTCCTTCCGTCTGTCCTTCCGTCTGTCCTTCCGTCCGTCCTTCCTTCCTTCCGTCCTTCCTTCCGTCCTTCCGTCCTTCCGTCCTTCCGTCCTTCCGTCCTTCCGTCCTTCCGTCCTTCCGTCCTTCCGTCCTTCCTTCCGTCCTTCCGTCCTTCCTTCCGTCCTTCCTTCCTTCCATCCTTCCATCCTTCCGTTTGTCCTTCCGTCTGTCCTTCTGTCCATCCTTCCTTCCTTCCGTCCGTCCTTCTGTCCATCCTTCCTTCCTTCCTTCCGTCCTTCCGTCCTTCTGTCCTTCCTTCCTTCCTTCCTTCCGTCCTTCCGTCCTTCTGTCCTTCCTTCCGTCCTTCCTTCCGTCCTTCCTTCCTTTCGTCCTCCAGTCCATCCTTCCTTCCGTCCTTCCGATCTTCCGTCCTTCCGTCTGTCCTTCCGTCTGTCCTTCCGTCTGTCCTTCCGTCTGTCCTTCCGTCCATCCTTCCGTCCGTACTTCCGTCCTTCCTTCCATCTTCCGTCCTTCCGTCCTTCCGTCCTTCCGTCCTTCCGTCCTTCCGTCCTTCCGTCCTTCCGTCCGTCCTTCCTTCCGTCCGTCCTTCCTTCCGTCCTTCCTTCCTTCCTTCCGTCCGTCCTTCCTTCCGTCCTTCCTTCCTTCCGTCCTTCCTTCCTTCCGTCCTCCGTCCTTCCGTCTGTCCGTCCGTCTGTCCTTCCGTCCATCCTTCCTTCCGTCCTTCCGTCCTTCCGTCTGTCCTTCCGTCTGTCCTTCCGTCCATCCTTCCTTCCTTCCTTCCTTCCGTCCTTCCTTCCGTCCTTCCGTCCTTCCTTCTTTCCGTCCTTCTTTCCGTCCTTCCGTCCTTCCGTCCTTCCGTCCTTCCGTCTGTCCTTCCGTCTGTCCTTCCGTCTGTCCTTCCGTCTGTCCTTCCGTCTGTCCTTCCGTCCATCCTTCCGTCCTTCCGTCCTTCCGTCCTTCCGTCCTTCCTTCCGTCCTTCCTTCCGTCCTTCCGTCCTTCCGTCCTTCCGTCCTTCCTTCCGTCCTTCCGTCCTTCCGTCCTTCCGTCCTTCCTTCCGTCCTTCCGTCCTTCCGTCCTTCCGTCCTTCCGTCCTTCCGTCCTTCCGTCCTTCCGTCCTTCCGTCCTGCCGTCCTTCCGTCCTTCCGTCCTTCCGTCCTTCCGTCCTTCCGTCCTTCCGTCCTTCCCTCCATCTTCCGTCCTTCCGTCTGTCCTTCCGTCCATCCTTCCAGTCCGTCCTTCCGTCTATCCTTCCAGTCCGTCCTTCCGTCCATCCTTCCAGTCCGTCCTTCCGTCCATCCTTCCAGTCCGTCCTTCCGTCCATCCTTCCAGTCCGTCCTTCCGTCCATCCTTCCAGTCCGTCCTTCCGTCCATCCTTCCAGTCCGTCCTTCCGTCCATCCTTCCAGTCCGTCCTTCCGTCCATCCTTCCGTCCATCCTTCCAGTCCGTCCGTCCGTCCGTCCTTCCGTCCATCCTTCCAGTCCGTCCGTCCTTCCTTCCGTCCATCCTTCCAGTCCGTCCGTCCGTCCTTCCGTCCGTCCTTCCTTCCGTCCGTCCATCCTTCCAGTCCGTCCGTCCTTCCTTCCGTCCGTCCATCCTTCCGTCCGTCCTTCCTTCCGTCCATCCTTCCAGTCCGTCCTTCCGTCCATCCTTCCAGTCCGTCCTTCCGTCCATCCTTCCAGTCCGTCCTTCCGTCCATCCTTCCAGTCCGTCCTTCCGTCCATCCTTCCAGTCCGTCCTTCCGTCCATCCTTCCAGTCCGTCCTTCCGTCCATCCTTCCAGTCCGTCCTTCCGTCCATCCTTCCAGTCCGTCCTTCCGTCCATCCTTCCAGTCCGTCCTTCCGTCCATCCTTCCAGTCCGTCCTTCCGTCCATCCTTCCAGTCCGTCCTTCCGTCCATCCTTCCAGTCCGTCCTTCCGTCCTTCCGTCCATCCTTCCAGTCCGTCCTTCCGTCCATCCTTCCAGTCCGTCCTTCCGTCCATCCTTCCAGTCCGTCCTTCCTTCCAGTCCGTCCTTCCGTCCATCCTTCCAGTCCGTCCTTCCGTCCATCCTTCCAGTCCGTCCTTCCGTCCATCCTTCCAGTCCGTCCTTCCGTCCATCCTTCCAGTCCGTCCTTCCGTCCATCCTTCCAGTCCGTCCTTCCGTCCATCCTTCCAGTCCGTCCTTCCGTCCATCCTTCCAGTCCGTCCTTCCAGTCCATCCTTCCAGTCCGTCCTTCCGTCCATCCTTCCGTCCGTCCTTCCAGTCCGTCCTTCTGTCCGTCCTTCCAGTCCGTCCTTCCAGTCCGTCCTTCCAGTCCGTCCTTCCGTCCGTCCTTCCAGTCCGTCCTTCCAGTCCGTCCTTCCAGTCCGTCCTTCCGTCCATCCTTCCAGTCCGTCCTTCCGACCATCCTTCCAGTCCGTCCTTCCGTCCATCCTTCCAGTCCGTCCGTCCGTCCTTCCGTCCATCCTTCCAGTCCGTCCGTCCTTCCTTCCGTCCATCCTTCCAGTCCGTCTTTCCGTCCATCCTTCCAGTCCGTCCTTCCGTCCATCCTTC
The DNA here is from genome assembly GCA_037893245.1 of Crossaster papposus. Taxonomy (NCBI): domain Eukaryota; kingdom Metazoa; phylum Echinodermata; class Asteroidea; order Velatida; family Solasteridae; genus Crossaster; species Crossaster papposus. Next base: position 172,355 of record JBAIAA010000489.1, on the reverse strand, counting down.
CAGTCCGTCCTTCCGTCCATCCTTCCAGTCCGTCCTTCCGTCCATCCTTCCAGTCCGTCCTTCCGTCCATCCTTCCAGTCCGTCCTTCCGTCCATCCTTCCAGTCCGTCCTTCCGTCCATCCTTCCAGTCCGTCCTTCCGTCCATCCTTCCAGTCCGTCCTTCCGTCCATCCTTCCAGTCCGTCCTTCCGTCCATCCTTCCAGTCCGTCCTTCCGTCCATCCTTCCAGTCCGTCCTTCCGTCCATACTTCCAGTCCGTCCTTCCGTCCATCCTTCCAGTCCGTCCTTCCGTCCATCCTTCCAGTCCGTCCTTCCGTCCATCCTTCCAGTCCGTCCTTCCGTCCATCCTTCCAGTCCGTCCTTCCGTCCATCCTTCCAGTCCGTCCTTCCGTCCATCCTTCCAGTCCGTCCTTCCGTCCATCCTTCCAGTCCGTCCTTACGTCCATCCTTTCAGTCCGTCCTTCCGTCCATCCTTCCAGTCCGTCCTTCCAGTCCGTCCTTCCGTCCCTCCTTCCAGTCCGTCCTTCCGTCCATCCTTCCAGTCCGTCCATCCTTCCAGTCCGTCCATCCTTCCAGTCCGTCCTTCCGTCCATCCTTCCAGTCCGTCCTTCCGACCATCCTTCCAGTCCGTCCTTCCGTCCATCCTTCCAGTCCGTCCTTCCGTCCATCCTTCCAGTCCGTCCTTCCGTCCATCCTTCCAGTCCGTCCTTCCGTCCATCCTTCCAGTCCGTCCTTCCGTCCATCCTTCCAGTCCGTCCTTCCGTCCATCCTTCCAGTCCGTCCTTCCGTCCATCCTTCCAGTCCGTCCTTCCGTCCATCCTTCCAGTCCGTCCATCCTTCCAGTCCGTCCTTCCGTCCATCCTTCCAGTCTGTCCTTCCGTCCATCCTTCCAGTCTTTCTTTCCGTCCATCCTTCCAGTCCGTCCTTCCGTCCATCCTTCCAGTCCGTCCTTCCAGTCCATCCTTCCAGTCCGTCCTTCCGTCCATCCTTCCCTCCGTCCTTCCAGTCCGTCCTTCCGTCCGTCCTTCCAGTCCGTCCTTCCGTCCGTCCTTCCAGTCCGTCCTTCCGTCCGTCCTTCCAGTCCGTCCTTCCAGTCCGTCCGTCCATCCAGTCCATCCAGTCCATCCAGTCCATCCAGTCCATCCAGTCCATCCAGTCCATCCAGTCCATCCAGTCCATCCAGTCCATCCAGTCCATCCAGTCCATCCAGTCCATCCAGTCCATCCAGTCCATCCAGTCCATCCAGTCCATCCAGTCCATCCAGTCCATCCAGTCCATCCAGTCCATCTAGTCCATCCAGTCCATCCAGTCCATCCAGTCCAGTCCATCCAGTCCATCCAGTCCATCCAGTCCATCCAGTCCAGTCCGTCCAGTCCATCCAGTCCATCCAGTCCATTCCATCCATTCCATCCAGTCCATCCAGTCCATCCAGTCCATCCAGTCCATCCAGTCCATCCAGTCCATCCAGTCCATCCAGTCCATCCAGTCCATCCAGTCCAGTCCAATCCAGTCCAATCCAGTCCATCCAGTCCATCCAGTCCATCCAGTCCATCCAGTCCAATCCAGTCCATCCAGTCCATCCAGTCCATCCAGTCCATCCAGTCCATCCAGTCCATCCAGTCCATCCAGTCCATCCAGTCCATCCAGTCCATCCAGTCCATCCAGTCCATCCAGTCCATCCAGTCCATCCAGTCCATCCAGTCCATCCAGTCCATCCAGTCCATCCAGTCCATCCAGTCCATCCAGTCCATCCAGTCCATCCAGTCCATCCAGTCCATCCAGTCCATCCAGTCCATCCAGTCCATCCAGTCCATCCAGTCCATCCAGTCCATCCAGTCCATCCAGTCCATCCAGTCCATCCAGTCCATCCAGTCCATCCAGTCCATCCAGTCCATCCAGTCCATCCAGTCCATCCAGTCCATCCAGTCCATCCAGTCCATCCAGTCCATCCAGTCCATCCAGTCCATCCAGCCCATCCAGCCCATCCAGCCCATCCAGCCCATCCAGCCCATCCAGCCCATCCAGCCCATCCAGCCCATCCAGCCCATCCAGCCCATCCAGCCCATCCAGCCCATCCAGCCCATCCAGCCCATCCAGCCCATCCAGCCCATCCAGTCCATCCAGTCCATCCAGTCCATCCAGTCCATCCAGTCCATCCAGTCCATCCAGTCCATCCAGTCCATCCAGTCCATCCAGTCCATCCAGTCCATCCAGCCCATCCAGCCCATCCAGCCCATCCAGCCCATCCAGCCCATCCAGCCCATCCAGCCCATCCAGCCCATCCAGTCCATCCAGTCCATCCAGTCCATCCAGTCCATCCAGTCCATCCAGTCCATCCAGTCCATCCAGTCCATCCAGTCCATCCAGTCCATCCAGTCCATCCAGTCCATCCAGTCCATCCAGTCCATCCAGTCCATCCAGTCCATCCAGTCCATCCAGTCCATCCAGTCCATCCAGTCCATCCAGTCCATCCAGTCCATCCAGTCCATCCAGTCCATCCAGTCCATCCAGTCCATCCAGTCCATCCAGTCCATCCAGTCCATCCAGTCCATCCAGTCCATCCAGTCCATCCAGTCCATCCAGTCCATCCAGTCCATCCAGTCCATCCAGTCCATCCAGTCCATCCAGTCCATCCAGTCCATCCAGCCCATCCAGCCCATCCAGCCCATCCAGCCCATCCAGCCCATCCAGCCCATCCAGCCCATCCAGCCCATCCAGCCCATCCAGTCCATCCAGTCCATCCAGTCCATCCAGTCCATCCAGTCCATCCAGTCCATCCAGTCCATCCAGTCCATCCAGTCCATCCAGTCCATCCAGTCCATCCAGTCCATCCAGTCCATCCAGTCCATCCAGTCCATCCAGCCCATCCAGCCCATCCAGCCCATCCAGCCCATCCAGCCCATCCAGCCCATCCAGCCCATCCAGCCCATCCAGCCCATCCAGTCCATCCAGCCCATCCAGTCCATCCAGTCCATCCAGTCCATCCAGTCCATCCAGTCCATCCAGTCCATCCAGTCCATCCAGTCCATCCAGTCCATCCAGTCCATCCAGTCCATCCAGTCCATCCAGTCCATCCAGTCCATCCAGTCCATCCAGTCCATCCAGTCCATCCAGTCCATCCAGTCCATCCAGTCCATCCAGTCCATCCAGTCCATCCAGTCCATCCAGTCCATCCAGTCCATCCAGTCCATCCAGTCCATCCAGTCCATCCAGTCCATCCAGTCCATCCAGTCCATCCAGTCCATCCAGTCCATCCAGTCCATCCAGCCCATCCAGCCCATCCAGCCCATCCAGCCCATCCAGCCCATCCAGCCCATCCAGCCCATCCAGCCCATCCAGCCCATCCAGTCCATCCAGTCCATCCAGTCCATCCAGTCCATCCAGTCCATCCAGTCCATCCAGTCCATCCAGTCCATCCAGTCCATCCAGTCCATCCAGTCCATCCAGTCCATCCAGTCCATCCAGTCCATCCAGTCCATCCAGCCCATCCAGCCCATCCAGCCCATCCAGCCCATCCAGCCCATCCAGCCCATCCAGCCCATCCAGCCCATCCAGCCCATCCAGTCCATCCAGCCCATCCAGTCCATCCAGTCCATCCAGTCCATCCAGTCCATCCAGTCCATCCAGTCCATCCAGTCCATCCAGTCCATCCAGTCCATCCAGTCCATCCAGTCCATCCAGTCCATCCAGTCCATCCAGTCCATCCAGTCCATCCAGTCCATCCAGTCCATCCAGTCCATCCAGTCCATCCAGTCGTTAGCGTTAGCGTTAGCGTTAGCGTTAGCGTTAGCGTTAGCGTTAGAGTTAGCGTTAGCGTTAGCGTTAGAGTTAGAGTCATCCGGCGCGAACTGGTTAATAGTCTTACACTGAATTACCTCTAGGCATCTGGTCCTGAGCACTCCTACAGCTCCAGAAGCAAGAAACGTTTTCACACCCAAACCGACCTGTTACAAATAACATCATGAATAAGAAACACACAACTGATATAATCATTATAAATATTGCGAGTTAAAGGCAGGATACACCATTTGCAGATATCAAAAATATTTACTACCGTATTATTAAGAAATATCTTACTTATTTGAAAGTAAATAATGATTTTAGGCGTCCAGCAAAATGATTGCCCTAGATATTCTGATATTATTCCGAAAAATTGAATTTTATAAAACAAAACTCGCGATCGCCAGACGGCGAGCGCGAAAAAACAATAACAACATAAGAATAACTGCTCGACGCCGGTTGAAAACAAACGCTGTTTTTCATGCTTTTCTAGGCATCCATGATAGTAAAACTTCGGACAGGTCATTTAAATGATATTTACTATAAAATACAACCCCCCAAATCCACCCATATGATAATTCAAGCAATTACAAATGGTGTACCCAACCTTTAAATAAAACGTGTACTTAATTTTCTCTGCATTACATATTTAAATCATTTTCTGTTACCTCAAATGCCAGTCAAAAACAATGCAAAGAAGCACTTGACTGCATACAAATTGGCAAGTAACAATTCACCTCCCGTCTTAGACGCATCTTTATTGAGCTGCCCAAAATATAAACCTGTAGAGAAGACAAAAGAAATTACAGTTTTAGAGGTGGGAGAAAAATCCCAGAAGAATATTCTGGGGAAAATCGACAAAATCAGGTAGGGACTGAAAAACCTGCTTGCTGTGTGCCGGTGGCTGACAGATATTGCCAGTCTTGCTTGTGACATGTTTACCGTCATCCATTTTGAATCCCGAAAAAAATGTGCAAGGTACTTGTACACCCACCCTCCGATGCGAATTGAAACCTTGATTAATGGAGTTAAAACTTGAAATAAGTCCAACATCCGCCACTAATACGTTTCGGAAAACTTTCGACGACTCTTAAAAAATACATATAAGTCATCGTATTGTACTAAAAATACACCTATTACAAGTTGTACTTTTGTGTTTTGTGAAATGATTCATAGGACACGACACAGCTGCAACCTGAGATGCATTGAAGTTACGACGAGTTTCATGAAAATAGATTAAGGCAACAAATGTAAAGTATTTTTTTACCCTAACGCCCTAGGCATTTATTTGGGGTACAGTACACAATACTACCCAGTTCTTATAGGCTAGTGTAATAAGAGTACTGCATACAAGTAGTATTTTGTAGTATTGGGTAAGGTGATAGGGTTAATGTTTCATGGTCTTTAAAACCTCACATACTGGGGAACAATATTGGAAAATGTTCATGTCAAATATGTCATCTACAAGCTGTTTTGAATACACAGCAGGAATACACAGGGAGGAGGTCCACTTCTAAAGAATGCACAATCTTGTTTCTGAAGCATTATATAATTTGCTGCTTTCTTACCTTTGTATGTCAATTAGAATGTGTTGCAGCCAATTTTTGCTTAGCCTTTGCAACACTTAAAAGGTCAGGCAGTTTGTGTACATGGAGGATCTGTGAACAAAAAGGAGAAATAAATACAAGAGAGGGTATTCAGTATTAGAAAGTATGTAACAAGTTGTAAAAAGAACCAAAAAGGTGCATGTTGTAAATGCACATAAGGAACCTTGAGTAATTTAGATTTAACTTCAAAAAGCAGGCCAGGCATATTATGTACATCAACATAGGAGGACCATTATGATTACAAGCCTAAGCTTGTTAGCCTTGGCCGGCAGTCTACCTGAAATTGGTGAAATTTGAAGATTGGTGAAAAAGGCGTGGAAGCTTTAAGAAATGCGTCGAAGAATGCAGCAGATTGTTTTAAATGAAAAGAATTTAAAGAATCCACAGAAGAATTCGAACTAGAAGTTAGCATTAGAGTTAGCGTTAGAGTTAGCGTTAGAGTTAGCGTTAGCGTTAGCGTTAGCGTTAGCGTTAGCGTTAGCGTTAGCGTTAGCGTTAGCGTTAGCGTTAGCGTTAGCGTTAGCGTTAGCGTTAGAGTTAGAGTTAGAGTTAGCGTTAGAGTTAGCGTTAGAGTTAGCGTTAGCGTTAGCGTTAGCGTTACGTTAGCGTTAGAGTTAGCGTTAGAGTTAGCGTTAGAGTTAGCGTTAGAGTTAGCGTTAGAGTCTGTCCTTCCGTCTGTCCTTCCGTCCATCCTTCCTTCCTTCGTTCCGTCCTTTCGTCCATCCTTCCGTCCATCCTTCCTTCCTTCGTTCCGTCCTTCCGTCCTTCCTTCCGTCTTTCCTTCCGTCCTTCCGTCCGTCCTTCCGTCCTTCCGTCCTTCCGTCCTTCCGTCCTTCCTTCCGTCCTTCCTTCCGTCCTTCCGTCCATCCTGTCCATCCAGTCCATCCAGTCCTTCCGTTCCTTCCGTTCCTTCCGTCCTTCCGTTCCTTCCGTTCCTTCCGTTCCTTCCGTCCTTCCGTTCTTCCGTCCTTCCGTCTGTCCTTCCGTCCATCCTTCCTTCCTTCCTTCCTTCCGTCCATCCTTCCTTCCTTCCTTCCTTCCTTCCTTCCGTCCGTCCTTCCGTCCTTTCTTCCTTCCGTCCTTCCGTCCTTCCGTCCTTCCTTCCGTCCTCCAGTCCATCCAGTCCATCCAGTCCATCCAGTCCATCCAGTCCTTCCGTTCCTTCCGTTCCTTCCGTTCCTTCCGTCCTTCCGTCATTCCGTCTTACGTCCTTCCTTCCGTCCGTCCTTCCATCTTCCGTCCTTCCATCTTCCGTCCTTCCATCTTCCGTCCTTCCGTCCTTCCGTCCTTCCGTCCTTCCGTCCTTCCGTCCTTCCGTCCTTCCGTCCTTCCGTCCATCTTTCGGCCATCTTTCGTCCATCTTCCGTCCATCTTCCGTCCATCTTCCGTCTGTCCTTCCGTCTGTCCTTCCGTCTGTCCTTCCGTCTGTCCTTCCGTCTGTCCTTCCGTCTGTCCTTCCGTCTGTCCTTCCGTCTGTCCTTCCGTCCGTCCTTCCTTCCTTCCGTCCTTCCTTCCGTCCTTCCGTCCTTCCGTCCTTCCGTCCTTCCGTCCTTCCGTCCTTCCGTCCTTCCTTCCGTCCTTCCGTCCTTCCTTCCGTCCTTCCGTCCTTCCTTCCTTCCATCCTTCCATCCTTCCGTTTGTCCTTCCGTCTGTCCTTCTGTCCATCCTTCCTTCCTTCCGTCTGTCCTTCTGTCCATCCTTCCTTCCTTCCTTCCGTCCTTCCGTCCTTCTGTCCTTCCTTCCGTCCTTCCTTCCGTCCTTCCTTCCTTTCGTCCTCCAGTCCATCCTTCCTTCCGTCCTTCCGATCTTCCGTCCTTCCGTCTGTCCTTCCGTCTGTCCTTCCGTCTGTCCTTCCGTCTGTCCTTCCGTCCATCCTTCCGTCCGTACTTCCGTCCTTCCTTCCATCTTCCGTCCTTCCGTCCTTCCGTCCTTCCGTCCTTCCGTCCGTCCTTCCTTCCGTCCGTCCTTCCTTCCGTCCTTCCTTCCTTCCGTCCGTCCTTCCTTCCGTCCTTCCTTCCTTCCGTCCTTCCTTCCTTCCGTCCTCCGTCCTTCCGTCTGTCCGTCCGTCTGTCCTTCCGTCCATCCTTCCTTCCGTCCTTCCGTCCTTCCGTCCTTCTGTCTGTCCTTCCGTCTGTCCTTCCGTCCATCCTTCCTTCCTTCCTTCCGTCCTTCCTTCCGTCCTTCCGTCCTTCCTTCTTTCCGTCCTTCTTTCCGTCCTTCCGTCCTTCCTTCCTTCCGTCCTTCCGTCCTTCCTTCCGTCCTTCCGTCCTTCCGTCCTTCCGTCCTTCCGTCCTTCCGTCTGTCCTTCCGTCTGTCCTTCCGTCTGTCCTTCCGTCTGTCCTTCCGTCCATCCTTCCGTCCTTCCGTCCTTCCGTCCTTCCGTCCTTCCGTCCTTCCTTCCGTCCTTCCGTCCTTCCTTCCGTCCTTCCGTTAGAGTTAGCGTTAGAGTTAGCGTTAGAGTTAGCGTTAGAGTCTGTCCTTCCGTCTGTCCTTCCGTCCATCCTTCCTTCCTTCGTTCCGTCCTTCCGTCCATCCTTCCGTCCATCCTTCCTTCCTTCGTTCCGTCCTTCCGTCCTTCCTTCCGTCCTTCCTTCCGTCCTTCCGTCCGTCCTTCCGTCCTTCCGTCCTTCCGTCCTTCCTTCCGTCCTTCCTTCCGTCCTTCCGTCCATCCTGTCCATCCAGTCCATCCAGTCCTTCCGTTCCTTCCGTTCCTTCCGTCCTTCCGTTCCTTCCGTTCCTTCCGTTCCTTCCGTTCTTCCGTCCTTCCGTCTGTCCTTCCGTCCATCCTTCCTTCCTTCCTTCCTTCCGTCCATCCTTCCTTCCTTCCTTCCTTCCTTCCGTCCGTCCTTCCGTCCTTTCTTCCTTCCGTCCTTCCGTCCTTCCGTCCTTCCTTCCGTCCTCCAGTCCATCCAGTCCATCCAGTCCATCCAGTCCATCCAGTCCTTCCGTTCCTTCCGTTCCTTCCGTTCCTTCCGTCCTTCCGTCATTCCGTCTTACGTCCTTCCTTCCGTCCGTCCTTCCATCTTCCGTCCTTCCATCTTCCGTCCTTCCATCTTCCGTCCTTCCGTCCTTCCGTCCTTCCGTCCTTCCGTCCTTCCGTCCTTCCGTCCTTCCGTCCTTCCGTCCTTCCGTCCTTCCTTCCGTCCTTCCGTCCTTCCTTCCGTCCTTCCGTCCTTCCTTCCGTCCTTTCGTCCTTCCTTCCTTCCATCCTTCCATCCTTCCTTCCTTCCATCCTTCCATCCTTCCGTTTGTCCTTCCGTCTGTCCTTCTGTCCATCCTTCCTTCCTTCCGTCTGTCCTTCTGTCCATCCTTCCTTCCTTCCTTCCTTCCGTCCTTCCGTCCTTCTGTCCTTCCTTCCGTCCTTCCTTCCGTCCTTCCTTCCTTTCGTCCTCCAGTCCATCCTTCCTTCCGTCCTTCCGATCTTCCGTCCTTCCGTCTGTCCTTCCGTCTGTCCTTCCGTCTGTCCTTCCGTCTGTCCTTCCGTCCATCCTTCCGTCCGTACTTCCGTCCTTCCTTCCATCTTCCGTCCTTCCGTCCTTCCGTCCTTCCGTCCTTCCGTCCTTCCGTCATTCCGTCCGTCCTTCCTTCCGTCCGTCCTTCCTTCCGTCCTTCCTTCCTTCCGTCCGTCCTTCCTTCCGTCCTTCCTTCCTTCCGTCCTTCCTTCCTTCCGTCCTCCGTCCTTCCGTCTGTCCGTCCGTCTGTCCTTCCGTCCATCCTTCCTTCCGTCCTTCCGTCCTTCTGTCTGTCCTTCCGTCTGTCCTTCCGTCCATCCTTCCTTCCTTCCTTCCGTCCTTCCTTCCGTCCTTCCGTCCTTCCTTCTTTCCGTCCTTCTTTCAGTCCTTCCGTCCTTCCGTCCTTCCTTCTTTCCGTCCTTCTTTCCGTCCTTCCGTCCTTCCTTCCTTCCGTCCTTCCGTCCTTCCGTCCTTCCTTCCGTCCTTCCGTCCTTCCTTCCGTCCTTCCGTCCTTCCGTCCTTCCGTCCTTCCGTCTGTCCTTCCGTCTGTCCTTCCGTCTGTCCTTCCGTCTGTCCTTCCGTCTGTCCTTCCGTCTGTCCTTCCGTCCATCCTTCCGTCCTTCCGTCCTTCCGTCCTTCCGTCCTTCCGTCCTTCCGTCCTTCCGTCCTTCCTTCCTTCCTTCCTTCCGTCCTTCCGTCCTTCCGTCCTTCCGTCCTTCCGTCCTTCCGTCCTTCCGTCCTTCCGTCCTTCCGTCCTTCCGTCCTTCCGTCCTTCCGTCCTTCCGTCCTTCCGTCCTTCCGTCCTTCCGTCCTTCCGTCTGTCCTTCCGTCCATCCTTCAAGTCCGTCCTTCCGTCTATCCTTCCAGTCCGTCCTTCCGTCCATCCTTCCAGTCCGTCCTTCCGTCCATCCTTCCAGTCCGTCCTTCCGTCCATCCTTCCAGTCCGTCCTTCCGTCCATCCTTCCAGTCCGTCCTTCCGTCCATCCTTCCAGTCCGTCCTTCCGTCCATCCTTCCAGTCCGTCCTTCCGTCCATCCTTCCAGTCCGTCCTTCCGTCCATCCTTCCAGTCCGTCCTTCCGTCCATCCTTCCGTCCATCCTTCCAGTCCGTCCGTCCGTCCTTCCGTCCATCCTTCCAGTCCGTCCGTCCTTCCTTCCGTCCATCCTTCCAGTCCGTCCGTCCTTCCTTCCGTCCGTCCATCCTTCCGTCCGTCCTTCCTTCCGTCCATCCTTCCAGTCCGTCCTTCCGTCCATCCTTCCAGTCCGTCCTTCCGTCCATCCTTCCAGTCCGTCCTTCCGTCCATCCTTCCAGTCCGTCCTTCCGTCCATCCTTCCAGTCCGTCCTTCCGTCCATCCTTCCAGTCCGTCCTTCCGTCCATCCTTCCAGTCCGTCCTTCCGTCCATCCTTCCAGTCCGTCCTTCCGTCCATCCTTCCAGTCCGTCCTTCCGTCCATCCTTCCAGTCCGTCCTTCCGTCCATCCTTCCAGTCCGTCCTTCCTTCCAGTCCGTCCTTCCGTCCATCCTTCCAGTCCGTCCTTCCGTCCATCCTTCCAGTCCGTCCTTCCGTCCATCCTTCCAGTCCGTCCTTCCGTCCATCCTTCCAGTCCGTCCTTCCGTCCATCCTTCCAGTCCGTCCTTCCGTCCATCCTTCCAGTCCGTCCTTCCAGTCCATCCTTCCAGTCCGTCCTTCCGTCCATCCTTCCGTCCGTCCTTCCAGTCCGTCCTTCTGTCCGTCCTTCCAGTCCGTCCTTCCGTCCGTCCTTCCGTCCGTCCTTCCAGTCCGTCCTTCCGTCCATCCTTCCGTCCTTCCAGTCCGTCCTTCCAGTCCGTCCTTCCGTCCATCCTTCCAGTCCGTCCTTCCGACCATCCTTCCAGTCCGTCCTTCCGTCCATCCTTCCAGTCCGTCCGTCCATCCTTCCGTCCATCCTTCCAGTCCGTCCGTCCTTCCTTCCGTCCATCCTTCCAGTCCGTCCTTCCGTCCATCCTTCCAGTCCGTCCTTCCGTCCATCCTTCCAGTCCGTCCTTCCGTCCATCCTTCCAGTCCGTCCTTCCGTCCATCCTTCCAGTCCGTCCTTCCGTCCATCCTTCCAGTCCGTCCTTCCGTCCATCCTTCCAGTCCGTCCTTCCGTCCATCCTTCCAGTCCGTCCTTCCGTCCATCCTTCCAGTCCGTCCTTCCGTCCATCCTTCCAGTCCGTCCTTCCGTCCATCCTTCCAGTCCGTCCTTCCGTCCATCCTTCCAGTCCGTCCTTCCGTCCATCCTTCCAGTCCGTCCTTCCGTCCATCCTTCCAGTCCGTCCTTCCGTCCATCCTTCCAGTCCGTCCTTCCGTCCATCCTTCCAGTCCGTCCTTCCGTCCATCCTTCCAGTCCGTCCTTCCGTCCATCCTTCCAGTCCGTCCTTCCGTCCATCCTTCCAGTCCGTCCTTCCGTCCATCCTTCCAGTCCGTCCTTCCGTCCATCCTTTCAGTCCGTCCTTACGTCCATCCTTTCAGTCCGTCCTTCCGTCCATCCTTCAGTCCGTCCTTCCAGTCCGTCCTTCCGTCCCTCCTTCCAGTCCGTCCTTCCGTCCATCCTTCCAGTCCGTCCATCCTTCCAGTCCGTCCTTCCGTCCATCCTTCCAGTCCGTCCTTCCGACCATCCTTCCAGTCCGTCCTTCCGTCCATCCTTCCAGTCCGTCCTTCCGTCCATCCTTCCAGTCCGTCCTTCCGTCCATCCTTCCAGTCCGTCCTTCCGTCCATCCTTCCAGTCCGTCCTTCCGTCCATCCTTCCAGTCCGTCCTTCCGTCCATCCTTCCAGTCCGTCCTTCCGTCCATCCTTCCAGTCCGTCCTTCCGTCCATCCTTCCAGTCCGTCCTTCCGTCCATCCTTCCAGTCCGTCCTTCCGTCCATCCTTCCAGTCCGTCCTTCCGTCCATCCTTCCAGTCCGTCCTTCCGTCCATCCTTCCAGTCCGTCCATCCTTCCAGTCCGTCCTTCCGTCCATCCTTCCAGTCCGTCCTTCCGTCCATCCTTCCAGTCCGTCCTTCCGTCCATCCTTCCAGTCCGTCCTTCCGTCCATCCTTCCAGTCCGTCCTTCCGTCCATCCTTCCAGTCCGTCCTTCCGTCCATCCTTCCAGTCCGTCCTTCCGTCCATCCTTCCAGTCCGTCCTTCCGTCCATCCTTCCAGTCCGTCCATCCTTCCAGTCCGTCCTTCCGTCCATCCTTCCAGTCTGTCCTTCCGTCCATCCTTCCAGTCTTTCTTTCCGTCCATCCTTCCAGTCCGTCCTTCCGTCCATCCTTCCAGTCCGTCCTTCCAGTCCATCCTTCCAGTCCGTCCTTCCGTCCATCCTTCCCTCCGTCCTTCCAGTCCGTCCTTCCGTCCGTCCTTCCAGTCCGTCCTTCCGGTCCGTCCTTCCAGTCCGTCCTTCCAGTCCGTCCGTCCATCCAGTCCATCCAGTCCATCCAGTCCATCCAGTCCATCCAGTCCATCCAGTCCATCCAGTCCATCCAGTCCATCCAGTCCATCCAGTCCATCCAGTCCATCCAGTCCATCCAGTCCATCCAGTCCATCCAGTCCATCCAGTCCATCCAGTCCATCCAGTCCATCCAGTCCATCCAGTCCAGTCCATCCAGTCCATCCAGTCCATCCAGTCCATCCAGTCCAGTCCGTCCAGTCCGTCCAGTCCATCCATTCCATCCAGTCCATTCCATCCAGTCCATCCAGTCCATCCAGTCCATCCAGTCCATCCAGTCCATCCAGTCCAGTCCAGTCCAGTCCAATCCAGTCCAATCCAGTCCATCCAGTCCATCCAGTCCATCCAGTCCATCCAGTCCATCCAGTCCATCCAGTCCATCCAGTCCATCCAGTCCATCCAGTCCATCCAGCCCATCCAGCCCATCCAGCCCATCCAGCCCATCCAGCCCATCCAGTCCATCCAGTCCATCCAGTCCATCCAGTCCATCCAGTCCATCCAGTCCATCCAGTCCATCCAGTCCATCCAGTCCATCCAGTCCATCCAGTCCATCCAGTCCATCCAGTCCATCCAGTCCATCCAGTCCATCCAGTCCATCCAGTCCATCCAGTCCATCCAGTCCATCCAGTCCATCCAGTCCATCCAGTCCATCCAGTCCATCCAGTCCATCCAGTCCATCCAGTCCATCCAGTCCATCCAGTCCATCCAGTCCATCCAGTCCATCCAGTCGTTAGCGTTAGCGTTAGCGTTAGCGTTAGCGTTAGCGTTAGCGTTAGCGTTAGAGTTAGCGTTAGCGTTAGCGTTAGAGTTAGCGTTAGAGTCATCCGGCGCGAACTGGTTAATAGTCTTACACTGAATTACCTCTAGGCATCTGGTCCTGAGCACTCCTACAGCTCCAGAAGCAAGAAACGTTTTCACACCCAAACCGACCGGTTACAAATAACATCATGAATAAGAAACACACAACTGATATAATCATTATAAATATTGCGAGTTAAAGGCAGGATACACCATTTGCAGATATCAAAAATATTTACTACCGTATTATTAAGAAATATCTTACTTATTTGAAAGTAAATAATGATTTTAGGCGTCCAGCAAAATGATTGCCCTAGATATTCTGATATTATTCCGAAAAATTGAATTTTATAAAACAAAACTCGCGATCGCCAGACGGCGAGCGCGAAAAAACAATAACAACATAAGAATAACTGCTCGACGCCGGTTGAAAACAAACGCTGTTTTTCATGCTTTTCTAGGCATCCATGATAGTAAAACTTCGGACAGGTCATTTAAATGATATTTACTATAAAATACAACCCCCCAAATCCACCCATATGATAATTCAAGCAATTACAAATGGTGTACCCAACCTTTAAATAAAACGTGTACTTAATTTTCTCTGCATTACATATTTAAATCATTTTCTGTTACCTCAAATGCCAGTCAAAAACAATGCAAAGAAGCACTTGACTGCATACAAATTGGCAAGTAACAATTCACCTCCCGTCTTAGACGCATCTTTATTGAGCTGCCCAAAATATAAACCTGTAGAGAAGACAAAAGAAATTACAGTTTTAGAGGTGGGAGAAAAATCCCAGAAGAATATTCTGGGGAAAATCGACAAAATCAGGTAGGGACTGAAAAACCTGCTTGCTGTGTGCCGGTGGCTGACAGATATTGCCAGTCTTGCTTGTGACATGTTTACCGTCATCCATTTTGAATCCCGAAAAAAATGTGCAAGGTACTTGTACACCCACCCTCCGATGCGAATTGAAACCTTGATTAATGGAGTTAAAACTTGAAATAAGTCCAACATCCGCCACTAATACGTTTCGGAAAACTTTCGACGACTCTTAAAAAATACATATAAGTCATCGTATTGTACTAAAAATACACCTATTACAAGTTGTACTTTTGTGTTTTGTGAAATGATTCATAGGACACGACACAGCTGCAACCTGAGATGCATTGAAGTTACGACGAGTTTCATGAAAATAGATTAAGGCAACAAATGTAAAGTATTTTTTTACCCTAACGCCCTAGGCATTTATTTGGGGTACAGTACACAATACTACCCAGTTCTTATAGGCTAGTGTAATAAGAGTACTGCATACAAGTAGTATTTTGTAGTATTGGGTAAGGTGATAGGGTTAATGTTTCATGGTCTTTAAAACCTCACATACTGGGGAACAATATTGGAAAATGTTCATGTCAAATATGTCATCTACAAGCTGTTTTGAATACACAGCAGGAATACACAGGGAGGAGGTCCACTTCTAAAGAATGCACAATCTTGTTTCTGAAGCATTATATAATTTGCTGCTTTCTTACCTTTGTATGTCAATTAGAATGTGTTGCAGCCAATTTTTGCTTAGCCTTTGCAACACTTAAAAGGTCAGGCAGTTTGTGTACATGGAGGATCTGTGAACAAAAAGGAGAAATAAATACAAGATAGGGTATTCAGTATTAGAAAGTATGTAACAAGTTGTAAAAAGAACCAAAAAGGTGCATGTTGTAAATGCACATAAGGAACCTTGAGTAATTTAGATTTAACTTCAAAAAGCAGGCCAGGCATATTATGTACATCAACATAGGAGGACCATTATGATTACAAGCCTAAGCTTGTTAGCCTTGGCCGGCAGTCTACCTGAAATTGGTGAAATTTGAAGATTGGTGAAAAAGGCGTGGAAGCTTTAAGAAATGCGTCGAAGAATGCAGCAGATTGTTTTAAATGAAAAGAATTTAAAGAATCCACAGAAGAATTCGAACTAGAAGTTAGCATTAGAGTTAGCGTTAGAGTTAGCGTTAGAGTTAGCGTTAGAGTTAGCGTTAGCGTTAGCGTTAGCGTTAGCGTTAGCGTTAGAGTTAGAGTTAGAGTTAGAGTTAGCGTTAGAGTTAGCGTTAGAGTTAGCGTTAGAGTTAGCGTTAGCGTTAGCGTTAGCGTTAGCGTTAGCGTTAGAGTTAGCGTTAGAGTTAGCGTTAGAGTTAGCGTTAGAGTTAGCGTTAGAGTCTGTCCTTCCGTCTGTCCTTCCGTCCATCCTTCCTTCCTTCGTTCCGTCCTTCCGTCCATCCTTCCGTCCATCCTTCCTTCCTTCGTTCCGTCCTTCCGTCCTTCCTTCCGTCCTTCCTTCCGTCCTTCCGTCCGTCCTTCCGTCCTTCCGTCCTTCCGTCCTTCCTTCCGTCCTTCCTTCCGTCCTTCCGTCCATCCTGTCCATCCAGTCCATCCAGTCCTTCCGTTCCTTCCGTTCCTTCCGTCCTTCCGTTCCTTCCGTTCCTTCCGTTCCTTCCGTCCTTCCGTTCTTCCGTCCTTCCGTCTGTCCTTCCGTCCATCCTTCCTTCCTTCCTTCCTTCCGTCCATCCTTCCTTCCTTCCTTCCTTCCTTCCTTCCGTCCGTCCTTCCGTCCTTTCTTCCTTCCGTCCTTCCGTCCTTCCGTCCTTCCTTCCGTCCTCCAGTCCATCCAGTCCATCCAGTCCATCCAGTCCATCCAGTCCTTCCGTTCCTTCCGTTCCTTCCGTTCCTTCCGTTCCTTCCGTCCTTCCGTCATTCCGTCTTACGTCCTTCCTTCCGTCCGTCCTTCCATCTTCCGTCCTTCCATCTTCCGTCCTTCCATCTTCCGTCCTTCCGTCCTTCCGTCCTTCCGTCCTTCCGTCCTTCCGTCCTTCCGTCCTTCCGTCCTTCCGTCCATCTTTCGTCCATCTTTCGTCCATCTTTCGTCCATCTTTCGTCCATCTTTCGTCCATCTTCCGTCCAGTCCTTCCGTCTGTCCTTCCGTCTGTCCTTCCGTCTGTCCTTCCGTCTGTCCTTCCGTCTGTCCTTCCGTCTGTCCTTCCGTCCGTCCTTCCTTCCTTCCGTCCTTCCTTCCGTCCTTCCGTCCTTCCGTCCTTCCGTCCTTCCGTCCTTCCGTCCTTCCTTCCGTCCTTCCGTCCTTCCTTCCGTCCTTCCGTCCTTCCTTCCTTCCATCCTTCCATCCTTCCGTTTGTCCTTCCGTCTGTCCTTCTGTCCATCCTTCCTTCCTTCCGTCTGTCCTTCTGTCCATCCTTCCTTCCTTCCTTCCTTCCGTCCTTCCGTCCTTCTGTCCTTCCTTCCGTCCTTCCTTCCGTCCTTCCTTCCTTTCGTCCTCCAGTCCATCCTTCCTTCCGTCCTTCCGATCTTCCGTCCTTCCGTCTGTCCTTCCGTCTGTCCTTCCGTCCATCCTTCCGTCTGTCCTTCCGTCCATCCTTCCGTCCGTACTTCCGTCCTTCCTTCCATCTTCCGTCCTTCCGTCCTTCCGTCCTTCCGTCCTTCCGTCCTTCCGTCCTTCCGTCATTCCGTCCGTCCTTCCTTCCGTCCGTCCTTCCTTCCGTCCTTCCTTCCTTCCGTCCGTCCTTCCTTCCGTCCTTCCTTCCTTCCGTCCTTCCTTCCTTCCGTCCTCCGTCCTTCCGTCTGTCCGTCCGTCTGTCCTTCCGTCCATCCTTCCTTCCGTCCTTCCGTCCTTCTGTCTGTCCTTCCGTCTGTCCTTCCGTCCATCCTTCCTTCCTTCCTTCCGTCCTTCCTTCCGTCCTTCCGTCCTTCCTTCTTTCCGTCCTTCTTTCAGTCCTTCCGTCCTTCCGTCCTTCCTTTTTTCCGTCCTTCTTTCAGTCCTTCCGTCCTTCCGTCCTTCCTTCTTTCCGTCCTTCTTTCCGTCCTTCCGTCCTTCCTTCCGTCCTTCCGTCCTTCCGTCCTTCCTTCCGTCCTTCCGTCCTTCCTTCCGTCCTTCCGTCCTTCCGTCCTTCCGTCCTTCCGTCCTTCCGTCTGTCCTTCCGTCTGTCCTTCCGTCTGTCCTTCCGTCTGTCCTTCCGTCTGTCCTTCCGTCTGTCCTTCCGTCTGTCCTTCCGTCTGTCCTTCCGTCCTTCCGTCCTTCCGTCCTTCCGTCGTCCTTCCTTCCGTCCATCCTTCCGTCCTTCCGTCCTTCCGTCCTTCCGTCCTTCCGTCCTTCCTTCCGTCCTTCCGTCCGTCCTTCCGTCCGTCCTTCCGTCCTTCCGTCCTTCCGTCCTTCCTTCCTTCCGTCCTTCCGTCCTTCCGTCCTTCCGTCCTTCCGTCCTTCCGTCCTTCCGTCCTTCCGTCCTTCCGTCCTTCCGTCCTTCCGTCCTTCCGTCTGTCCTTCCGTCCATCCTTCAAGTCCGTCCTTCCGTCTATCCTTCCAGTCCGTCCTTCCGTCCATCCTTCCAGTCCGTCCTTCCGTCCATCCTTCCAGTCCGTCCTTCCGTCCATCCTTCCAGTCCGTCCTTCCGTCCATCCTTCCAGTCCGTCCTTCCGTCCATCCTTCCAGTCCGTCCTTCCGTCCATCCTTCCAGTCCGTCCTTCCGTCCATCCTTCCAGTCCGTCCTTCCGTCCATCCTTCCGTCCATCCTTCCAGTCCGTCCGTCCGTCCTTCCGTCCATCCTTCCAGTCCGTCCGTCCTTCCTTCCGTCCATCCTTCCAGTCCGTCCGTCCTTCCTTCCGTCCGTCCATCCTTCCGTCCGTCCTTCCTTCCGTCCATCCTTCCAGTCCGTCCTTCCGTCCATCCTTCCAGTCCGTCCTTCCATCCATCCTTCCAGTCCGTCCTTCCGTCCATCCTTCCAGTCCGTCCTTCCGTCCATCCTTCCGTCCGTCCTTCCAGTCCGTCCTTCCGTCCATCCTTCCGTCCTTCCAGTCCGTCCTTCCAGTCCGTCCTTCCGTCCATCCTTCCAGTCCGTCCTTCCGACCATCCTTCCAGTCAGTCCTTCCGTCCATCCTTCCAGTCCGTCCGTCCGTCCTTCCGTCCATCCTTCCAGTCCGTCCGTCCTTCCTTCCGTCCATCCTTCCAGTCCGTCCTTCCGTCCATCCTTCCAGTCCGTCCTTCCGTCCATCCTTCCAGTCCGTCCTTCCGTCCATCCTTCCAGTCCGTCCTTCCGTCCATCCTTCCAGTCCGTCCTTCCGTCCATCCTTCCAGTCCGTCCTTCCGTCCATCCTTCCAGTCCGTCCTTCCGTCCATCCTTCCAGTCCGTCCTTCCGTCCATCCTTCCAGTCCGTCCTTCCGTCCATCCTTCCAGTCCGTCCTTCCGTCCATCCTTTCAGTCCGTCCTTACGTCCATCCTTTCAGTCCGTCCTTCCGTCCATCCTTCAGTCCGTCCTTCCAGTCCGTCCTTCCGTCCCTCCTTCCAGTCCGTCCTTCCGTCCATCCTTCCAGTCCGTCCATCCTTCCAGTCCGTCCTTCCGTCCATCCTTCCAGTCCGTCCTTCCGACCATCCTTCCAGTCCGTCCTTCCGTCCATCCTTCCAGTCCGTCCTTCCGTCCATCCTTCCAGTCCGTCCTTCCGTCCATCCTTCCAGTCCGTCCTTCCGTCCATCCTTCCAGTCCGTCCTTCCGTCCATCCTTCCAGTCCGTCCTTCCGTCCATCCTTCCAGTCCGTCCTTCCGTCCATCCTTCCAGTCCGTCCTTCCGTCCATCCTTCCAGTCCGTCCTTCCGTCCATCCTTCCAGTCCGTCCTTCCGTCCATCCTTCCAGTCCGTCCTTCCGTCCATCCTTCCAGTCCGTCCTTCCGTCCATCCTTCCAGTCCGTCCATCCTTCCAGTCCGTCCTTCCGTCCATCCTTCCAGTCCGTCCTTCCGTCCATCCTTCCAGTCCGTCCTTCCGTCCATCCTTCCAGTCCGTCCTTCCGTCCATCCTTCCAGTCCGTCCTTCCGTCCATCCTTCCAGTCCGTCCTTCCGTCCATCCTTCCAGTCCGTCCTTCCGTCCATCCTTCCAGTCCGTCCTTCCGTCCATCCTTCCAGTCCGTCCATCCTTCCAGTCCGTCCTTCCGTCCATCCTTCCAGTCTGTCCTTCCGTCCATCCTTCCAGTCTTTCTTTCCGTCCATCCTTCCAGTCCGTCCTTCCGTCCATCCTTCCAGTCCGTCCTTCCAGTCCATCCTTCCAGTCCGTCCTTCCGTCCATCCTTCCCTCCGTCCTTCCAGTCCGTCCTTCCGTCCGTCCTTCCAGTCCGTCCTTCCGGTCCGTCCTTCCAGTCCGTCCTTCCAGTCCGTCCGTCCATCCAGTCCATCCAGTCCATCCAGTCCATCCAGTCCATCCAGTCCATCCAGTCCATCCAGTCCATCCAGTCCATCCAGTCCATCCAGTCCATCCAGTCCATCCAGTCCATCCAGTCCATCCAGTCCATCCAGTCCATCCAGTCCATCCAGTCCATCCAGTCCAGTCCATCCAGTCCATCCAGTCCATCCAGTCCATCCAGTCCAGTCCGTCCAGTCCGTCCAGTCCATCCATTCCATCCAGTCCATTCCATCCAGTCCATCCAGTCCATCCAGTCCATCCAGTCCATCCAGTCCATCCAGTCCATCCAGTCCATCCAGTCCAGTCCAGTCCAGTCCAATCCAGTCCAATCCAGTCCATCCAGTCCATCCAGTCCATCCAGTCCATCCAGTCCATCCAGTCCATCCAGTCCATCCAGTCCATCCAGTCCATCCAGCCCATCCAGCCCATCCAGCCCATCCAGCCCATCCAGCCCATCCAGTCCATCCAGTCCATCCAGTCCATCCAGTCCATCCAGTCCATCCAGTCCATCCAGTCCATCCAGTCCATCCAGTCCATCCAGTCCATCCAGTCCATCCAGTCCATCCAGTCCATCCAGTCCATCCAGTCCATCCAGTCCATCCAGTCCATCCAGTCCATCCAGTCCATCCAGTCCATCCAGTCCATCCAGTCCATCCAGTCCATCCAGTCCATCCAGTCCATCCAGTCCATCCAGTCCATCCAGTCCATCCAGTCCATCCAGTCCATCCAGTCCATCCAGTCGTTAGCGTTAGCGTTAGCGTTAGCGTTAGCGTTAGCGTTAGCGTTAGCGTTAGAGTTAGCGTTAGCGTTAGCGTTAGAGTTAGCGTTAGAGTCATCCGGCGCGAACTGGTTAATAGTCTTACACTGAATTACCTCTAGGCATCTGGTCCTGAGCACTCCTACAGCTCCAGAAGCAAGAAACGTTTTCACACCCAAACCGACCGGTTACAAATAACATCATGAATAAGAAACACACAACTGATATAATCATTATAAATATTGCGAGTTAAAGGCAGGATACACCATTTGCAGATATCAAAAATATTTACTACCGTATTATTAAGAAATATCTTACTTATTTGAAAGTAAATAATGATTTTAGGCGTCCAGCAAAATGATTGCCCTAGATATTCTGATATTATTCCGAAAAATTGAATTTTATAAAACAAAACTCGCGATCGCCAGACGGCGAGCGCGAAAAAACAATAACAACATAAGAATAACTGCTCGACGCCGGTTGAAAACAAACGCTGTTTTTCATGCTTTTCTAGGCATCCATGATAGTAAAACTTCGGACAGGTCATTTAAATGATATTTACTATAAAATACAACCCCCCAAATCCACCCATATGATAATTCAAGCAATTACAAATGGTGTACCCAACCTTTAAATAAAACGTGTACTTAATTTTCTCTGCATTACATATTTAAATCATTTTCTGTTACCTCAAATGCCAGTCAAAAACAATGCAAAGAAGCACTTGACTGCATACAAATTGGCAAGTAACAATTCACCTCCCGTCTTAGACGCATCTTTATTGAGCTGCCCAAAATATAAACCTGTAGAGAAGACAAAAGAAATTACAGTTTTAGAGGTGGGAGAAAAATCCCAGAAGAATATTCTGGGGAAAATCGACAAAATCAGGTAGGGACTGAAAAACCTGCTTGCTGTGTGCCGGTGGCTGACAGATATTGCCAGTCTTGCTTGTGACATGTTTACCGTCATCCATTTTGAATCCCGAAAAAAATGTGCAAGGTACTTGTACACCCACCCTCCGATGCGAATTGAAACCTTGATTAATGGAGTTAAAACTTGAAATAAGTCCAACATCCGCCACTAATACGTTTCGGAAAACTTTCGACGACTCTTAAAAAATACATATAAGTCATCGTATTGTACTAAAAATACACCTATTACAAGTTGTACTTTTGTGTTTTGTGAAATGATTCATAGGACACGACACAGCTGCAACCTGAGATGCATTGAAGTTACGACGAGTTTCATGAAAATAGATTAAGGCAACAAATGTAAAGTATTTTTTTACCCTAACGCCCTAGGCATTTATTTGGGGTACAGTACACAATACTACCCAGTTCTTATAGGCTAGTGTAATAAGAGTACTGCATACAAGTAGTATTTTGTAGTATTGGGTAAGGTGATAGGGTTAATGTTTCATGGTCTTTAAAACCTCACATACTGGGGAACAATATTGGAAAATGTTCATGTCAAATATGTCATCTACAAGCTGTTTTGAATACACAGCAGGAATACACAGGGAGGAGGTCCACTTCTAAAGAATGCACAATCTTGTTTCTGAAGCATTATATAATTTGCTGCTTTCTTACCTTTGTATGTCAATTAGAATGTGTTGCAGCCAATTTTTGCTTAGCCTTTGCAACACTTAAAAGGTCAGGCAGTTTGTGTACATGGAGGATCTGTGAACAAAAAGGAGAAATAAATACAAGATAGGGTATTCAGTATTAGAAAGTATGTAACAAGTTGTAAAAAGAACCAAAAAGGTGCATGTTGTAAATGCACATAAGGAACCTTGAGTAATTTAGATTTAACTTCAAAAAGCAGGCCAGGCATATTATGTACATCAACATAGGAGGACCATTATGATTACAAGCCTAAGCTTGTTAGCCTTGGCCGGCAGTCTACCTGAAATTGGTGAAATTTGAAGATTGGTGAAAAAGGCGTGGAAGCTTTAAGAAATGCGTCGAAGAATGCAGCAGATTGTTTTAAATGAAAAGAATTTAAAGAATCCACAGAAGAATTCGAACTAGAAGTTAGCATTAGAGTTAGCGTTAGAGTTAGCGTTAGAGTTAGCGTTAGAGTTAGCGTTAGCGTTAGCGTTAGCGTTAGCGTTAGCGTTAGAGTTAGAGTTAGAGTTAGAGTTAGCGTTAGAGTTAGCGTTAGAGTTAGCGTTAGAGTTAGCGTTAGCGTTAGCGTTAGCGTTAGCGTTAGCGTTAGAGTTAGCGTTAGAGTTAGCGTTAGAGTTAGCGTTAGAGTTAGCGTTAGAGTCTGTCCTTCCGTCTGTCCTTCCGTCCATCCTTCCTTCCTTCGTTCCGTCCTTCCGTCCATCCTTCCGTCCATCCTTCCTTCCTTCGTTCCGTCCTTCCGTCCTTCCTTCCGTCCTTCCTTCCGTCCTTCCGTCCGTCCTTCCGTCCTTCCGTCCTTCCGTCCTTCCTTCCGTCCTTCCTTCCGTCCTTCCGTCCATCCTGTCCATCCAGTCCATCCAGTCCTTCCGTTCCTTCCGTTCCTTCCGTCCTTCCGTTCCTTCCGTTCCTTCCGTTCCTTCCGTCCTTCCGTTCTTCCGTCCTTCCGTCTGTCCTTCCGTCCATCCTTCCTTCCTTCCTTCCTTCCGTCCATCCTTCCTTCCTTCCTTCCTTCCTTCCTTCCGTCCGTCCTTCCGTCCTTTCTTCCTTCCGTCCTTCCGTCCTTCCGTCCTTCCTTCCGTCCTCCAGTCCATCCAGTCCATCCAGTCCATCCAGTCCATCCAGTCCTTCCGTTCCTTCCGTTCCTTCCGTTCCTTCCGTTCCTTCCGTCCTTCCGTCATTCCGTCTTACGTCCTTCCTTCCGTCCGTCCTTCCATCTTCCGTCCTTCCATCTTCCGTCCTTCCATCTTCCGTCCTTCCGTCCTTCCGTCCTTCCGTCCTTCCGTCCTTCCGTCCTTCCGTCCTTCCGTCCTTCCGTCCATCTTTCGTCCATCTTTCGTCCATCTTTCGTCCATCTTTCGTCCATCTTTCGTCCATCTTCCGTCCATCTTCCGTCTGTCCTTCCGTCTGTCCTTCCGTCTGTCCTTCCGTCTGTCCTTCCGTCTGTCCTTCCGTCTGTCCTTCCGTCTGTCCTTCCGTCCGTCCTTCCTTCCTTCCGTCCTTCCTTCCGTCCTTCCGTCCTTCCGTCCTTCCGTCCTTCCGTCCTTCCGTCCTTCCTTCCGTCCTTCCGTCCTTCCTTCCGTCCTTCCGTCCTTCCTTCCTTCCATCCTTCCATCCTTCCGTTTGTCCTTCCGTCTGTCCTTCTGTCCATCCTTCCTTCCTTCCGTCTGTCCTTCTGTCCATCCTTCCTTCCTTCCTTCCTTCCGTCCTTCCGTCCTTCTGTCCTTCCTTCCGTCCTTCCTTCCGTCCTTCCTTCCTTTCGTCCTCCAGTCCATCCTTCCTTCCGTCCTTCCGATCTTCCGTCCTTCCGTCTGTCCTTCCGTCTGTCCTTCCGTCCATCCTTCCGTCTGTCCTTCCGTCCATCCTTCCGTCCGTACTTCCGTCCTTCCTTCCATCTTCCGTCCTTCCGTCCTTCCGTCCTTCCGTCCTTCCGTCCTTCCGTCCTTCCGTCATTCCGTCCGTCCTTCCTTCCGTCCGTCCTTCCTTCCGTCCTTCCTTCCTTCCGTCCGTCCTTCCTTCCGTCCTTCCTTCCTTCCGTCCTTCCTTCCTTCCGTCCTCCGTCCTTCCGTCTGTCCGTCCGTCTGTCCTTCCGTCCATCCTTCCTTCCGTCCTTCCGTCCTTCTGTCTGTCCTTCCGTCTGTCCTTCCGTCCATCCTTCCTTCCTTCCTTCCGTCCTTCCTTCCGTCCTTCCGTCCTTCCTTCTTTCCGTCCTTCTTTCAGTCCTTCCGTCCTTCCGTCCTTCCTTTTTTCCGTCCTTCTTTCAGTCCTTCCGTCCTTCCGTCCTTCCTTCTTTCCGTCCTTCTTTCCGTCCTTCCGTCCTTCCTTCCGTCCTTCCGTCCTTCCGTCCTTCCTTCCGTCCTTCCGTCCTTCCTTCCGTCCTTCCGTCCTTCCGTCCTTCCGTCCTTCCGTCCTTCCGTCTGTCCTTCCGTCTGTCCTTCCGTCTGTCCTTCCGTCTGTCCTTCCGTCTGTCCTTCCGTCTGTCCTTCCGTCTGTCCTTCCGTCTGTCCTTCCGTCCTTCCGTCCTTCCGTCCTTCCGTCCTTCCGTCCTTCCGTCCTTCCGTCCTTCCGTCCTTCCGTCCTTCCGTCCTTCCTTCCGTCCATCCTTCCGTCCTTCCGTCCTTCCGTCCTTCCGTCCTTCCGTCCTTCCTTCCGTCCTTCCGTCCGTCCTTCCGTCCGTCCTTCCTTCCGTCCTTCCGTCCTTCCGTCCTTCCGTCCTTCCGTCCTTCCGTCCTTCCGTCCTTCCGTCCTTCCGTCTGTCCTTCCGTCCATCCTTCAAGTCCGTCCTTCCGTCTATCCTTCCAGTCCGTCCTTCCGTCCATCCTTCCAGTCCGTCCTTCCGTCCATCCTTCCAGTCCGTCCTTCCGTCCATCCTTCCAGTCCGTCCTTCCGTCCATCCTTCCAGTCCGTCCTTCCGTCCATCCTTCCAGTCCGTCCTTCCGTCCATCCTTCCAGTCCGTCCTTCCGTCCATCCTTCCAGTCCGTCCTTCCGTCCATCCTTCCGTCCATCCTTCCAGTCCGTCCGTCCGTCCTTCCGTCCATCCTTCCAGTCCGTCCGTCCTTCCTTCCGTCCATCCTTCCAGTCCGTCCGTCCTTCCTTCCGTCCGTCCATCCTTCCGTCCGTCCTTCCTTCCGTCCATCCTTCCAGTCCGTCCTTCCGTCCATCCTTCCAGTCCGTCCTTCCATCCATCCTTCCAGTCCGTCCTTCCGTCCATCCTTCCAGTCCGTCCTTCCGTCCATCCTTCCGTCCGTCCTTCCAGTCCGTCCTTCCGTCCATCCTTCCGTCCTTCCAGTCCGTCCTTCCAGTCCGTCCTTCCGTCCATCCTTCCAGTCCGTCCTTCCGACCATCCTTCCAGTCAGTCCTTCCGTCCATCCTTCCAGTCCGTCCGTCCATCCTTCCGTCCATCCTTCCAGTCCGTCCGTCCTTCCTTCCGTCCATCCTTCCAGTCCGTCCTTCCGTCCATCCTTCCAGTCCGTCCTTCCGTCCATCCTTCCAGTCCGTCCTTCCGTCCATCCTTCCAGTCCGTCCTTCCGTCCATCCTTCCAGTCCGTCCTTCCGTCCATCCTTCCAGTCCGTCCTTCCGTCCATCCTTCCAGTCCGTCCTTCCGTCCATCCTTCCAGTCCGTCCTTCCGTCCATCCTTCCAGTCCGTCCTTCCGTCCATCCTTCCAGTCCGTCCTTCCGTCCATCCTTCCAGTCCGTCCTTCCGTCCATCCTTCCAGTCCGTCCTTCCGTCCATCCTTCCAGTCCGTCCTTCCGTCCATCCTTCCAGTCCGTCCTTCCGTCCATCCTTCCAGTCCGTCCTTCCGTCCATCCTTCCAGTCCGTCCTTCCGTCCATCCTTCCAGTCCGTCCTTCCGTCCATCCTTCCAGTCCGTCCTTCCGTCCATCCTTCCAGTCCGTCCTTCCGTCCATCCTTCCAGTCCGTCCTTCCGTCCATCCTTCCAGTCCGTCCTTCCGTCCATCCTTCCAGTCCGTCCTTCCAGTCCGTCCTTCCGTCCATCCTTCCAGTCCGTCCTTACGTCCATCCTTTCAGTCCGTCCTTCCGTCCATCCTTCAGTCCGTCCTTCCAGTCCGTCCTTCCAGTCCGTCCTTCCGTCCATCCTTCCCTCCGTCCTTCCAGTCCGTCCTTCCCTCCGTCCTTCCAGTCCGTCCTTCCGTCCGTCCTTCCAGTCCGTCCTTCCGTCCGTCCTTCCAGTCCGTCCTTCCGTCCGTCCTTCCAGTCCGTCCTTCCAGTCCGTCCTTCCGTCCATCCTTCCAGTCCGTCCTTCCGTCCATCCTTCCAGTCCGTCCTTCCGTCCATCCTTCCAGTCCGTCCTTCCGTCCATCCTTCCAGTCCGTCCTTCCAGTCCATCCTTCCAGTCCGTCCTTCCGTCCGTCCTTCCCTCCGTCCTTCCAGTCCGTCCTTCCGTCCGTCCTTCCAGTCCGTCCTTCCGTCCGTCCTTCCAGTCCGTCCTTCCAGTCCATCCTTCCGTCCGTCCTTCCAGTCCATCCTTCCGTCCATCCTTCCAGTCCGTCCTTCCGTCCATCCTTCCGTCCTTCCAGTCCGTCCTTCCAGTCCGTCCTTCCGTCCATCCTTCCAGTCCGTCCTTCCGTCCATCCTTCCAGTCCGTCCTTCCGTCCATCCTTCCAGTCCGTCCTTCCGTCCATCCTTCCAGTCCGTCCTTCCGTCCATCCTTCCAGTCCGTCCTTCCGTCCATCCTTCCAGTCCGTCCTTCCGTCCATCCTTCCAGTCCGTCCTTCCGTCCATCCTTCCAGTCCGTCCTTCCGTCCATCCTTCCAGTCCGTCCTTCCGTCCATCCTTCCAGTCCGTCCTTCCGTCCATCCTTCCTGTACGTCCTTCCGTCCATCCTTCCAGTCCGTCCTTCCGTCCATCCTTCCAGTCCGTCCTTCCGTCCATCCTTCCAGTCCGTCCTTCCGTCCTTCCGTCCATCCTTCCAGTCCGTCCTTCCGTCCATCCTTCCAGTCCGTCGCCTATCCGTCCATCCTTCAGTCCGTCCTTCCGCCCCCCCCGTCCCGCCTCCGCCCCCCCCCCCCCCCATCCATCCTTCCAGTCCGTCCTTCCGTCCATCCTTCCAGTCCGTCCTTCCGTCCATCCTTCCAGTCCGTCCTTCCGTCCTTCAGTCCGTCCTCTCCAGTTCCGTCCTTCCGTCCATCCCTTCCAGTCCGTCCTTCCGTCATCCTTCCAGTCCGTCCTTCCGTCCATCCTTCCAGTCCGTCCTTCCGTCCATCCTTCCAGTCCGTCCTTCCGTCCATCCTTCCAGTCCGTCCTTCCGTCCATCCTTCCAGTCCGTCCTTCCGTCCATCCTTCCAGTCCGTCCTTCCGTCCATCCTTCCAGTCCGTCCTTCCGTCCATCCTTCCAGTCCGTCCTTCCGTCCATCCTTCCAGTCCGTCCTTCCGTCCATCCTTCCAGTCCGTCCTTCCGTCCGTCCTTCCAGTCCGTCCTTCCGTCCGTCCTTCCAGTCCGTCCTTCCGTCCGTCCTTCCAGTCCGTCCTTCCGTCCGTCCTTTCAGTCCGTCCTTACGTCCGTCCTTTCAGTCCGTCCTTCCGTCCGTCCTTCCAGTCCCTCCTTCCAGTCCGTCCTTCCGTCCCTCCTTCCAGTCCGTCCTTCCGTCCCTCCTTCCAGTCCGTCCTTCCGTCCATCCTTCCAGTCCGTCCTTCCGTCCATCCTTCCAGTCCGTCCATCCTTCCAGTCCGTCCTTCCGTCCATCCTTCCAGTCCGTCCTTCCGTCCATCCTTCCAGTCCGTCCTTCCGTCCATCCTTCCAGTCCGTCCTTCCGTCCATCCTTCCAGTCCGTCCTTCCGTCCATCCTTCCAGTCCGTCCTTCCGTCCATCCTTCCAGTCCGTCCTTCCGTCCATCCTTCCAGTCCGTCCTTCCGTCCATCCTTCCAGTCCGTCCTTCCGTCCATCCTTCCAGTCCGTCCTTCCGTCCATCCTTCCAGTCCGTCCTTCCGTCCATCCTTCCAGTCCGTCCTTCCGTCCATCCTTCCAGTCCGTCCTTCCGTCCATCCTTCCAGTCCGTCCTTCCGTCCATCCTTCCAGTCCGTCCTTCCGTCCATCCTTCCAGTCCGTCCTTCCGTCCATCCTTCCAGTCCGTCCTTCCAGTCCATCCTTCCAGTTCGTCCTTCCGTCCATCCTTCCCTCCGTCCTTCCAGTCCGTCCTTCCGTCCGTCCTTCCAGTCCGTCCTTCCGTCCGTCCTTCCAGTCCGTCCTTCCAGTCCGTCCTTCCGTCCATCCTTCCAGTCCGTCCTTCCGTCCATCCTTCCAGTCCGTCCTTCCGTCCATCCTTCCAGTCCGTCCTTCCGTCCATCCTTCCAGTCCGTCCTTCCGTCCATCCTTCCAGTCCGTCCTTCCGTCCATCCTTCCAGTCCGTCCTTCCGTCCATCCTTCCAGTCCGTCCTTCCGTCCATCCTTCCAGTCCGTCCTTCCGTCCATCCTTCCAGTCCGTCCTTCCGTCCATCCTTCCAGTCCGTCCTTCCGTCCATCCTTCCAGTCCGTCCTTCCGTCCATCCTTCCAGTCCGTCCTTCCGTCCATCCTTCCAGTCCGTCCTTCCGTCCATCCTTCCAGTCCGTCCTTCCGTCCATCCTTCCAGTCCGTCCTTCCGTCCATCCTTCCAGTCCGTCCTTCCGTCCATCCTTCCAGTCCGTCCTTCCGTCCATCCTTCCAGTCCGTCCTTCCGTCCATCCTTCCAGTCCGTCCTTCCGTCCATCCTTCCAGTCCGTCCTTCCGTCCATCCTTCCAGTCCGTCCTTCCGTCCATCCTTCCAGTCCGTCCTTCCGTCCATCCTTCCAGTCCGTCCTTCCGTCCATCCTTCCAGTCCGTCCTTCCGTCCATCCTTCCAGTCCGTCCTTCCGTCCATCCTTCCAGTCCGTCCTTCCGTCCATCCTTCCAGTCCGTCCTTCCGTCCATCCTTCCAGTCCGTCCTTCCGTCCATCGCTTCGCAGTCCGGTCTTCCGTCCATCCTTCCGTCCGTCCCTTCCGTCCACCTTCCGTCCTTCCAGTCCGTCCTTCCAGTTCCCGTCCTTCCGTCCCGTCCTTCCTCTTACGTCCATCCTTTCAGTCCGTCCTTACGTCCATCCTTTCAGTCCGTCCTTCCGTCCATCCTTCCAGTCCGTCCTTCCAGTCCGTCCTTCTGTCCCTCCTTCCAGTCCGTCCTTCCGTCCCTCCTTCCAGTCCGTCCTTCCGTCCATCCTTCCAGTCCGTCCATCCTTCCAGTCCGTCCTTCCGTCCATCCTTCCAGTCCGTCCTTCCGACCATCCTTCCAGTCCGTCCTTCCGTCCATCCTTCCAGTCCGTCCTTCCGTCCATCCTTCCAGTCCGTCCTTCCGTCCATCCTTCCAGTCCGTCCTTCCGTCCATCCTTCCGTCCTTCCAGTCCGTCCTTCCAGTCCGTCCTTCCGTCCGTCCTTCCAGTCCGTCCTTCCGTCCATCCTTCCGTCCGTCCTTCCGTCCGTCCTTCCGTCCGTCCTTCCAGTCCGTCCTTCCGTCCATACTTCCAGTCCGTCCTTCCGTCCATCCTTCCAGTCCGTCCTTCCGTCCATCCTTCCAGTCCGTCCTTCCGTCCGCGAAATTTTTTTTCCCACTATGGGAAAGGCCAACATTTGCATGTAACGCTCCCATTGGCTGAATTATCGTGAACAAACTGCCATTATAATATCCAATCTGCACTAGCACTATGCATGGATCACTCAGCGCTGCACTCAAGACCATAGCTTTTTTAGGTCATAACTAGCTAGCTAGTTATGACCTAAAAGCTAGAGAGACACGTACGTACGTACACCCCCATGTACATGTATACTGTAAATGTACATAATGCATAGAGCAAGGAACAAATGACACATGCTTCATGAACTTCGTTGAATTTACTGAGCAAAAGTCTGATTTACATGTATATTATCACATGGAGAAATGCTTCATGAACTTCGTTGAATTTACTGAGCAGAATTCTGATTTGTAGTAATAAGTTACACCAATTCAAAGCAATATTTGAAGACGATGTATAACTAGTATAAGTCCATGTTAATTTCTTGTATTTCTCTCAGTCCGCACAGAATACAAAAAGTGACAATTAATTTTTTTAAACGCGTGACTTGTTTTCTATTGTCTGTTTCTAGCTGCTTTAATATCATGCCGGCTGTATTATACAATTCCAAAGACAATTATGACAAGCCAACAATACAATAAAAATACATGTACAACAATGAATGCAAGAAATAAAAAAAGTAATTTCATTAAATGACATATAAAATGGGGTGTGAATGTGTAAATTAATAAAAGAAGCAAGGCCAGCTTGATAAATGATAACGTTCACAACCCCCAAATATGAGAAAGGCAGAAGAAATGAGTCATGCTAACCGATTAATTATACATGTACAGTATTTGATTATTTTCAGGAACTTTAAGTTTCTATTTCTGTACTTAAACCTTAGTGATGTTATAGGTTAGTGTTTAAAAAATCGTACAATGTCCTGCCGTTAGTTTGCTTTTTGACACATTTTTATGTACAAATATTTGATTTTTTTTCAGTAGAGCCACTGTGAAATGTTTTCCCCTTGTCTTACAGGGGGAAAACCACACCCCATGATAAAGTTATTACCTCCACACCCACTGCCTCATAATTGGTTCCTTATTCTTTCGTTACTTTGTTTATTGGTTCTTACAATAATTAATTTCTTGGTATTTTTCTCAGGAATGCGAGACCCAAGGAACATGTAGTAATTAATAAGGTTATCAAAACAGTTTTTAATTTTTTTACAGTGCTTGCTGCGCTACGCAGCTACTGGATAAAAAAACATGAATTTTATCTCAAGACCTCTGAAAACATAGTTTGCCACTGCATGGTTACAGTATCTGATCAACTGTTGTTCCCGTATTCTTAAATTAAGCCATACCGGTATATACCGTATACGTTTATCCAACAAGAACAACGACGACAGCAGCAACCGCAACAGCACCACAACGCTTTATAGTTATACACAAGAAGAAAAAAAGGGTTTATAATACAAAACAGACTGGAAATAATAACTATAAGCTATGAAGCTAAATGGGGTAAGTAACAACTGAACTGGAGCTCTATTTTTTAGCAACTGTACATGTCGGTATGCACAACGGAACTGGAGTGCGCAATTGGCCCAATAAAACAAACCACTTTTTAACAATGTGTAAAAGCCTGTCAGTGCAAAACAAAATTTATTTGTATATTCAGTACACGGTCTTCCTTCACAATTTGTTCGAAAAACCTAACTGTAATTACAAATGTACATGTATTGATACATATGGCACAGGGTACATATAGCATAGAGTTGAATAGTTCATATAAGTTATATGTATGGGTTTACTGAGCTAGCTGTGGTTTAACTCTGCAGTTTAGTAGCCAAGTTGACCTTTGTAAAAATGAGGCTATAGGCCTATTATAGGACCGTCCCAAGGGAAGATTTCTCCCAAACCAGAGCATATCATATCCTTTCTCTATGATTATATATTCTGACGCTATCACACTGTACTCTACCACTCAACTAGGCCAACACTGTCCAAACATTATAAGAAGTAAAACGTCGTATTTATATTAAAATACTTTTCCCTATGCCTGGAATAATGATAATCAAGTACACGGTAATATCATTTTACTATTTCCCCCATTTATTTTCTTGCCAAGTGTCTGCAATATGTCCTATTTTGTTTAACGTTTGTAAATACTTTTTTTGGATGCAGGATGCACTTGTGTCACTACTTGGAAGAGTGTGTTTTCCCCAATGTAATGTTTTCAGAGACACAGTGGGAGAGGGCATGGGGGGCACTTGGTTTTCTTCTTGGAGGGACTATGGATGGTTGGCCAGTCGCTTTTCTCTTGTTGTACCCATGTTCAGCGGTGTTATCACCCTTACATGGTCTACCCACATGTAGTCTCCTCCTTCCACCCAAGGGCATTCGCCTTCGACTGATGGCAGTTGGTTGAACCATAATCTGGGTCGACGTTTGGAGTGCTTGACGTCTTGCCCTGCGACATATTCTTTGAGCCGCTATGGCAACCCCATTGTATTTACCAAAGCTGTGGAGGGCTGATACAAGATGACTCTGTGTATTTATCTTGGAAAAGCTTGATGTAAATGCCTGTATTGGCTTTTCAAATACCTCAGGGTTGGTCTCCAGGCTGGTTTGTAAGTCTGTGAACATGGCTTGCAGCTTTTTTTGGAGATCTTGTTGACAGGTGGAACGACTGGTTTGTCCACTGATACGCTGTTCATACTGCCTCACCAGAGAAGACTGTGCTCTCAAGCTTTCAACCCTTCGAATTTGTGAATCTTGAGGTAGGTTACTGGATGATGATGCAGTCTCTGTGGTAAGGTTGATTGTGTTCACAGTGCCATCACCATGATCTACAGGTTGAGTCAAAAAGAAAAAATATTTATATTTATTTCTACATGTATATATATTTCTATAACTATTTTGGTAAAATAGCATCAAATTGTGTCATGTGTCCACCAAAACAAAACCACCAGCTATTTGGAAATCCCAATTTAAAAAAACTTGCGATTGAATTATTACCTGCAAAACACAACTATCCACATTTACAAACATTATACTGTTTGCCCTACACCCGCTAGTCTTGTATATATACAATATATTTTACGAAATATACTTCTGGAAGAAACATCCTTTTGACTCACCCTGTAAATCGATGTCGTCTTCCTCACGTTCAGGGGCTGCTGAAACAATACCACCTTGTAGGGGCTGAAACCATGTGGAGTCTAAAACTTCCTTTCCTGAAAAATACATGAAATTATATATTTTGTTAAACATATATAGGCAGATGGCAATATCTTTACATTTATATAATACAAAATGTACAATGTTGATGGTTCAATATTGATAACATTTCGGTGTTTCACTAAATCAGTATCTTTTTGATACACCTACCCGTGGCAATAGTGTAGAATAAGGCACGCATCTCAGATGATCTGACTGGGAGGAAGTTCATTGAAGGTTTCCCAAACAGTTTTACCACTGCACCCTGATGTTTGCATGGCCCTCCAGTCCTTCCCACGGGACAGGTGCACATTCCAAGTTCCATGTTCACGTGGTATACGACTTGATCTGCTGACTGACTCTTGACTTCATATTCGGTATCACTTATCTAAAACAAAATCAAAAACAAAAACTAAATTGAAACTTGCATGTTACAAAATATATTTTAAATTGTTGGTATTTATCAAAATTAATGCAAATGTTTTGTATTTGTTTTCTCGTTGATCTGCTAACAGTCCTAAACTTATATATGCACGTACACCCCTTTATTGTGATACGATTATGAAAGAGATATTTCAGCAAGCCTGGTCATTTTATCCCTGAGGGTCCAGGTCTGCATGTTTTCTACATTGGACTTGTCCATACACATACAAAGGATTAGAAGTACCTGCTTCATTGACTCTCGGGAGATTTCTTCATCCTAACCGATTGTTGGAGACATCAATTAACTTTCTCTCGAAGTAGTGAGCTAGCCTTGTCAGCATAAAGTCCACCAACTGGCAAACATTGTAGGCCTTTCTTCTGAAGAGGATCTTGTCTTTGACAATTCTCATTGCTGCCTCTGCGTAGTTGTTTGTGTTGTTATTTCGCACAACTAGATTTCTCCGGTACGCGGTTGCCCAAACTTGCCTCCTGTCATACAGGTTTGTCAGATACTGCAAGAAGTTGGAGTATTTTCTGCAAACTGCATTTTCTCTTGCTGCGTCATAGAGTGTTTCTAGTTGTTGGATATTCTCTGCATATACCATACTCTTGACGATGTAGAACATCGACTGGCGATCCTCCTTGGCGATTTTGTGTTTTTGCTCCCAAAGCCACCTCCATAGTGCCTGCAGTACATGAAATGTGCAGAGGAGGAGACATGATGATGGGTACACGTTATGGATGGCCATTCTTTCAGCTTCAGCATCATCCGTCATAAAAATGACAGGGCCTTGGTTTCCTCTACCGTAGAAAGCGCCGTCTGGGATAACTGATTTCAAGAGTTCAAGTCCATATCTGATGGTACTTTCAGACTCCGATGATGTAACGATGACCCCAAGGGGCAAACCTCCAGCAGGACTGTGGGTCAACAACAAAAACACTCTGCAGTTGTGCCTGTCCATTGTTCCAGATGAATCCATAAAACACATCTCTCCACTGTAAGACCACTGTTTGTGGACTCTCTTCATCAACGGAGTACATATTGCTATTACAGTTTGTCCATCCTCTGTTGTTCCAAACTTGGCACAATCTTCTCCTTGTTCTTCGTTAAAGGTGTTGAGGTTAGTCTCCAGATCAAACAGCATTTTTTCTCCACTTGGCTCTCCATATTCTTGCTGAAAAATTGAGTAGTACAGCCTGAAAATAAAAAATAAATTATGCCTTTAAAGAAAAACCAAACAATAAAAGAAATGTTGTCACTATAAGAGTCTTTCAAATTTCATTACTCATGCTGGCACATACAATGACTAAAAACATGTACATTTTATGCATTGTTTTAAAAGTCTTATTTCCGATTGGACGACATTTGTTTTTCCTAGCGAATTTTCACAATACCGTTTAAATTGGCCTTGGGACTTATCACTGGCCATTTTAAAAGCTGACCAATTTAAAACTGTTTTCCTTTCTTATAAATATTGAGTATCACTGGTGACCGACAAAATGAAAAATGAGTGCCGCCTATATCTAGATTTTTTTAAGGATGTGGCGGTCTTGAGCATTTCATTTGAATTAAGAGAAATTGCAATTTTAATTATTGTCGTTTTGTTTTAAGTTTCTTTTCAAAAGAAGCTACATTGTCATGAAAAGTTAAAACTTTTCCTGAATCTCAATCACAATGTACAGGTATAATTTTCAAAAATGTACACAGTTAATACAGTTTTACCTGTAGCAGTATTGAGAGTCTGGACATAGAGATCGGTCAGCTGATAGCTGGGCATATGCTTCCTTATTCTCCTCCTGTAGGTCATATTTTAATGTATCCAGGGCTGTTGCTGGGGAATGGCCTAATTTGAAAAGCTCAATTAATTTAGCTTTAGTGTCATCTGACACATCGCGTCTTCTGAGGGCATCAGCACTTTTGGTCTCATGGTTGTGATAATTGTTGATAGTGCACATGGTGACATAGCCAGCTCTCAAATGAGCATCAGTTGACCTGGAAGAACAAAAGCATAAGCTTCAATAATAATAATAATAATGGGGCTAATCATCGTTACTGAAGCTGAATTGTTAAGGATGTCACATTATTACCCCAGTCATTGGGCCCACAAAACATTCCAAATACCATATTAGCTCCCTGTGGAGTATACAGCTCAATGCTGCAATTTCGGTGCAATTAAAGCAGCTAAATCAACCACAATAGCCATCTAGCCCCTCAGGTACATATAATAATGTAATTACCTTATTCTTCCCCTCTTGTCGCCACAACGCTTTGTCACCAAATAAACTAAGCCAGGGCACGATGTATTTTTTGAGCCAGCTTTTTTGTCGGCAGTTTCGGATCTTGGCCGTGTTTTGTGCTGACATCGATAGTCAACCTGAAATGATGAAATTGTAGCGGATTGAGTTAAGTCATAAATTTGATTGGGCGAGTAAAAACAAAGGAACCCCAAAACAAAAAAAATAAATCTTATGTAAAAAACTTACGAAGCATCAACACTGAACCCTATTTATAAAACAAAGGATCATATTAAAACAAACCTATGAATTGGAAGCCTATTTATTGAACTACTTTGAAGTGAGAATTTGTTTTTAAATGCTCTACCTGATAAAATGTAACTGTTTAAGCGAAATCACCCTAAAATTAGTTTTGTTCTAAAATGTTAATTACTGCATGTTTCGACTGTATGGAACAACAAACAAGATGACAACCCTGCTTCTGCATCATCAAGATGTTTCAGGACTTTTAATATCTTAAACTATTAAATTGATGTCTTATCGCTTGTGATGTTTGAAAACAATTGTTACAACAATTTTTGAAATCGCATTTGTGGACGAACCTGTACTGAGGGGGATTTTTAAATAGTGTCATGTAGAACAATTGAAATAATTATTTTGTAACCCGTGAAATATTTTAATTTAACCTTATATAAACCGTATGTTAGTGTGTTTTTTTAACTTTACAATTTCCTGTCGACAGGATATCTTTCGACATATTTTAGGTCAATTTTATTTCCAATTATACATCGATATTTTTTTTTTTTTTAAATGTACATGTACATTGTGCATGTCCTTGGTATCACAGGGTCAACCACATTCCAATCCCCTGCTAAAGTAATCACCAGGACCATACCCACTGCCCCAACTCATTATTATTCATTAGGTTTTATTGCTACTCTTGTTTATTGCCTCGTTATAATCCTTTTACTTATAATCCCTTGTATGCAAGGCACAGGCCCACACATCCTGTGGTCAAATGGTTCAGTCTTGAAGTAGCCACCAACCCAACACAGTAAAGTCTTCTGTGTTGTGAATGACTTCGCAGTGCTGGATGTGCACAGCTGCCATGCATGCCACTGATCATGTCAGGAATACAAACATTAATTCCCATCTCAAGAGTTGAAGAGCCTGTTTCCACCCGTCACAAAAATATAGATAATTTATAAATGCCCTAGTCATTCCCTTTGCCATTGTGAAATATTAAAATCAACTGTATGAATTAATCCTCCAGTCACTAAACCCACCCGGTAGTCATTCTTCCTTCTTGTCCCTTCTCCACTGTTGCTCTTGTAGGTCCTTTCAACTCTCCAGGTTGTGCAGGATTTCTTTTGGACGAGTTGAAACCAGTTGTCCACTTCTACTCTGTCTGAGATGGACAGTCTAACCACTGCTTTAAATTGGTTTTCATTTTCTTCAAAGTGGCATATTTTGTACTCGTACCCCTCAGGTAGAAAAGCCTGTTGATATAATATGATAATATGGTACATGCTTGTATAGACAGAAATAAATATATAATTTTTAAATACGTACGCCTAGTACATTTAAACTTAAGCCGCGGTGTCTTTGGCCGAGTCTCGATTAGTCTGTCTGACATTTTCAATATTTAAATATCCTCAAAAATAGAATAGTTCAATCATGGAGGTAGGAAACACCATGATTCAATGTTGACAGTAACATTTAATTAGGCTTGGTCAAATAAAATGCAAATCTAACCAACAGACGTTTCAATACTTCAAACAAAACAATTTTAATAGCTCGCGTATAGTTTATATTCAGTACACGTACATTGTACATTGCATGTACGTTTGTACAACATGAACAAAGTACATGGGGGTGTATGTATGCATAGAGCAAGGAACAGTACATACATTGTACATAGGCCTATAAATGTATTTAGTGCACAAAGCATTGTTTCATCTCTGCGCTTCTTCTAAACGAAGTTCTATTGAGTAATTCAAATTAACTTTTGGATATCACGCTAAACGTTTAAGTAAACCTTACCTGTAAAGAAGGAAAGTCATCTACACTGTTACTCGAACACTCACACTCCATGATGACCGTATTAAATCATAAACGACCTAGATATAATCCACAATTCTTGAAAACAAAAATATTTTATCGGCTACACACATCATGTACACCCATGCAGTTATGTACACTACATACTATGTATTGGTGTATTGATAGGATGTACGCACACTCCACACACACAATGGGAAAAGTTTCCGTGTCCTGAAAAAATTATCAGCTAGAGAAATCCACCAATGGGAGCGTAACATGCAAATTTTGGCCTTTCCCATAGTGGGAAAAAAAATTTCGCCGTCTTCCGTCCATCCTTCCAGTCCGTCCTTCCGTCCATCCTTCCAGTCCGTCCTTCCGTCCGTCCTTCCAGTCCATCCTTCCGTCCGTCCTTCCAGTCCGTCCTTCCGTCCATCCTTCCGTCCTTCCAGTCCGTCCTTCCAGTCCGTCCTTCCGTCCATCCTTCCAGTCCGTCCTTCCGTCCATCCTTCCGTCCATCCTTCCGTCCATCCTTCCAGTCCGTCCTTCCGTCCATCCTTCCAGT
This sequence comes from Crossaster papposus, assembly GCA_037893245.1. Taxonomy (NCBI): domain Eukaryota; kingdom Metazoa; phylum Echinodermata; class Asteroidea; order Velatida; family Solasteridae; genus Crossaster; species Crossaster papposus. The sequence continues at coordinate 134,658 of JBAIAA010000489.1, read as the reverse complement.
CCGTCCTTCCGTCCATCCTTCCAGTCCGTCCTTCCGTCCATCCTTCCAGTCCGTCCTTCCGTCCATCCTTCCAGTCCGTCCTTCCGTCCATCCTTCCAGTCCGTCCTTCCGTCCATCCTTCCAGTCCGTCCTTCCGTCCATCCTTCCAGTCCGTCCTTCCGTCCATCCTTCCAGTCCGTCCTTCCGTCCATCCTTCCAGTCCGTCCTTCCGTCCATCCTTCCAGTCCGTCCTTCCGTCCATCCTTCCAGTCCGTCCTTCCGTCCATCCTTCCAGTCCGTACTTCCGTCCATCCTTCCAGTCCGTCCTTCCGTCCATCCTTCCAGTCCGTCCTTCCGTCCTTCCGTCCATCCTTCCAGTCCGTCCTTCCGTCCATCCTTCCAGTCCGTCCTTCCGTCCATCCTTCCAGTCCGTCCTTCCGTCCATCCTTCCAGTCCGTCCTTCCGTCCATCCTTCCAGTCCGTCCTTCCGTCCATCCTTCCAGTCGTCCTTCCGTCCATCCTTCCAGTCCGTCCTTCCGTCCATCCTTCCAGTCCGTCCTTCCGTCCATCCTTCCAGTCCGTCCTTCCAGTCCATCCTTCCAGTCCGTCCTTCCGTCCATCCTTCCCTCCGTCCTTCCAGTCCGTCCTTCCGTCCGTCCTTCCAGTCCGTCCTTCCGTCCGTCCTTCCAGTCCGTCCTTCCAGTCCATCCTTCCGTCCATCCTTCCAGTCCGTCCTTCCGTCCATCCTTCCGTCCTTCCAGTCCGTCCTTCCAGTCCGTCCTTCCGTCCATCCTTCCAGTCCGTCCTTCCGTCCATCCTTCCGTCCATCCTTCCGTCCATCCTTCCAGTCCGTCCTTCCGTCCATCCTTCCAGTCCGTCCTTCCGTCCATCCTTCCAGTCCGTCCTTCCGTCCATCCTTCCAGTCCGTCCTTCCGTCCATCCTTCCAGTCCGTCCTTCCGTCCATCCTTCCAGTCCGTCCTTCCGTCCATCCTTCCAGTCCGTCCTTCCGTCCATCCTTCCAGTCCGTCCTTCCGTCCATCCTTCCAGTCCGTCCTTCCGTCCATCCTTCCAGTCCGTCCTTCCGTCCATCCTTCCAGTCCGTCCTTCCGTCCATCCTTCCTGTACGTCCTTCCGTCCATCCTTCCAGTCCGTCCTTCCGTCCATCCTTCCAGTCCGTCCTTCCGTCCATCCTTCCAGTCCGTCCTTCCGTCCTTCCGTCCATCCTTCCAGTCCGTCCTTCCGTCCATCCTTCCAGTCCGTCCTTCCGTCCATCCTTCCAGTCCGTCCTTCCGTCCATCCTTCCAGTCCGTCCTTCCGTCCATCCTTCCAGTCCGTCCTTCCGTCCATCCTTCCAGTCCGTCCTTCCGTCCATCCTTCCAGTCCGTCCTTCCGTCCATCCTTCCAGTCCGTCCTTCCGTCCATCCTTCCAGTCCGTCCTTCCGTCCATCCTTCCAGTCCGTCCTTCCGTCCATCCTTCCAGTCCGTCCTTCCGTCCATCCTTCCAGTCCGTCCTTCCGTCCATCCTTCCAGTCCGTCCTTCCGTCCATCCTTCCAGTCCGTCCTTCCGTCCATCCTTCCAGTCCGTCCTTCCGTCCATCCTTCCAGTCCGTCCTTCCGTCCATCCTTCCAGTCCGTCCTTCCGTCCATCCTTCCAGTCCGTCCTTCCGTCCATCCTTCCAGTCCGTCCTTCCGTCCATCCTTCCAGTCCGTCCTTCCGTCCATCCTTCCAGTCCGTCCTTCCGTCCATCCTTCCAGTCCGTCCTTCCGTCCATCCTTCCAGTCCGTCCTTCCGTCCGTCCTTTCAGTCCGTCCTTACGTCCGTCCTTTCAGTCCCTCCTTCCGTCCGTCCTTCCAGTCCCTCCTTCCAGTCCGTCCTTCCGTCCCTCCTTCCAGTCCGTCCTTCCGTCCCTCCTTCCAGTCCGTCCTTCCGTCCATCCTTCCAGTCCGTCCTTCCGTCCATCCTTCCAGTCCGTCCATCCTTCCAGTCCGTCCTTCCGTCCATCCTTCCAGTCCGTCCTTCCGTCCATCCTTCCAGTCCGTCCTTCCGTCCATCCTTCCAGTCCGTCCTTCCGTCCATCCTTCCAGTCCGTCCTTCCGTCCATCCTTCCAGTCCGTCCTTCCGTCCATCCTTCCAGTCCGTCCTTCCGTCCATCCTTCCAGTCCGTCCTTCCGTCCATCCTTCCAGTCCGTCCTTCCGTCCATCCTTCCAGTCCGTCCTTCCGTCCATCCTTCCAGTCCGTCCTTCCGTCCATCCTTCCAGTCCGTCCTTCCGTCCATCCTTCCAGTCCGTCCTTCCGTCCATCCTTCCAGTCCGTCCTTCCGTCCATCCTTCCAGTCCGTCCTTCCAGTCCATCCTTCCAGTCCGTCCTTCCAGTCCATCCTTCCAGTCCGTCCTTCCGTCCATCCTTCCCTCCGTCCTTCCAGTCCGTCCTTCCGTCCGTCCTTCCAGTCCGTCCTTCCGTCCGTCCTTCCAGTCCGTCCTTCCAGTCCGTCCTTCCGTCCATCCTTCCAGTCCGTCCTTCCGTCCATCCTTCCAGTCCGTCCTTCCGTCCATCCTTCCAGTCCGTCCTTCCGTCCATCCTTCCAGTCCGTCCTTCCGTCCATCCTTCCAGTCCGTCCTTCCGTCCATCCTTCCAGTCCGTCCTTCCGTCCATCCTTCCAGTCCGTCCTTCCGTCCATCCTTCCAGTCCGTCCTTCCGTCCATCCTTCCAGTCCGTCCTTCCGTCCATCCTTCCAGTCCGTCCTTCCGTCCATCCTTCCAGTCCGTCCTTATGTCCATCCTTCCAGTCCGTCCTTCCGTCCATCCTTCCAGTCCGTCCTTCCGTCCATCCTTCCAGTCCGTCCTTCCGTCCATCCTTCCAGTCCGTCCTTCCGTCCATCCTTCCAGTCCGTCCTTCCGTCCATCCTTCCAGTCCGTCCTTCCGTCCATCCTTCCAGTCCGTCCTTCCGTCCGTCCATCCTTCCAGTCCGTCCTTCCGTCCATCCTTCCAGTCCGTCCTTCCGTCCATCCTTCCAGTCCGTCCTTCCGTCCATCCTTCCAGTCCGTCCTTCCGTCCATCCTTCCAGTCCGTCCTTCCGTCCATCCTTCCAGTCCGTCCTTCCGTCCATCCTTCCAGTCCGTCCTTCCGTCCATCCTTCCAGTCCGTCCTTCCGTCCATCCTTCCAGTCCGTCCTTCCGTCCATCCTTCCAGTCCGTCCTTCCGTCCATCCTTCCAGTCCGTCCTTCCGTCCATCCTTCCAGTCCGTCCTTCCGTCCATCCTTCCAGTCCGTCCTTCCGTCCATCCTTCCAGTCCGTCCTTCCGTCCATCCTTCCAGTCCGTCCTTCCGTCCATCCTTCCAGTCCGTCCTTACGTCCATCCTTTCAGTCCGTCCTTACGTCCATCCTTTCAGTCCGTCCTTCCGTCCATCCTTCCAGTCCGTCCTTCCAGTCCGTCCTTCCGTCCCTCCTTCCAGTCCGTCCTTCCGTCCCTCCTTCCAGTCCGTCCTTCCGTCCATCCTTCCAGTCCGTCCATCCTTCCAGTCCGTCCTTCCGTCCATCCTTCCAGTCCGTCCTTCCGACCATCCTTCCAGTCCGTCCTTCCGTCCATCCTTCCAGTCCGTCCTTCCGTCCATCCTTCCAGTCCGTCCTTCCGTCCATCCTTCCGTCCTTCCAGTCCGTCCTTCCAGTCCGTCCTTCCGTCCGTCCTTCCAGTCCGTCCTTCCGTCCGTCCTTCCGTCCGTCCTTCCGTCCGTCCTTCCGTCCATACTTCCAGTCCGTCCTTCCGTCCATCCTTCCAGTCCGTCCTTCCGTCCATCCTTCCAGTCCGTCCTTCCGTCCATCCTTCCAGTCCGTCCTTCCGTCCATCCTTCCAGTCCGTCCTTCCGTCCATCCTTCCAGTCCGTCCTTCCGTCCATCCTTCCAGTCCGTCCTTCCGTCCATCCTTCCAGTCCGTCCTTCCGTCCATCCTTCCAGTCCGTACTTCCGTCCATCCTTCCAGTCCGTCCTTCCGTCCATCCTTCCAGTCCGTCCTTCCGTCCATCCTTCCAGTCCGTCCTTCCGTCCATCCTTCCAGTCCGTCCTTCCGTCCATCCTTCCAGTCCGTCCTTCCGTCCATCCTTCCAGTCCGTCCTTCCGTCCATCCTTCCAGTCCGTCCTTCCGTCCATCCTTCCAGTCCGTCCTTCCGTCCATCCTTCCAGTCCGTCCTTCCGTCCATCCTTCCAGTCCGTCCTTCCGTCCATCCTTCCAGTCCGTCCTTCCGTCCATCCTTCCAGTCCGTCCTTCCGTCCATCCTTCCAGTCCGTCCTTCCGTCCATCCTTCCAGTCCGTCCTTCCGTCCATCCTTTCAGTCCGTCCTTACGTCCATCCTTTCAGTCCGTCCTTACGTCCATCCTTTCAGTCCGTCCTTCCGTCCATCCTTCCAGTCCGTCCTTCCAGTCCGTCCTTCCGTCCCTCCTTCCAGTCCGTCCTTCCGTCCCTCCTTCCAGTCCGTCCTTCCGTCCATCCTTCCAGTCCGTCCATCCTTCCAGTCCGTCCTTCCGTCCATCCTTCCAGTCCGTCCTTCCGACCATCCTTCCAGTCCGTCCTTCCGTCCATCCTTCCAGTCCGTCCTTCCGTCCATCCTTCCGTCCATCCTTCCAGTCCGTCCTTCCGTCCATCCTTCCAGTCCGTCCTTCCGTCCATCCTTCCAGTCCGTCCTTCCGTCCATCCTTCCAGTCCGTCCTTCCGTCCATCCTTCCAGTCCGTCCTTCCGTCCATCCTTCCAGTCCGTCCTTCCGTCCATCCTTCCAGTCCGTCCTTCCGTCCATCCTTCCAGTCCGTCCTTCCGTCCATCCTTCCAGTCCGTCCTTCCGTCCATCCTTCCAGTCCGTCCTTCCGTCCATCCTTCCAGTCCGTCCTTCCGTCCATCCTTCCAGTCCGTCCTTCCGTCCATCCTTCCAGTCCGTCCTTCCGTCCATCCTTTCAGTCCGTCCTTACGTCCATCCTTTCAGTCCGTCCTTACGTCCATCCTTTCAGTCCGTCCTTCCGTCCATCCTTCCAGTCCGTCCTTCCAGTCCGTCCTTCCGTCCCTCCTTCCAGTCCGTCCTTCCGTCCCTCCTTCCAGTCCGTCCTTCCGTCCATCCTTCCAGTCCGTCCATCCTTCCAGTCCGTCCTTCCGTCCATCCTTCCAGTCCGTCCTTCCGACCATCCTTCCAGTCCGTCCTTCCGTCCATCCTTCCAGTCCGTCCTTCCGTCCATCCTTCCGTCCATCCTTCCAGTCCGTCCTTCCGTCCATCCTTCCAGTCCGTCCTTCCGTCCATCCTTCCAGTCCGTCCTTCCGTCCATCCTTCCAGTCCGTCCTTCCGTCCATCCTTCCAGTCCGTCCTTCCGTCCATCCTTCCAGTCCGTCCTTCCGTCCATCCTTCCAGTCCGTCCTTCCGTCCATCCTTCCAGTCCGTCCTTCCGTCCATCCTTCCAGTCCGTCCTTCCGTCCATCCTTCCAGTCCGTCCTTCCGTCCATCCTTCCAGTCCGTCCTTCCAGTCCATCCTTCCAGTCCGTCCTTCCGTCCATCCTTCCCTCCGTCCTTCCAGTCCGTCCTTCCGTCCGTCCTTCCAGTCCGTCCTTCCAGTCCATCCTTCCGTCCGTCCTTCCAGTCCGTCCTTCCGTCCATCCTTCCGTCCTTCCAGTCCGTCCTTCCAGTCCGTCCTTCCGTCCATCCTTCCAGTCCGTCCTTCCGTCCATCCTTCCGTCCGTCCTTCCGTCCATCCTTCCAGTCCGTCCTTCCGTCCATCCTTCCAGTCCGTCCTTCCGTCCATCCTTCCAGTCCGTCCTTCCGTCCATCCTTCCAGTCCGTCCTTCCGTCCATCCTTCCAGTCCGTCCTTCCGTCCATCCTTCCAGTCCGTCCTTCCGTCCATCCTTCCAGTCCGTCCTTCCGTCCATCCTTCCAGTCCGTCCTTCCGTCCATCCTTCCAGTCCGTCCTTCCGTCCATCCTTCCAGTCCGTCCTTCCGTCCATCCTTCCAGTCCGTCCTTCCGTCCATCCTTCCAGTCCGTCCTTCCGTCCATCCTTCCAGTCCGTACTTCCGTCCATCCTTCCAGTCCGTCCTTCCGTCCATCCTTCCAGTCCGTCCTTCCGTCCTTCCGTCCATCCTTCCAGTCCGTCCTTCCGTCCATCCTTCCAGTCCGTCCTTCCGTCCATCCTTCCAGTCCGTCCTTCCGTCCATCCTTCCAGTCCGTCCTTCCGTCCATCCTTCCAGTCCGTCCTTCCGTCCATCCTTCCAGTCGTCCTTCCGTCCATCCTTCCAGTCCGTCCTTCCGTCCATCCTTCCAGTCCGTCCTTCCGTCCATCCTTCCAGTCCGTCCTTCCGTCCATCCTTCCAGTCCGTCCTTCCGTCCATCCTTCCAGTCCGTCCTTCCGTCCATACTTCCAGTCCGTCCTTCCGTCCATACTTCCAGTCCGTCCTTCCGTCCATCCTTCCAGTCCGTCCTTCCGTCCATCCTTCCAGTCCGTCCTTCCGTCCATCCTTCCAGTCCGTCCTTCCGTCCATCCTTCCAGTCCGTCCTTCCGTCCATCCTTCCAGTCCGTCCTTCCGTCCATCCTTCCAGTCCGTCCTTCCGTCCATCCTTCCAGTCCGTCCTTCCGTCCATCCTTCCAGTCCGTCCTTCCGTCCATCCTTCCAGTCCGTCCTTCCGTCCATCCTTCCAGTCCGTCCTTCCGTCCATCCTTCCAGTCCGTCCTTCCGTCCATCCTTCCAGTCCGTCCTTCCGTCCATCCTTCCAGTCCGTCCTTCCGTCCATCCTTCCAGTCCGTCCTTCCGTCCATCCTTCCAGTCCGTCCTTCCGTCCATCCTTCCAGTCCGTCCTTCCGTCCATCCTTCCAGTCCGTCCTTCCGTCCATCCTTCCAGTCCGTCCTTCCGTCCATCCTTCCAGTCCGTCCTTCCGTCCATCCTTCCAGTCCGTCCTTCCGTCCATCCTTCCAGTCCGTCCTTCCGTCCATCCTTCCAGTCCGTCCTTCCGTCCATCCTTCCAGTCCGTCCTTCCGTCCATCCTTCCAGTCCGTCCTTCCGTCCATCCTTCCAGTCCGTCCTTCCGTCCATCCTTCCAGTCCGTCCTTCCGTCCATCCTTCCAGTCCGTCCTTCCGTCCATCCTTCCAGTCCGTCCTTACGTCCATCCTTTCAGTCCGTCCTTCCAGTCCGTCCTTCCAGTCCGTCCTTCCGTCCATCCTTCCCTCCGTCCTTCCAGTCCGTCCTTCCGTCCGTCCTTCCAGTCCGTCCTTCCGTCCGTCCTTCCAGTCCGTCCTTCCGTCCGTCCTTCCAGTCCGTCCTTCCAGTCCATCCTTCCAGTCCGTCCTTCCAGTCCATCCTTCCGTCCATCCTTCCAGTCCGTCCTTCCGTCCATCCTTCCAGTCCGTCCTTCCGTCCGTCCTTCCAGTCCGTCCTTCCGTCCATCCTTCCAGTCCGTCCTTCCGTCCATCCTTCCCTCCGTCCTTCCAGTCCGTCCTTCCGTCCGTCCTTCCAGTCCGTCCTTCCGTCCGTCCTTCCAGTCCGTCCTTCCAGTCCATCCTTCCGTCCATCCTTCCAGTCCGTCCTTCCGTCCATCCTTCCGTCCTTCCAGTCCGTCCTTCCAGTCCGTCCTTCCGTCCATCCTTCCAGTCCGTCCTTCCGTCCATCCTTCCGTCCGTCCTTCCGTCCATCCTTCCGTCCGTCCTTCCGTCCATCCTTCCAGTCCGTCCTTCCGTCCATCCTTCCAGTCCGTCCTTCCGTCCATCCTTCCAGTCCGTCCTTCCGTCCATCCTTCCAGTCCGTCCTTCCGTCCATCCTTCCAGTCCGTCCTTCCGTCCATCCTTCCAGTCCGTCCTTCCGTCCATCCTTCCAGTCCGTCCTTCCGTCCATCCTTCCAGTCCGTCCTTCCGTCCATCCTTCCAGTCCGTCCTTCCGTCCATCCTTCCAGTCCGTCCTTCCGTCCATCCTTCCTGTACGTCCTTCCGTCCATCCTTCCAGTCCGTCCTTCCGTCCATCCTTCCAGTCCGTCCTTCCGTCCATCCTTCCAGTCCGTCCTTCCGTCCTTCCGTCCATCCTTCCAGTCCGTCCTTCCGTCCATCCTTCCAGTCCGTCCTTCCGTCCATCCTTCCAGTCCGTCCTTCCGTCCATCCTTCCAGTCCGTCCTTCCGTCCATCCTTCCGTCCTTCCAGTCCGTCCTTCCAGTCCGTCCTTCCGTCCGTCCTTCCAGTCCGTCCTTCCGTCCGTCCTTCCGTCCGTCCTTCCGTCCGTCCTTCCGTCCGTCCTTCCAGTCCGTCCTTCCGTCCATACTTCCAGTCCGTCCTTCCGTCCATCCTTCCAGTCCGTCCTTCCGTCCATCCTTCCAGTCCGTCCTTCCGTCCATCCTTCCAGTCCGTCCTTCCGTCCATCCTTCCAGTCCGTCCTTCCGTCCATCCTTCCAGTCCGTCCTTCCGTCCATCCTTCCAGTCCGTCCTTCCGTCCATCCTTCCAGTCCGTCCTTCCGTCCATCCTTCCAGTCCGTCCTTCCGTCCATCCTTCCAGTCCGTCCTTCCGTCCATCCTTCCAGTCCGTCCTTCCGTCCATCCTTCCAGTCCGTGCTTCCGTCCATCCTTCCAGTCCGTCCTTCCGTCCATCCTTCCCTCCGTCCTTCCAGTCCGTCCTTCCGTCCGTCCTTCCAGTCCGTCCTTCCAGTCCATCCTTCCGTCCGTCCTTCCAGTCCGTCCTTCCGTCCATCCTTCCGTCCTTCCAGTCCGTCCTTCCAGTCCGTCCTTCCGTCCATCCTTCCAGTCCGTCCTTCCGTCCATCCTTCCGTCCGTCCTTCCGTCCATCCTTCCAGTCCGTCCTTCCGTCCATCCTTCCAGTCCGTCCTTCCGTCCATCCTTCCAGTCCGTCCTTCCGTCCATCCTTCCAGTCCGTCCTTCCGTCCATCCTTCCAGTCCGTCCTTCCGTCCATCCTTCCAGTCCGTCCTTCCGTCCATCCTTCCAGTCCGTCCTTCCGTCCATCCTTCCAGTCCGTCCTTCCGTCCATCCTTCCAGTCCGTCCTTCCGTCCATCCTTCCAGTCCGTCCTTCCGTCCATCCTTCCAGTCCGTCCTTCCGTCCATCCTTCCAGTCCGTCCTTCCGTCCATCCTTCCAGTCCGTCCTTCCGTCCATCCTTCCAGTCCGTCCTTCCGTCCATCCTTCCAGTCCGTCCTTCCGTCCTTCCGTCCATCCTTCCAGTCCGTCCTTCCGTCCATCCTTCCAGTCCGTCCTTCCGTCCATCCTTCCAGTCCGTCCTTCCGTCCATCCTTCCAGTCCGTCCTTCCGTCCATCCTTCCAGTCCGTCCTTCCGTCCATCCTTCCAGTCGTCCTTCCGTCCATCCTTCCAGTCCGTCCTTCCGTCCATCCTTCCAGTCCGTCCTTCCGTCCATCCTTCCAGTCCGTCCTTCCGTCCATCCTTCCAGTCCGTCCTTCCGTCCATCCTTCCAGTCCGTCCTTCCGTCCATCCTTCCAGTCCGTCCTTCCGTCCATCCTTCCAGTCCGTCCTTCCGTCCATCCTTCCAGTCCGTCCTTCCGTCCATCCTTCCAGTCCGTCCTTCCGTCCATCCTTCCAGTCCGTCCTTCCGTCCATCCTTCCAGTCCGTCCTTCCGTCCATCCTTCCAGTCCGTCCTTCCGTCCATCCTTCCAGTCCGTCCTTCCGTCCATCCTTCCAGTCCGTCCTTCCGTCCATCCTTCCAGTCCGTCCTTCCGTCCATCCTTCCAGTCCGTCCTTCCGTCCATCCTTCCAGTCCGTCCTTCCGTCCATCCTTCCAGTCCGTCCTTCCGTCCATCCTTCCAGTCCGTCCTTCCGTCCATCCTTCCAGTCCGTCCTTCCGTCCATCCTTCCAGTCCGTCCTTCCGTCCATCCTTCCAGTCCGTCCTTACGTCCATCCTTTCAGTCCGTCCTTCCAGTCCGTCCTTCCAGTCCGTCCTTCCGTCCATCCTTCCAGTCCGTCCTTCCGTCCTTCCGTCCATCCTTCCAGTCCGTCCTTCCGTCCATCCTTCCAGTCCGTCCTTCCGTCCATCCTTCCAGTCCGTCCTTCCGTCCATCCTTCCAGTCCGTCCTTCCGTCCATCCTTCCAGTCCGTCCTTCCGTCCATCCTTCCAGTCCGTCCTTCCGTCCATCCTTCCAGTCCCGTCCTCCGTCCACCTCCTCCTCCAGTCTCCGTCCATCCTTCCAGTCCGTCCATCCTTCCAGTCCGTCCTTCCGTCCATCCTTCCAGTCCGTCCTTCCGTCCATCCTTCCAGTCCGTCCTTCCGTCCATCCTTCCAGTCCGTCCTTCCGTCCATCCTTCCAGTCCGTCCTTCCGTCCATCCTTCCAGTCCGTCCTTCCGTCCATCCTTCCAGTCCGTCCTTCCGTCCATCCTTCCAGTCCGTCCTTCCGTCCATCCTTCCAGTCCGTCCTTCCGTCCATCCTTCCAGTCCGTCCTTCCGTCCATCCTTCCAGTCCGTCCTTCCGTCCATCCTTCCAGTCCGTCCTTCCGTCCATCCTTCCAGTCCGTCCTTCCGTCCATCCTTCCAGTCCGTCCTTCCGTCCGTCCTTTCAGTCCGTCCTTACGTCCGTCCTTTCAGTCCGTCCTTCCGTCCGTCCTTCCAGTCCCTCCTTCCAGTCCGTCCTTCCGTCCCTCCTTCCAGTCCGTCCTTCCGTCCCTCCTTCCAGTCCGTCCTTCCGTCCATCCTTCCAGTCCGTCCTTCCGTCCATCCTTCCAGTCCGTCCATCCTTCCAGTCCGTCCTTCCGTCCATCCTTCCAGTCCGTCCTTCCGTCCATCCTTCCAGTCCGTCCTTCCGTCCATCCTTCCAGTCCGTCCTTCCGTCCATCCTTCCAGTCCGTCCTTCCGTCCATCCTTCCAGTCCGTCCTTCCGTCCATCCTTCCAGTCCGTCCTTCCGTCCATCCTTCCAGTCCGTCCTTCCGTCCATCCTTCCAGTCCGTCCTTCCGTCCATCCTTCCAGTCCGTCCTTCCGTCCATCCTTCCAGTCCGTCCTTCCGTCCATCCTTCCAGTCCGTCCTTCCGTCCATCCTTCCAGTCCGTCCTTCCGTCCATCCTTCCAGTCCGTCCTTCCAGTCCATCCTTCCAGTCCGTCCTTCCGTCCATCCTTCCCTCCGTCCTTCCAGTCCGTCCTTCCGTCCGTCCTTCCAGTCCGTCCTTCCGTCCGTCCTTCCAGTCCGTCCTTCCAGTCCGTCCTTCCGTCCATCCTTCCAGTCCGTCCTTCCGTCCATCCTTCCAGTCCGTCCTTCCGTCCATCCTTCCAGTCCGTCCTTCCGTCCATCCTTCCAGTCCGTCCTTCCGTCCATCCTTCCAGTCCGTCCTTCCGTCCATCCTTCCAGTCCGTCCTTCCGTCCATCCTTCCAGTCCGTCCTTCCGTCCATCCTTCCAGTCCGTCCTTCCGTCCATCCTTCCAGTCCGTCCTTCCGTCCATCCTTCCAGTCCGTCCTTCCGTCCATCCTTCCAGTCCGTCCTTCCGTCCATCCTTCCAGTCCGTCCTTCCGTCCATCCTTCCAGTCCGTCCTTCCGTCCATCCTTCCAGTCCGTCCTTCCGTCCCTCCTTCCAGTCCGTCCTTCCGTCCCTCCTTCCAGTCCGTCCATCCTTCCAGTCCGTCCTTCCGTCCATCCTTCCAGTCCGTCCTTCCGACCATCCTTCCAGTCCGTCCTTCCGTCCATCCGTCCGTCCTTCCGTCCATCCTTCCGTCCATCCTTCCAGTCCGTCCTTCCGTCCATCCTTCCAGTCCGTCCTTCCGTCCATCCTTCCAGTCCGTCCTGCCGTCCATCCTTCCAGTCCGTCCTTCCGTCCATCCTTCCAGTCCGTCCTTCCGTCCATCCTTCCAGTCCGTCCTTCCGTCCATCCTTCCAGTCCGTCCTTCCGTCCATCCTTCCAGTCCGTCCTTCCGTCCATCCTTCCAGTCCGTCCTTCCGTCCATCCTTCCAGTCCGTCCTTCCGTCCATCCTTCCAGTCCGTCCTTCCAGTCCATCCTTCCAGTCCGTCCTTCCGTCCATCCTTCCCTCCGTCCTTCCAGTCCGTCCTTCCGTCCGTCCTTCCAGTCCGTCCTTCCAGTCCATCCTTCCGTCCGTCCTTCCAGTCCGTCCTTCCGTCCATCCTTCCGTCCTTCCAGTCCGTCCTTCCAGTCCGTCCTTCCGTCCATCCTTCCAGTCCGTCCTTCCGTCCATCCTTCCGTCCATCCTTCCGTCCATCCTTCCAGTCCGTCCTTCCGTCCATCCTTCCAGTCCGTCCTTCCGTCCATCCTTCCAGTCCGTCCTTCCGTCCATCCTTCCAGTCCGTCCTTCCGTCCATCCTTCCAGTCCGTCCTTCCGTCCATCCTTCCAGTCCGTCCTTCCGTCCATCCTTCCAGTCCGTCCTTCCGTCCATCCTTCCAGTCCGTCCTTCCGTCCATCCTTCCAGTCCGTCCTTCCGTCCATCCTTCCAGTCCGTACTTCCGTCCATCCTTCCAGTCCGTCCTTCCGTCCATCCTTCCAGTCCGTCCTTCCGTCCTTCCGTCCATCCTTCCAGTCCGTCCTTCCGTCCATCCTTCCAGTCCGTCCTTCCGTCCATCCTTCCAGTCCGTCCTTCCGTCCATCCTTCCAGTCCGTCCTTCCGTCCATCCTTCCAGTCCGTCCTTCCGTCCATCCTTCCAGTCGTCCTTCCGTCCATCCTTCCAGTCCGTCCTTCCGTCCATCCTTCCAGTCCGTCCTTCCGTCCATCCTTCCAGTCCGTCCTTCCGTCCATCCTTCCAGTCCGTCCTTCCGTCCATACTTCCAGTCCGTCCTTCCGTCCATACTTCCAGTCCGTCCTTCCGTCCATCCTTCCAGTCCGTCCTTCCGTCCATCCTTCCAGTCCGTCCTTCCGTCCATCCTTCCAGTCCGTCCTTCCGTCCATCCTTCCAGTCCGTCCTTCCGTCCATCCTTCCAGTCCGTCCTTCCGTCCATCCTTCCAGTCCGTCCTTCCGTCCATCCTTCCAGTCCGTCCTTCCGTCCATCCTTCCAGTCCGTCCTTCCGTCCATCCTTCCAGTCCGTCCTTCCGTCCATCCTTCCAGTCCGTCCTTCCGTCCATCCTTTCAGTCCGTCCTTACGTCCATCCTTTCAGTCCGTCCTTCCGTCCATCCTTCCAGTCCGTCCTTCCAGTCCGTCCTTCCGTCCCTCCTTCCAGTCCGTCCTTCCGTCCCTCCTTCCAGTCCGTCCTTCCGTCCATCCTTCCAGTCCGTCCATCCTTCCAGTCCGTCCTTCCGTCCATCCTTCCAGTCCGTCCTTCCGACCATCCTTCCAGTCCGTCCTTCCGTCCATCCTTCCAGTCCGTCCTTCCGTCCATCCTTCCAGTCCGTCCTTCCGTCCATCCTTCCAGTCCGTCCTTCCGTCCATCCTTCCAGTCCGTCCTTCCGTCCATCCTTCCAGTCTGTCCTTCCGTCCATCCTTCCAGTCCGTCCTTCCGTCCATCCTTCCAGTCCGTCCTTCCGTCCATCCTTCCAGTCCGTCCTTCCGTCCATGCTTCCAGTCCGTCCTTCCGTCCATCCTTCCAGTCCGTCCTTCCGTCCATCCTTCCAGTCCGTCCTTCCGTCCATCCTTCCAGTCCGTCCTTCCGTCCATCCTTCCAGTCCGTCCTTCCGTCCATCCTTCCAGTCCGTCCTTCCAGTCCATCCTTCCGTCCATCCTTCCAGTCCGTCCTTCCAGTCCATCCTTCCAGTCCGTCCTTCCGTCCATCCTTCCCTCCGTCCTTCCAGTCCGTCCTTCCGTCCGTCCTTCCAGTCCGTCCTTCCGTCCGTCCTTCCAGTCCGTCCTTCCAGTCCGTCCTTCCGTCCATCCTTCCAGTCCGTCCTTCCGTCCATCCTTCCGTCCTTCCAGTCCGTCCTTCCAGTCCGTCCTTCCGTCCATCCTTCCGTCCATCCTTCCAGTCCGCCCTCCAGTCCATACTTCCAGTCCGTCCTTCCGTCCATCCTTCCAGTCCGTCCTTCCGTCCATCCTTCCAGTCCGTCCTTCCGTCCATCCTTCCAGTCCGTCCTTCCGTCCATCCTTCCAGTCCGTCCTTCCGTCCATCCTTCCAGTCCGTCCTTCCGTCCATCCTTCCAGTCCGTCCTTCCGTCCATCCTTCCAGTCCGTCCTTCCGTCCATCCTTCCAGTCCGTCCTTCCGTCCATCCTTCCAGTCCGTCCTTCCGTCCATCCTTCCAGTCCGTCCTTCCGTCCATCCTTCCAGTCCGTCCTTCCGTCCTTCCGTCCATCCTTCCAGTCCGTCCTTCCGTCCTTCCGTCCATCCTTCCAGTCCGTCCTTCCGTCCATCCTTCCAGTCCGTCCTTCCGTCCATCCTTCCAGTCCGTCCTTCCGTCCATCCTTCCAGTCCGTCCTTCCGTCCATCCTTCCAGTCCGTCCTTCCGTCCATCCTTCCAGTCCGTCCTTCCGTCCATCCTTCCAGTCCGTCCTTCCGTCCATCCTTCCAGTCCGTCCTTCCGTCCATCCTTCCAGTCCGTCCTTCCGTCCATCCTTCCAGTCCGTCCTTCCGTCCATCCTTCCAGTCCGTCCTTCCGTCCATCCTTCCAGTCCGTCCTTCCGTCCATCCTTCCAGTCCGTCCTTCCGTCCATCCTTCCAGTCCGTCCTTCCGTCCATCCTTCCAGTCCGTCCTTCCGTCCATCCTTCCAGTCCGTCCTTCCGTCCATCCTTCCAGTCCGTCCTTCCGTCCTTCCGTCCATCCTTCCAGTCCGTCCTTCCGTCCATCCTTCCAGTCCGTCCTTCCGTCCATCCTTCCAGTCCGTCCTTCCGTCCATCCTTCCAGTCCGTCCTTCCGTCCATCCTTCCAGTCCGTCCTTCCGTCCATCCTTCCAGTCGTCCTTCCGTCCATCCTTCCAGTCCGTCCTTCCGTCCATCCTTCCAGTCCGTCCTTCCGTCCATCCTTCCAGTCCGTCCTTCCGTCCATCCTTCCAGTCCGTCCTTCCGTCCATCCTTCCAGTCCGTCCTTCCGTCCATACTTCCAGTCCGTCCTTCCGTCCATACTTCCAGTCCGTCCTTCCGTCCATCCTTCCAGTCCGTCCTTCCGTCCATCCTTCCAGTCCGTCCTTCCGTCCATCCTTCCAGTCCGTCCTTCCGTCCATCCTTCCAGTCCGTCCTTCCGTCCATCCTTCCAGTCCGTCCTTCCGTCCATCCTTCCAGTCCGTCCTTCCGTCCATCCTTCCAGTCCGTCCTTCCGTCCATCCTTCCAGTCCGTCCTTCCGTCCATCCTTCCAGTCCGTCCTTCCGTCCATCCTTCCAGTCCGTCCTTCCGTCCATCCTTCCAGTCCGTCCTTCCGTCCATCCTTCCAGTCCGTCCTTCCGTCCATCCTTCCAGTCCGTCCTTCCGTCCATCCTTCCAGTCCGTCCTTCCGTCCATCCTTCCAGTCCGTCCTTCCGTCCATCCTTCCAGTCCGTCCTTCCGTCCATCCTTCCAGTCCGTCCTTCCGTCCATCCTTCCAGTCCGTCCTTACGTCCATCCTTTCAGTCCGTCCTTCCAGTCCGTCCTTCCAGTCCGTCCTTCCGTCCATCCTTCCAGTCCGTCCTTCCGTCCTTCCGTCCATCCTTCCAGTCCGTCCTTCCGTCCATCCTTCCAGTCCGTCCTTCCGTCCATCCTTCCAGTCCGTCCTTCCGTCCATCCTTCCAGTCCGTCCTTCCGTCCATCCTTCCAGTCCGTCCTTCCGTCCATCCTTCCAGTCCGTCCTTCCGTCCATCCTTCCAGTCCGTCCATCCTTCCAGTCCGTCCTTCCGTCCATCCTTCCAGTCCGTCCTTCCGTCCATCCTTCCAGTCCGTCCTTCCGTCCATCCTTCCAGTCCGTCCTTCCGTCCATCCTTCCAGTCCGTCCTTCCGTCCATCCTTCCAGTCCGTCCTTCCGTCCATCCTTCCAGTCCGTCCTTCCGTCCATCCTTCCAGTCCGTCCTTCCGTCCATCCTTCCAGTCCGTCCTTCCGTCCATCCTTCCAGTCCGTCCTTCCGTCCATCCTTCCAGTCCGTCCTTCCGTCCATCCTTCCAGTCCGTCCTTCCGTCCATCCTTCCAGTCCGTCCTTCCGTCCATCCTTCCAGTCCGTCCTTCCGTCCATCCTTCCAGTCCGTCCTTCCGTCCATCCTTTCAGTCCGTCCTTACGTCCGTCCTTTCAGTCCGTCCTTCCGTCCGTCCTTCCAGTCCCTCCTTCCAGTCCGTCCTTCCGTCCCTCCTTCCAGTCCGTCCTTCCGTCCCTCCTTCCAGTCCGTCCTTCCGTCCATCCTTCCAGTCCGTCCTTCCGTCCATCCTTCCAGTCCGTCCATCCTTCCAGTCCGTCCTTCCGTCCATCCTTCCAGTCCGTCCTTCCGTCCATCCTTCCAGTCCGTCCTTCCGTCCATCCTTCCAGTCCGTCCTTCCGTCCATCCTTCCAGTCCGTCCTTCCGTCCATCCTTCCAGTCCGTCCTTCCGTCCATCCTTCCAGTCCGTCCTTCCGTCCATCCTTCCAGTCCGTCCTTCCGTCCATCCTTCCAGTCCGTCCTTCCGTCCATCCTTCCAGTCCGTCCTTCCGTCCATCCTTCCAGTCCGTCCTTCCGTCCATCCTTCCAGTCCGTCCTTCCGTCCATCCTTCCAGTCCGTCCTTCCGTCCATCCTTCCAGTCCGTCCTTCCAGTCCATCCTTCCAGTCCGTCCTTCCGTCCATCCTTCCCTCCGTCCTTCCAGTCCGTCCTTCCGTCCGTCCTTCCAGTCCGTCCTTCCGTCCGTCCTTCCAGTCCGTCCTTCCAGTCCGTCCTTCCGTCCATCCTTCCAGTCCGTCCTTCCGTCCATCCTTCCAGTCCGTCCTTCCGTCCATCCTTCCAGTCCGTCCTTCCGTCCATCCTTCCAGTCCGTCCTTCCGTCCATCCTTCCAGTCCGTCCTTCCGTCCATCCTTCCAGTCCGTCCTTCCGTCCATCCTTCCAGTCCGTCCTTCCGTCCATCCTTCCAGTCCGTCCTTCCGTCCATCCTTCCAGTCCGTCCTTCCGTCCATCCTTCCAGTCCGTCCTTCCGTCCATCCTTCCAGTCCGTCCTTCCGTCCATCCTTCCAGTCCGTCCTTCCGTCCCTCCTTCCAGTCCGTCCTTCCGTCCCTCCTTCCAGTCCGTCCATCCTTCCAGTCCGTCCTTCCGTCCATCCTTCCAGTCCGTCCTTCCGACCATCCTTCCAGTCCGTCCTTCCGTCCATCCTTCCAGTCCGTCCTTCCGTCCATCCTTCCGTCCATCCTTCCAGTCCGTCCTTCCGTCCATCCTTCCAGTCCGTCCTTCCGTCCATCCTTCCAGTCCGTCCTGCCGTCCATCCTTCCAGTCCGTCCTTCCGTCCATCCTTCCAGTCCGTCCTTCCGTCCATCCTTCCAGTCCGTCCTTCCGTCCATCCTTCCAGTCCGTCCTTCCGTCCATCCTTCCAGTCCGTCCTTCCGTCCATCCTTCCAGTCCGTCCTTCCGTCCATCCTTCCAGTCCGTCCTTCCGTCCATCCTTCCAGTCCGTCCTTCCAGTCCATCCTTCCAGTCCGTCCTTCCGTCCATCCTTCCCTCCGTCCTTCCAGTCCGTCCTTCCGTCCGTCCTTCCAGTCCGTCCTTCCAGTCCATCCTTCCGTCCGTCCTTCCAGTCCGTCCTTCCGTCCATCCTTCCGTCCTTCCAGTCCGTCCTTCCAGTCCGTCCTTCCGTCCATCCTTCCAGTCCGTCCTTCCGTCCATCCTTCCGTCCATCCTTCCGTCCATCCTTCCAGTCCGTCCTTCCGTCCATCCTTCCAGTCCGTCCTTCCGTCCATCCTTCCAGTCCGTCCTTCCGTCCATCCTTCCAGTCCGTCCTTCCGTCCATCCTTCCAGTCCGTCCTTCCGTCCATCCTTCCAGTCCGTCCTTCCGTCCATCCTTCCAGTCCGTCCTTCCGTCCATCCTTCCAGTCCGTCCTTCCGTCCATCCTTCCAGTCCGTCCTTCCGTCCATCCTTCCAGTCCGTACTTCCGTCCATCCTTCCAGTCCGTCCTTCCGTCCATCCTTCCAGTCCGTCCTTCCGTCCTTCCGTCCATCCTTCCAGTCCGTCCTTCCGTCCATCCTTCCAGTCCGTCCTTCCGTCCATCCTTCCAGTCCGTCCTTCCGTCCATCCTTCCAGTCCGTCCTTCCGTCCATCCTTCCAGTCCGTCCTTCCGTCCATCCTTCCAGTCGTCCTTCCGTCCATCCTTCCAGTCCGTCCTTCCGTCCATCCTTCCAGTCCGTCCTTCCGTCCATCCTTCCAGTCCGTCCTTCCGTCCATCCTTCCAGTCCGTCCTTCCGTCCATACTTCCAGTCCGTCCTTCCGTCCATACTTCCAGTCCGTCCTTCCGTCCATCCTTCCAGTCCGTCCTTCCGTCCATCCTTCCAGTCCGTCCTTCCGTCCATCCTTCCAGTCCGTCCTTCCGTCCATCCTTCCAGTCCGTCCTTCCGTCCATCCTTCCAGTCCGTCCTTCCGTCCATCCTTCCAGTCCGTCCTTCCGTCCATCCTTCCAGTCCGTCCTTCCGTCCATCCTTCCAGTCCGTCCTTCCGTCCATCCTTCCAGTCCGTCCTTCCGTCCATCCTTCCAGTCCGTCCTTCCGTCCATCCTTTCAGTCCGTCCTTACGTCCATCCTTTCAGTCCGTCCTTCCGTCCATCCTTCCAGTCCGTCCTTCCAGTCCGTCCTTCCGTCCCTCCTTCCAGTCCGTCCTTCCGTCCCTCCTTCCAGTCCGTCCTTCCGTCCATCCTTCCAGTCCGTCCATCCTTCCAGTCCGTCCTTCCGTCCATCCTTCCAGTCCGTCCTTCCGACCATCCTTCCAGTCCGTCCTTCCGTCCATCCTTCCAGTCCGTCCTTCCGTCCATCCTTCCAGTCCGTCCTTCCGTCCATCCTTCCAGTCCGTCCTTCCGTCCATCCTTCCAGTCCGTCCTTCCGTCCATCCTTCCAGTCCGTCCTTCCGTCCATCCTTCCAGTCCGTCCTTCCGTCCATCCTTCCAGTCCGTCCTTCCGTCCATCCTTCCAGTCCGTCCTTCCGTCCATGCTTCCAGTCCGTCCTTCCGTCCATCCTTCCAGTCCGTCCTTCCGTCCATCCTTCCAGTCCGTCCTTCCGTCCATCCTTCCAGTCCGTCCTTCCGTCCATCCTTCCAGTCCGTCCTTCCAGTCCATCCTTCCGTCCATCCTTCCAGTCCGTCCTTCCAGTCCATCCTTCCAGTCCGTCCTTCCGTCCATCCTTCCCTCCGTCCTTCCAGTCCGTCCTTCCGTCCGTCCTTCCAGTCCGTCCTTCCGTCCGTCCTTCCAGTCCGTCCTTCCAGTCCGTCCTTCCAGTCCGTCCTTCCGTCCATCCTTCCAGTCCGTCCTTCCGTCCATCCTTCCGTCCTTCCAGTCCGTCCTTCCAGTCCGTCCTTCCGTCCATCCTTCCGTCCATCCTTCCAGTCCGCCCTCCAGTCCATACTTCCAGTCCGTCCTTCCGTCCATCCTTCCAGTCCGTCCTTCCGTCCATCCTTCCAGTCCGTCCTTCCGTCCATCCTTCCAGTCCGTCCTTCCGTCCATCCTTCCAGTCCGTCCTTCCGTCCATCCTTCCAGTCCGTCCTTCCGTCCATCCTTCCAGTCCGTCCTTCCGTCCATCCTTCCAGTCCGTCCTTCCGTCCATCCTTCCAGTCCGTCCTTCCGTCCATCCTTCCAGTCCGTCCTTCCGTCCATCCTTCCAGTCCGTCCTTCCGTCCATCCTTCCAGTCCGTCCTTCCGTCCTTCCGTCCATCCTTCCAGTCCGTCCTTCCGTCCTTCCGTCCATCCTTCCAGTCCGTCCTTCCGTCCATCCTTCCAGTCCGTCCTTCCGTCCATCCTTCCAGTCCGTCCTTCCGTCCATCCTTCCAGTCCGTCCTTCCGTCCATCCTTCCAGTCCGTCCTTCCGTCCATCCTTCCAGTCCGTCCTTCCGTCCATCCTTCCAGTCCGTCCTTCCGTCCATCCTTCCAGTCCGTCCTTCCGTCCATCCTTCCAGTCCGTCCTTCCGTCCATCCTTCCAGTCCGTCCTTCCGTCCATCCTTCCAGTCCGTCCTTCCGTCCATCCTTCCAGTCCGTCCTTCCGTCCATCCTTCCAGTCCGTCCTTCCGTCCATCCTTCCAGTCCGTCCTTCCGTCCATCCTTCCAGTCCGTCCTTCCGTCCATCCTTCCAGTCCGTCCTTCCGTCCATCCTTCCAGTCCGTCCTTCCGTCCATCCTTCCAGTCCGTCCTTCCGTCCATCCTTCCAGTCCGTCCTTCCGTCCATCCTTCCAGTCCGTCCTTCCGTCCATCCTTCCAGTCCGTCCTTCCGTCCATCCTTCCAGTCCGTCCTTCCGTCCATCCTTCCAGTCCGTCCTTCCGTCCATCCTTCCAGTCCGTCCTTCCGTCCATCCTTCCAGTCCGTCCTTCCGTCCATCCTTCCAGTCCGTCCTTCCGTCCATCCTTCCAGTCCGTCCTTCCGTCCATCCTTCCAGTCCGTCCTTCCGTCCATCCTTCCAGTCCGTCCTTCCGTCCATCCTTCCAGTCCGTCCTTCCGTCCATCCTTCCAGTCCGTCCTTCCAGTCCATCCTTCCAGTCCGTCCTTCCGTCCATCCTTCCCTCCGTCCTTCCAGTCCGTCCTTCCGTCCGTCCTTCCAGTCCGTCCTTCCAGTCCGTCCTTCCAGTCCGTCCTTCCAGTCCGTCCGTCCATCCAGTCCATCCAGTCCATCCAGTCCATCCTGTCCATCCAGTCCATCCAGTCCATCCAGTCCATCCAGTCCATCCAGTCCATCCAGTCCATCCAGTCCATCCAGTCCAGTCCATCCAGTCCATCCAGTCCATCCAGTCCATCCAGTCCATCCAGTCCATCCAGTCCATCCAGTCCATCCAGTCCGTCCAGTCCAGTCCAGTCCAGTCCAATCCAGTCCATCCAGTCCATCCAGTCCATCCAGTCCATCCAGTCCATCCAGTCCATCCAGTCCATCCAGTCCATCCAGTCCATCCAGTCCATCCAGTCCATCCAGTCCATCCAGTCCATCCAGTCCATCCAGTCCATCCAGTCCATCCAGTCCATCCAGTCCATCCAGTCCATCCAGTCCATCCAGTCCATCCAGTCCATCCAGTCCATCCAGTCCATCCAGTCCATCCAGTCCATCCAGTCCATCCAGTCCATCCAGTCCATCCAGTCCATCCAGTCCATCCAGTCCATCCAGTCCATCCAGTCCATCCAGTCCATCCAGTCCATCCAGTCCATCCAGTCCATCCAGTCCATCCAGTCCATCCAGCCCATCCAGCCCATCCAGCCCATCCAGCCCATCCAGCCCATCCAGCCCATCCAGCCCATCCAGCCCATCCAGCCCATCCAGTCCATCCAGTCCATCCAGTCCATCCAGTCCATCCAGTCCATCCAGTCCATCCAGTCCATCCAGTCCATCCAGTCCATCCAGTCCATCCAGTCCATCCAGTCCATCCAGTCCATCCAGCCCATCCAGCCCATCCAGCCCATCCAGCCCATCCAGCCCATCCAGCCCATCCAGCCCATCCAGCCCATCCAGCCCATCCAGTCCATCCAGTCCATCCAGTCCATCCAGTCCATCCAGTCCATCCAGTCCATCCAGTCCATCCAGTCCATCCAGTCCATCCAGTCCATCCAGTCCATCCAGTCCATCCAGTCCATCCAGTCCATCCAGTCCATCCAGTCCATCCAGTCCATCCAGTCCATCCAGTCCATCCAGTCCATCCAGTCCATCCAGTCCATCCAGTCCATCCAGTCGTTAGCGTTAGCGTTAGCGTTAGCGTTAGCGTTAGCGTTAGCGTTAGAGTTAGCGTTAGCGTTAGCGTTAGAGTTAGCGTTAGAGTCATCCGGCGCGAACTGGTTAATAGTCTTACACTGAATTACCTCTAGGCATCTGGTCCTGAGCACTCCTACAGCTCCAGAAGCAAGAAACGTTTTCACACCCAAACCGACCTGTTACAAATAACATCATGAATAAGAAACACACAACTGATATAATCATTATAAATATTGCGAGTTAAAGGCAGGATACACCATTTGCAGATATCAAAAATATTTACTACCGTATTATTAAGAAATATCTTACTTATTTGAAAGTAAATAATGATTTTAGGCGTCCAGCAAAATGATTGCCCTAGATATTCTGATATTATTCCGAAAAATTGAATTTTATAAAACAAAACTCGCGATCGCCAGACGGCGAGCGCGAAAAAACAATAACAACATAAGAATAACTGCTCGACGCCGGTTGAAAACAAACGCTGTTTTTCATGCTTTTCTAGGCATCCATGATAGTAAAACTTCGGACAGGTCATTTAAATGATATTTACTATAAAATACAACCCCCCAAATCCACCCATATGATAATTCAAGCAATTACAAATGGTGTACCCAACCTTTAAATAAAACGTGTACTTAATTTTCTCTGCATTACATATTTAAATCATTTTCTGTTACCTCAAATGCCAGTCAAAAACAATGCAAAGAAGCACTTGACTGCATACAAATTGGCAAGTAACAATTCACCTCCCGTCTTAGACGCATCTTTATTGAGCTGCCCAAAATATAAACCTGTAGAGAAGACAAAAGAAATTACAGTTTTAGAGGTGGGAGAAAAATCCCAGAAGAATATTCTGGGGAAAATCGACAAAATCAGGTAGGGACTGAAAAACCTGCTTGCTGTGTGCCGGTGGCTGACAGATATTGCCAGTCTTGCTTGTGACATGTTTACCGTCATCCATTTTGAATCCCGAAAAAAATGTGCAAGGTACTTGTACACCCACCCTCCGATGCGAATTGAAACCTTGATTAATGGAGTTAAAACTTGAAATAAGTCCAACATCCGCCACTAATACGTTTCGGAAAACTTTCGACGACTCTTAAAAAATACATATAAGTCATCGTATTGTACTAAAAATACACCTATTACAAGTTGTACTTTTGTGTTTTGTGAAATGATTCATAGGACACGACACAGCTGCAACCTGAGATGCATTGAAGTTACGACGAGTTTCATGAAAATAGATTAAGGCAACAAATGTAAAGTATTTTTTTACCCTAACGCCCTAGGCATTTATTTGGGGTACAGTACACAATACTACCCAGTTCTTATAGGCTAGTGTAATAAGAGTACTGCATACAAGTAGTATTTTGTAGTATTGGGTAAGGTGATAGGGTTAATGTTTCATGGTCTTTAAAACCTCACATACTGGGGAACAATATTGGAAAATGTTCATGTCAAATATGTCATCTACAAGCTGTTTTGAATACACAGCAGGAATACACAGGGAGGAGGTCCACTTCTAAAGAATGCACAATCTTGTTTCTGAAGCATTATATAATTTGCTGCTTTCTTACCTTTGTATGTCAATTAGAATGTGTTGCAGCCAATTTTTGCTTAGCCTTTGCAACACTTAAAAGGTCAGGCAGTTTGTGTACATGGAGGATCTGTGAACAAAAAGGAGAAATAAATACAAGAGAGGGTATTCAGTATTAGAAAGTATGTAACAAGTTGTAAAAAGAACCAAAAAGGTGCATGTTGTAAATGCACATAAGGAACCTTGAGTAATTTAGATTTAACTTCAAAAAGCAGGCCAGGCATATTATGTACATCAACATAGGGGGACCATTATGATTACAAGCCTAAGCTTGTTAGCCTTGGCCGGCAGTCTACCTGAAATTGGTGAAATTTGAAGATTGGTGAAAAAGGCGTGGAAGCTTTAAGAAATGCGTCGAAGAATGCAGCAGATTGTTTTAAATGAAAAGAATTTAAAGAATCCACAGAAGAATTCGAACTAGAAGTTAGCATTAGAGTTAGCGTTAGAGTTAGCGTTAGAGTTAGCGTTAGAGTTAGCGTTAGCGTTAGCGTTAGCGTTAGCGTTAGCGTTAGAGTTAGAGTTAGAGTTAGAGTTAGAGTTAGAGTTAGCGTTAGAGTTAGCGTTAGAGTTAGCGTTAGCGTTAGCGTTAGCGTTAGAGTTAGAGTTAGCGTTAGAGTCCTTCCGTCCATCCTTCCAGTCCGTCCTTCCGTCCATCCTTCCAGTCCGTCCTTCCGTCCATCCTTCCAGTCCGTCCTTCCGTCCATCCTTCCAGTCCGTCCTTCCGTCCATCCTTCCAGTCCGTCCTTCCGTCCATCCTTCCAGTCCGTCCTTCCGTCCATCCTTCCAGTCCGTCCTTCCATCCATCCTTCCAGTCCGTCCTTCCGTCCTTCCGTCCATCCTTCCAGTCCGTCCTTCCGTCCATCCTTCCAGTCCGTCCTTCCGTCCATCCTTCCAGTCCGTCCTTCCGTCCATCCTTCCAGTCCGTCCTTCCGTCCATCCTTCCAGTCCGTCCTTCCGTCCATCCTTCCAGTCCGTCCTTCCGTCCATCCTTCCAGTCCGTCCTTCCGTCCATCCTTCCAGTCCGTCCTTCCGTCCATCCTTCCAGTCCGTCCTTCCGTCCATCCTTCCAGTCCGTCCTTCCGTCCATCCTTCCAGTCCGTCCTTCCGTCCATCCTTCCAGTCTGTCCTTCCGTCCATCCTTCCAGTCCGTCCTTCCGTCCATCCTTCCAGTCCGTCCTTCCAGTCCGTCCTTCCAGTCCGTCCTTCCAGTCCGTCCTTCCAGTCCGTCCTTCCTTCCAGTCCGTCCTTCCGTCCATCCTTCCAGTCCGTCCTTCCGTCCATCCTTCCAGTCCGTCCTTCCTTCCAGTCCGTCCTTCCGTCCATTCTTCGAGTCCGTCCTTCCGACCATCCTTCCAGTCCGTCCTTCCGTCCTTCCGACCATCCTTCCAGTCCGTCCTTCCGTCCATCCTTCCGTCCATCCTTCCAGTCCGTCCTTCCGTCCATCCTTCCAGTCCGTCCTTCCGTCCATCCTTCCAGTCCGTCCTTCCGTCCATCCTTCCAGTCCGTCCTTCCGTCCATCCTTCCAGTCCGTCCTTCCTTCCAGTCCGTCCTTCCGTCCATTCTTCGAGTCCGTCCTTCCGACCATCCTTCCAGTCCGTCCTTCCGTCCTTCCGACCATCCTTCCAGTCCGTCCTTCCGTCCATCCTTCCGTCCATCCTTCCAGTCCGTCCGTCCGTCCTTCCGTCCATCCTTCCAGTCCGTCCGTCCTTCCTTCCGTCCATCCTTCCGTCCGTCCTTCCTTCCGTCCATCCTTCCAGTCCGTCCTTCCGTCCATCCTTCCAGTCCGTCCTTCCGTCCATCCTTCCAGTTCGTCCTTCCGTCCATCCTTCCAGTCCGTCCTTCCGTCCATCCTTCCAGTCCGTCCTTCCGTCCATCCTTCCAGTCCGTCCTTCCGTCCATCCTTCCAGTCCGTCCTTCCGTCCATCCTTCCAGTCCGTCCTTCCGTCCATCCTTCCAGTCCGTCCTTCCGTCCATCCTTCCAGTCCGTCCTTCCGTCCATCCTTCCAGTCCGTCCTTCCGTCCATCCTTCCAGTCCGTCCTTCCGTCCATTCTTCGAGTCCGTCCTTCCGACCATCCTTCTGTCTGTCCTTCCGTCTGTCCTTCCGTCCTTCCGTCCTTCTGTCTGTCCTTCCGTCTGTCCTTCCGTCCATCCTTCCGTCCATCCTTCCTTCCTTCCGTCCTTCCTTCCGTCCTTCCGTCCTTCCTTCCTTCCGTCCTTCCGTCCTTCCTTCTTTCCGTCCTTCTTTCCGTCCTTCCGTCCTTCCTTCCGTCCTTCCTTCCGTCCTTCCGTCCTTCCGTCCTTCCGTCTGTCCTTCCGTCTGTCCTTCCGTCTGTCCTTCCGTCTGTCCTTCCGTCTGTCCTTCCGTCTGTCCTTCCGTCCATCCTTCCGTCCTTCCGTCCTTCCTTCCGTCCTTCCGTCCTTCCGTCCGTCCTTCCGTCCTTCCGTCCTTCCGTCCTTCCGTCCTTCCGTCCTTCCGTCCTTCCGTCCTTCCGTCCTTCCGTCCATCCTTCCAGTCCGTCCTTCCGTCCATCCTTCCAGTCCGTCCTTCCAGTCCATCCTTCCAGTCCGTCCTTCCGTCCATCCTTCCCTCCGTCCTTCCAGTCCGTCCTTCCGTCCGTCCTTCCAGTCCGTCCTTCCGTCCGTCCTTCCAGTCCGTCCTTCCGTCCGTCCGTCCTTCCAGTCCGTCCTTCCAGTCCGTCCTTCCGTCCATCCTTCCAGTCCGTCCTTCCGTCCATCCTTCCGTCCTTCCAGTCCGTCCTTCCGTCCATCCTTCCAGTCCGTCCTTCCGTCCATCCTTCCGTCCGTCCTTCCGTCCGTCCTTCCGTCCGTCCTTCCAGTCCGTCCTTCCGTCCATCCTTCCAGTCCGTCCTTCCGTCCATCCTTCCAGTCCGTCCTTCCGTCCATCCTTCCAGTCCGTCCTTCCGTCCATCCTTCCAGTCCGTCCTTCCGTCCATCCTTCCAGTCCGTCCTTCCGTCCATCCTTCCAGTCCGTCCTTCCGTCCATCCTTCCAGTCCGTCCTTCCGTCCATCCTTCCAGTCCGTCCTTCCGTCCATCCTTCCAGTCCGTCCTTCCGTCCATCCTTCCAGTCCGTCCTTCCGTCCATCCTTCCAGTCCGTCCTTCCGTCCATCCTTCCAGTCCGTCCTTCCGTCCATCCTTCCAGTCCGTCCTTCCGTCCATCCTTCCAGTCCGTCCTTCCGTCCATCCTTCCAGTCCGTCCTTCCGTCCATCCTTCCAGTCCGTCCTTCCGTCCATCCTTCCAGTCCGTCCTTCCGTCCATCCTTCCAGTCCGTCCTTCCGTCCATCCTTCCAGTCCGTCCTTCCGTCCATCCTTCCAGTCCGTCCTTCCGTCCATCCTTCCAGTCCGTCCTTCCGTCCATCCTTCCAGTCCGTCCTTCCGTCCATCCTTCCAGTCCGTCCTTACGTCCATCCTTTCAGTCCGTCCTTCCGTCCATCCTTCAGTCCGTCCTTCCAGTCCGTCCTTCCAGTCCGTCCTTCCGTCCATCCTTCCCTCCGTCCTTCCAGTCCGTCCTTCCGTCCGTCCTTCCAGTCCGTCCTTCCGTCCGTCCTTCCAGTCCGTCCTTCCGTCCGTCCTTCCAGTCCGTCCTTCCAGTCCATCCTTCCGTCCATCCTTCCAGTCCGTCCTTCCGTCCATCCTTCCAGTCCGTCCTTCCGTCCATCCTTCCAGTCCATCCTTCCAGTCCGTCCTTCCGTCCATCCTTCCAGTCCGTCCTTCCAGTCCATCCTTCCAGTCCGTCCTTCCGTCCATCCTTCCCTCCGTCCTTCCAGTCCGTCCTTCCGTCCGTCCTTCCAGTCCGTCCTTCCGTCCGTCCTTCCAGTCCGTCCTTCCAGTCCATCCTTCCGTCCATCCTTCCAGTCCGTCCTTCCGTCCATCCTTCCAGTCCGTCCTTCCAGTCCGTCCTTCCGTCCATCCTTCCAGTCCGTCCTTCCGTCCATCCTTCCGTCCATCCTTCCGTCCATCCTTCCAGTCCGTCCTTCCGTCCATCCTTCCAGTCCGTCCTTCCGTCCATCCTTCCAGTCCGTCCTTCCGTCCATCCTTCCAGTCCGTCCTTCCGTCCATCCTTCCAGTCCGTCCTTCCGTCCATCCTTCCAGTCCGTCCTTCCGTCCATCCTTCCAGTCCGTCCTTCCGTCCATCCTTCCAGTCCGTCCTTCCGTCCATCCTTCCAGTCCGTCCTTCCGTCCATCCTTCCAGTCCGTCCTTCCGTCCATCCTTCCAGTCCGTCCTTCCGTCCATCCTTCCAGTCCGTCCTTCCGTCCATCCTTCCAGTCCGTCCTTCCGTCCATCCTTCCTGTACGTCCTTCCGTCCATCCTTCCAGTCCGTCCTTCCGTCCATCCTTCCAGTCCGTCCTTCCGTCCATCCTTCCAGTCCGTCCTTCCGTCCTTCCGTCCATCCTTCCAGTCCGTCCTTCCGTCCATCCTTCCAGTCCGTCCTTCCGTCCATCCTTCCAGTCCGTCCTTCCGTCCATCCTTCCAGTCCGTCCTTCCGTCCATCCTTCCAGTCCGTCCTTCCGTCCATCCTTCCAGTCCGTCCTTCCGTCCATCCTTCCAGTCCGTCCTTCCGTCCATCCTTCCAGTCCGTCCTTCCGTCCATCCTTCCAGTCCGTCCTTCCGTCCATCCTTCCAGTCCGTCCTTCCGTCCATCCTTCCAGTCCGTCCTTCCGTCCATCCTTCCAGTCCGTCCTTCCGTCCATCCTTCCAGTCCGTCCTTCCGTCCATCCTTCCAGTCCGTCCTTCCGTCCATCCTTCCAGTCCGTCCTTCCGTCCATCCTTCCAGTCCGTCCTTCCGTCCATCCTTCCAGTCCGTCCTTCCGTCCATCCTTCCAGTCCGTCCTTCCGTCCATCCTTCCAGTCCGTCCTTCCGTCCATCCTTCCAGTCCGTCCTTCCGTCCATCCTTCCAGTCCGTCCTTCCGTCCATCCTTCCAGTCCGTCCTTCCGTCCGTCCTTCCAGTCCGTCCTTCCGTCCGTCCTTTCAGTCCGTCCTTACGTCCGTCCTTTCAGTCCGTCCTTCCGTCCGTCCTTCCAGTCCCTCCTTCCAGTCCGTCCTTCCGTCCCTCCTTCCAGTCCGTCCTTCCGTCCCTCCTTCCAGTCCGTCCTTCCGTCCATCCTTCCAGTCCGTCCTTCCGTCCATCCTTCCAGTCCGTCCATCCTTCCAGTCCGTCCTTCCGTCCATCCTTCCAGTCCGTCCTTCCGTCCATCCTTCCAGTCCGTCCTTCCGTCCATCCTTCCAGTCCGTCCTTCCGTCCATCCTTCCAGTCCGTCCTTCCGTCCATCCTTCCAGTCCGTCCTTCCGTCCATCCTTCCAGTCCGTCCTTCCGTCCATCCTTCCAGTCCGTCCTTCCGTCCATCCTTCCAGTCCGTCCTTCCGTCCATCCTTCCAGTCCGTCCTTCCGTCCATCCTTCCTGTACGTCCTTCCGTCCATCCTTCCAGTCCGTCCTTCCGTCCATCCTTCCAGTCCGTCCTTCCAGTCCATCCTTCCAGTCCGTCCTTCCGTCCATCCTTCCCTCCGTCCTTCCAGTCCGTCCTTCCGTCCGTCCTTCCAGTCCGTCCTTCCGTCCGTCCTTCCAGTCCGTCCTTCCGTCCATCCTTCCAGTCCGTCCTTCCGTCCATCCTTCCAGTCCGTCCTTCCGTCCATCCTTCCAGTCCGTCCTTCCGTCCATCCTTCCAGTCCGTCCTTCCGTCCATCCTTCCAGTCCGTCCTTCCGTCCATCCTTCCAGTCCGTCCTTCCGTCCATCCTTCCAGTCCGTCCTTCCGTCCATCCTTCCAGTCCGTCCTTCCGTCCATCCTTCCAGTCCGTCCTTCCGTCCATCCTTCCAGTCCGTCCTTCCGTCCATCCTTCCAGTCCGTCCTTCCGTCCATCCTTCCAGTCCGTCCTTCCGTCCCTCCTTCCAGTCCGTCCTTCCGTCCATCCTTCCAGTCCGTCCATCCTTCCAGTCCGTCCTTCCGTCCATCCTTCCAGTCCGTCCTTCCGACCATCCTTCCAGTCCGTCCTTCCGTCCATCCTTCCAGTCCGTCCTTCCGTCCATCCTTCCGTCCATCCTTCCAGTCCGTCCTTCCGTCCATCCTTCCAGTCCGTCCTTCCGTCCATCCTTCCAGTCCGTCCTTCCGTCCATCCTTCCAGTCCGTCCTTCCGTCCATCCTTCCAGTCCGTCCTTCCGTCCATCCTTCCAGTCCGTCCTTCCGTCCATCCTTCCAGTCCGTCCTTCCGTCCATCCTTCCAGTCCGTCCTTCCGTCCATCCTTCCAGTCCGTCCTTCCGTCCATCCTTCCAGTCCGTCCTTCCGTCCATCCTTCCAGTCCGTCCTTCCAGTCCATCCTTCCAGTCCGTCCTTCCGTCCATCCTTCCCTCCGTCCTTCCAGTCCGTCCTTCCGTCCGTCCTTCCAGTCCGTCCTTCCAGTCCATCCTTCCGTCCGTCCTTCCAGTCCGTCCTTCCGTCCATCCTTCCGTCCTTCCAGTCCGTCCTTCCAGTCCGTCCTTCCGTCCATCCTTCCAGTCCGTCCTTCCGTCCATCCTTCCGTCCATCCTTCCGTCCATCCAGTCCGTCCTTCCAGTCCGTCCTTCCGTCCATCCTTCCAGTCCGTCCTTCCGTCCATCCTTCCGTCCATCCTTCCGTCCATCCTTCCAGTCCGTCCTTCCGTCCATCCTTCCAGTCCGTCCTTCCGTCCATCCTTCCAGTCCGTCCTTCCGTCCATCCTTCCAGTCCGTCCTTCCGTCCATCCTTCCAGTCCGTCCTTCCGTCCATCCTTCCAGTCCGTCCTTCCGTCCATCCTTCCAGTCCGTCCTTCCGTCCATCCTTCCAGTCCGTCCTTCCGTCCATCCTTCCAGTCCGTCCTTCCGTCCATCCTTCCAGTCCGTCCTTCCGTCCATCCTTCCAGTCCGTCCTTCCGTCCATCCTTCCAGTCCGTACTTCCGTCCATCCTTCCAGTCCGTCCTTCCGTCCATCCTTCCAGTCCGTCCTTCCGTCCTTCCGTCCATCCTTCCAGTCCGTCCTTCCGTCCATCCTTCCAGTCCGTCCTTCCGTCCATCCTTCCAGTCCGTCCTTCCGTCCATCCTTCCAGTCCGTCCTTCCGTCCATCCTTCCAGTCCGTCCTTCCGTCCATCCTTCCAGTCGTCCTTCCGTCCATCCTTCCAGTCCGTCCTTCCGTCCATCCTTCCAGTCCGTCCTTCCGTCCATCCTTCCAGTCCGTCCTTCCGTCCATCCTTCCAGTCCGTCCTTCCGTCCATCCTTCCAGTCCGTCCTTCCGTCCATACTTCCAGTCCGTCCTTCCGTCCATCCTTCCAGTCCGTCCTTCCGTCCATCCTTCCAGTCCGTCCTTCCGTCCATCCTTCCAGTCCGTCCTTCCGTCCATCCTTCCAGTCCGTCCTTCCGTCCATCCTTCCAGTCCGTCCTTCCGTCCATCCTTCCAGTCCGTCCTTCCGTCCATCCTTCCAGTCCGTCCTTCCGTCCATCCTTCCAGTCCGTCCTTCCGTCCATCCTTCCAGTCCGTCCTTCCGTCCATCCTTCCAGTCCGTCCTTCCGTCCATCCTTTCAGTCCGTCCTTACGTCCATCCTTTCAGTCCGTCCTTCCGTCCATCCTTCCAGTCCGTCCTTCCAGTCCGTCCTTCCGTCCCTCCTTCCAGTCCGTCCTTCCGTCCCTCCTTCCAGTCCGTCCTTCCGTCCATCCTTCCAGTCCGTCCATCCTTCCAGTCCGTCCTTCCGTCCATCCTTCCAGTCCGTCCTTCCGACCATCCTTCCAGTCCGTCCTTCCGTCCATCCTTCCAGTCCGTCCTTCCGTCCATCCTTCCAGTCCGTCCTTCCGTCCATCCTTCCAGTCCGTCCTTCCGTCCATCCTTCCAGTCCGTCCTTCCGTCCATCCTTCCAGTCCGTCCTTCCGTCCATCCTTCCAGTCCGTCCTTCCGTCCATCCTTCCAGTCCGTCCTTCCGTCCATCCTTCCAGTCCGTCCTTCCGTCCATCCTTCCAGTCCGTCCTTCCAGTCCGTCCTTCCGTCCATCCTTCCAGTCCGTCCTTCCGTCCATCCTTCCAGTCCGTCCTTCCGTCCATCCTTCCAGTCCGTCCTTCCGTCCATCCTTCCAGTCCGTCCTTCCAGTCCATCCTTCCAGTCCGTCCTTCCGTCCATCCTTCCCTCCGTCCTTCCAGTCCGTCCTTCCGTCCGTCCTTCCGTCCGTCCTTCCAGTCCGTCCTTCCAGTCCGTCCTTCCAGTCCGTCCTTCCGTCCATCCTTCCAGTCCGTCCTTCCGTCCATCCTTCCGTCCTTCCAGTCCGTCCTTCCAGTCCGTCCTTCCGTCCATCCTTCCAGTCCGTCCTTCCGTCCATCCTTCCGTCCATCCTTCCGTCCATCCTTCCAGTCCGCCCTCCAGTCCATCCTTCCAGTCCGCCCTCCAGTCCATCCTTCCAGTCCGTCCTTCCGTCCATCCTTCCAGTCCGTCCTTCCGTCCATCCTTCCAGTCCGTCCTTCCGTCCATCCTTCCAGTCCGTCCTTCCGTCCATCCTTCCAGTCCGTCCTTCCGTCCATCCTTCCAGTCCGTCCTTCCGTCCATCCTTCCAGTCCGTCCTTCCGTCCATCCTTCCAGTCCGTCCTTCCGTCCATCCTTCCAGTCCGTCCTTCCGTCCTTCCGTCCATCCTTCCAGTCCGTCCTTCCGTCCTTCCGTCCATCCTTCCAGTCCGTCCTTCCGTCCATCCTTCCAGTCCGTCCTTCCGTCCATCCTTCCAGTCCGTCCTTCCGTCCATCCTTCCAGTCCGTCCTTCCGTCCATCCTTCCAGTCCGTCCTTCCGTCCATCCTTCCAGTCCGTCCTTCCGTCCATCTTTCCAGTCCGTCCTTCCGTCCATCCTTCCAGTCCGTCCTTCCGTCCATCCTTCCAGTCCGTCCTTCCGTCCATCCTTCCAGTCCGTCCTTCCGTCCATCCTTCCAGTCCGTCCTTCCGTCCATCCTTCCAGTCCGTCCTTCCGTCCATCCTTCCAGTCCGTCCTTCCGTCCATCCTTCCAGTCCGTCCTTCCGTCCATCCTTCCAGTCCGTCCTTCCGTCCATCCTTCCAGTCCGTCCTTCCGTCCATCCTTCCAGTCCGTCCTTCCGTCCATCCTTCCAGTCCGTCCTTCCGTCCATCCTTCCAGTCCGTCCTTCCGTCCATCCTTCCAGTCCGTCCTTCCGTCCATCCTTCCAGTCCGTCCTTCCGTCCATCCTTCCAGTCCGTCCTTCCGTCCATCCTTCCAGTCCGTCCTTCCGTCCATCCTTCCAGTCCGTCCTTCCGTCCATCCTTCCAGTCCGTCCTTCCGTCCATCCTTCCAGTCCGTCCTTCCGTCCATCCTTCCAGTCCGTCCTTCCGTCCATCCTTCCAGTCCGTCCTTCCGTCCATCCTTCCAGTCCGTCCTTCCGTCCATCCTTCCAGTCCGTCCTTCCGTCCATCCTTCCAGTCCGTCCTTCCGTCCATCCTTCCAGTCCGTCCTTCCAGTCCATCCTTCCAGTCCGTCCTTCCGTCCATCCTTCCCTCCGTCCTTCCAGTCCGTCCTTCCGTCCGTCCTTCCAGTCCGTCCTTCCGTCCGTCCTTCCAGTCCGTCCTTCCAGTCCGTCCTTCCAGTCCGTCCGTCCATCCAGTCCATCCAGTCCATCCAGTCCATCCAGTCCATCCAGTCCATCCAGTCCATCCAGTCCATCCAGTCCATCCAGTCCATCCAGTCCATCCAGTCCATCCAGTCCATCCAGTCCATCCAGTCCATCCAGTCCATCCAGTCCAGTCCATCCAGTCCATCCAGTCCATCCAGTCCATCCAGTCCGTCCAGTCCATCCATTCCATCCAGTCCATTCCATCCAGTCCATCCAGTCCATCCAGTCCATCCAGTCCATCCAGTCCATCCAGTCCAGTCCAGTCCAGTCCAATCCAGTCCATCCAGTCCATCCAGTCCATCCAGTCCATCCAGTCCATCCAGTCCATCCAGTCCATCCAGTCCATCCAGTCCATCCAGTCCATCCAGTCCATCCAGTCCATCCAGTCCATCCAGTCCATCCAGACCATCCAGTCCATCCAGTCCATCCAGTCCATCCAGTCCATCCAGTCCATCCAGTCCATCCAGTCCATCCAGTCCATCCAGTCCATCCAGTCCATCCAGTCCATCCAGTCCATCCAGTCCATCCAGTCCATCCAGTCCATCCAGTCCATCCAGTCCATCCAGTCCATCCAGTCCATCCAGTCCATCCAGTCCATCCAGTCCATCCAGTCCATCCAGCCCATCCAGCCCATCCAGCCCATCCAGCCCATCCAGCCCATCCAGCCCATCCAGCCCATCCAGCCCATCCAGCCCATCCAGCCCATCCAGCCCATCCAGCCCATCCAGTCCATCCAGTCCATCCAGTCCATCCAGTCCATCCAGTCCATCCAGTCCATCCAGTCCATCCAGTCCATCCAGTCCATCCAGTCCATCCAGTCCATCCAGTCCATCCAGTCCATCCAGTCCATCCAGCCCATCCAGCCCATCCAGCCCATCCAGCCCATCCAGCCCATCCAGCCCATCCAGCCCATCCAGCCCATCCAGCCCATCCAGTCCATCCAGTCCATCCAGTCCATCCAGTCCATCCAGTCCATCCAGTCCATCCAGTCCATCCAGTCCATCCAGTCCATCCAGTCCATCC
The DNA here is from genome assembly GCA_037893245.1 of Crossaster papposus. NCBI lineage: Eukaryota > Metazoa > Echinodermata > Asteroidea > Velatida > Solasteridae > Crossaster > Crossaster papposus. The sequence goes on along the minus strand of JBAIAA010000489.1, from coordinate 100,754 downwards.
AGTCCATCCAGTCCATCCAGTCCATCCAGTCCATCCAGTCCATCCAGTCCATCCAGTCCATCCAGTCCATCCAGTCCATCCAGTCCATCCAGTCCATCCAGTCCATCCAGTCCATCCAGTCCATCCAGTCCATCCAGTCGTTAGCGTTAGCGTTAGCGTTAGCGTTAGCGTTAGCGTTAGCGTTAGAGTTAGCGTTAGCGTTAGAGTTAGCGTTAGAGTCATCCGGCGCGAACTGGTTAATAGTCTTACACTGAATTACCTCTAGGCATCTGGTCCTGAGCACTCCTACAGCTCCAGAAGCAAGAAACGTTTTCACACCCAAACCGACCTGTTACAAATAACATCATGACCAAGAAACACACAACTGATATAATCATTATAAATATTGCGAGTTAAAGGCAGGATACACCATTTGCAGATATCAAAAATATTTACTACCGTATTATTAAGAAATATCTTACTTATTTGAAAGTAAATAATGATTTTAGGCGTCCAGCAAAATGATTGCCCTAGATATTCTGATATTATTCCGAAAAATTGAATTTTATAAAACAAAACTCGCGATCGCCAGACGGCGAGCGCGAAAAAACAATAACAACATAAGAATAACTGCTCGACGCCGGTTGAAAACAAACGCTGTTTTTCATGCTTTTCTAGGCATCCATGATAGTAAAACTTCGGACAGGTCATTTAAATGATATTTACTATAAAATACAACCCCCCAAATCCACCCATATGATAATTCAAGCAATTACAAATGGTGTACCCAACCTTTAAATAAAACGTGTACTTAATTTTCTCTGCATTACATATTTAAATCATTTTCTGTTACCTCAAATGCCAGTCAAAAACAATGCAAAGAAGCACTTGACTGCATACAAATTGGCAAGTAACAATTCACCTCCCGTCTTAGACGCATCTTTATTGAGCTGCCCAAAATATAAACCTGTAGAGAAGACAAAAGAAATTACAGTTTTAGAGGTGGGAGAAAAATCCCAGAAGAATATTCTGGGGAAAATCGACAAAATCAGGTAGGGACTGAAAAACCTGCTTGCTGTGTGCCGGTGGCTGACAGATATTGCCAGTCTTGCTTGTGACATGTTTACCGTCATCCATTTTGAATCCCGAAAAAAATGTGCAAGGTACTTGTACACCCACCCTCCGATGCGAATTGAAACCTTGATTAATGGAGTTAAAACTTGAAATAAGTCCAACATCCGCCACTAATACGTTTCGGAAAACTTTCGACGACTCTTAAAAAATACATATAAGTCATCGTATTGTACTAAAAATACACCTATTACAAGTTGTACTTTTGTGTTTTGTGAAATGATTCATAGGACACGACACAGCTGCAACCTGAGATGCATTGAAGTTACGACGAGTTTCATGAAAATAGATTAAGGCAACAAATGTAAAGTATTTTTTTACCCTAACGCCCTAGGCATTTATTTGGGGTACAGTACACAATACTACCCAGTTCTTATAGGCTAGTGTAATAAGAGTACTGCATACAAGTAGTATTTTGTAGTATTGGGTAAGGTGATAGGGTTAATGTTTCATGGTCTTTAAAACCTCACATACTGGGGAACAATATTGGAAAATGTTCATGTCAAATATGTCATCTACAAGCTGTTTTGAATACACAGCAGGAATACACAGGGAGGAGGTCCACTTCTAAAGAATGCACAATCTTGTTTCTGAAGCATTATATAATTTGCTGCTTTCTTACCTTTGTATGTCAATTAGAATGTGTTGCAGCCAATTTTTGCTTAGCCTTTGCAACACTTAAAAGGTCAGGCAGTTTGTGTACATGGAGGATCTGTGAACAAAAAGGAGAAATAAATACAAGAGAGGGTATTCAGTATTAGAAAGTATGTAACAAGTTGTAAAAAGAACCAAAAAGGTGCATGTTGTAAATGCACATAAGGAACCTTGAGTAATTTAGATTTAACTTCAAAAAGCAGGCCAGGCATATTATGTACATCAACATAGGAGGACCATTATGATTACAAGCCTAAGCTTGTTAGCCTTGGCCGGCAGTCTACCTGAAATTGGTGAAATTTGAAGATTGGTGAAAAAGGCGTGGAAGCTTTAAGAAATGCGTCGAAGAATGCAGCAGATTGTTTTAAATGAAAAGAATTTAAAGAATCCACAGAAGAATTCGAACTAGAAGTTAGCATTAGAGTTAGCGTTAGAGTTAGCGTTAGAGTTAGCGTTAGAGTTAGCGTTAGCGTTAGCGTTAGCGTTAGCGTTAGCGTTAGAGTTAGAGTTAGAGTTAGAGTTAGCGTTAGAGTTAGCGTTAGAGTTAGCGTTAGCGTTAGCGTTAGCGTTAGCGTTAGAGTTAGCGTTAGAGTTAGCGTTAGAGTTAGCGTTAGAGTCTGTCCTTCCGTCTGTCCTTCCGTCCATCCTTCCTTCCTTCGTTCCGTCCTTCCGTCCATCCTTCCGTCCATCCTTCCTTCCTTCGTTCCGTCCTTCCGTCCTTCCTTCCGTCCTTCCTTCCGTCCTTCCGTCCGTCCTTCCGTCCTTCCGTCCTTCCGTCCTTCCTTCCGTCCTTCCTTCCGTCCTTCCGTCCATCCTGTCCATCCAGTCCATCCAGTCCTTCCGTTCCTTCCGTTCCTTCCGTCCTTCCGTTCCTTCCGTTCCTTCCGTTCCTTCCGTCCTTCCGTTCTTCCGTCCTTCCGTCTGTCCTTCCGTCCATCCTTCCTTCCTTCCTTCCTTCCGTCCATCCTTCCTTCCTTCCTTCCTTCCTTCCGTCCGTCCTTCCGTCCTTTCTTCCTTCCGTCCTTCCGTCCTTCCGTCCTTCCTTCCGTCCTCCAGTCCATCCAGTCCATCCAGTCCATCCAGTCCATCCAGTCCTTCCGTTCCTTCCGTTCCTTCCGTTCCTTCCGTCCTTCCGTCATTCCGTCTTACGTCCTTCCTTCCGTCCGTCCTTCCATCTTCCGTCCTTCCATCTTCCGTCCTTCCATCTTCCGTCCTTCCGTCCTTCCGTCCTTCCGTCCTTCCGTCCTTCCGTCCTTCCGTCCATCTTTCGTCCATCTTTCGTCCATCTTCCGTCCATCTTCCGTCCATCTTCCGTCTGTCCTTCCGTCTGTCCTTCCGTCTGTCCTTCCGTCTGTCCTTCCGTCTGTCCTTCCGTCTGTCCTTCCGTCTGTCCTTCCGTCTGTCCTTCCGTCTGTCCTTCCGTCTGTCCTTCCGTCCGTCCTTCCTTCCTTCCGTCCTTCCTTCCGTCCTTCCGTCCTTCCGTCCTTCCGTCCTTCCGTCCTTCCGTCCTTCCGTCCTTCCGTCCTTCCGTCCTTCCTTCCGTCCTTCCGTCCTTCCTTCCGTCCTTCCGTCCTTCCTTCCTTACATCCTTCCATCCTTCCGTTTGTCCTTCCGTCTGTCCTTCTGTCCATCCTTCCTTCCTTCCGTCTGTCCTTCTGTCCATCCTTCCTTCCTTCCTTCCGTCCTTCTGTCCTTCCTTCCGTCCTTCCTTCCGTCCTTCCTTCCTTTCGTCCTCCAGTCCATCCTTCCTTCCGTCCTTCCGATCTTCCGTCCTTCCGTCTGTCCTTCCGTCTGTCCTTCCGTCTGTCCTTCCGTCTGTCCTTCCGTCCATCCTTCCGTCCGTACTTCCGTCCTTCCTTCCATCTTCCGTCCTTCCGTCCTTCCGTCCTTCCGTCCTTCCGTCCTTCCGTCCGTCCTTCCTTCCGTCCGTCCTTCCTTCCGTCCGTCCTTCCTTCCGTCCTTCCTTCCTTCCGTCCGTCCTTCCTTCCGTCCTTCCTTCCTTCCGTCCTTCCTTCCTTCCGTCCTCCGTCCTTCCGTCTGTCCGTCCGTCTGTCCTTCCGTCCATCCTTCCTTCCGTCCTTCCGTCCTTCCGTCCTTCTGTCTGTCCTTCCGTCTGTCCTTCCGTCCATCCTTCCTTCCTTCCTTCCGTCCTTCCTTCCGTCCTTCCGTCCTTCCTTCTTTCCGTCCTTCTTTCCGTCCTTCCGTCCTTCCTTCCTTCCGTCCTTCCGTCCTTCCTTCCGTCCTTCCGTCCTTCCGTCCTTCCGTCCTTCCGTCCTTCCGTCCTTCCGTCTGTCCTTCCGTCTGTCCTTCCGTCTGTCCTTCCGTCTGTCCTTCCGTCCATCCTTCCGTCCTTCCGTCCTTCCGTCCTTCCGTCCTTCCGTCCTTCCTTCCGTCCTTCCGTCCTTCCTTCCGTCCTTCCGTTAGAGTTAGCGTTAGAGTTAGCGTTAGAGTTAGCGTTAGAGTCTGTCCTTCCGTCTGTCCTTCCGTCCATCCTTCCTTCCTTCGTTCCGTCCTTCCGTCCATCCTTCCGTCCATCCTTCCTTCCTTCGTTCCGTCCTTCCGTCCTTCCTTCCGTCCTTCCTTCCGTCCTTACGTCCGTCCTTCCGTCCTTCCGTCCTTCCGTCCTTCCTTCCGTCCTTCCTTCCGTCCTTCCGTCCATCCTGTCCATCCAGTCCATCCAGTCCTTCCGTTCCTTCCGTTCCTTCCGTCCTTCCGTTCCTTCCGTTCCTTCCGTTCCTTCCGTCCTTCCGTTCTTCCGTCCTTCCGTCTGTCCTTCCGTCCATCCTTCCTTCCTTCCTTCCTTCCGTCCATCCTTCCTTCCTTCCTTCCTTCCTTCCGTCCGTCCTTCCGTCCTTTCTTCCTTCCGTCCTTCCGTCCTTCCGTCCTTCCTTCCGTCCTCCAGTCCATCCAGTCCATCCAGTCCATCCAGTCCATCCAGTCCTTCCGTTCCTTCCGTTCCTTCCGTTCCTTCCGTCCTTCCGTCATTCCGTCTTACGTCCTTCCTTCCGTCCGTCCTTCCATCTTCCGTCCTTCCATCTTCCGTCCTTCCATCTTCCGTCCTTCCGTCCTTCCGTCCTTCCGTCCTTCCGTCCTTCCGTCCATCTTTCGTCCATCTTTCGTCCATCTTCCGTCCATCTTCCGTCCATCTTCCGTCCATCTTCCGTCTGTCTTCCGTCCTTCCGTCCTTCCGTCCTTCCGTCCTTCCGTCCTTCCGTTCTTCCGTCCTTCCGTCCTTCCGTCCTTCCGTCCTTCCGTTCTTCCGTCCTTCCGTCCTTCCGTCCATCTTTCGTCCATCTTTCGTCCATCTTTCGTCCATCTTTCGTCCATCTTCCGTCCATCTTCTGTCCATCTTCCGTCTGTCCTTCCGTCTGTCCTTCCGTCCTTCCTTCCGTCCTTCCGTCCTTCCGTCCTTCCGTCCTTCCGTCCTTCCTTCCGTCCTTCCGTCCTTCCTTCCTTCCATCCTTCCGTTTGTCCTTCCGTCTGTCCTTCTGTCCATCCTTCCTTCCTTCCGTCTGTCCTTCTGTCCATCCTTCCTTCCTTCCTTCCGTCCTTCCGTCCTTCTGTCCTTCCTTCCGTCCTTCCTTCCGTCCTTCCTTCCTTTCGTCCTCCAGTCCATCCTTCCTTCCGTCCTTCCGATCTTCCGTCCTTCCGTCTGTCCTTCCGTCTGTCCTTCCGTCTGTCCTTCCGTCTGTCCTTCCGTCTGTCCTTCCGTCCATCCTTCCGTCCGTACTTCCGTCCGTACCTCCATCCTTCCGTCCTTCCGTCCTTCCGTCCTTCCGTCCGTCCTTCCTTCCGTCCGTCCTTCCTTCCGTCCTTCCTTCCTTCCGTCCGTCCTTCCTTCCGTCCTTCCTTCCTTCCGTCCGTCCTTCCTTCCGTCCTTCCTTCCTTCCGTCCTTCCTTCCTTCCGTCCTCCTTCCATCTTCCGTCCTTCCGTCTGTCCGTCCGTCTGTCCGTCCGTCTGTCCTTCCGTCCATCCTTCCTTCCGTCCTTCCGTCCTTCCGTCCTTCTGTCTGTCCTTCCGTCTGTCCTTCCGTCCTTCCGTCCTTCTGTCTGTCCTTCCGTCTGTCCTTCCGTCCTTCCGTCCATCCTTCCTTCCTTCCGTCCTTCCTTCCGTCCTTCCGTCCTTCCTTCCTTCCGTCCTTCCGTCCTTCCTTCTTTCCGTCCTTCTTTCCGTCCTTCCGTCCTTCCTTCCGTCCTTCCTTCCGTCCTTCCGTCCTTCCGTCCTTCCGTCTGTCCTTCCGTCTGTCCTTCCGTCTGTCCTTCCGTCTGTCCTTCCGTCTGTCCTTCCGTCCATCCTTCCGTCCTTCCGTCCTTCCGTCCTTCCTTCCGTCCTTCCGTCCTTCCGTCCGTCCTTCCGTCCTTCCGTCCTTCCGTCCTTCCGTCCTTCCGTCCTTCCGTCCTTCCGTCCTTCCGTCCATCCTTCCAGTCCGTCCTTCCGTCCATCCTTCCAGTCCGTCCTTCCAGTCCATCCTTCCAGTCCGTCCTTCCAGTCCATCCTTCCAGTCCGTCCTTCCGTCCATCCTTCCCTCCGTCCTTCCAGTCCGTCCTTCCGTCCGTCCTTCCAGTCCGTCCTTCCGTCCGTCCTTCCAGTCCGTCCTTCCGTCCGTCCGTCCTTCCAGTCCGTCCTTCCAGTCCGTCCTTCCGTCCATCCTTCCAGTCCGTCCTTCCGTCCATCCTTCCGTCCTTCCAGTCCGTCCTTCCAGTCCGTCCTTCCGTCCATCCTTCCAGTCCGTCCTTCCGTCCATCCTTCCGTCCGTCCTTCCGTCCGTCCTTCCGTCCGTCCTTCCAGTCCGTCCTTCCGTCCATCCTTCCAGTCCGTCCTTCCGTCCATCCTTCCAGTCCGTCCTTCCGTCCATCCTTCCAGTCCGTCCTTCCGTCCATCCTTCCAGTCCGTCCTTCCGTCCATCCTTCCAGTCCGTCCTTCCGTCCATCCTTCCAGTCCGTCCTTCCGTCCATCCTTCCAGTCCGTCCTTCCGTCCATCCTTCCAGTCCGTCCTTCCGTCCATCCTTCCAGTCCGTCCTTCCAGTCCGTCCTTCCGTCCATCCTTCCAGTCCGTCCTTCCGTCCATCCTTCCAGTCCGTCCTTCCGTCCATCCTTCCAGTCCGTCCTTCCGTCCATCCTTCCAGTCCGTCCTTCCATCCATCCTTCCAGTCCGTCCTTCCGTCCTTCCGTCCATCCTTCCAGTCCGTCCTTCCGTCCATCCTTCCAGTCCGTCCTTCCGTCCATCCTTCCAGTCCGTCCTTCCGTCCATCCTTCCAGTCCGTCCTTCCGTCCATCCTTCCAGTCCGTCCTTCCGTCCATCCTTCCAGTCCGTCCTTCCGTCCATCCTTCCAGTCCGTCCTTCCGTCCATCCTTCCAGTCCGTCCTTCCGTCCATCCTTCCAGTCCGTCCTTCCGTCCATCCTTCCAGTCCGTCCTTCCGTCCATCCTTCCAGTCCGTCCTTCCGTCCATTCTTCGAGTCCGTCCTTCCGACCATCCTTCTGTCTGTCCTTCCGTCTGTCCTTCCGTCCTTCCGTCCTTCTGTCTGTCCTTCCGTCTGTCCTTCCGTCCATCCTTCCTTCCTTCCGTCCTTCCTTCCGTCCTTCCGTCCTTCCTTCCTTCCGTCCTTCCGTCCTTCCTTCTTTCCGTCCTTCTTTCCGTCCTTCCGTCCTTCCTTCCGTCCTTCCTTCCGTCCTTCCGTCCTTCCGTCCTTCCGTCTGTCCTTCCGTCTGTCCTTCCGTCTGTCCTTCCGTCTGTCCTTCCGTCTGTCCTTCCGTCTGTCCTTCCGTCCATCCTTCCGTCCTTCCGTCCTTCCTTCCGTCCTTCCGTCCTTCCGTCCGTCCTTCCGTCCTTCCGTCCTTCCGTCCTTCCGTCCTTCCGTCCTTCCGTCCTTCCGTCCTTCCGTCCTTCCGTCCATCCTTCCAGTCCGTCCTTCCGTCCATCCTTCCAGTCCGTCCTTCCAGTCCATCCTTCCAGTCCGTCCTTCCAGTCCATCCTTCCAGTCCGTCCTTCCGTCCATCCTTCCCTCCGTCCTTCCAGTCCGTCCTTCCGTCCGTCCTTCCAGTCCGTCCTTCCGTCCGTCCTTCCAGTCCGTCCTTCCGTCCGTCCGTCCTTCCAGTCCGTCCTTCCAGTCCGTCCTTCTGTCCATCCTTCCAGTCCGTCCTTCCGTCCATCCTTCCGTCCTTCCAGTCCGTCCTTCCGTCCGTCCTTCCAGTCCGTCCTTCCGTCCATCCTTCCGTCCGTCCTTCCGTCCGTCCTTCCGTCCGTCCTTCCAGTCCGTCCTTCCGTCCGTCCTTCCAGTCCGTCCTTCCGTCCATCCTTCCAGTCCGTCCTTCCGTCCATCCTTCCAGTCCGTCCTTCCGTCCATCCTTCCAGTCCGTCCTTCCGTCCATCCTTCCAGTCCGTCCTTCCGTCCATCCTTCCAGTCCGTCCTTCCGTCCATCCTTCCAGTCCGTCCTTCCGTCCATCCTTCCAGTCCGTCCTTCCGTCCATCCTTCCAGTCCGTCCTTCCGTCCATCCTTCCAGTCCGTCCTTCCGTCCATCCTTCCAGTCCGTCCTTCCGTCCATCCTTCCAGTCCGTCCTTCCGTCCATCCTTCCAGTCCGTCCTTCCGTCCATCCTTCCAGTCCGTCCTTCCGTCCATCCTTCCAGTCCGTCCTTCCGTCCATCCTTCCAGTCCGTCCTTCCTTCCAGTCCGTCCTTCCGTCCATTCTTCGAGTCCGTCCTTCCGACCATCCTTCCAGTCCGTCCTTCCGTCCTTCCGACCATCCTTCCAGTCCGTCCTTCCGTCCATCCTTCCGTCCATCCTTCCAGTCCGTCCGTCCGTCCTTCCGTCCATCCTTCCAGTCCGTCCGTCCTTCCTTCCGTCCATCCTTCCGTCCGTCCTTCCTTCCGTCCATCCTTCCAGTCCGTCCTTCCGTCCATCCTTCCAGTCCGTCCTTCCGTCCATCCTTCCAGTTCGTCCTTCCGTCCATCCTTCCAGTCCGTCCTTCCGTCCATCCTTCCAGTCCGTCCTTCCGTCCATCCTTCCAGTCCGTCCTTCCGTCCATCCTTCCAGTCCGTCCTTCCGTCCATCCTTCCAGTCCGTCCTTCCGTCCATCCTTCCAGTCCGTCCTTCCGTCCATCCTTCCAGTCCGTCCTTCCGTCCATCCTTCCAGTCCGTCCTTCCGTCCATCCTTCCAGTCCGTCCTTCCGTCCATTCTTCGAGTCCGTCCTTCCGACCATCCTTCCAGTCCGTCCTTCCGTCCTTCCGACCATCCTTCCAGTCCGTCCTTCCGTCCATCCTTCCGTCCATCCTTCCAGTCCGTCCGTCCGTCCTTCCGTCCATCCTTCCAGTCCGTCCGTCCTTCCTTCCGTCCATCCTTCCGTCCGTCCTTCCTTCCGTCCATCCTTCCAGTCCGTCCTTCCGTCCAACCTTCCAGTCCGTCCTTCCGTCCATCCTTCCAGTCCGTCCTTCCGTCCATCCTTCCAGTCCGTCCTTCCGTCCATCCTTCCAGTCCGTCCTTCCGTCCATCCTTCCAGTCCGTCCTTCCGTCCATCCTTCCAGTCCGTCCTTCCGTCCATCCTTCCAGTCTGTCCTTCCGTCCATCCGTCCAGTCCGTCCTTCCGTCCATCCTTCTAGTCCGTCCTTCCGTCCATCCTTCCAGTCCGTCCTTCCAGGGGACTTCCGCCGGGGGACTTCCGCAGGGCGACTTCCGCAGGGTGACTTTCACAGGTGGAATTCCATTGGGGGACTTGCGTCGTCTTTTGCAGGGAGAGTTCTGCAGAAAGACTTTTGCAAGAGGACTTCCGCAAGGGGACTTTCGCAGAGTGACTTCCGCAGAGTGCCAGGGTATTCCGCAGGGTATTCCCAGGGTTTCCCAGTGACTTCCACAGGGCGATTTCCACAGGGCGATTTTCACTGGGGGACTTGCGTCATCTTTTGCAGGGGGAGTTCTGCAGAAAGGCTTTTGCAAGGGGACTTCCGCAGGGTGACTTGCACAGGGTGACTTCCGCAGAGTGACTTCCGCAGGGTGACTTCCGCAGGGTGACTTCCGCAGGGTGACTTCCGCAGGGGCATTTACACTTGGGGACTTGCGTCTTCTTTTGCAGGGGGAGTTCTGCAGAAAGACTTTCGCAAGGGGACTTCCGCCAGGGTGACTTCCGAAGGGTGACTTCCGAAGGGTGACTTCCGCAGGGGGACTTCCGCAGGGTGACTTCCGCGGGGGCATTTCCACTGGGGGACTTCCACTGGGGGACTTCCGCAGGGGCATTTCCACTGGGGGACTTGCGGCGTCTTTTACAGGGGGATTCTGCAGAAAGACTTTCACAAGGGGACTTCCGCAGGGGGACTTCCACTGGGGGACTTCCACTGGGGGACTTCCACTGGGGGACTTCCACTGGGGGACTTGCATTGTCTTTTGCAGGGGGAGTTGTGCAGAAAGACTTTCGCTAGGGGACTTCCACAGGGGGGCTTCCGCAGGGTGACTTCCGCAGGGTGAATTCAGCAGGGTGACTTCCACAGGGCGATTTCCACTGGGGGACTTGCGTTATCTTTTGCAGGGGGTGTTCTGCAGAAAGACTTTCGCAAGGGGACTTCCGCAGGGTGACTTCCGCAGGGTGACTTCCGCAGGGGGATTTCCACTCGGGGACTTGCGTCTTCTTTTGCAGGGGGAGTTCTGCAGAAAGAATTTCGCAAGGGGACTTCCGCAGGGTGACTTCCACAGGGTGACTTCCGCAGGGTGACTTCCGCAGGGTGACTTCCGCAGGGTGACTTCCGCAGAGTGACTTACGCAGGGTGACTTCCGCAGGGTGACTTCCGCAGGGTGACTTCCGCAGGGTGACTTCCGCAGGGTGACTTCCGCAGGGTGACTTCCGCAGGGTGACTTCCGCAGGGTGACTTCCGCAGGGGCATTGCCACTGGGGACTTGCGTCGTCTTTTGCAGGGGGAGTTCTGCAGAAAGACTTTCGCAGGGGGACTTCCGCCGGGGGACTTCCGCAGGGTGACTTCCGCAGGGGGATTTCCACAGGGGGACTTCCGCAGGGCGATTTCCACAGGGGGACTTGCGTCGTCTTTTGCAGGGGGAGTTCTGCAGAAAGACTTTCGCAAGGGGACTTTCACAGGGTGACTTCCGCAGGGTGACTTCCGCAGGGTGACTTCCGCAGGGTGACTTCCGCAGGGGCATTTCCACTGGGGGACTTGCGTCATCTTTTGCAGGGGGAGTTCTGCAGAATGACTTTTGCAAGGGGACTTCCGCAGGGTGACTTCCGCAAGGGGATTTCCACTGGGGGACTTGCGTCATCTTTTGGAGTGGGAGTTTTGCAGAAAGACTTTCGCAAGGGGACTTCCACAGGGGGACTTCCGCAGGGCGACTTCCGCTGGGCGACTTTCGCAGGGCGAATTCAGCAGGGTGACTTCCACAGGGCGATTTCCACAGGGCGATTTTCACTGGGGGACTTGCGTCATCTTTTGCAGGGGGAGTTCTGCAGAAAGGCTTTCGCAAGGGGACTTCCGCAGGGTGACTTGCACAGGGTGACTTCCGCAGAGTGACTTCCGCAGGGTGACTTCCGCAGGGTGACTTCCGCAGGGTGACTTCCGCAGGGGCATTTCCACTTGGGGACTTGCGTCTTCTTTTGCAGGGGGAGTTCTGCATAAAGACTTTCGCAAGGGGACTTCCGCCAGGGTGACTTCCGCAGGGGGACTTCCGCAGGGTGACTTCCGCAGGGGCATTTCCATTGGGGGACTTCCACTGGGGGACTTCCGCAGGGGCATTTCTACTGGGGGACTTGCGTCGTCTTTTACAGGGGGGATTCTGCAGAAAGACTTTCACAAGGGGACTTCCGCAGGGGGACTTCCACTGGGGGACTTCCACTGGGGGACTTCCACTGGGGGACTTGCATCGTCTTTTGCAGGGGGAGTTGTGCAGAAAGACTTTCGCTAGGGGACTTCCGCAGGGGGGCTTCCGCAGGGGGACTTCCGACAGGGGGACTTCCACAGAAAGACTTTCGCAAGGGGACTTCCACAGGGTGACTTCCGCAGGGTGACTTCCGCAGGGTGAATTCAGCAGGGCGACTTCCACAGGGCGATTTCCACAGGGCGATTTCCACAGGGCGATTTCCACTGGGGGACTTGCGTTATCTTTTGCAGGGGGTGTTCTGCAGAAAGACTTTCGCAAGGGGACTTCCGCAGGGTGACTTCCGCAGGGTGACTTCCGCAGGGGGATTTCCACTCGGGGACTTGCGTCTTCTTTTGCAGGGGGAGTTCTGCAGAAAGAATTTCGCAAGGGGACTTCCGCAGGGTGACTTCCACAGGGTGACTTCCGCAGGGTTATTTCTGCAGAGTGACTTCCGCAGGGTGACTTCCGCAGGGTGACTTCCGCAGGGTGACTTCCGCAGGGGCATTTCCACTGGGGACTTGCGTCGTCTTTTGCAGGGGGAGTTCTGCAGAAAGACTTTCGCAGGGGGACTTCCGCCGGGGGACTTTCGCCGGGTGACTTCCGCAGGGTGACTTCCGCAGGGGGATTTCCACAGGGGGACTTCCGCAGGGCGATTTCCACAGGGGGACTTGCGTCGTCTTTTGCAGGGGGAGTTCTGCAGAAAGACTTTCGCAGGGTGACTTCCGAAGGGTGAATTCCGCAGGGTGACTTCCGCAGGGGGATTTCCACTGGGGGACTTGCGTCATCTTTTGCAGGGGGAGTTCTGCAGAATGACTTTTGCAAGGGGACTTCCGCAGGGTGACTTCCGCAAGGGGATTTCCACTGGGGGACTTGCGTCATCTTTTGGAGTGGGAGTTTTGCAGAAAGACTTTCGCAAGGGGACTTCCACAGGGGGACTTCCGCAGGGCGACTTCCGCTGGGCGACTTCCACAGGGGGACTTGCGTCGTCTTTTGCAGGGGGAGTTCTGCAGAAAGACTTTCGCAAAGGGACTTCTGCAGGGTGACATTTAAAAATGCGTCAAAGAATACGTCAAAGAATAATTCATTGAATTTGCATTGAATTTGCATAATTCATTGAATTCGGCAGGCGGATTTCCCACAAGGGGATTTCCCGTAGGACTTCCGCAGGGAGATTTCCGGCAGGGGAATTTCCCTGGGGGGATTTCCCGCGGGGAGATTTCCCGCGGGGGGGTGGGGGGATTTCCCGCGGGGGGGGGGGGGGGGGGGGGCGGGGGGATTCGCATTGAATTCCCATTGAATTCCCATTGAATTCCAATTGAATTCGGCAGAGGGATTTCCTGCAGGGGGATTTCTCGCAGGGGGAATTCCCGCAGGGGGAGTTCCCGCAGGGGGACTTCCCGCATCTAAAAATGCGTAAAAGAATACGTCAAAGATTAATTCATTGAATTCGCATTGAATTCGCATTGAGTTCGCATTGAGTTCGCATTGAGTTCGCATTGAGTTCGCATTGAGTTCGCATTGAGTTCGCATTGAGTTCGCATTGAGTTCGCATTGAGTTCGCATCGAGTTCGCATCGAGTTCGCATCGAGTTCGCATCGAGTTCGCATCGAGTTCGCATCGAGTTCGCATCGAGTTCGCGTGGAGTTCGCGTGGAGTTCGCATGGAGTTCGCATGGAGTTCGCGTTGAATTCGCGTTGAATTCACGTTGAATTCACGTTGAATACGCGTTGAATACGCGTTGAATACGCGTTGAATACGCGTTGAATACGTGTGGAATAGGGATTGAATCCGCATTGAATCCGCATTGAATCCGCATTGAATCCGCATTGAATCCGCATTGAATCCACATTGAATCCGCATTGAATCCGCATTGAATTCACATTTAATTCGCATTAAATTCGCATTGCATTCGCATTGAATTCGCCAGGGAGATTTCCCGCAGGAGAATTTATCGCAGGGAGATTTTCCGCAGGGGGACTTCTCGCAGTGGGGCTTTCAAAAGGGGGACTTCCGGCATTTTAAAATGCGTCAAAGAATACGTCAAAGAATAATTCATTGAATTTGCATTGAATTTGTATAATTCATTGAATTTGGCAGGCGGATTTCACGCAGGGGGATTTTCCGCAGGGAGATTTCCCGCAGGGAAATTTCCCGCAGGGGGATTTTCCGCAGGGGGATTTTCCGCAGGGAGATTTCCCGCAGGGAGATTTCCCGCAGGGAGATTTCCCGCAGTAACACGGGGGACTTTTCACAGGAAGACTTTTCACAGGGGAACTTCCCGCGGGGGACTTTTCACAGGAAGACTTTTCACAGGGGGAATTCCAGCGGGGGACTTCCCACAGGGATACTTCCCACAGGGGGACTTCCCGCATGTTGGATTGCTGTACACCGGCTCAGAAACTGTGCGTAACGAGAGCGCTGATAGGATGCCGACGGAGATTCACAACACAGTATTTCCGATTGGTCACAATTTAGGTTTAGTCACGTGAGTGCCGTTTTGTTAAAGGTAGTATACACCATTTGCAGATATCGAAAATATTTACTACTGAATTATTAAGAAATACCTTACTCAATTGAAAGTAAATAATGATTCTAGGCATTCAGCAAAAGGATTGCGCTAGATATCCTGTAATTATTTTAAAAAAATGAATTTTATAAAGAAAAATTCCCTCTCGCCGGACGGCGAGAGCGAAAAAACAAAAATAACATAAGAATAACTGCTCGACCCCGGTTGAAAACAAACGCTGTTTTTCGTGCTTTTCTCGGCATCCATGATTGTAAAACTTCGGAAAAGTCAGTTAAACGATATTTACTATGAAATACAACCCCCCAATTCTACCCATTCATGATAATTCAAGCAATTACCAATGGTGTATACTACCTTTAAATGAAACTTTGTTTCAGTTTTGGCTTCAGTTATGCAGTTTGGCAATAACGCTGGAGCCACGTACGGGCCAAAGCCTAGGTTCATGTAACGGCAAGTTTTGTAAAAAAAATAAAAATCGGTCCATATTTTCGCCAAAAATACACCAAAAGTGCCACTTTTGCAAAAATGAACTGTCATTTTTGTATTTAGCAACAACAACAACTTGAATGAACTTCGATGTTCCATGGTCTATTATGGGGCATGCAGTAGGCGTGGCTTGGGCGCTATTCTTTTCAGCGAGGTTTGTGCGCTTGCGCGCTGATATGCAAATGTTGGTAAACAGAGGTGAGGTATTTTCTGTATTGGAATACTATTGTTCATCCCCAACACAGTCCATCACGCAGATTATTACCACCAGGTCCTCACCCTAGTGTTTACCCCTAGAACCCTGGGGCTCCCGACGCCCGTAGCCCCATAGATAGAGGTTTTTTACAGGTTAACAGCCGTTAAACAATATAAACCGTGCACAAAATTCGGGCAATAACTCCATACTGCCGCACGGTCTACCCCAACCAAAAATTTGTATGAGTACTTTATCAACTCACCCAGCTGCTGCCCACCAAAAACCGATCGAATCTCGGCCAATTTCTGTAAAAAAGGTGAAAACTATGCCCGTTCCGCAAACGCGACTGTTACAAGATGGCGGATAACAACGTTCAATGAACTGTGGTACACCGTGACCCCGGCCGGGGTCAGTGCGGACCAATCACATGGCTTCTCTGAACGATGACAGGGCTGTTTTCCAAACCCTGGCTTCGGTTCTGTTGGGCTCTGGAGCATTGCTAAACTATATAAATAATGCCTCTCAAGATGAAGCTTGTGTTTGGAAAACGGCCAATGCGGCTACCAACATGAGTGAGGCTATAAGCCAGCAACCTCGTTCCCAGGGCTTACTTTATTTTCAACCACGATTTTCAATAGTAACCCCTGGGATGGGAACTTCTTTCTCGTGCCTGGATTGGATAGTGACAAAAACAGTAGCGGCTTATTAGCATATATTCAATATTCATATTAGTTAGAGAAATTGCGACCGTACAGTTGGTGATTCCATCGTATTCAATACGACGGCATTACCAACTGTGCGGTCGTAATTTTGTTGATAAATGTTTGCAGGCGGCGCCGCGCCGCGCCAAAACTTAAAAGTGAAACTGTTAAGTTTCTAACGTTATTAACGTTACTTTTCTGCAGTACGTGTATATTCTCGAAAATGTCACGGTCTGCAATGGCGACGCCGAGCCCCTCAAAAAGTACAGCCGTTAAATCCAATACTTGCATATTGTGTGGCAAAAGCGACAGTCGTGGGACGCACATCTGGAGATTCAGTGGACAAAAAAACAGTTTTCCGCAATTGCTTTCACAGCTCAACTTGCCCATACCGTGTGACTTGATCACCGACACAATATGCCGAAGTTGCGGAACAAAGGTTCATAAAACGGTAACGTTTCTGGAGGATGCAAGGGTCAACATCGCTAAACTGGTGTGCACTAGCACTAGTTGTAGCAAAAGATTCCTAAGATCTCCTGGTCAGAGTGCTCCAGCTGCCAAACAGCGGGTTTTGGGTCCTGTCAATACCAACGGCGCCGCCCGTAGTCCGAGGCCTGTTGTCCCCAAAGTCTGCCCTTCATCAAAACAAAGCCCGGGGGAGCCTAATTTGCCTCGTGTGTGCACCACGTACGGAAACATCACAACGAAAACTGGTATCGCAAGGGTATGTACATTTGACCTTTTCATTTGTATTGTACTATTTGTAGCCTGTATGGAAATAATTTATCCCGTGCTGTAACACTAACATTATGGTGGTGATCATGAATGCTACTGTTCTAGAAACTGTACCTTCAAAACATAAAGTTAGGGCCTTCTAAAAACTACGTAGTACGTACAGTAGTACGATGATGGAGCTATAAAATAAAGCTCCATAGTTAGTACGGTCGATGACGATAGACAAATTACATGGTGAAACATCACATTTGCACTATAGTGCAAATAGGCTGTTTATTTTCGAATAATTTAGTATTTAGGGATCACTCAAAGAGGATGCAGCTTTTGCATTACAGGGGAAATTTACTGGAGTAGGGGCTTTCTTTGTTAAATTTTTAAAATATAATAAACTGTTTCAAAATAGTTTTTAACCGCACCTAGTAAGTTTCCCCTTGTGGTTCATTTAAAACGTTTAGAGCCAATAAAAGTATAAAACGAATTTATCCAAAATGATTACAGTAGTTTTCTCTGGGTCACAGCTCACTTACCATTTGGGAATGAATGTCATGTAATTGTCATAAATTTCCATTATTTAATTGAATTTCATTCAATTTCAGTACACAGGTTCGAATCAGCGCTTGTTGAGAATAGAAAATGTGAACATCTTATCATCAGCAGTGTCGAGTAGAGATCCAGTTTCTATTGCCAATGCCATGTGGAGGATAAAACCCCTACAGAGTGCAATCAAATACTTGATCCTGACAGAGGTGAAAACCAACTGCTGCACACTTCAACAATATTCCATACTCAGGAAATGCAACTACTTGGATCATTGCCGCCAGACTACTACTACGTGTCAGAATACACCAATCACAGGGAACCTAATTTGCATGCGTATCCAAAAATATTGGATATGTAAATGATCCAATACCAGGGTGAGAGTGCAGCTTTTGTGTCGGTGAGGGCGCTGCTCGATATCCTGGGAACGAGGTTGGACCAGGTCAACCTCATAGGGAACTGTACTGCCATGTACATGTACTACACTACACACACACTATGGACTTTGGCACAGAACAAAATAATGACTGAATAGGATTTTATACTGAACAAGAATCTAATAATATCAACCAAAAAGTTGTAATACCAGAGAAATAAGATTATAGTAATATGGATCGGAAAACTATCATTGACCCCAGCTAAGTCAAATTACTAAATTTAACTTTTGTATAATACATTTGCATACTCAAATTAAGTAAATCTTAATTCTCCAATTAAGTTCGTCAAAATGAGAAATCTGGCTGATAAAGAAAAGTCTTTAAAGGGATCGTATACTGTTGCAAAATCGCTCAGCGTAACCACAGCAGCGGTGTTGCCACTCGGTTCACGCCGTTCACTTCAACATAGGTTGATTTAGCTTCCAACAGTTCGACTGCCCGCTGGTCTTGCTTCGACCGCGTGACTTGCTTCCTCTCAACATACATCTGAACCACCATGTTCCACAACCGACAAACACTTTCATGTAACAAGGCATCTGGTTCAGTAGACAGGTAGTTTATTATCCCACGTCCCCCACGGCGCAGCGTGGGTCCTTGCACTGCCCATCCAAGTTTTGTTTTGACTGCCACTGGTGCACTCTCTGGGCCAAAACGACTCTCTCTGGGGACAACAAGGTCGGGACGATCGCTTCCTAGAAGAAGTAGTGGTCTGACATTTTGGCATTCATGCAAGGGGATGTCTTGCAAATGGGGCCACTTTTCCTGCAGATGATGAGCAGAGACAGAATGCTTAGACAATCTGAGCATAGGAGACGAGAATACATTCGTCAGCGGTATTCGCTGTTCTGGATCATCGATTGGGGCGATGTCGAAACTTAGCATCTGGCCTTTGCAGGGAGAACAGGCATCTCGTGCTGTTGCAATCGGAATTTCGGTTGCTGTTCCTTTCAAACACAGAGCATCAGCAGCCTCCATAGGCATCATCGAGAAATTAGAACCATCATCCAACAGGCAGTAAGTCTCAAGTCGTGTACCTTTGCCGTACAAAACGACTGGAACAATTTTCAGGCCCACCTCCTTCGGGAGCCACGGATTACCATCACCATAGAAAACTGAGTAATTGGTTCAGTAGACTGGAGTCAAAACTGGAGTAGTAAGCCCCATACCCTGGCTGCTTAAGCAGATTATGCAGGACTGTCAGATGGATCTCGTTGCAATCACGACATGGCTTTCGTAGGTCACATCCTTGTCCCTCCTGGTGCTTGCGAGCACACTTCCAGCATCGATGGCCTTCTTTGATCCACCAGATCCGCTGGCTGATGGAGAGCTTTTCAAACTTGTCACAACGAGACAACCAGTGTTCTCCCTCACAATGTGGACAATACTTGCGGAATGGTTTCTTCTCCCTTGGGAATTTGGATCCTGTTGGGTTGTTACTGCCAGACCCTTGGGCTGAGCTGTTGCCAACAATGGCAGTATGACTTCCGGCACTTGCATGGTAGGCAGCCCCGCCCTTTTGTCGTCTGTCCCGTTGACTGGGTGAGGTGTCGCACTTCAGATTCTCACTTAGCTGTATCTTCTGGCGAGCAATGGCAGCGGTTTGCTGTAACCATCCATCGATGTCAGCCAAAGAGAAATTACGAACACCTTTTGAATTCATGGCCTTTAGAAAGGCAGTCTGGTGGACATGAGGGAGCCTACTGTAGAGGATGCAGGCGGTGGAATTCGCTTTCAATTCAGATTCCCCTTCAGGTGCGCTCTTCAATTGAACAACCAATGCGGACACAGTAGAGGCAAACTCAACCATACTCTTTGAATCGTGGGCCGCCAGCTTGGGCCAAGAACTGATTTGCTCAATCTTGGTTCGGATAAGGATACCGATGTCGCCATAAAGCTTCTGCAAATTAGACATGGCACGGGTGAAAGGGTGAGCGTCATGCTCAAATCCGAGGATATCCTTCTTGGGCTGTCCTCGAAGTTTGGACTTCACGATGAAGAATTTTTGTAACTCACTCAGGTGAATGAGTGGTTTGATGCAGCCATCAATCATCGTCTCAAAGCAACGGAACTCTGAAGGATCGCCACCACTGAAGACCGGGACTTCCATACTGATTCCCCCAGCTGAGGCTGCCAACATTGAACTCAACATTTGATTCAGATTACCTGGGTTTGAATTGGGTGTCACGGGTTGACCAACAGATGTGTCTACTGGAGTAGTAGACAGAGGGAGCCCTAGGTGTGAAGGTTCACTCGGTGCGGGCATGGTCTGGGACACATTTGCTGAGGAATGGTTAACTGGATCACTGGAAATAGAAAAGCAAATAGTGGCATTAGGAATAGCAGAAAAATGGGTGCTACTCTGGATAGTCTCGGATGGAAGTGGTGTAATGCTGTAGCAAGTTTGTGCTGCATCGCTTTGTGCAATTTGCAAGCTATGCGCGGAAACCTGCGTTTTCGGATCAGTGCTGGCAGCTGCAGATTTTGGCAAGGCAGCATGACTAGCATGAGCAACCGGCACCGGCAAAGTAACAGGCTCTGGCAATTCAGCGGATGCTGTTGCAGGCAGAACTTGGACCGGAGGGCAAGAAGTATCTGTGACAGCAATAGAGCAGTTTGGACTGGTCGTAACTTGGGAATTTGCTACAACTGGTAAAGGATCGTTTCCTGTATACATGTACTGATAATCCTCTGTGTGCATTATTTCTGATTCTTTTCTTGCTTGTGCTAGATTGAGCTCAGCATCTTTACACTGTTTCTCTAGTTCAAACTTTCTTGCAAGTCTTTCTTTCATCTTTAATATGCGCTGTTCCTCTTGCTCAGCTTGAAGTCGTTCCCGCGCCAACCGAAGTTCCAGCTCTTTTTCTTTCAGGGCAAGTTCTCCTCGTGCAAGTTGTGCAGACAATAACTGGTCTTCCAGTTCTTCGGTCTGTAAGCGGACGCTCTGTTCCCACTGCAGGTGGTGACGAGCCATAGCTAAGTCTTTTTCCCTTGCTGCTACTCGTATCTTGGATTGGAAGGAGCTGCGGGAGTCACTGACATGAGTACTGGCTTGGCTACTGGTACGGGTACTGGTGCGGCTAGCATTGCGGTGGCCAGTATGATGATTGTCATGGCGGTCAGTGTGGCTTTTGACATCACTCCTGGCTTGGGTACTGGGGTGGGTACTGGCATGGCCACTGGTTAGGCTACCAGCATGGCCACCAGCATGATCAGGTCCCTCAGCCTTGCTGTGGTGATCAAGCAAATTCATGGAGTGCTTGGACGACTTGGCGGGGGCTTCTGACTTTGACATGACAGATGGTTCTGAAGATGTAAGTACAACCCGGCCTGACCTAAAGGTTCGTCCGGTGAACCGAGTGGCAACACCGCTGCTGTGGAGGCGTGATAACCCAACGTTCTCTAGTCCATCTGGCTCTGTGCTACCGACATTTATGCGAAACGAGAAGCGTCTCCTGAATGACCCCGACTTGGCGAAGATCCACTGCAGCAAGATCCTTGAGCTTCAGGAAGCTGGTCTTGTTCGTACCGTCAACCATCAAGGGAATGACCAGGAATCAAATTCACACTGGTACATTCCACATCATGTCGTGCACCAGAACGAGAAGTACCGCCTAGTTTTCAACTGTGCCTTTCGTTACCGTGGTGAATCACTGAATGACAACCTACTACCGGGTCCAATCCTTGGATCGTCATTGATTGGCGTTCTTCTTAGGTTTCGAAAACACTTGGTGGCTATATCTGGAGACATAAAGGGAATGTTCCATTGTGTATCTACCTTGGAAGCTGACCGGTCCATGCTTCGTTTCCTTTGGAGGCAACCGACCTCAGACAAGAAACCAGAAGAGCTTGAGTGGAATGTCCTCCCGTTTGGGACTACCTGCAGTCCATGTTGTGCATCCTTTGCACTCCAGAAACATGTAAAGGACAACGTGAAAGATTCCGATATCCTGCGCAGTGTCCACGAGGCTTTCTATGTGGATAATTGCCTCGATGGGAAGCCGACTGTGGATGAAGCCCGACAGCTTGTGGAGAAGTTGTATGAGGCCCTTGGGGCTGGTGGATTCCCGATTGTCAAGTGGGCAAGTAATGAACCCGCAGTGGTGGCAAACCTTCCTCCTGCAGCTCGGTCAGATAACACTGAACGTTGGCTCAACTTAGGCAGCGATTCTCCTGAAGAGACTGCATTAGGTCCTCGTTGGAATTTTGAGAAAGATGTCGTCACCTACCAGCTTCAGTTGACAGATTGGCCAGTGCTCACTCGCAGGGCGATACTGAGTGATGTCATGCGGTGTGCCGGAAAAGATCCACTTGGATATCTGATGCCATTTATGGTGAGAGGCAAAATGCTGGTCCAGGAACTGTGGAAGCGCCCTTTGGGATGGGACGAAGAAATCTCAGACGAGGGTGAAAAGGGGATCCGTGCCAAGCATATGAAGTGGAGAGAAGAGCTTGTGAATCTTCCAGGAGTGTGCTTGCCTCGATGTTATACCCCTCCACATTTCGATCCCGAAACTAACAACTACCAGTTGCATGTGTTTACTGATGCGTCAGAAAAGGCTTATGGGACAGTCGCATACCTACGAGCTGTCAACCATACAGGCGAGGTCTCAGCTCGGTTCGTGATGGCGAGATCACGCTTGACCCCAAAACGCGTACAGACTATACCCAGGCTGGAGCTTTTAGCAGTAAGTGGGGCAGAGCTTGTTGAGCTACTAGACGACGAACTGTCGATGAAGATACCCATTACGTGCTGAAGTGACAGTACGACTGTACTTGCATGGATCAAGTCCGAGTCTTGCCGGTATCACAGATTTGTTGGAGCCCGTGTTGCTGTAGTGCAGCGGCTCACAGATCATGTTACTTGGCGGTATGTGGATTCTGAGAACAATCCTGCTGATGACCTCACTCGAGGTCTCCAGTTACAACAACTAAAATATGAAAGTCGATGGCACACACCCCCATTCCTGCTTAAGCCCGAAGCAGATTGGCCCAGAGAACCACTCAAGATCTCTTCAGAAGAAGCTAGTTTAGAAGTGAAGCCAGACTTCTTCACCGGCCTGATGGTGACGCCACAAAAAGAACGTCCAGAAGTTGATGCTTCACACTTTGACTCATGGGACAAGCTGGTTGAGGGGTACAGTGAAACCCTCTACAAGACTAGAGGCAAGGAGAAACCCCAGCTCCTGAGTGCCGATGATCGTTCCGAGATCGATAAGGTTCTTTTCCAACAAGTGCAGTCAGACTGCTTCCAGGTAGACCTTGCCGCTCTCTCCAGCGGCAAGCCAGTGTTAAACAAGAGCCGATTGAGTTGCCTATCCCCTGAATATGACTCTCAGGATCAGCTCATCCGAGTCGGCGGGCGTCTCCGTCGAGCATCAATACTGGATGCAGATGCCAAGCACCCAATCGTGCTAGACCCCAAACACCCAATTACCCGCCTACTCATACAAGAGGCCGATTCCCGCTTAGGACACTGCGGAGCTGATATGGTTCTTGCTGATCTGCGACGTCGTTTTTGGCTGCTGCGAGGGCGACAATCTATCAGAAGCCTGCAGAGTCACTGTGAGGGCTGCATCAGGCAACGTGGGAAACCCACAATTCCCAAGATGGCAGATCTACCCCCATCTCGACTCCGCATTGGCGACAACGGAACCAATTTCAAGGGAGGATTGACAGAGTTGAACAAGGCCTTCAGTGAGATGACGCCTAGCCTGCAGGAGAAGCTTGCAAAGAACAGGGTCCGATTCAAGTTTAACCCACCCTCAGCTCCTCACTTTGGTGGAACATGGGAAAGGGAAGTGCGTTCAGTGAAGACTGCGCTGTACGCCATCCTTGGTAACCAGACTGTATCTGCCTCTGTCCTGTACACCAGTTTGGTCGAGGTGGAAGCCCTCCTCAACTCAAAACCCTTGGGTTATGTGTCCTCGGATGTTGCAGATCCTGATCCGATCACACCCTTCATGTTGATCATGGGGCGGCGAGACCACGCTCCACCCCAGGTAATTTACCCAGAAGTGTATGTTCACGGTCGTCGTCGTTGGCGTCAATGCCAGGCATTGATGCAACAGTTTTGGAAAGAGTTTGTTAACTCTTATCTCCCAGCCATGCAGGCTCGCCAGAAGTGGCGACAGGAGACGAAGGATATGGCAGTGGGTAATGTGGTCCCGATGATAGACCCACAGCAGGTCCGAGCTTCATGGCCCTTAGCCCGAGTAACTGAGGTCCTACTAGGTGATGACGGACGTGTACGTGCTGTGAAAGTCGAGACCGGTGGTCGTGTTTACACCCGCCCAGTTGCCAGACTGATCCAGCTTCCAGATGAGAGGGAAGGTGTAGCTGAAGCAGCTGACCCGATCCTACCCAACGCCGACTAAGACCAGTTATTACCTTGTTGTTTACCCTGCCCTTGTTCATGGGGCGGCCATCTTGTTCTTGATACTCTATGTTCAGAGAGTTATTGTTCCTTGATCCTTAACTTTTCTTACCCTTTAGCTAGTGTTCTCTAACCTTATCCCACCTGTTTGCCTGTAGCAAATAAACTGTTGCGCTCAGTTTAGGGGCGGCTGTGTTGCAAAACCGCTCAGCGTAAAGCGCGCCCTCAAGAAACGGTCCGATCGCGACTCGCACCTCGCGTATTACGCGTTATGAGCCCGTTGCGGGGTTGGATCGGATGGTGAGTTTCGATAGCTATTTTGTACCATTTATACGGTTTTGACATAAATATGATGATTAATATACCTTTGCTTACTGATGATTATCCTGGATGATATATTTAATTGTTTGTTTAAACTAATTGATTATTGACTGTTGTCACGATCGCCCAGGTGTCGGAAATAGACGGACATACATATCCTATGTTCTGGTCCCGTAACGTTAACCCTTCAATTTCGCACTGGAGACTGGTTCGTATTTGTAACTTAATGTATCTTTATTGTTGTTTCTTGTATTATTACAGACCAAATCGGCTAATTCCCAATCCATGCTTGGTTTGTCCACCAACCCCAGCAATCTGCATGCGATATGAAAATAAAGGATGCACATGAACAGGCAACCCGAAGAATATTGTTCCCTCAATATTCTACATATACGTTTGGTAATTACTCCAAACATCAATGGCAATAAAAACTCACTTTGTAAGGAGTATATACAGCAGCTTTGGATAGTATAATGCATTTTTAAAAACTTTTAACTTCTAAGTACTGCGGTTATTGAAAAAGATATCACTTTTGTTAATGTTGCCCGGTGTGAAGTTGGTTGGTTGCACGTTCCTTGTTCGATATTCAATATTCAATAAGTAACCAGATCCTTGTTCGATATTCAAATAGCTACACTGCATGTACAAATCCTCCATACAGTGTATCCACATCTACATCCGCATTTGCAAATGGTTCATAGACTGGTTAACTATCCTGCCTGCTAAGACGTACGTACGTACGTACACTGTAGGCCGACTGAGATATCCTGTAATTATTCTGAAAAATTGATCGCGAAAAAACACAAATAACATAAGAATAACTGCTCGACGCCGATTGAAAACAAACGCTATTTTTCGTGCTTTTCTTGACATCCATGGTTGTAAAACTTCGGACAGGTCAGTTAAACGATATTTACTATAAAATACAACCCCCAAATCTACTCATTCATGATAATTCAAGCAATTACCAATGGTGTATACTACCTTTAAAGACGTATCGGACCGGACAAGAATAGAGGGATCTACCGCAGCAACCGGAAAATAATGAGGCTGACCTGGTACAAGGGGTACTAGTATTTTGTTTTTTTAATATTTTTAAATTATGTTTAATTCATTTTTTAAAATTTGTATACGTACTTTTACATCGATTTAAATGCACCTTATGTTTGCGCACGTAATCGCCGCTCCCAAAGAAGTACCCCTTTAAGTTAAAGGACGTCTTGGACCGGGAATGCTATATCTATAAGTGTGCAGAGGGACCTCAGGAACCAGAAAATAAAAAGCTTGACCTGGTCCAAAGGGGTCTAGTATTTTTAATTAATTTTCATTTATAATAGCTATATCGAATGCACCTTTCGCTATATGTTTGTGCACGTAATCGCCGCTCCCAAAGAAGTACCCCTTTAAGTATAAAGAAATCCGTAAATCACTGAACCACCGATGCTTCGCACGATTTCTTAAACACTAATTTCAGTTGGAAAATATACATTATTTACATAAATACATGTTTAAAAAATTGCATCGACCAGGAATCGAACCCGGGACTCCAATGAGGCAGGCAATAATTCTACCACTGAACCACTGATGCTACGCACGATGTTTCATACACTTATTTCAATTGGAAAAACAATATTTACATAAATACATGTGCCGGGAATCGAACCCGGGCCTCCCGCGTGGCAGGCGAGAATTCTACCACTGAACCCCCGATGCTTCGCACGAGTTCCTAACACTCATTTCAGTTGGAAATGCGTCAAAAGAAGGCGTCAAAAGAATGCGAAGAATGCTTCAAAAAATGCATCAATGAAATCGAAAAAGTCTAAAAAATATGCATTAAAAAATTGCCTGGAAGAATGCGAAGTATTCTATGAATTCGCTGATGTGAAGAATTTAAAGAAAAGAATGCACCAATGAATGCATGAAAGAATGCGTCGATTAATGCCAAAGATCGTACAAAGAATTCAAAGAATTCGCAAATGTGAAGAATTTGAGAATTGTTTTTAGAATTAGAATGCGAAAAAGAATGCAAAGAATACGAATAAAAATGCAAAATAAAAGAATAGGAACAATACTAAGAATTTGACAAATTTATTTTAATCAAAATATGCACCTAAGAATGCGTCAAAGAATACGACAACGAATATAAATTCAAAGAATTTGCAGAAACATTTGACAAATTCTCAGACGAATTCGCAAAATTTAAAGGATTCACAAAATTCAAAGAAGAATGCCTCGAAGAATGCCTCGAAGAATAAGAATGCGTCCAAGAGAAACTTCCGCAGAAGAATAACGCGTCAAAGAATAAGAATGCGTCGCCGGGAAACCTCCGCGGGATAAGAAATTTAAAGAATGCAAATAAAAATGCAAATAAAAATTGTAATAAGAATGCGAAGTATATGCAAAAAATGTATTAAAGAATGCGTCGAATAATGCGTCAAAGAATGTGTCAAAGAATACCTTGAAGAATACAATAAATACTAAGAATTTCACAAATTTAATTTAAACATGCATCGAAGAATGCATCAAAGAATTCTAACCGAATAATGCACCTAAAAATGCGTGAAAGAATACGACAACAAATATGAAATTGTAGAATTTGCAGAAACATTTGACAAATTCTTAGATGAAGTCACAAAATTTAAAGGAGTCACA
This sequence comes from Crossaster papposus, assembly GCA_037893245.1. Lineage (NCBI taxonomy): Eukaryota > Metazoa > Echinodermata > Asteroidea > Velatida > Solasteridae > Crossaster > Crossaster papposus. The sequence continues at coordinate 74,171 of JBAIAA010000489.1, read as the reverse complement.
AAATTCAAAGAAGAATGCGTAGAAAAATGCGTAGAAGAATAAGAATGCGTCGCAGAGAAACTTCCGCAGAATAAGAATGCGTCAAAGAATAAGAATAGGTCAATAAATGCGTCGAAGAATAAGAATGCGTCGAAGAATAAGAATGCGTCGAAGAATGCGTCGAAGAATAAGAATGCGTCGAAGAAGAATGCGTCAAAGAAAGCTTCAAAGAATAAGAATGCGTCGCAGGGAAACCTCCGCGGGATAATAAATTTGAAGAATGCAAATAAAAATGCAAACAAAAATTGTAATAAGAATGCGAAGTATATGCAAAATATGTATCAAAGAATGCGTCGAATATCGCAATGAAGAATGCGTCAAACAATGTGTCAAAGAATACCTTGAATCCTTGAAGAATACAAAAAATACTAAGAATTAGACAAATTTAATTTAAACATGCATTGAAGAATGCATCGAAGAATTCTAACCGAATAACGCACCTAAGAATGCGACAAAGAATACGACAACAAATATAAATTCGTAGAATTTGCAGAAACATTTGACAAATTCTTAGATGAATTCGCAAAATTTAAAGGAGTGCCAAAATTCAAGGAAGAATGCATAGAAGAATGCGTAGAAGAATAAGAATGCGTCGCATGCAGAGAAACTTCCGCAGAATAAGAATGCGTCGAAGAATAAGAATAGGTCAATAAATGCGTCGAAGAATAAGAATGCGTCGAAGAATACGTTGAAGAATGCGTCAAAGAATAAGAATGCGTCACAGGGAAACTTCCGCAAAAGAAGAATGCGTCGAAGAATAAGAATGCGTCGCAGGGAAACCTCTGCTGGATAAGTATGCATCGCAGGAAAACCTCCGCGGGATAAGAAATTTGGAGAATGCCAATACAAATGCAAATACAATTTGTAATAAGAATGCAAAGTATATGCACAAAATGTATCAAAAATGCGTCAAAGAATGTGTAAAAGAATACCTTGAAGAATAAAAAAAAATACTAAGAATTCACAAAATTTAATTGAAACATGCAGCGAAGAATGCATCGAAGAATTCAAACCGAATAATGCACCTTAGAATGCGTTAAAGAATACGACAACAAAAATAAATTTGTAGAATTTGCAGAAACATTTGACAAATTCTTAGATGAATTCGCAAAATTTAAAGGAGTCACAAAATTAAAAGACGAATGCGTAGAAGAATAAGAATGCGTCGCAGAAAAACTTCCGCAGAATAAGAATGCGTCAAAGAATAAGAATAGGTCAATAAATGCGTCGAAGAATAAGAATGCGTCGAAGAATACGTTGAAGAATAAGAATGCATCACAGGGAAACTTCCGCAGAAGAAGAATACGTCGAAGAATAAGAATGTGTCGCAGGGAAACCTCCGCTGGATAAGTATGCATCGCAGGGAAACCTCCGCGGGATTCGAAATTTGAAGAATGCCAATAAAAATGCAAATAAAAGTTGTAATAAGAATGCGAAGTATATGCAAAAAATGTATCAAAGAATGCGTCGAATATCGCACCGAAGAATGTGTCAAAGAATGCGTCAAATAATACCTTGAAGAATACAAAAAATACTAAGAATTCAACAAATTTAATTTAAACATGCATCGAAGAATGCATCGAAGAATTCAAACCGAGCAATGCACCTAAGAATGCGTCAAAGATTACGACAACGAATATAAATTCGTAGAATTTGCAGAAACATTTGACAAATTCTTAGATGAATTCTCAAAATTTAAAGGAGTCCCAAAATTCAAAAGAATGCGTAGAAGAATGCGTAGAAGAATAAGAATGCGTCGCAGAGAAACTTCCGCAGAATAAGAATGCGTCGAAGAATAAGAATAGGTCAATAAATGCGTCGAAGAATAAGAATGCTTCGAAGAATAAGACTACGTCGAAGAATACGTCGAAGAATGCGTCGAAGAATGCGTCGAAGAATAAGAATGCATCAAAGGAAAACTTCCGCAGAAGAAGAATGCGTCGCAGGGAAAACCTCCCCTGGATAAGTATGCATCGCAGGGAAACCTCCGCGGGATAAGAAATTTGAAGAATGCGAATAAAAATGCAAATAGAAATTGTAACAAGAATGCAAAGTATATGCAAAAAATGTATCAAAGAATGCGTCAAAGAATGTGTAAAAGAATACCTTGAAGAATACAAAAAATACTAAGAATTCGACTAATTTAATTTAAACATGCATCGAAGAATGCATCGAAGAATTCTAACCGAATAATGCACCTAAGAATGCGTCAAAGAATACGACAACAAATATAAATTCGTAGAATTTGCAGAAACATTTGACAAATTCTTAGATGAATTCGCAAAATTTAAAGGAGTCACAAAATTAAAAGAAGAATGCGTAGAAGAATGCGTAGAAGAATGAGAATGCGTCGCAAAAAAACTTCCACAGAATAAGAATGCGTCAAGAAATAAGAATAGGTCAATAAATGCGTTGCAAAGTAATAATGCGTCAAAGAATAAGAATAGGTCAATAAATGCGTCGAAAAATAAGAATGCGTCAAAGAATACGTTGAAGAATGCGTCAAAGAATAAAGATGCGTCGCAGGGAAACCTCCGCTGGATAAGTATGCATCGCAGGGAAACCTCCGCGGGATAAGAAATTTGAAGAATGCAAATAAAAATGCAAACAAAAATTGTAATAAGAATGCGAATTTTATGCAAAAAATGTATCAAAGAATGCGTCGAATATCGCACCGAAGAATGCGTCAAAGAATGTGTCAAATACCTTGAAGAATACAATAAATACTAAGAATTTAACAAATTTAATTTAAAGATGCATCGAAGAATGCATCGAAGAATTCTAACCGAATAATGCACCTAAGAATACGTGAAAGAATACGACAACAAATATAAATTCGTAGAATTTGCAGAAACATTTGACAAATTCTTAGATGAATTTGCAAAATTTTAAGGAGTCACAAAGTTAAAAGAAGAATGCGTAGAAGAATGCGTAGAAGAATAAGAATAGGTCAATAAATGCGTCGAAGAATAAGACTACGTCGAAGAATGCATTGAAGAATGCGTCAAAGAATAAGAATGCGTCAAAGAATAAGAATGCGTCACAGAAAAACTTCCGCAGAAGAAGAATGCGTCAAAGAATAAGTATGCATCGCAGGGAAAACCTCCGCGGGATAAGAAATTTGAAGAATGCAAATAAAAATCAAAGAATGCGTCAAATATCGCACCGGAGAATGCGTCAAAGAATACCTTGAAGAATACAAAAAATACTAAGAATTCGACTAATTTAACTTAAACATGCATCGAAGAATGCCTCGAAGAATTCAAACCGAATAATGCACCTTAGAATGCGTCAAAGAATACGACAACAAATATAAATTTGTAGAATTTGCAGAAACATTTGACACATTTTTAGATGAATTCGCAAAATTTAAAGGAGTCACAAAATTCAAAGAAGAATGCATAGAAGAATGCGTAGAAGTATAAGAATGCGTCGAAGAATGCGTCGAAGAATAAGAATATGTCGAAGAATACGTCGAAGAATGCGTTGAAGAATGCGTCAAAGAATAGGAATGCGTCACAGGGTAACTTCCGCAGAAGAAGAATGCGTAGAAGAATAAGAATGCGTCGCAGAGAAACTTCCGCAGAATAAGAATGCGTTGAAGAATAAGAATGCGTCGCAGGGAAACCTCCGCTGGATAAGTATGCGTCGCAGGGAAACCTCCGCGAGATATGAATGCGGCGCAGGAAAACCCGCAATGAATCCTAAGATTGCAAATAAGAATGCAAATAAAAATTTGAATAAGAATTTGAACAACTCCAAATGTGTAAAAAAGTATACGAAAAAATGCTTAACAGAATTTGAAGAATGCCAAGAATGGAATTAATTTTTTAAAGAATGCGAAAAATAGTTGTCTTAAAATGAGTCTAATGCATTCAAAAATGCATCAAAGAATACGTCAAAGAATTATTCAAAGAAGAAGTAGAATTCAAAGAATGCGTAAAATTCGAAATGTTGAATATGTCAACGAATGCGTTGAAAAATGCATGGAAAAATATGACGAACAAAGTGTGGAACAATGCATTAAGTAATTTAGAAAACGATGCATCAAAGAATGTGAAGAAGAATGTAAAAAGTAATAGAAAAAAAATAATTTAAAGAATTTGAAGAATTTGTAGAAATTTTTTTTTTTTAAATTTTCAGAATTCGCAGAAAATTCGCAAAAGAATTTGCAGAATTAGTAAATTTTTTTGATTAATTCAACAAATTAAAAATGCAAAAAGGAATGCAAAAGAAAATACAAATAATTCGAAAAAGAATGTGTCAAAAAATGCATCAAATTACAGAATTCGAAAAATTCAAGAATGCATTGAAGAAAATACGATAAGAATTTAAAGATTTTAAATAAAATACAGAATTACATTTTTAATGCAAAGAGAATGCAAAAAATACAAAAAATGCGAATAAGAATGAAAAAAACATTTTGTATAAGAATGCAAAAAACTCGAAGAGTGCAAACAGAATACGAAAATGAGAAAAAGAAGTTTGAAGAATGCTATTGTTTTTGTTTACTTTACTAAACATTAGCTAAGGCATCTTGAAAATTATAGCAAACAAATTACCTGCAAGTGCAAACAAACATTGTGGTGTAAATAGTGTGTGCGGTGAACGATTCTTGCAAAGTTACAGTAGATTGACAATCATATGAATGAATGGCTAAAATTCTCCCGAAACACCAATCCACATTCTAGGTAGGTCATGCCTCATTGCATTTTGAATAAGGATCTTAGAATACAAAGCCTTAAACACTGGCCAAACTAACGTTTGTGTGCAGTACTCAATATATTTAACACTGCAGCTCCATCCTCAAGTGTCAGACATTATATTTTTAATTTTCAATCCATGACATTTTTTAAAGCTGAAATTGCATTTATTTGGTCGCGAACTAACACTGGAGGCAATTCATTATTTGTCGTTCGCACAGTACCATTCATTTAAAAAAGAATTGAGGAACTGGAGCCCAATAAAAACCTAAAACAATGTCTCTCACATGAAGCAATGTCTCACACATGAAGAAATGCCTCAATGGTCGTTAACTGTACCCCGACTACAGAGAGTTTAAAGGTTGCAGCAACCCCAAACCACAGCATGAATTTCAGACTATGAAATACAGACTTATTGGTACCGGTAGTATTGCGCACGCTTTAAAAATAAGTAATGATCATGATAATTAGGAGTGACCAGTCAAGTGAGAGGGTTTCAGCCATGCATAATATGAAAAAGAAGTAAGATTTTCACAGGAGTCTAAATCTCATAACACTGAGTTTGTATTAACAATAGTTGACTGTACGTAATAGGCCAAATTAAAGTTTACATTGATGGACAATATATGGGTTAGTCCACAATTAAGAGGTCCAAAAGTGTTACATTTGTTAGTGTCCCGGTTACACTTGACCGAGTCATTTCCCATGCAAGTGTCACTGAAATATGCAGTTCACACTTTTTTTGTGAGTACATTTTTTTATGTAATCGCTCTGATAAATGTATACAATCTGTACATGTAGAAGGAATTAAAGAATGTGCACTGAATTAACCCCCTAATATATGGACAGACCCACATCCTAGTAATTTTCATATAATTGTGTATCAGTAGGCCAACTTTCACTGATGAATCAACATAACCCTGGCATTTTAGGTGCCACGTAAATAAGCATAGCCATTTTGGCTAAAAGCAGTTGTTATAGGCTAGAAGTTAATACATTTTGGTATTCTTCAATTTGTATTAATTGTTTTTGTTGATGAATTTTTTACATGTAATAATATGAATAATAACTAAGAGTTTCATAGCGCCTAATCCTTCAAATTGACGCTCTTGAGGCACTTCACAGAAATACAAAACAAAAAAATTAAAAGTTTAAAACACTTAAAACATAACAAATCCAACACATATTCTGATTGACAAAATATAAAGACAAAACAATCAGAACAGACAATAATGCATTACAATTAAAAATGTAAACAAAATATTGTCAAAAACATATTAACAATTACATTTCAGAAGTTTCCAAACCTCAAAATGTCTGAAACGTAATCAGGGTATTACATTTCAGAACATTGGCCCAGCCTTGGCCTGAAAATGTCTAAATACCCGTTTTTTTGTTTTAAACATTTGGAGGTTTGTAAATGTCTGGAATGTATTGGTTGATAAGGAATCTTACATTTTAGACAAATATTTAAAAATTGACGCTCAAGGCGCTTCACAGAAATATAAAAACAACAAAATTTAACAAATCAAACACATATTGTCAAAAACGTAATCGACGTAAAAGGTAACTACCGGTTCTTTAAAAAGAAACAAACCAAAACACAGATTTATTTAAACAAATAATGTATTATGTCACCGTGCCAGTGCCCAAACCGCAGTGTGGGGATACGTCTGTCCCGCCAGCAGAGAGAATATAATACTTAGGCCTAACCCTGCTGGCATCGGTGATGTGTTGATCATTCCAGGAGACAGACGCCTCTAATCCTACATGTACATAACTGAGCATCCAACTACCTGACACGGTGAAATAAGAACTAAGAGGAATTAAAAACTAAAAACTAAAAAAAAAAAAAATACATTCCGGTTGATAAAAGACAGACAAAACTGTCAAAACACACCGAATTAAACATTAAAATTTAAACCTTCTAAAATTAGCCAAATGCAAGAAGTGGAACAAATGTATATTCTCTACAACAGGCTAATATTGACAGACAGACGCAGAACATCTAAACGACCAGAAACAAACAATACAATACAATATAAAGGTAAACAAAAAAATTGTCAAAAACATATCAACAATTACATTTCAGAATTTCCAAACCTCAAAATGTCTGAAACATAATCAGGGTATTACATTTCAGAACATTGGCCCAGCCTTAGCCTGAAAATGTCTAAATACCCAGTTTTTTCCCAAACATTTGGAGGTTTGTAAATGTCGGAAATGTACTGGTTGATGAAGAATCTTACGTTTTTGTCCACAAATAAGGGGTCAAAAAGAAAGTGTTACATTTGTTGGTGTCTCGGTTACACTTGACATAGTCATTTCCCATGCAAGTGTCACTGAAATATAGAGTTTAAACTTTGTTTGCAAGTACATTTTTTTATGTAATCGCTCTGATAAATGTATACAAACTGTAAATGTAGAAGGAATTAAAGAATGTGCACTGATTTAAAAAATATATCTTATGTCAGATACAACTGGGACACACAAAAATGAACCCCTAATATATGGACAGACCCACATCCTAGTTATTTTTATATAATTGTCTATCAGTACTTTCACTGATGATTCAACATAACCCTCTCATTTTAGGTGCCACGTAAATAAGCATAGCCATTTTGGCTAAAAGCAGTTGTTATAGGCTATAGAAGTTAATACATTTTGGTATTCTTCAATTTGTATTAATTGTTTTTGTTGATGAATTTTTTCCATGTAATAATATGAATAATAACTAAGAGTTTCATAGCGCCTAATCCTTCAAATTGACGCTCTTGAGGCACTTCACAGAAATACCAAAACAAACAAAAAAATTTAAAGTTTAAAACACTATACAGTGCAGTTACCATAGAGCTGTCAGACCTTTCAAAACCTTTCAAGTTTTCTGGACTGAAGCGTTTTGAAAGGTGAGAAAGCTGTCTGACGAAAGGAACCTATGAAAGGTTTTGAAAGGTAAAACAACTCTCTGAACAAACTGGTGTTAAAAAAAAAAAACTTTCAAAAGGTTTTGAAAGGTGTAGTAGTGCAGTAGCAAAAAATTCTGGAGCGTTTTGAAAGGTTCATACTTATTGATAGCCATTTTGCCCATTAAGCAGATTTTGAAAGGTTTTGAAAGGTAAAACCATAAGAGGGTACAAATCCAACACATATTCTGATTGAAAAAAAAAAAGACCAAACAATCAGAACAGACAATAATGCATTACAATTAAAAAGGTAAACAAAATATTGTCAAAAACATATCAACAATTACATTTCAGAAGTTTCCAAACCTCAAAATGTCTGAAACGTAATCAGGGTATTACATTTCAGAACATTGGCCCAGCCTTGGCCTGAAAATGTCTAAATACCCTTTGGAGGTTTGGAGAATATAATACTTAAGCCTAACCCTGCTGGCATCGATGATGTGTTGATCATTCCAGGAGACAGACGCCTCTGATCCTACATGTACATAACTGAGCATCTAACTACCTGACACGGTGAAAAAAGAACTAAGAGGAATTAAAAACTAAAAACTAAAAAAAAAATACATTCTAGTTGATAAAAGACAGACAAAACTGTCAAAAACACACATAATTAAACATTAACATTTCAAATAAGTGGGTCTTCTGAAGTTTTTTGAAGTATCAATAGATGTGGCCGAGCTGATGTGTGCTGGTAAATGGTTCCAAGGTGAAATTGCAGAGTGGTATATGGCGTGGGGTCTCCATGAGCGATGAACACAGGGTACAACCATGGAGATGGACTGTGAAGATCGCAGATTCCGAGTAGGTTTATACCAAAGGTACATGTTGCTATATGCTGGTGCGCCTCCACAGACTATGTTGTACGTAAGTAGGATAATTTTTAATAAAATTTGGTTTCTGACAGGTAGCCAATGCAAAGACTTCAAACTGGACTGATGTGTTCTGAGCACTTGGTCTATGTTACTAGTCTGGCTGCGGAATTTGAAGTCGTTGGAGTCTGTTATTTAAATAGTGTTTTGGCAGGATGACAACTCATGACAAGAAACCAACCATCTAACTCGGCTTATGTAGGCTCATCCTGGATTTTGTTTAATATTAAAGGTGTTCTTCTGCATACTGCTAATAACAGCTGTACCAGGATATGAGGAGCTGTCACTGTCAAACGCGTCCAGTATTAGTTTCCTACCAAATTTCAGCTCAGAAAATGCCACAAATATATAAAGTGAAAATTAAAAGTCTAATGATAGAAAGTCATTTATAGTGGTGCGCGTTACCTACCGGTATAATAAGTACTACAAGAAAACTTCAGTTCGGCCACTGTTTTAGGCTTTGTATTCAAGATCCTTCTTTAAAAATGCAATGAGACATGACCTACCTGCAATCGGATTGGTGTTTTGGGGGAATTTGAGCTATCCATCCATTGGATGGGCTTACCGGTAACAGCAAATTGGATCTTGCTGATGGCCCCTTAGGATAACGTTTAGCACAGCTACACAAATAAAAAAAATCAACATGAAACAGATGTTTATAGCAATTTATCTTTTAGGTAGGCTACTGTAAACAAGATTGAATGGAAATAGTTAAAGAACTGTAAGGTTTGTAAAAACCTTGGAACTTGCTGTGGCTGAGCATTGTCAAGTTTGTTTGCGCAATATAAATCACTTGTGACAAAATGTTCAAATAATTTCAGACCCAGTAGGCTATTTCATGCACTATCTTGGTGCAGATTTTGGGGCAGCATTTTTAGAATCGATTCTGATTCCGTCCATTAATCACAATACCACTCGGAATCGATTCCATTTTGTCACTGGTGGCGAAAATAATATTGAATAAAAATGCCAAATTTATCGGGAGGTTAATGTGCCGAGTAGATAATCACTCAATACGATTCATCAATACGTGATTGATTGCCCATGTCCAATTGCCCATCGTAATTTCAATAAAGTAATGAAATCTGGACTAGTTTTAGGGTGGCAAAACAATTGCCGGAGAAAAACCATTGATACAACGCCACGCATGGTAGTCCCACTACTTCTACAGTACACTCTAAGAAATAATGGTTCAATTTGCACCATATAGTTGATACAATAGCAGCACCCCTAAGGGTGCAAAACAGAACCTATTATTAGGGTTCAGCTCTAACACATTGTACCCTTGGAGGGACAAATTTGTACCCTTGAACCTTTTTGAGGTTCAAATATTTACTTTATTTGAGGGGTTCTGCTATTGTATCAATTAGGGAGCAAATTTGAACCTTTATTTCTTAGAGTTTAGTGTGCCCCCGGGGCCCCGGTATGCTAGCTGCGCTAGAACTAAAGTAGAACCTTATGGTGACACATCGGTACACGCTAAAATTAGTTGAAAATCTTGCTTTGCCGTACGCATTCCGCCCAGGAATTGTGCAGTCGCAATTACACCGGATGTATTCTATAATCTCTCAGCTCTTACTATCTGGATTCATTTAATGCTTAATCTTACCTCAAAATTTTCGAGAAATGTTGGCATCTTTTTTTTAGTCGAAATGCAACGTGCAGAAATATTCAAGTATTAGTATAGGGGTTCTTATGTCCAAAAATAGGCTCAGGTGTTTTCTAAGACCTAGAAGCGTTCTGAAAACATTTTTAAAATCCTTGAAATGTCTGTTTTCTAAATTTATATGTTTCCAAAATTTCTTTTAAATGAAAACACATATTTAACAGTATTTTGGGGAAAAAACATGATATTTGATATTTTTTTCAATAACTTCAATAACATTTATTCTGACAACACAATTTGGGTTTTGATTGTTCCTGATAAAGTAACAGACTTTCTTTAGGGGGGGGGGGGCAGACCTAACATTTTCCTATAATATTTCTGGTAAAATGCCATTTTTATCAATATTTTTGGAAAAAAAGAACTATTTAAAAAAATTAAAATAATCACAACTAAAGTTATGTTAATCCGTGCTTTTTTTTAAATTTGATTTTCTTTTCCGAACGAATATTGAAGGAAGATCATGTACTGTATACGAATAAATTAGATTTGTTTGCATTGGCATGTCTTTACACATTGTTAAAAAGTGGTTTTTATCATTGCGCCAATTGCGCGCTCCAGTTCGGTTGTGCATACTGGGTCGCTCCTAATTCAAAATTATAATTTAATTAAATAATTACTCGCATTTTTGTGTGGGATGTCTCATTCGAAAGCTAATAAAACAATACAATACTTATTAATTATTAATTCAATTCGAATGTAGGGTGCAACCCCCTAAACGCACGGACACACCAACATAAATTGAAACTCCTGTAATAATCAAACAATTCTAAATTAAAACAAATTCTTGTTGGGTCCCTGACATGTCTACACTAAAAAAGAATGCAACTCTAAATATAATTTGGGGAGCAAACACCTATTTTGTGAATTGTTTAATTACAAAGAGTTAAAGCATTTAATATGTCACTTCATTTGTTCACAACTGTTCAGGTGTAATATGATGTTTAATAGATTCCTGTTGACAAGTTATTATAGTATATTATGTCCTATTTATATAATAATAATCAATGTTTAGTGGTGTTTAAAGAGAAAAAGTTGAAAAGGTAATTTTATTATTCCACTACCCTGGGGCCAAAGCTATTTATACCAACGGATAGAGAATCTTTCTTGACAAAAAATGGTAGCGAGATATCTGGATTTGGGCGATTAGTTTTAGCTCTAGACCCTATTTTGTGAAGTACAGTCAGGGGTCGATCATTTCGCACCGAGAAAAATCGCACATGGCACAATTTATTTTATTCTCAGTGCGAAAGGACCACGGATCTGAACTTCACAAAATAGGGTCTGTTTGTCCAATTTCCTTTAGGGGTGGGGGGCACTCTGTATAATAGAAGAGAAAGAGGAAGCCGATCGAATGCCACGAACAGCAATTATTAAGTAAATCAAGGAATGGTTCTTGGCTGCCTCCGTGGAATATCGTTAAAGATCGTGAAAGCGCCCAGATATATTTGGACATGTTCAAAATTGTTGGGGTGATTCATAAACAAATTTCCATTCTTTGTTTGTTCTTCAACATTCGCAACTATAGTTCTATATAATTCTTACAGCATTCTTACAAGTTTTGTAGAGTTATTATTGTAGTTATTATTCATAATCTGCTGACCCTTTAAGAATGTAATGTATGAATAGTATAAGAAAAACTTATAACGAATACTCCAATATTTTGTTAAGAATAAATCAACAAAAGAATTTACCAAGAATGAATCACGCATAATGATAAATTATCCAGATTTTTCTAAGAATTTATTAAGAATAACCAAGAATCAGAAAGAATTTAATACGAATTGATCCAGAATAGACCAGAAGTAACCGAATGAACCAGAACTGTTAAAGAATTGATGTGAAGATCTACTCTGCTCGTCAAACTGGAACTGACTGACGATGAGCTCTTGTCTGGATCGTTGTATATACCTGGATCGTCTGGATTCGGCGTCGTTCTTATGATTCTTGCTTGTTAACATTAAAATATAGGCTTATCTCGGAGTTGTTCGGGAATGTTCGCATTACATTCGGCTTATTCGGTTTTTGTTCTTATTACATTCGTAATGAAATTGACATAATCCTGGATCATTCTGGATCATTCTGGATGATTCTGGAGAATTTCCGTATATTATTCTTGACAAAATCTCTACAATTCGGTTTTATTCCGCACTCAATCGCAGTCATTTGGTCTGATTCGGCTTCCAATTCATAAAGTTCTTGATTATTCTTGTTTTATTCTTAAGTTATTCGATTTATTATACAAACAGCGAATCGAGGCTAATTTCTACCGATGCCATCAATAATTTTTATTCGGGATAGATTGGGGTATTCTGGGCAATAAATCGAGAATGTGTGAACCTGATTTAATGCCGACTAATGTTTTAATCTGTGACGTTTTGAGGAATTGTACTCCCCTTCGTCAGACCTAAAACAATAACAACATATCAGAAAAGAACATTATTTATGAAAGGGCGAAAGATAGAGGTCTCTATGGGTCGATATAGGTCTCTTAAAATATATTAGATAAAATATATATGCCCAAAATACGTAAAGATTTTCGTGGGATGTCGTCACAATGTCATGGGGGTCGTGACGATGTCGTGGCACTACGTTGTGATATCTAGGTTGTATCAAATTCATGGAAGGTCGTAGTCTTGGTGCAAGACGTCCCTGTTTTGTATTTCCACAAATTTCCGCTAATAGAGGGCGCTATCACTCCACCAACCGCTATCACCCACGAACCGCTATCACAGGAACGTCTTGGGAATCTTGTGAATTCTGCTCGGGAAATTCCGAGCAGAATTCAGTGTGCGTACGCATACATTATGACGTAGCTTGTATAACCGATGAGCGCGTGCGATGAATCATTCAAGTCATGAGTCTAGTACCTGCATGTCTGCATGATTTAGTTCACGTTGTATGCGTAGACTTCAGCGGAACGGTACCATTCTGTAGAGCCTATTACCAATGCACTTATTGCTGTTAGTGCGCGTGCGCTAATATTTTATTGCCGTTTGTTGAATTATGCATTTCTTGTTCAGTAAGACCACGCCCTCTTTCACCACAAGATTCCCAAGACGTTCCTGTGATAGCGGTTCGTGGGTGATAGCGGTTGGTGGAGTGATAGCAGGGACGTCTTGCACCAAGACTAGGAAGGTCGTAGCAAAGTCGTAGGGGTATCATAGGGGGCACCGTGTTGGCATCTTGCCGGTGTCGTGACTGTATCATGCCTGGCCAATTCGTGGCACGTTCTTGACACTCGCTTTCAAATTCGTCAAAGTGGGAAATGGGCTTACTGTGATTACAGGCAAACACCTTTATAACCAGGCTCTTTGGGACATTACAATTACCTTGTTATAACAGGTACCTCAACCCTTGTATTAACTATTATCAGTATACTTGGATCCTCATTGAGTAAATAGCCACCATCTTCAATTTACCGCCCAAAGCATTACAAGTATGATGTCAGCATAAATATTAAGAAAGGCGGATGAATCAGAGCATTCCGCTTACTGAGACTTTTGATATGAATCATGCTAAATTTTAACCAAATGGAATAAAGCTCTTTTTAATGGCAATACATTCATAGTCTATACTTCTTATACATACATGTATAAACACGTGTGCTTTTCTATACATATTTCATATTCAAGGTCAATAGAAAATGTAGGATTTTTTAAAAGCCACGCCCACCATTAATTCTCACTAAAATGGTGTCCAATGTTTGCAAGGCATTAATCTACTGGTTTGCACCCAAAACACATGCAACGATAATCGTGGTTTGGCCCCGCCCACAACTAATTTTTCGGAAAAATTGTGTCCAATGTTTGCAAGGCATTGGTCTACAAGTTCAAACTGGTTTGCACGCAAAACACATGCGCTGATAATCGCTAAAAAAAAATGCGTACTACTTAGAATCAGGAAACCCCTAAAAGGGGCGTGGCTTGTTAATTTAAAGGTGACTTTATATACATAAAACATATTTAATTATCATTTGAAAACTTTGCGGATATTTATTTAGATTCAACTCACCGATAGGAATTAAAAATCAGTAATCGGTGTTGATTTTGGCGTGCATATATAGCGGTTTTCACATTTTGCCCCCCTTTTTTCTAAAAATAGCCACAGAAAATGACCAAACCCCCAAAAGAAATTTTGGAAACATATAAATCTGTAAAATGGACCCACCAAGCATTCCAAAACAAGCATTCTTAAAAAACACCTGACGACATAAGGACCCCTACTATATGTGTACCATTTTATTCAATGACCCTAAAACCGTGATGTCATTTGAGTGTGCGAAGCGCGCCTGGGGTGCGTTCCAATATTACGCGAACTGTTTGCGCGAACGTTCGCCTATGTTTTGAGTTGGCGCCAGTCTAGTCGAAGTGGAACAATATTTTAAAAACTACGTTTTCGAAATGGCGGCGCCCGGTGACAGTGACCTCGTTTGGTTGGTTGCTTTTTGTCCAACTCATTATTTTTCTTTAAAAGATTCTGTTTGGAGTTGGAAATAGTGTGACGTCATCTGCCGCGGGAACACTTACATTTACACGCGCGGTCGGCGCGGCACACAAAGCTCAAAGCAAATGCCCCTTTATATTGATATTCTTGATGGTTTCGAGTAGAAAAGTTATTTTGCCTGGTGTTTTTGTGATTTCTTTAGTTTATTTCCCATTGCGGGGGGGGGGGGGGGGGGGGATTTTACCATAACGGTAAGGTATTAGGAGAATTTAACTTTAGTGCACATTTTGTAACAGTGAAGAAAATATCTTTCGCGTTACGAGGCAATTTTTTAAAAATATAGGCGGCAAAAGTGAAGTTTGTTTAACATATTGGCAAAATTCCGTGTCAATCTGGATATGCTCTTCGTTTTTGTGGGCCCCATAAGATTAATAAAGTCGGCAGTATACACATCCTGAGCCACGCAGCGCTTTTACGCGCTTTCTACTTAGGGCGCTCAAAGCCCTGCGGAGATCATGCGCCCAATCAGAGCCTCCGTTACAAACAGACCAAGGCCATTTCTCAAATCCTGGCTTTGGATCCGTCTTTTGCTAAACTGTATGAATGAATTAGCCTTAACGAAGACAAATCTGTGGTTTGAAAAACAGCCAAAGGCATGCGAACCAACGCGCATTTCAATTGGTCCTTTATCAAACCACTATAAGTACATGTAAACTATTTTATATCGCTCCATTGTTCCGTAGCGGGCTCCAGAATCTACAATGCTTAGATATGGGTTTGATAGATTATTACCGAAGCCCCATCCGAGCTTGAGTCCCCTAAACCCTTAATATAATACTCACCATTCCACCCATCTCTCAACCCAACTCTTAGACAAAAGCCTCTCCTATCCTTAAATAGAGCACGAAGAGGGGTTACTTTGTTGCAGTCGTTGCAAACTCCGGGTTTGTTTTGTTTTAACCTTCTTTTCCTTCTTTTTCTATATTTCCTAAGTTCAACGTATATATACACACTCATTATTTTAGCACATGACGTTTTATGGGGACAAGGTTGGTGTGCCTAAAACCTCTCTAAACTCAAACTCTTAAAATTATTTCGATCTATACTTTTCAACATCACCCTAATATAATTTGTCTTCTCCATTTTCTGTTATTATCCCTAACCCAATTCTACCCCTAGACCCCTTTACTAGAGACCCAAAATGTTATAGGGACAGCAACATTTCCCCACAACTTTGTCAGATTTGTTAGTATTATTATTATTATTTTTAATTTTTTTTAAAGAAAGGGTTCCTCTATACATATCTCTATATATGCCCACCTATGTTATTTATGTAAATATATATAGAGACATACACGTAAACCCACATATGCGTACATTATATCTCCGCAGGATAGGACAGGGCCGTTTGAAAACTATGCGTCTGTACCATGTCGCGAACCCTGTCAAACCTGCTGCGTCGCCAACATGAAACATGTTCATTTGCAAACACCAGCTAATGTAAATACATTTTAGTGAAGAATAATGATCTTGGTTTTATCTTGATAATGATTTGACCTCTAATGGGGTAGTCCCTGTACTATATGTCAAAAGAATTCCGTCTCTCAGTGTTACTTAACCTATATTACCATTCTACATGTTCTTCAAATTATTACTGTTATTTAATTCTAAGAAGGATCTACTGGACTTGATGCCCGACACTTTGTAAGTTCAAACACCATTCTTGATTTTCGAATGCTATGGAAAGGCGCTGAACTTTAAAAAACGGAGTCGAGACCTCTGAAGAAACCGGCCGCAAGATCCGCCGAGGACTGACAGTTGACCCTGATCCTTCCAGACTGCGTCGTGCAGGAACTGCACCGTTTGTTTACGCTTGGTTATTGTTTACAACTCAGTGTAGCGTTTAGGCCTACATGTATATGTTTTTTTTTTGAAGCCCATCTGCAGTGATCCATAAACTGCACCTATTTCTAAGCCATATGCGTAGAGTGGCAGCGACCCCCGCACGGTACCACAAAAGGCTTTGTACATAACGAACGGCGGAAAGTTGAAATAGCGCCCTCAAGTGGCTGTACCCTTTCTGTATTTCTAGAAACTTCACAATTTGTAGTTATAATAGAATTAGAAGATGGACGATTTTTTCCTTATAGAAGTTAGCTAGATAGATAGATGTAATGATGATCCGTCCATGTCCATGTGTATAGAGGTCAGTGGTACGTACTAACGCACGTCCGTGTGCAAATAAGAGGGCGCACTTTACGGCGCTCTATGGATGCATGGTCTTGTGACAGTTGTTCGGAAAATGTACACAATTAACGACGTGGTGGTGCACGGACGGCGATCGCGAAAAACCACAAATAACATAAGAATAACTGCTCGACGCCAGTTGAAAACAAACGCTGTTTTTCGTGCTTTTCTCAGCATCCTTGATAGTAAAACTTCGGACAGGTCAGTTTCAGTTAAACAATATTTACTATAAATTACAACCCCCAAAATCTAACTATTTAATTCATGATAATTTAAAGCAATTTTGTTTCCTATTCCAAGAGCCGGAGGGTATGTAACCGAGTGAATATAGGCTAGGCCCTTGAACTTGTATTTTATATAGTCTTTTTTGATTTCCTATATTCATTTTGTAGTTAGCCACTTTTTGTGTATTTTATATTTTAATTACTACCGGTATATACTAACCTTTAAGGTTTTCCTTTAACATTTTAAGGTTCCCTTTATTAATTGATTGCTGCCAGAGCCATCAATCTGACTAGTGTACTAGTACTAGTACTACTACTACTAGTACTAGTCAGTTAGAGCGCTATTTAATCTCAGGGTCTCACCCAAAGTTCCTTGTGGTTTACTCGAATTGGTGTGGCCTGGATTTAAAGGTAGGACACACCATTGGTAATTGCTTGAATTATCATTAATGGATGGATTTGGGTGGTTGCATTTTATAGTAAATAAATTTAAAGGGAAACTCCACCCATAGCAATATAATTGCATAATGCTGTTAAAGAGTGTCAATTGCCATTGTGACTTGATTTTTATTTCATTTTTGTCGGTTTCGGTAATCATATAAAACGGAGATTTTCTTGCACTGCGCTTACCGTCATGCGAGCCGCCATTTTGTTCTGGTCTATCGGTACATGCGAGGTATTGTGACGTAGTGTCTGCACCATCAGTACGCGAAAGCCCGATCGATAGCGGCCCTGCACGCGCAAGAAAAGGAAGTGAACCCTTTTGTGTACGGCATGGTGTATAATGTGTACTGTATGTGAAAGTGGGCTCAAAATCATACGGAGAAGGACCTGATGTCATAATTACTAGCTCACAGATTTTCTATTCTTCTCAGAAAATACAAAATAAACGATAGTTTGTGGCGTGCCAAGTCGATATTCTGCACAGAAATATAATACATGTACTCGCAATAGTCGGGCGCCGTACAATATACGTCTGCATAATGTTGACCGCATTAAGGTGAGATACCAGTGCAAAAAACAAAGCGATGTGCATTGAGGTGCAGACACTACGTCATAATTTCCCGGGCGAGGCGGGAAATTTGAACAATATGGCCGCGCCCTTGTACTCCTCAATGGCAAGAAATCGTGAATATAATAAGCACGTGTGTCGTTCTCATTTTTCAAAATGCTCGTGTCGTCTGTTAACGCTAGCGCGTTGCTATGTACAGTTGGCATCAGTGGTCAGCTAGTCTGGTCTCAAAGTATGGGTTATAATAACAACACATATTGAAGAGACAGGGTACCATGCATAAGCTAAAACATGGCCCCTAAACATCAACACAAAATGCTGGAAATATCGCCGAAAGGAAAGTCACGTAATTTTGAGCATTTTGACCATTTGTCTCGATCTCGGCTCGATCCATTACCAGCGGTCATCCCCCAACCCGGTCATTATCACGCAGTAATAACCGGGTCTTCACACTGTTATTACCTATATAAATTTTATTAGAAGAAAGATGAAGGGGAGGTGAATCTTGATGCATAGAGCAAGGAACGTAACTCCTGTTACTTGCTCTATCATGTCTATGCTTGATGTTAGTGTAGCAGTTTAGTGAATAAGTGAATAAGAGTGAAGGCTTGAGGAGCCTAGGGTCCAGGGGCCTTATTCATAAAGCACCCGCAACGATTTATGGGCACGCTACTTCCCCGCAACCCTCTCGTAAGCACTTGCGGGTTATTCACGAAACACCCTTAAATCTGTGTGTGCTATAGTTCGTGAATTGCCATTACGACCGAGGATTCCCTATTGTGTTTTCCTTTATTCCTTTACTGAAACCTAACCCCATTACTTTGCGCTTATCTTGCCGATCGAGGACAAAGAAACCGTCCTTCGAGGATCTTTTGTTCCCTTTGTTTTCTTTTGTTTTTCGATCCTCGATCGCAAAAGGAAACAAGCACCCGTAAACCAACCGGTAATAGATATTTACAGTTAACATTTATTGGCATATTATATATTTTTCTTTTCTCCCCACCTCATTAGATTGTATCTGAAGTAAAACTGGTAGCAGTGTGTACGACATGAAGGGCATTGTGGTGATGCGAAACCCCAGCATGCCAGATATTGTATTTCTGACTGCAGATAAAGAATTCATCAGTCACATGAACCGTCTTGCCATTTGGAAGAAACTCACTACGGTAACAATAAACATTATACTTTAACATTTAAACCCTAACACGTACACCATCGATGAATGATTACCCAGAATGGAAATCTAAACTAGCAAACCTTTCATCAAATCTTTCATCAACTATTTGCCCTGTAGCTAACACTTTACAAAGCACACCACCTGTCTAGTTATATGGTATGTGTGTCCATGCTAGAAGGGTTGTGGATAAGATCTTAGGACAGATAAAGACAAATAATGTTTATGAGTTGAACAGCCTTGTGTATGTTGGTACTGCTGTTTTCATGGAAGAAATGAGGTTCAAGTGGGCTGATAATGAGGGGTTGACACTATGGTGGAAATATCAGCAGAAAGGACAGATTAGGCAGCTCTGAGAGAATCAATCGGTAAGTAGGATCAAGCAGATGGACAGAGATGTGATGAGGAAGTCTGACATGTTAATTTATAGAGTATCAAGCGGTCCTTCTAATTTGAGATGTGCAATTACACCCCCATGCCAACTCGCGCCTAATAAAGCTTCTCGAGAAGTGCAAATAATTGCACGCCTGAGTTCTACTGTACCGCACACATTGGCATGTATATTTACAGCATATACTTCATAATTTGTGAAAAAAGTACAGTGTATACGTGTCCATCAAGACAAAATGGCCTTAGTCATGTATTGATGAATAATATTTTGTTTAAATGCCAGTGTTCAGTCCCAGCTTTGATCACAAAATCACACACCTACCGGTACATGTAAACAAATTCAGTTGTGATTTTTTCCACACGCCTGTGATTTTCAAATTAGAAAGACTGATCAAGTGAGGGGCAAGGGTGTTGAGATCATGAAGCGGATTACATACATTGTAAGGCTAAAGGTGGGAAAGGTGCCAGGATTAAGCAGTTTCGTTAGAATTTAGGTCCAACCATAGGCAGCTTTTTAGGGAACTGTGCAGCAAGTGTGATGCTCTGCAGAAGATCCCTAAACAGCAGATACAAAGGTCTTTTGGGATAGTATTTGGGATGAGCCAGTGCAGCACTGGTGGAACGACCAGACAGAGTGCCTATAGGATGTGAGATGACCGAGTGAAGTGGATGACCAAGGGAAGGACTGTCATGATAATGATGAATGTCAAGAAGGGAAGCATTGCAAGTAATAACAGACCCATTACTTGTCTTCATGTGATGTACACGTTCTTGATGGGTCTGATAGCTGTTAAGAGTATTGATGAGAATGTTATGTTGCCAGATGAGCAGAAGGAATGCAGGAAGTGGTCAAGGGGGACGAAAGATCAACTAATAATTGACAAGACCATGTTGAAGGACTGTCGGAAGAGGAAGACAAATTTGGTGGTGAAGTGAATTGATTTACAATATGGTGCTACATTCATGAATAAGGGAGTATGTATTTGAATTTAGTTGTGGTTGCTGAGAGTGTGAAATGTGTATTGGGCAATGGTATAAAGACCTGCACTGAAGTTGACAGTTGACGATGAAAGTCTAGGCAAGGTGAACATGATGCAAGAGGTTTTTCATGGGGACTCTCTTTCACCACTTGTTCTGGTACTGGTGCCACCTTCCTTGGTTCTACAGAAGGTCAGCGCTGGTTAACAAATTGAAGAAATTAGTAAAGATGGCTGGAAGATTAACCCTAACCCATGCCCTAACCACCCCGAGTCCATCAAAATCCATTTCCTGTTTTGGAGGATTTTAGCGGATTCAGGATACCTCCATATTGAACCAACTGGAGGAGTGTGATGGATTGAGGATTTTAAGCCTAGCGTTACTGCAGGAGTGTGATGGATTCAGGATACAGAAATTCAGGTGATGGACTGTGATGGACTCTATGGAAAAACGCACTGCAATTTTTTGTATGCCACCTAGGTATCCTGATTCCGTCACAATCCATCAAACTTTTGCTGGTGGAGAATGATGGACTCAGGATCTCTCCAGAATGCATACTGGTGGAGTCCGATGGACTCAGGACACCAGCAGTTTTTGCAAACCAAAATTGGTGGACTGTGGCGGATTCAGGATACTTTCTAGTAAAAGCCGTGAGGGAGTTAGGGTTAATGAACTCCTCTTTATGAATGACCTTTAATTGTCGGCTGATAATAATAGGAAGGTTGATTCTGTAATACAGTGGTGACATACATGTACACGTGTGCATGTAGGGATGCAGCGAGGCATTGAGAAATGTGTGGTAAGAAGAGGGAAATTCTTTTGCTTGATGGCTCGCAGCTGAAGGCACAAGGGGCGAATAAGTGTTACAAGTATTTTGGTGTTTTGGAGGTAAATAGTATAATACATAAAGAGATGTAGGAAAGGCTGTGCAAGGAATCCATCAGAAGAGTTAAGTAGTGTAAAAGCTGAATGTTACAACTGGTTTTGCTAATGAAGTATAGGTACATGTATGTTGCTGGAATCCTTGAGTGGACTAAGGCTGTTGATAGGAAGATGAGGAAGAACAAGAACAACATAAGAACCACTGCTCGACGCCGGTTGAAAACAGTGTTTTTCTTGCTTTCTGCGGCATCCATGATTGTAAAACTTTGAACATGTCAGTTTAACGAAATTTACTAGTAAATACGTGTACAACCCCCTTAATTCACCAATTCTTGATAATTCAAGCAATTTACGAATAGTGTATTCTACCTTAACTTAAATTATAAAAATGCATTTTTCTCAAAAGTTAGTTTATAGTACAATGTACATTAGCAACAATCTTGGAACTTTTTGTTATACGCAATCTTAAACTTTGTAAGTTATGTTTTTTAAATATATTGTCAGGAAAAAGCCTTATTTACATATCAGTAGGTCTGCATACAAATGCACATAAGAGTTCTTATATGCACTTCCACGTAAATAAGGCTTTTTCCTGACAAAAATATTTTAAAAAACCAGAACTTACAAAGTTTAAGAGCGCTTATCACATTTTTTTTGCTAACATCATAAACTAACTTTTGAGAAAATATTTTGAAATTTGAAGCCTGCGCGTCTTTATAATTCAAGTTTAAAAGTCACTTTATCACGTATTTTCTCTACTATACGCTTCACGCTTCGATTTTGATTTTATGAAATGGAGACTATTCAAAGAGCTTTAAAATGATGTACAACTTGGCCTTCTAGGTGCTATACTTTTAGGCATTTAAAGTTTGGAGGTCATGCTAATTAATCCAATGTTTATTGATCAGTATCTCAAAAACTAATAAGAAAAATTACCACAACGAAAAATCTGTTCTGGGGATTTCTCATACTAGGGCAATCATTTAACACTAAATATCATTTTAATCTGTGAGGGTTGGGTCCAAAAGTGTGTGAATCGACACGGAATGACCCTATCTAGGGCCATCACAGATTATTTTGTCCTTTTTCAAAATGGCTGCCATTGTCTATTAATCTACCTACATTTTGTTCAAAGGTAAAATCTGCGATGGTCCAATAGCCAAATATCTTTCTCATGACATACCGGTACTCTGACTGTGTTGCAATTTTCATGCTTTTATCAAGTGAACAATTCCATCACATTCTCACAAATCTACCTGACTTTGATGCCACATTCTAAGCATTTGGAAACGAACCACAAATCCCTTTGTTTTCTCAAAATATCACATTTCGAGCCATTTCTATGAACAAAATTATGTTGGTCTACCTGCTGTAACTGGAGTATTTGAAAATGCAATTCACTCAGCAGACATTTAAAAGAATTAAAGGTAGGATACACCATTGGTAATTGCTTTAATTATCATAAACAGGTGGATTTGGAGGTTGTATTTTATAGAAATTATCGTTTAACTGACCTGTCCAAAGTTTTACAATCACGGATACCGTGAAAAGTACGAAAATCGGCGTTTGTTTTCAACCAGCGTTGAGCAGTTATTTTTAGGTTATTTTAGTTTTTTCGGGATCGCCGTCTGGCGATCATAAATTTGTCTTTATAAAATAATTAAAAAAAAAAAAAGAAGAATTACAGGATATCTAGCACAATCATTTTGCTGAATGCTTAGAATCATTATTTACTTTACAATAAGTAAGATATTTATTAATAATTTGTTATAAATATTTTTAATATCTGCAAATGGTGTATCCTACCTTTAAACAAATTTGCCATGGTTTTACTTTCTAATATGCAATTGCCCTTGTGTTTAAACTTAAATTGCTTTAATGTTGACAGGAACAGGAGATTGACAAGGATCAATTGGATATATCCATCGCAACCCACTATTTCTCACCAATAGTTGCATCTTATGCATCACTGGACAATGAACTCCACTTACCTTATACATCCATTAGAACTCAAAATGAGTTCCTGTTTGTCCTAAAACAGGTAAGTATATCTAGCAATTGTGTAAATTAAAGTGTGAATATTGAGCAGATTTTAATCCTTTAGCGACAGCCCCACACCAATAAATAGGGGATTATTTGTATACTTAACCAGTTCGCGCTGGGATTATTTTAACATCACCGAGCCAACGGGCGGGATTATTTTTAACGAAACTCGATCCGAGGCATCTTCAGGCCGATAGTACATGTACCGGGAAACACACCCACGCATTTCCGGCCTTGCTCGCTGCTGGCAGACATTTCCGGCCTTGCTCGTGCCGTGTTTATGCGTCATCCATTTGGAATCTGGGGAAAACTTTCCATTTATATGTACGTCATCCAGCGCGAACTTGTTAATTAAATACAGTGCTCTGCTGCACAAGTGGGTCAACGTTTTTTTCTAATATTTCCCCTAATTTCTATGGAAGAAAGATCTTTCTTTTAATTCTGATACAAAAACCCCTGTCCACAAATAAGTTAATCATTTCAAATTTAAACAAATAACAAACAAAAATCAGAAACATGAAATGAAAGAGTCCCGATGTCTTTTATCACTCTACTATAATATCTCCATTTAGTGGGCTAGAGATTAGAAAAAATCATATTATTACAAATCAAAGATAATCAAAAGAACACTAGTTATGTCTGTTTAACAGAACGCGAGGCTATTTCGCATTTTTGTATTGTTCATTTTTCCTTTTTCATTGTTCGTTTTTCACAGTTTGTTTTTCATTTTACATTTTTCATTTTTTTATTTATTTTAGAAAATGTACAATTGAAAATAAGAGTACATTTTAATTGTACCTGTATGCAAATGAGTTAATTAAAGCAATTTACGAATAGTGTATTCTACCTTAAAACTTAAATTATAAAAATGCATTTTTCTCAATTTAGTTTATAGTACAATGTACATTAGCAACAATCTTGGAACATTTTGTTATGTAATCTTAAACTTTGTAAGTTATGTTTTTTAAATATATTGTCAGGAAAAAGCCTTATTTACATATCAGTAGGTCTGCATACATGCACATAAGAGTTCTTATGCACGTCCACGTAAATAAGACTTTTTCCTGACAAAAATATCCCCAAAAAACAGAACTTACAAAGTTTAAGAGCGCTTCCAATCACAAGTGGGTCAAAGTTTTTTTCTAATATTTCCCCTCATTTCTATGGAAGAAAGATCTTTCTTTTAATTCTGATACAAAAACCCCTGTCCACAAATAAGTTAATCATTTCAAATTTAAACAAATAACAAACAAAAATAAAAAAATGTACACAATGATCTCATCATGACATACCTTTATTTTCAACTACAACTCATTAATGACTATTGTGGAAAGGTTCAACTGAATTGGGTGTATAGTTCTCCAGATAATTGGTTTTTAAATATGCACATTTCCGATGACATCACATGGCTTGTGATGACGTCATCATGATGTAACTTTTTAATACACTGATACGTTCTTGGTCTGTGTCAAGTTTAGAGTCAATCTGATCTAAGAAAGGGTAAAGTAAAAGTGACAATTTTAAAAATTGAAAAGAGATTATCAAAGTTTAACTCACTGTTAAATTTTATTGAGAAAATTCCACTTTTGCAATTTTACGTCTTTTTTTTCGAAGATCACTGCCAAAGTCTTGTTAAAACCTCGGGAATTCTCGAACCGTCGAGACTGCCATTTCGCTGGAAATAAAACTTTGCTGTGTACGTCATTATCGAGTACGCTGCAAACTGACAATATAAGTGACCTGTCATCACAAAATGAGCGTAAAGTCGGCAAAATAATTTTTTTTAGATATGGGTATTTCTAAATTCTGTGGAAACAGAGCTTTCCAATGGTACATAACACTTGGAGGTTTGATACTCAATATCTTTTTGATTTTGATTTTTTATTCTGGAGTCTTAATACAGAGATTATGAGAAAACGGGCATTTCTTGCGAGAAATTGTGTGAAAGGCAAAGAAAGGCATAGTCAAAATTGTCTCAAAAACTAATTTTGTTTTAATCTGATCGTCCTAAAAAATTGGGAATTGATTGTTGGGGATTTAGTCTTTAAAAAAACCATATAATCTCAAAATCGACCACCCCTTCAAATGTTGACTTTGACTGGCCGTACTGGGAAATCACTCCATGCGACTTTACGCTCATTTTGTGATGACAGGTCACATATGTGTTTTGAAAAACAATGATTTCACACATTTCTGTTCTTATCTGTAGTGCGATGATCATCTGTACATTGCCATAAATGGGGATGGCACTGAATCTGAAATGTTCCTTCAACACAAGCTGCAAGTTCTTCATCGACTGGTTGCTTTTTACTATGGGCCTATATCTGACCAGTAAGTTGTTTGTTATGGAAGTTTCTTTACTCGCTAAAAGTCTTGTTCATACATCCATTGTACACATGTACATTTGAAGAAAACAAAAAAGTAGGCAAAATTACAACATTGATTAAACAAGCAGGAAAACCAAAGCATAAAGACTATTAAGGCAAGCATGGCAGAAACAATTGGAACATGTGAAAGACGGGGCAAGGAAAGGGAAGAACAGTCGAGAGTTGTGGCAGATCTAAAGATTGTAAAAGGTCGGATACACTATTCGCAGATATCGAAAGTCTTTACTAGCGAATTATTAAGAAACGTCTTATTTATTTGAAAGTAAATAATGATTGTAGGCATCCAGAAAAATGATTGCACTAGATATCCTGTAATTGTTCCAAAAAAATGAGCCGAATGGTGATCGCGAAAAAAGCAAGAACAACTTAAGAACCACTGCCGGATACCGGTTGAAAACGAACGCTGTGTTTCTTGCTTTTCTCAGCATCCATGATTGTAAAACTTTGGATAGCTTAGTTAAAAGGCATTTACTATTAAATACAACACCCCAAATCCACCCTTTAAGCAATCAAGCAATTACCAATGGTGTATCCTACCTTTAAGTTGTTACAGTTTTATTAAAGGGAAACTCCACCCATAGTTTATAATTGCATAATATTAAAGAGTGTCAATTGCGATTGTGACTTGATTTTTATTTCATTTTTATCGGTTTCGGTAATCATATAAAACAGAGATTTTCTCGCACTGCGCTTACCGTCATGCGAGCCGCCATTTTATTCTGGTTTATCGGTACATCCGAGATATTGTGACGTAGTGTCTGCACCATCAGTGCGCGAAGCCTGATCGTTAGCGGCCCTGCACGCGCAAGGAATGCAAGTGAACCCTTTTGTGTACGGCACAGTGTATACATAATGTGTACTGTACATGTGAAAGTGGGCTCAAAATCATACGGGGAAGGAACTGATGCCATAATTACGAGCTCACAGATTTTCTATTCTTCTCAGAAAATACAAAAATAAACGATAGTTTGTGGCGCGTCAAGTCGATATTCTGCACAGAAATGCAATACATGTACTCGCAATAGTCGGGCGTTGTACAACATACGTCTGCATAATGTAGTTGGCCGCGTCAAGGTGGGATACCAGTGCGAACAACAGGCAATAAAGCGATGTGCATTGAGGTGCAGACACTTCGTCATAATTTCCCAGACGAGGCGGGAAATTTGAACAATATGGCCGCGCCCTTGTAATCCTGAATGGCAAGAAATCGTGAATATAATAAGCACGTGTGTCGTTCTCAATAACAAATCAAAACTAATTCTCTGCAGAATCAGTATGTTACCTTATATTCTTTTAGACTAGGTAAAATATTGTTGAGCCTGAAATTTTCCTTTAACCCTTTGTTTATCAAATTTTTTCATCACTGTGCTAAATACAGTCGAGTAAACTTGACATTGGCAAGGAAAGTGTTAAACGTGTAACTATTTTGTTGTTAGGCTTCGACCAGAAAGTGTTTCAGAGAGACAACATGTATGGGAGGAACTAGCCAGATTGATTGACACTTGGACAGAGTTATATGGCAAAGAGCAGTGCTTCCTGGTTGAGGTTAGTTTCTTCACTAATAGCCCTACAGTTTAAATTGAATAGGAGGAGACATAACCTGATTTTCAGTGTACATTTTATTTACACACGTTCAGGTTATAATGAGTATTGAAGGTAATTACTTTTGCTGCAATTATTTTTATTTAATATCGATTTGGGTAGGCGTACAAATATAAATTTACACGTATTGTAAAGATTTGGCCCAATACATAAAAACTAGCAATTGCTTTTTATAGGTTTTTGCATAAATTTTTATACAATACGAAATTGCTAGCCAGCAAAAGCTTATACTTTTAAGCAAAATCAAAAGCTTGTTTCTTGCAAGGAAATGCTTCCCATATTAGCAATTGCTTAAAAACGTATACATAAAAAAAAGCTTTTGCTATTGTCATTAAGCATTTAGTGCTATTGTTAACCAGTTCGCGCCGGGATTATTTTAACATCACCGAGCCAAGGCGCGGGATTTTTTCTACGAAACTCGATCTGAGGCGGGTTCAGGCCGATGGTACCGGGAAGCACACCCATGCATTTCCGGCCTTGCTCGCTGCTGACGGGCATTTCTGGCCTTGCTCGCTGCTGACGGGCATTTCTGGCCTTGCTCGCTGCTGACGGGCATTTCCGGCCTTGCTCGCTGCTGACGGGCATTTCTGGCCTTGCTCGCTGCTGACGGGCATTTCTGGCCTTGCTCGCTGCTGACGGGCATTTCTGGCCTTGCTCGCTGCTGACGGGCATTTCCGGCCTTGCTCGTGGCGTGTTTATGCATCATCTGTTTTGAATCTGGGAAAAACTTTGCATGTATATACAGTGTACGTCCTCCGGCACGAACTGGTTAAGATCCTAAGCATTTGCTATTAGCACGCTAAAAGGAATAGCTGTTCAGCAAAGCAAAATGTTAGGTATGTTTTTTAGCAATTGTTTTTGCTTTTGCTTCCCCTTGATGAGCTTTTGCTTTTACTTGGTGCTTCTGCTTATAATTGCTAATTTTTCTGTATTCAGCCCATTGTTCCACTAAGCTGTTTTTTGTTAATGGATGCTGGAAAAAACCAAGAGAAAAATGTTCATGTAAACAAAAACAGAACAAACTATAGACTAGCTCATATGAGTGCACCAATTTACCGATGTGTAACCGATGCAAACATAAATTGGCGCAACATCAATTGTAGTTTACACAGTTGACCGTTTACTGTGTAAATAAATTATTTAAGTCGGTATTTCTCACGTCAATAAATTAGATTACATGTAACTGGCTTGTGCTCATTTATGGACTCGTGTAACTGATGCAAACATAAATAGGCTCAACACAAATTGTATTTGAAGCACTTGATTGTTCACTGAGTGATATCAAAATCCCATTACAGATTCAGGTGTCGACAAAAGTGCTTTGTAGTGTTTGTAATAATACAAACTATACTATACTATATAATACAAAATATAAACTATAGGCAATATACGTTTTGTGAGAATTGTGTTATACAATGTAGATTGCTTCTTTTAACTCTATCCTGTTGCCTTCCAAAAGAAACTTCATAATTACTTACATTTAAGTCGGGTTCAACCCTTTACATGTACATGTACCGGTACATGTACCTTGGACGTAGAGCGTACAACCTTATTGTACAGTAACTCATTCAGCGTAGCAGGCCCGCGTCTCTGGAACAAGCTCCCGGTAGATCTGAGAGAGGCGGGGTCGTTGTTAATTTTCAAGCGTTCTTTAAAGACACTCCTTTTCCAAAACCTCGATTAATCCGTTTTTGCCTGTATTAATCTGTTTCCCCCTGTATTCGCATTGTTTGTATTGCTGTTCTTCAATTTGTTTTGTTTTTTTGGTCTGCTTCTTTGGTTCATGTCAGGCGCTGTGAGCTTGGTATAGCGCGGTATAAATATTTTGTATTATTATTATTATTATTAGTCGACTCCCGTTATTAAAAAACGAAATAGAATGAAGTTCCAGTTATTACAAACATATCGGTCTTGGCAAAACTGTGCACGTTTGCCTAAAACAAAATTGGATTGTACAAAATTCCTGTTACAATAAAAGGTTTTGGTAACCCTGTTGTGTCAAAAAGCATTGTTAATCGAGTCATTTTTAACAAAAGATTACACATTTTAGAACATGACTTTTCATTAGGATTTAATTTGTAAGCAGTATTAGTCATTAATTGGTGTTTGTCATGTCAGTTAATTCATATCGCTGATAAAGAATCTATTCAGAGGATGGAGCCAATTAATTGGTTGGGCAGTGCATGGTCCTTATCACCCGTTGTGGTTAGCCTGTCTTGAGAGTGCCAGTCACTCGAACCATGCCAGCCGTGCCAAAGGACAATCGTCTAAAACGAAGAACGACCTTTGTGAACAAGCTCAATATGTGCTAATGTCCCTTGATATATCGATATTACTCAAATACTCGATATTATTTTGACATCGATATCGCCGATGTCACTTTTTTAATCATATCGAAATATTGACATTTCGATATATCGAAAACTTTGATGTATCTAAATTTCGATGTTCCTAAATATCGAAAACACCGAAAGATTGTCAGATTATCCAGAAAATCTCAGGGCTTTAGTATATTAGAAAATCTGCCGTCTTTATTTGTGGCTTAAAACATTTGAGTAGGCCTATTAAATAAAATACGTTCGACGACCAACTGCGGTTATGAAGTTGTTCTTTGTGTTTCACCCGCGGCCCGCCGCTATAGTTCACAACCGCTTGCACAGTTAAATCTCAAAAGAAACCGGCCATGCCGCCCCAGCCTATCGGTTGTTCGGGACGTAACCCTCCCTTGATCTGATAACATTTTGGGGTGGCCAATCACAAGTCGGGAATTGCGGGGAGCGTTCTCTGCACCCTGCTATTGGCCTAGCAAGCCAGTCTGGATTCCAAGATTTTTTTTCCCACTATGGGAAAGGCCAAAATTGTTATTGAGGGCGCCCTATTATAAGGGCGCCCTCAATAAGCCCATACAACGGACGGCGCGCCCCGCGGAACAATAGCAAGCGGAAGCGGCAACCGTAATCATTTCTTATCTTCGTTGTGAAACCATAAACACGCGGGCTGGCGGAATTTGATATTGTTCGGACCGACAACATGCGCGGAGGATCAAGCCGAAAACCGGTATATGCAACGTACCTATTAAACTGTCAGTCTTCAGTATATTGAGCGCTGTTTTTAGGCTTCATCTTGCACACGGGAAATAATCGATATATCGAGTATACTCGATATTGAATTTCCGATTAATCGATTATTATAAACAACTGACATCGAAAAGACATGACAACTGACATGCGGAAAAGATAACAAAATCAGCAAATAATGAAAGGGAGTATATAACATTTGCTAGCATCAAAAAACAAAACTACCAAATTATTATGAAATACCTTACTGTACTGTAAAATTATGGCACCAGTTATGCTGTCAATTTCAAGATGAGTGGTGTTTTATATCAATTTCCCACGCTGGTTAACCGACAAGCATTGGAAAAACTGGTTTATTTCTTTGAATACTGCCTCGAATTTACTAAATAGCAATTGATATGAATGTGCCCAAGCAGCCAAAGCAAATGATGTATTCCCTTAAAAGTAAACAAATATGTTAATAAGGAAATCGAAATGTGGTTGGCCGGTTTTTAATGATTACGTTTAACCAGTTCGTGCAAGGATTATTTTGACCCTGATAGGGCCGAGGCGCGGGATTGTTTTTAATGAATCTCAAGAGGTTTTTTTCCAATCCAAAAAAATGAAGATGTTACTCATCAGTCTGACCAAGCTCCTAGCTTAGAAGTGAAACAGAACTAATATTAATAATATGAGTTACGTTTTACTTATAAACTAAGAGCTTGGTCAGACTGGCGACCATGTCCAATTGTTGACTGCCTTTTATACCCTTTTTTGGTTGATACCCTTTTTTGGTTGTCATAGAGGGCGTGTTGATAAATGCGACATTAAACAGCCATAATTTGTTAATGAAATGTCCGATCGAAGTGCAATAAACATTATTGCAAGGAGAATTGTATCCTCTTTTCCATTACCTAAGAACCCTCATTTCAACCTGTGCCCAGTTGTCTAATTTTGCCAGAACCCCCAGATATGTAGTACATGTACCTTGTTTAATTAATGTCATCTTTTTATTGTCCAATCAGGCAGTAGAGAGACTACAAGTCAACCAAACTGTTAATGAGATATGTATTGGTGCCTTGGAAACTGTTCTACGTAAACTCCGCTCGGTGGGAGAGAAATATGCTGTCCATGCAATGCTAATGGTAGATGCTAAGCTACTGGCATTGTATTCAAGGTATGCATTGACATCTTCCTTAACCACTTCGCACCGGCATTATTTTAACATCACCGAGCCGAGGCGCGTGATCATTTTAACGAAACTTGAGGCTGGTTCAGGCCGATGGTACCGGGAAGCACACCCACGCATTTCCAGCCTTGCTTGCTACGGACAGACATTTCCGGCCTTGCTCGTGACGTATTTATGCTGGGAAAAACTTTGCGTGTATATACGTCCTCCGACGCGAACTGGTTAAATTTGGTACTTGTTATTCCTCCGATTGCTCTTCATGTGCTCTTCAACAAATTCATTTTTGTGTGTCTCCTAAACAAAATTTTTTTAGGCACTATTAACCAGTCCTCAATTTTGCAAGACTTGATGCTCTGGTACCACATAACGATCGAGGGTCGAAGCACAAAAGAGAACAAAGGGAACAAAGGATCCTCGATCGACGGTATGAATGTCCAAATTCGGTCCTCGATCGTCGGGGCAAGCGCTAAGGTAATGGGGTTAGGGTATAACATAGGAAAAAGGAAAACACAATAGGGGATCCTCGATCGTTATGTGGTTCACGACTGCATGTCTGTGTGTGTAAAAAAGTTTTTAAGTAAAAAAATGTACCACTTCTACATGCTTTCACAGATTGTCATGAACTTAGTGACCTCTCGGTGAGAAGACTCATAAGGTCAAAAGTCATGTCGGGGTTATTTAAAACTTTTTTTTACATTTTTTTACATGTATTTAAAACTCTTAGGTTTGGTAGGTAATACATAAATGTAAATTTTGGCATAAATTTGATGTCATGATGACGTCATCAAAACAATTTTTGTTAAGACACAAAGATATTTGATTGTCATGAAACTGTGGGTAGCTAAATGTCTATAATATGCTAAATCCGTAGTAACGTCATTGTGATGTTTGTATTAATATTTAAAATTAAACATTTGTTGTTCTACCTAAAATTTTGACAATATTTGTAATGATATCGGCTTTATAAAACTTGAAATAGACAAATACCACCATGCTAGCAAATATACATGCAAGACAAGTTACGTGATGATGATGTCATCATGAGCCACGTGATTTAAATTTGCATTCTATGTGTAGAGAACCACAAGGCATTCGGTTAACGCTTGGATTGTATACGAATGATGAACATAATTGCATTTTCTTACAACAAAGTTGCATTCTAGTGACATTATCATCTGATTTTTATTAGCCATTTTCAAGCCAGATGGCTACGGTATAATCAAAGAGCTCGATGGTGAAATTAAGTCCGATCTGCAGCCGGTATACACATACAAAGCAATTTGTTATTCTTTAGCAAAAAATCTGGATCGATGGGCAAATTATTTGATTGTTAACATTGTTTACCTTACATACAATCATTTACTGGTAACTTCCTGGGCCCAATTTCATAGAGCTGCTAAGCAAAAAAAATTGCTTAGCACAAAAAGTCTTGCTCATTAAAAACAGGTTACTAGCCAAAATTATACATGTTTTTCATGCTAAGCAAGAAAACAGCTGATTATCAATCCAGAACAATAAAGATCAGGTAAAAATTTGGTCTGTAACCTTGTTTTTGCCAAGGACAAATTGTCATGCTAAGCAAATTGTTGTGCTTAGCAGCTCTATGAAATTGGCCCCTGGTAACTGCTGTCCGGGTATACCGGTACAGTTTTTACATACATGTACATGTACACCACATGTACCCCACATGTAGAACTCACAAACGCAAACCTATAACAATAACTCGCAAACCCCATACTGAAATTTTTCAGTACCTCATTCAAATTTTGCACTAAGTTGTGTATTAATTGGTTATGATATTGCCTTTGTTTTGTCAGCCGTAAGGCATCAGAGTTGCAATCATCAGATATCCTGATAACTACACTACTAGCAACAAGCTTCTATCACAACAAGAGGAACTTAGACAACGTACTGACTCAAAGCATGCATCCCAGTGAATGGTCAGAAAACAACACACACAACCAGCACCTTTCTAGCAACAGTGAGGAGTATTTAAGTGCAGCAGATGGAGGATCAGATGATGGGGTAACTAATAGAGATTGTAGAGAATAGTTGTACTAGAATTCAAGTAGATTTCAACTAAAATCAAGGTCATGTATGTGTCTGACAGCCAAGAATTTCACTATCGTCTAACACATCAAAGTGCGAATCGAAAATCTATAATCTATACTCTACTAAATGCACTTTGTCCGGAAGATCTTAATCATTTGTTAAAATCGTGATTAAATTTGATTATTCATTTATGATAATTATTATCTTCAGCGACAACAGGCAAGTACTTAATATGCATTTTTTTTACAAGTATTTTGATTTTAATGTTTTTTAATCTACCGGTACATTGTACTTCCGAACGCAAACCGATGTTCGGAAACAAACCATGCCGAACCGAACCGAACCGAACCGAACCGAACCGAACCGAACCGAACCGAACCGAACCGAACCGAACCGAACCGAACCGAACCGAACCGAACCGAACCGAACCGAACCGAACCGAACCGAACCGAACCGAACCGAACCGAACCGAACCGAACCGAACCGAACCGAACCGAACCGAACCTGGAGGATTAGTTTTAGCATTGTGGCTTGCACACATTTACGGAGTAAATGACTGCAAACAAAACGTGGACTAACTAATTTTGATAAAAATGGGATATTTGAATATAAGCAGGTTTTTTCCAACGATGGTTGCGACCAGTGTTGGATATTAATACACAAATTCAACTTAAAAAAGAGACAGCACGTGCCATGATTTCCAGGATGCTTTAGACTACTGTACAGTGCAATTGAAAGTTAGGCTGCATCCGAATGTTTTATCTATGGCTAATTGTCTAGGTATTCGCCCATTACAATTACACGTGAACAGGCTGACAATAGACGTAGCTATAGCTCTGGAAGCCTGTTTCGAACATGGCCTTAACCTTACAATGGGGAACTGATTTTCACACTTTTTCACAAAGTTGGAAATCGTTTTCACACTTTTTAGTGAAAAACTGTTTTCAAACTTTTTCACACAATTTTCACACAAGTGGGAAAACAATTTGTACACTTTTTCACATAAAATTCACACCATTTCACACGAGTGGGAAACCGATTTTCACATTTTTTTTCTCGGCGTTCTCAGCCAGAGGATTGCAGCTACTCGCGTGTCACGCACTTAACCGACCAATAGTAGCGCCAACGAGTGACTGCGCTGCGTGTTGTTTGAACACTTGCACGTACTATTTGTGAAAATGTCCAAATGTGTGTCTTTGAGACTCGCATTTGGAATTGGAATTCTTTTGTTATTTTCTTAAAAATGACAGCCTGCCAGCTGAATAATTCCCCAGAGAGTTTAGAGTCAATAATATCTTTACAATAAGTAAGCTTTTCAACAGTGTTTGAGCTAGCTGCAAAATGCATACTACCCCTAATTATATAATTTAATAAATGACCAAAATGTACAACTTCTACATGCTTTCATAGATTGTCATGAACTTGGATGCAGTGACCTCTCGGTGGAAAGACTCATTAGGTCAAAAGTCATGTCGGGGTCATTATCATCAACAGAACATGCTAAATTTAAAACTCTTTTAAATATAGGTTTGGTAGGTAATGCATGCATATAAATTTTGGCAATGTGATGTCATGATGACGTCATCAAAATAAAATATCTTTTAAGACATAAAGATATTCAAATGTCAAATATGACAAAATATAACAAATGGTATTGCAGAACTGCGCATGTTTGCATTCTTAATAGATTAACACCTACCTTTTTATTTGTTTTGATTTAACAGTCTTCTTACTATAGCACTAATAATGACTCCGATAATGGCACCAGTGGAATTGATGCTACAGCCAGCAGAGCCAAAACAGAGGTCAAAGTTTGTCCTGTTAAATCCAAACATTTGGCAACAAAACATGGAGAAGACAAGGGAGGAGCAGAAGGTGGCACTTCATCTGACTCACTGAGTGATGATGAAGTAGAACTTAGCAAGGAGGCATTCTTTACTCCTCCAGCCAGTATGTCACCTGGTAAATCAAGAAGCAAGTCACTCAGAACACCGGTACAAACATTCTATTTTTCGTCTTTGATTGGCACGTATGCATGCTATTGTTTACTCTCAATTAGTTCCTCTCAATATTGTAAACAGAGAGTGCAAACCTAAACATTTACAAAATTGCCTTTAAAAATTATACAATTTACTTTACTGATTTCTTCAAAAGTTGGTAGAGCGCCGGTCCAGTATTCCAGAAGTCGCAGGTTCGAGTCCCGCCTTGCCAATTTCATTCTTCACTTTGAAATTTATACAAACTTACCTAGTCAGTTTTCCTTGTGTGTTATAAGATATGAGTTATGAGTGATCCCCACAATGTCGCTTCCCAGGTTGTATGGCATTCTGGTGTTTATGAATTCTGATTAGCGCCCTTGAACAAAGATACTGATAATTTTGGAGACTGACTGCCAACATAGGGCAAGATAGCTCAGTTGGTCGAGCCCCGGTCCGGTATTCCGTTTGATGGAATTATTTGATCAACAAAAGTTTAACCAGTTCGCGCCGGATGACGTATATAAATGCAAAGTTTTCCCCAAATTCAAAACAGATGGCGCATAAACACGCCAAGTTCAAGTTCGGAAAACTCTGTCAGCAGCGAGCAAGGCCGGAAATGCGTGGGTGTGCTTCCCGGCACTATCGGCCTGAACACGTTTCGGATCGAGTTTCGTTAAAACTAATCCCGCCCCTCGGCTCGGTGATGTTAAAATAATCCCGGCGCCAACTGGTTAAGAGCTTTCCCTGCTCGTGATATTTTTTTTAATACCACAATAGTGAATTAGAGGTTACGAGAATAGAGAATTTTTTTAACACCGATGGCTCATGAGCACTGCAGTAGTGTAACAGTGCGTTCTGCAGACCGCGGGTCCAATTTATTTTGAGTACATGTAGTTGAGTTTTTATTTTTTATTTTTTATTCTTTAAACAAATTATCACTGAATTATTTTTTTTGGTCATTATCTTCTCCCAATTTGTGATTTGGATAATTTTTTTTGGAGGGAAAATACAATTTGAGACCCATTCTTTAAACTTACTAAGATGCTCAATATACTTAATAAAAGTTAGTTTAATATGCTTGAATGAGTCCATAGTGAATATGTACTATGGACAAAATAATCCCAGCATACTCTTTTTCTTAGAAATTTGTCTAGACACTGATAGATCACCGTCTTACTCATCGTTTTTGCAATGGTATGCAAAAGAACATATGTGACCCGCTCCTACGAAACCCGACATACCGGTAGGTCGCACAGGCTATTTGGAGATACAGCTCGTCAAAGTTAAATTGGGTTGAAAAATCTGGCAGACATAGATTTGTTTTTTTCAATATTTTTGTATTCTTTAGTATGTATACTTTAACCCTCAGTTATAGGTTAAACAAAATCAACTTTATTGACGAGAAAGTACAAAAATCATGCATTTATTGAGGCAAACTGTCCTAAAAGTGGTGATTTATCTCCCAAACACATCAAAATAAAATGTATGTATGGTATAAAGGTGATTTTGGTACCAATTGAAAGCTGAAGATGTGTACTAAATGGAAATAACAATATTTCACTTTAAACAAAAACCACTTATGTCTGGTTTTGTGGGAGCAGGTCACATATTTGAACGTTCCATATTTCTTTGCAAATAGTTTATCTTCTACCAAATCACTACATTTATGCAAGTGCTCATGCATGGAAGCTTGCAAAACTTCATGGTCACATTACAAAAGAGATAATACAGATATTTTTCTTTTTCTTTTCAGGAGACAGATTCTAGCAAGGATATTAAAAATTCTACCCACCGTTTGGCAGTGGCTGCTCCTGTCTCTCTGTTTGGTAGTGTGACTGCTAGTGACAACCTAGAGAGTGACAGGCGAAATTTTGTCCGTATGCCAACATTCCTGCAACAACCAAATTGCAGTTGTGCACCTCATGTGATGCAGTTTGTGCCTGTCTTACCAGGAACCACTATGGTGATTGTTAGTCAGGTGAGATTTATTGTAAATACAGTGCAACGCCGCTACAACGAACATCATGGGATCCACAGGTTTTTGTTCGGTATATTGAGCGTTCGGTATAGTGATTTTTAGCTGCTGGTCCATAAGCTGCTACCCGGCCTATCGTATGCTGACTGAGCGCATTGCAACAAGTGTCCGTCTTTACAAGGTTTTTCACTCTGAATCAGGGTAAAAATACAACAGTTTTCGGTCATGCCGACTAGGTGTGTAGCTGATAGGTGTAGCAAAACTACTAAGGATGAAGTAAGGCTTTATTTGTTTCCGGCTGATCCTAAATATCGGAGGATTTGGACAGCCAAAGTAAAGCTTACCAGAGCGAAGTGGTCCGGGCGGGCCTAGTGATTTTCGGCCCTCTGCAGCGAACATTTTGAGCGGTCGTGCTTCGACCTAGAGTGCCTAGAGGGACCCCATTTTTATCCTCGCTCGAGTCTGTGTCTGAATAAGAAATACTGTTATTCGAATCAGACGAATCAGTACTGTTTTCATCGGATTCACCAAAAACCGAGGAAGAACTTTACGATCGTCCATGTGAAATTTGATTACCGTGCACAAAGCGTACGCGATTCGTACACTGTGGGTGCATCAACACACAACAATGTGCGTACGTGGCCACGCGAACCCGTCACGTACCTAGACGTCGCATACCGACTATCGAGAATTTGTCCGGGTCCTGCGTCGGTTTACGTCACTCATTTTCAGTGGCCGCGAAATTTAAAAAGGGGGGGTAAATTTTTGGACGGCAAATTATCAAACTAAACGTACACTAGAACCAGTTTTGCTTTTTATTCACAATTAATACACATAAATCTATTAAATTAAAACAAAAAATGCGTAATGAAAATGTTAGACTGCATGTTTCCTTTAAATTCGTGTTGAATGGTTTTGGTGGTATAACAGTTCAATTTCTGAAAAACAAAATATAAAAAACTGCACGCGAAAAAGCCTTGTTCTGTTTCTCGAACAGACATATAGTTAATTATTTTACTTTTGTTTCAACTCATCTGCATATCTCATGAGCAAAACATGCTGCATTCACAATTCATTTTGTATTAGGTTTTCAATTTTCAATTTTCATTTAAAAAAATGTAATGAAAAATTACAATGAAAGAATGTGCAAGAACCTTATGTTCTGTTTATCGAACAGGCATCTCTAGTTGATTTTGTTCCGTTTCTTTTTTAACATTTTGAAGGTGAGGGTACAGCTAGCAAAGATAATAAGCAATGCACTGTACATGATGAATCTGATCTGTCAGGGAAAGAGTGAAGTGGCAGATGTACAACTCGGTTTCTCTCTACGGACTCTACCGGAAGCATTGGAGAATGTTGTCAAACAAATATGTGACCATGCCAAGAAGTTTAAGGTAAATGTGTGTGGTATAGTTTTGATAAACATTGTTGGGTGAGTGGACTTCAACCCTACGTCACTCATTTAAAAATCTAGCTAAATACTGTAGTGACACAGTCGCACTAAACAACAAATTGCCCAGATCGCGGGTTATCAATAGAAATTCATCATCTGGAATTACACTAATCTTGGAGCTATCCACACCATGATGATCTCATCAGGAAGAATGCGTCACTGATGACAGCAGGACGGTTGTAAAGTTTGAAAAAATCGTACAGAAACACTGCCGTAGTTGACTAACCTTCTTTGAATAATGCCCCAACGAACAGGGTGGTCACTGGGCATGCGAATGCATGCTAATCATTCGCAGACCAACCATCACTGTAGCTGGGTACGGCATAACGTTAGACCAGGGCCGGCTGTTGACAGCTGCAGTGCTCCTATCGTCGGTCGCAGTGTCGACCGCCTGATCAATCTGGCAGCGATGACCCGGCTATGGGTCGGCTTCTTGGAGTGGTGTTTTGGACACGGAATCAAAGGAATCGGGAAGACAAGGAAATCCAGGAAATCAAGTGACAAAATGACAAAAGTAAAGCGTTTATCAGCAGCTGTATCGTCCTTCAAGCAGATAACTGGCGACTGAGCCAAGCTCGTCGATCTTCGATGTCCTAACAATTTCGCGAACACCATGGAGCTGCGAAAACCATCCAACCCGATAATATAATTCCTAAGATGTTCGTGAGAAACTCCAATCAATAAATTCCAAGAGAGATCGAACAACAGCAGAAATACAACTATGAATTAAAATAACTTATAGGAAAATGTATTTGTTGGTGTAGCGGTCTCAAAAACCTATTAGCCGAACTGGCTTTTCCCCCTGCCACATGTCTATGGGTGTGCTTGAACTTATTATACATGTACACTGTATTTATTTTAACCCCATTAAGAAGTTAATGCCTTAATGACCGTCGTCTCTGGTTTCCGACCAGCTAGGGGCATGGCCTGCAACAAGAGCCATCGATATGTTTACTATATCTACACACTATAGCAACCATTAGCTGATTAACAGAGTGTTTGGGAATCAACCGTGTGTCTGTGGCAAATAATATATTTTGCATTCAGCGATAAAATGAACTGTTGAATGTTTGCCACGTTTAGAGAAAGATTATTGCTTCTAAACGCCAAACAACACCAGCATTTTACACATGGGTGAATTCGTTTCTGGGGATTACAAGAGAATGTTTGCACAACACAATAAGATAATACTTTAGATGTGTTTTGTCTTTGGATTAGAATCAAACGGAAAGTGGCACATCGATTTGGTGTAGCATTTAAATTGGGTATATCTCTGGACTGACAACCAAATCAGATGGAAGCCAAAATTTCAGATTGGCAGGGCACGTTGTAGAGCATGCTGTGGGCTTTTGTTTGTTCTGTTCAAGTTTTCTTTGTAATGTAATTCTTCTTATTGATTACCTTTATGTATTGTAGACTAGCAGCATGCTGAAACATCAAAAGGAGTTGAAGGAATGTTGGCAGCATGTTAAACGCTTTGGTCTGCAGGGCTACCTTGACACTGGCAAAACAACGACAATGTCACCAAGGTAAATCACAACATCATGTTTGCAAGACCAATGTCCTTTTTAGTTTAGGTCTCTTCCTGATTGAAATATATGATGTTATGATTGGCATATGAGAAAGCCCCAGAACTTATTTTTTTTTATTTCGTAATTTGGCTCGTTAGTTTTTGAGATGCGTGTCAGTGAACTTTGGACTAATTAGCTTGGCCTCCAAAATTGTAATACTTAACTCTAAAAGTTCAGCAAGTGTTTCTACAGCATACCGAATCATGTTTCTCAAATAGTGCAAGTTGGGAATTTGCGGATTACAGTGATCAAAGGACTTGCGCAAGTTGAAAAGTATGCTTTGTTCGGATCTTCAGAGTTCTAACGTTTTTTGTTCGGATCTGCCGGGCTATCACTAACGTAAATTAGTATTAATTTGTTGCAACGTAAAGCACCATTGATTATTTCTGATTTGCGCTTGAGGGCACATGCGGGCAAACCCAAACAAAGGCGATTTGGAATTCATTGGCCCGCATCGGGACGCATCTGCCCGCATCGGGACGGACTTGCCCACAGTGGACCGCAAACGGTATCATTTGCCAGGAAGTATACCATTACAAAAAGCCGCTGAAATGCACTTATCCGCCAACTCTTTAGTTGGTTGTAAACACTTGGCAAGGATGACTCATCTCTGGTACCAATAATTCGAAAATAACTTACAACTTCAAACTTACAACACGTTTGCCTACGGCAGAAAATGTTAATGATTTTAGTCAATTAAATGGACAACGAGATTCCTGCAATTTCGATTGGCGTTAATTAAACTTGACTAATGCACTTGAACTTTTTTTGAAAATGCATTTGAGCATGTGTATTCTTTTTCTTACAATTGGTGTTTACAGGCCGTACAAAAGTTGTCCCATAAGTTAATCACAACAGGTTAAGAAGAGATCACGACAATACGCTCGGGCATTAAATAATAAAAAAAAATTCAGCAGTCTTCAAACAGACTTTCACATTTCCAGTAACATGTTTAGTGTCGTTCAATGAAAACTACATGTATGTAAACTTGATATCAAATTAAAATCTCTCCAAGAAAACAAATGAATAAATCTACTGGAGCTCCATATATCACCACAGCCTCAGAAAAGCCATATTCATTGCGTAGCAATTGTATGATTGAAGCAAAGCCATGTACCCAATTATAAGAGTAATCAGGACACCATTGTGGCATGCACTTTAAGCTTGTACATGTTTATCAACCTAGCGCCTTTTATGTCATTGAAACTCCTGTCTTTTCATCACAACCTCTTTGTCTAGTACGGCCTTGGCCGGTTAGCCAATTTCTTCTGTCATCGTTAGTTTAGGGATGAGTACTATGCCTAATTCCTATGCTCACTAGCCTGCATCAGCACGCATCAGCACCTAAAGTCACGCAAAGTCACGCAAAGTCACGCAAATGTCCGCACTTGCTCTAAAGGAACACAAGGGTCTGTGCAATTGCAGGTAGACCTGTGCGGAACGGGGTTGCCCGCATGTACATGCAAGACGCAAGTGCACGCGGGCACCCGCAAATCAAAATTGATCCACGGTCCCTAATCGCCCCTAACTACGTAATTAAATAATCTGGCCGGCCCTGTGTCAAATATAAATTTCGCCCCTATAATTACATAATTATTTGCTCTTTATTCATGTCATTTCCTGCCTAGGTTAGAAGCAGCTTTGTCTGAGATGAGCCGACTACTTAAAATCATCTTCAAGGCCCGCTACCTCAATGTGAAATCAAGCCCCGAGAGTGTATCCAAGCAGTATGCTGTAGCCATCAAAGAATCCCAGTATTTACTGCGTGAAAACTTGTTTCATTACCAGCAGTACTTGACCATCAAGGCACAGCGCAACATTACCATGACCACATATCTGGAGGATTTTCCAGGACTTGTACATTTTGTCCATGTTGACAGGAAGACAGATCAGATTACAGCACCTTCTTTAGGAGCGTCAGATGCACTGAAGGAGGAAAGTAAAGGCCAAAACCCTTCTGCTCTTGTCAAAGAAAAGGTTTGTGACCCAATTCTGAGGAAACGGCATGCATGAACTGCTGATTCTAAAGCTCTTTTTTGTGACCCTATATCCTTTATACTTATTTTTTCTTGTACAGATTTGATCACTCTTTTAAAGGTCGTATACACCATTTGCAGACATTAACAAAATTTACTACCAAATTATTCAGAAATATCTTACTTATTAAAGTAAATAATAAAATATTGATTCTAGACATCCAGCACAATGATTGCTCTAGGTACCCTGTCATTGTTCCGAAAATTTGTATTTTATAAAAAAAAAGTCCGAATGCTGGACGATAATTGCTTTTTTTTCTTCTCAGCATCCATGATTGTAAAACTTCGGACAGGTCAGTTAAAGGATGTTTACTTTAAAATACAACGCCCAAATGGTGTAAACGACCTTTAAATTACATGAATACAATTACTTCCCAAAATAGTCATGGTAGCCATGCCTTTAAGCCTATTTAACACAATAATGTTCTTGTTCGTTTTAGGTTTGGAGCATTTTTCCAATGATGCATGAATATTTAATGCAAGGCATTTACACTGCAGCAGTCAGACAAGGGGACTTTTACTTCTCATATTACCTCTACTTTGAAGATGTCACAGTAAGTCATTTAAGACCTGTTTTCAAAAGAATCAAGATTCATTCGTATGAATACATGTACTCAAACAGTAGATAAATTCTTCTATGCTATATGAATTGTTCAACATTTTATTCCAGATATTTTGCAGTGGGTTAATTCTTTCAGCAAGACACTGAGTTATAAGCTTGATG
Source organism: Crossaster papposus (assembly GCA_037893245.1). Lineage (NCBI taxonomy): Eukaryota > Metazoa > Echinodermata > Asteroidea > Velatida > Solasteridae > Crossaster > Crossaster papposus. The sequence continues at coordinate 30,514 of JBAIAA010000489.1, read as the reverse complement.
GTTTCTATTCGTTATCAAATACTGGAATTTTAAGTTTGACTTTAAAAGGAAATATGTGACCGGCTCTACAAAAAAGGGTATTAAGTCGCGCTGTGCATTATCATGTAATGGCCCGCTCAACGTTGAGAGGGTAAACATTTCATCAAAATGTGATTTACATTTGTTGTCATTAATGACATCTTTAACACCAATATTTTCAGGTTTCATTCAAAGAAATGTTGATTTTGATGATTAAAGTGGAAAAAACACGCCCATTTTGTGTTCATTGTTCTGTTGTTCTACAACAAAGCCGGCTTTTTCAAAGCCTTGTTTTCTCAGTTGTGTAATTTGAACTCCAAGGAAGTAATCAAAAGCAACCATGTCATATCTCCAAAACATGAGTAGCTATGGCGCTCTATTATATACCAACTGGAAGCTTACGCTCTGGGCTTTCCAACCATGTATATAACTCAAATTCACTATTTTGTGACATAATACCCATTATTGTGGAGTGGGTCACATATGCATCATTTGCTTAAATATTAGTATATTGACTTGTTATATTGACTTAGTATATTGACTTGTGTTCATAGAAGCTTGGAAAATCAAGAAAAACAATCATGTTCTTGTAGTCTGGTTTCCTATTAAAGCCCACCTAAAAAAGGAGAAGATGAAACAGAGCAACTTATAACCGTCGGGAAATTGTACGGTCAGGGAACCAGTCTAGGTGGCTTGTACCCGTTCATATTGATTGCTAAAAAAAATGCTGACTATTGGTTGTAGTATAGACGATGTGCCTCTGTTTACATCTGTATTTACATCGATCTGACCTGCGACGTCACTCTTTAAGCAAATTTGATGTAAAACACGATGTGTGCGCATCACTGCCGGGCACATTTGAATACAGATGTAAACACGTGACGTCAGAGGGCACATCGTCTATAAGTAGTAAAGATCGTCCGGAACTGGACATAGGCCTAAAATAGAGAGCCAAACAAAACCCCGCTATATCTCCTGGGTACCAACCCAGCATAAAAATAACCGCACACTCTGGGGAATATAAGGGAAATCCCAAATTCTCCAAACAAAACACAAGTCTCGACTCGTTCTCGTTTATCTAAAATTGTATTGATAAAAAAAAAGACTTTTATAAAGTGTTTTATAAAGTGTGACCTGGATGACTCGTAAACCAACTGAACATTATTATTTCCTCTTGTAGGGTAAATTAGTTGCAGCTCAGCGACAAATAAAAATGGAACCCACGGATATTCCTGGTATACTGACTGGAAATTTCTTCAAGTAAGTAAATTGTTATTAAAGGTAGGATACACCATTTGCAGATATCGAAAATATTTACTACTGAATTATTAAGAAATATCTTACTCATTTGAAAGAAAATAAGAATCTAGGCATCCAGCAAAATGATTGCGCTAGATATCCTGTAATTATACTAGAAAATTAATTAAAATTTTATAAAGCATAATTTGCGATTGCCGGATGGCGATCGTGAACAAAAACAAAGATAACATAAGAATAACTGCTTGACGCCGGTTAAAAACAAACGCTGTTTTTCGTGCTTTTCTCGGCATCCATGATTGTAAAACTTCAGACAGGTCAGTTAAACATTATTTACTATAAAATACAACCACCCAAATCCACTCATTCATGATAATTCAAGCAATTACCAATGGTGTATCCTACCTTTAAGACAACTTGGAACAATTTTCTACATTGTACATCACAACTGAAGCAAAAAAACACAGGATCCAGGCAGTGGTCACCAGTAATAAATATTGGACAATTTTGCAGGATTCAGGTTCAACACTTTTAACACTTTGGAATTCCAGGATTTTGCAGTTAGGTGTGAAAAAAAATAGGGTAAGCAGTTAGGGTTATAATATGCTACTAGTACCTATTTGTATGATTTTTACTAAAGAAAAAGTATTTTAGCTGCTTTGCGCAACTAAGTTTGTACGTTGAGTGCATTGAGTAAATAGGCTGTTTACCTTTGTACCGTGCGAGGCACCCTTCCCCATCATGACCTATGAACAAGTACTTCCTGTTTCACTTTTTTATGCCAACGTGTCTTATCGGGGGTCCTCTCGACAGCAGGGGCGTAAATTCTGGCGGAGAGGGGAAGATATTTCCCCCCCCCCCCCCTTCCCTCCCCCTAATGTTGGTTACATAGAAGATAGACGGGCGAGGGAGATAACGGGATAAAATTACCGTACTAATATTAAGATTATTTTCATAATTTGGATGACTTTTCAATAATCTAAATTACATTCGGTCATTTCAGTTAGTATCGATTTGAGAGGCAAACCATACCTTAATATGTCCTGTATCAGGCTCATACGGTGTCTTTGCCCAAAAAATTGAAAACAAATATTAAGGCATATATTTTTTCGATTTACCTTAGTATATGTGACCTGTCATCACAAAATGAGCGTAAAGTCGGCAAAATCAAAAATTGAGATATGGGTATTTCTAAATTCTGTGGAAACAGAGCTTTCCAATGGTATATAATTTATCACTTGGAGGTTTGATACTCAATATTTTTTATTTTTTTATTTTTTAGTCTGGAGTCTTAATAATACAGAGATTATGAGAAAACGGGCATTTCTTGCGAGAAATTGTGTGAAAGGCATAGAAAGGCATAGTCAAAATTGTCTCAAAAACTAATTTTGTTTTTATCTGATCGTCCTGAAAAATTGGGAATTGATTGTTGGGGATTTAGTCTTTAAAAAAACCATAATCTCAAAATCGACCACCCCTTCAAATTTTGACTTTGACTGGCTGTACTGGGAAATCACTCCGTGCGACTTTACGCTCATTTTGTGGTGACGGGTCACATATTACATAACGATAATACATGTGCCAGTGAATTTCATTGGGAAAGAAATGCACAGATCCTACGAAACCCGAATTGTATTTGGGATGGGGGTGGCTGGTGAGAGACACCATGGCAATGTTTCGTGATATTTTGTGATATTTTGTGATGTTGCTTATGGAATGTAAGGTCAACTGCAAAATATGCAAAGCCAAATATAAGTACTGATCTCAGAAACTGGTGCATATTTGGTGCAAAGAACTAAACCGAATGTGTTGTTTTTTGTTTGGTGCCATGTTTTATTATCTGGCGCATATTGGTGCTTGTGTTCATAGAACTAACCAAATGTGCATATTTGGTACCATGTTTGATATTAACCAAACTTACTGTAGTGTACTTTTGGTATTATGTACCAATGGCTAAGATTTGTGGGTGTATGTTTTGTGTAGTCACTTCATTTGCATAAAGCTGGTGCACAATTGGTGTACACCAATGTGCACCAAAACACCAACTAAAAAAGTGTACACCCAATTAGGTGAGGACCCTTCTGCTCCCACTGCATAAATGTGAAGAGGTAATTAATGTTTGATCGCAGAATCTACAAATATGGCCACAAATTGGCCCAGACACAAATTATCAGCTTTTCATTCGAATGGCATCAATGGATATACTATATAGGCCTTCAAAGATGCTACCAAAATAAACGAGCAATTTGCGGGCGCAGAAAAGGGTCGCGACACCTACACTTTGAAGAGAGGCTGTAACAGGAAAACCGTTTGAAATATTAAGCCAAAACTTGATTTTCCTTCGTTGGTATAGTATTTTTAGGAATCTTTCCAGGCAAATCTGAGGCGGGTCATATGGGGTGTGTGAATCGATATGGAATGACCCAGTAATCAACTAACTAGTTGACTTGACTGAAATTTGGACGGTGCATCTGGAGTCCTATCGTAAATCCCTTGCGATTTGCTTGACAAATGTAAAAATGTAATCAACAGTATACAGTAGTTGATGTTTCATATGAGAATAACAATTGTATTTTTGTTCTGCTTATTTTAAAAGGGACTTGATGCGTCGCTGTTTTCCAGGCGTTCCACCTGGTTTTCTTCGATGCTGTGAGCTTTTATGCATTCACCTTTCAGTGGTCCCTATTCAGTATGTTACATCTCACGCAAGGCGTTTATGTGCTTCACTTTGGGAGACATCTGGTGAGGTTACAGCACCTGTAAACCTATTGTAGCAACACTTGCGCCAACTATGCAACATTGTTTAACACCATTTGTATTCCTGGATGAATACACGGCAAGTGTTGGAACAGCTTAAGAAGAAGCAAGGTAGTTTAGAATGTTACAGCATGGAGAAATAAGACACAGGGAGTTACAACGACCTTTGGATCAAACGTTTAGGCTCTGGTACCGCGGTCGTTAAACAACAATGGATAATTGACTGTAAACACCCCGCGGGCAATCTCGCGACCGCAGCCACACGAATTCATATGAAGCACGATATGTGGCCGGAAAAAAAACACCTTCTTTTGTGTTGACTATTGTGTTCCCGGAATCTCAGGAATTCCTTTTAGGTTTCAAGGGGGGATGGGTTAGGTTACAATAGTGTTGAGTGTGTATAAGGTATAGGGATAAGAGGGGGGTACCCCTCTGCCACATATCGTGCTGGGTATACACGAATTCGGGAAGATGTGCGCCTGCGCACTAGCGCGTACTCACGCTAGTGCGCAGGCGCATATCGAAATAGTACGTAAAAAGTTAGATTTTCTTATGCAAAAAAAATAAAACGCAACCAGAACGCAACACGTCGCACATCGTTGAGCGATACACGAATGGGCAGACAAAAGCCTCAACGAGCAAACCCTTCCATTTCTGGCCGGCCAAACTCGGCCTTAAGTCGTCAAAATCATAAAAATATGCTACCATATTTCCATGATTAGCGGGCTGTTCAAACTCCTTGTGTCTTATTTCTCCATGGTTACAGGGAGGAATGGGTAAGATTTATTACAATTTACAAGCAAAAGGTAGCCCTAATTGCTTCAGTTTTGTCTTGGGTTTTAATTCAGTCGAAGAAAACATAAATCCTTCTGGGAGATGACTGTCATTAGTTCATAATTAACAATAAGTTTTAGATATTTGGGTGTTTTTGTTAAGTTACAAACGCATATAGTGATTGATCGGGGAAACAACTGTTAATTACATTGGACACTTCCATGCAGCAGGTTGGGGGACTGTCCAGAAAAAAGTGCACAACCAATAACAACTTTGAAATGCTAGTTGCGTAATAGACCAGGGCCGATATTCATAAAAGCCTGCTAAGCCTAGTTGGCTGTTAAAATGGCTCCTAGTTGACAGCTAAGCCTAGTTGAAAGCATAAGTGATATTCATAAAACTTTGCTAAGCTTAGTTGGTTGCTAAGTTGTTGACGTTAGTTGATGTGGGGTGTCTCAGTCACTAGTTGGCAACTAAATTATTTGTTACGGATATTTTACATTGGATAACATGGTTCTTGGATCCAGATTTGGTTTTGGGGAATTTAGGCTAGCCCTATGCTGGGTGAGGATAACTTCCCAAGCATCTTTATTTTTGCGATTGGTGTTGACGTCTTTGTGCTTACTCTGAAGAACGTATAATTGGCTTTACGTTTCTTCCCTTTACCATGTTTACCTTTCTCATCGCCATACTTGTGTACATTTCAATGCACACATATAGGCCTCATCAGATTTACTGCTGTTCCTAAAAGTTATGTAGTTCCAAAAGTTCTAAAACATCACCATACCCTATTGACATGCAAATATTCAGTTGTTTTGGTTTGACGAACTACCTAATGTCCTAGCTGCGTACTTAAAATGACTAGCTGGCAACATTCTTAGCAAGGTTTTATGAATACAAAATTAGTTGGTAACCACGGAGCAGAATAATCTGTTGATGTTTGTGGCAACGTTTGCTGAAATCACTTTATAATTGGTGTATATAATCAGCTTTATGCTAGGAATAAGTTGAGGGAAGACAAAATAGATGACGTCACAAGATTAGAAGTTGCAATGAAAACGCCTTTAAACCTTTAAAAATTCTGAGAAATCAACCGCGAGAGATACAATCCAGGTTTTTGCTTCTAATTGTCAATTTTTTTTTTCAATTTATAATTTTATAAAATAAACAATTTAATGAACAATAAAATTAACAATGACAAATTGCAAAAAAACCATTTGTTCTGTTCATTGAACAGACACATATGTAGGTTCTTCCTTTTCCATGTTCTCGTTACACAAATCCCATAGACTGTACACGTTTAATTATGTGCGGCACTTTAAAAAGAATTGAATCTTCTTCTTTCGTATGATGATGAGCAGCTTAACGTGTTACTGCATATACATCAGTTTGATGACATTTAGTAGAAACAGGGTGGACCGCATGAAGGTTGTCATCTCCCACCCCGCTTGAATCTTATTGAAACTTTGCACATACCTAGAATTCACAATGAACTCGTGCATATAACTAAGATGTTCTACTTCTACCAAACTACAGGGCCGAGTTCAAACTTTGTATGTACATGTCGGTTATGCGTTATGGATGAAAATTGACGTGACGTTATGATAACTTCATCAAGTTTCAAATATCAAGCAATAAAAGATAATACATTTAATCTTTGACAATCTATATAAAATAAACCGTAAAATAGACCCGAACTTTTGCAGGAATTGATACAATAATGCAGGATCTTCAGTCTTCATTTTATCTCCTGCATGCCTTATAGTTTGAAAGTGGAAAAAAATGTGATATGATTTTTACTACATATTAAACAATTTATAATACAAACTTTCCTCTGCACAAGGTAAAATGTCGCTATGATAAACTAAAATCCCTATGGTTATTGATCGTATTTATAACTCGATAAGATGTAAAAATCGCTTGCACAGAAAGTGTTTGAAAATTAAATACCTATACTTCGCGCAATAAATATATTAATCTAATGTTTTTTATCTTTTCAAATAACTTGGAGAATGTGGACAAAATTGATATTGGTCTATATTTACAAAACTAAGTTTATAGGCAATTGTAAATTGGTGTAATCTGGGCTATGTATCAAAGGCAATTCAATTTGTAACTTCATATAGGGCCTACATGACGCAATAACGGCCTGCAGGCGTGTTTTTTTTGCATACTATGTGTACATGTATACGTCTAAAGCTTGCAGCTTAATCTTCCGCAATTTGTGGGGGAAACGTTTTCAAATTCTTGCCAGCAAAACCCCCCCCAAAAAAACAGGGACGCGGTGGCCCCTCCGAATCCCCCGTAGGTTTTCTTCTTTATATGGCTCAGAATCGCAGTTGCTTGGGGCAACGCCGGGGTCCGGTCGGCGATTTTTTTTCGTACCACTATAACGCGTCAGAGCGGCCGTTTCATTGAAATGAGGCGATTTGAATGGAGACCAAAGCGTGCGCTTCAATTCGAGTCGATTTGTATACGCGCGGAACGTATGAAGACCAACGAGTTGACAGCCATATTCACCAAAATAAATGGATACAGTCCCTAGTTAATTGTATACAGTCCCTAGTTTTATTAATTTAACCCTCTTATATACCGTGCAGTTACCATAGAGCTGTCAGACCTTTCAAAACCTTTCAAGTTTCCTGGACTAAAGGGTTTTGAAAGGTGAGAAAGCTGTCTGACAAAATAAACCTATGAAAGAATTTGAAAGGTAAAACAACTCTCTGAACAAACTGGTGTGAGGTTTTGGAAAGTCTGGCCGTTTTCTGATAGACTTCCCATACCTTTATCATAGGGGCATACCATACCAAATAAAAGTTGAAATGTTTTGAAATGTTTAGCTGTTTTCTATATAATGTGCTGGGAGTAATTCTACCTTTCAAAACTTTTCAAAAGGTTTTGAAAGGTCAAACCATGTATGCATAGCAACTGTACTGATATTTGGTTGAGCAATAGCTCCACCTTTCATTTCCTTTCGCAAGGTTTTGGAAGGTCTGGCCGTTTTTTGATAGACTTCCCATGCCTTTATCATAGGGTATACCATAGCCCAGTTTTTCTACCTTTCAATTCCTTTCAAAAGGTATTGAAAGGTGTGGTAGTGCAGTAGCAACACATTCTGGAGCGTTTTGAAAGGTTCATACTTTTTTATATCCATTTTGCCCCGTAAGCAGATTTTGAAAGGTTTTGAAAGGTGAAACCATAGGAGGGTTAACCAAAATTATTGGGTAGGCTAATAATCTCATCTAGATTATACATATGAAGCGCGATATGTGGCAGAGAAAACCCCCCCTCTTTTGTGTTGACCATTGTGTTCCCGGAATCTCAGGAATTCCTTTTAGGTTTCAAGGGGGGGTGGGTTAGGTAACAATAGTGTTGAGCGTGTATAAGGTATAGGAATAAGAGGGGGGTACCCCTCTGCCACATATCGTGCTGGGTATAAGATAGTACGGAGCTCTGGAAGTGCCATCCGACTTGTTTACATCCTGACATATTTTATCTCAAGATGACGACATAATAAAGGCAAAATGACGACATCCTTTGATATTTGTTCGAGTAATGGCGTCATCCTGAGATAATATATCGCGTGATGACGACATCCTGAAAGTACGATGACGACATCCTTATATCCCGGGATGACGACATGCTGAAAGTAAGATGATGACATCCTGCAATAATTTATCACGGAATGACGGAATCCTGAAAGTATGGATGACGACATCCTGAAAACAATTTTCACAGGATGACGCCATCCTAAAAGTGATCGAAAATGATCGTGCCTTCCCACGACTAATTTTGACAAACAAAGTGTACTTTTCTCATTTTAACGTCTTGGAAAACCTTCAGAAATGAGACATGAACTTTTGTATTCGAATTTGACTATTGGTGTATCTTCGAATATGCATAGCGGCTTCACGCAGTCAACTACCTATTCAGCAGTCACGTGGGCCTGCATTGCATATCTAATTAGCTCAGCTTCATATTTAAATTGTGTACGTGACGTCACGTGCATAATCGTGCGAAAACTGTAAACATGACTTAAAGGACCTTTACGCCCTAAAATCTCTTGTGACGTGTTTCCCCGTCATCCGTTTGAAATTCCAGGTAATAACTTTGCCTGTATATACGGCATCCAACGCGAGCTTGTTAACACAAAAATGCCTAGTTTTTTAAGGATGGCTATATGGACGTTTAGTATCCTACTTTTAAATGCTCTTACATAATTATTATGAACATAATTTCATTCAAAACGCGTTCTGTAGCCTAATTAGGCGCTTCCAGTACGTAAATATCCCTTTAAGGCCGGTTCATACTTCATGCGAAAGCGAAAGCGAATGCGAATTTAAAAGGTGGTATCTTTTGCGTTTCAGTATAGTTCTCACTACGTTCTTGAACATTTTGCCGAACGGGCTCAAACTGTGTGCGAACGGAGTGGACGTAGTAGCAACTGTTTACGAACTCCATGGACGGGCTCGGACGGGAAGGGTGCTCCAGTTAGAGCCTACTCAAAATTTTCGTGCGGCTATCTACAAACGGAATTGCCGTACTTCGATCCTAAAGGGGACGGGGCTTTGGGGTCTTCGGGTAGTAGAACTGGCTGCTTTCACACGGCCCGTCTTCACGTACCCACTCCGTTTTGGAGGCATGATGCTCGTAATTGTCGATGTCGGAAAGTGTTGATCTGCACAGGTTGAAGCGGCAAACGCGAATGAGGACTGGCAACAACGCGAATGAGGACTGGCAAGAACGCGCTGGGTATTTATAGCCGTCCGGCCAGGACGCGATTGCAATTACGTTCAGAACGCACTGTACTAGGGACGAGATGCATGAGGACGTGGCGAGAACGAGGTAAACTGTCTGGAAACGAAGCGGTCGCGGAGGGGGGGGGGGGGGGGGGGGTGTGGATGCCGTTTTTGATAGGTACAGGTAATACTGGTTGGCCATTAGAAAACCCGTCGGGACATTACGGGTCGCTGTAGTCCGCTTCCTCGGGGCATCAGAGTACAAAGTCTGGCAAAAAGGGGCTCTTTCGTGCGAAGTGCGGCTCTGGCAGAGGTTTGATGGTCCTGCGATGTGTTTAATAATGTTCATGGCAAGTAGACGCACCGCTTAAGGGCCTCGACAAAAAATGGATCCTAAAAAAACTCTTATACAAAGGTGCTACATAATGGGTCTCACATTTTCAATAAACTTCATTAACCTGTTTTTGAAAATCACAGAGCGCCTTGAGTACCAGTCTTAGTAGATACGTGCGCTATATAAGAACTGCTTATTATTATTATAATGAGCCTAATACTAGGCCTATATGACATAATAAGGTATGACTAACTGAAATGGCCAAATATAATTCGGATTGTTGAAAAGTAATAATTATTAATATAAATATCTTATCCTGTTATCTGTCCGTCTATCTTCTCTGAAACCAACATGAACTCTTACGCTGATGTATTACTGAGTTACCTTTTTATATTCTCTTAATTAATAAATAATTTGTTGCATAAGGTGTTTTTTCTGGGCACAACAAACTAGGTGGGATGATCGTATAGCCCATCTCCCTATCCAAAAAGTGGGTGTATAATCCCCCACCCCCTTTCCTTGGATTTACGCCCCTGCTGTGGACTCTTAGCCAACCAGTACTATTACCCGTACATGGGCGGATACAGGGGGGGGGGGGGTCCAAGGGGTCCGGACCCCCTTTTTTTTTCTTAAGTATATGTTTTCCCGGCCAATTTGAAAAACAAATAAAGTTAATACCCGGTTCATTCAATTTCGCTTGAAAATAAATGCTCAGGTACAATTTTTTCAGCATTCAACAGTTAAAAAGAGTCATTCAATTTCAAAACTTTAGCATTCATTAGACAAATAAAATCATTCAATTTAAAATGGTCACTTAGTTCATTCAATTTCGTCACAGCCAGCAGCAACAGGCTGGTCGACTATTCATGTTCATCAACTGGCAAACATTTTAAAAACGATTGCATTCAAATTCGTTTATGTGATATGGGCTTTCTGGTTCGTATTTGCCTATAATGGCAGGATATTAAGAGTAGAAATCACTTCTACACTGTTGCCGAGTTATACCTCTCACTAAATATACGATTTGGAAGCGAAAATGGCTGCCCGTGGTCATTACAGAAGAGTGAGCAATGTAGACAGAGAAAGGCTGATTGAAGCATTCGAGGGCAACCATGCTGACTACTTAGAATTGGCAGACACTCTAAGAATCAAGAGAGGTCTACTGCAAGGTCCATCGTGGCAACATACTTGGGCACTGGTCGTCACGAGAAGTTGCCTATACAGTAGGGGCACACAACACTAAAGGAGACGAGGAGATGCGAGATGAGCTTGAGCGATTGCTGGACGTCAACCCTCTACTAACTCCCACTCGGATGAAAGATGAGCTCCAACGTTCCCTGCCAGACAAGCCAACCGTGTCTCCCAGTACCACAGCTAGAACCCTGGACGGCATGCTCATGATCCTTAAACTTGCAGAGGACAAGCCTGATGCCCACAACTCGCCACGGGTACTTGATATACGTGTAGAGTAAGCGCAGTGGTTTATCCAGTACGGAGTTTTCGGCCACTGCGTGTTCATTGACGAAACTGGCTACATGGACGAGGCGGTCTTTTGGAAGAGCACCTCGCGGTATCCCAGCAAGACGCGTGGTACACGCACAACGCGGACGCAACTGCAATGTGACATTCGCTGTTTCTGGATAGATGGGTCTTGTACACTATCGAATAGCTTTTTAAACCGGCACGAGAGAAAGATTTGAAGAAAAAAAATATGTTCCCCGCAGATGAACCAGTTTTCTTGTGCATGACAATGCTAGACCCCATGTACGCGCCCAGCTCCCAGTAGGAATCAACCAGCTGATCCAGTTGAAGCGTCTGCCACCCTACTCACCATTCCTAAATATGACTGAAATGGCCCATTCGTCATGGCCCTTCCAGAATAACAGCTACGAGTAGGGGACCTAGAAGAAGCACATAACACAGGAGTGAATATTCAACCGCGGAGGGGTACGGGTGACCTCTACAGAAGTGGCTCAACAAAATGTTGGACAAATAACTCATGAAAATTGCGTGAGATGGTACAACAACAGCCAAACTTACATGCCGAGATGCCTAACACGTCAGAACATTAAAGGTTAAAGAAAACAATTTCAGATATATAAACGTAGAAGAAATAAACAGAAACAGAAAAGGACCTGTGAAAAAAATCCACAGGGAAACAACATTTTATTTTTATAACGATCCCCCTTATACGAAAATCACATATTAATTATTGTTTAATTTGCATGGTCTTAACTTTAACGAATAAAGAAGACAAAATAATTAATTAAAGACCAATTCAAACGATTATAATGCAAACAAATACAAGACATATTTTGTGTATTGTTTTGTTTATACGTACAGTATGTGCCATAACACTTTATTCAGCCGTTCCTAACATTTTAATGTTTAAACATGGAGTGACAAAGCAAACGGAACACATTTGCAATTAAGACTTACAATAAGAATCAAATGAAACGCGTAAGACAGATAAGCCACACAACTGCCAGTAAAATAACATTATCGCTAACTTTAAACGCAAGCATGTTAGCCGTACCATACTCATGTTGAATTTTAACGCTCAAATGTTAAAACGCGTTGCCAATAAACGAAAAAGAAAAAACAATAGGTACAAATCGCAGTGCGCTTCGATGACTCTGAATTTGATTGCACCTCTTGGGAAAAGATGGTGAATATTCAACAACAAAATGGCGATCTTGTAGTCTCGAATGCCTATAAACGAAGAGGCATGACAATAAAGGAATCATGGGTGCACGAAAACGAAATTGAATGCAATAATATCGAAAGAGTAACCCTAGTTTGATTGAATTTAAAAAATCGCGTGAATTTGAAAGCGCAATAATGAAATTGAATGCCCTTTTGCTGAAATTGGCCAGAAAAACATATACAAAATTTAAAAAATTAAAAATATATATTTATTACAAGTTGAAGTATGGTTGAAGATAGAAAGTGGATCATCGGTTCTGTGGACTCATTTTTGGCCAATGAAAGCATTATAAACATTGGTACTTTGGTAGACATACATGTAGTTGTGTGTGCGTGTGTATGTACGTGTACACATTATGGCTATTTAGTTACATTACTGAAAGGTTTATTCGCTGCATTAAAATTGTGTCGTGTTTGGCCGTGAGTCCCATTAACTACCAAAGTGGCAGCGTCAGAAACGTTTCCCGTGCACGCATTTTTGGCTCAAAAAGTCAGGGGAAATTGGCCGAAAATGCCTCAGATTGCACCACAGAGCATCTAGAATCCAAAATCTAGAATCCACGCCGTATGGGCTTCGTCGCTCCGTGCTCGCAGTGTCTGCCCCCTAAATATGTGGACCCCCCTTTACAAAAATCCTGCATCCGCCTCTGCCGGACCCATCAGGAACGGCGAAAGGGACTTGTCGGGGAGACTGTGTGATTGGTAGATCGCCATCGGCAAGATGTTCACGTACCTCTGAACCAGTGTCTAACAGAAAAGACACTGTCTGGCCACGTACAAAGACACGCTGTCTCCATAATATACGATACTATTAATCGGAGAGAATGGCACCATCAAAAAATTCGCTGTTATCATCCAGAGTCTCGGGGAGGGATCATCAGAGTCTGCAGTGTCGATCTGAATGGCCCTCAAACCAATATGATCCAATTTGAAAGTAATTAGATTAAATTGGTCATTTTTGGTAAGGGAGAATAATTAAAACGAACCTGAAGAACGAAATCATGACCGTGTGCACAAACACGAAACTGAATACAATACTAGCTAACATTAAACTACTCTTGTGACGTCACTCTATATTCATGAAATTGTCGGATATTTAAAAAAAAATACAGTTATTAACAGTACATTCTGAATCCGGCCGCTTTAGTATAAATCCTCATTGGAGTATAAATCATCATTGGTGTATAAACTATGGTGGCCATGAAGGGACTCCGCAGATCGTGAATATTGACGTCAATATTCACGACAAATTTCCTCAAAGTCGCGAATATTGACGTCAATATTCGCGACAAAATTCACGACTTTCCTCAAAGTCGCGAATATTGACGACAATAATTATTGACGTCAATATTCACGACTTTCGGGGAAAGTCGTGAAATTTGACGCGAATATCGACGTCAAATTTGACGTCAATATTCGCGACTTTTGGGGAAAGTCGTGAATATTGACGTCAAATTTGACGTCAATATTCGCGACTTTGAGGAAAGTCGTGAAATTTGTCGTTAATATTGACGTCAATATTCACGATCTGCGTAGTCCCTTCAGGGCCACCATAATAAACCCTCATCGGATAGGTCTCAAAATACTGGTTTGAATCGCCATCAAAATAAATTGGTGAGTCAGGTAACAATAGTCTAGGAAGTGTATAGGTACGGGGGAATAAAGGGGGTATAGTCGCTCGGTCCCATATATCTTGCTGGGTATAAAATGGAAACTAAATCAACGGATTATGGTTGTTGGTACCAAAATAATATGCATTTATATTTTTATTAAAACAAAATTCAGTGCATAAATGTTTTAAATTGTTGTGAATGCCGTTTTTAGTTTGGTAATTGTTGTTGTTTTCGTTGATATTGTTTGTGTTGTCACGGTTTGTCGTCTTTGTTGTTGTCTTCATTTGTTTTGGTGTTCTTGTGTCGTATTGCGACCGAGGATGGAAGCACACTAGGGAGAATAGGTTGGTGTTGTCATTATCGGTGTTGTCATTGTCGTGGTTGTCATTGTCGGGGTTGTCAATGTTGGTGGTTATACAAAAATGTATCCGGCGTGTTTTTATGTTGTAACGTGTAAATGTTAAACTCGTTTTTAATGTGTGAACCTTTTTGAATGAAAAAATATTGTTTGAGTGTTTTAGTTATTGTATAACTATAAAAAATAAATAATGAGTAAACGTTTGTGAAAATTGACTCAGCTTAGCCATGGGCTATAAGTATAAGATATATATATTTTTTGTAATAAACCAACAATAATAATATGAATAAGATTAATACTGTTGCAAACTGCTTACTGGCTGGAATGACCTGAAATATACAAATCAAATAAGTTAAGAGGGCCTAATATTTCGATCTTAACAAAATCTTCTTCAGAGACTAGTCTCTGAAGAAAATCTTGTTAAGATCGAAACATTAGGCCCTCTTAACTTATTTGATAACAATAATAATAGGTAGGCGCAATTGTAACATGATTGCGCAAATTGAAACTGTGCAATGAAATGTTCGTGCTCATTATGTTGCGCAGGTTTAAACTTGCGCACGGTATTCACAATGCGCTTCAATCATTTTAGCGCCCGCGCGCAGATAGATTCGCTAACGTCGTGTCTTTTTCAAATCCCGGCTTCGTTGCGTCTTGTACACGTATTCGTGTAGTAGTTTACACAATTCAGCTGGATCCACATTGCACCGCAACCGGTGTTTGACGAACGTGTATGTAAAGTGCGCCCTCTGTTGATATATATGCATTGCATGCATGCAGTACGCTGCATGTCAGCACCCACGGCACATAGATATGACCCAACGTGTACGCGTGCATAATATCCATACATGTAGCGGTAAGCAATATGGCGACCGGGCAAGAGAAGCAGAACCTGAAGCCTGGTACAATGGTGGCGGTAGAAGTTGAACAAGCGGTTAACAATGTGCTCATGGTTTGCTTTAGAAGTGGGGGAAAGATATATCGTGGAGCTTTGATCGATACTCAGATTGGGTAAGTCGGTGTTACGTTCTAGCATGATCAGTGACTGTCACTGTGGCTGTGCCACTGCCAGGCATGCCAGGTTGACAGTCATGACATGATCAGTGATGATATACATGTACAATGTATGTGCTATACACGCCACACTATGTGACACCGGGTGATTCAAGTGATTGGTTGAATAGTCCAACCAAGGCCGAACTTGGTTTTTTTATGTTCTGCTGTCCAAGGAACTATAGCAGTTTGCAATAAGCCGATTCACTATAAGCCACTTTGGAGTTCCGACTGCGCATGTGCACAACAAGATTCAACAATTTTTCTCAATGAGGTCAAGTGATACAAACACGGCAGACAAATGCACACAAGGCTATGGGGGACGTGGTAACCAAATCCGCATTTTTTACATTTTCTTGTGAAATCGAAAAAAATAAATAATATTTGTTCGAACAAAAGTTTGGCCACACAAAGCGGCTGAAAACACCAAAACGTAAACAAAAATATGTTACTTAGTAACTTTAAAACACGACGATCTCTTGAAATTTGCTGGTACCCCGCTATGCTTTTGCACGCAATCGATGAAATGTTTATATCGAAAGAAATATCGTCAAGGGAAAATGTGCGCATGTGCAGTTGGAATACCAAATTGGCTTATTGCAACTGCGCATTTTAAAGTTGATTTGATAGTTGTTGAATTTATTTTATTTTAAAGAGCTTTCAAAATGCAATTAAGTAAGAGGTCCCTTCAAAGGGCAAGCGGTTCTTAAGTTATCACCATTTTGAAGTCGTATTTTTTTACTTAAAATGATGCTTGTTTTGGCTGAAAAACTGTGACCACATCATTTGATAATGTGTACAAACATATGGGAAATTTACACACACAGTGGCAGCATTGCTGTTTGTGGAATCCATAACTTTTTTTGGCAATAGGATTTTTTTACAAACCAAAATTTCTAAGGTTAACTACACCCTGTAATTCTTCTTTTTTGACGTTTGGAGCTTTTACAAAAATTCCATTGTATGTTACATTCCATGACTAGATGCGGTCACACAAACAGGTAATTTTGGGCATAAAAATGGCGCCAACAATGTCCATGGTGGTGACATGACCTGACGACTGGTTTTTGAAGATAAACAATACACCCGCGTAGCATGTTTAGACAGAACCGTTATCGTCACCGTATTTTAGATAATTTGTTGTCATTTGTGGAAACGAACGTGCTTACTGTCTCTTCTAATGTAAGACTAAGATCTTCCATTCTACTTAAAAAACCAAACAGAAATATCGCATGTTTATGCCCAGAAATTGCCACACTATCGTTAGTTTTTTGCAAGGGAGTTAATAGTGTAATACGTTACCGCTGACAACGCAATTTGTTTATCTCCCGTGACCTTTGACAATTTACCCAGCATGCCTTGCTCTTCGGAAAATGTGAATCGGCTTATTGTACTAGATCATGTTCTATAATCTCAGCTTTTACTATCTAGATTAATGCTATATAAATCTAGACTTAACTCACAAATGTCAATTTTTCAGAAATCTTGGCATCTATTCTTCACAGTTGAAATGCACCGCGGTACAGCTTTTAATACTGATTGGACAATTAACGACGATTGGTACAGCAGGCAACTCGTAAACAGTTAATAAAATGATTGCAAGTGGACGTGTGAGAGATTACGACCTGTACGGTAAGCGGTACGGGTGCAGCTCCATATACCGCGTATGCATGTGGACTTTGTGTAGAAAACACACAGCGCACTACATACATTATGCAGGTGCGAGCTTGTCGAGCTAGCACACACTGGAGATATGAAGACACTGCAACAGAGGTTTGGTCTGAATCTAAATTGTTTTGTTTGTAATCACTAGCCATCCAACTTGCAGACTAGTGCTGGGCGAGTAGTAATTTTTCCAACTCGAGTACTCGCGAAGAAATTACTTGCGAGTAATCGAGTACTTGCGAGTAGTTGTCACAATTTTCGCAAGGGGTGAAATGACGGTCACACACATTTCTGCACATTCACAACGACTTCTGCAGCAATTTGCTTTTTTTTTATCGCTCAAGTTCCAATTCACAAACATCCAAGATATAAATCCCTTCTGTATATTAAGTTAACTCTATGTTGTCTGATTACGTTGTCTGTAAGGAAACTATATCACTGACTAAACTCACTGCTGAATTAATTTACGATCCTATGGACCCGAACCTGGAATGTGGTTTTAAAACCTGATACTGCAGGAGAGGTGTTTGCTTCTATAAGCCGATTCACTATTTCCGCGGCGCAAGGCATGCTGGGTAAATTGTCAAAGGTCACGGAAGATAAAAAAATTGCGTTGTCAGCGATAACGTATTAATTCCCTTGCAAAAAACTAACGATAGTGTTGCAATTTCTGGGCATAACATGCGATATTTCTGGTGTTTTTTTTAAGTAGCATGGAAGATCTTACATTAGAAGAGACAGTAGCACGTTCGTTTCCACAAATGACAACAAATTATCTAAAATACGGCGACGGTAACGGTTGTCTAAACACGTGCTAAAAGATACGCGGGTGTATTGTTTATCTTCAAAAAGCAGTCGTCAGGTCATGTAACGGACATGCGCAGTTGCACTAGTGAATCGGCTTATTGTATAAACTCTGCGGTCAGAGAGCTGGCCGGGAACATCTGCGGTCGGCGATTTTTTTTTCATTTCGTGTCGGCTCACTTAAACAATTTAGTTCTTTGAACCTTATTTATTTTGGAAAAAGCCTTGTCATTGTAGGCTTTCAATTATGGAGAGCGGCGAGTCAATTCATTTTGTGTCGTTGCATCTTACGACCACAACTTATCAGTACGTGTCAACAATCATCGTTCGCTAACAATTACTACTCTTAAGTACTTATTGCTACTCGAGCTGGCACGAGTGCTCGAATAGTTGAAAACCACGAGTAGTTTAACGAGTAGTAAAAACTGATCACGAGTAGTGACATAATCGAGTTACTCGCCCAGCGCTATTGCAGACCCCTTTCCTTGCATTGAAACCTTCAAACAAGGTATTTTATCACGAACAGGTTGCTGCGACCTTTACCCATTCATTAGCAGTGACACGTACGCCCTTTACTTTGGCGAAAACATTACAAGAAACAGCCGTCGCATCGCAATTTGTTTTTGTGCGTTCACTGTGCGCGCGGTGATCGCCATTCAGTTTTATTTCTTGTTGTGTTTTGTCGTCTTTCCCAATATTTTACCCCAAAATTGTTTACAAAAAATCAAAACCCTGCCCTCTATCTGACTACAACGTACACTGTACACGTTGCTTTTTAGTGTTGCAAGCTAGTTTGGTAAGCTCAATAACTTCAATTTTGTTTTCCTTTTTTCGAACTGGGCCCCCGAACTACACAATCGCCCAAGTTTTGATCAAATTAGAGTGAAAATTCCAAAATGACTTTATCAACCTAAATGACACCATATTTTGTAATTTTGAACTGAAAAGTTTCTTCCTTGTTTTTTCAGTTGCCGTCTTGCAAATCAACGCGGTTTGTTCAAGGCACGTGTGGCTACACGGATGCTAAAGTCTTGCTTCAAAACTACACGGCTGCGTGTGTCCGGGTAGCTTCGCGTGCCTTGACTAAAGGTTACACGTGTACATGCGTCGTGGGAGTCTCTATCTTAATTTTTGCACTGTGTTTTGTCGTCATCGATTATAGTCTAACGTCCGTCGATATATCGATATTACTCAAATACTATTTTGACATCGATATCGCTAATGTCACTTTTTTAATCATATCGAAATATCAACATTTTGATGTATCAAAAATTTGATGTATCTAAATTTTGATGTTCCTAAATGATATCGAAAACACCGAAAGAGTGTCAGATTATCCAGGAAATCTCAGGGCTTTAGTTTAATTAGAAAAGCTGCCGTCTTTATTTGTAGCTTAAAACATTTGAGTGAAATACGTTCGACGACCAACTGCGGTTGTGAAGTTGTTCTTTGTGTTTCACCCGCGTCCCACAGCTATAGTTCACGACCGCTTGCACAGTAAAATCTCAAAATAAACCGGCCATGCCGCCCCAGCCTATCGGTTGTTAGGGACGTAACCCTCCATTGATCTGATGCCATTTTGGGGTGGCCAATCATGAGTAGGGAATTGCGGTGAGCGTTCTCTGCACCCTGCTATTCACCTAGCAAGCGGAAGCGGCAACCGTAATCATCCCTATTAAACTGTCGGTCTTCAGTATATTAAGCGCTGTTTTTAGGCTTCATCTTGCACACGGGAAATAATTGATACATCGAGTATACTCGATATTGAATTTCCGATATATCATTTATTATAATCGACGGATATTATCGACGGACGTTATTATAGTCTACCTCAAAATTCCTACAAATTTTAACCTAGCACTCTATAAGACAGTTTACATATACCTAATGATTTTTAATTTGGCAAGCCCAAAAACTTTAACCCTAACCCCCTAGGCCTTACTTTGGGCTAAAGAACTGCGTACTACAGAATACTACTTAGTATTTTGTAGCATTGGGTCTCTCCGTGACTGATGATTGGGTGTGTACTGACAGAGTACAGATACTGCCAACTACAAAATACTAATAGTGGCAATACAGGTCAGTAATACATGTACTTACCTGGCAAAAAATGCAGTAGTCCAGCCTTGACCCATTGTGTTCCAAGTGACAATTTTTGCTGTAGAGTTTAGAACACCTTACACAGCATACATGGGCCATGCACACTCAGCAAGCAGAGGGACCCAATGCTAAAAAGTACTACGAGTGCAATAAGGGGTGAAGTACCAAATACTAACAATTACTACAGGCATTGCACACAAGTCAGTGAGAGTACTGCATACTACTTTTTACTACTAGTAGTAAAAAGTAGCATTAGGTAGGGTTAGGGTTAAAGTGGATTTTGTTCCCTTTAGGAACAGCAGCCGATTTCACGAAACTTTACTTTATGGCGTAAGTGGACTTACGCCATAACTTATTGCGCAAGTTGCGCTATAACTTTAGGACGGATTTCACGAAAGTTACGCATTATCGGGATATGTCGTAACTCACCGAGTTACGCCATAAGATGTGGCGTAACTTACGCCATGAGTTTAGGTGGCGTAAGTCTTGGCTATGTGTCGTAAACATGGCGTTCAACGTGAACACCGAAGAGCGCTTCGCCGTGAAAGATTGTTCCGTGACCGAATAAATCCCCTATATATCATCACGAAGACGACGAAATCAGAGGACGGTATCGCTCTTCTCGGAAGGGTATTTTCCAAATCGTTAAAGATTTACGACATGTTTGGAGCGTCCTACAAGGATAGTTTCTCATTTTCCGTTAACGTTAGTAAATGTCGCGTGCAAAAAAAACCACCGTGACCCTCGTTTAAATCTCACTTTAACAAATCTCCGGCGCACTTTTTCGTCTCAAAAGTTAAACAGCGCCCTCATGCACCCCTAAAAGATGAATGTAGGCCTATATTGGTCGAACAAAATACATAATGTACTCGGGAATGAAAGGGAATGTGGTTTGTAAGGAGTGCGTTCTCCAAATGTATTGTTAGATAAGCAACCCACCTGTTAAAATCAAATCCAGAACCAAAGGATTGTTTTTGTAGTTTTTGTACCCAGTTTATAGGCTTATAGGTTATATAAAACACTACAAAACATGACAAATTGAGAAACCAATGCAAGTCTAGGAACAAGGCTTCTGTTTTTTATTTATAAATAAATTCTACATGTACATTGTATATATACACAAATTGTTCCAAGAAAGAAATTATAATAAAGAAAGATAATAAATATAAATAAATATAAACAAGACTTGTTTGTATTATCATGGCAATTTTATAAACTTGACTTCTCATTGGATATACAAACAATATGCCTTTCCCTGGCTTTGTCTTAAGTTGATTTTTGGCCTCTAAATGCAGGAACTCGGGTGCATTCTCCATTTTTACAGTATATTTTTACATTATTCTGCTACACAGTGGGTAGTCTTGGTTGCAAAACGTCCTAATCTCAGTATGCAGTGCGCGTAGACCGCCTATGCGGGCGCCCTCTTAATAAACGCCATGACCTTTAAATTGAACGTCTTCGCTAATGGACATAATCACTTAACAAAAATTCCCAGCAGAATATGCATGCGCGTGTGACGTGACATTGTGTGTATAATCGCGTTGACGTAACATGCATAATCATACTCATTGGTCAAGTTTCTGTTACGTCACGTAATTATGCACGCAACGTCACACGCGCATGAAAATGCATCACAATTCTGCTCATAAATTTTTGAGCGATTGTCAGTTAGCCAAGACATCCTATTTGAACGTCATGGCGTGGTCTGTAGCGTATGTTAAAGGGCGCCCGCATCGGCAGCCTACGCACGCTGCATACCACGATTAGGACGTCTTGCAACCAAAATTTCATAGTGGGGTGGCTGACTGGGTTTTGTAAGATCACTCCGCTTACGTAATCTTGAAACCAAGACTAATTTCAATGTCAAGTATAAAGGGGCATTCAAAATATCAATGTTTTTAAGTTTGACTTTTAACCAGTTCGCGCCGGATGACATATACAAACACAAAGTTTTTCCCAGATTCAAAACGGATGACACATAAACAAGCCACGAGCAAGGCCGAAAATGTTCGTCAGCAACGAACAAGGCCAGAAATGTCTGTCAGCAGGGAGCAAGGCCGGAAATGCGTGGGTATGCTTTCCGGTACCATCGGGCTGAACCCACCTCGGATCGAGTTTCGTTAAAAATAATTCCGCGCGTCGGCTCGGTGATGTTAAAATATTCCCGGCGCGAACTGGTGGAGACTATGGAGCGTCAAAAGCTAGTACATGTAGAACAAACATTTTAAGTTTTCAGAAACTGCGACACAGATAGTAAAATCAAAATTTCTGCTAGCATAAAATCCAGTTTTTTTTTAACCAGTGTCGCAATTTCTGAAAACCTAAAATTATACTAGCTCTGAGAAAATCGGAAAATACGGTTGTCCACTTTTGACGCTCCATAGGAGACAATTCCCCTACATTTTAGAGTCAACATTTTGTAAACGTTGATTACTTTTAATGGCCCCAATAAATAGGGAAAATTATGACAGGGAATAAAGAACATCTGGAAATGAGAAGTTAAGACGTTAAGCATTATCTTCAGCTGGCACCAAAATGATGGCACGCTGCTGACAGGCAATAGCAATGACCATCTGCAAATTAGCATTAAGATACTGCGACACTTTTAAATGTTCCTTTGCAACCATAGCCTTTTCTTCTCAATTTCCAGAATTAAATTTGTCCAATTCATACATTTTCCTATTTGTTATTGATAATTATTTAGGTTGTACATGTTCTACACCACTCGGGGTTGCAGTCTGTGTTGACAGGTCTGGCCTTGATGATGTAGAGGCAATGGAGGCTTCCAGTTTAGTTAGTAAATCTTTCTGATGGGTCGTGATCAGCGTTGTCGTCATCATCATCATCAGCAGCATTATCTTTATCGCAATCCTCAATTTGAAAGAAAGCTGCAATAAACACAATCGTAAAATGTTGCTTAAAAAATATCTAAGCAAAAAAACCTACTAGTACTACTACTAGTACTAGGGCCTAGGAACAAGAAAACACTACAGACTTTTTTTCAGACCAGTCTCATCCCTAGCCATGCTAGCCTGGTTTGTGCACAAATCAGGGTGATGTCCGTAACGTTAGGCCTAATAATGCCTAGGTCCCTATGGAATTATTTCCTAGTTGTATTCAGCTCGATCAACACGGAAGGAAAAAAAGAGCACAGATTATTATGCCTAATAGTAATATTATTATGCCTTACCAATGAATTACTAGCTACCACTCTTTTCTCCATCCCGGCCATTTTTATTTTCTAGCTTTTGCAGCAAGCTCCCCCTTCCCCCAGGCCCCACCTCTTTCTCGCTTTAAACCAATCTTTTGTTGACATCCGCTGTCACAGCACTCTGCCAACACAGCTTTTTTACCTTTCTACCGGTATATTCATCTATGACCTTTTCCCTTTTAAGTTTTATAATTGTTGCCAAACAACCGTGTTAAATTTTCTCTCACAAATTCAGTTAAAATATTTAGTTCTGCCCTCCCCCCACCCCCCAGTTAGTGCCACTGCCACATTTGTTTTCTTTACTAGTTCTATCATTGTATTCGGTATAACGCTCAACATCGATCACAAACATTCAAGTTGCCATGTTGTGCTCACTGTTTTTACCAGATTTACTTATATAATTACCCGCTAAATCATCGTTAGCAGACGAACACCGCCGGCCGCTCATCCTCGGCTCGATCGATCGACGCAACGATCGACAATATGATCAAGTGACAAACCTTACGTGACTGATGACAATCCCTATCCTATCTTTGTTCAAGTTGCTGCTTCAATTTCCCATTATAGGTCAAGACAAGGCGCGATCGTACTATGGGTTTTTCATTGAGAAAAAAACGGCTTTAAAATCGGTATTCACGCTACAATTAACACAGCCCCCCAAAAATGGCGGCCTCCAACAAAAATCCGCGTAAACACGTATAATTGTAACGTCTGTTTTATGTATATTTGTGCAACAACTGCAAACAGTCGTTGTTAGAACTTGAGGTCACCCTCGTCCTACAAATATAAAAGTTTTTAGTGAAAATAGGATGTTGCGTAGCTAAGTAGAGTTTCGTGAAATCGATTTTAACTTATGGCGCAGCTACGCATTAAAGTTATGGCGTAAGTCTTGCGCCACATCCAGTTAAGGCGTAAGTTACGCACAGTTTCGTGAAATCGGCTGCTGGGCCCGTATCTTTTCACAATTGCCCATCACATGTAGAGCCTACTCCATAGCGTGCAGCAGTCATTTACGATGCCAATGATTCACTTGAAACAGAAAAACAGTCACTAAAACACAGTGGCTATCGTTAGGGCAACCTGCGATCTGATTCCCCGACATACCCGACCTCACATTGACAATACTCTGGACCTTTCACTTTTAGATTACGACTATCAAAAATAGTCGGGTTCCAAGAGCGATATCCAAATATTATTGTCCATGTATTATGGTACATACGTTGGGGAATTGGATCTCTGACTGCCGTAATCAGCCACTGCGTTACCCAAAAGAAGAAAAATATTGAAAAATATTTCGGTAGCCACTTCACTAGTTCGAGAAACTAGGATATTACGCGCTATGTGCCTCGAAAATGTGCTTCTCAAAAAAAAAGACTTTGCCTAGGTAAGAACCATTTGGAATTATAAAACAAAATTTTGTGTACACAGTGGCACACTTTTTACGTCAGAACATGGGAGAAATAATAATTTCTGACGGATAATATGCGTACAAAGAAACCCAGTTTTTGCCATCGGCTGACCATCAGCTCATAACATTGTCAACAAACATGGTGGCGCCCAGTCACACATGTTCGGCTCTGACTACCAGCAATTTGCAGTGTTGCTTGCACTCTTTGGGTTGTACAGGAGACTAACAGAAGTATTTCAGAAGTATTTCAGAAGTATTTCACATCCTTAACATATTCTACAGCAAAACGTTTGTGCTTCGAGTGGTCGAGATTTAACACGAGTCATCGTTGGCGAAAAAACTTCTTGAAGTGATTGGTTAGAAAAACGACTATCATTACGGTTTGGATGCAGTGAATAACGTTAGCCAGCACTTCGTGTGCCACCAATTGCGACGCGCTATTTACAAATATAGTGAGAGTCATTGCAGGCACAGCTACATGTATGTAAGCAGTTCATCAGAATGCAGTTCTTTGGGTGTGGTGTATGAGCCAGTGGATATCAATGTTTCGCCACACTCTGTATACAGCAGCAAAGGTTTGTATTTTCAATTAAACCTAATTCCCTGAATCTATTAAAATCTCTACCCCCTTTTTGGAGAATTTTGGCGGATTTAGATTTAGATATCTCCATATTGAAAGTTAGGGAATTTTGATAGACTGATGGGGATATGGATTGAGAATTGTAAGCTTAGCGGTACTGCAGGATTTTGATGGATTCAGGATATCTTCATGTTGAGCAGTCACCAACATTTTTTTCGTGCAGGACCAATTTTGTTGACAAAATTTGTGGATTTGGTGGATTTATAATACATGTACTTGTAAAGATACCCAAGGGGTTAGGGTTAAGATAATGTTATTAATAATTAGGAATTTGTTACAAACTTTTTCAGTGAATGAACACTTTTTTCAGTGAATTAATATGCATGTACATTGTATTCATGCGCAAGTTTTGGAATTAGTCGTTTTTTGTTTTTTAATAAGCATGTGCCTATATGCATGAATGAGAAATTAGTGTGCGTGGGCAAGTGCATCCATTCTGTTAACCAGTTCACGCCGGATGACGTATATAAATGCAATGTTTTTTCCAGATTCAAAACGGATGACGCATAAACATGCCACGAGCAAGGCCGGAAATATCTGTCAGCAGCGAGCAAGGCCGGAAATGCGTGGGTGTGCTTCCCGGTACTATTGGCCTGAACCCATCTTAGATTAAATGTTAAATAATCCCGGCGCGAACTGGTTAATCACATTTCTGAGCTGAGCAATTTCTGCTTTTTATATCACTGTACCCATGGTATATTAAAAAAAAAAGGGTTTTGTCTGGAACATGTTGTTTATTTTGTCTTATTCAACTCTTCCTTAGATTCTCCGCAGCAGCTTGGCAGAGGTAAAAGATGAGACTGGCAGGTGGCCTCCATCTTGGTCAGAGCTCGCACTTGACGCTGTTTGAACACTGCGTGCCACCAGCATTGTACAACTGCCCCCAAGCTGCAACTTCTGTCCATTGGTCCAGTTCTCATTGGTGTAATGATTAAGAACAATTAGGTTCTGACTTGCACTGGCCATGACAGTTCGCCATTTGACAGGCTGCTCATCACTCATTAACATTCTCCATGGGCTGGGACACTGTGTTGCATATCTTCCACTACCCGCCAGCATGATCAGGATCTGCATCTGGTCATCAAGGGGATCAAGATGATGTTGACGGCCGTCCAGAAGTTGACACTTAATTTTATTTTCTAGGATTGGAGTCTTGGTTTTCTAAGCTACAGTACATGTAACTTTGAAACATCTAATTACAGTACTGACAGTTGTAATAAATGATAATAATAGTTGTAATAAAGCAGGCCCGTAAACAGGAATCTTTTTTTTTTTTTTTTTTTTTTTTGGGGGGGGGCGAATTTTAAAGAAAATGTACATCGGCGCTTTAGGACCGCCCATTGCGCAGCGATCGCAGGGGGGATTCTGAGGATTGTTTTCAATCATTTCGAACATGGGCACGCGTAAACAATGAAAAAAGACCGTTGTGTTTGCTGAATTGCTGCCACCAATCGTCTAAAAAGATTCCATTGGGCGTGTGATGTGCTAAAGTAGAAGATAGCAGCGAAAATGTGGTTAAAATAGACCATGTATAGGCCAAGTTTAATAGTTACATTGGGGGGGGGGGGGGGAGGGGGGGGGGGGGGGGGGGGGGGGGGGGGGGGGGGGGGGGGGGGGGGGGGGGGGGGGGGGGGGGGGGGGGGGGGGGGGGGGGCGTCCAGCCCTCCTGATCATTACATGTAAAGACATGATTTTTACACCAAAACAAATATCTATGTATCTTAACTGAATGAAATAATGAAACCCCGTTTTTTAAATCTCATTATGAGGGCCTGTTGCTGTATTGTGTGTCTTCAGAGTTACATTACATGTACTTTAGAATCGACCCTGAAATGCTGTTCATCGTAACAGTTGGAGATAAAATGTGCTCATTGATTGGCTGTTGTGTACAAGTGTATCGATTACAAAGCAACAGAACACAATTGTATACAGTTAGCACATGCACGTGAAATATATGAAAGATTTATCAAAGGATTCCATAAAAAAAAATAACTTGCAATTAAAGTTGTTATCCCTAAGCAGTTGTCAATTTTTACCTCTTGTAAAGATGTGCAAAAAGCTATTGGAATTAATTACATTAAATTGCAAGTCATAGCGCGTACTAGGACCCCACCCTATGGTTTTTTTTAAATCTTGGACATTATCTGGGCGATAGTAGGGTCTTGAGGGAGCCCGCATTGTTCTTATCATGCTCACATTTAAATCATGATCCCTAAATCCCAAGTGTTGCCGCCCAACAAAAAACATCAGATTTTACCCTAAAAAAATGCCATTTGAGATGTTTTGTTTATTTAAAAAAAGTCTGAGATGATAAGATACGTTAACGTTAATAGACAGCGCAACTCGACCCCCCTTGGGACAAGACGACCTGTAGGATAACTTGACCGGCAGGACAACCACGCACGATGCGCCACGCCACCGACCGTGCCCATGTATGCAAAGTGCGCCTTGCCATCGGCCCTGTATGCATGTCGCGTCGCTGGTCGCGTCCGATGGCCGGCCACGCACAGCGATGTGTTTCGTGTGCGGTGCCCACCACGCGGCGCTCATCTTGCGTGCTGCAGGCTGTGCCACTGGTCAGTCATGCTGCAATGCGACGCCTGCAATATGACGCACTACGCTTGCTTCTATACATGTACTGTAGGCTAGCATGTGTTAGGGGTAAACTTATTACTGGAGGTGTACATGTGGTATGAGAACTTGAATCATCCATTCAGTATTACAAAATAAGCTTACCAAAATATTATGTTGTTGGATTCAATTTTGGACAGTGAAATGTAAAAAAAAAAATGTGACTTGGTGCATACTGGGGCAAGGATGGAAGAAAATCGGTCCCATATGTCTGCGAAACCTGGGGCCGGACACTTTTTATACCCCCCCCCCCCCCCCCCACCCCCCAATAACTCAACAGATTCCCTGACGGAGGGGAACGTCTGTGTTGCTAAACCAAAGAAAAAGAAACACAAATCCAATTGGCCCAATCACGTTTACGCTCAGGCCCCCAACCCGACTGTACTGTCTGGGTAGCTGACGGAGCTTGTCCTGGGCCATTAACCCAACAGTCCCTAATCTTTCAAAATGATCTGATTTTGCACACATTTGCCCTATGAGAGTTGACCTTAAATCCAAATCTGTCTGTCTTGCGCACCGCAGGGTAGTACCAGGCACTGCAGGCACAACAGTCAGGACCCTTTTGCAACCGGTGGTGCCCGGTCAAACCCATACAGTAGTGTGCTACTAGTGGCACCTGTGAGCTGCCAGGGTTCTTTCTGACACACCTCCCAGTTATGCATGGGATTCCAGTTTCAGTGTTTGCCATACAAAGACCAAAGGGGATGGAGGGCTTGTCAACGTTTAGAAGATGGGTTAGGCATCATCATTGACCAGTTTGCTTGGATTTGAACGCTTGCGTAAAACAATTTGTAGTCAGTTCCTGAGAGTAATATTATTGAAAATTGTCTCGAGGGGGGGAAAAAACGAAATACAAAAGAGGTATTTCAATCTTGCACATACAGTTCACTGTATCACCATTTGTATCAACCTGAAAAACGAAACGAGCTATAAAACTAGAAATGTGTTTGTGGACAAACAATAGCTGTTTCGCCTGTTTAAAATGATCTCTGACGTGATGACGACATCACAACATCAATTCAAATTTATATGCAAGTAAATGTAAGTAAATACAAATAAATCTAAAACTTTGAAAACTAGACTCTTTAATGTACCTAGCATCTCATGACGTTATCGTGTTTATTTTTTATTGGATCATATGTGGGTGGGGGTCCAGGTACAGAGGTGTGTGCCAAGTTGGGAAGTGGATTGGATGTTAACCAGTTCGCGCCTAGCCTTGGTCAAGGCGTTCATCCGTTACCCGTTCCGTCCGTACAAGCGCAGCGGTAATCTGAGCTCAAACAACGACCTCACGCGGCCCACTATTATATGCAAACTACTGAGGCTACTTGAACGCTTGGATCATAGTTTAGGGGGCGGCGCTCATTATGCTAATAGATAAAGCTGACCTTTATAGTCGTTTCTCCTTATTGGTCGATCGTTGCGTAGAATCTGCATACTATTTGAGCTTGCGGTGAAAGGTCATAGCCTAGCTCGCAAGTGTATACGAACACCGCCATCAGTTGACATATTTTATCGAGAAAGTTGAGTGATTTTTACGGAAGGCTTGTAGAATTACACAATGAAGATTTAAACTGTCTTAAATTGCTTGTTGTTGGGAGGGTCGCAAGTAATTTTCGCCTCGTTTTTGCTGGGTATTTTCTTGAATGTTGACATGTTATGGTCAAAACTAGTTGTGTTTAGCTGCTTAGTTTTGAGTTTTCAACCGCGGTGACTGGGAGAAGGCCGCGACTCTATTGAAACGTGTCGAACTCGGCCCTACAATTATGTCGCACACATCTATCCAGCTGATCTGAAAACCGAGGCTCGGGTAAAGCGCGGGAACTCTGATATAAAATGCCTTGCCGGCTGAATTTTGCCAATAAAATAATCTGAGGAGTTATTGGGGATATAAGGGACACATTGTCCCTGTTTAAATACGATATTGCGACAACTTTGAAGGTTGGTTCTGCAGCCGTAAACATGCCCCCTACCCCACAGCGTTGGACCATGCTTGACCCATCCATACAATGTGGCGGATAAACGCACAGACCAGCATGCTGGGTTAATGCCGATTATGCGTCGATAAGAAACTGGACCGAACTACGCTGAAAACTTGACGCAAACTGGCCGTACGTGCGAGCTCCGAGCAAAATGGGGCTCAGGCTTGCCTGAAAAATGACGGATATTCCCATAACCTGTCGGCAAATTCACAAAGACCACGAGAAAGGATCTAATGGCCTTTCAGCTGCTCGGGGTCTAAAATCTTTGAGGGATAAATATTTTCGCTGCAAATTTAACAACACGACAGTATTCTTTTTCGACGAAAGACGACGCTGAATATCTGCCATTTTGTCTTAAATGTCATGCTGCATCAAATTGATTGACGTCGGGTTTCAACCGCGTTGGATTGGACACTCCCACATCCTAGCCCCGCCTATACGTATCTGTCTTCGCATACGAGGTG